>JANUWF010001017.1:3189285-4463928 GCA_026120185.1 Voacanga thouarsii | reverse complement strand
TACTTTTTTGACCCGTTATATGCATATAAGTGATCCTCATTTGTCTAGAATTCCTATTTTCTTTCCACTGTGTCTATCTGTTTTGCATGTGGAATTCCTATCATCTTCTCATTTCAAACTAGAGTTCACTCAGAGTGGATATTACCATGGTGAGTCTTCGAGTGTTCAACTTAAGCTCGAGTAGAGATGCAAAGAAAGTTACGTGATGTTGAATAGAGAATGCAAAAGAAATATTAGTGTATTGTTTGGTTGCACATATTTATAAAAAGTATTTCTTAGCATCTTGAATTACCACTACTACCTCCCCTATCACCACGACCACCACCACTTCCCCCCACTAGTAGCACCACCTGCTCCACCACCACCACCACCAAATGATGACATCTCACACCTGTAGTGATACTGGTAATAATGCTTGCCTTTAGCCATATCGCTCATTTTTATATATTTTTTTATAGATACCTTCGAACTATATTGTAGTTTCCATACATCAAATTTATTTATATAATTTTGTTTCATTAAAAAATTTTGAAATTGTTCTATAATTTCGTTGAATATTATACGCTTTTAGTTGCGAAAAAGATACCATGCCAAAATTAGTAAGGAAAATGACTTTAAAAAAAATGAAAGCAATTAGCGACTGACGAAAGTCGGTCACTAGATAATACCAACATTAGCAACTGAAAAATACATAAATTAGAGACCATAAAGATATAATCCATCACTAATTAGCAACTAACAATGATTGCACATCAGTGACCGAAATGATTATCGGTTGCTAATTACTAACTGATCAACTACCGCATATCAACGACTGAAACAATTATTGGTCACCAGACTTAGTCACTCATTCCTCCAAATATAAATTATTTTAAAAATTATTAGTGGACTTTGATCAAAATTTTTTTTGCTAAATAACAATTGTAACTATTCTTCAATTGTTAAAAACTTAACGGCCACTTATATATATCGGCTGCGATAGTTTGGTTGCTAATTAGTCGACTGACTAATTGATTAGCGAGAAAATTTTTGGCCGCAAAAAGATCAGTTTCTTGTAGTGAGAAAAGTAGAGAAAACACCAAATTAATCAAGAATCAACCAGATTATAATTTGCAAAATTAATCAAGATATGATTAGGTATACCATCGAATAATTTGTAAAATATGAAAGTTTGGCTTAAACAATTGATCACATATAAGTAACAACTATAAATAAAGTATAATTTATATCAGGAACGTATAAGAAAACTAATTTATTCACTCGAGTCATTTTCTGATATATATTCTTCTTCATCTATATCCATGGTACTATCTATATTCCAACCACCTTCATCTTCATTTTCATCGTCAACTTCATTTGTATTCCCAATTAAAACTTCTTCTTGGACATCCAACAAATCATTTGTGCCCGATTCATAAGTTAATAGACCAAAATCAACCACCAACAAATCACATGTGGCCAAAATTCTTTACGGATCAAATTAGAATTTTCATTGAAGAATAACAATTTATATAATACGTACTATAACTAGTAATGTTTTTTTTCTAAAACAATGTTTCCAAAATCACATTTTCCATTTTATATGATATCTTCCACCTATTATATATATAACATATATATTATATATATTTCGAACAAGTTATTAATTCTAATTTATAAAACAATTTTGATAGAGTCTTCCCTACAAAATGGACATTTAAAAGATATTGATGTCACATTTAAACATATTTTAAGTATCATAAACACAATAAACACACAAAATCTACCAACTAATTATCAACACACTATCACCATGCATTTATGAACCACACAAGCTCCAAAGTCTATATTTCAACCATACAAATCACAAATTTTAAATATCAAGTATTCAATTCCCATACCATCACAAACTTCACTTGATTTAAAGTTATAACATTATTTCATTTACCAACCAAAAAAAAAAAAAAGAAGAAAAATTTACACGCATGGTCATTAGCACAAAAGCTGCTCTACTCAAAATTCTACATGTAATAGCCTATACTAAAGTGCATTTTAAAAGCTAAGTTGATGGTATGCTAAGTCTAAATTGGCATCTAAAAGCATGGTAGCCAAGAGTAGAACCACCCAAAAAAGCTTCTAAAGGAATCAGGGGGCAAAACCACAACCATGAAGTCAAGTAAAGCCCCATCAAACAATAACCATCAAGTCACAAATATGCAAATCTTAATTTATTATTGTTCTACTAATAATAATCGATCAGGGATAATTTAAGAATAGTTATTGTATTTGTTATAAGATTTTACTATCAAGTCATGTACTTAATGATTACAAAACTAAATGCACTATTCATGAAAAGAAATGCCTCGTATTATTACATAATACATAACGACAATAGTATAAGTACAAATTGTTTTAGGGTATATCCCTAACAATTCCAACCAAGAGAACTGAAAGCATCAAGAAGTAACTTTTTCATCAAAAACCCAAAAAATAGTTGTTCACTGATTTTTGCTACCCCTCTCCCCCGGATCCCTTCTCTCTGAATTTCTTATATTGTTTTTAGGACTAACTAGGCAAATTTGTTTAGTTTTCTCTCTTTTACTGTAATGTTTTATGGATTTGAAAGCATAGTTGGATAAAAAACCAACTAAAGTGGAGACATAAAGATGAACCAAAAAGAATGAAACATTGTTGAATACTAGGATAAAGTAGAAAATATAGCTACAATGTAGTGTTTACCATATGTGGAAACACTAATGACTATATAGTTTTTTTATAAAGATTTAAAAACTAAATTATTTTCTTGAATTTAACTAATGCACAATAAGAATTCAAGTTCAAACCAAAATGAACTAATGCAGATTTTTTCCAAAATTTTGTGCAAATTTCAACCCAAAAATCTACGCAAAACTCTGTATAATTAACAATGTAACCAACCAAATAAACCCAAAAAACTTCAACCTACCAAAAAAGGTAAGAATTAAGCTCCAATCAACAAGATATAATGTAGAAAATGGTAGCAAATTCGTCATAATTTACGCTCGAACATTCACCCAAACTACTGTCCAATTCATCATTCACAATCCCAAATGAATTTTGCAGAAAATCCATCACAAATATTTGAAAACCTACCACAATTTGACCCTCCATTAACTAAACCCCCACCCTAAAACCACTCAGGAAAAAAAAATAAGAAGTCAAAATGCAGAATTATTATTATTATTATTATTATTATTATTATTATATATTCCCTCCTCATTTTTTTAAAATTCCTATTAATGGCAGTATATTAAATTATGAATTATAAAATATTTGTATATATTTTATACTATTAGGTTTCTCCTAAATCAATTAGTCATTTTTTCTTTTATGTTTACTGAATTCTAGACTTTTAATATCTATTAGCCCATCAAATTAAATACATTCAATACTTGTTTGAGATTAAAACCTTTTTGTTTTTGTCTTATTCACTCATTTCCTCCTTTCATCAACTATTAGCCCATATTAAAGTGACATTTTTGTTATTGTCTCATTTAGCTATTTGGCCCAATTCCCCCTTTCATCAACCAAAGCAGACAACAAAGTCTTATGCTCTGCCCTTTCTTCTTGTGCTAGTTGCTTTAGTTCTGCTGTTTGTGGCTCTGTGTGAAATAGATTGGCACTGCAAGTCTAAACCTTTCTAGCTTCGAGGCACAGGAACAACATTTTGACCCCCTCAAGTTTTTTAATCCTGCATTCGCCCCTGGCTGGTGTGATATTGTTGATGGCAGCAATAGGAAGTTGCGGATATTTTTTTTGGCAACAAGAAACAACAAGACAATCGAAGTGATGGGAGGGCCAGTGGCAACATCGGCATAATGAGGGCAAGACCTCAACCAAAGTCTCAGTGTATGGTGGAAATGTGGCAAAAAAAAAAGGTGAAAATATCAATGATGACTCATCGTACTGAAGGAAGGAAGAAGAAAATGGTGAAAATGCTAAATACGAGCCATTTTTTGCTCTTTATTTTGTGAAGGAAGCTGTTGTTAAACCATTTCTATTAGCAAGAAATTAGTGATAGCAAAAATAAAATTGAAAAACTCTTGTGGAATTGTCGCAGTTAGAGATAGATATGCAATGGTAAATGTCAAATTTCAAATTTATTTTTTTTTTTGAATCGACCTAAAGAATAATCTATATTATAGACTAATTAATAAGTCAAACTAGTGGTACAAGCTTGCATATAATAATATTTTATATGTATAAAATTAAAAATTTTAAGTATAATGTAAAGTTAATAATTGTTTTTATTTACATCTAAATTAATTTCTCGATTCAGAAACTTATTCAAAAGTATACAATGGAGCCTTAGAATTTCAAGGTTCCAAAAAAAAAAAAATCCATACCTCCAAATTTTTTCTGGGTCCAATTTTTTCTCCTTCAAAAAAATAAAAAATCTCCAAAAATTTTTGACTCAGATTATAATTCGAGGCAACCATTTAAATTCAAGGCATCTCAACAAACATATCAATATACATAAATGCAGTAGAAAATGCAATCAACATCCGAATGCAAATTGATTTATAGTCTACCAAACTATACCACATTACTAATATTTATAAATAAAGACAAATATTGAAATGTATGTATACATACAATAAGATATACTTATCATAATACAAATTCAAATTTATAGATCAATATTTCATTAAATATGGATCACCAAACAGAATATATGTAGTTAATGTTTTATTTCAAAAGTAACATGGCTATTAAAATGATGTAAAATTAGTCAAAATATGAAATTATAAAAAAGCCACCGTAAAACCCTCTCAAATTGCGATCTCTTTGCAACAATAACAAATTTATAAAAATCAAGACATTAGAAATGAATTTTTGTAAAAAAAAAAAAATGCATCGTAAAACCCTTGACAAGGAAGACGGCTTTGTGACAGTTACATATTTTTAGCAAATTCAACATGTGGGAAATGAAATTTTCAAAAACAATCACTGAACTATCGCAAAATAATGAGAGTTTTGTGGTAGGCATCTAGTGTTAAACCCTATACTTTAAGACCAAATACTAAAACCTCATCCATCACAAATCTATAGCAAAATTGCGATGGAGTTGCAAGAGTTTATCTTATAATTTTTTTATTTTTTAAAAATATGAGTTTACGTCACAAAACAGATTTATGAGAGTTTTGCAATAGTTTTTTTTTCTCCCATTGCAAATCTGTAGCAAAGTTGCAATAGAGTAGCGAGTATTTCAATTACAAATTTCTCATTCTCACTTTTTTGAATATAATAAGCCATTGCAAATACGTAGCAAATGTACGAGAGATTAGTGAGCGTTTATGTACAATTTTTTTCTTTTTACTCTTTTTTTTTTTAAAATATAAGATTTCATTTTAACGCTCTCGCTAATTTGTGAGAATTTTATGAGGGTTATTTTTTGACCGTCGTAAATTTGCAACGAAATGTTGTGATGGAATAGCAAGTGTTTTCCTTACAAATTTCTCTACTAACTTTTTAAAAATATAATAAGTTATCGCAAATTCGTAGAAAAGTTGCAACAAAAAAGTGAGTTTCTTGTACAAGATTTTCTTCTCACTTTTTTTTTTTCTCTCACAACTTTCTTTTTATTTTTAGTTTAAACTATCATTCTTATTATATTTATTTTCCTAATTTCTTGGAAAAAATATCTCATCTAACTAGTTCCAAAAGTAAGAAAAAAAGGATTGTCAGTTAAGATTTAAATTTCCAACCGGAGATATTTAGTATTCTATTCGGTTATCATCTAACCTCCTACATTAATCCAAAATTTTTCTGACAATATCTTCACCTTCGATAATAGGCAAATCAATAAGTGACGACGAGGGTGAAACTCAACAACTAATATGTATGTATGTATGTATGTATGTATGTATGTATGTATGTATGTATGTATGTATGTTAATTCTCAAAGAAGTGTTTATGGTCAAAATGAAGAATATATCGAGACCAAGGTTGAGACCATGAGAAAGTTAGAAAAAGAGAAGTTGACAAGTTTACTAAACATGTAAGCATGGTAACGATTGGTCCGACAAGATAAAATTAAAGTGCAATTATTGCACTATAATTATCAAATTATATGTATTGAAGTTGGGAATGGACTATGGTACACTTGCTCAACACATAAAAAAAATATCATCCTCATGATTCCAATTTGGATCCTAAACAACAACTACTTACTAAGTACAGTACTGCTACATCTGATCATTCTTTTGTTGATTTATTTAAATACTTTAAAAATAAAGAAAAATTAGCTAAAATAGTTACTATTGAGCATCTCTTATTTAGTTTTGTAGAAAAATTATATTTTAATAAACATTGTTAAAACACTTTGAATCCTTCTGCTAAAAATTTCCTCAAACTACCCTCATATAGGGATTGCAAAAAAATTAATTCAAAAATTTTTAGACTTGTTTAATAAAGTTTCTTTATCTAATAATATTTGAAGTGATTATTAGCAAACTCATTCTTATATAGATACTAGTAAACTGTCTTGCGCAAGGCGCAAGATCGGGTACCTATGTTATTTTTAATTAATTATTTTTTGCTAATGATGCATTTACACTTATATAATATTATTGACGTGATTAGGAGGAGGAGGGGAAGGAGGCAACAACTGAAAAATGATATGATCAAGTCACCATAACAGCTCAAGATACATTACAAGATGCTTTAGGCGCCTAAAACCCACAGATTCAATAGGTTGCCTGGGCTTGTGTTCTCTGATAAAGGATGCAAGTGGATGTAAAATAGGCTTTATAAGGCATTTGCCAAAATAATCATCTAAGCATGCTAGTGTACACTCGTAGACTGAGACATTCATCATTCCACAAAATTACATCTTTCAACAATATATTTACATCAATATTTAGATGCAAAAATCAGGTTCAAATCTGCATTCCAATCATATCTGGCATTTGGTAAAATAGATGTTTACATCAGTTCAAACTAAATAAACCACATAAGAATTTCCGAAACACTCATTCAAAGGATTATTGTTCATGATTGATACTAATTTGTTTATAAAATAAACCCCTATTCCAATTCCCATCATTTACCCTAAACACCTTGGCGCCCTCACCCCAAAACCAAAACAACCACCAAACTAACAAAACAAAAAATCCTAAAAAGTAAAAGATCAAAGCATACAATTTCCTAATAGCAATTTTAATCCAATTTGACACAAATAAATATCTAAGTGGCAATATATAAGTAGTGTCTTCAACAACAGGATTGCGGGATGCGTAAAAATTTATAAATAGTATTAAACTCCACTCCATCACAATTAAATATCCTAGAAGTGTTGTATAGACTAAGTAATGCATAAATCTTCCTTCCTTCTTTGTCCTTTTAACAGCCAAATTCAAGCAAAATCCTCCATTATGACAAGCATATCTGATTACTATTAGAGTAATACAAGTACCACAAGAAATATAAAAAAAAACATATCAAGACTTAGACATCTCTTTTTTGCACTTTATTACAAACGATTGAAGGCCAATTAGCATGATAATGATAAAAAAAAAGCAGGACTTACATCTTCTATAATAGAAGGAAGCCAACCTTTATACAATGCGTTTGGACCCTTCTCAAGAAGAACTGTGGATAAAGCATGGAACATTCCCTTGTATTGATAAGAAGACTTCTCTATCTTAAAAAATAAAAAAGTTATCAAGAAGATTAGAGGAACTATGAGAGGGTCACAAGACTAATAGGGCCTATAATGTGTTGTTGAAACTTGTATTTCATCAAGCATTATAATAATAGCTACACAGTCAGTCTTCCCCGAACCATATCCATTAGGTAAGTTGCAAACATGGCAGCTATTCTAGTACAAGTGTTGACTCCAAGCTGCAACAAAGGAATGCAGCTTGACTCATGTCATCGATAACCTCACATGAAAAAAAGAAGATATAGAACATACTATTATCAGTTTGCTGTTGGTGTAGCCATAGTATACCCCTGTTCTAGTGTTAGAAAGAAAAGTTGGAAAAAGGAACTGATATCATATAAAATTTCGTGCTACAATTTGTGAATTCAAGTTAAACATTGGTTTAACTTTTCTAAAGACATTGTAGACATAACCTTACTTTAAACTTGCTCATAGCTGAAGAACTTTACTACTGAATTTGGAGTTACAACCTCTTTCCACAAACGAAACATCTTCAATGTCTAACAGCTAAGTCCATCGTTTTATTTCCATTTATACCTTCTTCAATTACTTGCCATTTTTACATCCTACTAAACTCTTTACCTCAAAAGGTAATGGATTTAATTTCACCCAAAACAACTTCTTGCAGCTTAATATAACTTTAACACAGAACAATAAACTACCAGAATTCTCTTTAGTTATTTCCCTCCTAACATTTTCCTTCATCTACTCATTTCTGTATCTACTCCACCATTTCTTTCTTTTTTTCTTTCTTTTTTTTTTTTTTTTGGCTCCAATCTCAAATTGCTTCACTTTTCACGCCAAAAACCATTAACAACGGGAAACCCTTCCTTAGAAAATACCAAATACATTCTACACCTAGAAACCAAAAATGATAGAAGTTACATTGTTAAGTAAACTCAAGACAGGAAGAATAGCCATGCTTAACAATTGCCCCAATCAAATTGATACCAGCCAATTCTCAACCAATTCAAAATACATACATAATAATAGAATCATTAAATCAAACAACAAAATAAATACATTTTGTATCATTTTTTGCCAAAATGATAGGAGGTTCATGGATATTTAGAATTGATGCAGCCCTTTCATACTATAAATAAAGGGGAAAAAACTCAATATCAGATATGAATCTGCCCAACTCAACAACTATTCTGTATTCATTCCCTCTATTTTTTTTCATTTATTTTTCAATTAAAACCATGACTTTAATTAAAGTCACTGACAATGCCCACACCTATTACAAAAAAGTTAAATCCTTCTGACCAATAGTTCCAGCGTGTTCATGAATTTAACTGGTTAATAAAATAGAAAATATATTACCAACTTAAGAGTTTCTTCACTTTGATTTCAACATTGCAAAAGTAGAAACCAAGATTTGGTTAATCATCATGATTTGATATAATGCAATCAATACTGTGAAGTTGAAAATCATAATAAGATAAGAGTATTAACATATAAGGAAATCAGAACACTTCATGTATGCTCGTGGAGCTGCAAACAAAACTACCAAGACAAGTATGCCAGGAATGGAATACAATGGCATAAAGTTAGTTCATTGCAGCTCATCTGAATCAAAATAAGTTTAGCAAAAAAACAAATGATGCAAGGAGATTAAAATTTTCAAGTAGATTGTAACTCACTAATCACGTGATAGAGATAGAGAAAGGGAGGGAGGGAGAGACTTACAGTCGGGAATCACACAAGGGAGAAACTTGAGATCATCATCATGTTTAGGACAAGTCTGCTTCCACCCGGGCTTGCATTCACACGCATAACCATACTACTATTCGAAGCCTTACAAGTCTTTTTTCCACATTCCACATGTTTGCATATATTGTCTATCAAAAAAGCAATAAATTCCACAGCACCCATAAAAAACAAAAATCAAATCTTTTGATACCCCACGTCAATCAGTAACACCCCAAAACACAATACAAAAACAAATCCTACTCTGAAGTTCATCGAACCCAAAACTAAAACTATGACATCGGGAACAATAATAAACCAAAAATCAAGGTATTAGATTTTTTTCACAACAACAACATGAAAAGCAAATTTATACATATAAAATCTATAAAAACTTTTTTTAAGAAAAAAAATTTCGGGTTTTGTCAGAAATTTTAAGGGCGACAAGTACAACCACCCAACCCTAAAGCCACCCCTCTCAAGGAAAAATCACAAATTAATTAGCACGATTTGCACTTAAACAATTTAACAAAATCCCTAAATTTTTTTCACTTTATTTTATAAAATAAAAGACGAATGATGGATGTAGATGAATACCATAAAGCATAGAATTCTAAGACAATGACCCATTTTCATTTCTCTTGGCATTTTCCCGGTTTTTTCACAATGCCCTCTGATTCTTGTCTTCCTTCTCCAACTCTCCCTCTTTCCTTCTACATGTGCCTCACTAGAAAAGGAAGCATTGGTTTTGAACAATAGATGTCTATCACATCCAACTAGAACAATAAGGAATCCTTTTTATTTTAAATGGTCGTTCCAAAAAAACGTATTTCTACATCAAAAAAACGTATTCGGAAAAATATTTGGAAAAAAGAAGGGTATTGGACAGCGTTAAAGGCTTTTTCATTAGGGAAATCTCTTTCTACGGGGAATTCAAACGATGATTACAATATCGGGTAACCCTGTCATATATTTAATCCCGCCCAGATATGTTTGCAAACGAGATAATTGTCTTTTCAACACAGCTGCATCTTTTTTTGGAAGACGGTTGAGTCTCCCTGTTTTTTGTTCCATTCTCAAGTCTCTGAACTTATGAAGTCTCGTTTCTGTAGTGGACCAATTCGTTAACATGCCACCGAGCCACTTTTTATTAACATAATGACACCGGGCCTGTGAAAAGAAAACGTCAGAAAAGATGAGATTTTTAGCATAATTCTAGCAAATGTAATGAAGAAAAACTCCAGAACAGTGCAGGAGAGGGAGAATCAAGTACAATTACCTCGAGATCTGTAGTGTAGACAAAGACTTCTGTAGAGAATTCTTCAAAAAGCACCCTGCAAATAATCCAAAGGATGAAGAATAGTCAGATGCTATTCATTTATGAGTACAAATGTAGAAGGCGAAGAAGAAAGATGAGAATGCAAGCAAGACACTGAAACAAATCACCAGAAAGCCACTCCAAAATCCTCGTCACCATCGTTGCCGATTATCCTTACTTTTCACTTGCCGAGTTTTAGTTACAAAGTCTTTTGCATGTGAGAGAGAGAGAGAGAGGGGGGGGGGGGGGGGACCAGGAAAAGGCAAAAGAGAAGTTGAGTTAGGCGATAGACGCAAAAAGACACAAATTCCTTTTAGGCTCAGTGGGTGGGAAGCCCATTATTTTTGAAAACGAGGTGCAGTAATGCATTTTGGCCAACAATTTTTTGGTTTGCTACATGCGGAGGATTGTGTTAGTTGGCCCAGTGAAAAGACAAAAATACGCCTACTGATAAAAAATGAACAATGTTCACCCAACTCCTTTTTCTCTATATAGAAGATTATATATAATTGGATAGATAATAATGTAAATATTGGAAAAAGAATACTTGCTTATAGGTATTTTAATGATCTACATTTAGTTGAAAATATTTGTGAAATGTTGATTATTATTTTAGAAGAAATGGTTTGGTGAATAAATTTTTTTTTTTATTTCTTCTTATAAAGCTAATGTAAATGCTTCCTCAATTACTAGTTTTAAAAATTTAACTGAGCCAAATTTTAAAGAAATATTTTTTTAATATTAGATGTATATGTCATATTTTAAATAAAAAATCTTGATTTTTTATTAAACCAACAAAAATCATTTTTATTATTTGTAGCTTAAACCATCACTTAAAAGAGAATTGAGCCAATTTTGTTGATATAATAGTGTAAAATCAAAAGAATTTTTCAAAGATTTTCTAATTAGATGGAATTTAACATGTGAATTGTTACATGAATCTTTTCCAAATAAAAAACTTAAATGTGCAAAAAGAGTTGTTGAAATACATTTTTTTCCTCAATAATTGAATACTTATGAAGATATTTTAAATATTTTAAAAACCTTTAATGATACTATTTATAATTTATATGGTGTTTATTTTCCAAATTCACATTTAGTTATTCAATAATGTGTTAATGTTAGTGGTGTTTTTAATGAATATTCTAACAATACTCTTCTACCTCATTGTATCAATGCTATGAATTCTAAATGGATGAAATACTATTTATAAATACATTAATTTATTTGCTAGTATTCTTGATTCACATATGAGAATTATTGGCTTACAATATTACCACTACAAAAAAAAAGGGTTAAATATGACACCGGTAAATATGATGGCTATAAAACCATTGTAAATTAATAACAAGTATAGATGACATTCAAGTAACTGTAATATTTGTTTAGTTAAATATGACATTTCATTCAAACCATTGTATTTGTCTTAACAAATATGGCGGTAGGGTCTTATCGTCGTATTTTGTTGAGATAAATAGAATGGTTTTATCTTAGAACCATTTATGTATCAGCTTAATACGACAGTTTAATGGCCTTTGTATTTGTCTTCAAATTGTATCCAATTACCTTCAAATTTGGTCATTGTTATCATATATTTGCGTAATAAAATCATGCAATTTTAAGTCCATTCCCAATCAAGTTTTAATTAAAACACTAATCCCTAAATCACACATATGAGCAAGTACACTCATCGAAAAGTATAGTATAAGGAATTAGTGAGTATCGATCTTCAAAGAATAACTACCGTTAGTTAATTTTCATAAATTGTTTACTCGACCAATTAAAGTGATGAAAGAAGAAAGACAAAAATACATACAACACTAGGAGAGAAAAACATATTTTTAGATAGAAATTCTTGAAGACATGATAATGAATTACTAGTAATTATCATAATTAAAAATTAATCATTACTTTAGCATCATGTAGGAATAAAATAGAATCCAATTCTTTTCCAAGTTATGAACTCACTATCTCCTGGGCAATTTAGTAGATTTTCCAATCTTACTAAAATAACCAAAAGATGCATGAAATCCATTCTTCAATCAATATCTTTATACTCTATGTGATATAAAACATAAAATTAGTCAATAATCGTATACTTTAGGCAAAATCAATTAATCTTTGACTATTTATGTTCTTTTACACTTAACTTTCTTTCCCAAGTCTGTTAAGAAACAACACATATAAAATCAATGAATTGAAACGCACTCATAACCTCTTTCCCAAGTTAATTAGAAGAAAGATCCAATTTCATCAATTCATCAATAAAAACAAGTAATCAAATACCAACAAAAATAATCAATTGATCAGAGAACTAAATTAATTCAACATCACGAATCCAAAAATAATATCCAACTACAATAAAGACATTGATCTCATCATTGTTCAAGAAAAGAAAATAAAGGTTTAAAAAAGAACTCATAGACAAGCCCATTTCTTCCTTCTTTGAAAACTCTCTTGAAACAATACTTCTTTTGATGAATTCCTTCTTAAATGTCTGATTTCTAACTTTGATCCTTGGAATCCCCCCTCTCTTGCTTGTGTTTTTCTTCCATTTAAAGCTTTATAGGTTGCCAAAATCGTTCCCTAGAAGTTTTGGGCCGTGCATAAGTCAAATACCGAAGGACTTTTTGAGAAATTTCCAATTCTGCTTGCATTAGGACTTCAAACCGCCTTAGAACTTGAACTAGGCCAGCACTGAGTTGGCTCTAGAATCCTCGTTTTACTTTGCTTTTTTCTCTATTTTTTCATAACTGAGCCAGGGCCGGTTTAGATCTGGAATCACACAATTAAACTCTAAATTCTTCAATTTCTATATAAAATCAAAGAAAAGCCTTTATATAGGCAAAATATCAAATTGTAAGGGAATTGGTTAGCTACTGCATAAAAACATCACAAAATCACCCCAAATAGTTAGGAAAATTTAGGTACATTAGGCCCTATCAGTCATAATGCTTTTTTTTAGTGATTTTAACAAATTTAACGATTAGATCGTTAATTTGATATGTTTATATTTATAAATGCGTTAGATTTTAAGACTCTTATATAAAGTTATGTTATGGCAAAATATATCAGATTACTTAAAAATTTGGCCATGATACTTTTTTTTAGCGATTTTAATAGATCTAACGATTAGATAGTTAATTTGATGTACTTACATTTATAAATACGTTACAGTATCTAGCTATTGACAAATGTGATAAAATTTATGAAATTATCTTCAAATTTGATATATTGACCATTATTTTCTAACTTCCAAAACTAGCTTATCTGATGCTTGCTTTCAACCATCATATTTAATAAATACGATGGTTTTTTTTATGTCGTTTTTTAAAAACGACGAACATTTTTATAACGGTCATAATATTGTCGTTTGACCATCATATACACTAAATACGATGATTTAACCACAAAAAATGACGATTTTTTTACTATCGTTTTTCAGTATTATATCTTATTTGTTTTATGACTTTTTATTTTCTAAAAAAATAATAATAGTGATGATAATATTAATAATAATGATGATGATAATGGCGCTCAAGATCTTACATTCTTCTCAATATTTCTTGTATAATTGTTAATATAAATAATATTCTTTATGAGTTATATCATAAATATTTAGAAGGCATGGTTTATCTATTTAAACTAAAAATATTAAAATTTTGACATTTGGATCTTTTAAAATTAAAAAAGTAAGGCTTCTTATATTAGTAAGGATAAAACGACGTAGAAAGTCCTCAAATTGTATTTAATTTGTGCTTTGGAGTAGAATAGTATAGGTGAAAAACATTTTATTTGTTGATATAGTGGGTCAAAAATAGAAATAGATCCCTATTTTAGCATAATATTTAAGAAGATTCTTATTGTTTCCATTTCCACTGTTGTGGTAGAATAAACTCTTAGTGACAAATAAAATATTTTGAACGAAACTCACTCAATAACGACACTAAAAACCCTTGAAATTCAATTATGCATAAATAATTGGATTAGGGTCAAAGATTATAAACAAGAAAATATACAGTTGGACTTCTTCGAATTTTTAGATATGAACATTGAAGGTACTATAAGTACATTCGAAAGTAATGACTATCAAGGTTGAGAGAAGAAATGATTGAAAAGTAAGAAAATTATCAGAACTTTGATTCCTTCACACCCTGAAAGAATATGTAAGCAAAAGATAATTTAATAACTTTTTTAATTATTTCTACATTTTTTACAGCTTAAACAATTAAAAATAAAAAATTGTAAAAAATAAAGAACCAACCAGCTGTTGGCCAATTAACCAACCTCAATTTTAACCGCCAACTGATAATTGATTCAATCGTGAGACCAGCCCTTAAGGTTTAAAGTTGAAGTTGGCTATTTTGATCAATCGTCAACTCGCATTTGTCGGTCGGGAAATAGCAGACGCTAGTTTCACAATTGCGGCCCCAGTTACAAAAAGGCAATGTTTTTAGAACCGGATCGGTCATCGAACCGAAAAAATTACTGGTTTACGATTTAATGGTCTAACCGTAATTAGACCGTAATTGAACCGGTAATATTATAATTTAAAAAATTTAAAATATAATTATTTTTGAAAGAAAATTGATCAATAATATAGTGTAATTTAAATCCATAAAGACATAAATATTCAAATTCATTATTAAAAGTAGTCATTTTTAGTTTATAACTAACAATCTAACACATTAAAGTAATTTATTAAATTATATAATTTAATTTGTCCCCCAAAAATTACAAAATTACCCTAAATTTTTTTTAAAAAAGAAGTCGGTTTAACCGGTTGGACCGGCCGATCCAACACGATTCCCTCAAAAACCACTGGTTTTTTAGGGGACCGCTCTGATTGACCGGACCGGACCGGTCCACGGTCGGACCGGCCGGTCCGGTCCAAATAACAGTGCAAAAAGGAGCCTAAAAACGATAAAAGAATTATTCATTTATGTCCTAGTGTTGAAAAAAAATATTTGGATTAGGGAATCCACAAGCTAAAGAAGTCAATTGGAGTTGCTAACAATTATAATGATGTCTTCGGACAATGTATAAAAGCCAGTCAATTCTAATGGTAGAATTTGGTTTTTATTTTATTATTAGTGTAGAAATTAGTGGGCTGGTGGTCAAATCAACTTGACGAGTAGCCGAGTGAAAATGTTAGTTCACTTATCAGGTACGCAGGCTTTATTTGTTGAAATGAGCTGTGTGCTGAGTTGATTCCAACACTGTTTTTTGGATCTCACCAGTCAAAGTATGAATCGATCTCTAAATTAATTCGATTTTCTCTTTTAAATTGAAATTCTCAAAAATCGTTTTGTTTTGTGCAAATTAATTTAGACCGACCAATTCAATCGGTGAATCAGTCAATCCAATCGAATTGAACTGTTCTCTTTTTTTTTTTCTTAAATAAAATAATATATTCATAGGAAAGAAATAAGCTACACAAATAGATTAAATAGTCTATAATAATAGAGAAAATATCATATTTTCTTTTAATTTCGTTATTTATGTATTTATGGATTTGAATTATACTATATTATTGAACAATTTTATTCTTAAAAATAATTATATTTTTATTTTTAAATTATAATATTACCAACTCAATTATGGTTCAATTACAGTCTAATTACGATTAGACCATTAAATCATGAACTAATAAATTTTCGATTCGATATCCAATTCAATACTAAAAACATTGGATTCCAGCTACCCAACTCATTGAAAGTAGTCAATAGGTATTGAATTTTGGAGTCATATTTTAACAAGGAATTAATAGTAAATAAATACCAACTAGCAGAAAATCATAACTTAGGTCTAGAATTTAGGAATAATCAACTATGGACGAGAATTCTAAGCATTTAACAACAGCCAAATGTGGAAATAATATACATTGAAGTTGTTCAAAATGTGGCTGTGAAAATGTGAAAAAATAATAATAAAGTGTTGACTTAGTCAAAATTAATAAAAAATGTGTTGTTAATCATAATTTAAAGCAATGTTTTCAGAATCGGTCATCGAATCGAAAAATTTATTGGTTCACGATTTAATAGTCCAATTGTAATTAGACCGTAATTGAACTGGTAATATTATAATTTAAAATTTAAAAAATAATTATTTTTTAAAAAAATTTATCAATAATATAGTATTAATTAAATCCATAAAGACATAAATATTCAAATTCATGATTAAAAGTAATCATTTTTAATTTATAACTAACAATCTAACACATTAAAGTAATTCATTGAATTATATAATTTAATTTATTCCTAAAAATTATAAAATTTGACTCAAATTTTTTTTATAACCTGACCGGTTCAATATTGGATTTGTCAGTCACCGGTTTATCAGTTCGACCGGTCGGTCCAACACAGTTTGAAGAAACCAGTACAATTTTGGAAGAAACTAGCTAGAATGTTGGAATCGGACCAATAGAAGCACTGGTCCACCATCGGATTGGTTGGCCAATCCGGTTTGACCCCAAAAATCATGATTTAAAGTCATGTACTTAACTGTTAATGACAGTGGCAAGGCATGCAGTAAGAGCATGTAGTCAAAATAGACCCATAATCGATCAATCTTAACCATATTCTATGAAGATATGAGCACAATGACTGCTTGGAGAGCAAATTTAAGAGAGGGGTTTGATGTAAAATGCTATAAATAGGATGAAGAATGAAGAATAAGACGACTTTACAATCCACCAATCACTACAGTCAACAAATCATGTCCATTTTTTTAATCTAAAATTTGCCTTGTAGTCTTAATACTTTATAACTTTCCTTTTTTTAATCATAAATTTGAGTTATATAATTTTATTCTAATCATTTTCTTCAATTAATTCCATTTAGCTATTCATTTACAAACTTTTCTTTTACCTTGTATAAATATGTTACTGTATTTGGATACAATCTGTAAATTTATTTTACTTTTAAGTTAGTCATGTCATACAATTTAGTAGTGTATGTTTAGCTAACAATCATCCAAAGGCTTTTTGAGAGTGCTTTGGGAATCCACAATTCAGAGGAAGAGTTTTCCTTCTACCGTAATTACTTGATTAATTAGAGAATTGTTAGTATTGGGAATTTCATGGCTAATTTGACTCTCAACTAATGCATCAATTAAGACAATTTATATTTTTTTCCCCTACCAATAGCTAGTAACTAGGAAGAAATAAATAAAGATCTTTCTAACCTAATTCGTGTCATATAGAAAAATAAACCAAAAATAAGTTATTTTGCGAAAGAATGTCAGGAAATATATGATATACGAGAATGGAATATAATGAAATAACTTTCTCCTCAAATCATCCTTCACTCATAATATTTTAAGATACTATTTTCATTTGAAAATTTAGAAGGAAAAATAAGGATGAAATAATGATTCTTCTTTTAACATTTGGTAGAATGATTTCGAATTCAAATGAAATTTAATTTAATATATTAGATGAGATTACTTGAATCTAGTCAATATTCCAACTTTATTGTTTAATTCAAGTGAAGGGCAAAAAATACAGGAGATTTTAAACTTTTCATTGGTACGCATCTTGCCTTCCAGCTAAATAACGGTTGAAGGTTGCCCTCTTACTATTTAAAGAACTAATTTTACATTTTTCGTTTAATTTTGTAATATTAATTGATCAATATTTTCCCTCGACAACTAATGGAGATCTCTTTTCATACCATTCATGATGCCAGTTTTCCCCCTATTGTGAATAGCCGCCATACTGAACCAAACTCCCCCGTAAGTCCAATCTCGAATTCCAGTGTAGGCCTTTTTTTAATTCCCCCCTCCCTCTCTTTCAAACCTTTTCTACTGATATTGAAGAAACCTCCTTGTTCAAGAGTAGCCCAAGATTGCCACTGCAACTTGGCAATCTATTAGTGTGATAGAAGTGCAACCTATTGTGCATATAATCAATGAATCCAATATATATTCCCTTCGTCCTACAAAAATTGATAGTAGTTGACTTGACACGATATTTTATATAAAAATAAAAGTTAAAATATAATAATAATATAATATAATATAATAAAAATTAAAAATATGTAAATCTTATAATACTTTATACCAAATCTAAATATATAAAAATAATGTATATGTGATATATTAATTATTTTATAATAAATTATAAAATAAAAACTTTTCTTTTAAAAAAATTATCAAATTTTTTAAAACAATTCAAAATAATAAGTAAGTCAATTTTCTTGGAACGAATGGAGTATTATGTAACCCAATTCTAACCCAAACGTTTAAGCCATTAAGTATTGGGTCAACCCACCATGTATTAATTTGTCAATCTTTTTCCTCTACAAGCAATGTAGAATTTCTTTTTATACCTACTCATGATGCCAATTTTCTCTCCCCTCCCTCCAATCAGGCCTTGCACAGATTCTTGCTAATTGCAAGGCTATTTGTGTTAAATGAGTGGTATCAAAACTGATAGCTTCTTAGAGATAAGTATTAATATGGTGGTTGACGTTTCTATAGTTTCTTTTGCCGTGTAAAAAGAAGAGTAGTTCGACTCTTAATTAATTCCTCCGTATAATTGGTAAGACATGATTCTGAATAAAGGATGGCACATGCTACACCAGCATGGTTATATGAGCAATAGCAGGCACACCTCCGTTTTAGCCAGGCAGACTCCCTCATGTGTAGATTTGACGGAGTTGGTGATGGACTCTTGATAAATTACTGTAATATTCAGAGTAATTAAAAAGGCTTCTCTTGCAGGGAGCTAGGTCAAGATCAATGTAGCAACAACGACCATCTAAAGGAAAAATAGAGTTATTGAGATCCTAAGTGTGAATTGTGTGAATTAAAGAACTCTAAATTAGAAAGCAAAAAGTCGAGTGAGTGACATATAAGTTGAAAAGTCCCACGAACCTAATGCCTTAAGATTTTAGATGAATATGTGACATCCAAACCCATGAGTTTGTTTTTTACTTAGACCCTACTTAGAGTCTCCCTAGTTGTTGGTATAGTTCAGTTATAACAAAACTAAATGCTAGGGGAAAGGGCCAAATTAGTCTCTCAAATTCTCCCTATTTGCTAGGTTGCTTCGGTTATAACAAAGTTACGTGAATGGGGCAAAATTGGTTCTTTAAATAGTAGGAGGGCACACTTAATTATTTTTTAGTCATAGGATAAGACACGTAAAAATGAAAACTTTAAGGATTTCCGATATTTTTTATTATAAAATTATTTAGTATGCTTTTATATATATGAGTAAATAAAATTATCGTAAAAAATAATACTCAAGCAAGGCGTTAATTTTAAATTACATAAATAAACTTAAGTCAAATATTAAATATATTTAAAACATAATTTACAAAAACATTATTTTTACAAAAATAATAAATTTGGACCATAATATCGGTAACACCTCACCCTAAATCACACTTGAGTATAGGGGATAATGCATTACATTACATAGCATCTCATATATGAAATTGAATATGTGGTGCGACCATACGTGTTTTCATATCTTGATTTGTGCATAAAATTGTTCATATATGAGCGTAGTGGCTGATTGATGTCAATTGGGTTGTGTGTGAAATTATTTTTATGTGTAAAAAGAAACGTAAGGGCTAATATAGTCTAATAGTTATAGTTTAAGACTTTGTATTTGATAACCTTAGTTCAAATCCCAATTCATCTAAAATTTTGTTGAACTTTTCTTTTCATCCTTATCTAGTCGCCACCTACCTTTTATTTACTCTAAATATATTCAGCATCTAAAATGGAGGGTATTGTTTATCAAAGGAATTAAAAGATCACAATCTGGTTTTTTATTCTTTTGTCCTAGCCGCCACTTATCCTCTTCCTTTTTAAAGTTTTAAATTTCAAAAACTCCTAGAAGCTTGCATTAAGCATTTCAAAGTAAAATTCTTTTTTTAACTCGAGTAGGTTGGCTATCAGACTCTTTAAAACATCAGGAGATTTTCTACTAGTATTATTCTTTTCTTTATGGCTCCCGCCATTCCTTCCTACATTTAAGCATATATTTAGTTTCGAACTTCACACCATACACACAAGCTGGCAGCCATTTAAACTCCTTAATCTTATGGAAGTTTTGAACTTTGAAAGCTCAAAGGAATTTAAAATCGAAATTGGTCTTGGTAAGTCTTCTTTGGCCGAAAATCTTTTGAGAAGAATGGGTTCCAAATCTTTTGAAATTCAAGCTGTTTCTACTCTAATATTAGCAAGCTCTTCGGAAATTAATATTTTCATAAGGCCACTTCTCCAACCAGAAGTCATGAAATTCTTCCTTTAAACCAGCAAACAAACAGCTATTTTTTGTCCTTGTTCTTGCTACATATATGCTGGCTTCAAGGGAAACTCTTGAATTTTGAAAACCTATCCAACCCACTTTAACTTTTAAATCACTAAGAATCCTCCTAGAATCACTCATTAGTTATCACCTAAGCTAAACAAAACAAATCTGAATTCCACTTTTCCCAAAACATCACTCTCGGCCTCCCATTCACTCGCTTAAGCCCAACATTCACTTCATCTCATCAAACCTCATACGCACACATTACCATTTCCTCTGAAAGCCTTGACTACTCTTTCCTTTTCTTTCAAAACGAAGCACCAAATCCCTTCTGCCAAAACACCCATTCACTCTCAAAGCTCACAACAGCTTCTTCTTTTCTCTGAAGATTTAACCTTCCACTTTACAAGAGGCGAAGTCACCTATTCTCACCTGGGATTGAATTGTGCACTGCTTTTGTTAGAGGTACCCGAACATTTTTCTCTCTTTTTCTCTATATGTCTCCAACCTTGTGCAACCTTGCTATGACCCCGGTTTCTCTAGTACTGATTTCTTGAGCATGGTAGCGTAGGAAGATGCCTCTGAATTCATAGCTTGATGAACGTGATTGTGGAAATGGAATCTTATAAGGAATCTTATGGAGAATCTGCTTATCTAGATGAACCAATTTACTTGTGTGATCTGAATTGTTTTTATGATGTTTGCTTCCTTGTTTTAGTGAAACTGAGGGTGTAATTAAAAGAGAGGTTTCGGTCAGCATGTTGGGTAGTAGATGTTATATGGCTTGAAGGAAGCGTACTAAATGGTGATTACACTACTTGTTGATTTGATAATAGTATGGGTACTCGTCTATTCATGTGATAATTATGGCATTGAAGAGTAGATCTCTTGCTAAATTTTTATGATATAAAAGAGATTTGTGTGGTGGATCTATGAATGAGTTTCTGTATGGTAAGGACTAATAATGGGACTAACTAGTTGTTAAGATCAGTAAGGATTCGTTTATTTGACCCTTATAAATCTAGGCTGCCATTGAAGGTTAAAGCTAAGTAATTTGATCTTGTATTCTTCTAGAGTGCAATATGGTTTCTGTTGTTTGAGAAAAAAAAATGAAGTTTTATATTTTAGGGGAATTGTGATAAGTATGAGCCTATGCACATTTAGGAGTGAGGAAGATCTACAGCTTGATACCAAGTACGTGATTGATTATTTAAGATTTTATTTGATCAATTGTTTGGGGAAAACTAAAGTTGGAATATTTTGAGAATATAAGAAGTAATGGAAAATCTGAGTTTGAATACATTAATGTGTTACCAATTAGGGTAGTGATTAATTATGCTTTGTAATTTTCTGCGGTAGAAGGGGGAGTTTTTCAAGGGCAAATGACAACGTATTAGATTTTAAATCATCACCTAAGAAGAGAAGATAAATCCTTGCATCAAAATCTCTTTTGTGAAATAATGCTATGATTTCGCAAATCTACACTACTTTGGAATATGTTATGTGCAAACTGTTTATGGAAATACCTGAAACAAAAAGAACTATGCTTTGAAATTTGCAACTCCTGTTTAGCATGCAATTTAGAAATTCTTCTTTTCATACACGAACAGGAGTTTTACCTCCTTAGCTCCATAAAGGTGATCTTTCTATTTTGAATATGAAATGCATTTGAGCTGATAATGCAGAAATATCAATTTGACAATTTATCCCTAAATGGGTCATAAATATTGAGTGCTATATAAGGGTAGGTTATTAATACTAGTATTAGAAGGTTTGAGCACATCTTCCAGTATAGGAGGTCACCTCCAGAAGAGGAGCTCTTTCTGGATAAGACGACAATACTAGTGAGTCAAGTTAGTCCGTAGCTAGTGGCTCAGTTCCAAATGGGACTAATATTCAAGAATGGACAACCAGTAACATTGAGTGAGAGAAAAAGAAGTATCTCACCCAGTACTGATACTGTGATACAAGGTTTCATAGTATCTTGTTATGATGCAGGGTTTTATAGCAATTTATTTAGAGTTATGATGCAATGTTTCATAATTCATATTCTTTGAAAAATTATAAGTGATTTCACATTTCTGGAAAAGAAAATTAATTGTTTGCTTTTGAAATAATCATGTGATTAACTTTCAGTATGAGCTTGGTTGATTTAACTAAATGTTGCAAAGAGCCACTAGATGACATTTGAGATGAGATCTCAAGTTTCGCAATTGTTTCCTCTCGTTGAACTGTATATGCATCACAAATGAATTTTAAAATTACATGAATACCCATAGGACTTGCTAAGAATTTTTTCTCACGTAATTTCTATTAAGAGGTTTCTGATTGTTAATTTTGTTTCGAGAACTTTGTTTTATCATTTTTTTTGTAGTTTGAAAACTTTGTATAAGTTTTGAGAAGCCTTATAATAAGTTTGATTATTTCTTTTGTACCAAATTATATAGACCCCTGGTCTACAACGACATTCTCAACCCATTTAGATAACATTGGTAGACAAGATGTTACAAGTGGAATCAAAATCTAGGTTTAGGTTATTCTTCTTAGTCATTTAGATTTAATGTTATAGGTATTATGATTTGGATTTAACTTGAGTGTATTTCATGTGTTTAGGATGGTAAGAATGTATAGAACTACCTAGAAGACTGTGACCCCTAGGATAAGGTGGAATCCACCTATTCTAATCCAACTCCAACCACCTGAAGACTTATCCTCATTCAAGCTGGAGTTTGAATCAAAGTTTTTTGAAAGTTGTTTGAACTTGAGAGAAGTGACGATGAGGTGGAGTTAGTAGAACCTGACCTAGTCCTACCTGTGCAAGAAGCTAACAGTGATGAAGTAGAGGTCATAGCCCCAGATAATGATGACCCTGGGGAAATAGAGTATGAATTGCGGATCCAGAAATGATAAAATCATATTTGATTGGCCCAAATACGGAAATCAAAGAGGAAAAATGCTTCTTCGAGCTAGGAATCGGTATCGAATGAATTCACGGGTTCCAGTAGAAATGAAAGAAAAGGGAACGACATCATAACGCAACGAGGGGAAAGTTCTACGATGCCTGGGAAAAAGGGCTAGGGATTTAGGATTTGTCTCGGGTGGTGAGGTGAACAAGGAGGGACTCCTAAGAAACATAGACCTCACTGGAACACTGAAGGTTGGTTATATGAGCCTACATTTGAAGACTCTAGAGAGGACCAGATATTGGGACGATAATATGTTGTTAAAACCTTAAGGAGCCAATAGTGGGGTTCTTTGAGTGGACTCAGTCTAGCACCAATAATATTTTGTTTTGAAACTTTATTTTTACAAAGACTTTAATTTATGACATAAGGATATTATGGGAGATATTCACTTTCTATCTTTGTAAAAGTACATTTCAATTATGCATATGTATTGTTCTGTTAGACACTTATTTTTTTTTTAAGAGCTTCTTTATTCATCTATTATGGAATAGGTTTAGTTGCCATTATAGTGCATTACTTATCATTACATTGATTGATACGATTGCATAAGCTTAAGACATCATATTCCCATGCTTACTGTAGTTAAATATTTTGACATGAAGATTCTGCCAAGACGCCAAATGACAAGCAGTAAGATTCCAAGAGTAGAAATGAAAGAAAAGGGAACGACATCATAACGCAACAAGGGGAAAGTTCTAAGATGCCTGGGAAAAAGGGCTAGGGATTTAGGATTTGTCTCGGGTGGTGAGGTGAACAAGGAGGGGCTCCTAAGAAACATAGACCTCACTGGAACACTGAAGGTTGGTTATATGAGCCTACATTTGAAGACTCTAGAGAGGACCAGATATTGGGACGATAATATGTTGTTAAAACCTTAAGGAGCCAATAGTAGGGTTCTTTGAGTGGACTCAGTCTAGCACCAATAATATTTTGTTTTGAAACTTTATTTTTACAAAGACTTTAATTTATGACATAAGGATATTATGGGAGATATTCACTTTCTATCTTTGTAAAAGTACATTTCAATTATGCATATGTATTGTTCTATTAGACACTTATTTTTTTTTTTTAAGAGCTTCTTTATTCATCTATTATGGAATAGGTTTAGTTGCCATTATAGTGCATTACTTATCATTACATTGATTGATACGATTGCATAAGCTTAAGACATCATATTCCCATGCTTACTGTAGTTAAATATTTTGACATGAAGATTCTGCCAAGATGCCAAATGACAAGCAGTAAGATTCCAAGAATAGAACTAGTAACTCTGGAATACAAGCCTATGTAGGATCCTCCATAGAATGATGAAGTGATGGTTGACAAGATGCACAGAGTAGAGTCAGGAGGACCTATCGACACTTCAATAAAACAAGCCTTCAATAAGATAATTGAAAAACGATGACAGAGAGGAGAGCACTCTATGGCGTGGATGAGGTATTAAAGCGGTTTTTTAAGTACCAACCACCTACATTCTTTGGTGAGGCAGAGTAAGACCAGAAAGTTGAATTATAGACTGAGTAGATGGAGGATATATTTCACACATTACACTACTCAGATGAGCAAATAGTGAAATTTGCAACCTTTAGGCTGAGGAGACTTGCACGAGATTGGTGGCAGTGGATACAGGAAGAGTGGGAAAGGTCGGGTCAAGAGTGGAATCGGAATAATTTTGTGAAAGCCTTCAGAGCAGAATTCATTCCTCAATAGATTGTGGAAAAATAATAGGATGAATTCCAAAATTTGAAGAAGAGAAACATAACGGTGGCTTAATATGTGGCCTAATTCAACAAACTTTCTAAGTACGGCAAATGTCCAGTAGATATTGAGCAAAATCTTACTTGCTAATTTGTGATGGGTTTAAGGCAGGAATTCAGGAAAGCTTTAGTTCCCTTTCCACTCATGACTTACGCTGTAGCAGTGGATGCAGCAACTTGAACTAAGAATGAAGATAAGAATAACTGACCCACTTTTGTATGCTTATTCCTGAAGTAGAAAACGGTCCATTTGTTCCTGAATAACTTCTTTCAAAAGGGCTTCCGCTTCCTCGGTAAATGTCTTGGTAAAAGAGATGATTTCTTGGAACTGAGGTTTATTAGTTTTTACGTAAGTCCGTAACTCAACAAGAAATTTCCTTACCTGTCCAATTTCCAATGAATCAAGATAACCGTTTGTTCTGGTATAAATAGTCATTATCTGTTCTTCCACTGCGAGAGGAGCTGATTGGGATTGTTTAAGCAATTCGCGCAATCGTTGCCCTCTTGCCAATTGATTCTGAGTAGCTTTGTCGAGATCAGAAGCAAATTGTGCAAAGGCTTCTAATTCTACGAATTGCGCCAGTTCCAACTTTAATTTACCAACTACTTGTTTCATGGCTTTAATTTGAGCTGCAGCCACTCTAGAAACAGAGATACCCACATTAATAGCGGGTCATAAGACCTCGTTTCCACAAAAGCAATTCCCTAACAAGTGGCCTACTGGACAATAATGGAGGGATAAGAAGAAGCAAGCATAAATTAACAACTGTCGCAGGCCATTGAGAATCAACAGGGGACCCCTACCTAACTAACAAACAACAAAAGAAACACCACTGGGGTTGCACTCAACCGAGAAGAAGTTGAAGTAGAGGCAGCTATTATGAAAGGCATGCTTACTGTTTAAGATTGTTAAATGAATGTTTAATAGACTCTGGTTCCATACTCATGTGTGAATGACACTTGTGCGTGTCAATTAGGTCGGGATGGGATAGAATTATTCTATACTCTTTTGGTGAGTACTTTATTAGGAATATCAGTAGAAGTTGGCAAGTATATGGAAGACTATGAATTTAAGATAGGAAAAGAAAATTTGAAGGTAGATCTCACAGTTATGCCATTTGAAAATTACGATATAATTTTATATATGGATTTATTATCAAGATTGCAAGAGTAAGGTAGTGTAGTTTGTCAAGACCAGGATGAAATTTGTTAAAGTTCAAAAGAAGATGAGTTAAAGAGAAGTTTTTAATAGTAGGAAAAAAAGCACAGAAGTTGCTGGAGAAAGAATGCCAGGGATATTTAGCTTGCCTGATATATAAGCCGCCTTGGAGGATACTGCAATGGTAAAAGAATTCCAAGATGTTTTTCCTACGGAATTGACTTCCCTTCCACCACCACAGGAAGTAAAGTTCATGATTAATCTTATATCGAGAGCTGAACCAGTTTCCTACTGCATAGCGCTAGTAAAATTGAAGGAACTGAAGGTACAGCTGGAGGAATTATTGAGGCAAAGGTGTATCAAACTAAGTATATCACCATAGGGAGATTCTGTGCTGTTTGTGAAGAAGAAGAATGGAACTTTAATATTGTGCATTGATTACAGGGGATTAAATAACCTGACAATCAAGAATAAATATTCATAACTACTTATTAATGAATTATTTGAACAATTGCAATGATAATTCTATTACTCTAAGTTAGACTTCAGACAAGAATACTATCAAGTATGGATCAAGGAGGAAAATATTCCTAAGATTTTAACATAAGATATGGCTATTATGAGTTTATGGTGATGCCATTTGGTGTGACAAGTCCTCCTATTATTTTCATAGATCTGATGTATAAAAGTTTGCAACCCTATTTGAAAATGTTTGTAGTGGTTTTTATTAATGATATTTTGATTTACTCCAAGATTTCTAAAGAGCATGCTAGACATTTGAGATTAGTCACGGAGAAGTTGAGAGAACACAAGTTTTTTACTTAGTTTAGCAAATATGAGTTTTGGCTAGATATGACATCTTGTTTAGGACATGTGGTGACTAGAGATAGGTATTAAAATAGACCCTTCAAAAGTAAAAGCTATCTCAAATTGGAAACAACCCCAAAGCATCATTGAGATTAGAGGTTTTTTTAGATTGGCTGGTTATTATCGACGGTTTATTAAGGGATTCTCAACTCTGGCTTCACCAATGACTCAATTATTGAGGAAGGATATTCCATTTGTATAGAATGAGAAGTGTTAAAAGAGCTTCAAAGATCTCAAAAGAAGATTGATAACAACTCTAGTATTGGGTTTATCAGAGGAAGGAAAGTCATGTATATTATATACTGATGCATCAAAAGAAGGTTTAAAAGTTGTGTTAATATAGGACTATGGTTATAGCTTATACCTCACAGAAGTTGAAACCGCATGAGGGGAATTACTTTACTCATTACTTGGAATTGGCCACCATTGTTTTTGCTCTAAATAAATAGTGACATCATTTATATGGAGCAGAATATGAAGTGTTCACAGACTACAAAAGCTTGAAGTATATCTTGACTGAGAAGGATTTAAACCCACGACAGTGAAAGCGGATGGAATTCTTGGAGGAGTATCAATGCCCTATAAACTATCACCTAGGGAAAGCCAATGTCGTAGCTAATGCTTTGAGTCAAAAGATGAAGATAGCTAGGTTAAGGCTATAGAAAGTTCAAGCAGTGTAGGAGGTGTTGATATAGTAAGCAGAGGTTCAAAAGTAAAAAATCTATATAAGCAATTTAAGATTGATACCCGATTTGAAGTAAGAGATTAAAGAAGCTCAGTGAAGTAACACAAAGTTTTAGACTTTTAAAGCAAAAGAGGTTGCCAGGAGAGGTAAGAATTTTTGAGAAATAAGACAAGAGTATTGTACTTTTGTGATCAAATATGTGTACCAAATGATAATGAACTAAAAAATAAAATACTAGGAGAAGCGCACAAAAGCAAGTATGTCATACATCCAGAAGAAATGAAAATGTATCAAGATCTGAAGAAAGTGTTTTGGTAGCCAAGTATGAAGAAGAATGTTGCATAATATGTGTCTACGTGCTTAACTTGCCAAAAAGTTAAGGTGAAGTATAAGAAATTAGTAGTGTTATTCAGCCTTTCCCAATTCTCGAGTAGAAGTGAGAGAAAGAACCATAGATTTTGTTACTAGACTATCTATGTCGAAGATTCAAAATGATACAGTATAGGTTATGGTGGATGGTTGACTAAAATAGCACATTTCATTCCGGTCAACATGAGGTACTCAATGGAAAGACTAGCCCAGATTTATATGCAAGAATGGTGAGACTACATGGTGTGCCATCAAGCATAATATCTTATCATAATCTGTGTTTTACTTTTAGATTTTGGGTTGAATTCCAGGAGTCAATAGGAACAACTTTGAAGTTTAACATTTCGGCGCATCTGCAGATTGACGGACAGTCCGAAAGTGTTATACAAATACTTGAAGACATGTTGAGGATATATGTATTGGATTTTGGTGATAAGTGGATTCACAGCATTCTTTATGCAGAGCTGGCATATAATAATAGTTTTTAAGCCTCGAATAGTATGGCATCATATAAAGCTTTGTATGGATGAATGTGTTAAACAACCTTATATTGGAGTTAGACTGAGGATAGACAAATTAATAACACGGGAAAAGTTTGCATGCAAGAGATGACATATAAAGTGAAGTTGATTAATGAAAGATTGAAACTAATGTAAAGCAGATAGAAGAGCTATGAAGATAATAGGAGAAGTGAATTAGAATTCCAAGTCGGTGATCAAATGTTCTTAAAATTGACCCTGAGTCGAGGAATATTTAGACACCCAAAAGGAGGGAAGCTTAGTTTGAGATATCTTGGACCTTTTCAAGTCATTGAGAGAGTAGGATTGGTAGCTTATTGGTTGGATCTACCAGATGGACTAATTGGAATATATGACGTGTCCCAAATTTCCCAACTTAAGAAATATCAACCAAATACAAAGCACATACTTAACGATAAACCACTTATATTACAACCTAACTTAAGTTATGTAGAAAGACTTGTTAATATTGTGGATTAGAGTATTAAGGAACTTAGGAACAAACAAATGCCTATGGTTAAGAAATTATGAAAGCATTAAGAAATACATGATGTGGCATGGAAAATAGAAGAATAGATGAAGAAAAAATACCTAAAGTTATTCTAAAGGTAAGCCGACGTGAATTTAAATGACAAATTTCATTTAAGAGGGGGAGGATATAACATCTCACCTTAAGTCACACTTGGGTATAGGAGGATCATGCATTACATAGCATCCTATATGTGAATTTGAACATTTGGTGTGACTGTGTATGTTTTCATATATGATTTGTACATAAAATTGTTCATATGAACTTAGTGGTTGATTTGTGTAAATTGAGTTGTGTGTGAAATGATTTTTGTGTAGAAAGGAACATAAGAGCTAATATAGTTTAATGGTTAGAGTTTAAGACTTTGTATTTGATAACTTGAGTTCAAATCCCAATTCATCTGGATTTTTCTTAAAATTTTCTTTGTATCCTTATCTAGTAGCCGCCTACCTTTTATTTACTCTAAATTTAAAGATTTCAAATTCCGACAATCTAGCATTTCAAAATTTGAGAAATGCTAGAATTTAAATCTACCTAGTTATCCACCACTATAGGTTTCAAATTCCTAATATTTGTGCAATGGCTAATGACTAGAGTTTAGATTGAATTTTCTTTTAATGTTCTTTATCTGATAGAAATCGTCCCAGGCATGAAGGTCATTCTAAAAAAGGGGGAAGGAGGACAAAGATACAATACATGGCTCCATGGATGAAGCTCATTTTCAAGAGAGTTCAAGGTGCATTTCAAGATTCTAAGCCAAGGATGAAGAAGGCTGTCAAGTAATGAAAGATTAAAGAAGGGCTAAAAAAGATCAAAGTTTAGACAATAATTGGTATGGAGGGCTAAAGGAGCACAAGAGAAGGTTGAAAAGATAAGGAAAGCAGGTTGTGTGAAAAGCATAACATAACTGGCGCCGGCTCCATGCAAGTAACTAGCGCTAGCTTATCATTGGAACGAAATTGTTTTGTTCCCAGCACAAAGCTAGTGCCGACCTCACTAGTACAACCGATGCCGGCTCACTTTGGGTATAGTCCTGTTTTACTGATTTTTCTCTTTTTATTTTATTTTATTTCTAATTTAATTCTCACGACTTTTAACTTGTTATAGGTATATTTTAGACTTAATTAGGAGATCAATGGTTGAGATTACATCTCCTATTCGCTAGCTTCAATTAGTTATCTTTATATATGCCTCCTTACTCTTATAATAGAAGATTTTGAGACTTAGAATATTTTTTGTAAAGAAACCAAATTCTCTCTAGAGGAGAGTGTGTAAAGGATAATTCCCATTTCAAGACCAAATTAAAGGGTTTAGTCTACCTTTGATTTAATGTCTCTAAACTTTAAATAAATAATTTAAATCTCTTTCTTTATTCTTGAATGCTAGTATTTCTCTAGTGTTCTTGATATGTTGGGTTTTTGGATGCCTTCAAATCCCATCTTTTTGTTCTAATCTCTTGATAGATTAGGGTATTTAGGTGTTTTGAAGTAGGTTAGATTCACCTAATCTCATTAGGTTAATTATATTTGCATTTAGTTCATTTGTGTGTGTAAATTTAGTAGGGAGTTGGGTGACCAACTCTAGGGTTTTTGTTCTTTAAAAATCAAGAGGCTTCCGCGTATTATATCAAAAGTGGTATCAAAGCTTGATTGTGTTATTCTAATTAACATAACTTTCTTTGGGCAAAGGTATAATTTTTTTCAAGAACTTGTTAAAATTTTTATATTTTCGTCACTTATTTTGAGGCTATTTTTTAATACTTAGAACTCAATATTGTGCCATAAACTTGATGTGAAATTGAACTTACATGTTGGGTTGATAATTAGGTAGTTATTTAAGGTTTAAAATTGTTGAAAATTTTGAAGTTATTTGAGTTGATTGGCTAAACAAAATTCTGCACATAAGAAATCTCGTAACTAAATTTCTTGCAATTTTTGGGGGGTTAAAAATTTGAATTTGTTCCATGTGAATATTGTGAATTTGATCATATATGATATATTAGTGTTTGGAAAGTCATTTGGTGTCAAAATTTATCGATTTGAGCAAAAACCAAGCTGAAATTTGTTATTTAAAGTTGAGTTACGAAGTGCATACAAGGTCTTTGATATATTGCATCAATGACTTGTGAATGCTTATACATAACTATCTCAAGTTTCCATTCATAAATTACAATGTCTCCTAACATAGTAGATTGTTTTAGTGAGGTAAATCTTTCTTGTAGCCACTAAAAGTTTATTTTCCTTTGAATTAGTCTTGAGTGGATTAAAAAAAACAAAAAGCAAGAGGGTGAACTTATTATTGTAAAAGCCAAAGAAGAGCGTAAATATGAGGGTTGAATGACATTGATTGAGTGTTAAACACGTGAAGGAGTGAAGTGAGGAACTTTTCTTGTATGTTTTTTTACTCAAAATTTCTCTTTAAAAAAAATAGCTTATAAGAGTTCATATGATTCATTGTCTATGAGTGCTCAAGGTGAAGTAAGTGATTTCTATGAAATGCCTTGCTCAAATAGAGGAGAATGTGATAGCTATGATGATGAAGAATAGGATTATAAAGAATGTGAAGATAATTGTGAATTAATGTATGATTGTGATGAAGAGCAAAGCACTAGTGGAAGTACAGATAGTGGATATGAAAAAGGAAGAATTAGGTGTATAGATTATGAGAGTGGTGAAATTCTTGTGGGAGGACATCCAAAAAGAGTAAATGGTAGATTGCAAAATTATTCAAAGAATGGAGTGCAAAAGAATAAAGAGTTTGATTGTTCTAATTGTTGGGGGAAAAGACTATTATTTTTACAATTGTCCTAAAGAGCCACAATGGAGGAAGGATAAGTTGCAAAGAAATAGAAATTCTACCTATAGGCACACCAAAGCTAGTTATCCTAACAAATTAGCACATAAGCGATTTTTTGGGCACAAAGTCGTAAAGAAAAATATGTAAATGTTGAGAAATAATCCCAAAGGAGAGTAGACCAAAAGCAAACTACTAATACCAACTCTCTACTTAATCAATCAAGAGAAGTGAGAAAAGAAAAACTTGGAGGGGTTGGAATAGGTAGTAAAAGAGGAATGGTGATTGAGCTAATTTGTCCATTGATTAGAGTAACAAGAAGAGATGGGAATGCTTGTGAGATTGAAGAGGGAGGTGAGATGCAAAGGAAAAATATCTTCTTTTCAAGACATCTTATCAAGGAAAGGCCATGTAGTGTGCTTATTGATGGGGGAAGTTGTAAAAACTTGATTAGTGCTACATTGGAGAGGAATTATAGTTAAAAACCTTGAAACACCCTAGTTCCTATAAGCTCCATTGGTTGAATAATTGTGGAGAAGTGAAGGTGAACAAGCAAAACCAATATTAAATTTAATATGGAGAGATACGATGATGAAGTGTTGTGTGATGTTTATCACATACATGTTGTGCATATTTTGTTGGGGAGACCTTGGATGTTTGATTGGAATGTAGTCTACAAGGGGAGGAAAAACACTTACACTTTGAAAAAAGATGGGAAAATGTTCATTTTAGTTCCCCTATTCCCTAGTGAGGTTTTAGAATATCAAAATATTTTGAGAAAGAATGAAAAGAAAAGAAAGAGAAAAATGAGGGGGAAAAGGTTGAGAGAACAAAAGAAGAGGTGAAAAAAAAAAGAAGAGATTGGAGACAAAATGGAAAAAGGGAAAGGAAAAAAAGAAGAAAATAGAGTGGCCTCTTCAAAATTGAGAGAAAAAGAAACGAGTGCCAAACAAGAAGGTGAGAAAAGAAAAGAGAGTGTAGGTAAAATGAGAGGAAAAATGTGCGTGTAAAAGGAAAAAACAAAGAGTATGGCAAAGTTCAAAAAATTATATTTTTGTCAAAAATTCTTGTTTGAATTTTTATGTAGGTGACAATTCGATGACAAATCATCACGAAGAAGGGAAAAATAATAGGAATGAAGGCCATTCTAAAAAAGGGAAAATGAGGACAAAGACACAATACATGACTTCATGGGTGAAGCTCATTTTCAAGAGACTTCAAGGTGCATTTCAAGATTCCAAACCAATGATGAATAAGGTTATTAAGCAATGGAGGATTATAGAAGGGCCAAAAAGATCAAAGTTTGGACAACAATTAGTATGGAGGGTTAAAGAAGCACAAGAGAAGGTTGAAGAAACAAGGAAAGCAAGTTGTGTGAAGAGCAAAACACAACCGGCACCTGCTCCATCCAACCAACTAGCGTCGGCTTATCACTGGAATGAAATTGTTTCGTTTCCAGCACACAACCGGCGCCGATGTCAGCTCACTTCGGGCATAGTCCCGTTTTACCGATTTTTCTCGTTTTGTTTTATTTTATTGTTAATTTAATTTTTACTACTTTTAACTTGTTATAGGTATATTTTAGACTTACTTATGAGATCAATGGTTGAGATTACATCTCCCATTTGCTAGCTTAAGTTAGTTATCTTTATATATGCCTCCTTACTCTTGTAATAGAAGATTTTGAGACTTAAAATATTTTTTTGTAGAGAAACCAAATTCTTTCTAGAGAAAAGTGTGTAAGGGGTGATTCCTATTTCAAGACCAAATCAAAGTGTATAGTCCCACCTTTGATTCAATGTCTCTAAACTTCAAAGAGATAATTTATATCTCTTTCTTTATTCTTAGGTGCTAGTATTTCTCTAGTGTTCTTGATAGGTTGAGTTCTTGGGTGTCTTCAAATTCCATCTTTTTGTTCTAACCTCTTAATAGATTAAGGTATTTAGGTGTTTTGAAGTAAGCTAGATTCACCTAATCTCATTGGATTAATTGTATTTGCATTTAGTTCATTTGTGTGTATGAATTTGGTAGGGAGTTAGGTGACTAACTCTAGGATTCCTGTTCTTTAAAAATCAAGAAGCTTCCACGTATTATATCAAAAGTGGTATCAGAGCTTGATTGTGTTGATTCTAATGAACACAACTTTCTTTGGGCAAAGGTACAATTTTTTTCAAGAACTTGTTAAAATTTTTAAATTTTCGTTACTTATTTTGAGGCTATTTTTGAATGCTTAGAACTCAATATTGTGCTATGAACTTGATGTGAAATTAAATGAGTTTTTGTATGGGAAGGACTAATAATAGGACTAACTAGTTGTTAAGATTAGTAAGGATTCGTTTATTTGATCCTTAGAAATCTAGGCAGCCATTGAAGGATAAAGCCAAGTAATTTGATCTTGTATTCTTTTGGAGTGCCATATGATTTCTGTTGTGTGGGAAAAAAAAGTTTCATATTTTAGGGGAATTTTGATAAATATGAGCCTATGCACATATAGGAGTGAGAAAGATCTACAGTGTGATACTAATGCATGATTGATTATATAGGAGTTTATTAGATCAATTGTTTAGGAAAAACTAAGGTTGTAATATTCTGAAAATATAAGAGGTAATGGTAAATTTAAGTTTGAATACATTAATATGTGGCCACTTAGGTAGTGATTAATTATGCTTTGTAATTTTTTGTGTTAGAAAGGGGAGTTTTTCAAGGGCAAAGGACAGCCTATTAGATTTGAAATCATCACCAAAAAAGAGAAGGTAAGTCCTTGCTTCAAAATCTCTTTTGTGAAATAATGTTGTGATTTTGTAAATCTATACTACTTTGAAATATGATATGTGCAAACTGTTTACGAAAATACTTGAAATGAAAAGAGCTATGCTTTGAAATTTGCCATCCTTGTTTAGTTCAGACACGAACAGTTTGCAAATCAAAACCTGAGTTTTACCTCCTTACTCCTAAAATGTGATCTTTCTATTTTGAATATGAAATGCATTTAAATTATGAATTTATAATGTAGGAATATCATTTTGACAATTCATCTCTAAACGGGGTATAAACATTGAGTACTCAATAAGGATATGCTACTAGTACTAGTCTTAGAAGGTTTGAACACATCTTCCAGAAGGAGAACATTTCCGAAAGATTGACTCTTTTTAAATAAGGCGATAATACTAGTGAGTCAAGTAAGTCTACTAGCGACTTAATTCCAAATGGGATTGTTATCTGGGAATGGACAACCAATAAGATTGAGTGAGAAAATGATGAGCATCTCACCCAATGGGTGATCATCTACCGATATTGTGATGTAGGGTTTTACAGTATATTGTCATGATGTAGAGTTTATGATAATTTGTTTCGGGTTATGATTCAAGATTATATAATTCATGTTCTTTGAAAAATTATGATTGGTTTCACATTTCTGGAAAATAAAATTAATTGTTTGCTTTTAAATAATCATGTTATGAATTTTTAGTATAAGCTTGGTTGATTTAACTAAATATAGCATAAAACCACTCGGTGACATTTGAGGTGAGATCTTAAGTTTTGCAATTGTTTCCTCCCGCACTGATCTATACATGCATCATGAATGAATTTTAAAATTGCACGAACACCCACAGAACTTACCAAGCATTCTGTCTCATGCAATTTCTATTATGGTTTTTAGGGAGTTCTGGTCTTGGTAAAGTTGCAAGCTTTAATGTTTGAGGGTTTAGATGGATCTCTAATCGTTAATTTTGTTTTGAGAACTTTGTTTTATCAATTTTCCTGTACTTTGAAGACTTTGTATAAGTCTTGAGAAGCCTTATAATAATTTTGATTGATTCTTTTATATTTTTTCTTTTCTACCAAGTTGTAAGGACCTCTAGTCCACAGGATAGGTTACATCTCTAACCTATTTAGGTTATGTCGGTAGACGGGGTGTTATACTTTTATAAATTCTATAAGTGAAACTACAAAAATTATCAAATTTTTATTTAAATTTTTATTCTAAAAAATAAACAAAGAATAGTCTAAACATTTTTCTTCGATTTCAACTTTTGAAGAAAAGGAGTTTTTCATTTTAATTTTGTAAAACAAATGATGCAAAGAAAAGATTGAAAGTTACACTAATCATTCCATTTCATTCTAATCTATTAAATAGAAATTACATTTGGATATTGATTTTTAGAAAATCCAGCAGCATAGATATGTTATAAATTATGCCTGTAATTCAATTTTATTTAACATTCTTGTACACTATCCTACTTTGAAGGATTATATATTATCTAACTTTTTTTATTCTTTGGGGAGAGGATTATTGATATTTAATATGATATCCTATACAACGAGTCAAGTAACTCGACCTATAAGCTATTAATATAAGTTGTATAGGTAATAATTTAGTAATCGAGTGCCTTATTCATAGTTAGATTTAATTACAAAAAGTCATTGACCTCTTTGCAAACTCTCAATGTATCGCTGCATATTTAATTATTTCAATTATTCCCCGCAATTGAAATTTCATCTAAATAATTTATATGACTATAAACGACTAATGTAAAATGTATCAAATAGTCTTCAACTTTTCACTTTTTTTCTTTTTAATTACAAATAATTCCTAATTGTAAAATATTAATGCACTCATACACATTTAACTATTGTAATTAAGTTTATTTGCTACCTTTTTAAGAATCTAACAACAATTTTTTTTTAAAAAAATAATTCATTTGAGGAAAGTATGGTATTGGTGGCGGGGAAGAGAGAAAGAAGGCAAGAAGAGACGGCAGTAGAGGAAGTAGGCCATATTGATAGTGTCAAGGAAGAAGAAAGAAAATATGAAGAGAAGGTAGTTAAAGAAGGAGAAAAGCATGGTACTGGCAGCCTTGAAGAGAAAAGAAAAGGAAGAAGAAGAGAAGGCAGCAATAGAGAGAGGTGATGGTAGCAAAAAAAGAAGGAAAAGAAGATAGTGGTGACTGTAAATGAAGTAAAGCATAGTGTCGGCAATTGGAAAAATAAAAGAAGATGAGAAAAGAAAAGAAAGAAGAAGAGAGGGGTGGAGGTAGAGAGAGGAGGCTATAATGATGGTGACAAAGAAAAAGAAGGCCGGTGGCATAGACATCCTCAAGAGAGGGGGAAGAAGAAGAAGGCAATAACTAGAGTTTATCAGGTAGAAATGATTTTAGGCTTTGATTGGGGGAAGATGATAAAGGTATATTTTGTATATTAACAAATCATTTTAAATATTGTTATGAAATTAATAAGATAAAGTATATGTTCATTTTCCAAAACTATCTATTTATTTAAAAGATAGCTGTGATTATTTGTTTTTCGATATTATTGAAGCTTTGATAACGAAACAGAGGCCATGCATGCTGTAAATAAAAACAGAAAAGGCACCGGACACGGCGTAGCGGAAGCAAAAACAATACCTTTTTGTATTCTTTGTCTGTTCGGCTGAGAAGAAGAGGAGCTCACCACTAGAATGGCTACTTGTCTCGATGACGATTCCGGCAAAAAACTAACAATCCTTCGACTTCTCCTTGGCATGAAAGCGAAGCTTTTCACTTCTCAAAATATTTTACCACCCAATCTAGTTGGTGAAACAACTTAGACGAGGAATGGTCTTTCTTGATCCCTTACTATTAATTAGCAAAATCAAGAAGATGAAAAGGAAGAAGAGAAAACGAGAGAGAGAGAGAGAGAGAGAGAGAGAAGTGAGAAAAAGCTTTGTATTTTTTTTTTTTTTTTTGTCGTGTGTCTATGTCTTTTCCAACTAAAGACCATGACTCCTATTCACCTCTAGATAACTAAGCCCTGGTGTTTTTAATTTTTTAAACATTTGGAGGCAATCAACAGAAGAGATTTGAGTAATCATTAACTCTTCTGTTCCGTGAATCAAAATAACCCTTTAATCCAGGCTATTAGACCAAAATTAACTTATTATTTTCTTGGACCCAATGAGCCCAAAAATAATAACTATTAATTATTTATTTTCTGTGCCTATTAAAATAATCTAATAAATAATCAATGAACTCAAATGAATTAAAATAATTATTTAAGCCTTTTATTAACTAGTTTAAGTTCAGATTATTTTTCTAATTATTCAATTTGAGCTTAGATACTGAATAATTAATTAACTAATTAAACTAGATAGCAAATTTAATTTCTCTCGTTCTTTTATTTTATTCCAGTCCAAAAAATAAATTGGACTTCCTGAATAAAATAATTTTTTTTATTATGATCATTTTCTCGACCTAAAATAAATGGGACTTACAGGTTATTTTGAGGACAAAAAAGACACGTCGCCTTAGCTACTAAAATGATCAAAATACCATTACTATATAAATAGTTGTATTTTGCATTTTAAATATTTTCTAATATCATCATAAGAAAATATTAACCCCAGAGACAATTCTGCGTTAGCTATGTTTTCGATCCACAGGTGAAATGACTAAAATACCCTTCTACACATCGTCGTTCATTTAGAGAGGAAAGAGTGTATTAACACATCTATAAAAGATATCTATCATCCTTAGGCTTCTAGTCTAATAATTCACGACTTCTTGAAATATTTTCGCTTTCCAAGGGAGCTACCCTAAAGCTAATATCCAAGTCATGTTTCCCAGAATTCTGGATAATTAGATCATTCGGATAACCACAAGGGGTGATATAGTATAGACACTCTCTTATACAAGTCTTTCTTGACTAACTAGTCGCATATACCCAATATATAAAAATATTGGTCATTCTCAAGAACCTTAACTATAGTATATCAAAACATACATTTCCAACTTCGTCAGACCACCAACTTAACTCAAGTTGCAAAGTATAAGTCCACGCTGTAGTAGTAATAGTCTAGATTTCTATCACATAGTACTTTTAGAAACCACTACTATAGGTCATATTCTACATATTCGAAATACACTTATGTTATGAAATGAGAAGACTACTCATTGGTTAAAGGTAAGCCATTCTCTATTTAGAATTTATAACACAAAATAATTTTACTATGATGAGATTCTCATTCTTATTATCCAGTTAAGAACAATAGTTTATGTGTTAAGTATCCCATGGTTCATACCTTACTGTAAAAGACCTCAATTCACATGAACTATTTACTTAAACACAATGGGTCTTTTCCAATAAAATCGTGTACAAATATAAGGAAGATTTCACAAATAAATTTTGAAAAAGATACTTTTATTAATACAAGTCAAAATTACATCAGAAACCTAGTTTAAGTAGGCATACATTCCAACAACTGTCTATTTATCCAGAAGATAAATACGACTATTCATTTTTAAGGTTATTAATGTATAAGACAAATCGTATTTATTAAGTTCATTTCTTATTCTTTAAGATGATGTATCTAAACATATATATATATATATATATATATATATATTATGTAAACAAATTGAATATCAATTTGAAATTAAGTAATTCTCTTATTTCTCTCTTTCTTATAGTTTCTTTACTTTACAATTTTTACAGTTTATTTCTTGATTCTATTTTAAATTAAATTCATAATACGCTACTAACACAAGATTTTACTAAAGTTGTTCTACTGAAAATTATAATTGTTAGCCCTAAAGGTATTTTTCTATGTTTTGACTTATGACAAATATTGATGAGGACTAACTTATATGATTTATATATGATAGGACATGTTCGATCTCAATTCTTCCAAGACATACTAACAAGATTTCTAAGCAACTCTTAAGCAACAAAATTCAAGAATGGGTGACAAAATATAAAACAAGTTTAAGAGATTGCATACCAAGAAGTTCTTGAGAAAAATCATAGATTAGAAATCATTTGTTGAGGTATATTGTATAAATTCCTATGTCTTCTTTACCTTAGAGTCAATTTATTTCTACCTTGAAGCATAAAAGCAAAATGTTTTCAAAGTATTAAGTCTTCAGAATTTTGAATTGAGTAGTTTGGATGACTCTGCATCCAAAAGCCTCGTCCAAAACTCTCTGAACAGTATCAAATTAATTCTGCTTAAAAAAGTACCATTTCGAACTTACTTTTTGGACGCATCCTCGTCCGATACTTGAGTCTAAAACTTTGAAAAATCTAACAGCGTGAAACTAGCCATTTCTAGCAGTTTGAGCTCTACTTTTTGCTCTTATAAACGGTTTCAAAACTTAATTTTAAAGTAGATTTTTATCCTATCTTTCTAAGAAACACTCTTACTCTCTAAAATACAAAAATCTCCCTTTTCATAGTGCTTCAAAGTGAAATCAAATTACTTCAAAAAGGTAAAGGTTGTTTGTACTCATTTGTTTGTATATTTGCTCAAAAGAGTGAGCTATCTCTGGTTTATTTCTATAATCCTCTTTGTGTATCAAGATTGTGGTATAAAACCTATTTGGGGTGAACCTTGATTGATTTGTTTTGGTAAAATCAAGTGTGTTAATTCTCTTATGTAATTGGTGTAAATAGATACCATTGAGTTGGGTAAGTTTAATGAAACTTGATTGAAAATTCTTAAGTGTGAGCTTAAGATAGTGGATGTAGATTTTGGTAGATCGAACTACTATAAATCTCGTGTTCACTCTCTCTGCATTTAATTTTGACAAGTTACAAACTTCCTTACTTAAAAGTTTTTAAATCACTCAAAATAAATCTTTATGTTTTTCACCGACTCATTTTCACTCTTGTATTAATTGCACATCGTGTGTATCACCTCATTCAGATTGTAGTTGGTATTTAAGACATTCCAAAAATTTCTCGTTATATCAGTAGCAATCTCTCCATTCTCAAATACAAAGGAGTATCTCAAAATAAATTTTTGAAAAGTATTTTAAATTTGTCAAAAACCTTATTCACTTCCTCTAAGGTTTTTCATTTGGTATTAGAGCTTAGTCTACTCTTCTTCGGCTAAACAGGCTTGTAGAAAAGAACCTTATGGCAAATATCTCCTCTCTTCCTTTTGTCGAAGGATCTTCGACAAATAGACCTCATTTGTTCACTGGAAGCAATTACACCTTTTGAAAAAATCGAATGAAAATCTATGTTTGCTCAATAAATTTTGAGCTATGGAACTTAATTGAAAAAGGATCATATATTCCTTTTAGAAGTATTGAAGGTCAAATGGTTCCAAAACAAAGTGATGAATATGATGTTGAAGACATTTTCAAGCTATGAATATTTTGTGTTGTGCCCTTGATGTCACAAAATATAACCGAGTAAGTGGCTGTGATTCAGCCCATGATATGTGGAGATTATTTGAAATCGCTCATGAGGGGACAATCAAGTGAAGGAGCTAAGTTGGAACTTTTGATCCATGATTATGAATAATTCATTATGAAGCCAAATGAGAGTATAACTAATATATTTACCAGATATACAAACATTGCAAATGGACTTAAGGTCTATGGAAAAAGCTATTCCTTTGGTGAACAAAATAGAAAAATTCTAGATGCTTTACCTAAGAGTTGGCAACCTAAAGCTCTAGCTGTGGAGGAATTCAAATATTTGAAAACCTTACCGACTGAAGAGCTAATTGGCTCTCTCCTAACGCATAAAATGAAACTCAAAAAATTTCAAGAATCTGATGATCATGACAAAGGTAAAAGGAGAGTAGCATTGAAAGCTGCTAATGAGGACGTTGAAAGCAGCCAATCTGATAGTAATGATGGGACTAAAGTAGATACCAAAGAATTGGCCATGATTATAAAGAAATTCAAAAGAATGTTCAAAAAGAAAAACTTCAAAAGAGAAAAGAAGTTCGTGAGAAGGAAGGGACAAACCTCATTATTCAAGCCTCAATGCTATGAATGCAAGAATACGGAATATTTCATTACTGACAACCCAATAGCCAAAGAACAAGAAGGTAAAGAGGTAAAAAAAAAGAAGAAGAAGAATGATCTGAAAATAAAAAAGAGCAAAGGACTAATGGGAATTTAGGACCAAAATAAATTCGAATCTGAGAAAACTGGAGATTCTAAAAATGAAACTGCTAACATATGCTTCATGGCAGTGGAGGATAAGGTAAACCCCTCCTCATCAAACCTTGTGACTGAATTGCATGATTCAACTTGTGATAATATTGATTATCTAAATTCTCTTCTTATTGATATGTTTTGTGAACTGAAAAGATAGTCAAAAAGGAACAAGGAAATGAAAGTGAAAATTGATTTTCTATCAACTAAAAATGACAATTTGATAAGTGAAAACAAAACTTTACTTGACTCTATGTGCTGCCTAAATATGGAAAATGAAATCACCTATACTTTCTTGAATTGCTCTACTCTTGAGAATAAATATTTGTTTGATCGAGTTTCATCTTTTGAAGTCATGATCTATGAATTTGATAATATGAAAATGAAGGTTGATAATCTCACTACTTGTATTAAAAAATTCACTGATGGTCGAAACAACTTGAATAAACTTCTTGGAGCACAACGGATGGTTGGAAATAGAAATGGTCTTGGCTATAATAATCTATACAAAATAGGAAAACACAAGTCTTATTTTGTAAAATCTGCTTCTTCATATATAACTCACAATTGTTGCACATATTGTGAAAAATCTGGACACAAAGTATCAATGTGTCATATTAAGAAAAAAGTAGAATCCGGTGCAAGAACGGTTTAGAAAATTAGAAGAACCTTTACTAACCCCTGTGGACCCAATTAAAATATTGGTACCAAAAATCACTCTCCCATCATGTATAGATACATTCATTGGAGAAAATAAGCTTCACAAAGTGGTTCTTGGATAGTGGATGCTCAAGACACATGACCAGAAATACAGCTCTATTAGAAGATATGCAAGCAACAAATGATGGATTTGTTACTTTTCGAGAAAAAAAGAAAGGAAAAATAGTTAGCTTAGGTAACATTGGTAAAGAATCTTCAACCATTATCAAACAAGTATTATTGATTGATGAGCTGAAATACAACTTGCTTCGCATTAGTCAATTATGTGACAATGGTTGTAAAGTTATTTTTTAGAAAGATTTTTACTCTATTATGGACAGCTCAAATAATGAAACAATCTTTATTGCTAACCGTGTTGGGAATGTTTATGTATTCTATCTTGATGATCTTATAACTCATGACATTAGATGTCTTTCTGTACATGATAATAATGGTTATCTTTGGCATAGAAGACTAGATCATGTATCATTTGATTTGCTAAACAAATTATCCTCAAAGAGCTTGTTAGGGGATTGTTCAAAATAAAGTTTGATAAAAGCAAAATATGTGATGTATGCCAATTTAGAAAATAAATCAAAACTTCTTTCAAATCCAAGAAAATTATTTTCACCATAAAACCTCTTGAATTAATACATATGGATTTGTATAGACCGATGAGAACCACTAGCCTTGGTGGTAAGAGGTATGCTTATATTCTAATAGATAATTTCTCAAGATTCACTTGGATTTTGTTTCTTGAACAAAAAGATGAAGCATTTTCTGAATTCTTAAAATTATTCAAACGCATCCAATACTCTATTAGATGCAAATTGATTTCTAATAGGGGTGACAATGGTAGAGAATATTGTAACAGTGAAAATGGAGTTTACACACTTTTGTGATGAAAATTGAGTTTTTCACAACTTTTCACCTGCTAAAACCCCTCAACAGAACGGTGTTATAGAAAGGAAAAATAGAACCTTATAACAAATAGCTAGATCTATGATTTGGGAAAACTCTCTTCCAAAAAACTTTTGAATTGAAGCTGTAAATACAACATGTTATATTGTTAACCGAGTGATATTGAGACCCTTTCTAAGAAAAACACCATTTAAACTTATGTTTAACAAAACTCTATCAATTTCCTATTTTAAAGTATTTAGTTGCAAATGATTTGTTTTTAATACCCGAGACAATCTTGAAAAATCTGATGAGGCTATATTCCTTGGATACTATTCCAATAAAAAGGCATATAGAGTGTACAATAAAAGAACTTTATATATAGAAGAATTCATACATGTTGTCTTTGATGAATCTAACATTTATATATCAAGAAAAGATGATAATGATGATGTCGGAAGTTCAAAAGAAAGAGGGAAAGAACAGCACAAAGCACCACCGCCAAACATTCATGCCAAAGAAGAGAAATTGGAAAAGCAACATGCTGAACAAAGTAAGCAAGAAACTGAAGAGCTAACTGATCATGAGTTACCAAAGGATTGGAAGTACAAAATCAGTCATCCAAAAGAGCAAATTATTGATTATCCTAACTGTGGAGTCAAGATTAGACGGTATTTTGTAGGCAATTTTGCTCTACTCTCTACTATCAAACCTAACTGTGTTAATGTGGCATTGCATGATTATTTTTGGATATTAGCTATGCAAGAAGAGCTGAACCAATTTAAAAGAAATCAAATTTGGAAACTATTCTCTAGACTACTTGATCATCCAATTATTAGTACTAAGTGGGTGTTCAAAAACAAACTTGATGAAAATAGAGTGGTGCTTAGAAATAAAGCTAAACTTGTTGCCTAAGAATTCAATCAAAAAGAGGGCATTGACTATGACGAGACATTTACTTCCGTTGCTCGATTAAAGTCCACAAGAATTCTCATTGCTTTTGCATCTTTCAAAAACTTCATGTTTTATCAAATGGATATTAAAAGTGAATTTTTAAATAGTTTTATTGAAGAGTAGGTATATGTAGAACAACCTCTAGGTTTTATTCATGAGCACTTTTCAAATCACGTTTTCAAACTCTCAAAAGCTCTTTACGGTTTAAAACAAACCCTACGAGCTTGGTATGAAAGGCTTAGTGAATTTTTGCTCTCAAAAGGTTTTTCAAGAGGCTTGATTGATAATACACTGTTTATTAAATCAGAAAATTCTGATGATCTTCTCATTATCCAAATTTATGTTAATGATATTATTTTTTATGTTACTAATGAATCCTTGTATAAGATGTTTGCTAAGACTATGGAGTAATAATTTGAGATGAGCATGATGGGAGAACTCAACTTCTTCCTCGAGTTGTAAATTAAACAAACTAAAGATGAAATTTTCCTAAATTAAGTTAAGTATGCTAATGAATTGCTTAAGCGGTTCGGTATGAATGAAACTAAAGAAATTAGTATACTTATGAGCACTTCTCTAAAGCTTGACAAGGATAAAAATGGTAAGAATATGGATGAACCAAAATATAGAGGTATGATTGGAAGTTTGTTATATCTTACTGCTAGCTGACCAGACATTATGTTTTCCATTTGTCTCTGTACCAGATTTCAATTGTGTCTAAAGGAATCCCACTTATGTGCCGTAAAATGCATCCTTAAATATTTGGTTAGAACATATGATTATGGGTTATGGTATCCTCGTACTAACACCTTTGATCTTATAGGGTATAATGATGCGGATTATGTAGGCTGTAAAGTTGAACGAAAAAGTACTAGTGAGCACTGCCAATTTCTCGGACATTCTCTAGTGTCATGGCATAGCAAAAATAGGCTTGTATATCCTTATCCACAACCGAGGCTGAATACATTATAGTAGGGAGCTGCTGTGCATAAATTTTGTGGATGAAAAACACACTGCTTGATTTTGGTCTCAATTTTGATTATGTACCTATACTATGTGATAATACAAGTGCAATCAATTTAACGAAAAATCCTGTTCAACATTTTAGGACCAAGTATATTGAGGTTAAGCATCATTTTATTAGGGATCATGTACTCAAAGGAGATGTATGTGTTGAATATATCTCAACTGATTAACAGCTTACGGATATTTTCACAAAACCTCTAGCCGAAGAAAGATTTAATCATCTGAGAAGAGGTTTAGGAATTACCAAGATCATGTAACTAACATTCTTTTTGCCAAAAATTTATTTCTATTTTTGTAAAACCACTGAAGACATAACTTTTGGACGAAGCTTTTAGATGCATTATTTGAAAAACAAGACTCCAAAATCGCCTTAATTGAATTATTTTTATTCTACTTTTTGGACGAACAATTTTCGACTCAGTATAAGTTCAAAATATCGACAGCTCTTAATTTATGAAAAGCCAAAAACTTTGTTATCAGTGAAAGAAAACGTGAGCCCAGAAATGACTTTTCAAAATTTTCAAATGTTTGCGCTCTTTTCAATACCTCTGAAAAGTTTTTGATGTAAAGCACTTGATTGTATCTATCCTATCTAAAACCTAGGAAATCTCAAAAGAAAAGGTTTCACTCTCTCTCTTGAAAATCAGAAACTGACACTACTCTCAGTCACTCTCAACTTCATCTTCTCTAAAACAAAACCAAAGATCCTTCATCTTCTCCTCGTTTCTGCTATAACGAAAATAGCAAAATCTATCAAAGGAACCACAAAAAGAACCAAGATAGGGAAAGCAGCGGCTAAGATAAAAGCAGCTACACCGCTGAACAACAAATAGAAAGAAAAGAAAATCGATGAGAAAGCCTCACGATCCAACTCATCTTCAGAGCATACCACACTAGAAAGTTCTGAGACACAGGTACCCCACTTCCTTGATAAAAAAATGTGAAACTAATTTCAATGATTGGCTATCTAGGAATAAAACTGTGATTTCGGGATATCGGATTGAGGCTGGAGGTTTCTTAAATTTATGTGATATTCTGAATATGTTTGAGAATCTGGGTTAGGGAGCGTTACTGACAGTTGATGAGAAGTTGTACATCCTGTTAGTTTGGGAGTTCTATGCTAATTTGAAAAATGGATGACTTGAGGAGACTGGAGGAGGGTTCATGGTGCAATGGTATAACACCAGAATAGAATATGTCAATATTGAATTTGATCATAGGTTGCTGAACTGAATTTTTTTGTGTGAAAGATGGCGGTATTCAGTTCTTCGAGATGAACAAGTTTCCTGAAGGGACAGATATTTTTTATTTGAGTAGATTTGAGGAAAGATTCTCCAATGGGAAGAGTTTCAAAAACTCGGGTGATAGAAACACAAAATGGCTAAATGGTCCTGGAAGAGTCTTACGCCATATGGTGTCGACCATGATTGCCCCGAGCTCTTGGCATAAAACCTTAGTAAGTATCATGCAAATGATACTAATGCTGGCTCTTTCTAAGGGATGATAGATCAGCTTTAGATTTTTGGCAGTTAAATTGATGATGTAGTCAAGAAACACTTCACATAAGGCACTTCCATATGGTAATCTTTTAACTAAAGTATTCAAATACTTCAATGTAGATTTAGATAAGTTTGGATCTGGACAGATGAAGACAAATGTGTATAACATGGAGTCATTCGAAAGAATGGGTTTTGTTCAAGTAAATCAAAAATAGGTTTTGCTCAGGGATCTATCGGATAAAGAGAAAGAAAATGTGCTAAAAATCAAGGAGGAAGGAAAAGGAATTGCTCAATCTGTAGGAACTAAAAGGAAAGTTGAAACAAAAACTCAAGCTGAATCTTCTAGCAAAGGCAAACGGAGAACTCAGGATACAGGTATCAGTTAGAGAATTCTGGAAGCAATTAATTTGCTGGCTGTTAAGGTGGATGGCCTCAATTCAGAAATTCAAAATCTTGGGAATATGCTAATTGCAGTAGAAGAGAATGATAAAAAGGATGAAATAATGCCTGTTCCATCAGCACCTTCCCAAGAAAAAGTCACTAAAGAACAAATCGCCACTAAAGAAGAAGAAGAAGAAGCTGTGAAAGAACAACAGGGTGAGACAAAGACAGAACTCCATGCACCTACTGAAATCCCTGTCTCCTTTGGAAAAAAGCAAAAATATGTGGTGGTAAAAAGGAAGTCTACCACAGTACACAATAGTGGCTTTCATGTAGACACTAAATATGTGGTAAAGAGGAAGGCAAAAACATGTGGCTTGCATGTAGATACTAAATATTCCTTAAGATTATGTGAAGCACATTGAGTTATACATGTTGGGATTTGGGGTTGATCAAACCTATATGCTGTGCAATTTTTTATCCTCTATTTGCACAACTTTTACATTTGATAATTATTTTTTTAATTTTTGCACCAGTCTTTGAATAATTTCAATTCTGCATATTTGTTGCTCTATTTGTTAAATATTATATCTCTGTCATCTATTTTCTTCTTATTCTCTATTTTTTGATTGATGACACAAGGGGGAGAAAATTGGTATCAAAAATTGAAAACAACTGTTGGAATTATACAATGTTGTGCTATGTTGTTGATGATTATTATTGGTTATTATTGGACCGATGATGAATGAACTGAATATGGTTATTGTGCTATGGAATAAATAAGGAATATTTAGTATCTACATGCAAGCACATCACAGTCCATAACATAAATATTTAGTGTCTACACGCAAGCACATCACAGTCCATAACATAATAACTCTATTCTTTATTTATTCCATAGCACAATAACCATATTCAGTTCATTCATCATCAGTCCAATAATAACCAATAATGTGCTTACATGTAGACACTAAATATTCCTTATGATTCTGTGAAGCACATTAAGTTGTACATGTTGGGATTTGGGGTTGATCAAACCAGTATGCTGTGCAATTTTTTATGCACATGTACCGGTCATATATTGGATTATAATAGGTAGGAATTATGATTTCGGTTGCTTATCCTATTATGGTCAAAGGAGTTTAAAGTGTGTACATAAAGTCAACATTGAGATTTGGGTTGATGAACAATCTGTTTTGAAAGCTAATTATGATATTCTCTATGTTAAAAATCTTAGATGATAAGGATAGTTATTCATATATATTTTATTGCACAAAATTTTCCTTGAAGTCTGAAACTTCTTAAGAAAATTAGACTGGATCAAAATCTCTGAAAACTCGTTGTTACCTGCACATTTACAGGGGGAATTTTGGACTCTTGTTTCTTCAATCCAAAAGTCCATTAAAAAATGGGTTTTAAAAACGTTAGCTTCTGTCTAATTTTACCATATTTTAGACAAATATTTTGGACATCCAAAACCTAAAGTTTAAAAGTTTCGTAGTCTCACTCCACCCAATTTTGGATGCACATTTTGGAAGTCCAAATTTTTAAAATTCAGTCTTACTCTCAAAAACGCACTTTATGGCTTCACATCCTATGTTCATATATGCACATATTAAATGGGAGCATTACACCTTATGATTTATCTTCTATACCTCCTTGTATACATATCTATACATTTTTTTGTGATTACTATTTGCAGCTATTCTCTTGTGGAATAGTTCTTTGATGGAAGGAAGAAGGATATGGAGGTTAGTTGGGCCACAGGCTCATTGAGCCATGTTTGTGAGTATATGCTTAAATTTTCTTATTTTAATCTCATAAGCACTCTTTGAGTCTTATAATGAGATAATGCATTTCAGTTTAAAAATATTCTTATTTCTCTCGATCTAATATGTATGTACTGTACATATCATTACTTTTATATATCACAATCCCATCAAGTTTGTCATCACTCAAAAATGGGGAGATTGTCAGCCCTAAGGGCATTTTCCTATGTTTTGACTTATGACAAATATTGATAAGGACTAACTTGTGTGATCTATATATGATAAGACATGTTCAATCTCAATTCTTCCAAGACATACAAATGAAATTACTAAACAACTCTTGAGCAACGGAATCCAACAATGAGTGATAAAGTATAAGACAAGCTTAAGAGATTGCATACCAAAAAACTCTTGAGAAGAATCATAGATTAGGAATCCTTTGTTGAGGTATATTGTGTAAATTCATATATCTTCTTTACCTTATGAGTCAATCTATTATTACCTTGAAATACACAAGAAAAAAATTTTCAAAGTACTAAGTCTTCAAAATTTTGGATTGAGTAGTTTGGATGACTCTACATCCAAAAGCCTCGTCCAAAAATCCGTGAACAATGTCAAATCGATTCTGCCTAAAAAAGTATCATTTCAGACTTACCTTTTGGACGCACCCTTGTCTAATACTTGAGTCCAAAACTTTAGAAAATCTGACAGTGTGAAATTAGTCGTTTCTAGCCGTTGGAGCTCTACTTTTTGCTCTTATAAAAAGTTTCAAAACTCTATTTTAAAATAGATTTTTGTCCTATCTTTCTAAAAAACACTCTTACTCTCTAGAATACAAAAATATCCCTTTTCATAATACTTCAAAGTAAAATCAAATTGTTTCAAAAAAGTAAAGCTTGTTGTGCTCATTTGTTTGTATATTTGCTCAAAAGAGTGAACTATCTCTGATTCATTTCTATAATCCTTTTTGTGTAACAAGGTTATGGTGTAAAACCCATTTAGGGTGAACCTTGATTTGTTGATTGATTGAGAGGTTTTGGTAAAACCAAGTGTGGTGATCCTGTTATGTAATTAGTATAGATAGACACCATTGAGTTGTGTGAATTTAATGAAATTTGGTTGAAAATCTTTAAGTGTAAGCTTAAGATAGTGGATGTAGATCTTGGTAGATCGAATTACTATAAATCTCGTGTTCACTCTCTCTACATTTAATTTCGACAAGCTACAAATTTCCTTGCTTAAAAGTTTTTAAATCACTCTAAAGAAATCTTTATATTTTTCACCAACCCATCTTCACTTTTGTATTAATTGCACATCATGTGTATCACCTCATTCAGATTGTAGTTGGTATTTAAGACATTCTAAGACATTCTAAAAGCTTCTCGTTATATCAATGGCAATCTCTTTGTTTTGAAATACAAAGGAGTATCTCAAAATACATTTTTGAAAAGCATTTTAAATTTGCCAAAAATCTTATTCACCCTCCCCCCCCTTAAGGTTTTTCAATAATCATGCCAATACTACCAAAGTTATTTTGGTCACCAAGCCAAAACTATTGAAGTTATTCTCACTACGGGAAAACAGTGATTTAGAGACGAAAAAATTGAGACGAATTCATTTCATCTCTAAATAGAAACCAATTTGAGACATAATGGAGACGAACCAATTTTTAAAAAATTAAAATGGGATATTCAAGACAAAATAGAGATGAATATTTTTCGTCACTAAATGAAACTTTTCTACTTGGTCTCTAAATAGATGCAAAATAGAGACGATAGTAACATCGTCTCCATTTTGTCTCCAAACAGAGTCGGAATAGCAACAACTCTCAATACATTTCTAATATCAAAGACCAATTAGCAACGAATATTTTTCTTCTCTAACTAACATGTTTCTATTTAGTTTCTAAATAGATGCAGAATAGAAGAATAGAAAAGAAGTAACGTCGTCTCAATTTTATCTCCAATAGGGTCGGAACTACGACGACGATCAACGCGTCTCTAATATTTCAGACTAAATAGAGACGAAAATATCATTAGTCTCTAGTGTGTTTAAAATTAGAAACTCATTGAGACGAATATGTTTGTCTCTAAAGTTTCATTACTTCATTTATTCAGGTAATTTGTGTAAAAAATGGAGACGGTTAAAGTAGTTTCTAATTGGTCTCTAAATAGAGACGATTTAGAGTTTATCAAATCCGTCTTAAATATTTGAAACTAATTAGAATCTACATTTTTGTCTCTAAATTTTAGAGACTATGTTTTGGTCTCTAAATTGACTCTAATTTCGAGTCAATGCTCATTGTCTTCATTTGGTTTTTAATTTTCTATTTTAGAGACAAAATAGAGATCAGTTTGAGTTGTCTTTATATCTCTAAGTATATTTGATAAATTCAAAAAAAAATTTATTATGTTAAAATTATAATAATTATACGAGATTGCAAATTGAACACGATCTTATAACTTAATTCAGGTGAGATTTTAGATGCAATTAAATAAAAACTATTTTATCATTCCAAATAATTGACATTAATATAAATATACTTTATCATTATACATTTTTATGTTGAACTATGTGCTTGAGTTACTTTTAATGAAAATAGACATTAATGTCATTGTTAAACATTTTGAAGGAAATCTTGACATAATTATTTATAGATTTATTTTAATCGCACTGTATATAATATTATGATAGTTCTAGCCAAATTAGCACATTTATAAAGATAGGCATGTCAAATTAACTATTACCTTCAAATTTGTCCATAATACTTTTTTTAACAATTTAGCAAATCTAACGGTTGCATTGTTAATTTGATATGCTAATCTTTGTAAATGTGTTAGGTTTTGGGCTTTTATATAGAGATTATATTAGATCATATAACAAAATTAATCCAATTATCTTCAAATTTGGCAATAATACTTTTTTTTAGCAATTTTAACAAATCTAACGGATGGATCATTAATTTGATATGCTGATCTTTATAAATGTGTTAGGTTTTAGGTTTTTAAGTAGAGATTATGCTAGATCATGTGGTAAAACATATTTTATTACCTTCAAATTTTGTCATGATTCATTTTTTAGTAATTTTAACATATTTAATAATTGGATCGTTAATTTGATATACTTCTGTTTCCAAATGCATTAGATTTTAAGCTTTTATATAGACATTATGTTAGATTATGTGACCAAACGTATTCGATTATCTTTAAATTTGGTCATAATATTTTTTTAAAACAATTTTAACAAATTCAACGGTTGGATCGTTCATTTGATATGTATATCTTCGTAATGCATTAGGTTTTGAACTTTTATATAGAGATTATGCTGGATTATGTGAAAAAATATATACGATTTCCTTCAGATTTGGCCATTATATATTTTTTAAATAATTTTAACAAATCTAATGGTCATATCGTTAAATTAATTTGCCTATCTTTGTGATACGAAAATACGTCTCTATTTCAATAATAAGTAATATATAAAATACCACCAATATTTATACACATCGTTTTTTAATTCAAAATAATTCTCTTTCACTAACTTAACTTTGAACTTATACTAACAGGAACTCATGTATTCTGAAGAGGATAGGTGATTATATATCAAGAAGTCTCATATCCTCAAAAGGACTGAAGACTATAGGAGGCCTATTTAGTATAAAATAATAATATGAACATTATAATAGTACTAATATAAATATTAAAGAAAAAAGATAAGTATCATTATATTTGAATTTTGATTTTTAGATTTATTATTTTTCTGATTTTTTTATTAGAAATTGTATAGGAATTCTTTTTATTTTATAATCATCAATGGTATTCAATCTGAATCCCCAAACCCAAATTTAGATCCGTCTGTGTTTTAATAATATGTAATATTTAAAAACACTATCTATATTTATGTAATATATGAAAAAACTTTAGTTAGGAAATTTTTTTGTCACAAAGCCTATTTTTCTTGTAGTCATTTATATTTCCAAATCATTTTTTTTTTCTTTTTAAATCTCTCTATCCAAACCAACTTGAAAATATATTTAATTATAAATATACAACTTAACTTTTGTTTAAAAATAAAACTAAACATAATAAAAGAAAATTAAATTTAATAAATATTTTTTATGAACTAAAATATTCTTATATATATATATATATATATATATATATTATACGTAAGATATTGTATATGAAATAATAATGCTATTTCATATTTGATGATTAAATTTATTCATAATTTATAAATTAATAATTTAATTAAATTACATAATAAACAATTTTTCTTAAGGAAAAAAAAAGAAACTTTGCATGACAAACATAATTATTCATCTTTTAATTAAAAGAAAAACAAAAAATTATCAAATTTTGATTTTGAAAATTAGAGACAAAGTTGATATGAAATAGAGACAATAATAAAATTTTCGTCTCAATTTGTTGTCTAATAGATCTCAACATTTTTTTGGCACGAAAACTTAAAACTTTCTTCTAAATTTTCCCTCACATTTCATATGAAGCCTTCAAAATTTCCCTCACATTTCTTCTAAAAGCTTGATAGCACCCACGATTCTTATTCCTTTTCAACTTTCCATTTTTCTTAAATCACACTCTAAATCCTTCACATTCTTCTCAGATTATGAGCAGCCTAGAGAAGAAAGAATCAGAGAAAATCTTGAAAGAATGCAGAAATTGGGGATTTTGATCTCTCTCTCAAAGTTAAGACTCTTAAGCCCACTCTTGGGGCTAGAAAAACAGCTTCCACCCGGAGCAACCAATCGTATTCCTCACCTCTACCACTTCCCGAACCTGTGCACCTCTCCTCCAGGTAAAGTTCTTTACTTGATGATCTGTTTATGGCAGAAAAAAGAATTGAACTTTTGGGCCTTTGCTGAAAATTATGTAGCTCAAATATACGTTGATTTTGGAAGGTTTTATTGAAAAATGTTACCTTTATTTTTGGGAATTTATGCTGCTGAATGTAACTCCAGTTAGTTATTCCAAAGCCTATTTGAAAAGAATGATAAACCCTTAGAAAGCAAGATGGGGTGTAAGATGCATTTATACAGAAAATGTTTGCTAAAGGCATATGGGGGATGAAAAGGAATCTGAGATAGAATGTTTGCTAAAATGTTTGATATAATCTAGATTTTGTGTGAAAATTTTTGTACTGAAAATCAACTCTTTGACTTGAATGAGAAAGAATCTGAGATAGAGAAGGGGAATGCTGCAAATGATTTTCATTAGTATCGCTGGTTGTCTACTGACTTTTGGTGCTACTTTATTCATGTATGTTTGGTTTTTTTATTCTACTTTTCTGATTAACAATTGAAGAGAATCAGCTGCGGAATTTATTTACAAAGAGAGATGTATAGCAGTGGATAGTGGCCTGAGTTGAGGCAACTAGATGTCAATCTCCGGTTCCCCTGACGATGCATGTGATATCATCACTTTGCGGTATACATCATGCCATTGGTAACAGAAACATTGAGCTGATCTGTAAAAGAATATCCCCAGCCTCCCCCCCTCCCTCCAAAAAAAAAAGCCCATCTAGCCACACCAAAGAAAAAGGTAATGAAATTAGAGAAGCACGTTCTTGTTCCCCAAGGCCTCAAACACATTATTTTCTGCATGGGTGCTATTTTTGATATTTCATGAGAAATAGTTTGTTGAGTACTCAATTGCAGAAATTCATATTACAACAATGGGTAAGCATACAATAATCTATGAAGTGCTAGATATCCTCTTTATTATAGGGAGAATAATATTTGAAGGGGCAAAGTGTAGGGCAGTAAAAATGTTTCCGTATACTCAATGTACTCAAACAATGGTGCATATTTTGTTAAGTTATTGTAAATTCTAATATCTTATCTGTTTATTATTCTCAAGGAGGATATTTTGTTCAAGAAATCTACAAAACAAAAGCTGTAGTTTATGGAATAAATTTCTGGTTGCAAGTTGTGTGTTGTTGTTGCTTATGCTGGATATGCAGGGTGTGCTTTGGTTTATTGTAGCCTTTATTTGGTGTGTTTTTATGTAAAGAAAATACAGGAAAAATGTGCTAGAGTGATATTTGTTTAGGTGGTGTGAAAATGTGGAACTAAAGCTAGCTATGTGTTGTTTGTGAAAAAAAAATCTGGTAGTGTAATTTTGTGTTTCTAATTTGTGAATTCATGTGTATGCAGGGTTATGAACTAAACTAAATGTTCGTAAGCATGTCTAAATATGTTAGGAAGAAAAGAGAGTTGGATTTCTGAAGTTTAGAATGCAAATGAATGCATTAAGCACAAGAACACCAAAGTTGTTCACTAAAAATGCTGATTTTATACCCTGTTTGAGGTGTTTTGTTTTAACGTCTTTCAGAGTGTTGGGTTAAAAGGAAAGTTAAATCACACTTCTACATATGTTAAACAAGATTTAGGAAGGTTTAAATGGTATGTGTTGTGTGGAAGAATTGAAAGTTATGGCTGGTGCAAAATGTACTCATGATCAACAAATTCTGTTTTGAGCATTTCAGGCTGGTTACTGCTGATATTTTAAGCTCATTTTAGTGTTAATTCCAAATGAAAATTTGGATGAAATTTGATTTTGTTTAACTCCTTAAAGTGTGAGGTGCATTGTGAAGTTTTAAAATGCAAGAAAACACTTAAAAACTAGCTAACATTTCTTGCCTTGTTGCTGTAAAAGTTTTGTATAAATTTGAATGATTGTATTGGTCAAATGTTAATGCTTCGGAAAGTTTTTGGTAAATTGTTGATTGAATAAGGTTGTCTTGGCCTAATTCTTGGAATGAATTTTTCTAGTTAGAATGTTGAAGAGTCTATTTGAGTTGGATTATATTGTACAGCCTTGGATATCTGCTAAACCTACTTGAACTCTTAGCTTATCAAAGTTGAAATTTTGGTTTCCATATATGTAGTTACTTTGAATGAATTCTTGTTGTTATATTGCCTAGTTTTGTATAAGAAGAGAGGGGCTATAATATGACGTGTTGTTTTGGGTTGAGGTTATTTGAAATGTTCGAATTATACTTGGAATTGGAGAAAAATGATTTCATTATAATTTAAGAAATGAAGGCATGATTGCAAAATATTCCCTCAAGCTTTTTTATAGAATTGGTAACAATTAAACTAAACCCTATTATATGTTATCCATAGAGGTTTACTAGGAAATGAATACTTACTTTTACACCTACAAAAATAATTTGGAAATGTACAACAATCATGTTAATGACATTGATCTTTGCCAACACAATATGCTCTTGAATTGCTAACTGATTCAGGTTATCTTGGATGCAATTTATGGTTACTCCGATTAACAGTAAACATAAATTTCATCTTGTTGATTTTGAACTATTGGCTAATACTCTTTGATTGTCCTACTGCCCTTCATATGCAAGTTGCTTCTGGCGTTTTGAAATATATTAAGCAATCTCTAGGTCTTTAATGTATCCATTTTTGTTTTTATATTGTGAGGGACGATTTTTTGATGATGTACTCGAACATAGAAAGGATTTCCAAGAGGCAACATCAAAGAGATGATGGCCATGACACACCTAAAGATGATGAGTAAATAAAGATTGTAGTAATATCTCTATAATTTTTTTGTAGATCTTTTTGGTACTATATTTTGTTTCTAATGTTTTGTAATGTTACACATTTTATTAGGATTGTTGAATATACTATTATTTTTGTCTCTAAAATAGAATCGCTTATTTTTGTCTTTATATTCTATCAAAGTAGAGTCGGAGTGGAGATGAAAAAATGGTCTCCAAGATAATGACGGACAAATTGGTCTCCAATTTTTGTTTCCAAAAGATAATTTTGATTAGTCTAAAAAATTTGTCTCTAAATCGAATCAAAATAGTGACAAAAACCGATCTCTATGTTAGAGACAAAATATTTCAAATCAGTCTCTAATCAGTGACGAAAGAATTGGTCTCTATTTTTTTATTTCTAAATGGAAACAAAAAATTATTTTGGTTGGTTTTAAAAATTTGTCTCTAAATAGAGTTAAAATAGCAACAAAAAGTCCGTTTCTATTTTAGAGACGAAATATTTTATGTTCATCTTTCTATTAGAGATGGTTTAGAGACAAATTTTGACTCTAAGAAGCGTTGACTTCTTTATTTAACCTGGTAATTTAAAGATAGACACCAATATTTTAGAGACGAATTATTCCCATCTCTAAATTTTAGCGACCAATATTTCTGTTTGTCTTTAATTAGAGATGCCATGTTTAGTGACAAAAGTCAATTTGTCTCCGTTTCGTCTCTAAATCCAATTTAGAGATGAAATTTAGCATTTAGAGACGAATTTTATCTATCTTTAAATAGTTATTTTCCTGTAGTATCTGTTGAACTTTTCAATCAACTGGTCTAATTTTTTAAGTGAAGAAGAAATGTACTTTTTCTATTTAATTTTATATTAGCATGTCAAATCTTATCAAATTTGAATTTGTACCTCTTGATATTCCTTAGAAAAATTATTTATCCTGAAAACTAGATACTGAAATACATTTAATTGCAATGGGTCTAGCAGATATCATTGTAGAAAGAAATCCATCATCATCACAAAATAGTGTTTGAGTTATGATTTTTCTCTACCATCATCTTCATGATAATTTAAAAGTGAAATATTTTATCATGAAAGATCTATTTGTTTTGTAGAATAATCTGAAATAAAAGTTTAACTACCAGAAAATGATCGTCCTTTCAAAAGCTTGGTATGAATGAATGCACTTGCACTTACAATAGCTTAAATTTGTCGGTGAATATAATTTTAGTATGTTTAAAACTATCTTATAGTTAAAATTATCAAATAAAATATTACTGATAAAGATATGTTAGAGAAAACTCTCTTTCATGCCTTGAATGTACTTCTGCAGTAATAATATCGAGAAAAGAAAGCTAAGAAATATGCAAAATTAACATCATGTCTCCTCGTAATTAAGCAAAAGTAGTTCTACTCTATTCCCAAAAAATTAATATGGTTAGAACTCTTGATTTTTACCCTAGAAGAGGTCGTGATTGTGGTTGTGATCATTATCATAGACATATACATGGTTATAATAGAAATATTTCTTATGATCAAATTGGTCAAAACAAAGCTATGAAGAATAATAATAATCACCAGAAATGAGCAAAAAATAACGATAAAGGAAAATGAAATGATGTGATCCTGACAAATTATGAAGATAATAAAAGATCGTGAAAAAATAAAAATGCAGCGGAAGATTACAAATTTAATTTTTTTCCTAACTAAAATTTACGAATACTTGCTTTGGAGATGCTTAGGTTGAATAATCAGTGTGGGATTCGGGTTCGACGGAGCTTTTTGTATTGGAATATTCACTTGTTCCACAGGATTTCTAGTTAAGTGTTGACTCCTTCACATCTAATACGTACCACGTTTGCTAACTCTTGATCTTCTAAAGTATTTTCAAACCTCCTATGAATCACTACCGGTGAAAGTAGAATAGGATGAATTAATGGAAGAAGAACTGGGAGAGCTATGTTTTTAGGAAAATGAAAAATAGTGGCTTATTAAGAAAAAACAAAAACAATTTTCTCTTGTCCTGCGTGAACAACCAAGAACAATGGCCTCAACCAAAGTCAACCGCCTCTGTTTCTTTTTCTCACAAAGACACATGCCACCTCTATTTCTTTTCTTTTCCTTTTTATCTTCTTTGAGGTGGCAATAAGGGTTTCTCATTAAACCCTTTGCCGTCCCAACTACCCTAGTGGATCAAGGTTTTCTTAATTAGTCTAAGACTATTTAAATAGCTCTCAACTTAATTAATTTATCTATTTGGGCCTAATTATAAAATTATTTAAGACAATTAATTAATTGAGTAATTTAATTAAATTGATCAAATTAATTATTCTAACCCAAATAAATATTTAATTTGAATCCTAAAATAATTATTCTAATATTAATTTCACCCAATAAGCCCATATGGTAAATAAAATTTAGGGCAAAATATGTCAGCAACTCTTGAACTCTCACAAATTTTAATTTTCACCCTCGAATTTTAAAAATATGTGATTTTAGCCTTCGAACTTTTAAAACATCTAAAAAATAACTTTTCCATCCATTAAAACTATTAAGTGTTCACGAAAATTCATCACATGACTTTCATATGACCTATTTTATAGGTATTTTCATTTACTCAATTCTCATAATGTGGTGCCATCCTTTTAATTCTTACAAAATAACTTCTATATATGACAGGAAAAGACTACTGCGACTTGCGCGTCTCACACTTCTCTTTTTAGATTTTTTTTTTTTTTGGTAATTTACTTCTACTTTCAAATTTATTTTTCCTTTCTATAGAGATGCCAGGAAAATTATTATTCGTCAATAACTAAATCGGTTTTTTTTCTTCTTCATCTTTATGTCTTAGTTTTGTATATTAAAGGGTAAAATATGTTATTTTTTTTATATGATTAGATTCGAAAAAGTACAAAAGAGTAATCTCAAGATTATTGAGTCACATAAAATGTTTAAAGTTAAATCTTAAATTTGTTGTTGATAAATAAAGAAATTCGAAGAGAATCGAGTGAGATTAAAGTCGAAGAATAATATTTTAGAAATAAAAAATAGGGGAATGAGAGCTAAAATCTGGTGATTTTGTATTGTACTTGAGCTTTTATTGTTGAAATGACTATTTTTTAGGTGTTTCAAAAGTTTGAGGGCTAAAATCACATATTTTAAAGTTCGAGGGTAGAAATAAAAATTTATAAAAGTTTAAGGATGGTTAGCATATTTTACCCTAAAATTTACTAAGGTTACTTGAACTACTCTAGGACCAAAAGACATATTATTCCTGACTACTAAAATGATCAAAATATCCCTGCTAAGAAATAGCCATATTTTATCATTTTAAATATTTCATTTATCATCATATAGAAATAGTCTCCAAGAATAATATTGCAAGTCAATATTTTAGACCTATAGGTAAAATAACGAAAATACCTCTCTACGTAACGCTAATAATTGAGATAGGAAAATTATACTAACACGTTTCTTAATGATATCTACTATCATTTGATAACTAGTCTAATAATCATTGACTTCCAATATATATTCACTTATTTCAAGGAACTACTCAAAAGCATACAAACTTAGTCATGTTTCTCAGGACCCTGGATTATTTAGATTATCCTGGACAATTACAAGAGGGTGATACCTTCACAAAGTGAAGTATAAAAATTCTATTGTATAATTCTGCCTTAATTAACTAGAAACAGACATATAACGAATAAGGTTATTGACCTTGCAATAATACCTCACCTATCATACATTAAACTACACAAAATCAGCTTTATTAGACCACCAACTTATACTCAAGTTTTAAGGATAAGTATTAGATCAATATTAGTCACCCATTATACTCAAGGTTATTGACCTTGCAATAATATCTCTCCCATCATACATTAAGTCATGATCCACCAACTTATTAGATCCACCACAAGATCAGTTTCTGAGTTATCTTAGAGATAATGAGATATTATCTCAATGGACTCTACTACATATACCTCAACATAACGGTGTATCTGAGAGAAGGAATTGAACCCTTCTACACATGGTATGGACCATGATGGCTTCTACAAACCTACCAAAATCATTTTAGGGGTATGCACTAGAGACTTCTATTTATATACTAAACAGAGTTCTGACAAAATCGGTTGATTCTACCCTATTTGAGATGTTATTTGATAAGAAACCAAAGTTATCTCACTTGTGAGTATAGGATTGTCCTACCTTTGTCAAAAGGCCACAGTCAGATAAATTTGATAGTAAGTTTGACAAGTGTTTGTTTGTGGGATATCCGAAAGAATCTTTCGGATATTACTTCTACCTACCCTCTGAAAACAAAGTGTTTGTTTCAAAACATGTTGTCTTCTTAGAGAAGGAGCACATGCTCAAAGGGGACAGTAGGAGTAAAATTGAACTTAGTGAAGTTCAAGAAGATCAAACAAACAAGGATCAACCGTCTGATCCCACATCTATTGAGAGAATAGATGAACCTTCTACTACACAAGAACCTCTTAGGTCTAGTAGGATACGTGTGGCATCTGAGAGATATGAATTTCTTATTAGTGACCACAATGACGTATTACTCATAGATGAAGATGAGCCTACTACCTACAAGGATGTTCTAAACAGTTCAGAATCTGGCAAATGGCTTGAGACCATGAAGTCAGAAATGGATTCCATGTACGACAACTAAGTATGGATTTTAGTTGATCCACCTAAAGGAATTAAACCTATTAGGTGCAAGTGGGGTTTCAAGAAAAAAAATGGACATAGATGGTAACGTAGTTACCTATAAAGCACGACTAGTGGCAAAGGATTATCGTCAATAATATGGTATTGACTATGACGAAACTTTTTCGCTAGTAGCCATGTTAAAATTTATTAGGATACTCCTAACCATTACTGCTCATTATAATTATGAGATTTGGCAAATGGATGTGAAAATAATTTTCCTAAACGGAAATCTGACTGAGGAAGTGTATATGACACAACTTGAGGGTTTCACATCAAATGATAGCACAAAGGTGTGTAAACTGCAAAGATCCATTTATGGATTTAAGCAAACTTCTAGGAGTTGGAACATCTGTTTTGATAAAACAATCAAAGAGTTTGGTTTCATTCAAAACATAGATAAGCCTTGTGTATACAAGAAGGTCAATGGGAGCACAATCATTTTCTTATTGCTTTATGTAGATGATATATTGCTAATAGGAAACGATATACCTGTCTTGCAAACGGTTAAAGTTTGGTTGTCCAAACAATTCTCTATGAAAGACATTGGTGAAGCAACCTATATTCTTGGATTAAGGATCTATAGAGATAGATCTAAAAGGTTGTTAGATCTTTTGCAGTCTACATATAAAGTGCTAAAGAGATTTAGCATGGATCAATCTAAAAAGGGATTCTTACCCATGTCATATGGTATAAGTCTTTCAAAGTCGATGTCTCCCAAGACATAAGTTGAAAGGGATTACATACGTAAGATTTAATATGATTCAACAGTTAGATCTATCATGTACGCTATGATATGTACAAGACCCGATGTATCTTGTGCTCTCAGTTTGACGAGCAAATACCAATCCGACCCTGGTGAGGATCATTGGGCGGCTGTAAAGAATATCCTTAAGTACTTACGAATGACTAAAGATGTGTTCTTAATATATGGAGAAGGTGATTTGAAAATAAACGGGTATACTGATGCCAGTTTTCAATCTGACAAAGATGATTTCAAATCACAATCAAGCTAAGTGTTTACATTGTGCGGAGGGGCAATAAATTGGAAGAGTTCCAAACAGGAGACTATTGCCGACTCTACGACAGAAGTTGAGTACATAGTCGCTTCTGAAGCAGCTAAGGAGGCCGTTTGGATCAAAAAGTTCGTGACGGAATTGGGTGTGATTCTAGCATTGTTGGTCCAATATCTCTGTATTGTGACAACAACGGGGCCATTGCACAAGTAAAGGAGCCACGGTCTCACCAACGATCCAAACACGTACTGCGACGCTATCATTTGATCCGGAAGATCATAGATAGGAATGATGTAAAGATAAATAGAGTTCCCTCGGATGAGAACATAGTTGACCTGCTTATAAAAGCACTATCCCAAAAGAAACATGATAGGCATGTTGAGTCATTCGGTATTAGATACATAAATGATTGGCTCTAGTGCAAGTGAAAATTTGTTAGTGTTATACCCTAGAGGCAATCACTTGTACGTTGTATATGACACATTTTATTTAATAAAAGGCGTTATTTATCTTACAGTTTCTTTTGTTTACTTTTGTGTAGTATAACTGTTAGATAAAGTCCCGAGTATAACACTGTGTTAAGAAAATCATGATAGAGATCATGATATGAGATTCCTACTATACTGTATTATTGGGATACATGCCCTCTTAGACTAGGTTTTTTATGTAAAAATCGAATATTTTAATAAAAGAACTTATTTTCAGAAATTGTTTGTGAATTTACAATTTTATTTATGCACAATTACATTTGGAAAAGACCCATTGTATTTAAGTAAGTGGTCCATGTGAATGGAGGTCTTTCACAATAAGGTATGGATCATAAGTTACTTAACACATAAACATTCGTTCTTAACCGATTGATGAGAATGAAAATCTCATCATGTCTAGGTTATTATGTTGTGAATTTTAAATGGGGAATGGCTTACCTTTAGCTAGTGAGTAGTCCACTCACTTCATGATATAAGCGTATTTCGAATACGTAGAACATGACCTGTAGTAGTGGTTTCTAAAAGTACTATATGGTAGAAACCTAAACTACTACCGCTACAACGTAGACTAGTACTCTACGACTTGAGTATGAGTTGGTGGTCTGACAAAGCTGAAAGCATATACTTTGATATGCTATAGTTGATGTTCTATCGTAGGGCCAATATATTTGCATGTTGGGTATGTGTGACTAGTTAGTTAAGACAAACTTGTATAATATAGTTTCTATACTATATCGCCCCTTGTGGTTGTCTGAATGATCTAAATATCCAGGGCCCTAGGAAACATGACTTGGATGTTTGCTTTAGGGTAGCTCCCTTGGAAAGTGGAAACAATCCAGGAAGTCGTGGACCATTGGACTAGAGGCCTAAGGATGGTAGATGTCATTTAGAGAAGTGTTAGTACACTTCTTCCTTTCTGAATGTACGGCGATGTATAGAGGGGTATTTTAGTCATTACACTTGTAGGTCGGAGACTTTGTTAACGCAGTACTATCCTTGGGGTCAATATTTTTTTATGGTGATATTAAGATATATTTAAAATACAAAATACAGTTATTTATATGGCAAGGGTATTTTGGTTATTTTAGTAGTCAATGCGGTGTGTCTTTTAGTCCCCAATATAGACCGTGAGTTCTAATTAAATACGGGCTAAGTAATTGATCTTAAATTAAATAAAATTTATTTTATTTAAGTAGCCTAATTTAATTGTTGGGCTAGAATAAAATAAAGGTCCATGGAGAGAGAATTAATAAAGTTAGTTTAGTGGGTTAATTAATTATTCAGGGCTTTGGCCTAGTTTGAATAATTAAATATTAACTTGGGACTAAACTAATATAAGCTTATTAATTGGACTAGTTTATTTGGGCTGAAAATTTAATTATTAATGGGGTCATTAGGTTGGTTCTAATTAAAATAATTAATTAAGTCCAAAAGGTTAAACTAAGAGTCCAATGGCCCAATCCAGTTTAACCTAGGGTTTTATTTAGGTTAAACAGGAGGATTGGAGGCAACGTTGTTGCAGAACATACACTCTCTGAGACGGCTTCTTCTCTATAAAAAGCCAGATGTCTCTCTCTCTCTCTCTCTCTCCAGAAAAAAATTTCCTTAGTTTGTAGTTGTTCACCAAACGGATTTAAGCAGGCCATATACTGGAAGATCGAGGGATTAGCGTTCACCTACATGCAAAGACGGAGTAGGAGATTTGCAAAGATCTCACCAGAGGCTACCACCAGCACACCTACCCCGGTTGCACACGTTCCGGTCCAGCCAACTCTTAGAACGAGGAAAAGAGGTAAATTTTTTTTTTTTTTTAAGCTCAGAGTCCCACCAGAGCACAACCGACGTCGGCTCTAATTAGGATTCCCTTGTTCTTGATTTTTTCCAATTTTTTATCTTCGCTTCCGCTGCGTGCCCTGTATTTCAATTTTCTATGCCTTTATGTATAGTGTTAGTACTTAAATAGTCCCTAGTCATAGTATTAATGAGATAGGACATCATTAATGCGTTAAAACTAGCATGTGTTAAACTTCCTAATTCGATCAGGTGGTGTTTCTCATATCTATGAGTATTGAGATACTCAAAATTAACACGTGAATACTTGTTAATAGAACAAGTACATTGGATGACCTAGTTATGAGATAATCACATGGATAACTATTTAGTGCCAGTGTCCATAGACTTGAGATCTCCAAGGTACTTTATTTGTTGAGTATTGTGCTTTGATTCCAATATCTAGAGCCAGATCAAGACCGCCTATGGAATGGATATTAGGTACATTGTGAGGTAAACGAAAGTAGTTGAGAGGGTAAATAAAGGATTCACCACTCCTAATAATAGGGGCGAATATCTCACGATCATTTGTAGGAATTACTACTCGAGAAGTCCTTGGCCAAGATGACTATATATTGGAAACAGTTCCAATTGATACACATCTAGAGTAGTGGGTTCCTGGTACACGTACTGTTATATTCGGGCCAAAATTGATATACATTCTGGAGGGAGTTGGCACTAATTCCGTACTCCAAACCGAATGAGATATTGTATGGTGAAAGGAGTTAATTGCACTATAGTTTGTTATTAAAGGGTCCATGTCAAGCCACTTGACTTCCTGGACTCTTGGGTGGTCATGATGTGTTGCTAGATACCACTCATGATTTGGGAATATGGGTTTATTAATTGATTAATTAATAAGTCAATCCTGATTAGAATTAATATGATTAATTCTAATTAATTATGGATTATTAATCTCAAAGACGTTTGAATTAATTCACATTCGCTACCAATTGACTGGAAAACCTAAAAGGTCACACACAATAGAAGATTATATACTCAATATGTTATTTGATAACATAATAGAGTTAATTGCGAGAAAAAGAAGTTATTTTGGCTAAATTATAATTAGTTATAATTTATGGGCTAAATTATAATTATGAGAACTTAATAATTCCAATTACAATTAGAGAATTTTAATTGTTTTAAAATTCCCAGTTTTTCAGTGATTTTTCGTGACATGTAGGAGACACGCACGAAACCAAAAAAAGGTGAGGGATTCACGGAAAACAACTCTCCAAAAAAAACCCTTCTCTTCTTTTCTCTCTTTCTCGTGGTTCTTCAGCAAACAAGAAGAACAAAAACCCTAGCCGCCCTGTTGTTTTCTGCTGGCACAAAAAAATCTTGGTGCTTGAGTGTGATCCTCCGTATGGATTTTTGTTAGAGATAATCACACACTGTGATTGTAGTGGCTAGACATTCGACTCTCATGGTGTTTGATCAAGAGGATTGTTAGATTGCGTCACAATCATCAGACAAGAAGAAGAAAAATTATATTTTTCAGACGCACAAAAAAAGATAAAACCGTTACCTTTTGTTCCTTACTAAACCTGTTTTAAATCATATGCTTGTGATCTTGGGGCTTGGATTTCTTAGTTTCCGCCACAATAATCATTATTGTGATATAGAAATCCCATCACTTGGTCTATAAAATCTTCCCCAATTTCAGGACAGGGTCTATCAGAATATACATATACTCCTCAGCAGTCAATACTATGTTCATATTTCTTTTTCAGTCCATATAGTTAGGTCTAGTTAACTTATTTTCCTTGAGAATAATAGACAAATGACTGAAACCAAACATTTCTGTTGGTTGGGAAAAAAAAACTTCATTCAGAAAAATGCTTGTTTTGAAAAACATATAAGAACTGCATATTTAAACATCATATTATATCCATAATATGGTTAACTTATTAAAATCATTACTAAAAATATGAAAATTTTGACTCTTAAAAATATTGACAGAGCTTCGTAGAAAGGTTAACAATTTTCTAAGTTAAGTGTACAACCATCACAAATTAAATTTCCTTAATAGTTAATGAACTAAACATAGTTTTATCGATAGGATAGCCACTATTTACATTGCATACGAATAATCTAATGTTAATACATCTAACGTAGGCTAGTCGATACTAACATATATCCATTGCTTTAATTATATCTCCATTAGTTCTAGATTCTCGTAAAAATCCATCCTGTAGGACGTCATGCTCAAAATGACACAAGGATAATCACAATCTCTAATAAGAATCCGTGATAGAAGCCATGTGGCCATTAGAATCTCTCTCGCACTTAATCTTTTGAGAAAAATAGATTTTTGGAAAAACGTTCTTTGGAAATATATTTGGTTTTCATTCAATTTTTAGTGAAAAATCTAAAAATTCAGCATTATTCTTATGTTAAGGATAATACCCTTTAAGAGAATACATCATGAATTTTAATTTTCACTATTTAAGTTAAAATAATTTCTAGGAACTACATTTAAAATAGTCAAATTTAAATTATTCTCCATGTTAAGGATAATAGCCTTTGAAAGAATAAATCATAAGTTTTATTTTAAATTCCTAAATTTCCTTCTTTTAAAATATTTTTCTTAATTATCTTATCTTGAGAAAAAATTACTTTTTCAAAAGAATTAATTTTGATCACAAAATTAAATAAAATAGTTACTCTCCAAAAATAAACTTTTTACATGCTATTTCTATCCTTTAATTCTTATTTGACCAAATAGTGGATTAAATATTTTAATAATAAAATTAAAATAATCTTATTTAATCCTAAGGTAGTTCCTCATTTACTAATTATTTTCATACAAAATTTTTTATTACCATAAATAAACCATTGCAAGAAAATAACCTCGTGTGATATGAAACCCCAAAAGTAAAAACAAATTACAAGGAAATTAGAAAAATAAATTGTCTTCAAGATGCTCAAACTAGAACCTAAAATTGTGACATGTTACCCTTGTAATTGGTCCAATCTGCCCGCGACTAAACTTAAAACCGAACGCGGACCGTGGCGCGAGTGAAGCCGACCACAGCTTGGTTATCTCCAATAGCTCGCGATGGTTCTCCTAGTGCTGGATGTGGCTTTGTGAAGGAAAACCTCCAAACCACCACGACTTAGCTCTGTTCAAATTGCTCCAATTTTTTCTTTTTCGAATTTCTTTCAAGCTTCTCTTTAGGGATTTTTTAGTGTTGTTCTAGCGCCAATATTGTTACAAAAACACAGTAGATTGAATTTAAACACAATCCCAATTGCCTATACCTTTCAAAACAAGATGTATACAAATTTTACGGAAAGTGATTAATAGTAAATTACATGTAACTATGCTTCCATGCGCGAGGCGTACACAATATCCACTTATATAAAAAAGCACAAGGGATCCATACAATCACAAAAATTATACTTATATTAGTAAAAGAACCACCTTTCTGATTATTAATCTTAAGCATACTCCTAGATTATAATCTAGCTCTAATACTACTTGAAGGATTGCAGGAAAATATAAATGCAACAGAAGATTTCAAATTTAAATTTTTTCCGAGCCAAAATCTAAAAATACTTACTTTTGGGATACTTAAGTTGAATAACTGATGTCGGATTCGGGTTTAACGGACCTTCTTGTATTGGAACGTTCATTCGCATCTAATGCGTACCACGTTTGTAAGCTTTTAGCCTTTTAGAGTATTCTCGAATCTCTTATAGATCACTACCGGTGAAAGTAATGGTTAAGAAAAAATAAAAACGGTTTTCTCTTGTCCTACATGAACAACTAAGAATAGTGGCCCCAACAAAGTTAACCCGCCTCTATTTCTTGTTCTAATGCAGACATATGCCACCTCTATTTCTTTTCTTTTTATTTTTTTCCTTTTTATCTACTTTGAGGCAGCAATCAGGGTTTCTCATTAAATCTTTATCGTCTCAACAACCCTAGTGGGCCAAGGTTTTCTTAATTAATCCAAGACTAATTAAATAGCTCTCATTTTAATAAATTAATCCACTTGAGCCCAATTATAAAATTAACCAATATAATTAATTAGTAAATTAATTTAATTAAATTAGTCCAATTAATTATTCTAGCCCAAATAAATATTTAATTGGACTACTAGAATAATTCTTCCAATATTAATTTTACAAAATAAGCTCATATGATAAATAAAATTTACTGACATTACTTGAGCTACTCTAGGGACCAAAAGACATATTATTTTTTGTTACTAAAATGATCAAAATACCCCTACTAACAAATAGTCATATTTGATCATTTTAAATATTCTATTTATCATCATATAAAAATATTGACTCTAAGAATAATATTATAAGTGCAATGTCTTCGACCTACAGATATAATGACGAAAATACCCATCTACGTAACATCTATCATTGAGATAGGAAAATGTACTAAAACTTTCTCAATGATATCTACCATCATTTGATAACTAGTCTGCTAATCTATGACTTTTAGTATATACTCACCTATCTCAGGGAGCTACCTAAAAGTATGCATACTTAGTCACGTTTCCTATGGCACTAGATTATTTAGAATATCCCAGGCAATCACAAGGGAGTGATACCTACATAAAGTGAAGTAAAAAAACTCTATTGTATAAGTTTATCTTAATTAATTAGAGTTATACATCTAATGTATAAGGTTATTGGCCTTGCAATAAGATTTCACCTATTATACATCAAAGTATACAAGTCCAACTTTACCAGACCACTAACTTATACTCAAGTCTTAGAGTACACGTTCATGCAGTAGTAGAGATAGACCAATCTTTATTTATTATAATACTTCATTAAAAATTACTATCGCGTAATCCAATTCTACATATTCCAAAATACGCTTACACTATTAGCGTAAGTAAACTATTCACTGGTTAACGGTAAACCATTCACTGTCTAGAAATTATAGTGTAATAATCTAAACCTTGATAAAATGCCCACTTTTATCAATTGACCAAGAATATCTTTTAACTTATGTGTTAGTATCTCATAATCTATACCTTACTATGAAAATTCGAACTAATCACATAGATTATTTACTAACACATTTAGACCTTTAATGTACAAATATATGTAAATAAATAAACATTAATAAATAAAATACTTTATTTGTAACACCATATTTCTATAGCGTAGTGAGCTATAACTTTATGGGATATCGTCTTGTCCAGTTACCCAGGCAAGGGGTCTTTATAACAAACTTCACTCAATAGGCAGCAAAACTTTTCCAAAGTTTACGTTTATTTAATATAAGAAAGTACATAGACTCTGACTTCTGATACATATACTCAAGAGTATCAGAGATTCAAGATGTAGCATGAACCTCTAGGAATCCATTGTGTTTCTGTTGTCTCTGATCCCAAAGATTTTAAGAGAAATAATACACATGTGAGTGAAAAATAACCTAGTGAGTCTAGCATGTGCTAGTGATTTATTAACAAACAGATAAACGTGTTAATAGCTATAGCTTCATAAAACCATTATAGGAAAGCATTTCATTTTTCTACTAAAAACAATTCTTAAACTCTCGAGGGAAGAGTTTATCCAAAATTCAGTCATTTTTGAAAAACTATGTTTCGTTTTAGAGTCATTGCCCCAATTTCAAAAATGCCGACACCTTTCTCAATAGGGGGTCGGCCTACGTGCAAAAGTTATAAGGTTTCGCGTTCGGCATCACAGTCTTGTTGCACTAAGGACATAAGCCCATAGCACTCAACTGTGCATTACCGGAGAGGTAGAAATGTTGTCACATTCTACCTAATTCATTTGATTCATATGCTTTTGAATCACTGTCCGTTCCTTACACGAGAGGGAGTAAGGGGTTAACAAGCACTTACCAACCCATTTGGTAAGTTCTCAGTCGTTTCTAATATCCCATCGCACCGTTTAGATTAAGACAATCCCCAAAACTAGTCAGGTTACTTATGGTCGTCTACCTTCAACGTAAACTAGTACAAAGGTTGACTCTTGTTGAGTACTCAATCCAATTCCACTAGCTCACAAGACCAGTCCAATTCCATTGGTTCACAAGGCCAAATAAATATCTATTCAAGAAGGAATACCAATAAAATATTTTTTAGGGGTCAAAATATTATTTTTCAAAAATAGATTCCACTGGCTCACAAGACCAGTTAATTATTCCCATTGGCTCACAAGGCCAATTATTTATCTTATTCCCAAAGGAATACCAACAAAACAATTTCTGGGGTTAAAATACCATTCTTCAAAAGTTAATCACATACCGAGAGATTGTTTTCCAAAAGCATAGTGAAAAAGAATAAAAAGTTCTTTTCGTTCGATAAAATAAGTTTTCAAGGGTATTTTTTTCATTTGAAGAATACCCAATTTCAAAACAAATATTATTCAAGAATTCCAGAATTCTAATCCAAAAAAGAAGAATTTAATTTAAGAAATCCCAATTATAATTCCATAATATTCATATCTCACATAATTTCAAAAATCCTTTCCATAAAAAGGAACATTAATACTTTCCCAAAATAAAATATTATTTCATCTTATAATTAATGAGAAGAAAATCTTTCAGGTATACATTTATACCTAGAAATTATTCATAAATCAAAGGATCCAAAATCCTTTATACAAAATACCATTTCCTAAAAACCTTAATAATTTCTTGTTCATAGAAACCATACTTTTATCAGGAAAACAAAAAGGTCTATTAACCTTGTCACAAAGAGGTTTTAGGAAAATTAGTTACTAATTATGAATAATTTCATTTATGAAAATTCATATTTTCTATTCAAATCCAACATGGTATGATATCATTTTTTTCCTAGAGAAACCATTTATTTACTCAAAGAAACCAAAAGGACTCATAGAACATTTCTTCAATAAATCGTAATTTCACTAGTATAAAACAGGATCTGTAAAACAAGTGGGACTCACCTCGTATCCTTAACTAAATATCGTATCTAGCTGGTCACCAAACACTTAACGTGAACAATCTATATTAGACATCATTTCACACTTAGTTTGGTATACCGAAACTCAAACCAACACTTAGTCAACACAAATATAAGGAAATCACTTATTTCCTTTTTTTTTTTTAATTTTTCTTCTTTGTACCAAACGTGTACATATACATCTATTGTATATCCAGTTTCTTCATTTCTCATTTTTATATTTCTTATTTTTCTCATGAACATGAAGTCTTCTTCTTGTTCTTCATCATTTGTATTCCCAATGTCATGCAAATAACTCCTTTGAGTTTATTTCCTTTAAGACCAAAATTCTGCATTTTTCCTGTTAACATACCATTTTGTTTTGTGCATAACTTTTGGTCTACGACTCCGATTGGGCTCCATTTTATGTCAAAACGCTTGTAAGATCCTCAACTACACTTCTGTGGATTCCATTTCCACAATATCAATACCGTCCAGGAGATTCTGAGGTATAAACGTCTCAGATTTTTTTTGAGTTTAACCCATTTTCACAAAACAACTTCACCTACTTGTTTTTCTTGATTTATAACACCTATATAACACTTAATCCACTTCATTTCCCTTTCAAAATACCTTAATTCTTCAGGTTTTGAAGTTCAAGCAAGTCACTGAGTTCCCATACAAATAACACCAATCAATATCTATAATTAAGAACAATCATAATCCGTTTTCTTTAACGTTTTACTCCATTTTCATTCCGATTCTACCATCTTTCTTCACAACTATGAACAATACCTTAAATCACTATTAAAATACCCTTATTCACTATACAAAATATAGCTTATAGATCCTCCATTTAACCGTTACACACACTTGCACACACAAAGTCTCACATAGTACACAATAATCACTTTGATCATCACAATTCTCATGTTTTCATGTTATAATTCACATCAAAACAATCATCGTAACAAATTCTACAATTTTAATTCTTGAAGAATAAGATTTTACCTTATGTATGAGATGTTATAGCTTGAATTTTGCTCCAAGAATCACCAAACTTTCAAGAACACACACTTTCTCTCTCCTTTTCCAATTTCCTCAATTTTCTCTGATCTTTTCTTTCATTTTTCTTTCTTTTCTCTTCCTTTTCTTTCTCCCCTGTTTATGGAAGAATTTCCTTGCTGAAATTCAGCTCCTTCACCGCCATACATGGTCCAAATTGGTGACCATTTGGTTACAAATTTGGGCTATTCACCATGTGTCGCAATTTCATTCGTTCACTTATTTTCTTATTTATTTTGTAAAACTTATTTGATAAGCTTTATCTTGTATGAAATCTCATACAACCTCTCATAATGTGACACATGTCCCTATCCACCAATCACATAGCGCTACACGTCCAAGTTTTGCCCGCTTTTCTAATTTTTCTCAGTAATGACCAAAATCGGATTCGAAATGGTAAAATATTTTATTTCACCAATAAACCTTATAAATTTCATTGAATTCAATGGTAACATTCAAATTATTTAATTCTTTCCCAATTTTGTAAAATTTGCAGTCAAAATTATGAAAATGTCCCTAGAGCCCTAGATAACCTAATTCATACCAAAACGCTTGTCTTTTCGCGCGGATCAATTTTTGTTCTAAATATAGCTCCAATCTTGTACTTTATTAAAAGTATTAGCCTTTCAAAAATTTAGGATAAGGGCAGAACGAATCTAAAATTACATCCAGGTCTCTATATAATTTTATCACACCAAAATATTCCTCGCATTACATTGATTATTTCTTATTCTGGCCGCTACTATAAATTCCCACTCTATCACAAGTAGTAACCAGTTGAAGTTCAAAGGTACGGGTAGAACAATTCTAAAAATTCCATTTGGGTCCTTATAATTCTAAAATCCCAATAATGCCCCCTGGATAATTTTTTACACCAAGATATTCATCTCATCATACTAATCATTTTTTGTTCTGGCCCTTCATACAAATTCTTATTCTGTACAAAGTAATAGCTAGTCAAAGTACTAAAGGGGAGGAATATTACAATCTCCCCTCCTTCAAGAAATTTCGTCCTCAAAATTGGATTATCTTTGGAATAGTTCTGGATACTTTTCCCATATCTTTGCTTCTGTCTCCCATGTAGCATCTTGTATGGGGAAATGATTCCATAATACCTTTACAAGTGGAATCTTCTTATTTCGTAACTCCTTCTCAACATATTCCAAAATATCAATAGGTTTTTCCTAATACTTCAAGTTTAGAGTTATCTCAATGGGCTTTTCATACATGTGTAAGATTAGCTACATATCTCCAGAATTGGGAGATATGAAATACATCATGAATACCTTGATGTTCTATTGGTAACTCCAAACAATAAGCCACTATTCCAATTCTTTTGACAATGGGAAATGGTCCAATATTCTTGGGTATCAACCCTTTTCCCTTGTTCTCTGCTTCTAATTATCGTTGTGATGTCAATTAAAAAAAACTTGATTTCCTCCCACAAACTTCAAGTCTTTCCTATGTTGATCAGTATAACCCTTCTGTCTATTTTGGGGGGGTTTCTAGCTTGGCTTGAACAGTTCTACAGTCCGCTATATTTTCTCAAGATCAAAGGCATCTATTCATTCACTTTCCACCCCAAACCTTCCCAATACAATGGGGAGTGACATTTTCTTCCATATAAAGCTTCAAATGGGACATCCCAATCATTGATTGAAAACTATTGTTGTATGCAAACCCTATTTATGCCAAGTTATCAATCCACTTGGTCTAAAAGTCTTAAGCACATACACGCAAGATGTTTTCCAAAATTCTGTTTACTTGCTTTGTTTACCCATTTGTTTGTGGGTATGATGATGAAAATGCGTCCAATATTCTACCTTTTGATCATTTTCTATTATTGGAGCAATATAATATATCCAAAATGCTTGTTCATCTTTTGCATTTTGTTTTTCCATATGGCATTTTAGTGTCAAATTTAAATACACTTGGTTTCTTTCTGTAATTTCCAAACTTCTCTTGTACTGTTGAAATAAGTTCTCTACTGACTTTGTGCAATTTTCTCATTTTGTTTGATCAATTCTACCATCTGTCATACTTTCTCAAGATTCATGATGTCTGGTATATTCTATTTTTATCTTGAGCATTCTAAATATAGGAGCATCTGATACTTTTTCTGTATAAAGTCCCAAATAGAATTGTTCAAACATTTATCAATAATTGCCATTGTACACTAACTTCGTAAATGTCAAGCCAGCAATTTTTTTTTTAGTTCCAAAATCCAACGTACATGCTCACCATATTTCATCAAAATTTCTAGGTTATTTTACAATGTATTGCGGTACTGAATTCCGACATCATTCTTTATAATCGTTGTACTTGTCCTCCAAATTTTTAGATGAATCTTGGATTATGATTAGACACAATACTAGGAGGTACTCTATATAGACAATTCACTTTCTTGGCACATAATGTTGACCTTCAATACAGAGAATCTCTTTATCATTTCCTCAAAGTTTACCTTATACAAGATAATAACTCCAGGGTATCTTAATAAATGTTGCCATGTCTTTTGGCACATTTAAAAGTCTTAACCAACCTATCTTTGTACGATAAATTCGGAGTCACCCTAATAATATTTTTGATTGACATTGTTCAGAATCAATCACATACTCCCGGACTGGAAAACACGAAGTATATTATTAGAATTTAACCAAGTATATAATAACCAAGATTCTACATCAGTTGGTATATATATATATATATATATATATATATATATATATATATATATATATATCTCCATTATAGTACTTCCCTTATGCCCTATCTATTACCTTTCATGTCTATTATGCATCTGTACCATTCATACAAAGTTCCCTTTGTGGGTCCATGTGTTTTTCGTTTCTCTGGAATTAGTACTCATTTTCCCCCAGCTTGCTTCAGCTTGTCTTTTAACAACCTTTTCTCTTGATAATAATTGAGTTTCCTTATATATGACAATCAACTGCCATATGTCCCTTCTTTCGACAAATAGAACATTTCCGGAATCTTTTCTTACAAGTTGCAATAGTATGTCCCTTTATATTGCAAAACCTACAATGCTTATCTCTTACTCTTTTTGGAATTGGTGTCATTTCTTGCACCTTTCTCTTCTTATCCATTTTACTTGTGTTGACCATTCTTTCCTGCTCCTGTCATCTACTTCTTCCAAATAAGCAGCTATTTCAACGGCTATACGGAAATCGTTTGAGGGTGAACCAATTAGCACCCGTTTTAGTTTAGGTCGTAATCCGTCACAAATCGTCGGGTTAGATCTACCTTAGTCTATACTAATAAAGGGCAATATTTTGAAAGTTGTGTAAATTTGGTAGCAAATTTCCCAACGTTCATCTCATCTTGATGAAGATTTGGGAAATTTTATTCTTTTTCTCAACTATCCAACGAGGTATAAATTCTTTCCTGAACTCTTCCAGAAATTTTTTCCATATCCATTCTCTTCGTTCTTGCTCCCATTCACCTTTCTTCCTATTCCACCAGTCTCGTGCTAATCCCTGAAATTGAAATGTAGCAAGTTAAACTTTTCTTTATTCCAAATAATTCAGAATCCCAAAGATTGCTTCCATTCATTCCATCCAAGATTCAGCCTTTTGTTCTTGGTTCGGCTCTCCATAAAACTCAGGGGGATAAAATCGAAGAAATCGCTCCAAAGCTTGGTCCGAATCCATCTCTGACATGGCTTTTCTCCAAAATGAGGTTCTTTACTAAGTGTTAAAATGTTTCTGTAATCTTTAGTGATATTTATATCACTTTATTCTCTGTGAGTTATGCTTTTATCCTTTAGGTAGTATCCCCATTAATATGGCTAACTGTCTACAATTTTGTTCCCAATATGTCTATGAATGAATCCCCCCATACTATCTTTATTTCTCCTGAAAATATCAACATACAATTTATAATACACTCCTACTACAGGCATCTGAAAATTCAGGGGATCAAAATAGTTTATAGTATAACCTATACTGGTTATACAGTAATAAAGTACAATATTTGGCAACATAACACCAAGGGAATTTTTCTTATACGATTTTCATACTACAAGTGAATTCTACACAAATCAATCCATCAATCCATTCGTTATCAAAGTCCAACGACACATTTACAGTACATCATCCTTAAACGCTACTGTGTTGATTCCACTTTACTCAAAGCAACCACTGACATTCGTTGAGAGTTATCCATCTCTAACTTAAAAATAGAGTTGACTTCAATTATTCTTTACGAGTCTTAACTTTTGATCCTTGATAAGCCCCGTTTCACAAAGTATTTGTGTGGGGTAATTTATCACCATATATCTTTCCTTCTACAATTAAAGTAATGAATAAACTTCCTTACTCTCATATCCTCTCTTTTCGGTAATGCACCTCCACATACATCATTCTTATATATCCGCTATCAAATTTCCTTCTATGTTTGCATTGTTAAACGTATAAATCTTCTTTTTACTTTCTTAATTGCTCTAAATCCTTTCCTTTCAACTTCCATGATTGCTTCCCAGGAGATCACCCATCATAGGATTTCTCCAACCCATGAACGCTTAACTTCAGAGTTCTAATGAAATCCGGTGCATTAGTGTGGGTATGATCGCACTTTTCCATGTATTATGATATGACAGAGTTTCTAATATTCAAAATATACTATTGGAGTATTAACAAGTGTGCATTCCTAATATGCACATCTTACATTATACTTCATATATAAGATCCTTAAGTGCAAAATTCTTCACTTATCATCTCATCACTACTAATCCCAAGACTGGAAATACAAGATCAACAATTATTTACTCAATATAAAAATTTTGAGGCTTTCGTATCCTCATTCTCTTTACTGTTGTCCAAAATTTGGGATCACAATCTATTTTTCGAAAATATCAAAATTAACTCAACTTTTTTTTAACTCATCAAAAGGGATTACACCCGACTTGAATACCCCAAATTCCTATATCCTAGTTACTTCCATATCTGACTTTATAAAATTCATTGTCTCTATAAGTCTACATACTATAATGGACTTCATCATGTCCTATGAGAGGCTTAGCTATTCTTCATCAGAAACTTTATTATGGTTCCGCTATGCTCTGACACCAATTGCAACACCCCATATTTCCATACTGTAGTGAGCTGTAACTTTATGGGATGTCGCCTCGTCCAGTTGCCCAGACAAGAGATCTTTATAACAAACTTCACTCAATAGGCAGCGAAAATTTTCTAAAGTTTACTTTTATTTAATATAAGAAAGTACAGAGATTCTGGCTTTTGATATATATACTCAAGAGTATCATAGATTCAAGATGTATCATGAACTTCTGGGAGTCCATCGTGTTTCTATTGTGCCTCTAATCCCTAAAATTTTAAGAGAAATAATACACGTGTGAGTGAAAAATCACTCAAGTGTCGCGTGTGCTAGTAATTTATTACCAAACAGATAAACGTGTTAATAGCTACAGCTTCATAAAATCATTATAGGAAAGCATTTCTGATAGGGGTTAAAATTATTGTTATTTTTCTAATTATTTGAAGTTAATTTGAGACACTTTTAATACAATAACTAGTCATATTCCTTCCTATTCGATATTTCACTTATAAGAATACTTTTTTTTAATTTTATGCAAAAATATGTGAAATTTGGGACTAATTATGTATTTTTTCAGTATAGACCCAGTACCAGGCCAAGAAGATGGACCTGATGCCGGTCTTATGCTGGAAGAACAGAGAAAATCGGGGAAAAAAATTGATGGAACAGAGCAATTGAAAATTGGAATTGAGAAGGAGAAAAAAGGCGGCTCAAAGGAGAATCACGCACGGCTCATGGCTTCAAAAGAAACGAAAGCAACAAAGGAAAAAGAAATGCAATCGAGGGGCCAAGAAAGCAAAACAAAGAAACAAAGCAAAAGAAGGAAAAGAACAAAAATCATAGGCCTGCCTTTAGCAATTTCATGGCTCGGTTGAGCCAATTGCAACAAGGCAAAAGATGGCTTCGGTGGCTCGTCGACTGTGCAAGGAAACAACAAAAGCTTCTTGGCTGGACAACAATTCTATATGTCTCGAATAAATGGAAAATGGCTCAGCAAATTTCGATTGTTCACGGCTTAATTGAAGGATTTTGGCTGGACAATATCAGATGGCTTTAAAGTCAATTGAAGCCAATTTCAGCTAATTTCAACAAGAATGTCTTCAATACAAAACAACAAGAAGATATTTCCAATTCTCAATTTTGAAATTAAAGGCGATGGACTCCTTGTTTTTATTTAGAATTTTATTTACTAATCCTTTTTTGTTTTGAATTTTTAGAAAATTACTTCTTCTTTACTTAGAATTTTTTTAGGGACTTTGTACACTTATAAATAAAGGCCAATTACCTTAGAAAGGCGTGTGCACAATGTAGAGCTTAGACATATATTTTTTAGAGTGCATCACCAATATTTTCTCTAGAAAAATTACTCAAGGAGCATTGATTCTTAGAGGATTTTTCACTAAAAATTGAAAGGCTTGCCTATAAGTATTTGTTTTTTTTCCTTAAACAATAATTTTTTTAATTTTTTAATTGTATTTGAATATTATTCTTGGAGTTATGATTTTGAGTTAATTTGGTTCTTTGATTAATTAATTATTTTTCTTAGTGTTTGATTACTTGATTTTATTTAGGTTGATGGAATTAAATTTATATCTAATGGACTTGGGAAATGAAGTTAGATTGAGTTTAATTTGATCAATTTTACGTATTTGTTATTTCTTAATGGACTTGTGAAAAGAAGTTAAGATTAAAGAACTTAAGTAATCAAAGGTTAGTTAATTTCACCTAGAGCATAAGGTTATTGGCTAATTTTATGTTTATAAGAAATTGAGTTTAATGCATCTTTTAGTTATTTTAGTGCCATTGGAAAATATGCTCATTTAATTAAGAGATAGTAATTCTATGGATTAGGAAAGAAGTGGAGTTTATATAAGTAAGTTTATGACTTGAGAAATGATTGAATTTTACTTTATATTCCTTTATGATGCGAGGAAAATAATTGGTTATGATAAATATTAGATGATTCATGACATACTTCTGAGAATAACTATTTAATTACATGTTTCTCTCCATGAGTTATATACATTTTATTTTTATTTATTTATCAATTTAGTTTATAGGTTAAACAATGAATGAAAAGTGATTAGTGTGTACTTGTTCCTTTAAGGATCGATACTCGTTAATTTCCTATACTATGCTTGCGATGAGTATACTTGTTTACATGTGTATTTTGGAATTAATATTTTAATTAAAACTTGTTTAAGTAATGAATTTAAATTTGATAATTTTTATATACCCAAAATTAACTCATCAATTTCATTTTTCTATTGAAAACAATTCTTAAATTCTCTAGGAAAGAGTTTATCCAAAATTCAGTCATTTTTGGAAAACTATGTTTCGTTTCAAAGTCATTGCCCCAATTTCAGAAATGCAGACACTTCTCTCAATAAAAGGTCAGCCTGTGTGCAAAGTTTACAAGGCTTCGCCTTTGGCATTATAGTCTTGTTGCACAAAGGACAGGAATCTATAGCATTCAACCGTGCATTGCCAGAGAGGTAGAAATGTCGTCACACTCTACCCAATTCATTTGCTTCATATGCCTTTGGATTACTGTCCGTTCCTCACACGAAAGGGGGCATAATTCATTACTTGCTTACGTACGGGGACCCATTCCGTATCGTTCCTTACATGAGAAGGAGCAAGGAGTTAACTAGGCACTTACCAACCCATCCGGTAAGTCCTTTGCCGTTTCCAATGTCCCATCGCCCCATTTAGATTAAGACAATCCCCAAAACTAGCCAGGTTACTTGGGACCGCCTATCTCCAATGTAAGCTAGTACAAAGGTCGGCCTTGTTGAGTACTTAACGTTTCCATTGGTTCACAAGGCCAGTCCAATTCCAGTAGCTCACAAAGCCAGATAAATATCCATTCACAAATGAATACCAATAAAATATTTTCTGGAGCCAAAATATCATTTTTCAAAAATAGATTCCATTGGCTCACATGTAACACCCCACTACCTACGTACCTAAATAGGCGGGATGTCGCCGTGTCCAAAAGACCAAGGATATTTATAACGAGGTACAAAAGGAACGAAAATGACTACATAAATTTAGCGATAATTTTATTACAACCAAAGTTAAAACTTATACAAGTTTGAGAATCTAAAACTAACAATTTCTCAAAAGAAATACAAAGTAGAAATAAATAAACTAAAGGTCAACTCTCATCTTTTCAACCTTCTCAATAAAAACACTCTTGTGCAAATGTCATATATAAACATTTAATAATACTCATAAAATAAAAGCTCAAGTCCACCAAGAAATAAACACCAAGCCTTAACTACTAGACTACAACCACTCTTATTTAAATAGTCCTCCAATAATTATATCAAAGTAAAAAATTTCATGAACTAACTCATAGATCACATATACCCATGAAAATGGTTCAAGTTATCAAATGTCATATAAAATATTATGCCATGCATGACTTTCCCCATATAATAAAGGTGGTTTTAAATAGGGTATTACATCACAAGACGAGTTAATTATTCCCATTGGCTCACAAGGCCAATTATTTATCTTATTCCCAAAGGAATACCAATAAAATAATTTATGGGGTTAAAATACCATTTTTCAAAAGTTAATTGCATACTGAGAGATTGTTTACCAAAAGCATAGCGAAAAAAAATAAAAAGTTCTTTTTGTACGATAAAATAAGTTTTCACGAGTATTTTCGTTATTTGAAGAATACCCGATTTCAAAAAGAGTATTATTCAAGAATTCAAGAATTCTAATCCAAAAGGGAAGAATTTAATTCAAGCAATCCCAATTATAATTCCATAATATTCATATCTCACATATTTCCAAAAATCCTTTCCATAAAAAGGAATATTAATACTTTCCCAAAATAAAACATTATTTCATCTCATAATTAATGAGAAGAAAACCTTTCAGGTATATATTTATACCTAGAAATTATTCATAATTCAAAGGATTCAAAATCACTTATACAGAACACTATTTCCTAAAAACCTCAATAATTTTTTGTTCAGAGAAACCATACTTTTATAAGTAAAACACAAAAGCATATTAACCTTGTCATAAAGAGGTTTTCAGAAATTTAGTTACTAATTATGAATAATTTCATTTATCAAAATTCATATTTTCCATTCAAATCCAATCATGGTATGATACCATTTCTTTCTTAGAGAAACCATTTATTTGCTTAGAGAAACCAATTGGACTTATAGAACATTTCTTCAATAAATCATAATTTCACTAGTATAAATAGGATTTGTAAAACAAGTGGGACTCACCTTGTATCCTTGACTAAATATCGTATCTACCTGGTCACCAAACACTTAATGTGAACAATCTACATTTGACATCGTTTCACGCTTATTTTGGTATACCAAAGCTCAAACCAACACTTAGTCAATACAAATATAAGGAAATTACTTATTTCCTATTTCTTTATTTTTCTTCTTTGTACCAAATGCGTACATATACATATATTGTATATCCGGTTTCTTCATTTCACATTTCCATATTTCTTCTTTTTCTCATGAACATGAAGTCTTCTTCTTGCTCTTCATCATTTGTATTCCCAAAGTCATGCAAATAACTCCTTTGAGTTTGTTTCCTTTAAGACCAAAATTCTGCATTTTTCCTGTTAATCACACTATTTTGTTTTGTGCATAACTTTTGATCTACAACTCCAATTGGGCTCCATTTTATGTTAAAACACTCATAAGATCCTCAACTACACTTATATAGATTCCATATACACAATCTCAAAACTGTCCAGGAGATTCTGAGGCATAAACATCTCAGATTTTTCTTGTGTTTAACCCATTTTCACAAAACAACTTCACCTACTTATTCTTCTTGATTTATAACACCTATATAACACTTAATCCATTTCATTTCCCTTTCAAACAACCTCACTTCTTCATATTTTCAGGTTCAAGCAAGTCACTAAGTTCCTATGCAAATAACACACAATCAATATCTATAATCAAGAACAATCATAATCCGTTTTCTTTAACGTTTAACTCCATTTTCATTTCGATTCTACCATCTTTCTTCACAACTCTGAACAACCCCTTAAATCACCATTGAAATACCCTTATTCACTATACAAAATATAGCTTATAGATCCTCCATTCAACCGTTACACACACTTGCACATGCAAAGTCTCACATAGCACACAATAATCACTTTGATAATCACAATTCTTATGTTTTCATGTTATAATTTAGATCAAAACGATCACTGTAACAAATTCTACAATTTTAATTCTTGAAGCATAGGATTTTACCTTGTGTATGAGATGTTTTAGCTTGAGTTTTGCTCCAAGAATCACCAAACTCTCAAGAACACACACTTTCTCTCTCCTTTTCCAATTTTCCTCTATTTTCTCTATCTTTTCTTTCATTTTTCTTTCTTTTCTCTTCCTTTTCTTTCTCCCCTGTTTATGGAAGAATTTCCTTGCTGAAATTCAGCTCCTTCACCACCATACATGGTCCAAATTGGTGACCATTTGGTCACAAATTTTGGGCTATCCGCCACGTGTCGCAATTTCATTCGTACACCTAGTTTCTTATTTATTTTGTAAAACTTATTTGATAAGCTTTATCTTGTATGAAATCTCATACAATCTCTCATAATGTGACACATGTCCCTATCCACCAATCACATAGTGCTACACGACTAAGTTTTACCCGTATTTCTAATTTTTCTTAGAAATAACCAAAATCGGGTCTGGAATGAAAAAATATTTTATTTCACCAATAAACCCTATAAATTCCACTGAATTCCATGGTAACATTCAAATTCTTCAATTCTTTCCCAATTTTGAAAAATTTGTGATCAAAATCCCATTTGTGGTCAAAATTATGAAAATACCCCTGGAGCCCTAGATAACCTAATTCATACCGAAACGCTCGTCTTTTCGCGCTGATCAATTTTTGTTCTAAATGTACCCCCCATCTCTTACTTTATTAAAAGTAGTGGCCTTTCAAAAATTTAGAGTATGGGTAGAATAAATTCAAAATTACATCCAGGTCCATATATATTTTTATCACACAAAAATATTCCTCGCATTACACTGATTATTTCTTATTCTGGCCGCTACTATAAATTTCCACTATCACAAGTAGTAGCCAGTTGAAGTTCAAAGGTACGGGTGGAACAATTTTCAAAATTCCATTTGGGTCCTTATAAATTCTAAAATCTCAATAATGCCCCTAGATAATTTTATTACACCAAGATGTTCATCTCATCATACTAATCATCTTTTCTTTTGGCCCTTCATACAAATTCTTATTTTGTACAAAGTAATAGCTAGTCAAAGTACCAAAAGGGAGGGATATTATATTATTAATTTTCAAAATACAGAGATACATAATACATTTTGGACATACATTCCAACAGATAAATATTATCTGTATGGCATGAAAATTTCATTGGTCCTATACCTATCGTATGACAAAACACCTTATTGATCTTTTATCAGACTTCTATTGAAAAGAAAGGAAAAAATGTTGAAGTCAATTTTACTCTACAATATTATCTTCTTGATGGGAATGATGATACAAATCTTGAAAATGTTAATATTGATGTAATTCATTTGAATGTGGTTGGTTTCTTTAAGCATTTAGCAGAAAAAAATTTGATCATTTGATTGGTGATGTCAATATCCAGAAAATTAGAAGCTTACTTTTAATATTTTATTTTATATTTTATATTTCAGTACTGTAAGAGTAATTAGCATTTAAAGTTTTTTTTTTATTGTTTGAGTATTTAAAATTATAAATATTTTGCTATGCCCAAATGGCTATTTTTTTATTTGCTGGATTCAAAAGTAGCATTGAAGATATATAATATACTTAATTGATAATAATACAACACACACTATATTGAAAAATAGAAAATATTTCTCTTACTTGAAGAAGGGAAAAAACAAATGTTAATAGTATAAGTAGTAGTGTAAAATTGATTGAAAGTTTCGGAAGAGCTAATATATTATTACTCGGAGGAATAACCGGTATTATTTATAAAGCATTATTTTCCTCAAAATTTTGAAGAAATTTATTAAATTTTAAAAATATTTGTCGAAATGGATATCATATTGAAACAATGGAGGAAAATGATTTTAAGTATCTTTATGTTACTCAAATAAACTTGAATAAGAAATCTTTATTAGAAAAGCTATCATTTGTTTCATCTGGCTTATATTGTACAAAAATCTATACAATTAAAGCATATTATTCAGGAAATTAGAAGTTTACTAATCTTACTACATTTATCATTTGGTATGACCATTTAAGTCATCCAGAAATAATCGTGATACGAAAAATAATTGAAAATAGACATAGTCATCCTTTGAAAAGCCAAAAGATTTTGACTTCAAATTAATTTTCATGTGTTGCATGTTCTCAAGAGAAATTAGTTATTAAACTATCTCTAATAAAAATGGTGTTTGAGTCTCTAGTATTTTTAGAAAGGATTCAAGGTAATACATGTAAACCAAATAGTCCACCATATGGGCAATTCAAATAATTTATAGTTTTAATTAATGTATCAACTCGATGGTTGTATGTCTATTTATTATCAACTCACCACTTGACGTTTTTGAGATTTCTTGGCCAAATAATTTGCTTAAGAGTACATTTTCTAAATTATTGTATTAAATGAATCTGTCTAGATAATGTTGGAGAATATTTTCCCCATATTTTTTTATACTTATTGCATATCGATTGGCATTACTATTGAACATCTAGCGACTTATGTTCATATCTAGAATGGTCTAGCGGAATCATTCATTAAAATGTTATAGTTTATTGATAGACCAATATTAATGAGAACAAATCTTCCTACATCTGCTTAGGGATATGTTATTTTTATATGTTGCAGCATTTATGCGTATAAGGCCAATGAATTATCATAAATTCTTTCTCTTACAATTGGCTTTTGGTTTAGAGCCAAATTTGCTCATTTGAGAATTTTTGGATATGTTATATATGTAATAATATCACCAAATCAACGTACCAAAATACTTCTTCAAAGAAAGTTAGGGATATATGTTAGATATGGTTATTTCTCTATAATTAGATTTGTTGAACCATTGACTAGTGATGTATTCACAACAAGATTTATTGATTGTCATTTTGATGAAACTTTATTTTTTAAATTAGGGAGAAAACATAAACCATATAAAAAAGAGCTTGTTTGAACAACATCATTGAATTATTTTAAATTCGCTCTTGAATTAGAAGTTCAAAAGATAATTCATTTGCAAAGACTTGCAAATCAACTGCCAGATTCTTTTGTTGACTCGACTAGGGTAATTAAATCGTATATTCCAGTTATAGATGCTCCTATTTAGATTGAAGTCCCAGTAGGACAAAATAAAATTCTTATAGCTATGCTAGAAGTGTGGTTGACCTATTGGCTCAAAAAATAAAAATCATCGAAAGAAAAGATGATTTAATGATTAGAGTAATCAAATTGAAAAATTAGAAAACCAAGACCAAGAGGCAAAGGATGAATAGATCCAAGTTTATGAAGTAATGAAAAGAATACTGAGATTTCTGTCAATTATACTATTTTTGGCAGAAGTTGGAATCAGATGAAAATAACTGTTGATGATATTTTTGCATACTATATGACACTTGATGTGTTAAAAGATAATGAGGGTCTTAAACTAATATTATGAAAAATGTCGTTATAGAAGTGATTGGTCAAAATGAAAATATGTGATTGAATCGGAATTAAATTCACCTGTAAAATATGAGATTTTTAGACCTGTAATTTAAATACTAGAAAGCACTAATTTGTTCTAAATGGGTATTTATGTGAAAGTGGAATGAAAATAATGAAGTTGTGAAATATAAAGCACGACTTGTGGTACAAGGGTTTTTTTTTTTTTTTTTGGTGGTAAAAATCAGGTATTGATTACGATGAGACATATTCACACATAGTAGATGTAATTATACTTAGATACTTTATGAGTTTAGTAGTACATAAACAAATTGACACGCGTCTAATAGATGTAGTTACTACTTATTTATATGAAAATCTTGATAATGATATTTATATAAAAATCCTAAAAGGATTTTGGTATGCATGAAGCATATAATTCTGACTCTTGTGAAAATTATTCTATTAAATTACAAAAATCATTGTATAAGTTAAAGTAGTCTGGATGCATGTGGTATAACTGTATTACTGAATATTTATTAAACTCAGGACATAAAAATGATCAAGTGTATCCATCTGTCTTTATAAAAAAAAAAAAAAGAAAATCTAGATTTGGCTTTGTTATGCTTATTATATATGTTGATAATATCAACCTTATTGGAACTCTAAAAGAGTCCTAAAGGCAAGCAAAAAAATATGTGTGGTTAAGATTAATGATCCATTATATCCGATAAAATTGTGGTTCATCATCTTAAAAAAAAATTGAACACCTCTTTATAAAGATAATGTAGTTTACAAAGCTTTATTAAGATATAAATATATTAAAGGAGATAAGATAAAATATATTTCACCAAAATTTTTCTTTACTCATAAATTTCAAAAGAAATATGAAATAGATGTGCAACAAATTCGATCATATGATAAATCTAGAAGATTTATTCATTAAGACATTGCGACTACTACATTTAAAAAATTAGTATACAAAATTAGGATGCGCCAAGTGAAAGATATGAAGTTATCTTGAATGATGCTATCAAGAGAGGGAGCACGCGCGCGCGCGCACACACACACATTATGTTTTACTCTTTTTTCCTAACCAAAAGTTTTTCCCACTAAGTTTTTCTTGGTCAGGTTTTTACGAGGCAGTATTCCCTTCAAAACAGAAAGTATACACTTTTTTCCTTCACTAAGTTTTTGTTTCACAGGGTTTTTCCTAAGAAGGTCTTTAACTAGGTATTTTTGTAATTTTGAAAATGAACATTTAAGGGGAAGTGTTATGACATTAACAAGATAAGTGCCTGTTCATTTTCTAAAGTTATCCATTTATCTAGAAGATGGATGTGGCTATTTGGATTCCAATATTATCTATTTATCTAAAAGACAAACATGACTATTTATTTTTTTAAGATTATTAATGGATAAGATAAAATCGTATTTATTAAATTCATTTCTTATCCATGTATGTAAAATCTCTATAAAGAAAGAGTCTTATGTAAACAAACTGAATCTATTTGAATCTAAGTGATTCTCTTATTTCTCTTTTTCATATAGTTTATTTACTTTATATTTTTTATAATTTATTTCTTGATTGTATTTTGAATCAAATTCATAATAAAAATATATTTTTTGAAATTTGTATGGAGGTAGCACATAGTGGATTATTTGGTGCAATTAAATGTAGAAGTGGGGGTGGCAATATTGAATACGACACGAAAATAACACGGTTATAGCTGGTTAGGGTTGGGATTTCGTGGGTTCGGGTTGAAACAGGTCGACCCATTTAACTTTAAACGTGTTCGGGTCATAAACGAGTTCAACCCGTTTCAACCTGTGAACCCGTTTAACTTTTTTTTAAATATTTATATTTAATAATTTTTTTAATACCCTACAAATTTCGTTATAAAAAATTAGATAATTTAATTTTTAGACGAATTAATTGAATTAAAGTTTATTATATAAATTAATTGAATTGTTTGTGTGTCTATGCTATTTAATTATATGAGACCTCTTAAAGAAAATAAATGATGTTAATGTGGCTATTTGCTTGATATATGGTAAATAAATTATTCTTAATTAATTATTATATAGTGTCTATAATAATAATCTTATTATTATGACTTTTAATTAGAGAAAATAATTTATTGAACAATTTAATTTTATTACAAAATTACATTTGTTTAAATTTTTAAGATTAAATTTTATGAATTTATTGAGATCTCTAAATATTTAGTTAGATGGTTTGTTGTTCTATTAGTTATTTATGACATCATGGGCTGTTTTATTTGTTTTTTTAATTTTATATGGTTTGATTCGATTTTTTAAAATTTTTTGTGTAATGGGTGGACAGATTGACGAGTTTAGTAGGTATTCTGGTTGGCGGATTTAGTAATTATCTATTTAATTTTTGTGTCTAATCTGTCATGTTGTGTCAACCCGTTTTATAATATAAACACGATACGAAAATAAACGAGTTGACACGACACGACACGTTTATTAATCGAGTCATGTTCGAGTTGACCTGTCGTGTATAATTATCCTTAATTGACACGAATCGTTAACTCGAACACGACACAATTACTACCCTTATGTAGAAGGCACATTAAAATTTTTTTGAAGAATTTAGGGATTATTTGCTATTTATCCCCTAAAAAATGTAAAAGTTAGGTGTTTGAGACATTTTACATTATCCTTTGTATATGTTTAAATTGTTTTGATAGAATTTTAATTGTGGGATTAATCAAAATAATTAAATATGTAACGATACATTGAGATTTTGTGAAGTATTCGAGGGCTATTTGTAAATAAATCGTCTTAGTTCAGAAACCAAATATAATAGCTTGTCTGAATTGAAGGAAATGAAGGGAGAAGAAAGGAGAGAACACGGAATATTTGACTTTTAGTGTTTGGATTAATTTTTTAAGAAGGAAAGGAAAGGAATGAGATGGAATAGAGGTACACTATGTTTGATTCACAAAGGAAGAAGGGGAGGGAGATGGGAACTTTTACTTCTATCAAAAGAAGTAAATATAATTTATTTCTATTTTGTTTGATTAGGGTGGAAGGAAAATAAATGATAATTTACGTCTCAATTTGTTTAAATTTAAATAGGTTATTTTGCTAACATGGAGGTAGAACTTTCTCCCTAATCAAATGATATAAATTATTTATTTATATCCAAATTTACATCTCCATTACGTTTTCTCCCTCTTTTAACCTAAATCAAACATACTATTAGTATCAAAGTTCCAACATCTTTTCTGTTTAAAAGTGAGTAAAAATAGAGGGAAAGAAAACCTCCTTTAATAAATTTTTGTTAAATAATCTAAAATATTCTTCATAAATAAAAGATTTAATATTATAACATTAAATTTATAGACAAAAATATAAACTCATATGGTATAATTTCCTTTTTTTCCTTTCCTTCTATTCTCCAAATACTATATTTAATTTTTTCTTTAATTTCCCTTCATGTCTAACTAAATACTTAATTATTAATTTTCTCTCCTCTCCTTCCTTTTCTTTTCCTTTCCTTTCTATCTTTCTCCCTTCATTTTTTTTTTCCTTTCTTTCTTTCAATTCAAATTGGCCTTAAGCAAAAAACAAAAGAGGCAATCTAGAACTTTCGTCTTTTCGCTTGTTGACCCCTACAAAAAGCCCAGTTAACCGTGCAACATACGATGGGACCGCCACTCCATTCACAAAATATACTGTAAAATTCGGAGTTATTACTCAAAGACTGACTAATCTATATAAACGTAAGAAAGATTTTTTTTTTTTTTTGGTTTCTCCTCAATATATTTTTCCAGGGAAAAAAAATCATTCTCTACTTGCACTTGCACGCTGTGCTTTCCTGTCTCTCTCCCTCCGTCTGTCGTCTTCCCATTTCGATCACAACTGAACTCAAAAAAATCCAAAGTAGATTTATATTAGCAAAATATAGACATATTTAGTCTATATATATATATATATATAATATACATATAGAGAGAGAGGGAGAGGAAGGGGAAGTGTTTGAGAGGGGAAATCGGTCTCTCTGCAGTACAAAGGATGGCTTTAATGCGCCTTATAAATCAGGTCAGAGGTTTTGAAAATATCTTGGCATGTTTCTTCGTATACAGATTCATATGGGGTATAATGTTTTTTTTTTTTTAATGAATCTTTATTGATGATTGCTATTGGTTTTTGTGTTGTCGACGAACCCTAATGGGACCTGTATAATTTCGGTAAGGAAAGGAGAAAGATTGGGACTTTGTGGGGGTAAAGGGATAATTAGCAGTCAGTCTTGGGTGTAAAGCTGAGGAGGCTATTATTGAAAAGCTAGGGGATTGCATAATTTTTTAATTCTGGTTGAATTTTTAGTTTTAATGATGTTTTGTAGAAAGATTGCAATTTTGCTAGTGTAGTTCATTGTTCTAGCTCTGTTTCATTGATTTTTTTGCCGTTGCAACGGTTTTTTTTCTTTCCTGTTTTATGTATGCACCTTTGTGTAACTTTGGTGGATTAATGTTAATGATGAATAATTTCCAAGCTGCACGGAAGATTAAATTAGATGCAGCAATCGAAAAGACCATGTTTGTTAGATATGTCATTTGGCTTCTCTAAATTCAGTATGCATACTCTTTTCTGCTGTAACAGGTAGAACGACAGCAATTACAGTTGAGGCAGCTAAGCAATTTATTTGTCAGAGCTTACCGCACTTCAGAAAAAGCCAAAGGAGAAGTAGGTATGCCTTAAATTCTGATGGTCATGAGTTTCCTTTGGTGTTAGTTCTGTTGAGGCTGCGATCTTTGGATTCTGGAAAAATAGAATCTTCTGGCATCTCGTATGCATATTCTATTTCTATGTTTGGATTCTTCTCTTTAACTGATTCGATAGGCAACTTTTACTCTGCATACAACCTGTTGGTTTTCATCTCTATTTATGATGTACAAGAAAAAGACATGGTAAATTAGGGTGACAATTAGTACCACGATTCTGTATTCTCTTTCAAGTCTGCTCGTCCTAACATGTCTTATTTTTTCTACAAAGGAGCTTTGGCAATTAAGATTTTCATAACATGCATTAGTTATCTTATCATGAGATTTCCTTGCCAAGTTTTAGTGTTTGTGATGATAGTGGGTGGTGTAAGATGTTTATTGTGTTTCACCACCTGTATATTACACTTGTTTAGGGATTAATAGACATGTTAGCACCAATACATCCAATCCTTGGTGATATGGAAGGAAAACATGGAACTCCAGAGACAAGTTAGCATGCTTGGTCTGTTTTGATTACTCTGCTTTTGTAGTTGATGCTTCTCTGCTACTCTCTTCTTTGTTCCGGCAACATTTTACTCTTACCTGATCAGAAACTCTTTTTAGACTTCCATACAATTGCATTTATATTTAAACCTGGTGTTTGGTTTGAGGTTTTGGAGGTAGGGAATGGGAATCATTTGTAATCAAACCCATTGATGGTGTTTGGTATGGGGATCAGTCTATCACATTCAAAGGCTTCAAAATCATCATTCATGATATCCGACCAAATTCATGGGTTACAAAATTGATTCTTGAAGCTATTCTTTTGTATTTTCTCGCATATGAAAAGACTAAATATGTAAAGAAAAGGAAAGAAAGAAACTCTCTTCTTGCTCTAACCCTCACCCTATTAGTGTTTGCACCCTTTTAGTGTCCCTTTTCCACTGGCGGCATTTAGGACTTTTCCACTACCCCAGCTCCTCCTCTCCTTATCTATCTTTCTTTGGACCTTGCTTTTTCCTAGGACCCTTTTTAGTTTTTCCTCAACCATATGGTCTGCTACTCTTCCCCAAATTGTGGTTGTTTGGTTGTGTGGATGGCACCATCGACTGTTACTTTAAGAGAATTGAATCTAAAAATGGTAGATCATTTACGAAAAAATCCAAGGAATACGCTTGAATAATTTGATTTTAGTGCGAATTACCAAGATCAATCAGGTTTTTTTTTTTTTTTTTTTGATAATTTAGTACTATATTTTTCCTCTTGGTGATTGGAATGAATTTAGGAGGTTGAGCTATATAATTGGAGATCTACATTACTGGATTCAGGGGTGACTAGTGGTGGTTTCAGAAGTGAAGTCATTCAGTTTCTGACTTTGGAATTCAGTTTTTCCTAGCCATTTTTAAATGTTCTTATAGCAAAAATAGATCTTGGGTGGGAAGTAAAGTTAAACGATATTGAAGATATATGGTCCGAGCATCAAAGTCAACCAAGAGCATAATTGCCAGTGGCAATGCCTTGGATGTAACCTGTGGCAGGTAGGAAACTGAAGGCTGAAGAACAGACAAAAGGGGAAAAAAAAAAAATTGAAGAAAATGGCAATCAGGGATATAAGAAAATAAAGAAAAAATATTTTCCTGAAATCCGTACTCTAGTCCTAGTACTATAAGCTCCAAAGCAAACATGTTCACAAAATTGTGGTAATCCATTCCCATAGCTTAGTTAATCATTCCCATTGTTGCCTTAGGATTATTATTTAAGCTCACCACCTGGTTGTTCATTTTCTGTCATTTTCTATCTCAAAGTACTGGAGATATTTGTAACTTTTAGATATTGTGCAAGTTGGTGATTGTCATTTAGATCTGTTTTGTTTTGTATGAAATCTTGAACATGGAAACATGATTATTGTGAAATATATATGGATAGAAGAACCTAGAACCTGACTCCTGTTCCTGTTTCAGTAGATGAATGAAATGTTATGTTCACAGATTATTTCGCTTTAAAACTTAAAATAAGTTACTGTTGTTCCTTCTTAAACAAAAGATTTGTATGGTGAGGGCGTTGGACTTTTTTTTTTCTATTCACTGTGAATGTTGAATGATTCATTTCTGTTTCCTCCTAATGAAAACAGATTCTGTATTATTATCTTCCTTTTGTGACGAAAACATTGGACATGTTTTATCTTCACCATCTTTCTTTCCTTTATGCAGTCCGTAGGGTTGGGAATACTCAGGGAAGGTTCCAATCAAGTTATGTTGGTAGTCTAGCTCGAAAAGTTCGTGAAACAGATGAATTAAGTGATGCTGCATACTTCAAAGAGCTGTTTCACCGAAATGATCCTGAAGCAGTCATAAGATTGTTTGAAAGCCAACCCTCGTTGCACTATAACCCTTCTGCTCTTGCAGAGTATGTTAAGGCTCTGGTTAAGGTTGATAGGCTGGATGAAAGTGAGCTGCTTAAGACATTGCAGAGAGGTTGGTATCAGGAAAACAGATTTCCATCTCCTTGGTCTTGCTCTGGTTTAGTCTTACTGTTTCGGTGGCCTCAGTATGGTGGAAAAGCTTTAGTGTCTTCCTTGTAGCTATAAATTGATTTTCATCTAAAATTTCAAACCACTGGATACGAAGTCTAATATTCCACTGTTTAGAAAAGAAAGCAATGCATACAAAGACTTTTAGATTGTATGATGTCTAATTTGTTGAAGAACCAAAGGGAACAAAGAAAAAATAATGAAAAAATAATTAATACTTACATAATTTCGGAATAGAATAAATCAGATGAAGATAAGTTTAAGGCTAGAGAAAGTTAGAATCAGAAGGAGAGAGAATTTTTGCAAAAGATTGTCTTGAATATTCCAGAACTGGCAGTGGCAACAAGCCAAAATTAGTCAGTATTCAGATGAAACAGAACACAGGATGGAAACTTTTCTTTTGTTCCAGATCTGAGTATTTTTATGAAATGGTGCGGATAAACATTGTTCTTACTAAACTTTAGTACCATTCATTACTGAACTCCAATGTGAAACGTTATGATTCTTGATGATTTGACATGAGTTTAGTTACTTTTGACTATTGTCAATATGCAGGAATCTCAGGGTCTGCTAATTCACATTTGGAAGAAGAGGGTGTTGGAGCTCTTTCGGCATTTAGGAATGTGGGGAAACACACAAAAGAAGGTGTTCTTGGTACTGCTAATGCACCTATACATATGGTGGCTGCTGAAGGGGGCCATTTCAAAGAGCAGTTATGGCGGACATTCCGTGCACTTGGTATGGCCTTTCTTTTAATCTCAGGTGTTGGTGCACTTATTGAAGATAGAGGAATCAGTAAAGGTACATGAATATCATATTATGCAGGTTTCCTAGATTTTTATGGACTTTTGTACCATGATAAGAAGTTATATTCATCCTTAATATTCTTTTGTGTCTTCTAGGACTGGGTCTAAATGAAGAAGTACACCCGAGTTTGGAGTCTAATACCAAGTTTAGTGATGTAAAGGGTGTAGATGAAGCAAAATCTGAGCTGGAGGAAATTGTTCACTATCTTCGAGACCCCATGGTAATTTCATCTTTTTCTCCTACTCCTTCCTCACTTCTTTCCAATATACAGACGCAGATGTGTATTAGATGTGTTAATGCCTAATGGTTGAAAAAGAGAATAAAGACTGGTTTCATTATCTGTTGTCTCTTAGTTTTGATTAAGTAGTTTTAATCACAAACTGTAATAGTTGTTTGGCCGGTAAAGTAGCTCTCAGGTCCATTCTCAATAATGGTAACCCTTTTCTGAATTTTTAGATATTATGTATTAATCCCTGCATATGGTAATATGTTTTTATTCATTTTTATCCTGCTCAGTCGGCTTTTTTATTTTTTAATAGTGTTGTTTGGACGAAAGCTAAATTTTTGTGGGAATAAATTATCATGCTGTGGAGCAATTACACCCTTACTTATTTTGGCTGTTTATGTTATTACAGCGATTCACTCGACTTGGTGGTAAGCTTCCAAAGGGTGTTCTTCTTGTTGGCCCCCCTGGCACTGGCAAGACTATGCTGGCAAGGGCCATAGCTGGAGAAGCTGGTGTTCCTTTTTTCTCTTGCAGTGGCAGTGAGTTTGAAGAAATGTTTGTTGGTGTTGGAGCCCGGAGAGTGAGAGATCTCTTTGCTGCTGCAAAGAAGCGGTCTCCATGTATAATATTTATCGATGAGATTGATGCCATAGGTGGCAGCCGTAACCCAAAGGACCAGCAGTACATGAAAATGACTTTGAATCAGTTGCTTGTTGAACTAGATGGCTTCAAGCAGAATGAGGGGATTATTGTGATTGCTGCTACTAATTTCCCTGAGTCATTAGATAAGGCTCTGGTGAGACCTGGACGATTTGATCGCCACATTGTTGTACCGAATCCTGATGTTGAAGGACGGAGGCAGATCTTGGAATCACACATGTCAAAGGTATCTGCTTTTTGTGATGATAACAATTTCTAGCTTTCTTGATTGGTAACTTGTCATTCTCACATTCTTCAATGTTCTGCATGTGATGGAAGATGTGTTGTGCTTTCTTTCCCCTCTCCTCCCTTCTCTTTTTTGTTTCCCCCCTGGGGGGTGCACTGGGGTTTTGGATGAATAAGTTTTCATTTGAAGTACTATAGTTATGTTGTATATAAAATAGGACTTATTATTACATGCTTAAATTTTGTGATTCTGGTCTACAAGGTGCTTTTACTTTTCTTTCCTATAATGCTGAAGTGCATAATATTTCTTAGAGATGTATTGTTGTATTGTTAATCTTTTCCACATTATGTTTCTGACATGATGCAGTGTCACTATTTTGGTGATGATCCGTGGAGTAGATATGTGCTATGGTCTTCTATGCATTCAATATGTAGAATATTCAGTGCTTTTTTCAAGAATTGTGATCCTGTAATGCTGATATACATAAGATTTCTTAGAGATGCCTTGTTTATCATTTCCACATCATGTTACTGAAATGATGCAGTGGCACTGTTTTTTTGATGATCCATTGCATAAGTACGTACCTTGCCCTTAGTATTTTTACACGCCCCTTACTTTGCAGCCCAAACTACTGTTTTGGATGAATTGTCCGAATTTTACTTGAAAATCTAATGTGCCTGCAAAACTTCATGCAGAAACTTCGAGTGCCACTTTCAAATTGTGAAGACAGAAATCTTGTCAAAAAATTCAAATTACTTCCTCTCCATAAGAAATAAAATTAAAGAATTTTGTAATTCAATATAAGCCAAGAAAAAAATTCTAGTAGAATCAATTTGTCGAATCGATTGGCTGGAGGCTCTTCTTTCCATTCTCTACGTGTTAAGTATAATTAAGTATGCATATACTTTATATACTCATATAATATGTGATTTTTTTTCTTTTTGTTTGTTGTTGGGGGTGGGGGTTGTTGTAGGGGATGGGGGTTTGCCTTTATCTTGATTTACGTGATGTTTTTCCGTCAAGTTTTGTTGGTAAGGGTATGGTTTGCAGTAAGTTGGACCAATTTAGAGATATTAGGGTGAAGTGTCCAAAATAATAGATTGGATTGGAAACTGAGAATTGTGAGTGAAACATGGAGGATGCAACGTGGCAAAAGTTCATTTCATGTAAAGGCAGCTGCCTTTTTTGGGATGAGGGAAGAATGCTAACTAGAGGTTCAAAATCCTTAATGCTCCGTCTCTCTGTTTTCTTCAGGTGCTGAAGGCTGATGATGTTGATCTGATGATCATTGCTCGAGGAACCCCTGGGTTTTCAGGTGCTGATCTTGCAAATCTGGTCAATATTGCTGCTTTGAAGGCTGCAATGGATGGTGCCAAAGCAGTAACAATGGCTGATCTTGAGCATGCTAAGGACAAAATCATGATGGGAAGTGAGCGCAAATCAGCTGTTATATCTGACGAGTCAAGGAAGCTGACAGCTTTTCATGAGGGTGGCCATGCCCTTGTGGCTATCCATACTGATGGGGCTCTACCAGTCCACAAAGCAACCATTGTTCCACGAGGGATGTCTCTTGGTATGGTTGCTCAGTTACCTGACAAAGATGAAACAAGTATATCAAGGAAGCAGATGCTTGCTCGGCTTGATGTGTGCATGGGTGGACGAGTTGCTGAAGAGCTAATCTTTGGAGAAAATGAAATAACTTCTGGTGCGTCTTCTGACTTGCAGCAAGCAACAATTCTTGCCAGAGCAATGGTTACCAAGTATGGTATGAGCAAAAATGTGGGGGTTGTTACTCATAATTATGATGACAATGGAAAGAGCATGAGCACTGAGACTAGGCTTCTTATTGAGAAGGAAGTAAAAGAATTCTTGGAGAGAGCTTACAATAATGCAAAAAATATTCTCACCACACATAACAAGGAACTACATGCTCTTGCTAATGCTCTGCTTGAGCATGAGACGCTCTCTGGAAGTCAGATCAAGGCCCTGCTTGCCCAGGTCAACTCTCAGCATACACAACAGCAGCAAAAGGAACAAGAAATAGTTGCCAAACCGGGCACATCACAATCAAACGCTGCACCCCCCTCAACACCCAATGCAGCAGCATCCGCAGCAGCTGCTGCAGCGGCAGCAGCAGCAGCTGCTACTGCTGCAGCCAAAGCAAAAGGAATTGCACCTGTTGGATCGTAGCATGAATGAATATTGGTATGTTCTGTGCCTATTACCTATTTATCAAGTTCAATGTGCATATAGTTGTTTACCATGGGAGCCTTCATTCCTGTGAGAAAGAAATGTAGCTCAGTTGCAGCCACCAGAGCCATGTTTATGTATTGTGGTGACTTTACAAGTGGAATGGAAGTTCGTAGAAAAATGGCACAGTTTGCCATTTTTGCTGTACCACTTGCAACAACTTCCATTCAACAGTTTTTTCCTCTTTGCTGACATAGCTGTAACAGTCTTTTTTCCTTTCTTTTTTTTTTTTTTGGGTTCCCAGAACAACTTAGCCTCTTAATCTCTCTATTGATTTTAGTTCCCTGGATTAACTGTAACAAGTTCTTAATAATCCATAAATTTGTATTTGGCCGTATTTTTTTAAAAATTATTCTCAATTAATTTTGGATAAGTTATTTAGAACCATCTTCTAATTGGTTTTAGTAGGCTAAAGACCAAATTCGGATAATGAGTTTTACATCTGAGAATCTTAAATTTAGTTATTTATCTAAAATTGATATCCAGTTGATGGTGGTGGAGGATATATGCATGGTGCTAGGCATGGCAACTCCATTCTTTAGCAGCTTTTACTTTGGCTCGGTCAAGGCTTCAATCATCGTTTCCCTAAAAGTCAGGTGATAGACTATGAAGACATTCAGGCGATTTGGTTGTTCAACTGTCTGGAAGCTTTGTTACGCGGCTTCAATTATGATTTTGGCAAGACACGTGGAGCTCGGTGTATTTGTCCGACTAACTGAAATCTGTCTCTACAAAGAATGATTAAAGAGGAGACTCAGGAGAGTAACGCACCGATCCCTCTTCAGCACCAGCCTGTGCTTCAGGTTATTTCTGACAGCTGCAAGCCATTTCCTCCTAAAATGCTCAACACCGATGGGGAATTCTGTTCCAAGTAGATCAGAGACGAACTGTTTAGTACAATCTCGAATTGGCTGTTTCTCCTACGAGAACGTCCTGAATTGAAACAGAAGATAAAAAGAACAGGTTTATGACTTCCCAATTTTTTTCAACTGGGGAGGGAGATGCTTCCTTCACTCTTTAAAGGTAAAACTCCATCTCATTGAAGATTGAAGTGGAAGTAATCGAGTCCAAGGAGGGAGTCATTACAAAAAATAGAAGAAAATAATGTTAAAAAAATATTGCAATATTCAAAGGAGATTATTGTATTATTAAATATCAAAAGAAATAACCAAAACATATCCAGGGGATCCACAGATTAAAAAGACTTTGCCACAAATTGACAGTCGGCGTCCCTATAACTCATCTTCTTGGCCTCTAAGTCATACCCAATGTTGCTAAACTGTTGGTTGATTACCCCTATTATATTCCATCCATCGTTTCTTGTATCTATAGCCAAGCAAAATGCATCCGCTTGAGCTTGAAAAAACAAAGTCTCACGATTCAACTCCATATCAAACCCAGGAAAGTGAAGAACTATTGGAAGGTTTAGTAAATCACTTTCCATTTCACCCAAGAAACAAAGAAGGTGAGGGTAGTTCCGAAACGGTACAGGTCGCAGCCTATATCTGCTCAGTGCAGCCTTCACTCCTTCTATGAGGGGATCAAAGAGACTCTTAGCTAGATAAGTAATTGTTGTCCCCGAATCAAATATGACGTTGAATCTGAAATCTTTAGGATTGGCTATTAGTTTTTTCCCATTTACGGTGACACTTTCTAAAGTTACATAATATAAGTCATTACGAATCTGAAAAGGAGTGAAATTGCCATCAAGAATAGCTCCATCCCCCATAATCAAGAAATTATCTGGGTAGAGAGGATCTCTGATACTCCCAAGGCAATATGAAAATTTGTGGCCGATTGATGAGAGCGGTGATGCCTTAGCTGCATTAAGTCCAATGACTCCATTTGATTGATAGATCCTGTCATTATTCTTTGATCCACAACCAAATATCATACTAGTCGCGACTCCTGAGCCTCTGTTGTAGGTATGAAAGATGAAATTTTCAAAAGCAATGGTTCCCGTACTATTTGCCCCATCTCTGTGAGGAATAGAATATTCACAATATCCGTTTGAATCACAATGCCCTTGGAATGTGTCTGCACATTCTTTAGGATAGCAAGTTAACGGAGCATATGAAGACGATTTTCGAGGATTATAGGAAGGCTCCTTTGTTCTCCGACACGAAGGACATGGTCTGCACTGAACCCATAACAAGCCACTACCTGTGTCAAATGTAAGAAGTTGTTGAACTGGAGGCTCACCCACAGAAACATTGAGGAAGAAAACAGTTGAAGCTGAATTTGGAAGTAGGGTTCCTGCTAGATATGGGACAAAGGCTGAATCTGCTTTTGCTTTTAAACTGGCATGGCGTTCTGCAGAGCTCTTCAGGGCAAAGTTTGCACGATCTGAAACAGTAGAATCTTTACTATACACTGGTGAAAAGATAGAATCACGGTGAATGAGTCCCGTGACTAGCCTACCTTCTGGCACGGAATATATAGTAGATTTTGTGAAGGGGCTAATAGTGATCCATACATGAAAAGCGAAGGACAGACAAAGGCATACCCTTGAGAAAATGAGAACAAGATAGTTTTCCATGGTGAAGAACTGGTTTTCACTTCGCTTTGGGGTCAATTCCTTTTACTAACAAGGTTTTTATACCAAAACCATAATGATAAGTGCAAAAAAAAAAAAAAAAAAAAAAGAGGATAAATGCACCAAACCGTATTCTATTGCATCCATGATCCATCACCCTCTTATGTTAGGAAATTTTTTGCATTAAGTGACCAAAACATAAGCTACTTCCTATGTATAGTAGCTAATTGTCAATTTATTTCCCTGTTATATGGATTTGTAATATTCTAAATTAAGAAAATAAAGTAATTTGTCTTATGTTTTATAGTAAAATTTTGATTTTATATAAAAACAAAATAAATATTTTACATATGTACATACGTTGAATATGAAATATAAATCTATAATATATGTGCAGGATTTAAAGAAATTTATCTCCTCGCCTCAGTTTGTACATGTGAATTTGATTATTTATGCTAATTACTAATTATAATGGACTGAGATAATTAGTAATTAGCATAAATATTCCCTCATAATATGTGTTTGATGCTACCCAGAGACGGAATTGGGAGGGGAGGGGGGAGGGCAGGAGTGGCACCAACCTCTAACAATTTTTAAAATCTTCTAATTTGTCTTTAAAAAATAAAATCTTTTAAAAATATATTTTAAAATTTTATATTTTGCCCCCAAAATTTTTTTCATATGTCCTTCAATATATCCTTGTGTATAACTTGCCCCATCAACTTCAGCATTCTAGTTTCGTCCATGCTGCTACTACTGCTGCTACTGCTACTACTACTACTACTACTACTACTACTACTACTACTACTACTACTACTACTACTACTACTATTATTATTATTATTATTATTATTATTATTATTATTATTATTATTATTATTATTATTTGATGCTCTTATTATTGACCCTTCTATTCCTCTTCTCTTGACCATAAACTATTTTTTTTTTTCTTAAGAACATAACCATGATCTCCTGATACTAGTTAAGAAAACTTACCATAGTAGTTATAATAAGTGGATAGTTAAACCAAGCTTTGGCGCGTTTTGTGTATGTCAAATAAAGGAAGAAAGAAAAAGAGATGAGAAAAATAGTATTATATGCCAATATTCTCCACAAAAAAAAAAAAAAAAAAATCATAAGCACTTAATCTAAGACGACCTATTGACTCAATATATGTTGTAAGTGTATTTAATAAGTCAATTAAATATTTAAATAATTAATTAAGTGTATTTAATGATAAATAATATTAAGTATTTAATTAATTCAGTATATTTGATAATAAATTATTATTATTATTATTATTATTATTATTATTATTATTATTATTATTATTATTATTATTATCTAATCGATTAGAATGTACTGATTTTTTATTTTTTTTTGGGATTAAATTGAAAGTTTTTTAAATGTAGAATCTAAATATATTAGATATTTGTATAATTGTTAATTATTATTTTCTATTTAAATTGAATTATAATAAAAATAGTATAAAAATAAATTATAATTATTTTTTTCCTCATATTTAGATTTGAAATTTCAAAATTTTATATTCAAACTTCAATTTTAACTAATTAAATATTTATAGCTTAACTTTATCAAATGGATCCTACCTTTAAATACTTATTTAATAAGTAATTGCTTCCTCGTAATCCAGAAGCCAAGACCGTAAACTTTGATTTTCGCATATTTTCCACCAATCCTTGTAAAAAATATTTTCCCCTTCAGATTTTATCCTCCTTTCATCCATTTTTCCCCATGTTGATTTGGAGGTTTGATAAGGCTAGTTTTCTGAACTTATCTGTTGCAGAGGCAGTTGTACAGGGAGAAAATTAGAATAGAACCCAGAAGAGGGAGAAATATGTGACTAAAATGAATTTGCAATATTCACAGAAATTTATTGTATTATGAATGTTGAAGGGATTCACAGATTACAGAGACTTGGCAACAAATACGGAATCAACCTTTCTATAACACATTTTCTTGGCCTCCAAGTCATATCCAATGTTGCTATACTGCAGGTTTTTCCTCAAAATAGCCCCTTTTGGGCATGAAAGCATAAATTGGCCCTCATTTGTGAAGGAAAGCCTAAAATGACCTGACGCATTCAAGCCCTTGAATGAGGAATGTGTCCAGGCCATTTGCTTTTCTTCAAAGGGGGGATCAATTGATGTTTTCATGCCCCAAAAGGGACCATTTTAAAGAAAAGCCCCTATACCGTCGACTAAATACCTCTATTATATTCCATCCATCATGGGATTAGGAAGGGGTATATTCGAATTGAAACAAGTCGAATCTTAAGATAATTAAGTCGAACTTTATTATTTTTAAACAGAACTTGAATTCGAACTTGAGTTCGATTCGAATGTCAAACATTGACTCGAGTTCGATTCGTTTGAAATACTTTAAACCTCGATTTCGATTTGAAATTCGATTATTGTTCGAATTCGAGTTTAATTTCGATTTTGAATTTAAATAAATAATTTATAATATAATATATTATAAATAATATAAATTATATATTAATCAATTGAACATATTCACGAGTCTTCGACCTAATACTTAAATATTCGAATTTGACTCGTTTAAAATTCGAGTCTAAATATAAGATTTATATTCGATCTCGAGGTTGATATTTTGAATTCGAACCGAATCATTATCGGGTCGAATCCAAACATGTTCAATAAAAGCTCTATTAATTTACACTCTTACCTGAGATTCCTCAAAACCCATGCAAAATGTATAATCCAGAGCTTGAAAAAACAAAGTCTCACGATCCAACTCCATATCAAATCCAGGGAAATGAAATATTACTCGAGTTTCAGGTAAGTCCCTTGACATATATCCTAAGTAACAACGAAGGTTAGGGCTGTTCGGAGGTACGGTATGGGTCAATGGATATCGGCTCAGTGCTGCTATTACTTCTGCTTTGAGGGGTGCAAAGAGACTACTAACAAGTTGACTAATTGTTGAACCCGTATCAAATATGATGTTTAATCTAAATTCTTCAGGCTTAGCTATCATTTTTTTCCCCTTTACGGTGACACTGTCTAAAGTCATAAAATAAAATCCCTGAGCAAGTTGATAGGGGTGAAATAACCATCAAGAATAGCTCCATCCCTCATTATCAAGAACTAGCAAGATCAGTAGGATCAAAGATACTCCCAGGGCAGTAAGAAAATTGCGAACCGATTGACGAGAGGATTGATGATCTACCTTCATTAAGTCCAATGACTCCATTTGATATAGGGAGATCGTCATTGTGATTGAATGCACAAGCGAATACCACACTGTTCGATTGCATGGCCTTTCATGTATCTATGGAAGATGAATTTTTTCGAAAGCAATAGTTCCTGTACTATTTGTTCCATCTCTGTACCTTTGATAATATTGACAATACTGGTTTGAATCGCATTGCCCTCGGAATTTCTGTCGACAATCCTCAGGATTGCAATGAATTGGAGCATATGAAGACGAATTATGAGGATTATACTGAGGCTTCCTTCTCTTTGCACATGAATGGCACGGCCCGCATTGAACCCATAACAAGCTACTAGCTGTGTCGAACTGAAGAAATTGTTGAACTGGTGGTTCACCTATAGAAACATTGAGGAAGAAAGCTGAGGCACCTGCAACTAGGGTTCCTTCTATGTATGGGAGAAAAGGTGACTCTGCTTTCCCTACTAGATTCGCATAACGTTCTGCAGAACATTTCAGGGCAAAGTTCTCACGATCTGAGATGGTAGAATCTTTATTATACACTGGTGAAAGGATAGAGTCACGGTGAATTAGTGTTGTGACTAGCCTTTGATCATTTTGTAATGAAGATATAGTAGACATTGCAAATAGGCTAACAGTTAGCCAAAAATGAGAGATGAAGGACAGAAAAAAGGCATAACTTTGAGAAATTTAGATAAAAAGAAATATGAGATAAGGATACTGAATTTCTACACTTATGAATTCACTTTACACGTTATTATATAGTAGTAGATCACAAGTGGAAAATATTACTCCTAAATCAAGATAGCTATCTAATCAAATCCCTCCATTTAAGGGATTAAACTAATCTATTCGTATTCTTTCATTTAACGTATTTGAAATTGATTTTCTTCATCTATTTACAACTCATTATCCTAATCAATGTACAACTTATATACATCTTGACACTCCCCCTCAATTTGAGGAATAGATGTCTTCCATTCCTAGCTTAAAAACAAGATCATGGAAACTTGAACTGTTTAGCCCATTTTTTAGAACATTAGCTAATTGGTGTTTTGATGGAACATAGGACATACATACCAACTATTCCTCCAATTTTTCTTTAATGAAACGTCTATCAATTTCAATATGTTTTGTCCTATCATGTTGTATAAGATTGTGAGCAATATTGATAGCTAATTTATTGTCACAATAAATTAAGCCTCATAGGACCTTCTCATTTAACTCTCAAATCATCTAGAATAATCTTCAGTCAGAGTAGTTTACACAGTCCTTGAGCAATAGCCCTGAATTCTATTCTACAGATGACTTTGCTACCACGTTTTGTTTCTTGTTTCTCCATGTCTTGATCTTCTATCTACTAGGGAACCTACACAATCATAATTGTGTAAGATTCTAGAGCAAGAGTATTATTCTTTTTTAACAAAATTCCTTTTTCTGGATTGCCATTCAAGTAATGTAGCACCCTGTAAGCTGCATGAAGATGAGGTTCTCTTGGATCATACATGAATTGACTGATTATACTCATTGAGTATGCTATGTTTGCCGAATGTGAGTAAGGTATATGAGTCTACCAACCAACCTCTGATACATTCTTCTATCAACAACTAGTTCTTCTTTTGCTTCTCCCAATTTATGGTTTGGATCCATTAGGGTAGAGATTGGCTTACATCCAATCTTTCTTGTTTTTGTCAATAAATAAATTGCATACTTTTGTTGGGATATGAAGATCCAATGTTTGGAATATGCCACCTCAATACCAAGGAAGTTTTTTAGTTTCCCTAATTCCTTTATCTCAAACTCTTTCATGAGTCTCTGCCTTAGCTTGTGTTTCTCACCCTTATCATTTTAGATTACTATGATGTCATCTATATAGACTAAAAGAGCTATCACTCCCCTGCAACCGAATGCTCAATAAAGAGGGTATGGTTACCTTAACTTTGTTTATACATAGAATCTTTCATAACTTTTTCATATCTCCCAAACCCATACTCTAGGAGATGGTTTTAACCCATAAAGAGCATTTTTTAGCTTACACACCTTGTTACTTACGTTCAAAGTGAATCCTGGTGGGATGTTTATGTAGATTTCTTCATCTAGGTCGCTTTGGGGAAATGCATTCTTAACGTCATATTGTAAAAGTTGCCAATTGAAGTGAGTAGCCAATGATAATAGAATTTTCATAGTATGCATTTTCGCAACTGGAGCAAACGTCTCATGATAATCAACACCATAGGTTTGAGTGTATCCTTTGGCCACCAATTGTGCTTTTTATCTCTCAAGGGATCCATCAGCTTTGTATTTCAATGTGAAAATACACTTGCAATTAACAATATTTTTCCCTTCTGATTTATCAACAATATCCCATGTTCTATTCTTTTCTAGTGCACTCATTTCCTCTCTTATAGCATCCCTCCATTCCCTTTTTGACAATACCTCAGAAATAGTGTTAGGAATAGAAATAGTGTTTAAACTTACAATGAACTTTTTGTGGATTGGTAACAGGCATTTCAAAGAGGCATAATGGGATATCATTAGTTGGGTCAGTGGAGATTTCAACAGATTTTGTGTGTAAATGTAGGTCAAATCTTACCATGATCTCATTTCCAGAGTCTGAGTTAGATTCTTGGACTTGTGTCACTTTTGGAACAACCTTTCTCCTTGAATACACTTGAGAGAACCTTGGAAAATTGTGTTTAATAGTGGTTGGGACAAGTGATGACTTGGGTTCAATGTCAGAATTAGGAGACTAACATGTGATTGAATTAAGGAACTCGATTGGTTTAGCAATACAGGGTGGAACATGAGGAAGATCAAGGGTTTTAATTAATTAGTTCAAAAGACTCACAAGTGCTATCTTTCATCATAGAAATCCTGCCCTAAAGAGAGGGCTTGAGAAAAAAAAAATGTATATTTTCAGCAAAGGTGACATTTGATGAGGTGTAAAACTTTCTAAAGGAAAGGTGGTTACATTATATCCCTTTTGAGTGGATGAATAACCAAGGAGGACACATTTGATTGCTTGGGGGTCTAGCTTGCTTCTGCGTTGAAGGTGAACATGAACAAAAGCAGTGCACCCAAATATCCTAGGTGTCAGACCATTAGAGGTTCAAAAATAAGGATAGAAACTATTGAGGATATCTATGAGATTTTTGTTATCTAATATATGTGAGGGAAGTCTATTGATCATGTATGTGGTGGTGAGAACAGCCCCTCCCCAAGAGGACTTACACTACAAAAAAAGTAACTTTTGGCAATGCCAGAGAAAGAGTGATGAAATTGTCCAAAACTGTGGCAAATATGTTTTTGCTACGGAAATGTCACGATTTTCGAGGCGTGAGCGTTACGGCCTTTGCAAAAAGTTTGGCATAGTTGTGTAACCATGGGGAATATCTTTTGCCATGGATTTACTACAGTATTGGAGTCGTTGTAAATAAAGTGTGGTATTTGTTCATGGACTTTTGCCACAGTTTTTTCCAACGGTTATTAATTGTGAGCAAAGATTTCAATTTTTTGTCACGATTTTTCCAATATTTTACAACTGTGGGGAATATTATTTGTTACAATTAAATTTCTGTTGAAAATAATCCTTTTTGTCATGGTTCTTTTCTAAATTGACATAACCGTGGGTAATGCCCATTTGCTACGATTTCTTTACTGTTGCAATTAATACTTTTTGCCACAATTTAAAATTTTAGAAAAAATAATACGCAATTTTGGGACAAATTTTCATGTTTTTTACATCCGTAGTGAATGAACATTGAATTCAATATGATGATATTGATAATTTTTTTTCCTTCTACTTTAACAAGACCATCATCTACTATAAATATAGAATTATGAAAACCTCTAATATTAACAATTAACTATCATCCATTGAATGAACATTCAAAATGCCATCTTCCATTAATAATAACTTAATATACACAAAAAAAAAACTAAATGGAGCCTGATAAGTGTCATGAATCTAATCCTTGAAATTAGTTCAAAATAGTCTAAAACAAAATCACAATTCTAACTATGACATCCATCAGAACTCATAAAAATTCATTGAGGATAAAAAACAATGTCATAGTTAAAAGAACCTTCAACCACCATGATATTTATTTCTCCTGTCATTAAGAAAAAAAAAAAGGGACAAGGTTACTTCTCAATAAAGCTCTTTTTTTTTTCATCCAACATAAATTAAAATCATTACTAAACCATTAAAAAAAAAAAGAAACTACAGAATTGAAAATAACCTTCTTTTCCATTGTAAAGAATGCTCTCTCACACAAGTAAGAAGGCATAAATGATAATATAGACAGTTAAGCTTTGATGTGTTTTTAACTTGAATTTTTCATAAGCTTCAAGTTCATAGCTCTTCCTTAGTTAATTATCTGGATTCAACCTCCTAGTGGAAATAAGGGGCAGGATCTTGTAGATCTTCCTCATATAGATTCTTGCAAATTTTGCATCATCATTATACAAGTGAACTACATTGCATAGATCTTTTTTAATCACAATATAGAAGCTACAACACTACTATTCTATACAAACTACAGTCTTCCCAGATGACCATTGAAGACTGCTTTTCACACTCATTCCCATCTATTTGTTGTTTCCTTTAGTTTGAATATTTTTTCACCAAATTAATGGCTTTTCAGCAACGAATTTAAGTACATATCAAAACTCACAAAGCTTTCCCATGGTAGTTTATTCTACTAAGTTCATTATCCACTATGTGGTTTTTTTTTTCCTTTGAAAAAATAAATAAACCAATATCAAATACTACTTTGGGATAGTAAAACCATGAAAATAAGAATTAGATCAAATAGAATAGGTCTAGAAAACATATGCACCTCATACACGCATGCTTACATAGCTCCGTGAAACATAGGCATCACACAAAAAACTCTCTGAAAGCTAATGCCAAAAGATGAAATTGAAAAACAATAGGAAAAAAATTTCACTACAGCACACAAAAAATTTCAAAAAAATGCAAGATAGGATAGTGCCACAACACCATTTTCTATATTAATGGGTATGATTAATGACCTTATCAAATGGACAATCAATTAAGCTTAGAGAAATCCAATAGGAAATGGAAGAAGCTAAGAGATAATGCCATAGACATAGAACTACCACACCACACATCTAGCATGCAACCAAATTAGCAACATAAGAAGCACATTCCAATGCTGAACTATAATTTTCAAACGGAATAATTTAACTAACAATGTATACTGCAACTGAAACAGCTTTTTCTTTCAAGTAAATCTCCTTTCTTCTCCCAACAAATATCAACAATATTATATAGAAAAAAAATTCCAAATATAAAATTGCATCCTAGAGGCAATCTAAGAAAAGATCTACGAGAATATGAAGCACAAAGTGGTCAATATACCACTTGAACTTGATCCCAAATACTTCTGAGAAAACCTGTCTATTCATTTAGGCTTTAAAGGAGAAACAATAAGCACTCGTTATTACACAAAGACATAACAATAATTATTAAAAAAAACGCACAATGCAAGTTACAAATTTCATCCATGTAGCTGTATAAATTCTTTTCTTAAACAGTTTTTATACCTCACAAAATCCCTTTAATCACTCCCAGAAAGCAGTTAATTACTCTAAAGCTACAAGCTTCTCATGAATAAGGAAATCCTCAAATATTAATTTCGAAAAGCATCATTCCCAAAAAAACAAACAATAACAATGGCAACACTCGGTATTACTCTTGAAAGCAAGTGAAACAATTACTTTCTGTAGTTCTTTCAGATGTGTAGCTCCCCACAGCGCCAAATACTTCTGAGCATATGAAATTACTTGCTATTGTTTTCAGATCTTACCAACTCTATGAATTCTTGTAGTCTCAACTGAAATTCAAATTTTCTCTGCCATTAAGACAAGCAATATGTTTCAATTACATTGCTCCAAGAAATTCAACAAGAATTCAATAACATTTACGTAAAAGAGAGATCTAGAGCCTATGGTTGTAAGTCCATGCAAATGGTATTTTTGGAAACTATTCGTGTATTGTATGACTCGCAATACACAATATCAGTTGAGGTATTAAAAATAAAAAACCTTTCAGAAAATTTTACCCCCTAGAATTCTCCATCCATTCATCTAGCTTGGATAAATCCCAAGTGAGGTAAAGAGAACAACAAAACTTTTTTTGGACAACAACATTACTCTGCCAACATTTAGACATGGAATGCAGAAGCAGCAGAACAACAACAAAACTTCATTGCATATAAATGGAAACATATCAGGTATAAAAAATAATTTCCTAAGAACTAAAAACTCCATCCAGTAATATTTACTCTCAACCTAAAAATATTCCGTGAAAAATTTTAAAAAATTGACAAGATTCATAAATAAGGACAACAAAACACAAAATCAATTCTTTTTAGATAAAAACACTATCTAAATATTTTTTCTCTCGACATTAGGCCAATAAATCAAGCATTCATTTCTTTGACCCTCTACCATCTCAAACAGATAGTTCTTGAAAATATTCAAGGCAACTATTCCTGTCGAACATTGCACATGAAGTCAGAAGTTAGAAATTTCAAAATTTATTTCTAAACCCCATTCCCAATCAAAATCTTTCCAAAAAAAGAAAAAAAATTCAAAATTTCTTGAAACTCGAATCAAATAATAAAAATAACACCTACATCTCATATGATTTTCAAGGAATATGTCAAAACTAAAATCGTGGAGAGCTTTAAAGGGAAAGAAGCCATCACTTTTATGAGTGCCCCCCTTTCACTTAACCATAAAAATCTTCAGAAGAACAATATTGTTATCTTCTTTCCTCAGACACAGAAATACATACAACTAAAGAAAAATATAGATCTACCAGAAACGAATAACACCAAAAACACCTAAGAAAACCAACAGGTGCTAACATTAATAACAAGAAGAGTTTTTTCCCCATCAATATTGAACATCCTTGAGAGTTAAAAAACCAAACTTCTAATTCCCTATCGATACCCACCTCTCAAAATGAATATTAAACCCATTAAATTACTCGAGTGAACATATCCAACAAAGAAATGGAAGATTAAAAAAGAAAAAAAATCCATAACCTAAACCCAAAGCCGAAGTAATTGCACTATGCAATGGCAACATCGTTTCCAAGCTCCTCAACTCTACCGATAATCTAAAAATATAACGAAAAAGGTTAGACATGAGAACATTGCATCTATGTGCGCAAAGGATTGAAATATTAATCTTGAGAGAAGAGAAAGACGCTTAGCAGAGGACTGTGAGGTCGATTTGCAGAAAAAGTCGGCTGAGATTGAGGCTGACATCGATGCCTTCTTGTTGTTGAGTTTGAGAGCCATTGTTCAAGCAAGTTTCCAGAAACCCAATCCTTGAAAAGCCTCGATCTTTTGAGCTATGGCTTCGGCCCAAGCTGCATCGTCAATGTCGCCATGCAAAGCTCAAAGGTTGGCGATGCGTGTGGTCGGAGAGTAGGAGAAGGAAAGCACATTAAGGAGTATGAAGAAAAGGAGCGGTGATGCTGGGGTTTTATGGGCAGAGTTGCCCATCATGATTCCGCCAGTGATCGCGGTATGGCTAAGAGATGGCGGCAATCGATGGGGAGGATAGAGGGTTGAGAAAAAAGAGGAAAGGTAAAAGCTTTTAGTTACAGTTAAGATAGAGGCCAACGATTTTAAATGTTTTTTATTGTAGAAATGAGAAAAAAAAATATAAATGTTCTTTGTTGTAGAAATGAGGGAAAAATATGTAAAATATTTTTATTATATTAAATTCAAAATTATCATGTATCATGTAAAAAACTTATAGAGTCTTTTATAGAAAATTCTCTTTCTTTTTCTTTTTCTTTATTGTACTTTTTTTTTAATGGAATTAATGGTAGAAGGGTATTGATATCTACATTTACAAATTCCTTAATTTGATTAAATTTTGCTTCAATTTTTTTTAATTTAAATTTTATTATTTTGTCCATTAATGGTGCTAATGGTACACGTGTATTATTTTATTACAGATTTCTTAACGTAATCAGATATATTTTTCTACATAACCTAGTATACTCTTTAAGCCCATAACCTAACGCATTTATAAAGATAACCATATCAAAATGACAATCTAACCATTAGATTAGTTAAAATTATTAAAAAAAAGTATTATGATCAAATTTGAAGGTAATCAAATATATTTTGCCACATACTATAGTATAATCTTTATATAAAAGCCCATAAACTAACACATTTACAAAGATAAGGATATCAAATTAGCGATCAATCGTTGGATTAGTTAAAATTATTATAAAAAATATTATGATCAAATTTAAAGATAATCGGATATATTTTACCACGTACTCTAGAATAATCTCTATATAAAAGTAAAAAACCTAATACATTTTAAATATAACAATATCAAATTAGCGATTCAACCATTAGATTTGTTAAAATCATAAAAAAAAAAAAGTATTATGACCAAATTTGAAGGTAATCAGATGCATTTTTTCATATAATATATCAAATCTCTATATAAAAATTCATAACCTAACACATTTATAAATATAAGTATATTATATTAACGATCTAACCGTTAGATTTGCTAAAATTACTAAAAAATATTTTATGACCTAATTTAAAGGTAATTATATATATTATGCAAGATAATATAGTATAATCTCTATATAAAAGCTTACAACCTAACGCATTTACAAAGATAAGGATATCAAATTAAGGATTCAACTGTTAGATTAGTTAAAATTACTATAAAAAGTATTATGACCAAATTTAAAGGTAATCAGATATATTATATAGTATAATCTCTATATAAAAGCCAATAACTTAACGCATTTACAAAGATAAGGACATCAAATTAATGATCCAACTATTAGATTAGTTAAAATTACTATAAAAAGTATTATGACCAAATTTTAAGATAGTCGGATATATTTTTCCATATAATCTTGAATAATCTCTATATAAAAGCAAAAAACCTAATACATTTTTAAATATAACCATATCAAATTAATGATCTAACCGTTAGATATGTTAAAATCATTAAAAAAAAAATGTATTACGACCAAATTTGAAGGTAATCAGATATATTTTTTCTACATAATCTATCATAATCTTCATATAAAAGTCAATAACCTAACATATTTATAAACATATGCATATCATATTAACGATTCAACCGTTAGATTTGTTAAAATTGCTAAAAAAAAAAGTGTTATGACATAATTTGAAGGTAATCGGATATATTTTGTCATATAATCTCTACATAAAAGCCCATAACCTAACGTATTTATAAAGATAAGCATATTAAAATAACGATCTAACTGTTAGATTAGTTGAAATTAAAAAAAAAAAGTATTATGACCAAATTCGAAGTTAATCGGATATATTTTTGTACATAATCTAGAATAATTTCTATATAAAAGCAAAAAGCTTAACACATTTTTATATATAACCATATCAAATTAATGATCTAACTGTTAATTTGTTAAAATCACAAAAAAATATGTTATGATCAAATTTGAAAGTAATTAGATATATTTTGCCACATAATATAGCGGAGTCTCTATATAAAAGCCCATAACTTAATGCATTTTATAAAGATAAAGTATATCAAATTAATGATCCAATCGTTAGATTAGTTAAAATTGTAGAAAAGGGAGTATCCGTCCTCATACAATGGTCGCTAACTATAATCACAAAATGGAGTATACTAAAATTTATGTACTTCCACTTTCTATTTTTATTTCTCTTTGTTAGATTGCAGAAAGTCAATTTTGTTCTAACTAAATAAAGAATTAGGCAAAGAGTGTACATAAGTAGTTGGTCAAAAAAACTATCTATAAATAAATAAAATAGTAATATAAAGATTTGAACGCACAATCATTTGAATATAAACAATTATCTCAACTATGATATCTAAGAAAAGCTTCCATTTTATGTTGATATTCTTTAATATTTGATAAAATAAGAAAAATATGCTTTTTCCACAGGTTAATGAAACTGTAGGTAATAAAATTTTTTTATCAACAATTTCAAATATCTGTGGCAAAAAGTTATTTTTATCCATACAATTTTTAAATTTGTGGTAAAAAAGAACTTTTATCTACAGAAATATAGTCGTAGCAAAATAAAGTGTTACAAAAAAGGTTTATAAGCCACTGAATTCAAAACTGTAGCAAAAAGCAAGTTTTCACTACAGATTTTTCTATGTTGCAAATAAAAGTGTTGCCAAAAGCCCCCCCCCTTTTTTTTTGTAGTGTTAGGAACATGCCCTTAAAAAATTAAAGTACAGGTGGTGTTCAATACATACCCATTTTTCCTCTTGGCTACCCTATTTTGTTGAGGTGTGTTAACACAAGATGAATCATGAATGATTCCTTGTGATTGAAAGTAGGATGATAAAATTTAGTTGAAGTAATCTCTAGCATTGTTTATCCTAAACCTTTTTATTTTAACCCCAAATTAGTTTAAGCCATTGAGTGGAAATTAGGTATAACAATGCCAATATAAGATTTTTGTTTAAGAAGAAAGAGCCATGTAACCCGAGTGCAATCATCAATTAAGGATACAAATCAATGAGCCCCAGAAATATTAGAAACAATAGAAGGACCCCATGCGTCGTTATGAATTAAATGAAAAGGATGAGAGCTTTTTTTGTTGCTAATAGAAAAAGATACACAAGTATATTTTGCCAATTCACAAATGTCACAATGAAACTCAGAGATATATAATCCTTAACACAAATTAGGAAACATGATTTATAAAGTCCTAAATGATGGATGACCTAGCCATAAGTGATACAACAAATGGCATCTTTATTTGAAGAATAAAGAAAAGATAAGGATAAATTACTCCTACCATTCTGAGATAATTCAAGATAATAAAGGCCACTTCTTTCCTTAGCAAGTCCAATTCTCCTCCTTGAGCTATGTTCCTGAAAAACACAATAAGAAGGGGAAAAAATAGCATAATATTTAAGATCATGGGTAAGCTTTTGAATGGGAACAAGATTGGTCAATCGTTTTGGCACATGAAGGACATTTTTAAGAATAAGGCTAGGTGTGATATGAATATCTCCTAACCCTACAATATTGGCAACTACAATTTTCCTATTATTTGGGCATGGGGTATATATTTGGAAGAGTTGAGATGTAGGAGTAATATAGTCTATGGCACCTGAGTCTATAATCCATGAGTCAGCAAAAATTTTGTTGGAGGCATTCATGCAAAAAGAAAATGAAGAGTTACCTGAAAGAGCTAAAAAACATGCTCCAGAAGGCTTTTCAAGAGAACAAGCTTCTTAGTTTTTCAATTTCTTCACTATTGAACCCTCTTATTGTAGAATTTTCCTCAATTTTAGGTTGCTTCATCATGTGTGCTTGAGGCTGCTCCATCATGTGTACTTGAGGCCTTTGCTGCCTTCCATGGTTTCCCCACTCTCGACTTGGTAGTTTACCATTTAGGTTCTAGCACTTTGCTTTTGTGTGCCTCAATTTCTTGAAATAAGTGCATCAAATATCATCCTTGTTCTCCTTCCACTGGAAAACATAACACCCTCTTGTTTTTCTTTTGCTCGAATAAATGAAATTGTGTCTTCTAGACATGGTATATCCTTGCCAAGAATTTGAATTCTAGCCTGATCGAATTCAAGATTCAATCCAGCCAAAAAATCATAGACATGATCTCTTTTAATGAAGTTCTTCAAGGTGGTAGCATTTTCAAGGCATTTCATCTCAAACACTCGGTAATGATTGATTTCTTGCCATATATTCTGTAGCATATTTGTATACTCTATGGCCAACTTATCTCCTTGTTTAGTGGCTGCAGTCTTGACCTTGATCTCATATATTTGAACAACATCATGGATGTGCGACGAATAAAGTCCCAAATCTCCTTTGGTGTATTTAAAAATATACATGTATCACTATTGTAGAATCCATAGAATCCCATCCTATGCTTTAAATGTTAGATAATTCTTTATTAGTCCTGGTTCAAAAAGGTGGCGAAGTCACCTTTTCCCTTTGAGATATGTGTAGATAAATTGAGACCATTTGAGGTAGTTCTTCCGATTAAGCCTATTAGAGGGCCTAATATTCTGCAACTCTCCAATTTTCTGAATAGAATGATATTCTTCAGATTGGATAGGTATCGCTAGTGATGGTAGTTTGGAAGGTTGATAGGGTGAATGAAAGAGATCTAAAGTAACAATTAAGGCCGCCCGAATAAGAAGTGGATAAGGAAAAAAAATGAGGAGCAATGGTAGCAATGGAGACTAAACAATGCAGTAATAAAGATTGCTTGAAAGAAAAGACTGCAATAATGAAGATTGCTTAATAGAGAAAAAGAATCCCAGGAAGTCCTAGAGCTCTGATACCATAAAAAGAAATATGAGAAAAATATTTTGAATTTTTGCACTTATGAATTCACTTTACACTGTATTATTTAGTAGATTACAAGAGGAAAAAATTACTCCCAAATCTAGATAGCTATCTAATTAAATCCTCTATTTAAGGGATTAAGCTAATCTAATCGTAACCCTTCATTGAAGGTACTTGAAACTTATCTTTCTAATCTATTTACAAATCATTATCCTAATCAATTTATAGCATATATATATATCCTGACATTAGAACAAGAGAGTTTTTCATGGTGACAATTTGGTTTTCACTGCTTTTGTTTCCCTACCCTTTATATACATATGATTAGTGCAAAAAAATGGAGAAATAGAAATTGTTTTGCTGATTCGTCATGGTCCCTTTCACTTCAAGAAATTGCCAAATTTAATGAATCAAAGCATATTCTGATGCATCATGACACTTTAATGGTCAAATTTTTCTACATCAAGTGCATCAAAACATATGCTGCCTGCACGTATGGCTTCAATGTACAAACATTGCCAGTCTAATTACCATTTTTCCATTATATATGGATTTGCAAACATATTATTATGGTAATTCTCCATGGTGACTCATTATTTTTTAAATATTCTAAAGAAAAACATAGTAATTTGTCCAACTTTTGTATGGTAAAACTTTTATTCTACATAAAGCAAAATAGATGTGTTATATATTTATGTATGTTAAAAATTGTACTAAGTTATCTATCTATAAGATCTGAAGGATTATCTTATTTTTAGGGACCTCTTTCCCTTGCTGGTATCAGAGTCAGAAGGGGAAGTAGGGTGACTGATTATGTCTTTCATCTTGTGATTGTACGGTTAGGACGGATCTGATGGGTGAAAGCTAGTCAATTCTTCATTCATCTTATAATAGTATTGTTAGATTAGATTTGATGGGTGAAAAACTAACCAGTTCTAGCATTCTTCATTCCATATTATTGATGAAATATATCTGTTAGATTCAAAACTGTTAGATTTGAAGGTATAGGAAGCGAAAAACAGAGGGCACGCAGCGGAAGTAAAGATTAAAAACTGGAAAAAAAATAAACAACAGGGGATTCCCGAATAGGGCCGATGCCAGCTCCGACAGCCCTAGCCGGCGCCAGTTAGGCTCTGTTCGGACTCTGAGGTTAAAAAAAGTTTTACTTCTTTTCCTCGTTCTAAGAGTTGGTTGGACTGAAACATGTACTACCGAGGTAGGTATGTTGGTGGAAGCCTCTGGTGCGATTCCTACAAGTCTCCTACTCCGTCTTTGCATGTAGGTGAATGCCAATCTCTCGATCTTCCAGTATATAGCTTGTCTAAATCCGTTTGATGAACAACTACAGACTAAGGAACCTTTTTTTGGAGAGAGAGAGAGAGAGAGAGACGTCTGGCCTTTCTTTCACAGAGAAGAGACCGTCCCAGAGAATGTGTGTTCTTTCAACAACGTTGTTTTCAATCCTCCTATTTAACTTAAATAAAACTCTAGGTTAAACTGGATTGGGCCATTGGACTCTTAGTTTAACTTTTTAGATTTAATTAATTATTCTAATTAGAACAACATAAATGGCTCAATTAATAATTAATTTTCCAACTCAAATAAACTAGTTCAATAAATAAGCCTATATTAGTTTAGTCCCAGGTCAATCTTTCATTATTCAAACTGGGCCAAAGCCCTAAATAATTAATTAACCTACTAAACTAATTTAATCAATTCTCTCTTTATGGACCTTTATTTTATTCTAACCAATAATTAAATCAGGTTACTTAAATAAAATAAATTCTATTTAATTTAAGATTAATTCCTTAGCCCGTATTTAATTAGGACTCACAGTTTATATTGGGGACCAAAAGACATACCGCCTTGGCTACTAAAATGACCAAAATACCCTTACTATATAAATAGTTGTATTTTGTATTTTAAATATTTTCTAATATCACCATAAGAAAATATTGACTTCAAGGACAGTGCTGTATTAGCAAAGTCTCCTACCTAAAGGTGTAATGACTAAAATACTCCTCTATACATCACCGTACATTTAGAGAGGAAGAAGTATACTAACACCTATCTAAATGACATCTACCATCCTTAGGCCTCTAGTCCAATGATTCAAGACTTCCTGGATTGTTTCCGTTTTCCAAGGGAGCTACCCTAAAGCAAACATCCAAGTCATGTTTCCCAAGGCCCTGGATATTTAGATCATTCAGATAACCATAAGGGGCGATATAGTATAGAAACTATATTATACAAGTTTGTCTTAACTAACTAGTCACATATACCCAACATGCAAGTATATTGACCCTACGATAGAACCTCAACTATAGCATATCAAAGTATATGCTTCCAGCTTCGTTAAACCACCAACTCATATTCAAGTCGTAGAGTACTAGTCTACGCTGTAGCGGTAGTAGTCTAAATTTCTACCATATAGTACTTTTAGAAACCACTACTATAGGTCATGTTCTACATATTCGAAATATGCTTATGTCATAAAATGAGTGGACTACTCACTGGCTAAAGGTAAGCTATTCCCCATTTAGAATTCACAACATAATAACCTAAATATGATGAGATTCTCATTCTCATCAATCGATTAAGAACGAATGTTTATGTGTTAAGTAACCCGTGATCTCTACCTTACTGTGAAAGACCTCCATTTATATGGACCACTTAATTAAACACAATGGGTCTTTTCTAAACGTAATTGTGCACAAATAAAATTGTAAATTTACAAACAATTTCTGAAAATAAATTCTTTTATTAAAACATTCAATTTTTACATCAGAAACCTAGTCTAAGAGGACATACATCCCAACAAGATTACACACTTAACTAGAGAATCGCCCCCAATTGTAATCCAGGCAGCCAAGTAGGCTTTGAGGGGAGAACTTTGCCCATGGCTTGCCATACTATTTTAAAGATTCAATAGATATTCCAGTTGCAAATCTAACAGATTTAGGCTATCTTTATTATGATCTGATGAAATTTTGAATTCTTATACTTTTATTTGACAGATTTAAGCTATCTTTAATATTATTTAATGAACTAAGTAACTACTTATGTTTTCATTTACTAAATTTGCACTATCTTTATTACCACTTGGTGAAATTTAAAATTTGATTCCTATGGAACCTGAAGGTTTCTGTATTAACTGGGGAAAAGACTTTATAACTATTATTTATTTTCTCAGCACTTCATACATTGCACAACATTTTCATTTTACATTCTATGTCTCCTCTCTTCGAGTCTTTTTGCTTCACTTCGGAAGCATTGTTTTCCTCCCAGACACCTACTCCTCTCAAAGCAGAGAACACTTTTGCAAAACCCCCAAGCTTTATCTTCTACATATTTTCCAAAAGGCTTAGCTTTTGTTTTATCTTCCAACTCATTGTCTTCTTCTGAAAAAACCAAATTTACCTAATACAATAAATATAGTTTTAATAACAAGAAGGCTGATTATCCTTCAAAACTTCATCTGGAAGTATCCCAAAAACACTCAAAGATTGAACTTTGGCAACGAATAGCTAGTATAGAAGCCAGCAATGCTACTAATACTTCCTAGGAAGGCACAACTATAACTTTGTTTGGTGGTGACCAAACTCGCCAGAGTCAAATTGATAAAGAAAGTCTTAGAGCAAAATACTAATTTCTTCACAAACTTTTTAGAAGAACTAAGTTTCTTTCTAGTTATGTTGGAAAAGTTAGACCTAACATCCTAGAAGAATACCGTTCTTTCCTTAAAAATTTCCGAATTCATGTCCATTTTTTTGAATGGTTTCGAGCCTATGCTAAAGGAAAAGGAATTTTTTATCCTTTTTCACCTGCACATGTTATCAAAACCTTATAGAATCCCAAAGGGATTCAGAATCAATCCAATTTTACAACATCTCTTGAAGTCAAGAGTAATATCAGATTCATTAGAAATCCCACTAATAGTCATATCAGTAAGAAGGATAAACTTTTCCACCAGCATTTGTCTTCTCGGGTACAAATTTCAAAAAACAAGAATTCATCTATTGATCCTTGTAATATTCCTTGTGAATTTCTCTCCAAGGAAAAATCTAAATCTCTAGTGATAAACTCTCAACAGGTTTCTGATCAGGTTAAGGTCGTCCTTGATCTTGCGCAAACCCTATTTCTTCTATATGTTAAACCTACTCTCCACCAAGTAGAAAATCCTAAATCTCTGGTAACAAATTTTCACCAAAATCAAGATGATGATAGTTTTGAAAACTTTCATCAAGACTAGGATGAGAATAGTCTCGATCTAGGTAGGCAAGATAAGGTCAGTGTTGAAAACTTTCATCTATATTAGATTCATCTTGATCAAAATAAGATTAATCCCAATTTTGAGCATAAATTACCTCTTTCGTCAGCCAAATTTGTAGCAAACCCTCAAGATTATTTTATAATTAACATACCTAAGATATGTTATACAAATCCTTTTAGGTATCTTATGGTCATAAAAATTTCCTGCCAGATACCCTATATCACTAAGCTTTTTTTTTTGGAAACATAACTCCTGTTGACAAGTTAAAACAAATTCACGAATTCATAGGATAGTTTGATAGTCATCTTTCCAATAAAGGAAAGAATCACATCTTCCTTGTCTATCCTTTATTAATTGTACTGCAAGGCCTTCCTCAAACCTATTAGAAAATAGAAAAAGTGAATACTTCTCCAAATATCAATCTTTTAAGTCTAGAAATGATATGTCCATTTCCTCTATACTGTTACAAGTAAAGTAAACCCAATTCTTAGCCCTTCCAGCTCATAGCATCTCCAACTCATAGCATCGTTTGCCTAAATAATCATTATCATAAAGTTCAATCTAAGTTCTAACATTTGAAATTAAATACTAGTTATCTCAACCAACTTGTACTTTCTCCTAATAATTGTTAGGGATATGCCCTAGAGTCAATTTGTATTTATACTATTGTCGTTATGTATTATATAATAATATGAGGTTTTCTTTTTCATGAATAGTGCATTTTATTTTGTGGTCATCAAGTACGTGACTTGATAGTAAAACCTTACAATGAATACAATGACTATTCTAAAATTGTCCCTGGTCTATTATTATTATTATTGGAATAATAATAAATTAAGATTAGTATGTTTATGACTTGATGGTTATGTTTTACTGATCATGGATATTTGTGATATCAAGTCAAAACATAAATAAATATTAGAGAATATTGTATTAGACATGACCCAATATGAGAGTACTTCATGGAACATGTCATAAGTGCTTTCTAGCCATAACGATATTAAAAGTCCTTCGACCTGAATTCATCATAATTTCCTACTTGATAAATTCTATATTTTGACATTGTCTAAAGTTGTCTTTAACTAGATGATAAATTAGACCACTGCTGAATATAGAATAAACCAATGAGAGGAATATAATTGATAGTGAAGGAATTTGTCCTTCTCAATTATGGGAGAGATATCCATGGGCCCCTTGATAAGTTAGACTGTTAAAATGCATAACTGTGCTCAAATATATCAATCTAAGATATTGATATCATTTGTTTGAACAGTCTACTATGAGATCAAGAAATAATTGATTAAACTTAATAAGAATGACATACGCCGTGCCTTATGCTTAATCTGGATATCGTGTGATAAAAGGACTAAATATAAAACTATGGTTTGGTTCAAAGAGATCACTGATCTTCATTTAACGTGGATAGTTATAATGTTTTACTAGAAATCGCTTATAACTTGTGGGTCATTTAAATATGATTTGGGCACATTGTCAGTGTTAAATGAACCTGCATGGTCACATAATAAGCGAACTTGTTAGGTTATTTTTCTAGTAACCAGATTCGATGAATTTAGAAATATGTCTATGTTAATCGAACCTAAAAAATTTACCAGATACAATAAATCTGAAAATATATCCACATTCGATGTATCTGGCTAATGTCCAGATTGTAAGAATTTGACTCGATAAATTAATTAGTTAAATTACCGAAATAATGGTAGAATTTTATCATATCAGTTTTAATTTAATTTAAATTTAAATTAAAATATGATAAGATATTATCAGAGTTGGACTCCAAGAAGTTCGGAGGGGTTTTAAGAAAACCCTAACCGTCTTCTCAAGAGTGTCGTTCTGTTAAAATATTCGTGCCTCCATTCGTCAGGAAAAAAAGCCTCTCAAAAACCCTAGGTGCTAGCACTTTCAAGGTAATGAGTTAGTTCGTCGTGTGCATCCGATAGAGGGTGTTCGCGAATTGCTACATCTGGTGATCGTTTGGTTTATACGTATGACAGCATAATCAAAATCGAAGGATCTTGATTATGCCGAATAGAAGTAATTTTATAAACTTTAGATATTCTTAATCGTTTACTTGGGTCCTCAGAAGGGATTCGTGGATATTTTTTATGTTTAAGAGTCCAAGAATCCTAACAATAATCTTGGTCATCATAGTAAGTTAAGATCTATCTTGAACCATAAAATCTTTTCCTAGGTTAATATACTTAACCAATCTAAAACTCGTCATACTAGCACTTTACCAGAATTCTATCTGAGAAATCCCAATTGAAGCAAAAAGTTTGGAATCTTAGAAAAAATCGAGAACTTAATCCTTCCTCAACACTTACTGTCCAGAAATGGCATATTGCTATTACTCTGGTCATAAGAAATAGTTTCGTCATTGAACTTCCAGCTCTTTTTAATACTAGAGCCGATCTCAACTGTATTTAGAAAGGTCTAATTCCAACCAAGTTTTTTAATAAAACGTATAAATTATATCTACCGCTGGATCCCATTTATCTATTAAATATAAACTCAGTGATATTAAAATCCGTTGTGGATCATCACTATCAGTAAAAACCTCTTTTCTCCTAGCCAAGAATCTTACAAATCATATTATTCTTGGTACTCATTTTATTCAACAAATCACGCCTTTCACTGTCACTCCCAAAGGTATTCAAATTAGGAATGGTGTCCTTCCTTTCCTCTCTTCGGTGCGAGAGAAATATCTCAGCATCCTTGAATGTAATCAAAACCAAAATAGTCACCTCAAGGAAGAAATCTCTTTCCAAAAGATTAAGCAACAGCTCCAGAATCCAACTATTAGTCTTTTCTATAATGATGATCTAGGATCTTCTTCCAATAGTTCTTCCTCAAAATTAGGCGATGAGCCACAAATCAATGTTCTAACCAAAGAACAAGATATGCTTTTTTATCTTATTAGTAACCTTCTTGATTAGTCCCAAAATAAATATTACCTTGATCAGTTCAAACAAGCCATTACCTAGCTTTTAAAGGACCATTCATTCCACAAAGATCCTCGTGTCTTAAAAACAAAAAATATTATAGAAATGTTAAATCGATTTCTAAATTCTCATAAACAATTCTCTTCATTGATAGATTTACCATCTGAGATTTCAAAATTGAAACTTGATATCCTAGACATTAAGGCCCAACAAGACCTTGATCATCTTGCCCTGGCCTCGTTGGTTGAGAACTAGCCCAAAATACTATTAAGGATGATTCTAATAATTTAACTCCTGTTGCCAATGATCTTGGCATAATCTCCATGCTCGCCATTGAAAAATAGCATATACTGGTCAAAGTTACTACTAATGGTAACTTTACCATTGAAGTCCTATAGCTCTTTGATACTGGTGCTGACGCCAATTATATTTAGGAACACTTAATTCCTCCCCAATTTCTTCAACATACCAATGAAGGTCTTTGATCAGCTAGTAGCTTGTGACTTGCCATTAGTTACAAAATATTAGATACTGAAGTATAATGTTCTTTATTATTTCTTACTGCCTCTTTCCTAGTAGTGAAATAACTGACAAATCAAGTTATTCTTGGTGCTCCTTCTATCTACAAACTGAATCCTTTTTTAGCTACTGCAAAAAGGATCCTCACCCAGTCTGAAGGATGAGAAATTCTCCTTCCATTCGTTTAAACTTCATTCCAAGAAACATATGCATCTGTATTTTGCATGACTGCACATACTAGGCATTATATATGATTTTAAAAATCATATATCTTTTGATAATGAATATAGTCCAGAGGATTCTTCCTTTCCAAAAATCCTCTCAAGCCATCACTATTACGGTTCTGAATGCTTGGACCATTGCAATGTCCTAGACAGTACAGTACAACTATGAAAATACTTTTCTTATAAAACAGAAGTGCCTAGAGATTTGCTCGGCAGAGCCATTCCCTTCCATAGCTCTCCTGAGCTTTATATCTCTAAGGCTACTAGAAACTATACAACTTTGGAAACCTAGCTCATTGCAGCCGTCAGATAGGGGTTAAACTGGGATTTTAACTCAGAAGCATATGCATGTCCAAATCCTGATTGTCAAGAAACTTATCAAGCTCTTCCTAGGAAATGTGAGGAGTATGGTTTTATTTTCAAGATCCACCTAGAAAATGTCACAAGATTTTCTGAGCATATCAGACAACAATGCTAAACTTCAGAAGAATTCTGGAACATCACATGGATATATCTCCTAGTGAGATTACGTTCCGATGAAGATGATGCCCAATCCGGGGAAATCCTCTCTAATAGGGTACATGTTATTAAAGAGTTATTTTGTTCTCAAAACTCTCCAGCCAACAAGGAAGACATCTCTTGTATGCCATCTTAGACGAGGTTTTTGATATAATTTTAACTTGTATTAATAACAATATTTTTCTAATAAATTATTTGTGAAACCTTCTTTATATTTGTGCATAATTTTCATTAGAAAAATATCTATTGTGTTTAAGTAAGTTGTTCATGTGAATTGAGGTCTTTTATAGTAAGGTATGGACCATTGGATATTTAATACATAAACTATTATTCTTAACCAAATGATGAGAATAGGGATCTCATCATAGTAAGGTTATTGTGTTATGAGTTTTAAATAGGAAATGGCTTAACTTTAGTCAATGAGTAATCTTCTTATCTCATAATACAAGTGTATTTCGAATACGTAAAACATGGCCTGTAGTAGTGATTTTTGAAAGTACTATATGATAGAAACCTAGACTACTACTACTACAGTATGGGTTTGTACTCTATAGCTTGAGTATGAGTTGGTGGTCTGATGAAGTTGGAAGCGTATGCTTTGATATACTATAGTTAAAGTTCTTTAAAATGACCAATATACTTGTATGTTGAGTATATGTAATTAGTTAGTTAAGACAGACTTGTACTAGATAATTTTTACACTATATCGCCACTTGTGGTTATCCGAATAATCTAATTATCTAGGGCCCGGAGAAACATGATGTGGATATTTGCTTTAGGATAGTTCCCTTGGAAAACAAAAATATTCTAAGAAGTCGTGGATCATTGAACTAGAAGCCTAAGAATGGTAGATGTCTTTTAAAGAGGTGTTAATATACTCTTTCCTCTCAAAATGCACAACGGTGTGTAGAGGGGTATTTTAGTCATTTTACCTGTAGGTCAAAAACATAGCTAATGCAGCATTGTCTTTGGGATCAATATTTCTTTATGGTAATATTAAAAAATATTTAAAATACAAAATACAACTATTTATATAGCAAACTTTTTTTAGTCATTTTAGTAACCAATGCAATGTGTCTTTTTGGTCCTCGAAATAGTCCGTAAGTCCTAATTAATTTTAGGTTGAGGAAATGGTCTCAATAAAAAAAGATTTTATTTTATTCAAGAATTCTAATTTATTTTTTACTAGAATAAAATAAAAGAATGAGAGAAATTAAATTTATTATCTAGTTTAATTAGTTAATTAATTATTCAGGGCTAAACCCAGATTGAATAATTAAAAAGTTAACTTGGGATTAAACTAGTTAATAAAAAGACATAAATAATTATTTTAGTTCATTTAGGCTCATTAATTGCTTATTAGATTATTTTAATTGGCCCAAAAAATAAATAATTAAATGTTATTATTTTGGACTCATTGGGTCCAAGAAAAATAATAAATTATTAACGGTCCAATAGCCTAAACTAAATGAAGTTTTTTTATTCACGGAACAGAAGAGTTTAGGCTAAGTCAAACCTCTTCTATTAATATCCTCTGGGAGTTTTGAAATATCAAAACCCCGATATTTTGATTATCAGAGATAGTGAAGAAATGGTGTTTTTTTCAAAACCCAGAGAACACACGACATAGAAAAAAAAAAAAACCAGAAGCCTTCTTCTTCTCTCTCTCTCTCGTGCATTTCTTTCCTTCTTTGTTTTTCTTGATTTTGCTAATCAATAGCAAAGGTTCAAGAATTCGTTTGAGACTAGTTTTTCCCCCCTAAATTGTTGCACCGACAAGTAAATAGACGGTGGAATATTCTAAAGTCTTGAGAAGGGCTCGCGTTCATGCAAACTAGAAGAAATAGACGGATCACGGGATTTCAACTAGAATCGTCATCCAGAGAAGAAGCCATTCTAGTGGTTCGTTCATCTTCTTCACGTCCAAAAGAAAATTTACATCACAGAGGTATACTGTTAATGCTTCCGCTGTGCAATTTTGTTGATCTTTTTGTTTTTATTTTATGCATGAATAGCTTTTGTGAGCTTCAACAGCTTCAAGTCGTATAAGAGCATTGATACTTTGAATGGCTTGGGATTGATGCATGCTAGTTAATAAAATTGGCAAGATTATTTTTGGATTAATGCTTGAGATCCTTCGCTGTTTTGGTATGGGTAGATTGCCTTGTACACCTCACGGTTGAGGTTTAAGATCTTCTTTAAATTTTTATAGCTTCGTTTAGCAATCATGTAAACCTGATTTGAAAGGGTATAAGCGGATGTGGTGTGTTTTTTTTATGAAAAATGTAATGAGAAGCCGCCTTGGATTGATCACGAAGAGGTTTGGAAAAAATTTACAGATGAAACAGTGAAAACAAAATAGGAGAAAGATGGACCGAGCCGCGGCTTGGTCTACCTGGAGTCGAGCCACGGCAGGCACCCAGGCCAGCCGCGACTTCAAGCCGCAGCCGGACCCAGGCGTGCCTTGGCTAGGCACTACAGTGAGCATCCTAGGCAAGATGCAATTACATCATGTCCAAGATGGTGATCGGGTATTGATTGCGGGCGGGCCATGGGTCGCGGGCACCCGCCCACGGATCATGGTCCACGGGTCTTCTATGGGCCATGATCCAATGTGGCGAGTGCACAAGATCAAGAAAAAAATATTTTTTTTATTTTCAGTTTTTTATCCTATACCAGGCAAAGTTATTATTTTGTAATAGTTAATATTCTTTGAATATTTTGCATAAAAAATAATAGTAAAGAATTTTTAGGATTAAACAAGATCATTAATTAATTTAATTAATGTATTTAATTATATTATTTGGGCACTTAGGTTTAAAAATAGAAAATCACAAAAATGTTTATAGTTTTCTAGTATGCTATTTACTTTAATTCCTATGTGCATATTTTCTCAAAGACTAAAGTCTTTGGGAAATTTTATTTGACAAGGAAAAATATTTTTCTTTAATTAAATGGTTATTTTAATTTAAACAAAAATTAATTCTTGGTTATTTTCTTAAAAGTTTTTTATCCTTGACATAGAAAATATTTTGGATTTAGAAATTTTGTAAGTTAAAATGGAAAACCATTTTAATTCATTTTAGCAAAGGAAAAATTATTTTTGTCAAATAAAACATTGAGATCAAAATCTCTAGGAAATTTTAAATGATTTTTTTTTTTTTTGAAATTATTAAGTTCTTAACTTAAATAAAATTAATTCATGAGGAAAATTTTCTCAAAGGATATAAACCTTGACATAGAAATTTTTATGAATTTGATATTTTATTTTAAGTTAAAAGATAACTTAATTGAAAATTTTCAAATAATATTTTTCTAAGAAAACTCTTATTTAAAAACTAAGAGGGAGAAGGGTTCTAATGGCCTCCACGGCTTCTATCATGATCCTCATTAAAGATCGTGGGTCTCCTCGTGTCACCCTGGGAGTGAACCCGTATAGGATGGAGATACCATAAGAATCTAGAACTAATGGAATAATGTAATTAATAACCCAGGACATGTACTTTGATCGACAACCCACATTGGAAGTTATAGTGCGAGGTATGTCCACAAAAAATGAGAAGAAATGGCCATCCCTTCGATGGAGTTATCTTTTATATCTAGAAGAAAAATTAATTTGTGGTAGTTAATACACTTAACTTAGGAAACTGTTAATCTTCCTAAGAAGCTATGTCAGTTTTTCTAAAAGCCAAATTAATCATGTTAAAGATAATAGTGATGGAGTTAGATATTATCAATTTAATATGAGGATAAAGTGCACACAATTATTTTGTTTTCACAATTTTGAGTATTTATTTTATTTTTCAAAATTTGAAGGTTCTTTCAGTCCCTTAACCGTTATTCTCTATAGAATAAGCTAATGAGTCCAAATTATATGGATTGAAAAATGAACATGGACATAATACTCACAGCGGAGGAGTATAAGTATATTCTTTACGAGACTTGCCCTGTGATCAGGGAAGGTTCTACTGCTGAGGAGTGTGAGGCTGAAAACGCATGGAAAAATGTTGATGAGATGGCACGATGCTATATGTTAGCCTCCATGTTAAATGTGCTCCAATCCAAATATGAGCACATAGCAACTGCATACGACATAAGTACGTCATTAGCCACAAAGTTCGCGAACAAGAGTCAGCCTGTAAGGCAAGAGACTCTTCGAACAATAATTAATACCAAGATGGCTGAGGAAGCGTCAATCAGAGAGTATATACTCAAAATGATTGTTGTTTTCAAGGAAGCGAAAGTATTAGGGGCTGTCATGACCCCGAGAGCTAAACAGACATGGTTCTCGAATCTCTGTCGAGTTCTTTTACTCAATTCAAGTTGAATTACAACATGAATAAGTTAAATATGAATTTAATTAAGTTGATGAAGGAGCTGTAGGTGACAGAGAAAGTTATGAAGCCACAAGTTAGGGTTATGATGGCTTCTTTTTCAAGAATTGGGCCCAAGCCTAGAAAGTTCAAGAAGATGACGAGAAATGTAGTGCACCAGCCCAAGTCCTAACCCAAAGATAAACCCAATGACAAATGCTTCAAATGTGAAAGATGGGACATTGGAAAAAGGAGTGTCCAGATCTTTAGGCCAAGAAAAACCCCACAGGTAATATTTTCTATCTATAGTCTATATCAATTGCTGGATCCACTTCCACTTGGATTGTTGATTCAGGAGCCACTAATCATATCTATAACTCCTTGTAGGGGTTTGGAAAGATTAGAAGACTCCAGAAGGGAGAACATAGACTATGCGTAAGAAATAGAGCACAAGTTTGGACCCTTACAGTGAGAGAATTGGAACTCACTTTTGATTGTAATAGAATAGTTGTATTGATGGATGTTTTATTTATTCCTGATTTTAGATAGAATTTGATTTTAGTTACAAAACTAATAAATCAAAGATATTCTATTTCTTTCCATTCTAGTATAACTATCAGTAGAAATAGAGAAGCTATATGTACTGGGCACATGTATGGAAATCTATTCTTCATTAAGCCTATTAACAATCAATTAAATAACGCTCAATCTAAACCTTTAAATAGGAAGAGAAAGACCAATGTTAACTACTCATATATTTGGCATCTAAGGTTGGGTTATATTAACTCAATTAGAATTTAGAGGTTAATTCATGATGGGCTTTTAGGTTGAAAGTTGGGCTATGAATCATGTTTTATGGAAAAAATGACCAAAAGGTCCTTTACCTAAAAGATGGAGCCAAGAAAGCACTGCATCTTATTCACACCGATGTGTATGGTCTTACACTAGTAAGAGGGGATTTGAGTACTTTATCACTTTCGCAAATGATTGTATAGGATACGGTTATGTTTATCTAAGGAGATGAAAGTCTGACTCTTTTGACAAGTTCAAAGAGTTTAAGGCTGAAGTAGAGCGTCGGACAAGTAAACTAATCAAGACCTTACGATCGGATCGTGGTGGAAAATACCTCCTCGGTGAATTTAAGGACTACATGGTACATCATGGGATAGTATCTCAACTCTCTGCGTTGGGAACACCCTAGCAGAATGGAGTAGTTGAGAGAAGGAACAGGACATTGATGGAAATAGGAAGGTGGAAACCTTCAAAGTTGGGCTTGTGGTAAAAGGGTATACTCAAAAATAAGGAATCGATTATGAGGAAACCTTTTCCCCAGTAATTATGCTTAAGTCCATCCATATCCTTCTTGCCATCGCATATTATTATACTACGAGATATGACAAATGGATGTCAATACGGTATTTTTAAATGACCATCTTAGTGAGGACATATATATGTCCCAACTAGAAGACTTTATTACTGAAAGCCAAGAGCATATGAGTTGTAAACTTAAGAAAACCATTTATGGAATTAAGAAGGCATCCAGAGTATGAAACATTTGTTTCTATAAGAATGTAAAATCTTACGGTTTCATTCAAAACGAAGATAAACCATGTGTGTTTAGGAATCTGAAAAGCATAAACGTGATTTTTCTTGTACTATATGTGGATGACATTCTACTCATTGAAAATAATGTAGGAATATTGTCATCTACTAAGGTATGGCTATCTAGTCAATTTAGTATGAAGGACTTGGGTGAAGCAAGTTATATTCTCGGAATAAAACTTCTTAGAAATAGGAAGTAGGGAATGTTAGGTTTATCCCAAGTTACATACATTGACAAAATACTGGCCAAGTTCAGTATGGACTCATGCAATGGAGCGTTGATCTTTTGCAGACATGGATTGTCTTTTTCCTCAAAGGACTATCCAAAATCTCAAGAAGAAAATGATAGAATGAATAGGATTCCTTATGCTTCAGTTGTAAGAAGTCTTATGTACACCATGGTGTGGAATATACTAGATATTTGCTTTGTCATAGACTTAGTTAGCAAATATCAGTCAAATTCCGGGGGAGGTTAATTGGCAGGCTGTAAAGTATATTCTCAAGTGTCTTAAATGTACGAGAGATTATATATTGGTTTATAGTGCTGATGACTTGGTTCCTACAGGATACACGGACTCGGACTTCCAAGCGGATAAGGATGAGAGAAAACCCACTAGTGAATATGTCTTCACCTTGTCTGGAGGAGCCATTTTATGAACGAGTATCAAGTAATCTTGCATTGCTGACTCAACCATGGAAAGAGAGTATGTGGTAGTTTCGGAGGCATCCAAGGAAGCAGTTTGGCTCCAGAAGTTCCTTTTAGAACTTGGAGTCGTGCCAGAAATAGACAAACCGTTTGTGATGTATTGTGATAATACTAGTGCAGTCTCATAATTCAAAGAACCCAGGAACCACAAAAGGGGAGGTATATAAAAAGAAAGTATCACCTGATTCGGAATTTCATCCAGAGACGGGAAGTCATGGTAGAACAGATTGTCTCGGAGAATAATCTAACAGTTCTTTTCACCAAGCCTTTGGCGAAGAAAGTTTTTAGAAGACACTTAGACACTATAGGGGTGGGCATCTATGGACTTACTTAGTCTTAGAGTACAAATAGAAAATTGTTGGGATGTATACCCTCTTAGACTAGGTGTATGATATAATTTTGACTTGTATTAATAAAAGTATTTTTCTTAGAAATTATTTGTGAAATTTTCTTTATATTTGTGCACAATTTTCATTGAAAAATACTCATTATGTTTAAGTAAATGGTTTATATGAATGGAAGTATTTCACAGTAAGGTATGGACTATGAGATACTTAATACATAAAATATTATTCTTAACCAAATGATGAGAATAGAGATCTCATCATAGTAAGGTTATTGTGTTATGAGTTCTAAATAGAAATAGCTTACATTTAGCCAATGAGTAGCTTATCATCTCATAACACAAATGTATTTCGAATACGTAGAATAAGACCTATAGTAGTGGTTTCTAAAAATATTATGTGATAGAAATCTAGACTACTAGTGCTACAGTATTGACTTGTACTTTACAACTTGAATATGAGTTGGTGGTCTGACGAAGCTGGAAGCGTATGATTTGATATATTATAGTTAAAGTTCTTTAAAATGACCAATATACTTATTTGTTGGGTATAAGTAATTAGTTAATTAAGATAGACTTGTATAAGATAGTTTCTACACTATATCGCTCCTTGTGGTTGCCCGAATGATATAATTATTTAAGGTCCTGGGGAACATGATTTGGATATTTGCTTTAGGGTAGCTCCCTTGAAAAACGAAAATATTTTAAGAAGTTGTAAATCATTGAACTAGAAGTCTAAGGATGATAATTTTTCCTCGCCTAAATTGTTTCACCAACAAGTAAATAGGTGGTGGAATATTGTGAGTTCTCGAGAAGGGCTCGCGTTCATGTAAACCAGAAGAAGTAAACGGATCACAGGATTTCAACCAGAGTCATCATCTAGAGAAGAAGCCGTTCCAATGGTTCGTTCATCTTCTTCACGTCCAAAAGAAAATTTTCATCACAGAGGTATACTGTTAATGCTTCTGTTGTGTAGTTTCATTGATTTTTCTATTTTTATTCTCCGCATGCATGGCTTCTGTGAGCTTTAATAGCTTCATCTCTGACATTGCATCTACTGATCAGGTAAAAATTACTACCTCTGTGGTGGGTGCCAACCCCACTCTTAGTTCTCCAGTGGTGGCTAATAGCCCCATTGTTCTTTCCCCCTCTAGTTCCTAAAAGAACTAATCTAGACAACATTTAGAAATTCTATTAGTTCATACTTATCGGCTCTGATTCTATATCAATCAAACATTTTCAAGATGAAACCCATTCTTTCATAAGCCATTCATCAGTCCACATACTAAAAATTATATAACCCTCTGATTGGGCACAAGGTCTCCATTGTTCTCAAAGGTTCTCCCGTAATTTTACTCCCATGGAATATACATATTGGGATTATATAAATGCATGAAAATATGTATTTACATATCAATATCCCCACCACAAGCATTCTTGGATATTTCAATTCAAGAAAATTGCCATGAATGGCTTCCTATTTTGGTTTCAGACATGGCAGCACAGTCATGAACCAACATTTGATATCTTTCCAGCACCTATTCTCCAAAGATTTAAGGAATTCCTGGATGCATATTATGCTCTTCAGGATAAGACACCCTCATTAGTAAGGTTCTTCTTTGCCTTCTCCTTAGCATGGGTGTACAAAAGGAAATTTGAATTTTCCAAGCAGTCAGAAAATTTCCTACCAACACTTGTCTACCAAGAGTACAGCAAATGGTGGAAAAATTTTGATGCGAAAAATGCTTATCCATGGCAAATTCAACGCTAGTTCAAAAAAGAGTATCTAGCTAGCAAAGGTACAACTTATTCTAATGTCCTTAAGATAGCATCTAAGAGACGCATTGATTGACAGTAATATGTTGAGCAGTTGGAGGCACTACTTGCTTAACTAAAGCAAGATGTCAAAACAACCCTTTTTGACTTAGAATAGTGGGATCAGACGCTATTTGGAGTCCTAGAACAACACTTCTGGCAATCATTGCAACAGTGACAAATCATTGTAGCAAAATACATATTTCATTGTAGCAGTATATTGTAGCGGATTACTATAGCAAAGTAATGTGCATTGACCAAATTACTATATATTGACTAGTTTACTGTAGCAATACTATAGCAGGTTACTGATTAGCATTGTAATAGTCGATGAAAAATTCTATAAATATCCCCCCTTCTTCACTTGTATCACAAAACCATTTCACACATCTACTTTCTCTCTCTAGAGGCTCCCCTTTTCTCTCTAAACTCTCTCTGGTATAGAATACCCCTGCCAGACTCCCCAATCTCCCTTAGTGAGTTTATACTGTATTCAACTATCAACTACTAGTACTGTTACTAGTATTTATAAATAAATATAAATTTATTTTCAATTATATGCTTATGGTCACGAAGCCACTTTTGTATTTTATTTTTAATTCTTTATTTCCAATCTTTTAATTCTGGTACTTATTTACTTTCCAGTTTATGTTCGGCTAAGCCACCTACTCATTCTAGTTATTTACTTTCAATTTATTTTCTAGTTATTATTTATTTTTACTGCGTATGGTTGGTTGAGATGCCTGTACACTTCCTCAATGGCCGTCCGTCAGCGACCCACTTTCCCATTTTTCATCTCACTTTTAGGGACTTCTCTCCCTCACCATTGGTATTAGAGCTAGAGGGGGAAGTAGGTTGACTAATTATGTCTTTCACCCGTGATAGTATGATTAGGACAGATCTGATGGGTGAAAGCTAGTAGTTCTCCATTCAACTTATAATAGTATTGTTAGATCAGATCTGATGGGTGAAAGATTAATCAGTTCTAGTATTCTTCGTTTCATAATGTTGATAGAGTATGTCTTTTAAATTCAAAACTATTAGGACAAATACTTGACTAGAGACTCCCCCTAATTGCTATCCAGGCAATTAAGGATAGGTGAGTAAGACTTGTAGGCTTTTAGGGGACTTTGTTCATGACTTACCACATTATTTTAAAAGTTCGGTGGACAACTACTAATGGAGTTAAAATTATCGTTATTTTTTTAGTTATTTGAGGATAATTTGAGACACTTTTAATATAATAACTAGTCATATTCATTCCTATTTGATATTTTACTTATAAAAATACTTTTTAATAATTTTTTGTAAAAATAAGTGAATTTAGAGATAAATTGGATAAATTTACATTATAGACTCGGCACCAAGCTAAGAAGGCTGACCCAATGCTGGGTCAGTCTTGAAAAAGACTAAAAAGAAATAGAGGAACATTGGTATGGAATAGAGGAAGCCGGAATTATAAAAGGAGAGGAAAAGGAGATGAGCCATGCACGGCTTACGGCTTTAACCAAGGAACAACGGAAAAGAAGAAAAAGTCAATTTCGGTGGGCCAAGGAAGGAAAAGAAAAAGAATAAAAGCAAAAGGGAAAAGGACAAAAGAAAGAAGAGGAAAAGAAAGAAATTCGGTGGGTCAAGGTGAAGCAAGCATCCAAAACACAAAGAAAATGGAAACAACAATTCGACAGTTGCGTATAGCTTGGTTTGCGACTTGTTTGCAGCTTAATTGAGTCGATGCAAGAAAAATAAAGAATTGAAGGTCTTCGGCGGCTTCAGCAATTTCATTGGCTCAGTTGTGGCTCAATTGAGCCGATGCAAGAATTCAAAGGCAAATTGGGTAGCAAAGCAATTTCAGTTGTTCATGGCTCAATTGAAGAAAACGGCTTGGGCAATTCAAATTTCAACAAGAAGCGCTTCAGTACAAAACGACAAAAAAGAGTTCCAAAACTCAATTCAAAATCAAATTTCTGTTATAAAATTAGAGTAGTGTTAGAATAAAATCTACACACTACACACTAAGAGAATTCTAACTATTCTTTGCACAAGAATTTCTCTTCAAACTTCTCTCTTTCTTTCTCTCACAATTCTTTCTCTAATCTTTCTTTCACTAATCTTTCTTTCACAAAATGATGGTGTATTACAAGCTTAGAGAATAGCTCTATTTATAGAGCTCTAATTAGTGAAATACATCATGGCATACATCATCTTCAACTGATCTCAATTAATGGTGTCTCCACTAAATGGTGGACATCCATAAAAATCTTCTAATAATTCACATAAATCCATAATTAGTGGAGCCTCCACTAATTAATGGAGATTCCAATAATTCATAACACTCCCCCTTGGATGTCCATCAATTACATAAAGAATATGCCTCGTTAAAACCTTACTAGATAAAAACCCAGTGGGAAAAAAATCTAGTGAAGGAAAAAGAGTACACTATTCTATATGTCCATTTATTACTCCCCTTGATGAGATGATTCCTTTAAATCTTTAAACCGACGCATACCGATTTTATATCTCAACTTTTCAAATGTTGCAGTCGGTAAAGTCTTCGTGAAAATATCTGCGAGGTTATCACATGACCGAATTTGTAGCACATCAATTTCACCTTTCTTCTGGAGTTCATGAGTAAAGAAGAATTTTGGTGAAATATGTTTTGTCCGATCTCCTTTAATATATCCTCCTCGTAATTGAGCTATGCAAGCTGCATTGTCTTCATAAAGAGGAGTTGGAATACCTTTGATTGATGATAATCCACAACTTTCTCGGATATAATGAATCATGGATCTTAGCCATACACATTCTCGACTTGCTTCATGAATGGCTATAATTTCAGCATGATTTGAAGAAGTAGTCGCTATAGATTGTTTCGTAGAACGCCATGATATAGCAAGTATTTCCACATGTAAATATATAGCCCGTTTGAGAACGTGCTTTATGTGGATCGGATAAATAACCAAGCATCTCGCATAACCTATCAATGTTGGACTGGTTTTATTTGAATAAAATAATCCGAGATCAATTGTACCTTGGAGATATCGAAGGACTTGTTTAATTCCATTCCAATGTCGTCGTGTTGGTGAAGAACTAAATCTTGCTAATAAATTGACAGCGAAAGCAATATCAGTGCCGTGTGTTATTAGCAAGATACATCAATGCACCAATTGCACCGAGATATGGTACTTCAGGACCAAGGAGTTCTTCATCATTTTCTTGAGGTCGGAAAGGATCTTTATCCACATTTAATGATCTGGACGATCATTGGAATACTCAATGGATGTGCTTTGTCCATGTAAAATCTTTTTAGCACTTTTGTCGTATATGTTGATTGATGAATAAATGTTCCACTCTCCAAATGTTCAATTTGTAAACCAAGGCAAAATTTGGTTTTACCAAAATCCTTGATTTCGAATTCTCTTTTAAATAATCAATTGTTTCTTGGAGCTCTTCAGAGTTCCAATAAGATTAATATCATCAACATATATAGCTAATATCACAAATTTAGAACCAGATTTCTTAATAAAAACGCATGGACATACCTGGTCATTTTTAAATCCCGCTTTCAATAAATATTCACTAAGACGTGTGAACCACATGCGCCCGCATTGCTTTAGGCCATATAATGATTTCCGCAACTTGATGGAGTAATTTTCACGAGGATAATGTTTATATGCTTCGTGCATATGAAATCCTTCGGGATTTTCATGTAAACATTATTTTCTAAATTTCCATACAAGTAAGCAAAGTGACAACATCTAATAGGCGCATATCTATCTTTTCATGTACCGCCAAACCGATAAGATATCGGAGTGTAATAGTATCAACAACAGGAGAATAAGTTTCATCATAATCAATACCTGGTCTTTGTGAAAAATCTTGGGCTACTAATCGCGCTTTATATCGAACGATTTCACTCTTTTCATTGCGCTTTCGCATAAATATCCATTTGTAGCCAACAAGTTTTATACCTTCCGGTGTTCGGACCGCAGTCCGAAGACTTCACGTTTTGCCGTTGCATTTAACTCCGATTGAATCGCATCTTTCCATTGCAGCCAATCTTTTCTATGCCGACATTCATCAATCGATATTGGTTCGGGATCATCATTATCCCGTGTAACATCAAGAGATATATTGTATGCAAATATATTATCAATAACAGCTTCTATCCGATTCCAACTTCTACCTGAAGTGGTATAATTGATAGAAATTTCAGTGTTACTTTCATCAACTTCTCGGTTCTTTGTCATCGCTCTCTCTTGGTCTTTATCATTCTTTTCTTCAATATGATCTTCTGGATCATTTAATCCTCTTTTCTTTCGAGGATTTTTATCTTTAGAACCAAGAGGTCGGCCACGCTTCGGCGTGTTTTTGACTCAAAGACTATAGGTATAATATTTTGTTCTCACTGGAACTTCAATTCGAATAGGAGCATTTATAGTTGGAATATGCGATTTTGTAACTCTTCCGGAGTCAACAAAAGCGTCTCGGCATTTGATTTGCAATGCTTTGCAAATGAATTATATTTTGAACTTCAAGTTCACATGCGCTTGTGCGCGGATCAAGATAATTTAATGATGTTGTCCAATCAAGATCCTTTTTATACTCGTTTGGGTTCTCCCCCTAATTTAGGGAATAATGATTCATCAAAATGACAATCAACAAATCTTGTCGTGAATACATCTCCGTCGTGGGTTCAACATACCCGATAATAGAGGGAGAATCATATCCAACGTATATCCCCTTTCTTCTTTGAGGACCCATCTTTGTACGTTGGTTTGGTGCAATTGGAATATATACAAGACACCCAAAAATTCTTAAATGAGCAATATTTGGTTCCGACCCAAAAGCCAATTGCAAAGGAGAGAATTTATGATAACTAGCTGGTCTTATACGTACAAGTGTTGCAAAGCATGTAGAATAGCATGTCCCCGAGCAGATGTTGGGAGATTTGTTTTCATTAATAATGGTCTAGCAATTAATTGTAATCGTTTAATCAAAGATTCAAGCAAGACCATTTGTGTGTGAACATGAGCTACAGGATGTTCAACATTAATCCCAATTGACATGCAATATGCATCAAAAGCATGTGATGAAAATTCACCAAAGATTATCCAAACGGATATTTTTAATGTGATGGTCCGGAAATTGTGCTCGTAATTTAATTATTTGAGCAAGTAATCTCGCAAACGCCAGAGTTGCGAGTAGATAATAAACATACATGTGACCATCGGGATGATGCATCAATTAAGACCATAAAATATTTGAACGGTCCACATGGTGGATCAATAGGTCCACAAATATCTCCGTGAATCTGTTCGAGAAATGTAGGACTTTCAGCTCCTACTTTTACCGGTGATGGTTTAACAATTAATTTTCCTAGGGAACATGCAGTACATGCGAATTTTTCTGATGTTAATATCCTTTTATTTTTTAAAGGATGACCATGTGTATTCTCAATTATGCTTCTCATCATGGTAGATCCCGGATGACCCAACCGGTCATGCCAAATGCTAAAAGTAATAGGATCAGTAAACTTCTGGTTTACTAGATGATGAATTTCAATTGTATGAATTTTTACAAAATATAGACCAGTAGAAAAAGACGGCAGTTTTTCTAATACCGATTTCTTACCCAACTGCATTTGAGTAATAAAAAGATGTTCAATCCCATTTTCCTCACTTGTTTCAACATGATACCCATTTCTGCGGATATCTTTAAAACTCAATAAATTTCTTCTGGATTTTGAGGAAAATAGTGCCTTATCAATAATAATTGTTGTTCCTTTAGGCAACAATATACTAGCTCTTCCGGAGCCCTCAATTACATTTGCACTACCGTTTATTGTATAAATATTTATTTCTCCCATTTTGATATCAGAAAAATATTTCTCATGTTTTAGTATGGTGTGTGTAGTTCTACTATCAATAATGCATACATCATCATTAATAACAGCCATCTGTCTTCTGGCTTTGGTAACGGCAGAAACTCGTGCTTAGTCTTCTGGCTTTTGTACCGGTAGAGACTCGTGCTGATAACGTGTTATAAAATTAGGGTAGTGTTAGAATAAAATCTACACACTACACACTAAGAGAATTCTAACTATTCTTTGCACAAGAATTTCTCTTCAAACTTCTCTCTTTCTTTCTCTCACAATTCTTTCTCTAATCTTTCTTTCACTAATCTTTCTTTCACAAAATGATGGTGTATTACAAGCTTAGAGAATAGCTCTATTTATAGAGCTCTAATTAGTGAAATACATCATGGCATACATCATCTTCAACTAATCTCAATTAATGGTGTCTCCACTAAATGGTGGACATCCATAAAAATCTTCTAATAATTCACATAAATCCATAATTAGTGGAGCCTCCACTAATTAATGGAGATTCCAATAATTCATAACAATTTCCAAATTGTTTTCCAATTTTAAGGTGGTGGACTTTTGTTTTTATTTAGAATTTTATTAGGAAAATTTCTAATCCTTTTTTGTTTTGGATTTTTAGGATATTACTTCTTCTTTACTTAATATTCCTTTAGGAATTTTGTAAACCTATAAATAAAGTTTAATTATCTTAGAAAAAGGGGGTGCACAATGTAGAGATTTAGATATATTTTTGAGTGCATCACCAATATTTTCTCTAGAGAAATAATTCAGTGAATATTGATTCTTTGAGGAGTTTTCATTGGAAATTAAAAGGATTGTAAATGAGTATTTATCTCTTTCCTTTGTTTTTTTTTTTTTTTCCTTGAACAATGATGATTTTAATTCTTTAATTGTATTTAGATATTATTCTTGGATTGATAATTTTGAGTTAATTTAGTTCTTTGATTAATTGATTGTTTTCTTGGTATTTGATTACTCATTTGATTACGAAATTAATTAATTAATTCTTATTATTAACTTGCTTGAAAAAAAGGTTGATAATTTTTTTAATCTAATTAATTTTATATTTGCTATCTCTTAACTTGCTTGAAAAAATGATTAATTGTTTAGAACATTAGTAATCAAATGATGGTTAATGATTGTTAGAATATGGATTCGTTGACAAATTTCATATTTTAAATCACATAAAATATAGGAGTTTGTATGATGATTGATTTTAATGCATTTTTTGGATAAGTTAGTCGAGACAGAATATATTCACTAATTTAACTAGAAGATAGTGATTCCATTGATTGCAAACGAAGTGAGTCTATATTTAATCCTTCATGAGACCAAGATAATAATTGATTGTGATAATTGCTAAGTGGTTCATAGTTATGTTTTCAAGAATATTTGTCTAATTATATATTTTCATATCCTTGAGTTGTATATATATATATATATATATATATATATATTTATTATTATTTTATCACTTTAATTGGTCGGTTAAAGAATGAATGAAAAGTGACTAGTATGTACTTGTTCCTTTGAGGATCGATACTCGTTAATTCCTTATACTATGCTTATGATGAGTATACTTACTCACATGTGTATTTTGGAATTAATATTTTAATTAAAACTTGACTAAGGGATGGATTTAAAATTGATAATTTTATACACCCAAAATTTACTTATCAAGTTTTTGGCACCGTTACCGAGAAACAATATTATGAAAGCTTGCATTTCATTGATTTTGCTATGTAAATATGTACATAAGTAGATACATGTTCATAATTACTAACTTGTCTTTGTATGTTTGTATATATTGTAGATTTTGTTAGTTAATTTTACTGACCTAATGTTAATGTAAAATATGTGTACTAATTGTATTTTTAATTTGATGATTTTTTTGTCTGTAATTTGGAGTCAATACTAACTCTTTTTATTGTCAAGTTTGGACTGGTACTGACACAATATTTTAGACAGACTGAATTTAGTTTATTTTATTTTAATTTTTAATTTTTATATATTTTTTATTTTAATTTAATGTTTAATTTATGCATTCTTATTTTACTTGTATTGTGCCCATGCATTCACTTAGCATTAATTTTTAATTATGTGTTTCTTTTGTTTTAGATTAAAAGAAAAAATGTATATTTTTTATTTTTGATTTTGTTTTGTATTGTATTCATGCATTCCATTAGGATAGCTTTTATTTATCATTATTATTTTTTTTTAAAAAAAAATTAGCAAAAAAAAAAATTGATGTGTCAGAGTTGACCTGGCGCCAGGCCAGAAAATGGCCCAGGCGCCGAGCCAGCTCTACCCAATAGTAACCGCACAAAAAAGAAAAAAAAAGTTCTTTTTCATTTGTTTCCTTAATCTTTTTCTTTTCTTCCTAGATTCTTCCTATTTTATCTTTTCTTCCTTTTTTCTTTTTTTTCTTTTGCTTTTCTTGTTTGTTTCTCTTGTTTGTCTTGTTCTTCTATTTTTCTTTCTTCTTTGATTTTTTTTTCCTATTCCCCCAGAATGGTACTTTCGTTTCTCTATTTTTCACTCCTTCCCTTCATCTTCATCTTCCCCTTCTTCCTTTCTTCTTCTCCCTGTTTTTCTTCTTCTAATTATCCCCATGAATTAAAAGTTGTAACCCTCACACAGTAGGGGAATACATTAGTGCAAAACTTTCTAGATTTTATCTTCTTGAATTTCTTGGCCTTATGTCTTGTTTCGGAAAAATTTACTGGACATAGACATCTCTTTGTTGAGTTTATTGGTTGTAGAAAAATGCATAGAATGGATTGTAAGTCATGTGATTGCTTCTCAAAGTTATCTATGCATTTTTCTGAAATTTTTACAAATATGGAAATCTTGGACAATTGAGCATCCTTGTGATATTTTGTTGTGTTGATTAAACTTAGCTGGCATTGTGTTGCTATCTATGTTGGATATTCTTCTTGTTTTTCTTGAGCATAAAAAATTCTTCACTAAAAAGAGAACCATGTGCAACGGTTGAGACAAAGCGGACCTCGTGATTCCTTTGGAGGTCGTGGTGGTCTATTTGATGGTTCTTTTGGACAATCTAGAGGTCCGTTTGGAGGCTCTACTTTGAGGAGGACTTAAAAGCTTTGACTTTCTATTTTTCTTTTCCTTTGATTTTTATTTGCTTTCAATTACTCTTTAGACTTTTACTTGTATGTTCATTTTTCTATTTGTAAGTTGAATTTCGCTAGCAATAATTCTTCCCACTTTTTGAAGGATGAACTTTTCTTTTCGTGGAGCTAATCTACATTGGGGAGTATTATTTTTTTTTTCTCTCTTTACATTCTTGGTCCCTTGGTTATGCTTCAGTATGATATTTTAGGCCATTTGAGGACAATGTTTAATTTAAGTGTGGGGGCGAGATTTAATTTTTTCCCAAGTGCATCTTTATGATTTTCAATGGATTTTCAATGATATATATTTGAAGGATTTTCAATGATATGTGTTTGAGTTTTTGAAATTGTTGAAGTTTTGAAATTTATTTTTTTTACCTATGATAAGGTTATAATTTTCTCTTTCCCTTTGGATATGATTTTGTCATTCAAATTAGTTGGATTTTTATTAAAAGGTAAATTTATGTATTAAGCTAGATTTTGCTAAGTCTTGAGAATTTAAGTTAATCTTGGTTAGATTTGGTATTTGAGTTTTATTTTATTTTTTGAGTTTGAATATGAATGTTATGATGAAATATGGGAAGAGTTATTGATTAATTCTTATATTATAGATTTAAAATTTACTTGACTTTAAGTTTTGAATAAGGAATGTGAGATGAAAACAAAATTGAGTTGAAAAAAACAATGAGTAGAAACAACACTATTGTTCATGTGACTTGAAAAAAAAATACTCTTATTGATGATCATTGAAGACCTTTAGCTGAAAAGATGGTCAATATGGGGGAGAAGTAGAAAGTGTATTTGGTGCACTCTCTTGAGGTTATCCCGAAAGCAAAAAGGCAAGAAAGAGCAAAGAAAGAAAGAAAGAATTGGTGAGAAAAAAATGATGAGTGATGACTGTAAAGGGCGGCCAATATGATGTGTGAAGTGAAATCCATGCACTTGAGGCTATTAATTTCCAAAGTCATAGAAAAAAAAAAGAAGTGAATAGAGTGTTTTCCTTGTTTAAATAACTCGAGTTTTGTAAATTTGATTTTATAATACTTGAATTGGTTAAATAACTTGACTTGTATGATTTATGTTATTTATATTTTTTCTTGAGGAGTGGAATAATATTCTTGTACTAGATATAAATTTGTTTAACTTAACTTTGATGGCCTTGCGATTATTTGATTTAATGCACGAGTTTACAAAGACTTTTAAAAGGTTGAATGAATGACAGTTTTTTATCTAAAGTTGGAAAAAAATTATGGCTTTGTTATGGATGAATATGAAAAGAAATAAATTGTTTTGAGTGTTTTGTTTAAGTATTTACTTGAGGTCAAGTAAAGATTCAAGTGTGGGGGTATCGATAGGGGTTAAAATAATCGTTATTTTTCTAGTTCTTTGAGGTTAATTTGAGACACATTTAATATAATAATTAGTCATATTCATTTCTATTTGATATTTTACTTATAAAAATATTTTTTGTAATCTTATGCAAAAATAGATGAATTTGGAGGAGAATTGAATAAATTTACAGTATAAATCCAGCACCAGGTCAAGAAGGCTGACCCAGCGTAGGGTCAATCTTGAAAAAGACCGAAAAGAAATAGAGGAACATTGGTATAGGACAGAGGAAGCCGAAATTATAAAAGGAGAGGAAAAGGAGATAAGCCACGCACGGCTCACGGCTTCAACCAACGAACTACGGAAAAGAAGAAAAAGGCAATTTCGGTAGGCCAAGGAAGGAAAAGAAAAGGAATAAAAGGAAAAGGGAAAAGGACAAAGAAAGAAATTCGGTGGGCCAAGGTGAAGAAAGCAACCGAAACAAAAAAAAAGAAAAAAAAGAAACAACAATTCGGCAGCTGCGTATGGCTTGGTTTGCGGCTTAATTGAGCCAATGCAAGGAAAAGAAAGAATTGAAGGTCTTCAGTGGCTTCAGCAATTTCATTGGCTCGGTTGTGGCTCAATTGAGCCGATGCAAGAATTCAAAGGCAAATTAGGCAGCAAAGCAATTTCGGTTGTTCACGGTTTAATTGAAGAAAACGACTTGGGCAATTCAAATTTCAACAAGAAGTGCTTCAGTACAAAACGACAAAGAAGAGTTCCAAAGCTCAATTCAAAATCAAATTTCCAATTTTAAGATGGTGGACTTTTGTTTTTATTTAGAATTTTATTAGGAAAATTTCTAATCCTTTTTTGTTTTGGATTTTTAGGACATTACTTCTTCTTTACTTAGGATTCTTTTAAGAATTTTCTAAGCCTATAAATAAAAGTCAACTACCTTATAAAAGGGAGTGCACAATATAGACACTTAGATATATTTTTTAGTGCATTACCAATATTTTTTCTAGAGAAATAATTCAAGGAGCATTGATTCTTGGAGTAGTTTTCATTAAAAATTAAAAGGCTTGTCTATGAGTATTTATCTCATTCCTTTATTTATTTTTTCTTGAACAATAATGATTTTAATTCTTTAATTGTATTTAGATATTGTTCTTGGATTGATGATTTTGAGTTAATTTAGTTATTTGATTAATTAATTATTTTTCTTGGTATTCGATTCCTCATTTTAGTACGAAATTGATTAATTAATTCTATTGTTAACTTACTTAAAAAAGAAGTTGATAATAGTTTTAATCTAATTAATTTTATATTTTTTATCTCTTAACTTGCTTGAAAAATGGGTTAATTGTTTAGAACATTGGTAATAAAAGGTTGGTTAATGATTACTAGAATATGGATTCGTTGACTAATTTTATATTTTAAATCACATAAAATATAGGGGTTTATATGAGAATTCATTTTAATGCATCTTTTGGATAAATTAGTCCAGACAGAATATATTCACTAATTTAACTAAAAGATAGTGATTCCATGGATTACAAACGAAATGGATCTATATTAAATCCTTCATGAGACTAAGATAATAATTGATTGTGATAATTGCTAAGTGGTTCATAGTCATGTGTTCAAGAATATTTGTCTGATTATTTATTTTCACATCATTGAGTCGTATATATTTATTATTTTTCTTTTTTATTATTTTATCACTTTATTTAGTCGGTTAAATAATGAATGAAAAGTTACTAGTGTGTATTTGTTCCTTTGAAGATCGATACTCGTTAATTCCTCATACTATGCTTACAATGGGTATAATTGATCACATGTGTATTTTGGGATTAATGTTTTAATTAAAACTTGACTAAGTGATGGATTTAAAATTGATGATTTTATACACCCAAAATTTACGCATCAACTACAATTGTAGATCTAATAGATTTAAGCTGTCTTTATTATGATCTAATGAAACTTTGAATTCTTATACTTTTATTTGACAGATCTGAGCTACCTTTATTATTATTTGATGAACTGCGTAACTACTTATGTTTTTATTTGTTAGATCCGCGCTATTTTTATTACCCACTTGATGAAATTCATAATTTGGTCCTTGTAGAACCCGATGGTTACTGTATCAACCGAGGAAGGGACTTTACAACTATTATTTGTTTTTGGCCTTTTCATATCTCAATATTTATACATAACATTTTCATTTGTATCATCTCATGTCTTCCCTTTTCCACTTTTCTCCATCACTTCGGAAGCTTCATCTTCCTCCTCTTCATCCTTTCAAAAACCCACTATTCTTAAAGAAGAAATCAATCTAGTGGATTTTGACCAGTCTATTAATAATTGAAAAATCCTCATGCATCCCACTAAGAATATCTATTGAGATTCTAAATAGAACTTTGTTTCTGACTATCCCATTAAGAGTGTTGAGTAGATCATTCCTCTTAACTTTGATTATAAATAAATCCAACTTTTGTCCAAAAAACCCATTGAACAACATAGACAAAAATATAACTACTTGCACCTTGGACTTGTACAAGTTCCTGCAAAACCTTTGAGCAAAGAAGGTTTGGATAAATCACTCTTACTTTGTAAGAGATTACAACTTCCTTAACATCAACGATTTCTTGTTAGGAATTGTTGAAATAAGTCTTTGTGGTGGACTAGTCTATTTTGACCATTTTTTTAATTTTACTATCTCCTTCCAAGACAAAAATATCCTTGATGTCTTAACATTGAATGTTAAGATAGACAATTACAAGACCAAGACTGGTTCTCTACCTATAGCAATCATCTACCGGATCTAGCATAACACTATGAATTTAACCTATAATTCTAGAGCTCTCAAGAGCATGAAGAAAGGAAAAACAATTCCTTTTCATACAGACTTTACCAAATCTCACATGACTATTCCATGCCCTATTATTTGGAGCCAAGTCACTCTTCCAAATGACTAGAAACTCCTGAATGTATCTCCGAGTGTTCCTGTCTAAAATACTACCATATTCAATATTACATAGTTCTTTTCGGGTTCTATTCACATCTGCTTTGATACCAAAGATGTCTATCCACCAGATTAACTCTGGAAAAAAAAAGCATTCTATTCCTGAGTTGGTAGTAGCAAGACATTTTGTCTCCCCAGTTACCCTGCTGTTGGTATCATAGCTAGAAGGAGAAGTAGGGTCACTGATTATGTCTTTTGTCTTGTGATCGTACGGTTAAGACAGATTTGATGGTAAAAAACTAGGCAGTTTTCCGTTCATCTTATAATAGTATTATTAGATCAAATTTGATGGATGAAAAGCTAATCAGTTATGGCATTCTCCGTTTCATAATATTGATGGAGTACTTTGTGTTAGGGATATGCTCTAGAGTCAATTTGTATTTATACTATTGTCGTTATGTATTATGTAATAATACGCGGCATTTCTTTCCATGAATAGTGCATTTAATTTTGTGGTCATCAAGTATATGACTTGATAGTAAAACCCTACAATTAATACAATAAACTATCCCTGATTGATTATTATTAGTGAAACAATAATAAATTAAGATTAGAATATTTGTGACTTGATGACTATGTTTTACTGATCATAAATATTTGTGATATCAAGTCAAAACATAAATAAATATTAGAGAACATTGTATTGGACATGACCTACTGTGAGAGTACTTCATGACCAGTAAAACATATACTACTGTCGTTATGTATTATGTAATAATACGAGACATTTCTTTTCATGAATAGTGCATTTAGTTTTGTGGTCATCAAGTTGTGACTTGATAGTAAAACCCTACAATTAATACAATGACTATTCTTAAACTATCCCTGATTGATTATTATTAGTGGAACAATAATAAATTAAGATTAAAATGTTTGTGACTTGATGATTATGTTTTACTAGTCATGGATATTTGTGATATCAAGTCAAAATATAAATAAATGTTAGAAAATATTGTATTGGACATGACCCATTGTGAGAGTACTTCATGAAACATGTTATAAGTACTTTTTAGCCATAATGATATTAAAAGTCTTTCGACTTGAATTCATCATAGTTTCCTACTTGATAAGTTCTATATTTTGACGTTGTCTAAAGTTTTCTTTAACCAGATAATAAATTAGACTACTGTTGGATATATAATAAATCAAGGAGAGGAATATGATTGATAGTGAATGAATTTGTCCTTCTTAATTATGTGAGATATATTCATGGGCCCCTTGATAAGTTAGTCTGTTAAAATGCATGGTTGTGGTTAAATATATCAATTTGAGATATTGATATCATTTGTTTGAATAGTCTATTATGAGATTAAGAAATAATTAATTAAACTCAATAAGGATGACATGTTCCGTGCCTTATGCTTAATTTGGATGTCGTCTGACAAAAGGACTAAATATAAAATTATAGTTCAAAGAGATCACTTATCTTTATTTAACTTGGATAGTTATAATATTTTGCTAGAAATTGCTGTTAACTTGTGGGCCATTTAAATGTGATTTAGGTACACTGCTAATGTTAAATGAACCTATATGGTCACATAATAAGCGAACTCGTTAGGTTATTTTTCTTGTAACCAAGTTAGATAAATCTAGAAATATGTCTATATTAATCGAATCTAGAAAATTTACTAGAAATAATGAATTTAGAAATATGTTCAGATTCGATGTATCTGGATGATGTCCAGATTGCAAGAATCCGACTCGGTAAATTAATTAGTTAAATTACTGAGATAATGGCAAAATCTTATCATATCAATTATAATTTAATTTGAATTTAAAATAAAATATAATAAGATATTATCAAAGTTGGACTCTAAGAGGTTTGGGTAGTTTTAAAAGAAAACCCTAGTCGTCTTCTAAAAAGAGCTCTCTGTTAATATTCGAGCCTCCATTCACCAGAAAAAAAAAAAAACCTCTCAAACCCTAGGAGCTAGCACTTCCGAGGTAACGAGTTAGTTCGTCGTGTATATCCGATAGAGGGCGTTTGCACACTGCATCGTCTGGTGATCGTTCGGGTTGCACGTATGACAGTAAAATCAGAATTGAAAGATTTTGATTACGTAGAACAAAAGTAATTCTATAATCTTTATATCAATTCAATCGTTTGGCTTAGGTCTTTGGAAAGGATTCGTGGATGTTTTTTACGTTTAGGAGTCCACAAATACTAACACTTTGTTAGATCCAAAATTATTAGTCTAAACACTAGACTGGAGACTCACCTCCAATTGCAGTCCAGGCAACCGAGGATAGGTGAGTAAGACTTGTAAGCTTTGAGGGGAGGACTTTGTCCATGACTTGACACACTATTTTGAAAGTCTAGTAGACGACTACAGTTACAGATCTAATAGATTTAAGCTATATTTATTATGATATGATGAAATTTTAAACTCTTATTCTTTAATTTCATATATTTGCGCTATTTTTATTATTATTTGATGAACTGCATAACTGCTTATGTTTTCATTTGTTAGATTCGCACTATTTTTATTTCCACTTGATGAAATTCATAATTTGATCCCTATGAAACTTGAAGGTTTTTGTATCAATTGGGGAAGGTACCTTACAACTATTATCTATTTTTGACCTTTTCATATCTCAGTATTTACACATAACATTTTCATTTTACATAATCTCATATCTTCCCTCTTTCGCTCTTTTTCCTCCACTTCGGAAGCTTGGTCCTCCTCTTCATCCTCTCAAAAACCTACTTTTCTTAAAAAAGAAATCAATATGGGGGACCTTGACTTATCTATTGACAACTAGAAAATCCCTAAGCATCCCACTAAGAATATCTATCGAGATTCTAAGTGGAACCTTGTTTCTAACTATACCATTAAGATTGTTGAACAGACCATTCCTCTTAATTTTGATTATGTAGAAATCCAGCTTTTGTCCAAAAAAGCCATTGAACAATATAGACGAAAATAAAACTACTTGGACTTGTACAAGTTGCTGCAAAACCTTTAAGCAAAAAAGATTTGGATTCATCACTCTTACTTTGTAAAAGAGATTGCCAATTCCTTAACTTTAATGATTCCTTGTTAGGAATGGTTGGAACAAGTCTTTGTGGTAGACTCGTCTATTTTGACTGTTTTCCTAATTTCATTCTCCCTCTAAGATAAAAATATCCTTGATTTCTTAACATTGAATGTTAAGATAGATAATTACAAGACCAAGACAGGTTCTCTGCCTGTAGCAATCATCTACTGGATCCAATATAAGGCCATGAATTCAGCCTTTAATTCTGGAGCTCTTAAGAGTATAAAGAAAGGAGAAATAATTCTCTTTCATACAGATCTTACTATATCTCACATGACTATTCCAAAGCCTATTATTTGGAGCCAAGCCACTCTTATAGATGATTGGAATCTTCTGGATGCATCTTCGGGTGTTCTTGTCCAGAATACTACCGTATTCAGTATTACATAATTCTCTTTGGGTTCTGTTCACATCCGCTTTGATCTCAAAGCCAAAGATATCTATCCACTAGATCTGACTTTGGAATAACAAGGTATTCTATTCCTAAGCCAATAGTAGCAAAACATTCTGTCTTCTCTCTTCCTACACACATTCAAGCCTTTTACCAGAATATGCCAATTTTCAATAGCGAGCATGGAGAGTATGTTGCGATCATTGGTAGCAGGAGTTAATTTATTAGAATCATCCTTAACAGGAGATTCGACAGTGTTGGAAGGAAAGGAATTATTTTTGGGCTGGTTCTCAGCCATGCAAAGAGGCTAAGACATGATGATTAAGGTCTTATTAGGCCTTGATGTCTCAGACATCAAGTTTCAATTTTGAAATGTCAGATTGTAAATCTATAAATGAAGGGGATTGTCTATGAGAGGTTGGAAATCGGTTTAAGATTTCTGTAATATTGTAGGTTTTCAAGACATGAGGGTTTTTGTGGAATAGGTGGTTCTTTGGAGGTTGGGTAATAGCTTTTTTGAACTAATCAAGGTAATATTTCTTTTAGGACTGATCAGAAAGATTGCTAATAAGATCAAGAAGCATAACTTGTTCTTTTGTCAGAATATTGATTTTAAGATCATCGCCTACTTTTGAGAAAGAATAATCAGAAGAAGATCCTGGATCATTATCATTGAGAGGACCAATAGTCGGATTCTAAAGCTGTTACTTAATCTTTTGGAAAGAGATTTCTTCCTTGAGGGGACTGATTTGGTTTTGCTTACATTCAAGAAGCTGAGATGTGTGTCTCACGCCAGAGAGAGGAAAGGAAGGAGGACACCATTCATAATTTGAATGCCTTTAGGAGTGACAATGAAATGTATGTTTTGTTGAATAAAAGGAGTATCAAGAATATGATTTGTAAGATTCTTGGCCAGGAGAAAAGAGATTTTTACTGATAGAGATGATCCACAAAGGATTTTAACATCAGTAGGTTTATATTTAATGGATAGATGGGATCCACTAGTAGATTTAAGTTTTTTGGATGTTTTATCGAAAAAGTTGGTTAAAATTAGACCTTTCTGAACACAATTGAGATCAACTCTCGTATAAAAAAGAGTTGAAGGTTCAGTAACGAAACTATTGCTTATGACTAGAGTAACAGTAATATGTTATTTTTGGATAATTATTTACTTTCAGTCTACTTAAAATAATAAGTACTAACACTTTTGTCTATATTTTAAAAAATAAAGTATAGTCTACTCCTATTGACCATAAGTTAGAGTCTTAAAATTTCTAAATTATCTTTTTAAGTTAGAAAGTATGAGTAATTTAGTCTTGTCTTTTTAAAGTAAAATACATGCTACTCCTATTAACCATAAGTCAAAGTCTCTCTACCTTTCTCTGTATACCTTTCTTTTCTCCTCCCTCTTTCTTCTTCATCTTCTTTTCTAATGTGCTGCTTCCTTTAAAGGATCGTGAGAAAATTAAATATGCAACGGAAGACAACAAATTAAAATTTTTTCCGTGCTAAAGTTTACGAATACTTACTTTTAGGGTATTTTACTTGAATAACATGAGTCGGATTCGGGTTTGACGATGCTTCCTGAACTGAAACGTCTACTTGTTCTGCAGGAATATTAGCTAACCGTTGACTTTTTCGCATAAAAAACTTATCTCGTTAGCTAGCTCTTGACCTTCTAGAGTATTCTTTAACCTCTACGGACCTCTACCGGTGAAAGTAGAACTAGAGCAAAAAAGATTGAAAGAAAAATGGAAGAGCTAAAATGATAAAGGAAAAACAAAGAAAAAATGATGAGAAAAGAAAATGGTGGCCGTTTGATTTTCGTTCAAAAGAAAAGAACAGAAAGCTCTGTACGCGTGTTGTGTTTTTCCCAAAATTCGGTCAACCACACCAGTACACAAAACCAGACGTATTTTTATTAATAGTTTTCCTTTTCCTTTTCTAACAAAACAATCAGCCTTATTTTCTTTTCCTTTATTTCCTTTTCCTCTTCTTCCTTTTGTAGCAACGGCTCCTTAGGATTTCTAAAAATCCTTAAGTCATTACAATATCTTGGTGAGCCAAGGTTTTTCTTAATTAGTCCAAGACCAATTAAATAGATCTCTTATTAATTAATTAATATATTTGGGCCCAATATTAAATTACTCAAGACAATTAATTAATAAATAAATTATTTAAATTAGCTCTTTTATTAACTAATTAACCTACTTGAGCCAATATAAAATTATCCAAGATAATTAATTAATTAAATTGGCCCAATTAATTATTCTAACTCAAATAAATAATTAATTAGACTTCCTAGAATAATTCTCCCAATAATGAATTCATCCAATAACTCTATATAGTAAATAAATTTACTAAAGTTATTTGAGCTATTCTGAGGACCAAAAGATATATTATTCTTGACTATTAAAATAACCAAAATACCCATGCTAACAAATATCGATATTTTAATAATTTTAAATATTTCATTTATCATCATATGAAAATATTAACTCCGAAAATAATATTGCAAGTGCAGTGTCTTCGATTTATAGGTTTAATGACGAAAATATCCCTCTATGCAACACCCGTCATTGAGATAGGAAAAATACACTAACACATTTCTCAATAATATCTACCATCCTTTGATAACTAGTCCAATAATCCATGACTTTCAGTATATATCCACTTATCACAGGGAGCTACCCAAAAGTATACATGCTTAGTCATATTTTCCAAGGCCCTAGATTCTTAGATTATCTCAGACAATCATAAGGGTGTGATTTTTTCACGTAATGAAGCATAGAAACTCTATTGTATAAGTCTGTCTTAATTAACTAGAATTAAACACCCAACGAACAAAGTTATTGGCGTTGCAATAAGACCTTACCAAACATACATCAAAGTGTACAAGTCAAGTTTCACCAAACCACCAATTTATACTCAAGTCTTAGGATGCTCGTCCACGCAGTAATTGCGATAAACCTATCTTTATTTAATTTAATACTTTTATAAAGATTATTATCACGTGGTCCAATTCTACGTATTTCAAATCTGCTTATACTATTGGTGTGAGTAGGCTACTCATTGGTTAAAGGTAAATTATTTTTCAGTTAGAAACTATAATGTAATGATCTAAACCTTGATGAAATGCCCAAATCTATCAATTGATCAAGAATAATTTTTCGCTTATGTGTTAATAGTCAATAATCTATACCTTATTGTGAAAGCATGACTCAATCACGTAGATTACTTACTAACACATTTAGACTTTAATGCGCAATATATGTAAACAAACAATCATCAATGAATGAAATTTTTATTAATTTCTAAAATATAGAAATACATAGTCTATTTTGGGAATACATTCTAACAGTCTCCCACTTGCACTAAATAGACTGTGAAAGTCCATTTGTAGAGCAACTCCAAGTTCTTTAAGGAACTTCTGGAGCCAAACTGCTTCTTTCTAAAGCTTCTGAAGCTGCCACATACTTAACTTTTATGGTAGAATTAGTAATGTAAGATTGCTCAACACTCCTCCATGAAATAGTCCTTCTAGACAAAGTGAAAATATATTCACTAGTGGATTTTCTTTCATCTTTATCCACCTAAAAGTTTGAATCCGTGTAACCGGTAGGAATTAAGTCATCGTCCTGTAAACAAGCATATAATCCCCCGTTCCCTTTAGGTACTTGAGAATATGTTTTATAGCTTGCTAATATTCTTTCCCTAGATTCGACTGATACTTACTAACCATGCCTACTGCAAAGCAGATATTCGACCTTGTACAAAACTTAGCATATATGAGACTTTCCACTACCGAGGCATAGGGAATCCTACAAATCCTTTCGTTTCCTTGTTATATCTTAGGACACTGCTTGGAAGATAAGACCAATCCATGTCTAAAGGGTATAATTGCCTTTTTACACTGATCCATACTAAACTTAGTTAATATCTTGTCAATATAAACATATTGGGATAAGCTTAATATTTTTTACTTTCTATTTCTAAGAAACTTTATTCCAAGAATATAGCTAGCTTCTCTTATATCTTTCATACTAAATTAACTAGATAGCCAAACATTTATGGATGACAATGTTCTTACATCATTCTCAATGAGTAGAATATCATCCACATAAAGTACCATAAAAGACACGTTATTACCATCTGTCTTCTTATACACGCATGGTCCATCTACGTTTTATATGAAACCATAAGACACTACAGTCTCATTAAAACATATGTTCCATGCCCGTGATGCTTAAGTCCATAAATGGGCTTCTTAAGCTTGTAAACTATATGTTCTTGGCATTTTGCAACAAAGCCGCTTGGGTCATGTAAATGTCTTCGCTAAGACATCCATTAAGAAAAGCTTTCTTAAAATTCATTTTTCATATCTCGTAATCATGATGACATACGATAGACAAGAGATTACGTATAGACTTAAGCATGACAACAAGTGAAAATGTATTCTCAAAATCAATATCTGCTTTCTGAGTATAATCTTTTGCAACCAACATTGCTTTAAAGGTTTCTACCTTTTCATCCGCACTTCTCTTTCTCTTGTATACCCACTTGTACCCTATGAGTTTAATCCCATCAGGTGCAGTGGCAAGATCCCAGACTTGATTGAGATACATAGACTCAATCTCGGCATCCATTGCTAGTTGCCATTTATTTGCATCAACATCAACAATGGTTTCATCGTATCTAGTGGAATCTTGTTCTTGATGGTTAGAGACTACCTCAAAGGCTTCTCCAATTCATCTTTTTTGAAACCCTAAATATCTTCCCACTACGATGTGATTCATTTTGTATAAGAACATCTGACTGTGCCTTTTTAGTTTCTTCAATTAGGCTACTAAAAGTTGAAGTATTAATTAACTTCTCTTTCAATTCCACCTTACTCGAAACTTTAGTGGACACACTTTATTCATCCTTGAAATATCTTGCATGAGTACTAATAAGTAACTTTTGCTCTTAGGATTAATAAAAGCATCCACCCCTTGTTTCTTTTGGATTCTCTACAAAGTAGCATAACTCTGAACTTGGGTCTAACTTACTTTTTTTAGTCAGTACATATGCTGAATAACCTCATACCTTGAGATGATTCACACTGGGCTTTTGTCCAGTCCACTTCTCATAAGGTGTCTTAGGCACTGACTTGGAAGGTACCAAATTCAAATTATATACTACTATTTCTAGAGCATATCCAAAAAAAGAAATAGAAAGAGTTGCATGACTCATCATGCTTCTGACCATTTCTATCAAAGTTCTATTTTTTCTCTCAACTACTCCATTCTGCTGGGGAATCCTAGGTACAGTTAGCTGAGATACAATGTAAAATCCCACCTAAACCTACCCTAGAATTAGAGGGATGGGATGTATTTCAAAATATATTTCATAAAAATTATTTTTGGGATAAATTGTGTGCTTTGGAATGGTTATATATGGGTTACATAGTTTATTTAGGCTTAATGAGTATTAAGGGTAATTAGAGAATTTTACTTGAGGTTGAATTAGGAAGAGGCCTGAGATTTAGAAAGGAAAAGAATTTGGTTGGGAAAATAAGAATACGAATTAATGTGGTAAAGTGGTTAGAGCTTTGTGGTTAATTTCTAAGGTCTAGAGTTTAAATCTCATCAACTAAGAAAAAAGAATTTAGTTGGAAAAATAAGAATAAGAACTAATGTGGTGAAGTAGTTAGAGCTTTTTGGTTAATTTCTAAGATCTTGAATTTAAATCTCATCAACTAAATATTTTTTTTTTAATTATCCTAATCAATGTTTGAATTTTTCTTTTTACATTTCATGAAGATAGGAATGTTGTCTTGAGGAAGATAATTGTAATATTCTAACCATATGATCTTGTCCTAAAAGAAAATGTAAAGGAATTCTAATCTCCATTAATTTGGCAATCTATATCCCAGCCTATTTGAATTTAAAAATATTCATATATCTTTAATTCTTCTAATTTTCTAATAAAATGTCTTAGATAAATCTTGGACTTGAATTTTGAAGGGAAAATTTCAACTCTTGGGAGGAGAGATGACCGAAATATAGAAGGAAAAACAGCTAGATGGTTTTCAATTGAATCACCATAGTTTCTTCTTTAAAGAACTATATTTTTCTTGTTCTTGTTTTGGTATAAATCTGGATTTTTTTCCAACATTCCCTCTTGGCTGGATTTCCGAAAAATGCAGCACATTTGTCTATTCTTTTCTTGCTAGCAAACAACCATTTCGTGTAAATAAGGAGTTGAAAATTCTTTGGAAATTCGCAGCTATTATGGCTTCACCAAATCAAAAAGTTTTCCAGCAAGCTACTAAGTGTTTTAGACATCGAAGTTGAGCAATCAACCTATGTATAAGGTCATCTAAAGTTTTCATCTTTCTTCTCTAAGATGGTGGTTGAAACCCACCATTAATGGACCTTCAAGCACTCCTATTTTCCAGCTGCAAATCCATTCAAAATTTTAGCTAACAAAACATCCTAGATTCTATGAGTTCTTGTAGCTAAATCCCAGAACTTTTGTCCAGGTTGCATAGCAAAAGTAAAAATCGTTTTCTTCTTCAATTCTCTTCATCATTTCGGCCACCTTGAAGCCATGGCCGAACATCTTGTCTTCTTCATCAACCTTGGCCATTAGAGCTCCATTAAACCACCTCAAATCTCTCCTAACTTCACTCCATTCAAAACATTTCAAACATGAAATTAAATTCCACCTTTTACTCCCTTAAACTCTCACCCAACTAAGCTAGTAAAACCAGAATTTTATCTCTCTTGTACAGCCATTTTCGGCCAGCTCTAAGCCTAGGATAATTCTCCATTTCACAATCAAGACACGGCTAAGTTAGCAACCCACCATTGAAGGACTAGAGACATTCAAGAAGAAATCACCATTAGCAAATTTTCTATCTCAAAAACCTCCACTTTTTCCTCATTTTGAAATTTAAACTAGCTCTAGTCTCTTTCTCTCCCTTGGATAACCCAAACTCCATCCTCCTAGAAAGGCCATTCGGCCATCACTCACCAAAGCACTCATCTTCTTCTCTCAACTTTCTCTTGTGTTCTCAAGAACACCTAGAACACACACTACTCTTCTTCAACCTTTAGCCACTTCTACTCATCCTAAATCACTCCAAATCTCTCAAATCAACTAGGATTCAACCTAAACTCATCCTTAGTATACTCCATAACACTAAAACGATCAAAGTTGATCTTTCTTTCGGATCAAACGTGCATTTTTTGTTCAAGACAAAAAGAACACCAAAAAGGTAAAAAAAAAAAAAGAAAAGGTTCAATCATCTTATTCTTCTTCTCTTCTTCATCTTCTTTTCTTCACAATCTTAATCTCTCACATGCACTCTCTCTCTTGGCCAATCCTTTGGTGGTCACCCTTGAACAGCCTCAATCAATAGAAGACTCATCAAGGCACTCAAGGGTCTTCATTGGACAAGACAATATCTTCGATTCCAACGATCATTAAACAAGTATTTCTACTATAACCTTCTTATTTTCAAACTCAAGACTATTAGATGATGAAATTAATGTGTTGATTTAATATTGATGGGATGGAGATATGTATGTAGCTATGAAGAAGAATAATCTTAAGATATGAAGATCGAAATGGGTATCGAGGCTCGTGAATTATTGTTGGGTTATACTTTAGGATCTTTATATGCTCACTAGTACATTATGATTAGAGGCTTGATACCACTAATATGGATGTTTTGATGAATGATGGAAATATTACCACCATTGTTTTGCTTATGCTCCCATGATATTATTTTTATACTAAATGCCTTGCTAATCTTATCATTAGTATAGTATCACCCTTGTTGTGATTAATAATATTACTATGGTCATTAAAAAAATTTATTATTTTAGCTACTTTTTACTATTACTATTATTATTATTATTATTATTATTTAATCTATTAATTTCAGTTAACATTAATATTTTTGAAATTACTAATACTTATAATATTATTATTTTATTAGACAAACAAATAGTAATATTTTTATTAAGCATTATTAAATATAAATAATAATATATTGGGATAAATTAATATCAATATCTTTTATATTAATATTTTTATTAATTATTCTTACTAATACTTTTATCTACACTTATGTATTATTTATACTAATAAAAAATAAATTATTAGTTATTATTATTTGTTATTAAATAATTATTATTTATTATTTATGACACATATTTATATTAGCATACCAAATTATTCTTATTTTATAAATTAATAACAAACTCCAAAATACCTTATCAATTAATTTTAGAACTTCTAAAACATTATTAGCATAATTGGATGTTATTGTTGATTAGTTGAGCTTAAGTATATTAGGTTGGGAGTTATTGATTTGTACAGTTGTTACTTAGTTGTGAACCATTGGTGACTTATACCCTATATTTACCCCATGTAGGGCTAAATTGCCTTGAACCCAACTTGGAAGACTATTGTATCAAGGGAAAGCAAGAGATCAGGTAAGCCTTGGCATAAGACTGTTTGCAAGTCACAGTCACTTTGGCAAGTTAAATGGTGCCATATACGTGTAAATGTATTTTAGAATGCAATTATGGGCAATTTATTCTACTTTTTCTGTTCAAGTAAACTACTTCAAATTGAGCAAGCAATTTAAAGTAAAACGCTAAATTTTTCCTAAAAATCACTTTTAGCAAGAACTATGTAAACCATAATTGTTATTTCAAAAAATACACTTTGGATGATTTTCCTTTCCAAAAAGGGACAAACTTAACATTGAGTACTCAATGAGGGTAGACTATTAGGACTAATCTTTGAAGGGTTAGGATAAGTCTCTCAGTAGGTGGCCACCTCTAAGGGGTAAGTCCTTCTCGGATAGAATACCAATTCTGTAGATTATACCGGTTTAAGTTAGCAAGTACAGTTCAAGTGAACTATGTATTTTCAGAATGCACAATTGATAAGTTTGGGTGTAGAGATGGAGAAGTATCTTATCCGGTGAGCCGTGCACCTACCTTGTGTCAAAATACATAAAGTGTAGCATCCTGACCATTCTCTTGACATGGTACACAAACTGTGGTGCCATGTCTATTTCTTTGAGTGGTTGCTTTTATTTTATACAATGCATGGCATTAGAAAGGAAAACACCATTCCTCACTTTGCAAAATTTATTTGTGACTTGCCAACTCTTTACTTTTATAAATGTTTCTCAACTTGCATATATGAACTGTTTTCCCTGAAATATTCCAAGCACACATGGACTTACTGAAATTTTTTTCTCACCACCTTATCATATCATGTTTTCAAGTTGATCCTGTTGTGAAGGTTGAATGATTAGTGTTGCTTTTCAATGAAGACTTATTTTGATTGTATTTTATTTTGAGAGACTCTAGTTGACATTTGTTTATTTTGAGACTTGTTCAAGTATTGGTTTGATTTATAATAAGTTTAAATTTAGAGCATTTCTTTCATTTTTTCTGTGAGTCCTAGTTATAAAGACCCCTTAACCTAAGAACGGGACAACATCCCTGACCCTATTGGGGTACGTAGGTAGTGGGGTGTTACATGCTATATCCTAATGTGCCAAGTAGTCCTTGAATTCACTAAGGAGATACTCTCCACCATGATCCGATCTTAGCTTTTTGATTAATTTACCTATTTAACGCTCATCTCAGCCTTAAACTCCTTAAATTTATCAAAAGAGTCAGACTTACGCTTTATCAAGTAAATATAACCAAAACGCGTGTGATCCTCTGTAAATGTGGTGAAGTATTCATAACCTTCTCTAGCAGGTGTAGACATAAGACAACAAACATCAGTATGAAGTAACTATAATAGTTTTGTCGCCCTTTCCGCCTTTTGAGTAAAGGACATTTTGTTCATTTTACCCATAATACAAGATTCAAACTGAGGTCATTCGTCCAATTTCAATGAGTCTAAAGATCCATTTTGGATTGACCTCTGAATCCGATTAGGATTTACATGTCCTAATCTCAAGTGCCATAAATAGGAGTAATTTGATATGGCCTTTCTCTTCTTATTATTCGATTTCGTCTGAGTATTATTTATTTGACAATTAATAGGATTAATATAGAAAAAATTCCCATACATGTACTCAAAACATATAATATTTCCATTTCTATTGATTAAAATACTAGAATGGAAAGAAACAGAATATTCATGATTAATCAATCTTGAAACTGAAATCAAATTCTATTTAAAACTAGAAATATATAAAATATCTTTCAAAACTAAAATCCTATTACAATCAAATAAAAGTTCCAAGTCTCCCACTGTTTTGGCCTACAATTGTGCTCCGTTGCCCACTCTTTGTCTATACTCTTCTCTACTGAGTTATCTTATCTTGCTGAACCCCTGTAAGGAGTTACAGATATAGTCAGTGGCTCCAAAATCAACAATCCAAATGGATGATGACCCAACCATCAATATATACTCTAAGCATAGAATAATACCTAAAGAGGACTTGGCTAAGAACTCTGGGCAATCCTTCTTGAAGTGTCCTTTCTTATTATACTTGAAGCACTTACCCTTAGGCTTGTCACTAGACTTGGATGGACCGGGCTTGGATTCCTTGGGCTATGCCCCTTCATTGTTCTGGGTCTTCTTCTTCTTGAACTTCTTAAGCTTAAGCCCAGTTCTAGAAGATGAACCATAATGAATAACCAAAATCTTTGACTCAAGCTTCATAATTTTCTCAGTAGCTTAGCTTCTTTTATCAACTCAGTCAAAGACATATTTAATTTGTTCATATTATAGTTTAACTTGAATTGAGAATATGAATTTGGAAAAGTCTCAAGAATCATGTCAATTTGGCTCTCAACATCAATTGTTGCCTTAAGGACCTCGGCCTCCTCGAAGTGAACAATCATCTTGAGTATATACTCGCAAACCGATGCCCCCTAAGCTATTTTAGTATTCATGATTGTTCTAAGAGCTTCCTGCCTTGCTAGTCGGCTCTCGTAAGCAAACATGGTACGTAACGATACATCGATGTCATATGCAGTAGGCATGTTTTCGTATTTAGACTGGAAAACATTGGATATGGAAGCCAACATATAGCATCGAGCCATTTCATCAGCTTTCCTCCATTCCTTCTTAGCCTTATGATCTTGGTTTGTGGAATCTTTTCCAATTTCAGAACAGGGGTCGGTCAGAATATATTTGTACTCTTCTGTAGTGAGTGTAATGTTTCAGATTCTATTTCTAGCCTAATTTCTGTTGATTGGAAAAAAAAAACTTCATTCAAAAAAATGTTTGTTTTGGAAAAACATATAGAAATGCACATTTAAAACATCATATTATTTCCATGATATAATTAACCTGTTAAAACCATTATTAAAAATATGAAAATTTTGGCTCTTAAAAAAATTGACAGAGCTTTGTAGAAAGGTTACCAATTTTCTATGTTAAGTGTATAATCATCACAAATTCAACTTTATTAATCGGTAATGATTCAAAAATAGTTCTATCGATATGATGGTCACTACTCTCACCACCTACGAATAATCCAACATTAATACATCCAACGATAGGTTAGCCGCCACTAACACTTATCTTAGGCTTTAGTTATAATTCCTCCATTAATTCTATATTCTCGTAGAAATTCATCCTATAGGAGGTCATGCTCAAAATGACATGAGGATAACTACAATCTCTAACAGGAATCAGTGATGGAAGCTTTGGAGCCATTGGAACCCCTCTCCTACTTAATCTTTTTGAGAAAAATAGATTTTTAGGAAAAATGTTTCTTTAAAATTAATTAGTTTTTATTAACTTTAGTGAAAGTCCAAAAAATCAACCAATGTTCTCTATGTCAAGGATAAAAACCTTTTAGGAGAATAACTTATGAATTTTTATTTCACTACTTGAGTTAAAACCATTTTCTAGGAACTAAATTTAAATTATTTAAATTCAAAATTATTCTCCATGTCAAGGATAAAATTCTTTGGAAGAATAAATCATGAGTTTATTTTAAATTACTTAATTCCATTTTAAAACGTTTTCCTTAATTGGTTTTTTCTAGAGAAAAATTAATTTCTCAAAAACCTTTGTGCATTTGATCACAAAATTAAATAAAATAGACATGCTCAAAAAACAAACCTTTTATATACTATTTCTAACCTTTAATTCTTATGTGACCAAATAATGGATTAAACATTATAATAGTAATAAAACTAAAATAATCTTATTTAATCCTAAAGTGGTTCCGCCTTTACTAACTATTTTCATGCAAAATTATTTATCTTTATAAATAAACCATTGCAAGAAAATAACCTCCTGTAATATAGGACCCCAAAAGAAAAAAGAAGTTACAAGAAAATAAAATAGGAAAAACTTCAGAAGACCCATACCGGAAGAACCGAACCACGCGATCGAACCAGTGCAAAAACTGGTCCACCTAGTGCACAATCCGTTTGCGGCTTCTCTCCATCCAGCAGCGGCTTCGGGAGACATGAGACCAAAAAACTAGTAGTAGGTCTTGGGAAGCCAGCCGCAACTACATATCCAAGAAAGATTGTAAACTAGCCGAGGCAATAGAGAAGCTAGTCGAGGCTTCTTTCTCCAAAAACTAGGCAGCCAACCACGGTTTCTGTTCTCCCCGGCTGTGGCTTGTGAGTGTTCAAACTCACAAGCCGGCTACAACTTCAATGAAACCAACCGCGGCTGGACTTCTTCGGGTACATTCCGTTTTCCTCCGTTTTACTTTTCTTCTTCAGGTTTTCTTTCAAGGATTTTTTGTGTTGATCCAAGCACCAATTTTTTGTACAAGAATTCGTAAAATAAATTGAAATACAACTCTCATGTTTAGTTGCCATCATTGAGTTTGGAACTTGAACAGACTGTCGGTGATAAGCTAGAGGAAGGTGAGGATGACGTCTGCGAAAAGCCGTATTCGATGAAATTCGTACCTCGAAAAGTTAAGGAGTAGGAATCCTTATGGATTCGGCCTTTTACATATGTGAGGAAGGTAATCAAAAAGGAAAGAAGATGTTCTTCTTTCTTTTATCACTTAGGAGCCGGAAACTCGAATTTTTAGTGCGATCTCCCGAGAATTAAGACAATTAAATTTTATGAAAATAGTTTCATTAGCTCCCGAGGTGTTATACCCCGTAGGAACTATGAGATCACCCTAAGGACGCCTTCGACATCCAGGGGTCACGAACCTAGGGCTCAACCTTGGACAGGCAGTGGAAACTACCAAGCTGGAGTACAGTAGGGGTAAAGGGAACTTCAAATGTCCATGCCTTTCAAAACGTGGCGTACAAGAATTTTATAGAAAATAATTAACAATAAATTACAGACATCTATGCCTCCACACGCAAGGTATACACAAAATTTACCTATATAAAAAATCATGAGGGATCCATACAATTGTAAATATTATATTTTTATTAGTAAAGGAACCATCTTTTCTGGTTATTAACCCTAAGTATACTTCTAGATTTAACCATGTCTCTGATACCAGTTGAAGAACCGCGAAAAAATTAAATATGTAGTGGAAGACAACAAATTAAAATTTTTTTCGAGTCAAAGCCTAGAAATACTTACTTTTAGGGCATTTTATTTGAACAATCGGAGTTGGATTCGAGTTTGATAGCGCTTCTTGAATTGGAAAGTCTACTTGTTCAGCGCGAATACTAGATAAGACGGCTTCTTTGCATCAAACACTTACCTCATTTGCTAGCTCTTGGCCTTCCAGAATATTCTCTAACTTCTATAGACCTCTACCGGTGAAAGTAGAACTAGGGCGAAGAAGATTGGAAGAAAAACGGAAGAGCTAAAACGGTAAAGGAAAAGTGAAGAAAAAATGATGAGAAAAGAAAACGGTGGTCGCTTGATTTTCGTTCAAAAGAAAAGAACCGAAAGCTCTATACTCGTGTTGTGTTTTTCCCAAAATTCAGTCAACCACACCAGTACACAAAACCAAACGTATTTATATTAATAACTTTCCTTTTCCTTTTCTAACAAAATAACCGGCCTCCTTTTCTTTTCCTTTATTTCCTTTTCCTCTTCTTCCTTTTGTAGTGCTAGCTCCTTAGGATTTCTAAAAATCCTTAGTCGTCACAATACCCTGATAGGTCAAGATTTTTCTTAATTAGTCCAAAACCAATTAAATAACTCTCTTATTAATTAATTAATCTACTTGGACCCAGTATTAAATTATCTAAGATACTTAATTAATTAATTAATTAATTAAATTAGCTCTTTTAGTAATTAATTGATCCACTTGAGTCCAATATAAAATTATTTAAGATAATTAATTAATTATTCTAGCCTAAATAAATAATTAATTGGACTTCTTAGAATAATTTTTTCAATAATAAATTCACCCAATAAGCTCATATAGTAAATAAATTTACTAAGGTTATTTGAGCTACTTTAGGGACCAAAAGACATTATTCTTACTACTAAAATGATCAAAATACCCATACTAACAAATAGTGGTATTTTAATAATCTTAAATATTCAATTTATAACCATATGAAAATATTGACCATAAAAATAATATTGCAAGTGTAATGACGAAAATATCCCTCTGCGTAACACTCGTCATTGAGATAAAAAAAAAAAATGCACTAATACATTTCTCAATAACATCTACCATCCTTTGATAGCTAGTCCGATAATCCACGACTTCTAGTATGTATCCATTTATCACATGGAGTTATCTAAAAGTATACATACTTAATCATGTTTTCTAAGGCTTTAGATTATTATATTATCCTGGGCAATTATAAAAGGTAATTTCTTTACGTAATGAAGTATAAAAACTCTATTGTATAAGTGCGTCTTAATTAATTAGAGTTATACACTCAACGTAGAAGGTTATTGGTCTTGCGATAAGACCTCGCTCAACATATATCAAAGTGTACAAGTTCAATTTCATCAGAACACCAACTTATACCAGGGTATTCGCTTACGCAGTAGTTGCGATAAACCAATCTTTATTTAATTTAGTACTTTTATAAAAATTATTATCGCATTGTCCAATTCTAAGTATGTCAAATACGTTTACACTATTGGTGTGAGTAGACTATTACTGGTTAAAGATAAACCATTTTCCATTTAAAAATCATAATATAACAATCTAAACCTTGATGAAGTGTCCAACTCTATCAATCGATCAAAAATAAAATTTTCCTTTTGTGTTAGTAGTTCATAATTTACATCTTACCAAGAAAGCACGACTCAATCACGTAAATTACTTACTGACACATTTAAACCTTAATATATAATATATGTCAATAAACAACAATTAATGAATAAAACTTTTATTAATTTTTAAAATATAAAAATATATAATCTAATTTAGGCATACATTCCACTATCCTTTACAGCCAGCTACCGGCGATCTGACTAGACTTTTCTCCGTCCCTCTTTTTATCTACAAATAGAATTGTATTCGAACACGAACGAACCGCGCATCACATTTTCGAGCTCGAGTTCGAATATAATCGAACGCTGTTCGAGTTCGTTCGTTTATTATTCGAGCTCGAGTTTGTGTTCAAGTTCGTTCGATTATTGTTTGATAATGTTCGAGTTCGTTTAAGTTCGAGTTCGAAAAACTCGATTAACGTTCGAGTTCGAATTGTTCGAGTTCGTTTATTTTATATTTTATATTTTAAAATTTATAAAAATAATAATTCAAATTTTAATTAAAAATAATTGAATATTATAATATTAAATAAATATATAATAATATTATTAATATTAATATTATAATTATAATTATAATATAAGATTTATTCTTAATAAATCTTAATATTATAAAATATAAATAAAATATTTAATAAAATATAATTAATTTAAAAATATATATAATATATTCGCGAACGTTCGAATATGTTCGTAAACATGTTCGAGTTCGTTCGTTTATTATTCGAGCTCGAGTTCGTGTTCGAGTTCGTTCGTTTATTAAACAAACGAGCCTTATTCGAATACGAACGAGCTCGAATGAGCTTTTGTTCGCGAACGTTCAGTTCGTTTACAGCTCTATCTACAAATCATAACTATCTCCTTTCTTAACTTTCTTCAATAAGATCGACCAACTACTAATATATTTTTATTACTTTATGCAATTTTTATTATTCAAAACAACTTGCCCCATTCTCGAATCTCTTCTTTCTTATATTGGAAGTGAAATCTATGATTGCTATAGTTGTAAATACTTTGATAATATTTTTATTAATACATAAAATTTATTTAGGCGCCCCCCCCCCAAAAAAAAAAAACTGCAATCCCCGCTATCCCCTGCTTCATCTTTTTTTTTTTTTTTCAAGAATTAAAATCTCATGAAATTCTTGCTGATAATGACTAATTCCTATTGTTGATTTCAAAATGCTTAAAGTAAAAAATAAATGTAAAAATCTTCATTGTATTTTCTTAATTCTTGATAATTTATAATATAAAGATAAAACTAAATAGGCCCGGTCTAATGCCTTTGAAAATTTATTTTTAAATAAACAGGGTTTGGACTTATTTGGATCAGTTACTTTTTTTCTCAAAAAAATTGGCAGCCACTCTAAACATGAAAAGCCATGTGCTAAAAAGAAAACTGAAATTGGATTTTGGTTATCTAAACAATAGTGGCATTTTTATCCTCAGAAGTGGCAAATAATCGGCCATTTTACTGTCTTTGTGCAATCTTCTCTCTTATCAAAGGACATCAGTCTCCATTAATTGCCTTAAATAAATTAAGTCCACTGTTTACAGAATGGATTTTCTAATGGGTACGTGGGCGCAGGTCAATTTAGGTAAGTTAAGTTTTATTTGATAATTAATTTATGTATCATATTTATGCAATTTTCATAAAATTTAATTGAGGCACAATAATTATTAAATATTTTAGTTAAGATTTTTATAAAATAATTGTACAAATTAATAAATCAATTTAAAGCGAATACAATTAAGATATTTAGAATTATTGAAAAGTTTGATTGGCGTGTGGATTTCATTCACTAAAAAAATAATTAATAGTATCATTGAAAATTAAACTATTACATACGCTACTATATATATATATATATATATATATATATATATAAATATATATATTCAATATAAAATTGCCAAAACTAAATCGTCTAATTGAGAATAAAAAGGAAAAATTTTGAAATTATATAGTAGTATTGCACTAATTAAATCTTAATTGATCTTATAGTTTTACGGTTGATTTGTTAATTTGCGCAATTTCCTTAATAAACTTAATAAAAATGTGCAATAATTATTGCATCTAAATTAAATTTTATGAAGATTGCATAGATATGATATTTGGATTATTTATCAAATATATTTAAATTTATCTATATTAACATGTGCACTTGGGGCGCACATTAGAAAAACTCCAAATGTTACATATACCCATGCATAGGATTTTCATTAACTTTTTTTTAAAAAAATAAATTCTCCCATTAATTTATTTTATATAGATCCTAACTTTTTCAATAATTTGACTATAAATTCATTCTCCCATCCTTTCATAAATGGTATTCCATTTGCCGCTTTAACAAAACTTGAAAATTGAGCCCTATTCTCACTTGGTCAAAACTTAATTAGCTTCTTTTATATTTGTCTGAAAATCAACTTAGTTTGAAGTTGAACACCATATTATCCTAATAATTATTAATCGTGACAACGAAATTTCAGAGGCCTTAATCGAATAAACCTATAATTTGGAGGACCAACGTGGTGCTAATTTTTGTTCTCTAGACTCGGTGTCAATTAGTTAAGTCATAGATCCCAAACAAATCCCATTGAAAAACAAATTCTACTGATTTCAGGGTTAGAACCAGGACCTTGGACTTAAGAGTAAAGTCATAGAAAAAAAGGCCGAGGACAATGTTGCAAGTTCTAAAAAGTTTTTGATAATATATATATATATATATATATATATATATATATATATATATATATATGCGCTTAAAAAATATCAAAATTTGTCAAAAAAATAGACGGAGGAGGAGAAAAGGCGAAGCCACTCCCATCCTCTAAATTACTTCTTGATTGATTTGATGCACCATCATATAGTAAAAGCTATACATGAATTTTGTAAAAGTTAAATTTTTACGCAAAGTTTAACATGAAGATATTATCGCGCAATAGTTGATATGAGTAATCTAAATCATATCAGAAATTTCCCACTGCATGAAGAATAAATTTGGAAAATAACTCTGACTTATGTGACTGAATAGCAAAATAATGAAATCGAGAACTAAAATTGTAAAAGCTAACTACAGTAGTTCAGAATAACCAGACAACCTTAACTCTAAATGTTGAAAAGGTTCTTGATTAAGACTTACAATTTACAAGGAATCCCTCTATACGTTGCAGCAAGAAGACAAAGAAATTCCTGTAGGGCATTTTCGTTGTTCTTGAATTCTGGAACCTTTTTCAGGGCTTTGACGTATGCTGGAGATAAAACACCTGAAACTCTGTAAGAATGTCCGATTAATCGTAACTTGTCTTTGCAAAGAACAGTTTCTAATCTTGGCGCGGGTGGTTGCGGTGAAGGGTCGAAGAAGAGTTTAACGCACATCTCCGTAAAATTATCATGATGGTTAACCGGGGTGAATCCGGTGGCAGATGAGCTTCTCTCTTCCATATTACCCTCTGTTTTTCCTCCGGCTCCGACTATGATTCCGGGTCGTGCACTTGCGACGAATACGATGAATGGGGTGGCAATTGCCAAGTAAACAAGCATAAACAGCTTTGGCTTCCTAATACAGTCTGCCATAACTGATGTTTATGTTACCACCGTCAACGGGAATAGCTCCTTTCGGCACTTATAAAATCGTGGAGAGTTTTGATGTTTTAATAGTATTGGACATATAATTTTAATAGGACAGACAGAAGTCAAAATAGTAGCTGTCAATTATCTTTTATAAAGGACATATATAATGTGTTAAAATAAATTATAAATATTTATAATTTATTATAATAAGATGGAAGAAATAAAAAGTCGTATTTGAGATAAAGTAGGATAAAGAGAGATAGTTGTATTTAATTATACTTATTCGATTTTGACACTATCGATATTGATATATGAGGTAATGTTAAATATATAGAGATAATTAGATATAATCAATTATATATATTGATTCAAAACTTTAGAAACAACATAGAGAGAGAAAAATAAGATAGGTAATTTTTTAATTGGGGAAGATTGTATCGAAGAAGATTTGAAGTGATATATACAATTGTATTTTTATGTATTTATAAATTTTAATATGATTAATGTATAAATATATCAATCATATTTTCAACAATAAAAAATTCTTTTTTCTACTGCAAAGAGGGTTATAACAATAATTCTTGAGATATAAAAAGAACAGAGAAAAAAAAAAAAAAAAGGAAGCCCTCTCAAAAATAAAATTACTAGGCCAGTCTTCCCATTCCATCGAACAAGGGGGAGAAAACAATGCTTCTTCTAAGTTTGCTAAAACATAAAATGAAAAAGAGAAAAAGAGAGCGTCAGAGTTTTTAATAAAATACAAAGGAAAAAGAAAAAGAGACGAGAAAACAGTATTAAAAAAAATAAAAATTCACAAGCACTCAAGGAAGAAAATAAAATTAAAAATCTGCAATATTCATAGAAAATTATGGTATTATATCCCGGAGATTCACAGATCCAAAGACTTAGCAACAAATGCGCAATCAGCGTTCCTATAACTCATTTCCTTGACCTCCAAGTCATTTGAGTAGCCCAATTACATTTCATCCGTCATAGGATAACTCTATACCCAAGCATAATACATAATCCTCAGCTTGAAAAAGGCAAAGTCTCAGGATTCAAGTCCATATCAATTCCAGGAAAATGGAAAATTACTGGAATGTCTGGCAAATCCCTTGACATATATCCTAAGTAACAGAGAAGATTAGGGCCTCTCCAAATTCTTTTAGGCGTTAGGCGGTATTTGCTCAGTGATATCTTTACTTTTACTTTGACGTGTTCAAAGAGACTCTTAACCATATAATTAAAGGTTTATTGTAATTTATCTCCAAGTTACGAGTTAGTCACATTTTAATACTATAAGTTATAAAAAAACACGGAAGGTCCATTGATCGTTAGTCAATAATTTTATTGATTAACGAAATTTGCTTTTTTAATAAAATGTATATTTTACTCATAATAATTATAAAATCTTAATTATCAAATTTTGATTTTATGATCTCACATTAATACAAACAAATAATATGTATTTGTAAAATCGTCTATGTAATTTTAGAAAAGAATAAAAATTATAATACTTTTATTTTTAATTAAAAACTATAATATTTTGATTAAAAAACTCTTAATATGCTCATTTTGTTTTTTTGTTAAGAAAAAACTTTTATTTTCTTAATAGTAGTAAGAAATACTATGGAGATTGACACAACAGGAGTCACGATATACCCAAATGTAAACTTGTGCTAATCATTTTTTTTTCTTCCTTTCTTCCTTCTTATTATGAGGGGAAAAATAATTAGCATTAAAATATTTTTCGAGCATGACCATATAAAAATTTCTTTTTTCTAAGAAATATTAAGTTTAATTATATTTATTGTTAAAAATACGACCCTTTAAAATTTCGTATAATAGACACAATTAATATTTATATAAATATTATTAATTTTCTAAATCATATACATACAAATCAACCGATTGTATTACAAAAAAATTGGAATGAAACTCGTACATGGTAGATGAGTTGGTGAGATAATAATTGGTGGAGCAAAAACTGCAAAATCAATATAAAAATAATTAGACTTCAGATTTTAAGGAATAAAAAAAGACAATTTACAGGGACAAAATAAACATTTTATTAAAAAAGTAAATTCTATTAATCAATACTGTTATTGACTAACAATCAATGGACCTTTAGTGTTTTTTTTATAACTTGTGATATTAAAATGCTACTACCTTCTAACTTAATGGGGATAAATTACAATAAACCCTATAATTAATTGCTGAACCCCAATCAAATATGACGTTAAATCTGAAGTCTGCCGGATAAGGTATTAATTTTTTCTCATTTACGGTGACACTTTCTAAAGTTATAAAATAAAATCCACACGGGAAATAGTGATAGGAGTGAAATGACCATCAAGATAGCTGTTGGATGTTTTGCGTTCCTAACTGTTAGAATTACGAAGTTATTACATTCCATGTCTGTTAGAAATTGGATTCCCGCAGCAGTTTGTAGGTTGGATTGAGCAGTGCGTTACCACTACCTCATTCTTTGTTGCTATCAATGAGACAGTACACGGGTTCTTTAAAGGAGCAAAGGGACTTTGCCAGGGTGGCTTCATATCTCCGTTGTTGTTCATTCTCTGTTTGGAATACTTCTTTCGAGTTGTTAAAGTTCACACACTTGGGACTGCTTTTAACTACCACCCCAAGTGTGACTACTTGCGGATTACTCACATTGCTTTTGCGGATGACTTAATGCTGTTTGCTAAAGGTGACAGATCATCAGTATGCATCTTGCTGGGATGTCTGGAAGAACTAAAAAGATGCTCTGGCTTGGAAACCAACAAGGACAAATCAAATATCTACTTAGGTGGGTTGGGGATTTCGGACCAGAATACTATTCTGGATGACACTAGCATCCCTATGGGTAGCTTCCCGTTTCGCTACCGTGGCATTCCAATCATGACAGGTAAAATGAGAGTTTCTTACTTGCGGCCTTTACTGGACAGGATTGGCCCTTACATAGGTAGATGGTCGGCACAGTCATTATCATATGCAGGGCGAGTGCAGCTGATCCAAACTGTCCTGCAAAGCGTTGATTGCTTTTGGCTTTCTATACTTCCAACGTCAGTTGTGGTTATCAATCAGTTGGACAGATTGGCTAGGGACTTCCTATGGGACTCAAAGCATGCACTTGTGGCCTGGAGAGATATTTGCCTACCCAAGAAAGAAGGCAACTTGGGACTTAGAAATGTGAGCACTTGGAACGAGGTACTGTTGTCCCGAATCTTATGGGATATCCAATCAGAGAAATAGTCTCTCTGGGTTAAATGGCTTAATCACTATTACATGGAGGGCCATTCAATCTGGGAGATATCGCAACATAAGGACCATTCTCCTTTGTTCCGTAGAATACTATCAATCAGGGCACTACGGGAAAAATTGGATTTTGTGACAGAAAATTTGCGATAGCTACATGACCGTCACTAATTGTGACGGCTTTGCGACGGCAATGAAAACCATCACTAATTTTGACGGCCGATTCTTGTCGGTTCAGAATAACGAGTGCTCTTAATATATTATTATGACGGATACTTATTAAAGCAACATCAACTGTGAGATAACAACAACATATATCAATCATTGTTGTAAACTATATAACAAAGAGAGAAGTAACCAAACACTAATCTATAATCTCATTTAGTTGTGAAATAAATGAGGTCCAACATGCTTCCGTACCTTATCCTCCGTTTTGACCGTAGATCTGCCGGGTCTATAGGAGACTTTTATCATGCGTTGCATCACCAACCTTAGACTCAACTAAGGTAGCTTCTCTCTATTCCTTCAGTAGAGTACAGCACAACCTAAATTCATTTTCTTCCTTTAGGCGTAAAAAAGAAAGATAAAAAGTAGTTGTAGTAATTTACTTGCAAACTAAAGAGAAAATAGATTATTGAAAGAGAGGTTTTATTTCATAGTGAGAGAAAGACAAGGATGTTACAAAGGAGAGGAGGTTGGTTTTTCCATGCCTTCTCCAGGAGAAGAGCATGCTATTTATAAACACAATCTTTGCTACGGATTTCAACTTCGGACTTAAACAACCATTTTATAGCTGTTCGAATGATTACAAAAGGACAAATAATTTACATCAACTTTCTACATTATTGCAGACATTCGAAGGTGCTTGAAAAGCTTTGTGGAATCTATCTTTCTTTATGTCATCGTCTGCTTTCAGTCTTTATCCAATGCCACTTTAGTCACTATCCTTTGTCATACTTTTGCTAGTGGACTCTACTTTTTCTTTACATGGTGAGCAAGATGGACACGTTCCTTTCATATGTTGTCTAAAATGACACAATCGATCCTGGGCCTGTGGATGAGATCAAATAATCCCACTATCAAGCATCTTAATCTTACTGTGTAAATATTTCTCAGCAGACTGTGGAGTATAGCGTGCGGGCGTAATTAATATTGAAGAAAACATTATTTTTCCTCCTGCGGTACAAAATCCTTTTTTGAAGCAAGCTTCCATGCTTTGTAAGACTACTTTCATTCCAAGGGCTTTTCGGTAATGGATGTCTGCTTCACTGAACCTTTTAAATTCTTTAATATTTTCCTGGGAGGAAACAATAGAAAATTCTTCTGCTTTTCCAAGTTGCATAAGATGATATGCTGGGTATTTTTCTTGTTGATAAAAATCTGGTCCTGCAGAAAAGAATTTTAATACCAAAGTATCTTTGGGGGTAAAGATGGGGTTATGGATATAACTGTCCTTAACACCCTCTTTAATCCATTGCGGTAACATACTTATTTCTAAGAACGTAGGTGTACTAAGATAAATCGAATTTATGGCTCCAAAGTCGTACCAATAACGAATTTCTTTAGGAGATGACTCCTGTACGTAATTGAGTCATGGGTATATCCCAGAAAAGTCTATATATATGGAATTAGTGTTCCGTAGAGAGTATAATTCTCTCATTAAAGTATACTGATATTCCTCTGGTGGAACAACATCAACAGTCCATTTTTCACTAGACATTTTGAGCCCGGTTTGGGGTCGTAGTGAAAGAGATGAAGTATTGGTAGTTTTTAACCCGTCATGCTTAGGACGTTTTGAAGATCATGACAGTGAACAGAGAACATGCATGGATGAACAAATATGGAGGAAATAACATTAAACATGTCATGGCAGCAGCATGGAGGTTTAAGAACATACCTTTTGGAGCCTTAAAACGTAAAGATTGAAAAAGATTGGATTGAACCTTAAAAACACAGCCTCCTTCTCCTCCATACAGTGAAGCCTCCTGTGTCAACTTCTTCACCTCTAGTGCAATGCCAAGCCTTTTGGTTCACAGAATGTTCCCTACCTAATATTTGTTTGGTGAGCAATGAATTGGAAGAGAAAAACCACTCAGATGTCACTACCTTTCCTTCACCTCTCGGTTGATATTTATAGCAATGGCTCTATGAACCAAACCCAGAAGCCAGAAAACCAAGAGATACAAATGTCCTCTCGGTTGGCTTCCTTTGGTTTCAAAACCAAAAGCCAGAAGAAGAAAAGGCACAAGAGATTACGAGAGAGAGAGAGCCAAGAGTTACCGAAAAAATATATATTTTTTTTTATTTTTTCCCTTTTCCTTTTATTTTATTTTTTCACACAGAAAGTTAAGAGTCATGAAATCAAAAATAATTATTTTGATAAAAATAATATTCATGGGATTTAATACCCGAATATTATTTAAAAAATAAATTTTGGCTTCACCCTAAACTCTTTTGTACTGTGTCCGGAAAAATCCCATGGTCCAGGCTATTGGGCCAAAATAATCTTTTTTATTTTTCTTGAACCTGAAAAGTCCAAAATAATAAACATTAATTATTTTTCTTGGGATTAAATAAATAACACAATAAATAATTAATTAACCCAAATGAACAAAAAATAATTAAATTTTAATTATTTATTTCTTGGGATTTAATTAAATAAATAACCTAATAAACAATTAAGTAATAATTATTTTTTCCTCTAGTTTAAGTTCCGATTAATTTTTTAATTATTCAAACTGGACATTGGTCCTGAATAATTAATTAACCAATTAAACTAGATAATAATTTTTTCTCCATTTATTTTATTCCAGTCTAATAATAAATTAGACCTCCCGAGTAAAATAAAACTCTCTCAACTGAGATCAATTTCTCAACTCAAAAATTAATTAGGACTTATGAGCTATTCCGAGGACCAAAAAGACACATTGCCTTTGGCTACTAAAATGACCAAAATACCCCTACTATATAAATAGATGTATTTTGCATTTTAAATATTTTTTAATATCACCATAAGGAAATATTGACCCCAAGGACAATGCAGCATTAGCAAAGTCTTCAACCTACAGGTAAAATGACTAAAATACCCCTCTACACATCGCCGTACATTTAGAGAGGAAGAAGTGTACTAACACTCCTCTAAATGACATCTACCATCCTTAAGCTTCTAGTCCAATGATCTACAACTTCCTGGAATGTTTTCGCTTTCCAAGGGAGCTATCCTAAAGCAAACATCCAAGTCATATTTCTCAAGCCTGGATATTTAGATCATTTAGACAATCACAAAGGGCGATATGGTGTAGAAACTATTTTGTACAAGTCTGTCTTAACGAACTAGTCATATATACCCAACATGCAAGTATATTGGCCCTACTATAGAATCTCAACTATAGCATATCAAAGTATATGCTTCCAGTTTCGCCAGATCACCAACTCATACTCAAGTCATAGAGTACTAGTCCACGCTGTAGCGGTGATAGTCTAGGTTTCAACCATATAGTACTTTTAGAAACCACTACTATAGGTCCTATTATACGTATTCGAAATACGCTTATGTCATGAAGTGAGTGGACTACTCACTGGCTAAAGGTAAGCCATTCCCCATTTGGAATTCATAACATAATAACCTAAACATGATGAGATTCTCATTCTCATCAATCGGTTAAGAACAAATGTTTATGTGTTTAAATAACACATGATCCATACCTTACTGTGAAAGTCCTCCATTCACATGGATCACTTATTTAAACACAATGGGTCTATTCCAAACGAAAATGTGCACAAATAAAGAAAATTCACAAACGATTTTCGACAAAAAAATTCTTTTATTAAAATATTCGATATTTACACCAGAAAACTAGTCTAAGAGGGCATATATTCTAACAGTTGCTCCATATTATCTTCAGAAGAGGAAGCATCAACTAAAGTATCCACTTTTTCAAAAGTAATATGCTGTAATAAAGTTTTCACTTTATTTTCAGCATTTGTATAAGTACCCAACTTGACATGGATGAGCGAGCATTCTGTCAAAAGGAGTGTTGTGACTTCTTTTGAATTGCTATCAAGATTAGCAATATCAATAATGTCAGAGATATTTTTCTCAATAGAGTGTACCTGAGCATTCATCACTATAATTACTTCAATCAGACGTTTTGCATACTCTGCCATCTCTGGTTAAGAAATCTGCTAAAATATTTTTATCAGATTTAATAATTTCAATATCAAAAGAATATTCAGACAATAAAATCTACCATATAATAAATCGTTTATACTCAAGTTTGGAGGGTAGATTATTTTGTATGAATGCTTTTACCTGGGTATTATCTGTTCTCAACAGAAATCGTACAGGCAATAAAAAGTAGTAAAATTTTTGACAACTTTTTATTACTGCTAATAATTCTTTTTCATTGATATGATATCGAGATTGTGTATCACTAAATGTTTCCAGAACAATATCGGCAAAGTGATTCTCCTATCTTTTCATGTTGATTATTATAATCTACTTTTTTAAGGATACCACTCCAACCATATTCGGAGGCATCTGTTTCTAGAATCAAATCATCATCCTTTTTAGGTAACTGTAATTTTGGTAAATCTTTACATTTTGTTTTGATTTGTTTTACTTGTTCTTCCAAAAAAGGAGAAAAAGCAAATGTCTTATCTTTTTTCAATAATTCTTGAAATGGTTTTCTAAGAGAAGCAAGATTCTATATAAAATAAAAAACATACTTAAAAACACCAAGGAAACTATGTACTTGTTTCTTATTCAAGTAATCTATTAGGAAAAGAAGATATCTTTTCAATAATATGACTTTGTAGTTGAATCCCATTTCCATCTATAATCATTCCTAGAAATCTAATTTCTTTTTGCATTAATTTTGCCTTTTTCTCGGATAAACCTAATCCATGTTGTTGACATAAGTCTACAAAAGTATTTAAATGTTTTAAATGTTCGGTAAGAGAATCTGAAACAATTAAAATATCATCAACGTACACAAATATAAAATCATAATGTTTAAACATATTATCCATTTTTCTTTGAAAAATTTGCGGAGCATTCTTCAATCCAAAAGGCATAACTAACCATTCGTATTGACCTTGAGGAGTAGAGAAAGCAGTATAATGAATGCTATCCGGATGCATCTTTATCTGATAAAACCCACTTTTACAATCAAATTTTGAAAAGAGTTTCTTAGAACTTGTACAGTTAATCAAACTTTCTTTATGAGGTAAGAATATCCATCAAATATGGTATTACATTTAATTTTTTATAATTAATCACCATTCTAGCTTTATTGCGTACAATTTTAGCATGATTGCGAATAGGGGCGGCAATATTGAACACGATACGCCAACACGACACGGTTATAGCGGGTTAGGGTTGGGATTTCGCGGGTTCGGGTCAAAACAGGTCGACCCGTTTAACTTTAAACGTGTACAGGTCATAAACGGGTTCAACCTGTTTTAACCCGTTTCAACCCGCGAACCCGTTTAACTTTTTTTAATATTTATATTTAATACTTTTTGTAATACCCTACAAATTTTACTATAGAAAATTAGATAATTTAATTTTTATATGAATTAATTGAATTAAATTTTATTATATGAATTAATTAAATTGTTTGTGTGTCTATTTTGTTTAATTATATGAGACATCTTAAAGAAAATAAATGATGTTAATGTGGTTATTTGCTTGATATATAGTAAATGAATCATTCTTAATTAATTATTATTTAGTATCTATAATAATAATATTAGTACGAGTTGGTAAGCAACGACCTTACGCAAGTTTAAAGGGGAAGGTTAGACTTTTAGGAAATAACGTATGTAATATGTCTACAGGCCGAATCGAATATAGAATGAAAAGAAGCTCGTGTGGTGCATTTACCAAAGGATAAGGTTCACTCAGCATCGATTGACCAATTCGTATACTATGCTATTTCTGACATTGGGACAAAGACAATTTGAATTACACCCTACAAGGACAAGCCTTCCTTTCATGCTCGTTTTTTGCTCTCCATTTGCTCTTTAAAATTCCTGGCATGATACGACAAAATTGTTGTTCTAAATATCTTGAGAAAATAATTTCTTGAATAATCCAATTTTATTGCAAAATTACATTTGTTTAGATTTTTAAGATTAAATCTTATGAATTTATTATGATCTCTAAATATTTAGCAGGATGGTTTGTTATTTTATTGGTTATTTATAACTTTACGGACTATTTTATTAGTTTTTTAATTTTATATAATTTGATTTAATTTTTTCAAATTTTTTGTGTAATGGTGCACAGATTGGCGGGTTTAGTAGGTATTCGGGTTGACGAATTTAGTAATTATCTATTTAATTTTTGTGTCTAATTGTGTCATGTCGTGTCAACCCGTTTTATAACACGAACACGACACGAAAATAAATGGGTTGACACGACACGACACGTTTATTAATCGGGTCGTGTTCGGGTTGGCCTGTCAAGTGTAATTATCTTAAGTTGACACGACCCGCCAACCCGAACACGACACGATTGCCACCCCTAATTGCGAACAATAAAAGTAGGAGAATTATGTGCAGAAGTACTTGCACGGATTAATTTTAACTCAAGGAGTTCATCTAATTGTTTTCTAATTTCTTCCTGGTCTTCAGGCTTATATCTCATTGGTTGAACTCTAATTACTTTGGTTTTATCCTTCATTTCTGAGGAAGCCATTATCTGGTTTTTATCCCAAAAAGCTAAGGGATTCTCTGTGTAACAGGTTTTAAATCTATCTAAAACATATGTAACAGCAGTTTTAAGTTTATCGAGGAGCAATATATATTGCAATAAAGGGGTTCCTTTTGGAAAAATAAGTTTGAAAGTATAGCCAAGACCACCACGCTGGGCTGTGCGAGGGGCGAAAGCAATAGGGTACTTTTTAGCACAAACATTTTAAAAGCGTTTAACAACAATCAAATGATAACAAGGAGTTTTAAAGATGATTTGATGCAATGTTGTATCAAATATCACTTTATGAAATAATTGTAAGAAATTATTTTCAAATAAAATATCAGCGCCTATAGTATAGAAATAAAAGGGTAGGATCTATGAAAAATGAACCTATTAATCCATTTGGAATTTATCTAAATCTTGATTGTATTAATAATACAGAAGAAGCAATAGATAAATGGGAAATTGCTTTACGAATTACAGTTACTGTAAACAAAATGGATTATTCCACAGCAAGACATTTTTTAGAAAGATGACTAATTAATAGCACACTTCGATTTTGGCAAAATCTGGATGATATATCAAAAGTACACCTTTAGGATCTATGAAAAATGAACCTATTAATCCATTTGGAATTTATCTAAATCTTGATTGTATTAATAATACAGAAGAAGTAATAGATAAATGGGAAACTGCTTTACGAATTGCAGTTACTGTAAACAAAATGGATTATTCCATAGCAAGACATTTTTTAGAAAGAAGCCTAATTAATAGCACACTTCAATTTTGGCAAAACCTGGATGATATATCAAAAGCCACTATTTTTGACACAAATGATAATATATCAAATTTAATTACAAGAGCAGCAGAAGCTCTGAGATTAGAATTTGTTGGAGAAGGAAGTTTTCTTAAAGATCCTGCTACAATTAATAAATATATGATTGTGTTACTTCGATTACAATTATGTGATATTTGTGAAATAGATAAACATATTTGTGTATTTTAGGATTGTTATTATCATATTTATATTAATATACATACATATATATATATATATATTAATATATGTATTGATATATATACTAATATTACTATATGTATGTATGTATGTATGTATGTATGTATGTATGTATGTATGTATGTATGTATGTATGTATGTATGTATGTATGTATGTATGTATGTATGTATGTATGTATGTATGTATGTATGTATGTATGTATGTATGTATGTATGTATGTATGTATGTACTAACATAACTATATATATATATATATGTACGTGTGTATATATATATATATATATATATATATATATATATTAATCTCTCTCTCTCTATATATATATATATGCTATATTAATATATATACAAATATATATTAATAATCTAAAAAAATTGTATAATATATATATATAAATAAATATATAATATATATAAGTACATATTATGTATATATAATATAAATATAATATTATTATGTGTATATATTATTAAGTAAATATGTATATATATGTATATGTATACATATACATACATATATATATATGTATATATATATTTGTTTATATATATATGTATACATATGTATATATATACACACACATATATATGTATATATATTTGTTTATATATATATATATGTATATAAATATATATTTGTACGTAGATATGTATGTTTATATATATATATGTATGTATATATTATTTATATAAGTGTATGTATAAATATATAGACATATATATATATATATAAACATATATATGTATGTATATATATGTATGTGTGTGTATATATATATATATATATATATATATATATATATATATATTGGTATATATATTAATATAGCATATATATTGGTTTATATGTACATATTATGTATCTAAAAAGAATCATATAATATATATGCTATATTAATATACATACCAATATATATATATACACACACACATATAAGTACATATTATGTATCTAAAAAAAATATCATATGATAAATATAGTATATAATTAAGATAAGGTGAAAATAACCACAATAGTTCACATAACCTAGTGTGGAGCCCATCCTCTTCTACAACAAAGATGCGGGTTCGAGCCCTACGTCCAACAACAATCAATAATTATTAGCGACGGAGATTGCGACAGCCTACCGGATCTGTTCCGGGTCGAGGCTAGAGGGCTGCCCGATTGGGTCGAAGCCGATTTAATAATTAAAAATTTTAAAATTTTGACAATCGTCGCTAAAATGTCGTTGCAAATTTAATAAATAATTTTTAAAAAATAAAAATTTAATAATTAATTTTTTTAAATTAAAAATCCGTCGCAAAAATGCCGTTGCAAAATCGTCGCAAATTTAATAAATAATTTTTTAAAAATAAAAATTTAATAATTCATTTTTAAAAAAATTAAAAGTCCTTCGCAAAACTGTCGCTAAAATACGGTCGCAAAACCGTTACAAATTTAATAAATAATTTTTTTAAAAATAAAAATTTATTAATTAAATTTTTTAAAAAATTAAAAGTCCGTCACAAAACCGTTGCAAATTTAATAAATAATTTTTTTAAAAAATAAATATTCAATAATTAATTTTTTAAAAAAAAATTTAAAAGGCCGTCGCTAACTCGTCATCGCAAAACGTCGCTAATCTAATAAATAATTTTTAAAAAATAAAAATTTAATAATTAATTTTTTAAAAAATTTAAAATCCATCGCAAAATCGTAGCTAACTAGCCGTCGCAAAACCGTCGCAAATATAATTATAAACTTAATTATAATATTATTAATTAAATGACTGTCACAAATCCGTCGCAAAAAAAATCATCACAAATAGCGATGGTTTTACTTTGCCATTGCAAACAGCGATGTCTTTTTTAGTTGCCGACAAAATCGTCGCAAAACCCATTTGCGACGGTTTTTGGCCGTCGTAAATGGGTATTTTTCCTGTAGTGGTGATTCCACTCTGGAAAGGGAAAGAAATGCAAATTGAGCAGCAATACTCTTGCAGTCTTGGGCAATAAGGACCACGATTTTTCATTGCACAGGCATATAACTATCCAAGGCCATCACTGCCGAAGGTATAATGGGCCAAAACGATCTGGAAGCAGGGGCTCACGCCAAAGCATTCATTCATGGTTTGGTTGTGTGTCAAGGGCCGGTTGAAAACTAAATATGTTCTAGTGTTACGGCCGAACGACATGTCATGTCCTTTATGCCGAACGCATCCGGAGACGACCAGACACCTATTCTTCAACTGTGTAATATCGAAACAAGTATGGACGGATATTAAGGCATGGTTAGCCTTACCATAGGATATGAATTCAATCGACACTTGCCTCAATTGGTTCAACCGGGCAACTCGCAAGTCCTCGTGGCTTGCCAAAACCAAAGTATCTGTAATGGCTGCCATGGTTTACTACATCTGGCTGGCACGCAATCAAGCACATTTCGAAAGAGTTGCCTGTCAACCTTTGGAAATGACGAAGAGGATCAAAACTCATGTGTACTCTATTCTTTTTACCTTGTACTCTCATGTTTTGACTCATTTTGAGGATTTTATCTGTCACAACTAATTAATAGTTGCATTGCTATTAACTAGTATGATCCTATGTACATACACTTTGATCAATATATACATTTACTTCTTGATAAAAAAAAAATAAATTATGTGACTTGGTGTGTGTATATATATATATATATATATATATATATATATATGTATATATTAAAAATTACGTGACTTCTTATGATAGATAGAAGTCTGCTTCGTGATTCTAATTGGTAAAAAGCTATAAGGATGTAGTATTTTAGGTTGTGATGGTATGTCTAGAGTTATGGGTTAAAAAATATCACTTATTTTTTATTTTAAACGTAAAAGGTTCAAATTTCACATTTTTTGTTGTTCTCTCTGAACAGCTTTCCTTACATGGGATGGATATAAGACCTTCTATACTGAAGATATATGGGACTTGGACCTAATAGGTATATATCCACGTTCATCATTGGATGTAAACCGTATTATTATTGGTTGCATTTGCTATTGATTTATCATGTTTGAAGTAATGTACATATATTTAGTCAGGTTATTAATTATATGAGAATCAAGTTTCTGTAATTGAACATTGTGTTTGTAGCATTTGGCATTTAAAAGGAAAAAGAGCAAAATTTTGTTATTGTACTGGATATCCCAGGCTCTAGACCTTGTAGAGTTAGGAGAAAATTTTTAGTCCATCAGTTATATCATTGCATTAGGTGATATGGTGCAACAAAATTATAATATTTGGACAACTCTATTATGTTCCGCCAAATTCCACCACTGCTATTAGCCAGATTCCACAACCCAACAAAATATGTAGTTTCCTCCTCTATTCTTAATTTCTGCATGTGGTTTTTACTAAAAGAAATAATATGTTGACCTTTAATGGTTTCAATGCTAATTGAAAACCCTTAGAAAGGGGGGAGGGGAGGGGGGTGAATAAGATTTTTGGCAAGCAAAAATAATTTTTCTAGTTTGTCTAAAATGATGAATAGTGATGATTACCAAGATGCTTGGACTAACTTTATAGATTCATAGAAGGTTATCCAAGCACTTATAGATGTATATCCAGATTTAGACAGTAAAAGAACATAAAAAATAATACATGAACCACTAAATAAAATGAGACAAGAGATGTATAGTGGTTCGATCAACTATGATCTATGTCCACTACCTTAAGTTCCACACTTAAGGATTTTCAACCCTATTTCATTAACCTTATTTAATGAAACTGTTTCTCATATAAGAGAGGATCACCACACTAGGTTTTTCACAACATCTCAGTCACGCAAACACATCAAGAATCACCTTACTAGGTTTTACTCTATAACCTTGACACAAACACAAAACAAGGATCACCCCAATGGGTTTTACCATACAACCTTGAACATAAATCAACACAAGGCTCACCCTTATGGGTTTTACACCATAACCTTGCACTACAACAGAGATTTGAATATCAATAGAAAAGAGATAAGTTCACTTACTTAAGTAGATGTTCACTCGGATACAAGACACAAATACTTTTATCTTTAATACACAATGAACTCACTTTGAAGCTAGATAAAAGGAGATTTTTAACAAATATTGAGCAATAATGTTTCTAGGATGAGTGTTTCAAAAATATTGCATCTAATCTTGCTTTAAGGTCTATTTATAGAGCCAAAAAGTGGAGTGCCAACAGTCATAAATAAACGGCTATAAAATTTTCTATTTAAACTCATCCGAGTTTTGGACTCGGATTTTAGACGAAGATGCATCCAAAAGGTAAGTCCAAAATGGCACTAACCAAATAAAAACTTTTTTAACCCAGTTTATAGGATTTTGGACTAACCTTTTGGATTCAAACTGTTCCATTCAAAATTATGTGAATTCCAAAAACTTTGAAAACATCTCATTTGAAGCTTCAAGGTAAAGTCAAATGAATTAAAAGATAAGAAGACATAAGAATTAATAGATATACCTCAATAACATTTTATAGTCTATTATTCTTCATAAAGAACTTTTTTTTATATGTAACTCCACATACTTTATTCTTCTCATTCACTCTTCTATTCTTGATTACAGCAAAGAAGGAGTTGCCAACATATCATATTTGAAGATTTTTGAAGAATAAAGGTCAAACATGCCCTATCACAACAGATTAACAAGTTAGTCCTTATCAATGTTTGTCATAATCAAAACATAGAAGAAAGCCCTTAGGGCTAACAATCTCCCCATTTTTGAGTGATGACAAATATGACACTTATGATATGTAAAGAGAGAACATGTTGAACGAAAAAGGTGCAAATAAATACAATCTCACTGTATAGGTCTCATAGAGATCTTATGATAAAAAAAATTTGTAAACATATCTCAATGATCTTAAAGTCTTTCATATTTCTAAATATTTAGAATGATTTGATAGAGAGAGCAAATGATAAAATACTCCTCCTAAATGTATGCTTATGTGAAAATTTTTAAACAAAGGAGGGAAAAATAGAAGTTATGATTTATTCATCCAAAAAGTGTATCCAAAATAGGTTTGGAAGAACGAGTGTTTTCAGAAATTCATTTTGGATAGGGATTTTAGATGTTCATAATATTTTTCAATTCTATAGTACTGCTTATAAGAACATTTGTTTTGGATTCGAAATTTCTGAGTCCAAAACTCCCCCTGACTCAATACACGAAAATATTATCACAGAATCTAGTCTCAATGATACCATTATCATAAAAATGAACGTCACAAACAGAGGGGTTTTTTAGAGAATTTTTAGTAAACAGTGAATCAAATCATATTAGTGATTTTCTCAACAATTCAGTTTGTAGCAGTTCATGCAGTTTCTTGAAATTCAGTAACTGTTTATACAATAGTCTTTTCCTTTCCCACAAACAGTTTCAAATTTTCATAGCAGTTCTTTCGCAGATCCAAATAATCAGTCATATATCATCAGTCCAATTTCAGATATAGAATGAAAGTCATGCCCAAAATTCAGCTTATACATACAACATCAGTCATGCAGAATATGATATTAGATTATTATGCAGATCCCATAACGTTTTCTCCCCAAATCAACATACAGATAGTTATTCATGCAGACCTATAATTTTCTCCTTAGTTAATACATGCAGACAATAACAGTTTCTTTCTGCCCGGTGAAGGCATACAACAGTCATGCAAACCTAACATTTTCTTTCTCCCCCTTTGTCATTAATAAAAAATAAGCATAGCAGAATGAGAGAAAAAGAAGGGAAAAAAAACAAATGGATAATATGCATAAAATAGGAAAAAAAACTTAAACGAGTATCTAGCAAAAATTATCCGAAGACATAATGTAAATGATTGAAAAAGTAAATTGTTCAACTTGTACAGAATGTAAATTGTTCATCAACCAATTTTGCTGCCCAAAAATGCTGTCTAGGAGATATTGATTGTTTCAACCTTTGATCCAGCACCTTTCTTGGAATATTGTCCAGCAATTCTGTTTGATTTCCTTTTCACAACCACATGTTTCTGTCTTTTTCTAGAAGGTTTGGGCTTGGAAGAAGTTGGAGGAATTTCTGGTTCCTTTATGGGAGAGGGTTCAAGGGATGGTTTAGAAGAGGATTCAAGAGAAGGATCCTTTTTGTCCTCCGGCAATTTAGACTTGTCCTCTAAAGAATATTCATCTTTTTCATGTTCAGATGACTTAGCAGTTTGCTCAATAACAGAAAGTCTGTTTCCAAGGCTCTTGATTTCTAAACTGAGAAGATCCAATTTTTGAACTGATTGCACCCAGAATATTTGCAGATAAGCCAGAATCTAGAACAGTTCCTTTAGTAGACGACTCTCCCTGAATGACTTCATCAATTTTTCTCTTTGTTCCTGACTTCCCTTCCTCCTTAATCTTTATCAAGTTCTCCCGCTCTTTTCCTATAGATTCTCTTAATAATTTCCATGAATTATCCTCCCTAACATATCCCATCTTTTCAAATGAATCAAAGTTGTAAACATTTGTTTTGCTACGATCACAGGGAACAGAACTTAAATTAACTTTAAAAAAAAATCCAAAAACCTTTGTCAACAGATTTCCAAAAGAAAGAGCCTTGCTTGATGTGTTTCGAGACTACAACATAAGCTTGGTTGCCAGAAACCCAAAATTTATTTGCCTTCCCTCAGCTAAAGCTAACATGATCACCATTTGTAGAATACTAATAGAAGTCTTATGGGCAGAGCTAGGGACTATCATGGTTGACACCATGATATCCATGAGTATTGAGATACTCAAAGTTAACACATGTATGCTTGTTAATGGAACAAGTTTATTGGATGACCTAGCTATGAGATAATCACATGGATAACTATTTAGTGGCAGTGATATAATCTCAATATAGCAAATGTGCAAGTATCCTTAATTCCGTACTCCAGAATTAATTATGGAAGGAGTTGGCACTAATTCCGTACTCCAAACCGAATGAGATATAGTATGGTGAAATGAGTTAATTGCACTGTAGTTTATTATTGAAGGGTTCATGTCAAGCCACTTGATTTCCTGGACTCTTGGGTAGTCATGATGTATTGCTAGATACCGCTCATGATATGGGAGTATGGGTTTATTATTTGATAAATTAATAAACCAATCCTGATTAGAATTAATAGGATTAATTCTAATTAATTATGAATTATTAATCTCAAAGACGTTTGGATTAATTCATGTTTACTATTAATTGATTGGGAAACCTAATAGGTCACACACAATAGAGGATTATATACTTAAGATATTATTTGATAACATAGTGAGGTTGATTGAGAGAAAGAGAAGTTGTTGTAGACAAATTATAATTAGTTATAATTTATGGTTCAAAATTGTAATTGTGAGAATTTGATATTTCCAATTACAATTAGAGAATTCTAATAAGATTAGAATTCTCAGTTTTAGTAGGGTTTTTCGGTTTATATGTATGACATATTCGTAACCCCAGTAGACGTTGGATTCACGGAAACCCTAGAGAACACACGACTTCTTCTTTCTTCTATCTCTCGTTGCTCTTGAAGAAAACAACCCTAGCAGCCATATTGTTTCTACTAGCACAGAAAATCTTAGTGCTTGAGTGTATCATCTGTGTGGATTTCTGTTAGAGATAATCACACACTGTGATTATAGTAGTTGGACGTTCAACTTTCGTGGAGTTTGATCAAGAGGATTGCTGGATCGCACCTCGACTTGAAGAAGAAAATTTTTTGTTCTTCGGACCATCAAAGAAAGGTAAAAAGCTGTTACCTTTGTTATCTTTATGTCTTGTTTTCCACACATATGTGGATCCTGAGATAGTATCTCATTTTTATTCTTCCGTTGTGCCATATATGATATGCGCGTGAAATACCCAACACATGGAAGTTCTTTAGTAAAGATGTTGGCATGAAGAGAGATGCAATTGGGAGGAAGGGTTGAAGAAAAAGAAGTGTTATGGGCCTTAGGGTTAAAGGGAAGAAAAGAAATGGTCGTACTAGAGTAATAACAGGGACAGAAGAGGGAGGAAAGAAAGAGGGTCATCTGAAGGGAAGGAAGTCAGTGACAACGGTAGCAGTACTTCTTTTGTTCTTTTTGGGCTATTATATTGGTGACATAGCAAGTGTTGTCATTCCTCATATCTGTATGTTTCATCTTGATTTCAAAGAAAATTTGATTTGAGAATGGTACAATTGTTTGATAGTGATGGCTATGATCTTTAGTATAAGAGGAAGAAGAGGATAAGAGGAGAGGTTCAACCAAAGAGGAGCAGAAATGAATAAGATGGGATGAAATTTATGAAGTGAGATTTGTAATATTTTAATAGTGAAACTAGGGTGATAGGTCAAAGGAAGAAAGATGTTCGATCGCCATGATAGCGGAGAAAGAGGAAGAGAGATGAGGGAGGGTGAAAAGTGAAAAGAGGTCGCCAGCCTTGACAGTGGATAGAAAAGAAGAGGAATGGGGAAGGGTGAAAGGTGAAAAGAAGAGAGATGGTCAGTTGTCACGAAAGCAGAGAGAGACGAAGAGAGATGAAGCTTTAGAATTAGCATTTGGAGATACATAACACTGCTATCATTGAAGATTAAATTGGAAAATCTATCCATAATTCTTGTTGTTATTAGCTAAATATATATATAATGTGCAATATAAAATAATATCTAAAAGATATATGAGATTTTAAAAAATATATAAAAGATATCTAAAATAATATCTAAAAATATGTAGAATAATATTTTAATATAAAAATATGGGATGGGCTAAATCCATACTCCTATCTATTAATATCTATTAATTAGATAAAAGTATCATTCTCTTCTTCTAATTTTAAAATTTTATTTTATTTTTCTTTTGTAACTTTTAAACAAAATTATATCTTTTAAATAAACATCAAACTAATCTATATACATGAAACTATGTACCAATTAAATTGTTAAAAATAATAATTTGTACAAAAATTAAAATCTATATATTTATCATATATTAAAAGTTTTATTTCTCCGCATTTCTCCTCCATACTTTGTAAAACTTGTGAAAGTATATAGTAAGTATAATTGAAATTCATATATATATTATATGTTAAAAACTTTATTTCTCATCATTTATCCTTCATAATTTGTAAAACTTGTGAAATAATATAGTAAGTATAATTTAGGGTTTCATTTGATTAAAAAAATATTTATTTATTTTTCCTTAAAAATATATATTTTATTAATAGATTAAAATATTGGCAAAATAGAGGACTTATCAAAGATTTAAAAAAAAAAAAACAGAGACTATTGAGGAGATATATTAAGAGAAAAAATAATTAGTAACTGTTCAACTTTCATTAATTACTAGGTTAGAGGCCTGAGCGTTGCTCGAGATAAGTAATTTTTTTTTATTATTATTCCAATGGATTTTAATGGTTTTCAATAATATGAGAAGTTTAAATTTGTATATAAAAAGTATTATTTTGATTTAATTGTCATAAGTAATTGTTATACATTTTTTGTAATGTTTCAATAGTTTCAGTCATAGTATTTTTGAATTAGTAAGTTGGTTTTTTGAATGTATATAATTATTTACATTTGCAAAGTTGAAATTGTTGTCATTTAATTTTGTGGTGTAATATCTTTGTGATATAGATATCATCATGTGGTTAAATATTAAGTGGAATTTAACATTGGACTTGGATACAATGCACTGTTATGTTGAATTAGAGAAGAATCGGTTAAGGATGTGGTATTGTAACATATGTGGAAATGACATATGCATAGCACATGTGCTGCATAGATTAAAGATAGTTGTAAATGAATTGTTAAAAATGGAAAAAATAAATTAAAATTTCTTTAAGTTATATTTTTTATAATGTTTATTTTCTAATTTTTTTTACGATATTTTGTGGAAAACATTATGGTTTTTCAATCTTGGTTATTTTAATTTTTTTAAATCTTAGTTATCATCTTCTTTTAAGGGTATTTCGGACTTCATGTTTCTGAATATAACGAATATACGCATGGTTAACTTCTTTGTTGTTAAACTTTTTTATTAGACTTTTTAGAATTTGAAACTTTTGTATTTTTTGTTATTAATCATTACTTATTCTTAATATTTATTATTCATATATATTTTATTTAATATCTATTATTATTATATATTATTATATTATCAGTGGGGAAATGTCTTGTTTCGTCTTTTAATAATAATTACAATGCATCAACTTAGGAGCTTTTAGTTTGGAATTTATAATTGTATTAATTAAATTATGATTTAAACTCATTAAAAAAAATATCATAATAAGTAATTTTAAATTGTAATATTATTTTACATTATTTGTATCATCTTATGAGAGGTATTATTCAAATTTGTATTTGTAAATTCTCAAATAATTATTAATAGTACTATAAATTTTTTATCATCACTTCATTGTTTTGAGTTTGTGGCATACTTTCAAGAGAATTTATGATTTGTTTTATTGATATCGAAATAATTTTTATCGATATTAATTATTACTATAAATTATCTAAATTTTTTAAAAATATGGAACGATGTAATGGAGAAGTGGGGGTAATTTAGGCATTTCACTATATCATGGGGGTAATTTAGGATTCTCCAGAGAGATTGAAGCCCAACCATGTCCCTCATTTTTCATTTTCCTAACATATTTAATAAGGGAATGGCTATGAAAATTGTTTTTTTTTTCATATGATAAATGATATATTTACTTTTTTAAGAGTCAATTTATCTCATTGCATTGGAGTTTTTAAATCATAGTTTTTTGCCCTGGTTAGAATAAATTATTTGATTTTTATTTGCGGAGATGTACTGTTGAATTTAAATTCAAATATATTTTTGTATTCAAATTGAATTTAAGAATTGTATTTTCTTTTCAATGATAAATTATTTAAATTGAATTTGAATTAGTAATTTATTTATTGAAATTCAAATTTCTTTTTTTTTTTATAGATTTGTATTTTTATGTATAAAATCAGGAGGTTCTTTTCTTAGTCAATTAGTTTTCGGGCTTTTTAAGTCAATTAGTTTTTGGACTTTTTGTACACAAAGGCCAACGGACATTAAGTAGATTATTTGGAATTGGTGAAGTGGAAAAGTTTGTTGGTATGCTCAAGTAAAGGTTTAATGTTTTTTATGTCAAATGCTTGAATTCGTTGGATTTAATTGACTTTTGAAGCCCGGATTTAGTGTGTTTGAAATGTTATCTCAGATCTGAAATCTTGTAAGAACCGAGAGGTGGTTCTCTTCTCCGTTGCCATTTTCTCTTCGTCATTTTGCTTTTTTTTTTTGCTGAATACTGTAAGGTTTGATCTAGGGTTGTTTTTGTGTTATCTTAGATCCAAAATCTTGTAAGAACCGATAGGTGGTTCTTTTCTCCGTTGCCATTTTCTCTTTGTCATTTTGCTTTTTTTTTCGTTGAATACTGTGAGGTTTGATCTAGGGTTGTTCTTCTTGGTAGATTTATTATCTGAGCCGAATCTGACAGTCAGTATGCAATGTCAATTTTTCTTAGCAACCGGGTTTGCTATTCTTCGTTTGAAGTTTTCATTTCTCAAAAGCAAAAGCAGAGTTTGTTGACGGATTTTGTACGATCAGTTTTGAAGTTATTTGTGTTTGAACGGTGAGATTTCTGTGACAAATGTGATTTTCTTGTAATAAATTTCAACAATAGTAGTATTTTTGTTTCGATATGTTTTTCGTCTCTTTCTGTGAATGAGATGTTGTTTAAAGTCGAATGGTTATGTTGGGTCTTTTGAACTTCAGATCTGGTTTTGTTTGTCATTCAGTGGCGGATATTTGTGTATGTATTTGTGTCTGTTGCCTTTGATTTGTTTTATGCAGTATGTATTAAAATGGTTTGCATGAAGTTTCATTTATTTGGTTTTATATATTTATTTTTATAACAGAATATGTTTTGGTCTTGTGCTCAGTCGTTAAATCATTTTTCTGGTATTTTTTCTTGTTCTATTTTTTAAGAGAGTTAACAGAGATCAATAATAGCATGGTTTTGATTAGGTGAGGAGGGGTTTGTTGACTGTTTTGAGCTTCGAATGTGTTTTGTTTGTGACTTAGCAGGCGACATTTGTGTATTGGTTTGTAATCTGTAATTTTGCTATGGTAATAGATGAAAGAGTGATTTTCATTTGGCGTTACAAATATATATTTTGTTCCTGTTATTGTTGCAAGGACAAGGAGGATATGTAGTTTAATTTATTACAGAATGTGCTATTTTGAAGTAGATTTAGGAAATAAGGTAGCAAACACTTTCTGTTGAAGAATGTAATATTTGCATCGATTAGATTTGAATGATTGTAATATTTCCATGATTGTAATTGTATGGTGTGTTTCATTTTATTTTCTGGTTTTGTGCTATCTTGTTGTTGGCATATTGAATTTGGTATTTATTGTTTAATAGACACATGATGTTATCTGATGGCTTTTTTCTGTTGTGCAATGCAGTGTTAGATTCCAACATAGGAAATCCTTTTCTAAGCGACTGCAATTCATATTTGTTGAGGATAGCAATAGAGTTCTTTGTTTTGTGGGCATTTTATATGCTGAACACCAATGAGTAGTTCCTCTTGTATATAAGGTAAATTTCTTAAGAGCTAATTATTTTTAGTGTAATTTGATTTGTTTTTATTTCTTGCTTATATATGAAGTGGAATATTCAGAGACCAACTATTGATTGTGGATGGTTGACATTGGCCATGAGTACTAGGTTTGAGTTTTGGTTTTAAATGGATGATGGATTTTTGGGGGAGTGGGGTGGGGAATTTAGTTAATTGCCTGTGGTAGTTGGTGTAATCTTTGTCAATTTTGTTATGTTTTAAGTATGTTAGTTGAACAAAATCTGATAATTTGTAGTATGTGTGCTAAGTATATTGAGCGTCAATATAAGTATGATTAGGAAAATCAATCGGTGTTTTGCGATTATAGTTTACCATCAAAAGCCCATGTATGATGCACAATTTTCTGTGAATGTACTTTTTTTTTGCATGTGGTTTTTTTTTTTTTTTTTTGGTGGAGCAATTGTTGAGTGGAGCATGTTATTGTCCTACATTGTATTATGTATTGTATAATAGTCTGCTTTTTATAACCTTTTGAACGTCGGATTTCTATAAGAAAGTTCTACTAAGTTATATGTGCTATGGTCCTTGTGATTTTCATCATGTGCCAAGTATATTGGGCGTCAATATAAACATGGTTGGGCAACCATTCGGTATTTTGTGACGATGGTTTACAATCAAAAGTCCATGTATGATGCACAATTATTCTGTTGGTTTACTGAATTTATTTTAATCAAATTTGGTAATTTTTAGCATGCGGGTTTTTGTCAGATAGTTGATTTCATTGGATTTAATTGACTTTTGAAGTCCGCATTTAGTGTGTTTGAAATGTTATCTGAGATCTGAAATATTGTAAAAATAGAGAGGTGGTTGTTTTCTGCCTTGCCATTTTCTGTTCGTGGTTTTACTTTTTCTTCGTTGAATAGCGTGAGGTTTGTTCTAGGGCTGTTGTTGTTGGTAGTGTTTTAATCTGTGCTGGATCTGTCAGTCACTATGTAATGTTGTTTTGTCTTACCAACTGGGTTTGCTATTCTTTGTTTAAATTTCTCATTTCTCAGAAGCAAAAGCAAAGTTTGTTGATGAATTTTGTACTATCAGTTTTGAAGTTCTCTGTGCTTGAATGGTGTCAATTGTAATAGAATCTAATAATTTTTAGGATGTGTGCAAAGTATATTGGGCGTCAATATAAACATGATTGAGAAACTTTTCAGTGTTTTGCGACGATGGTACCATCAGCAGCCCACGTATGATGCATAATTTCTTGAGAATATTAACAAAATTGTATATGTAAAAGTATTGTTTAGTCTATACTAAGAAGAGATAAGGGAATTTAGATAATTTAGATGTGCTATAATGTTTCTAAATTTCAGCTTGTGCTAAGTATATTGGGTATCAATATAAGCATGATTGGGGAACCATTCGGTATTTTGCGACGATAGTTTACTATCAGAAGCCCACGTATGATACATAATTTGCTGAAAATATTAATAAAAGTGTGTATGTAAACGTACTGTTAATTGTATACTAAGAAGAAGGAATAAGGAAATGTGGCTAAGTTAGATGTGGTATAAGGTTTGTGATTTTCATCAGTTTTGAAGTTCATGTGTTTGAACGCTGAGATTTCTGTGACAAATGTGATTTTCTTGTAATATATTTCAGCAATAGTAGTGTTTTTATTTGGGTAAAAAAAGGTCTTTTATTTTTTATTTTACAAAAAAATAGTAGTTGTTAGTAATTTTAGTAAATCAATTGTAACATAATCTAATAATTTTTAGCATGTGTGTTAAGTCTATTGGGCGTCAATATAAGCATGATTGGGGAACCTTTCAGTGTTTTACAACGATGGTTTACCATCAAAAGCCTACGTATGATGCACAATTTCCTGAAAATATTATTACAATTGTATATTTTTCTGATATACAATCTTAAATATATGAGGAATCATCAACTCTAAAATTGTAGCTATTGTGGTTGTATGAGTTATGAGGAATCAAACTCTTTATCAATGTCTTCTGTATATGAGGTTTTGGAGAATGGAATTGAGATAAGTTCATTGGGTTTATGGTATATCTTTTGTTGGGTCAAGGGTATATCTTTTGTTGGGTCATGTATTGTGGATGGTGAAAGCTGTTGATTCTGGGTGGTTGTCATTGGCCATGACCCCCAGGTTTGAGTTATGGTTTTAAATGGATGATGGATTTTTGGTGGAGAGGGGTGGGTAATTTAGTAAATTGCCTGTGGTAGTTGCTGTAATCTTTGTCAATTTCATTATGTTTTAAGTACGTTAGCTTAACAAAATTTGATAATTTTTTTGCTTGCGTGCTAAGTTTATTGGGTGTTAATATAAGCATGATTGGGGAACTATTCGGTATTTTACGACGATGGTTTACCATCAAAAGCCTACGTATGATGCAAAATTTCCTGAAAATATTAATAAAAGTGTGTATGTAAACATACTGTTCATTGTATAGTAAGAAGAAAGGATAAGGAAATGTAGCTAAGTTAGATGTGCTATCAGGTTTGTGAATTTTATCATGTGTTAAGTATATTGGGTGTCAATATAAACATGTTTAAGCAACCATTCGGTGTTTTGCGACAATGGTTTACCATCATAAGCCCACATATGATGCACAATTGTTCTGTCTATGCTGAATTTATTTTAAGCAAATTTGGTAATTGTCAACATATGGGTTTTTGGTTTTATATTCAAGCACATTTGTTTCTTTTGTTATTAATCATAAAAAAATAATAGATGTTTTATGCAATTTATATTGTATATTGAGCATTTGAGTATTTATTTGTGTAATTTCATTGTGCTGAATTGTATTATGCATTGTACTGGAGCAGTTGTTCTGTGAAGCATGTGATTGTCCTACATTGTATAAGAGTATGGTTTTTTGAATCTTTTGAAGACATAGCTATTCTTGATATACATACTTTTTCTCCTAGTTTTGAACCTGAAATAATTCGTCCTTCGATGATTTTTCCCTATTTGTGTGATAGTTAGCCTTGTGCCATTGCATAATCTTTTGCCAGGGTTGACATTTCTCAATAGCATAATAGGCACATTCTTTTTAATCTTTAAAACATGATCAGGCATACCTGGAAAACTGATGTTGTTGAGGCATTCTGTTGGATATATGTTTTCTGCATCTTTTATTGGGCCTATGACATTGTCTATTTTGTCTGCACTTATATATTTAGTAACAGAAATATAACAGATCTTGGCACTTTGTCTAGAGCAAAATTATTCAATTCTACAACTGTTTTATTCCTTGGTGTTAAGATGGCTCTGTCCATCAAGTAGCTAGGATTTGTGTAGCTCTCTTGAAAATTTGGATAAGTAGAGTTAAATATTGTTTCCACTGGATCACCATTGGCTTCTAACATCAAATTACTTGGGATTTTGTTCCATGTAGGTTCATTATCATTTCCCCTACACTTTGCAAGTTCTGTGCCATCTCCTATTTTCAGTAGCCAGTTGACAAAAGTTGTATATTCTTCAGCCTCTAATTGTTGTAATGCATTACCTTGTTTAAGCCTCATGTTCTCAGATAGTGTAAGGATTTCGCAGTGGTTCCATAATTCTGATTGATTGAGTGTCAAATTCACTATATAAGCTCTTTGACCTTTTGGCATAACCGGAAGGATTTGATGAAAATCTCCCCCTAATAGTACTGTTTTGCCTCCAAAAGGCTTGTTTTCATTGAAATTTGTTGTTGTTCTTTGTATGTCTTTAATTATTTTATCAACACTCTTAAAAACATATTTCGAATTCATAGGAGCTTAATCCCAAATTATCAATACTGCTCTTCTTATTAATTCTGCAAGTTGAGTATTTGTTTTTATTGAGCATGTAGAATATTTTGAGGTTACCAGAGGAATTTTGAATCTGCTTTGTGCTGTCCTTCCACCTGGTAGTAGTAATGATGCAATCCCTGTTCAAAGATGTAAATAACAACATTAAAAAAGAAATGGTGAATTGTTTTTCATAATTTGTTGAAGTTGAGAAATATTTTCATTAGGAAAGAAGATATTAGAATGTGAATGACTATTAAATAATGTTGGGAGATGTATAAGAAGAGTAGTACCTGATGATACTACTGCAAGGACTATGTTTGATTTTGATATGAGCTTGTTTATAATTGTTTTGTAGAGAAATGTCTTACCTGTGCCTCTATAACCATATAAAAAATACAGCTTCCCTTTATTATAATCAACTGCATTTATGACCTTTTCATATATATGTTTTTGCTCTGTATTTAATTGTGCAAACATAACATTATGTTTTGCTCTCAATATATTTGTATCATACATGATTTCTTCTCTAATGCATGTGTTTTGTAGATTCTTGAGCAACTCTTGATTTGGCAAAGGTATTCCTTCTATTTGCTCTAGACTTTGACCTTGTTTCTGTAGTAGGTTTTGTAATTCTCTCAAGGTATAGCTTTTCACCTGATCTTCTGAGAGATGTAAAGACGGAAATCTAAGGACTTTTCTTTGTCTATATTCAATATCATCACTAATTTTTTTTTTCCAATTTACTTCCCAGAGATTCTTGACATCTGCAACATTACAAAAAATAAGAATTGTGACAAATAATTCTCGTAGTTGACATCCTGTTGCCCATTGAGCTGCTTCATCAATTGTTTCGTGCCATTCTCGATCATCTTGTAGTAGACCTCTTGCATAGCAATCTATTTGAAAGTTGAATATATTTTCCCATCATACATTCTAATTTCTTCATAGCTTGTAGGGCCATGGACATGGTTTAGTAACATTCGCATATAGTATCTTTCCCCTGAGGCTGGATGTGCGAAGCTGATTCTTCCAATGCACTTTTTGTTTTTCCTTTTTTTTCATACTTTTTCTGTTCTGTGCCAGTAATAATGTTGTGGGAATTCTGCATACTTCAACTTTCTTGCATTTGAATCCGTTTGTTCATTTCAAATCATTCCGTAAACATTGTCTTCTTTGCATCTTCACTCATTGCTATATTAGGAAGAGAACTGTTATCATTAAATATGATATTTTGTTCTTTATTAAGATGAAACCCCAATCGCTGGACTGCTGGTGTTCGAAATTGGATATCAAACTCATATATTCTCCAAGATGCTTCACATGCTGATATGTATCTACAATCTAAAAATATTTTCACTTCATCCAAATTCTACTCTTGCAATTCACTGTGCATGTTATTTTCAACCCGATTCCTCTCAATGACTGATGTTGTCCTATCTGGACCTTTATTGAGATATTTAAATAAATATTTAATAGCTTTTGATTGATTGCATATTTTAACATTAATGTGGCTTTGGTATTTGACTAATAAATTCCGATTGTACGGGACTACAAATCTATTGTCAAGCAAGAATCCATTCTTCTCAATGGCTATAGATTTATCTTGTCTTTTATAGATATAATATCCTGATTCATCAATTGATGTTTTGTTATGAAAAGACTTTGAAAAATGCTTTGAACAATGTCCTGTGTGAAAATGAATGTATTAGTTTTTAACCAACATTATGCACTGCTTTTGAAATATCAAATCATTTAAGAAATTTTTACCTTGTACCATGCATGGCGAGTTCTCGTATTCAATTCCACATGGCCCATGCATCATGAATTCTGTTACACTTTCATAGCCTATCGAATTAATAAGTGGATCAGGAATTTCTACAGATATTAGCTTATCTATTTCTTCAGGAGTATTTTTCTTTGAACTTTGATGTAGCTAAATGATGATGTGTGCATGTGGTAATCCTCATTTTTGAAATTCAATCGTGTATACAACTGTTTTACAAAAGGAAAAGGTAAGTTAAAAAAAATTGAAAAATAATTTCTAAATAAAAAGTTTTCCAAATGTTTTTGTTTGAAGTAACATACCTGAATCTACTTGGCCGAATATTTTGTTCTTTAATATGTCATTGATCATATCATCAAGTTTCATCTTGAATACTCGAACCTTAATTTCAGGCCTGTTTTTTGGTTGTTAGCCGAGTATCTCATTTAACAGGTCTGTTATTTCTGGCCAATTAGGATTGGCAGTAAATATGATGAACAAATCTGGGTTACCAAAGAATCTGCATTGTGCCATAGCATCTTGATAGTTCAGAGCCAAATAGCGAGGTCCACCAGTGAATGTTGATGGTAGTATTATTCTTTTGCCAATCTTTCTTGAATCTGTATCACCACACTCAATTGCATCTTGTACATTTCTATATAATTCTATTCGAAAATTTTCTTGATTTTCTGAAATCCACATTAGCCTTACCTGTTCAATGCTTGTATAAACATCTACAATGAACTGTTGATATAGCCTTCCTGAATGAATCAAAGTTAGTCCTTCACTGTGTTTGTATTGAAGTACATGTGCATGGTATTCCCTCATTGTTACATAAGATCTTTTTATATTTCCCTTTGTCCGTCTTGTACATAATTGATTTTTAGATGATATCCATCTTCCTTATATAGAAAGAGTAATGGATATTGCATAGCCATGAAAGAAGACTGCAAATAACTTATTCGTTGTAGACTTCCATATTTCATCTCAACAATGATGTCACGATCTTTGGTTGTTTTATTTAGATTCCCAACAATTAGAGCCACAATTTCTGATGCTTTTGGTGCATCATATTGTCTTCCTCTGAATTCTCTACTATGATGCAATCTGATTTTGAAATTAGGTATTTCTCTTGAGGAATATTTATCTCTAGCCATTCTAAAAACTTTCACCAACTTATTCCTTGTATCCAGCATTGATATAAGTTCTTGTGTAATGCCTGCTCTTATTTTCAAGTTATACTGCCTTTTGTTCATTGCTTAAATTTTGTTTTGGACCTCATTTTGTGTATTGATGCGTATTTATTTGAGTATAAAAATCATATAAAAATAAGCACATTCCCAATCAAGTTTAAATTAAAATGTTAACCCCAAATTATATAAATGAGTAAGCGTACTCATCATTAATAGAGCATAGGGTTCAAACGAGTGTCAATCCTCAAGGAACAAGTATGCATTAATCCATTTTATTTCATTATTTAACCGACTCGATAAAGTTAAAAAAAATAAAAAGGAAAATAAAATAAATATATACATATCAAGGATGTAAAATTATGTAACTTAAACCACTGTCTTGACAAACATGATCCTCGAGTACTTAATCATTATCATAACTAATCATTCTCTTGGCATCATGAAAGATAATATAGATTCATTTCTTTGTCCAACCCATGAAATCCCTACCTTCTAGACAAATTAGCATCATATATCCTATTTCAACTAATTCACCTAAAAGATGCATTAAACACAATCCCTTGATTAAATTTTCTTTCCTGGCAAATTTACACATGAAATTAACCAATGAATCCATATCCTGACAGACATCAATTAACTTTTAATTACTTTGTCCTCACAATTAACCCCTTTGTCTAAGCAAGTTAAGAGCCAACAAATATGAAACTAATGAATTGACACCACCATCAACCCCTCTATCCAAGCAAGTTAATGGAAAGAAACAACCAATTAATCTCGTAATTAGCACAAGTAATTAAACACCAAGAATAACAATCAATTAATCAAAATATCAAATAACTTTAAAAATCATGAATATCTAAAACAATGTCAAATTATAATAAAACAATTAATACATTATTGTCAAGAAAAAGAAAACGAAGTAAAAGAAAGCACTCATAGACAAGCATTCTCCTTCTTCCTTTGAAGATCTTCTTGCACAATCCTCCTTGCATTGAAGAATTACTCCTTTGATTTGAGTGATTTTCTATGATGATCTATGAATTTTCTCCATTTTCTCTTGTGTTTTCCCTCTATTTATAGGCTTAGGAAGTGCCTAAACTCGTTGGTGTAAGTTTTTGGCTGAGTAGAAGTAAGAAGATACTAAAATTACACAGATTACCAAAAACTGTGTATAAAAATCAAGAATATGTCTTAGCTTCAGGGCACAGTCGGCGCCGCCTTGGCTACTGGAGCCGGCGCCAGTTGTGTTCTGTTTCTTTCCATTATTCGCCGATTTTTCCTTAATTTCAGTACAATGTTGTCTAGAGTATAGCTAGCGCTGCTTTGGCTGCTAGAGCCGACACCGGTTTGGTTCTGTTCCGGTCCTGTTTCAACAATTTTTTATCGTCTTGAAATACGTGTCAACAGTGTGTAGCCGGTGCCGGTGTCGCCTATATTCTGTTTTGCGATGTTTTTGCTTTGTTTTACCTCTAAAATCTGAAATAATGAACAAAATACCTTCCCAGGGGTAAAATCTCAAATATGAAAGAATATGACTAGTTATTGAATAGAATGTATCACAAAATAGCATCAAATAACTAGAAAAAATATGATTAATTTAGACCCTATTACATTCCCCCACATTTAGCTCTTTGCTTGTCCTCAAGCAAAGTATCAAAGACAAGTCGGAAAAACACAAGGTTTTTATCAATCACTCAATCAATTTCAAAGTAATATCTCTAATGCTTTCTTCGTTCAAGAACATAAAACACATGCTACTACATCTTTCACAACAAACGCAAGACTTGTGTAAGGGAATAGCAACTTAGTAGAACCAACCCAATACTTAACAATATTCTTAAACTATTGGAAAGAATTTAGTTCAAAAAGAATAAGCATTCCATAAGCTTACACTCTTCATACACTCTCTCCACTAATTCGAGACATATCATGATTTTACTTAAGTCGAGTAGAACTTTTAAGCTTATAATGTAAGGCTAGAGGCTTGTAATATAACTTGTTAAACGAAGGGTATAGGAGAATCAAATATCAAAGAAGCTGAGAATTCGCAAGAAAATGATAAACAAAATGTATCAATAATTTCCAACTCTTCTTGCTCTCCTATTCTAAAATCAATCAAAACCCATAACCTTGTATAGCAATTATAGTTCAACTCAAGCAAATCTTGCATTGTTCTTTTCAATCCTTCCCAACTCATCAATAATTTTTCTTCACAAGATCACTCAAATTTTCATCAATAGTGTCAAGAACTCGACGTGAACTCAACTTTTACAGCTCAATCACCATTCCTCTTGTGATCTTCCTATTCTTTCTCTTTCAGTTTTTTTTTCCTTTCTTTCTTTTCTCTCTTCTTTTATTTTTCACTGCTGCTGTTCTTTTCTTTCTTAGATTCTCTCTTTCCATCTTTTCTAGCAGCTTTTTGGTTTTCCTTTTTTTTTTTCTCAATCTTTCTTTTTCTTTCTTCTCCTTTCTCTTTTCAGCTCAACACAACTACTGATGCATGACTGAAAGTAACGAGTTATGATATTTCTCCAAGTATTCTCCATCAATATTCTCCTTCCTGTACTTTTATCCATCAAGAGCATAAAGATTTGGAAGAATTATTCAAACTCTTAGAAACAAGCAATAGACAAAGTATGATAACGGGTTTTACAGAAAAAAAATTCACCAATGTAGGCTCAAACTAGGCACTAGGAATAATATAAAATTAGGCAGGCTTGAAAAGCTCAAACTATCTAAAGAAGGCCTATTACCGTCATCCCTAAGTTAAATTATGAATGTCTTTCTTATTTCGCCTCGAGAGGTATTCAAGTAAGTTCTAGAATTTTTCATGAATTTTAGTAGAAAAACAGGTTTAAGAACAATGTAAAGCATATGATCAGGAACTACTTAGTCCAAGTGCATGCTATAAGTCATGCATAAGCCACAAATAATATAGAACATATGGTCTATTATCTATCACAAAGACATACATTAAAAATACAATTTGAAATCTCAAAGAAAATCAGAAAATTTTTTTGAAAATTTTGCTCACAAGAAGGATAAAGTATAAAAGAATGATGCATAGAAGAATTTTCAATCGAACACTCCCCCATACTTAAACTGGACATTGTCCTTAATGGCCAAATAAATAGAACACGGAATTAAATGCTATGGGACCAAAAATAAAAGGGAAAAGATAAGAACAAAAATACTTCCATACTTTGTACCCAAAATAAAATTGATAAAAACTTGGACCAAGTATATCATTAAACTACTCCCCCATACTTAAATTGGACAATGTTCTCATTGGTAAAAAATAAACATAAGAGAGCATCTCCAAAGGGACCAAAAATAATAATGGGTTAGAAAGTTTAAGTAATACTTCCCAAGTGCAATAACACTCCATTAGATATCCAAACTTGAGATAAAGAGAAGGGCTTGTCCAAGAGGACTTTATTTCTATAAAACAAAACACAAATAAAAGTACAAGGAAAATAATAATAAAATAAAAACATACCTAAATAAAAGAAAACAAACTAAAGAAAAAAAATACAAATAAATTTTTTTTTTTTACACTTATCATGCTTCCTCACCAAACATTTTGAAAAGAAATTAAAGCTCAAAATAGAAGATAGGCATGATGAATGTAGAATAGAGAGAAGTTTTTGAAAAATAGAAGATTTATGAAAATAATTTTTTCTCACTAAAGCAAAATACACAAACCTCTTTCTCTAACATTTCTTTAGATGCACAAATATTGTTGTCAATATAAAAGTGCACATGGTTTCTAAAGAATACATCAAGCTTGAAATCACCTTTTAACCATTCGAAAGAGTGGTTATAATTGAAATTCCCCTTAGAACTTAGCAATTGAGTTCTTAAAAATGGAATCAAGAAATCCTTACTTTTCGACACATCTACAACAACTAAGTTACCTCTCATTAAATGGGGTGAAGGGTAAAAATTACCACCATCCTCCAAGGACTTTTTACGATATAGTGTTGAAAGATCCAACTCCTTGAGGCATGATAAATTTAATACATCATCATTTGGACCATTGTTCTCCAAGAATTACATGGAACCTAAAAAATCATGTGATAAAGAGATATTAGAATTATTAACATGTAGAGTCGAATTGAATACCTCCCATTTCACATTGGACAATTGGTCCTCATATCCTCTCTCCTTTCCTTAGAGATTCTCTTGTTCAAGCATATGGGCCTTTCTGGCATCCTCAACCAACTTGGCTAGTTATGTTTTTTGATAGCTCAATTGTTGGGGTACTTCTTTATGCCACTTTATGAAGGAATTTGAATTGGTGACAAAAGAATGCATTGAGGCTTCAAGTGACGTCTCACAAAAAGCATCAATCCAAGATTGAAACTTTGCCAAAGTTTCATCATTGTAACTCCTTTAATCTTGTGCCCAAAAGTAGTTGTCCATGATGATGTCAATCTCGCACTTAAAGAAAAACAAAAATCAAATCGAAAATAAAAACAAACAAAAATAATAGAAAAACAAAGAAAAGAACAAAAAATTAAAATAAAAGCAAATAATAGAAAATTAAAGAAAAGAAAAACACACACGTTAGATATATTCACAATCTACCTAAACAAAAAAGTTAGTGGTATTTATAATACAACATGAAGTATGTTAGTCAATTAAGTCAAAATTAGTAAATTAGATTACAATAGACAAAAGATACAAAAGATGGGACCTTTTTGCAAAAAGAAAAATTGTACACATTCACATATTTACATTGTTAAATCAACAAAATCCAAGCTTTCATGATATTGTTCCCCGGCAATGACGCCAAAAACTTGATGCGTATTTATTTGGGTATAAAAATCATATAAATATAAGCACATTCCTAATCAAGTTTAAATTAAAACATTAACCCCAAATTACACATATGAGCAAGTGTACTCATCATTAATATAGCATAGGGTTCAAACGAGTGTTAATCCTCAAGGAACAAGTATGCATTAATCCATTTTCTTTCATTGTTTAACCGACTCGATAATGTTAAAATGAAATAAAAAGGAAAATAAAATAAAATAAATATATACATATCAAGGATGTAGAATTATGTAACTTAAAGCACTGTCTTGACCAACATGATCCTCGAGTACTTAATCATTATTATAACTAATCATTCTCTTAGCATCATGAAGGATAATATAGATTCACCTCTTTGTCCAATCCATGAAATCCCTATTTTCTAGACAAATTAGCATCACATATCCTGTCTCAACTAATTCACCTAAAAGATGTATTAAACACAATCCCTTAATTAAATTTCCATTCTTGGCAAATTTACACATAAAATTAACAAATGAATCCATATCTTGACAGACATCAATTAAGTTTTAATTACTTTATCCTCACAATTAACCCCTTTGTCCAAGCAAGTTAAGAGCCAACAAACATGAAACTAATGAATTGAGACCACCATCAACCCCTTTGTCCAAGCAAGTTAATGGAAAGAAACAATCAATTAATCTCGTAATTAACATAAGTAATTAAACACCAAGAATAACAATCGATTAATCAAAAGATCAAATAACTCTAAAAATCATGAATATCTAAAACAATGTCAAATTACAATAAAATAATTAATACATTATTGTCAAGGAAAAGAAAATAAAGTAAAAGAAAACCCTCATAGACAAGCCTCCTCCTTCTTCCTTTGAAGACCTTCTTGCACAATCCTCCTTAAATTGAAGAATTCCTCCTTTGATTTGAGTGATTTTCTATGATGATCTATGAATTCTCCCATTTTCTTTTGTGTTTTTCCTCTATTTATAGGCTTAGGAAGTGCCTAAACTCGTTGGTGTAAGGTTCTTGGCTGAGTAGAAGTAGGAAGATACTAAAATTCTACAGATTACCAAAAATCGCGTAGAAAAATCAAGATTTCGTCTTATCTTCAAGGCACAGCCGGCGCCGGTTATGTTCTGTTTCTTCCGTTGTTCACCGATTTTTCTTTGATTTCAGCACAATATTGTCCAAAGTACAACCGGCGCCGCCTTGACTGCTAGAGCTGGTGTTGGTTTGGTTATGCTTCCGTCCTATTTTAACAATTTTTTATCATCTCGAAGTACGTGTCAAAGTGTGTAGCCGGCGCCGGTTCCTTTGCCCTGGCCGGCACCGTCTATGTTCTATTTTGTGACGTTTTTGCTTTATTTTACCCCTAAAATTTAAAATAATGAACAAAATACCTTTCGAATGGTAAAATCTCAAATATGAAGGAATATGACTAGTTATTGAACAGAGTGTATCACAAAATAGTCTCAAATAACTAGAAAAAATATGATTAATTTAGGTCCTATCATGTATCATGAAAATAGAGCTGGATAAAATGTGCGTTTGCTCCATCTGTCGGTATTAATGACCCAAGTCTATGATAATTTTCACCATTGATTTTATAAATATATGGTCCAGATCTTTCATTCACTTTATCATCAATTTTAACACCCATAGAAATCGAGAACATTGAATTGTATGCTCTGATATTTTCCAGGAATGTCTTTGATTTTTCATCAGTTACTCTTGTGAGCAAAGTCTTTAGAGGCTCAGACGGATCTTTCCTTCTTAGTAGTTGGGCCTTTCCTTGTTTACAACATAATTTGAATTTTAGATACAGTCCTTTTGGTTGGCCCTTGATTTTCTCTTGCTCCCAGAATATGGCATCACAATACATGCACAAAAGTGTAGGGGACCATAATATAGTACATGGTTTGTTGAAGAATCTGATATGATAAATGAGAAGCAATTAGGTAAATATTATTGATAGTATACTGTACATAGTTTGTAGAAGAATCTGATATTATAAATGAGAAGGAATTAGGTAAATATTATTCATAATGTAATTCATATTATAAAAAATATGTGGTATGAATGTTACCTGTTGGAATAGTCATTGACCTTATTGTGGTCGATGTTGTATCATTTAGGCCAGTGTATTTGGCATGTAGCTTTTGTTTTCCTCTATGTATATCAATCTTCCGTTGTCTATGCATTCTTGCTTTCTTTGCTATATTTGATTTTCATTGTCAATTGTATGACTATAACAAAATTTTGTTGAAAAGTATTCTATTGATAAATATGTTACCTGTTTTGTTTATGTCTTGCAATTGCAGATCTGTAGCATTGATGTTTTTTTATACTGGATCTCTTTTTCGTTTGTGAAGTTTATTAGAATAATGTCCTTTTGCTGTCCAAAGCTTCTTTTCTTCGTAATCTATTTTCTTTTGCCTTGTCACGATGTAATGAATCTGCATGAATTCTTATATCATATTAATCAAAGTGTCTTGATAGCAGTCAAAAGAGATTTCGTTTAGCTATTGTTTTTTATTTAGAAAAATAACTTTATGTACAAATAAATTGCTTACACATATGGAAGTTAGCTCCAGCACATGGGTCATTGAAGATGGACATTTTTACTCGTAGCTTCTTCAGTGTTAACCTGTAGGTTTTGGATTGTTATATTCAAGTGCCTGCACTTTGTAATTTATAGCAATTGAAGTATGATTTTTCATTGTTTGATTAGATTTTGTAGATTTTTCAGAAGTTATTTAGTTAATTGTGCTTATTTATTGATAATGTTTATTCTTCTTTAACTATGTTTTTTTGAGAAATAATTTGTTGGTTTTTTAATGTTAACTAATGTTTTTTTTCCTCAGCTTCAAATGTCAGGATTTGCGATGTATATATATTTATGCGCATTGTCTATGGAATTGAGTGGGCATTATTTATGTATAGGTTTTGATTTTTTAAAAAGGCATTCGAATATGTGCATCTGGTATTGGTTTTCTTCATTTTAAAAGACATTGGACTATGTGAATTTTGTATTTATTCGAATAATATTTGTGTTGTGTAGAATGAATCTCGTAATATTCATCGAATAAATAATATGAAGGGTCATTTCCTGAATTGCATGTTGATAACTAACATAGAATTTATGTGAATGATGATTCTGTCATCGAAAATGCATCCTGTAATAGTAATTAAATCCATTGTTGGTATGTGAAAGGACTTTATCTTTGAATTTTGATTGGTATCGAAGGATGAATCGTGTAGTATTCCTTGAATGGATAATTGGGATTTGAAAGGGTTTTGTTGCTTTCGGCAAATAATGGAAAATAAATATATTAAAAAAAATATCTTTTTAGAAATCTGAAGAGACAAATATTAATTATGTGATTAATCTATTTTCCTATAAATATATAGATTTGTACAGCAAGTTGTTCATTGTTTTTCCTGGTTTTGTCTCATTGAAATATGGAGTTATACAATGGCATGCCTATTGAGTATACATTAGTTGGGAAGCTAAGTATTCATCCATTCATAGCAGAAACGATGGTTTTGTCAACTGTGCAACTGCAGTCAGATAAACCATATTACTCTTTACTTGATAAGCGAGCAAATAAAGTGCGCATGGTTTTGCATTCTGCTACATATGATTATGATGAGTATGTTGAAATTTTTATTGCAATGTCTACAATTGTAATTAGCAATGGTGTGAGCCGTAGTAATTGGTGGATTGATTCTCATCCCTGGGTGTTTCATGTGCCTGGTTTACAAAATTCATTATCAATCATGTTTCTGAATGAAGAATATTTGGAGGCTAGAGAGACCGGGCGAAAAATGGATTCATACATAAAGTTCTATTAACCATTTGTTGTTACTATTGTTGAATCAGGAAAGGAGTACCATACTTATAAGGATTTGTTCAAGCACTACATCGGGAAACGGAAGTTTCAGTTGCCAAGAGATTCAGCAAACACTATTTTGCTGTACTACAACGTTCAACCGGTGAATGTGGAAGGTTCTTCTGCTGGGGTTGCTGAAGTGGTTGATATAATTAGGAAAAGTTAAGATGTTATAGTTTCTGGAAATGTTTAAAAAGAAGTCATAGAAATTGAGTTAATGTGTGATATGTAGTAGTGGTGATGATATGCCATTATCTTAGTTATGTTATGTTTTCTTTCCGTTGACTACATGAAATTGCAGTACTGTTGAACTATTGAATGGAATTAAATCTGGCTACAAATGGAATTAAATGTGAAGCTCTTTTCCTGGAAAAATATATACGGAACATCAAAATTAATATTTTTATTTAATCCCACATATTAGAACGAATTTTGAGGGGGTTTAAGTTTTTTTATTGAATTTAATAATTAACAAAAAGTTTTCCAAATAAAGTAGTTGTTGATTATTATTGTAATGTGACTAAAAAAAAAAAGATGAATATCAACACTTTGTATTATAGAGGAAAGAGAAAGTATAATAAATTTACTTCTAATGATAGTATCTATAAATGAAGTATGGAAAGCAAGTTAGGAAATGGATTGAGCAGGAAAGAAATTCAGCAATTTGCATGAGAAAATCTTTATTGCCGACCTCTGTAATTGCTTTTCAGGATCCTTGCATCTAGATGCAGCATCTTGGTGACTTCTTCTTTCCTCTTGAAGCTCATTATCCACACTTTCTATCTTTGCCCGCAGAAGGTTTACTTCAGTTTGTAGCTCCTTCGCTCATGCTTCAAGTGCATTATATGACTCGGCCATGCACTTAAGTTGAGCGTAGCAAAACTGTTCAACTTTTGAGCAGATGTCAGTTGTGACTTAACCTCTGCCAATTGTTTGTTCTGTTTCCTGCAACTGGTTCTTACTTTCCAGGCTTTTATTACATCTAGCTACATCATTTAGTGGCTTCATAATAACTTAATCAATGTATTCATAATTTTAATAGAACTACGAATAAACATTTATTCTTATATATATGTATCACTTGACTTCTATTATGTCCATGGTTCCGTTATCCAACTTTATTGATTGGATTGAAGCTGTAGGATTAGGTTGGAGAGAATGGAAGTTTTGTCAAGCCATGCAAGTTTTTTGACATATGGTTTCCAAGAGTTTGTCTCCTAATGAGGCATCATACAACATTATTATTCAATATTTGTGTAAAGCCAAAAATACTGGAAGGGCTCTTGAGCTGATTAATGAAATGTTACTATATAAATGTTGGGCCTAAAGGTAGCACTTTGATAGCATTCTTGACACTTATTAAAGGTGCAGAGACACATTTACTCCCTCAAAAATTTGGATTTTACATAGCTTGTTGTCTCATCTTTCATCAAATTAGTATATGAATTAAATCATTTCTTGTCAACTCCAGCAATACAATAGATTCTGTGATGAATTTTACTGACAACAGTACAATTCATTCTTCATATTCTGATCGAGATAGGGGGGGATTTCTACTTGGTTCTTTAGCATAAGGCATAAAAAAATCGCTACATCAAAAGACTTCAACAAATTCAAAGTGATCTTCACAAATATCATGCACCCGATTCATTTGGCAACACCATTTAACCAGCTTCAAGGAATTATAAACATACTTCAATGCAAATGACTCTTGTATGTTGAATAACAGAATTAATATACATTGTAGGTAAAGTTGTGAATATCTAATCATAATAAGAAAATATTTTTGTCAAACTATTATGGAGCATATCCCACATTGCTGCTCTTTTTTTTCCCTTGAGCATTGTAATCATTCTCTACAATTTAACAGTGTTCAACTAACTCTTCTCTTCTAATTTTTCTTCAGTTAGATTTCAATCTTTTGTTTGCTTCAGTATCTAGCAGCTCTTTGTTTATTGTTGTGATCTATCTCTTGTAAAATAAAATGTTGTAATCAGCATTTAAGTATCTAGTGGAGAAACAGTTGTGCCTTTTGTTTTTCATACTGGCCAATTAGTTCTCCTTTTGTGTCTCTTTTGTTGGGTGTATTCCTTTGTTCCATATCATCAACTTGTTTTCCTTCTTCCTCTGTTCCATGTTCTTCAGGTGCCTAAATAGTTTGTCAATCAAAAATGTGTGTCAGCACCTTTAATTGTGTTTCATTAGTAAGCAGTCATGGGGTAACTTCGATGTTACTAACCTTTGTCTGTTCTTTTTTCAGAACAATATTTGATGCATGATGGATTTGGTTCACTGTAAAACTTTCTCTTGGTAGTCCTCTGGTCTGTTCATTGAATCTCACTTGGCAAATATACGTGTTGCCTATTATATTCTTCAATGGTCCAGGTATGGTTTCATGCAATCCTTCCTATATCATAATGACTGTTTTTGAGAGATACGCTAGTTGTGGAAATTCTTATAAATAGGTAACGGGGTAGTCATATTTTCAGTGTTTATTCTATATGAAATGAATATACCTGCACTACTCTCAGGGCTAGTTCGCTTGCTTGCATCCCCACAATCTTCTCAACATCTCTATCAAAGAAAATAAAATGCCTTTGTATTGTGTGGTCATCAACAATGGCCTCTACTCGATACCTACAATTCCAAGATTTTAGAGTTTTTTTTTTCCTTTTTTTCTTTTGGATTCATGAATTCAGATTTGTTCAGCAGTTTATGGTTACCTTGAATCTGGGTAATCTTCTGTTCTAATGCATGATTCACATGCCAATTTGTTTCTATAAGTTTTGAGCTTCTTTCTACATCTTGTGCAAGAATTATATCTCCATCCATTGTATGTGTCAATGTCCAAGACAGTAATGTTGCAGTAATATGGTCTTTCCTGATTCAACAGGTCAATTGTAACAAGGTTAATTTGTGTGTGTGTGTTCCTACAGTATAGTAATGGAAACCAATGCCAATGCATACACAAACAAAAAGAATAAAGATACCATCAACGTGGGTGGGGAGTAGAATAAAATGCGCAAATCAGGAGATGTATAACAGGGTTTTGTGCAAAATGTCAGTACCCATTTTATCTCCGTCACTAATCATTGCATTTAGCTCAGCCAAAGTTCTTATTTTTCTCAAGGTGTTGTGTAGTTAACACAGGGTTTCCAATTGCCAACTTTGTTGCTATTTCTGCTTTGTGGTCTTTCTCACACCTGTTTGATGTATGAGAACACACAATTACTATGCATTTATTTTCATACATTTTTACATATTTGGGGTTTTCAGGATTTGGAAAATTTATGCTTCCCTCTGTCTGAAGCTTTCTACTTCTACAATTTGTAGGTCAACATAGATCTTTGTGTTAGTGTTATGCCCTAGAGGCAATCACTTGTATATTGTATATGACACATTTTATTTTAATAAAAGGTATTATTTATCTTACAGTTTCTTATATTTACTTTTGTGCAAAATAACTATTAGATAAAGTCCCTAGTACAATACTGTGTTAAGGAAATCATGATAGAGATCATGATATGAGGTTCCTACTACACTGTATAGTGTTAGTATTTAAATAATCCCTAATTGTAGTATTAATGAGACATGATATCATTAATGCGTTAAGACTAGCATGTGTTAGACTTTCTGATTTAATCAGGCGGTGGTTCTCATATTTGTGAGTATTGAGATACTCAAAGTTAATACATGGATGCTTGTTAATGGAACAAGTTCATTAGATGGCCTAACTATGAAATAATCACATGGATAATTATTTAGTGCTAGTGATATAATCTCAATATAACAAACGTGCAAGTATCCTTAGACTTGAGATCTCCAAGGTATTTTAATTACTGAGTATTGTGCTTTGATTCCAATCTCTGGAGCTCGATCGATGGCCGCCTATGGGATGGATATTGGGTACATTGTGAGGTAAACAAAAGTAGTTGAGAGGGTTAATAAAGGATTCACCACTCCTAATAGTAGGGGCGAATATCTCACAGCCACTTGTAAGAATTACTACTCAATAAGTCCTTGGCCAAGGTGACTGTGTATTGGAAACAGTTCCAATTGATGCACATCTAGAGTAGTGGATTCTTGGTACAAGTACTATTATATTCGGACCAAAATTAATATATATTCTAGAGGGAGTTGGCTCTAATTCCGTATTCCAAACCAAATGAGATATTGTATGGTGAAAGGAGTTAATTGCACTATAGTTTGTTATTGAAGGGTTCATATCAAGTCACTTGACTTTCTGGACTCTTGGGTGGTCATGATGTGTTGCTAGATACCGCTTCTGATATGAAAATATGGATTTATTAATTGATGAATTAATAAACCACTCTTGATTAGAATCAATATGATTAATTCTAATTAATTATGGATTATTAATCTCAAAGACGTTTGGATTAATTCATGTTCGCTACCAATTAACTGAGAAATCTAATAGGTCACATACAATAGAAGATTATATACTCAAGATGTTATTTGATAACATAGTGGGGTTAATTGTGAAAAAGAGAAGTTGTTGTGGATAAATTATAATTAGTTATAATTTATGGTACAAATTGTAATTGTGAGAACTTGATGTTTCTAATTACAATTAGGGAATTCTAATTGTTTTAGAATTCTCAGATTTTCAGTGATTTTTCATGTGATATATTAGATACACACAAAACCCTATCTGGTAGGGATTCACGAAATACAACTTTCCAAAAACAACTTCTCTCTCTCTCTCTCTCTCTCTCTCTCTCGTTTTTCCTAAAACAAGAAGAACCCTAGCCGCCATCTTGTTTCTGCTAGCACAGAAAATCTTGGTGCTTGAGTGTATCCTCTGTGTGGATTTCTATTAGAGATAATCACACACTGTGATTATAATGGTTAGACATTCAACTCTCGTGGTGTTTGATCAAGAGGATGCTAGATTGCGCCTTGACTTGGAGACGAAAAATTTTATTTTTCACATGATCAAAGAAAGGTAAAAAGCTGTTATCTTTGTTATCTTTATGTCTTGTTTTCCACACATATGCGGATCTTGGGTTGGTATTTCGTTTTAATTTTCCACTGTGCCATATATGATATGAGTGTGAGATACCCAACACTTTGTTGCACTGCTACTTGATATTGATGGTTGGCCTTGGTCATTTTTCATTATCATTGAGGTGAATACAATGATCTGTACTGTCTGGCTGGTAAGCACATTTGTCTGCTGGATTATATTTGCATTGTTTCCCCAAAACGTTACATGCATCTCCTGTCCCTTGCAATTTGGAATGGTTTCAATCAGTAATATATATCTACTTATGTATATGTATTTATGATATCATCACAAATTCTTACTTGTCATTCTTTAGTGTCATAAACTGTAAATCTACTTAGTTTCCCATTCAAGACCTTTGTTAGATAGCTGACACTCCTGTTATCATTCCAATTGCATCTGGAACAGAGTTAAGATAATAAACAGATATATATCATTTCACATTATTTCTCTTACTTAGCAAATGTAAGAACTCGGATGAGATTATGCTCAATGGATGCAGGACTGCAGGTATGGCTCAGTGCAAAAGCCTGACAGAAGAATATAGCATTCATCTATTACCAACTAAGAGAGTGACGTCTCCAGCATGGGATTCAATGTATTCATACTGCACAAAATGGAATTTATGTCTTGGTATTTGTGGTAAGTCCTCCTTCAATTCCTCTATGTATGTGTTTCTATCAATGATAATCTGTAAATTCTCATCCACCACTTTGTAGCTGGGCTTAGGTGATTGAAGACTGAAGTTTTTTATGATGTAACAATTCCCTTCTTCAATAGTATTCTGAAAATCTGGGACAAATTTTCTTCTACTCGTATAGTCCTTCATATTGTCCTACATCACCAACAACATTTACCATCAAACAATGTATACATAAGCAATAACATTCACAATTGACAGTTATATCCAGAAGTCATATTTCCCCCACCATATGCCAAAATAAAAAAATATTGTAAACAAATATAACAACATCTTTCATTTTTTCATAGCTAGTGAATAGATATCATGAGCATAAAATCTGCCACCAGGTATCAAATTTCATAACAGCTATTGAAGAGTGTGGATCTATATCAGAAGAGGTAGCTATTTAACAGATATCATGTATCAGCCATACTTAGAACTGCTTATACCTTTGCATCCAAGGCCAAAAAATCAACACTCATAATCTCTCTTGCTTTTTGAGCATTATAAGTATCCCACATTCGTATGATTCTAAATAAGACACTTTTATCTTATTTTCCTTTTGTTAACTGATCAAGAAGACAATTTGGAACCTGTCTTTTGTCATTTTTCGCAACTCAAGATGTGACAACAGTAAAATTAAATCTACCAAATACACTAAACTTCCCTTCTGTTTTTGTGTTTTTGGCTTAACAATACCTATTCGTGTATATATAACAAACACATTTTTATAGGGTACTGATATAGGCTAGTGATTGTGTTAATAGTAATGAACTTATGAAGACTTACTTGATGATGAGCTTTGGATTTGGTCACAAACCTTAAATCAACTCAGCTAATGTTAAGCAAGGATTAAAGAGCATTAAAAGCAGATCAGAATACAATCGATTGAATGCTTGAAGATAAGAATAGACGAAGTCCCGGAAGTCATGAGTCGGCACAGATCTGAGCATTTCAATTTCTGAGGTTTATGTCATTGCAAATTCTTCGAATCAAGAAAGATTAAAGAATGAATGAAGCATAATGGGAACTGATTCTGGACAAAAAATCGAACAGACAAACCATGATAAGATACAGGAATCGAAGAGGTGATGAAGAAATTAAGAGGATGAATAATTGCGTTTGCAAAATATTCCAGTCAGAGACAAAGTATCTGAGTAAAGCATACAGAAGCCAATGCTAGCCGATGGAGTCAAAGGCCCTGTATCTGAGTACAGCATGAAGAAGCCGAACAAAGCTGAATAAAGAAGCACCGAAGGAAAGCAGACGCATCTAAGGAATTCATCTGTCATGTGTCATGCTCTCTGACAATTGTACATGACACATGGCAACACCATAGCTTCATCTTTAACTTATATATATGTATATATGTATATATATATATATATATATATATATATTATTAAAATAATTAATCTACCTACAAAAAAAAATGGTATAGTTGATTGGAAGTAAGAATAGGAAATGACACTTTTATTTAATTGATAAATATTAATAAATAGGGGTGTAGATATAAGTTAAGAGGGTGTAGATTTAATCCTTCCCTAAAAATATAGTCTATAAATATTCAATACCTATATTTCACCCAAGTAATCAGAGTTTCAGAAATTTTCAATTTCTTGTTTTTTAGTCGGCTTCATATGTCTTCAAATGACTTAGATTTTCTTCTTTTACTCTATTCCTTTTTGAAAGCCATTGCAATGCATCTACAACATAAAATCAAAATTCAAAATGTAAAAGAGAAGAAGGAGTTTACTTACCTTGAGATTCAATTATTGAATTGGTATTAGATTCTAGTGTGGATGAATTCCAAACTTTCATATTTGGCCGTTAAAAGGTTTAATTATTGAACTCATATCAGAAATTTTAGAGTGGATGAATTCCAAAGTTTCTATCTTCGGCCGAGAAAAGGATTCTACAGCAATATATGTCAAGTGAAGAACTGACAGCAACAGTTCTAAGCTTAAAAGAAGGCATGTGAGTTATTGGGCTAACATGAAAGTGAGGCTTTTTTATAAGATCTCAGGGACATTCCTCTTCAAGTGGCTCATGTGATGAAGAAGAGCTTAAAATGGCCTTAACGTATTCATTAAATGTGTCTTAACTAAAATGGAATGCATTTAGTGAATGCATCTTAAAAAATAGGATGCATTTAATGAATACGTGCTCGTAACGCCGTTACAACCCCAATAGTTTTACTGTGAGATTAGTGTCCTATGTGGAATCATTTTACCAAAGATGTTGCCAAAAAAATATGTTGCTGTTGTCAGTGGCAGACTGGTGTTTTAAGCTTTAATTTACCGAAGACTTCTTCTTTTTTTTTTTCTTCTAAGAATGGATTTACCAATCCCCTCTATTGACATATTGAATGTTTTTTTTTTTTTAAGTTTAAAAATACAACAGAAGTGACAGATATTTCATTTAGTTTTTGTGGTTAAGTATGAAAAATGGCTGAAATGGAACAAAGTCATTGTGAAATGAATTATTTATCAATAAATAAATTTTGTACAGTACAAGTGCATCTAATTATACAATTTATTGTCCAGGTTCAAAGCAAGTGTTATTACAATTTCATTTGTTATATGTCGCTTGATGGCAATTTTCACATCTTGGAGGAGACTCTTCATTTCGATAGTCTATCTCACCTGGAAAACGCACGGTACGTCTCCACTTGGGTCTATTACCTTTAAGTGTTAGTGTATATCCCTCTAACAAAAAGTTAGCTATACACCAACAATTTTTGTTGCTGAGAGGGTAGAAGTGATGATTGTATGCCGCAATGTACTTCTCCATAGAGTAAATAAGCAAAACAAAATCAGAAGGTTGCCAGCCACGGTATCGACCAACTGCGAACACATTTGTTCACAGTACTCCAAATATATTCCATTTCTTACATGTACAGTCTCGTGAAGATATTTTCATTGTATAAATTTTGTTACCTTTCCCTCCAACTCTTGCAGGTATCCTTACATTGAACACTCTAATCCTTTCATTGTACTGCACAACCTTGAATGTTCTAACCTTCTGTGAAACTACCTGTAATGCCTTCCATATTAGGGGAAGAAATGGTTTGTTACAGTGAATACCCTCGAACCGATACAGATTAAAGTATTCGACAATCTTTGTAAACGTTGCATCAACCAGTTCTTGAATTGGTAATACCCGTATTTTTTAAGAACCCTATTCAACAATTCGGACAAATTCATCGTCATACAACCATATCGATTTTTGCCATCATGTGAAATTGACCACCAGTCTGGGCCAATTTACACCAACCAGTTATATGCTTCTTGATTGTATTCTCTTATTTTATTCATTACAAATTCAAACTTGGATTTCTTCCTCTCTGTTTCGGCTTTGTAAATCAATTACTTCAACTCACTATTCTTAAATTGAATATTAAAATGGGTACGAATGTGACATAAATAGTATTTGTGGACTCCTATCGGCTCAATCCATCCATGTTGTGTCCTCATAGCAGACAAGATGTAGGCGTGCCTGTTGGACACAACACAAACATGCATTTTGCGCACTATATGTCTCCAAAGTAGTCTAAGAAACCATCCCCAAATCTGTATTGATTCAGAATAGACGACTGTAAAAGCCAAAGGAAAGACATGGTTGTTAGCATTCTAAGTACTTGCGATCAACAAAACACTCCTATGAGCCCCTCTTAAATGGGTGTTGTCAATTGAAATCACAGGACGACAATATCTAACTCTCTCAATTGATGGTTTGAAACCCTAAAACACGAACTTGAATATGTTAGTATCTCTAGCACTGATGTCGTGATATTTTCATTACACTATTGTACCAGGATTTTAATCCTGTAACGCCAACATATAATTGGACAATACTCTAAAGGTTGAGGACCATGTACCAAACAGAACTCAACAACCGCTTTCTTAGCGTACTAGCCCTTCTAATACGAATATCTAGCCTGAAATTTGTCATGAACAACCTGAACTATGGTGCTGCACGTGTCTCAGGGTCATCTCTGCTGAGATGTAATACATGCTGCGTAATAAATTTATAAGACAAATTTCTGTTGTTGTTTATGACTTTCTATAAAGACGTGTGCTCACCATTCCAAACTAATATTTCCAATCGTCCAATGCTAGCTTTATTAATAATTTGAGTATACTAAGCACATGGATTTTGATCAGTATTATTCTTATAGGAGGCAGTCCAAACTTCACTCTTGATCTTGATAACCGTGAACTCGCATCCTTTCCTTACGTGCCATAATCTCACAACATAAACTACCTGTGATTTATCTTGGAAACGCATTTTATGCCTTAGCTTTCAATTCTCTTTTGACCATTCACCAACATGCAGGTCATCTCCTATATAGAAAAAGTCACCCTCAGGTGCATCTGCGTGGATGTCATAGAAATTGCTATAGGTATGTATATCTGTACCATGGACTGATATGCATTGCACTGATACTGATGAAGCCCCTCTGGTCACATGCTGAAGGTCTATATCATCATGGTCACTATCGCTACTACTGTTGTCATCACCGTCGTCCATGGCTTCAGTGTCAAACCCATAATTTCTATCGGAGTCGGAGGGGTTCGTCGATGTCGAAAGTTAATCTTAATGAGTCCATGACAATTGCCCCATTAATTATTGGTGGCTATGATGGTCCTACATTAGTCTTATTAGGGGAGATTAACACAGGGTCAGCAATCACTTATGGTGTTAAATGATGAGTAAATTGATTTAGATCAGTAATTGGGTAATTCAGTTGTTGTGGCCATTGATTTTGAAACACTGATCTTCGTATTTTGTCTTGTCAGAGTAGCAAATCTATGTAGGACCCCGCATTTGGTGGATGTCGCACAATGAATAAGGTTGACGCTATGGCAAATTGTTCGAAAGTGTACTAGTCTTGTGCAGGAGGAATTATTGGTATGTTGTGTTGTACATTTAAATGGGGTTTGCCATGACATAAATATGCACATCACCTTCCTTGAAAATAAAAGGCAAAGTCCAGATGTTCATATCATCATCATCTTGTAATAAAAGTAAACCCCACTGAACTGTTGAGACGTTTACCTAATGATATCTCATTGATATCTTTAGTGTAACTGTTGTTTTATCGGTTCTTATGTATGAATGGATTTTCTCAACTAGCGTGTCAAATCATCATTCTATGCTATAAGTTTGGCCTCTTCTGACACGACTCATCAAATGTAACTGAACCACCAGTTTCGTACGATATCACGCAATCCCAAAAGAAACCTAAAGTTAGCAGTGATTCAAGGGACATGGCTATTGAGTGAACGCGTCAAGAGAAATGGGATGCGAATTTAGGGATGACATTGGTGATGGCAAACTCTATGCTATTGATTGATGAAAAGCATGAAATTTTTTTCCATATTTATACCCAAGAAGGGTGCATTTACCAAATGCGTTCTACATACATCACCAACATTTCTCTTAAAAAGCCAGAGAAGTTGAAAAGGGTTGCAGGAGGATGCATTTCTCGAATGCGTCCTTTTCTTTTTGTCGGTAGTAGGACGCATTAGATGAATGCATCCTCAAGTACCGTTAGAAATAGCAGGGCAATGGAAATAATGCCTGAAGGTCACTACCAAGAGCAAATGTAATGACACATAGAGGAGAGTTCTTGCCAAATCCATTACCACCAAATAGGAGGCTTAATTTCTTCTACCTCACACTCTAAAAAACATAGTTTGCATGAATGTGTTAATACTTTTCTCGGATTCAAAACAATGTGCTTGGAGGTAATAGATTTGGTAAGAACTCTCTTATATGTATCATTGCACTTGGTCTTGGTGATAACCCTCAAACATTATCTACATTGCCCTACCATTGCTAAACAGGCATTATTTCCATTACCTTACCATAGCTAACCAGGCTGAGCTGCCATATTTATAGCCTTATGAACAACCGTGGCCTCCAATCTGTGTCAAATCTAAGTACAACAAGCTGGAAAACATTGAGATTCATTGACCCAACAAACTGACGAAAAGGTAAAAAACACGGGAATTTATTTGCTTTTCTGAATGACGCATGCTTGAAAAAGTTTCCTCTGCAATATCTAACCAAAACAAACTCACGAAAAACTAGGAGTTGTGGGCATTCTTTCGTTTTGGTATGCAGAAAATCCCAATACAACATATGTCCAAATAAGAAAAGTCGGGAATTCCTGTTTTATTGTAGAATCAGGACGAATTTAAGGAATGCATCTTCTACTATTCATGTCATGAATAGGACAACAAACTAGAAAAAGCCGAGATTTTTTATTTGATTACAGATTTAGGAGGCATTTAAAGAATATGTCCTCCACTGTTCATATCAAATCACTTATCTGCAAACTAGAAAAAGTCAGAATTTTTTTTTTTATTATAGATTCAGGATGCATTTAGGGAATATGTCCTCCACTGTTCATATCAAATCACTACTCAGCAAATTGGAAAAAGTTGGGAGTTTTTGTTGCAGATGCAGGATGCCATTGTTATTTTGGGCCTTTTGTTTTTTGTAAAGGGCTATATTAGGTCTTTTATTTTTACTGCTATTTTGGTATTTGTTAATTTTTTTTTTGTAGAATCAAATTTAAAATTGGGCCTTTTTTAACATAAATTTTTTGGGCTTAATATTTTTTTATTTGGGGCGTTTTTTTAGGCTACGTTGTAGGCTTAGTTTTGCTACGTGTTATGTTAGGCCTGGTTTTTGGGCTATGTTGGGCCTAACTACTCTTCATGTTGGGCCTTTTAGGCCTAGTCACGAAGAGTAATACTGTCCAAATATTTTAGGCTAATCACTCTTGAAGATGATGATTTGCAATAATAGTGTGATGAGACTGGCATATGTGAAGATATTCTCACAATCTTCAAGCATTTGATGCTCTAGTAAGTAATACACACGTGGCATAACAACTTACTTAATCAAAGCAATAAAAAGAAGACTGTGGGTGGGGGAATATAACAGCGAATCAAGGTACCATACATAGTAACTAAAAAAATACACGACAAGTAATAATATATTGTACATTAGTAATAAGAAAAAACAAGAAAACCCTTAACTTGGTCAATAGTCTAAGTCTTGTAGGGTCCAGCACAAATGCTGTGCCTCGATCTGCTTCCACCTCTACCAGCCACTGTCGTATGGGATGGTTTGGCATCCTCTGATGGAGTTAGATCCGGTATTATTGGATGATAATATCGTGGTCATCTCTTTTGACAAGTAATATCAAACCGTACTCACAGAAGATCAACACACACCTGCATCACTCCCTTTGAGTCCATAGTCGCTAGGTCACCTGACTCTTTCTCACTTAAGGGTGACAAGCAGCTAGTGTCAAAGAGTAAAATCCTTTGGCATCCAGACTGCTCCCTCGCCAGACAGTCCAGCCTCGAACTCCGTGCTCGACTGTGTTGGGAGCAGGAGGAGTAATATAATGGGCTCAATAGCCTAGGGCTTAACTGGACATCATTTGGTGCAATGCAATGGGCAACACTAGGATATCTACCTCCCCAAAATTATCTTGGGATAGCTTGGCCCTCAACCCAAACTTGTAGACCTCGTCGGGCGACCTGCTCAGATGCTATAGGCATAGTGGCTTCTGGAATAGGACGACTCTCGACATGTGTAGGGTCGATCCCAACTGCACTGAGACCATGAGCACATGTGTCTTGAATCAACTCGAACGCTGCATGAGAAGGTAAGTTAGCCTCTAGAATAGCTATAGTCGTAATAGTGATAGCTCGATAAATAACATCTCACTATATAATCACACATAATAAAAACAAATTAGCTGATAAACTTTGCGGACAATTGTATAAACACAAAATTAGCAAAATCACAAAACTAACCAAGATTACGGCTTCAAAACCAACTCCCTGGTAGCTTGTCAGCTGTACATCTGGTGGCAACAGATTACCAATCCACCATCGAGTCCCAAGTCGGAACCAGAACATGTACCCTGCCTCCACTCTATCTCCACGCATGCCTGGAATGATTTTCTTATGGTGTGAATCCCACATCTCTAGATAGACAAATCAGTCGTGTGGTCCCCCCTAGTCCTCGTCGTATACAACTTAGCATGATAATCACATTCAAAAGGAATAAGTTGTACCATACTAAATTGTCAAAGCACGCAATCCAAATGGTAGAACTCCATGATATCCCAACAGATCATTAGGGTCCTTGCGAGCTAAATGTTAGACCCCTCAATGTATCGAACAGGTAAAAACTGCAACGTAGTCTCAGAATAAGGGCGCCAGATGAACTGAATAATTTAATATATGAATCTAAAAATTAGAAAACGATACAAAAAATTATTTCCAAACTTGAACGTTATTGTGAGTACTTATATGGGACTCATGCATAGAGTCTAACTGGTCCCTATAGGTAACTATATGTGCGTGGGTGTTCGTTGTAGTCATAGACGAACGTTCCACCTTGCACTATATGGTGCAAGGGAGCAATGTGTTTGGGGACTACCATGTCTAGGTGCAGGATGGAATGTAATAGGGCCTAAATTAGTCATATATTTTCTAATTATTTGAGACCATTTTGTGATACATTTTGTTCAATAACTGGTCATATTCATTTACATTTGAAATTTTATCTTTGGAAAGGTATTTTGTACTTTATTTCAGATTGTAGGGGTAAAATAAGATAAAAACGTTGCTAAACAGAATAGAAGCGGTGTCGGACAGGACAGGAGAACCAACGCCGGCCATGTGCTGTTGGCACGTATTTTGAGACGATAAAAATCGATGAAAACAGAGAGGAACAGAACTGAACCAGCATCAGCTAGGAGGCCAGAGGTAGCATCGGCTGCAATCTAGAAGAAATGGCACGAAAATAAGAAAAATCGACGAACAAACAGATAAACAGACCACAATCAACGCCAGCCCTAAGGAGGACGGACAAGTGGTGCCGGCTCTGCACTGCTACTGTGGCGGTGCCTCGATTTTTGTGTATTTTTGGTAATTTGTAGAGTTTTAGTATTTTCCTACTTCTAGTTGGTCAGAAACCCTAAATGGACGAATTTAGGCACTTCTAAAGCCTATAAATAGTGGAAAAACACAAGGAAAAAGAGGAAATTCACATATTAAAACAGAAAATCACTCAAGATCAAGGAGGATTGTACAAGAGGGTCTTCGAAGGAAGAAGAATGAGGCTTGTCTATGAGTACTTTCTTTTAACTTTTTTTTCTTTTCTTGAACAATGATGTATTAATTATTTTATTGTAATTTGACATTGTTTTAGGTATTCATGATTTTTTAAGTTACTTTTATCTTTTGATTAATTGATTATTGTTCTTGGTATTTAATTACTTATGCTGATTACGAGATTAATTTATTGTTTCTTCCCATTAACTTGCTTGAAAAGGGATTGATGGTGATCTCAATTCATTAATTTCATTTGTGTTATCTCTTAACTTGTTTGAAAAGGGGGGTTAATTGCTAAAAAATGGGTAATTAAAGGTTAATTGATATCTGCCAAAATATGGGTTCATTGGTTAATTTCATGGTTTAAGTTTGCCAGAATATGAAAATTTAATCAAGGATTGTATTTAATGTATCATTTGGGTGAATTAGTTGAGACAGAATATGTGATGTTAGTTTGTCTAGAAGATAGTGATTTCATGGATTGAAAAAGAAGTGAATCTATCTTAATCCTTCATGATGCCAAGAGAATGATTAGTTATGATAATGATTAGGTACTTTAAGATAATGTTTGTCAAAATAATGGTTTGAGTTACATAATTCTCCATCATTGACATGTACATATTCTTTTACTTTATTTTATTTTTCCTTTGTTATTCTTTTTCACTTTATTGAGTCGGTTAAACAATGAAAGAAAGATGACTAATGCATACTTGTTCCTTGAGGATCGACACTCGTTTTAAATCATATACTATGCTTAATGATGAGTATGCTTGCTCGTATGTGTAATTTAGGGTTAACGTTTCAATTTACACTTGATTGTGAATGTGCTTATTTTTATATGATTTTTATACCCAAATTCAAACACACCAAGTTTTTGGCGCCACTGCCGGGGAACAATATCATAAAAGCTTAGATCTTATTGATTAAACCATGTAAATATGTAAATATGTATATATGTTCTTTGTGTAAATCGGTGTTATATCTTGTTGTTTGTAATTTTAACAAGTCTGAGAATTAAACATCACAAATCACATATTAAATCCATAACTCTCAAATATATAAATATAGTAATCCAATTTAAAAGTTCAAAGTTAGAAACATCAAAGTTAAAAATCAACATTTGTTTTACAATTTCATAAAAAGGCCATAAAAGACTAAAAGTATTTGCCAAAAAGATTCACATTCTTCAATCATTTAAGATTTTTTTCAATAATTTTATTTGAATCTACTATTGATGATGATATATTTGACATGGCTCTTTCAAGGTCGGATTATTCATCTAATAATTACAAATCGTAATAAAAAAAGTAGAATATAATTAGTATTATACTTACTAATTATTAACTAGTTAAAGAAATTAAAAAATTATTATATATTACTATCATCATCTATAATTAATATGTAATTTTGACTTCTAAAACTTTTGTAATTTTTAAATTTGGGAATTAAAAAAAAAAAATAGATGGCCCATGGGCTAAGCCCGGCCCAGCCCCATTCAACCCATAGACTTGGTGGGCCTAAAAATTACAACCCACCCCAACCCATATTACTTGTGGGTTGGACCTAACCCATGGGCTTTGTCCATTTTGACAGCTCTACCCATAAGATGACCCATTGCTCTTCTCTCTTTGGACAAATATTTCAAACCCAGGTAACATAAAAATATTATAAAAAAAAAAAAACAAAGCTCAACTTTGAAAAAACAAAAGGCTCAACAAAATTAATGAGTGGATTCTCAATTCAACATAAAAAACACAAAAGGCCCAACCCAATCATTCTCAATACAAAAACATCATCAATTCTAAACAAAAAAAAAAAAAAAGAAATTAAATTTCTTCACAGCTCAACCCGAGCAAATTCATCTCAAACCCATCATCATCAAATCAAGTTCAACCGAAAATATATATGCTAAAAATTTTGAATGTTGAGCAAATACTTGCCCTTGGACGGATGTTGCCTTTGCTTTCCAAAAAAACCCCACAAAAAACTCAAAAACCCTCAATGTAGCCTAGACTAACGGATGAACAATTTAGGAAAACCCTCAATGTCGCCTCTGCCTTCCAAAAAAACACAAAAACCACCGAATACCCTCAATCTATCCTACACAAGAAATGGAAACCAAAAAAAGGACAACAGAAAGGGAAAACAAAATTTGGGCAGATGAATGGAAACTAGAAAAGGGACAACAGAAAGAGAAAATAAAATTTGGGCAGATGATTGGGTGAGTAGATCTGTAGCGGCGGCGATCTCCTGTCAGAAAAATCTCAACAGTGAAGGAATTGATATTATAGAGCATGCATACGGTGGACATAAAAATGGACAGAAAGAACATAAAACATGGCATAGCAACAGCATGGAGGCATAAAATGCATACCTCTTGGAGCCTTAAAACTTGAAGAATATGGTTGAAGGACTTGAAGCTCCAGAACAACTTCTTCTTCTCCGTGGGATGAACATCAGTGCACTGTCTTTCTTCCGAGGGATGAACACTCCAGTACAACCTTGATGCTAGGCTTTCCAGTTCTCAAAATATAACCCAGCCTAATCTCAGTTGGTGAGCACAGAAAATGAGAAGAAGAAAACCATCTCAGTTTTTTCTTTCATCCACTCCCCCGGTTGGCTTCCTTTGGTTTCCTATGTTAAGAAAACAAAAACCAAAAGCCAGTAGGAGAAAACCAAAAGCCACTAGAGACAAAAAGCCAAGAGACTGAGAAAATTAATTTATTTTTATTTTATTTTATTTTTCCACACAGAACGTCAAGAGTCATGAAACCAAAATAATTATTTTGATAAAAATAATATTCTCTGGTTTTAATATCCGAATATTATTAACAAAATAAATTTTGGCTTCACCCTAAACTATTCTGAACTGTGTCCGAAAAAATCCTATGGTCCAGACTATTGGGCCAAAATAATATTTATTATTTTTCTTGGACATTATTTTTCTTGGACCCGAAAAGTCCAAAATAATAAACATTAATTATTTTTCTTGGGATTAAATAAATCACCCAATAAATAATTAATGTACCCAAATGAACCAAAAAATAATTAAACTTTAATTATTTATTTCTTGGGTTAAATAAATAATCCAATAAATAATAAAGTATTAATTATTTTTCTCTAGTTTAAGTCCCGATTAATTTTTTAATTATTCAAACTGGACCTAGACCCTGAATAATTAATTAACCAATTAAACCAAATAATAAATTTCTCTCCATTTATTTTATTCCAATCTAATAATAAATTAGACTTCCTGAATAACATAAAACCCTCTCAACTGAGATCATTTTCTCAATCCAAAAATTAATTAGGACTTACGGGCTATTCCGAGGACCAAAAAGACACATCGTCTTAGCTACTAAAATGACCAAAATACCCCTACTGTATAAATAGATGTATTTTTCATTTTAAACATTTCCTAATATCACCATAAGAAAATATTGACCCCAAGGACAATACTGCATTAGCAAAGTCTTCGACCTACAGGTGAAATGACTAAAATACCCCTCTACACATCGCCGTACATTTAGAGAGGAAGAAGTGTACTAACACCTTTCTAAATGACATCTACCATCCTTAGGCTTCTAGTCCAATGATCCACGATTTCATAAAGTGTTCCCACTTTCCAAGGGTGCTACCCTAAAGCAAACATCCAAGTCATATTTCTTAGGGCCCTGGATATTTAGATCATTCGGACAACCACAAGGGGCGATAGTGTAGAAACTATCTTGTACAAGTCTGTCTTAACTAACTAGTCACACATACCTAACATTCAAGTTTATTGACTCTACTAAAGAACCTCAACTATAATATATCAAAATATATGCTTCCAGCTTCGCTAGACCACCAATTCATACTCAAGTTATAGAGTACTAGTCCACGCTGTAGCGGTAGTAGTTTAGGTTTCTATCATATAGTACTTTTAGAAACCACTACTATAGGTTCTATTCTACGTATTCAAAAAACGCTTATGTTATGAAGTGAGTGGCCTACTCACTAGCTAAATGTAAGTCATTCCTCATTTGGAATTCATAATATAATAACCTAAATATGATGAGATTCTCATTTTCATCAATCGGTTAAGAACAAATGTTTATGTGTTTAAATAACCCATGATCTATACCTTATTGTGAAAGACCTCCATTCACATAGTTCGTTTATTTAAATACAATGGGTCTTTTTCAAAAGAAATTGTGCACAAATAAAGCAAATAAATTCACAAACGATTTTTAAAAATAAATTCTTTTATTAACATATTCAATATTTACATCAGAAACCTAGTCTAAGAGGGCATACATTCCAACAAACAGCAGCAAGATTCCATAAGCAGCGGCAAAATGGAAAAGGGCAGAACGGCTGTTAAAATCGTATTAGAGATAGGACGCATTCAGTGTGAATGTGTCATGTTTTAATGAAGATATCTTTACCGAATGCGTCAAAGCTATTTTAATGCATACCTCAAGCGGACGGGTGGTTGAAGAGGAATGGCCCCAAATAGGGCCTTTGGGGTCATTTTGATCAAAACTCTGGTTTCACAAGAGGGGGAGAGAATGAGGCAAATGTGTTGGGAAAATAACACAGATGAATAATTTTCCTTAGCGCAGTGGAATGGCGGACCAATAGAACCGATAGAGACAAAATAAATGAAATACGAGTAAAGAAAATAAAAATAGCACTAGAAATTTAGCGCAGTTCACCCTTGAACTAGGCTACATCCACGGGACAAACTTTGAAAATTTCTTCCACTAATAAAAATTAGTAGGCTTACAAGAGAGACTTGTCTAGACAAATACTAGAGAAATAACTCTGAGATTAACCCAAAATAGTGACACTCAAATGTTTTCCAAACACTCCAATTAGCCTTATTATTTTGTCACTCCCTAATTATTTTTTTCTCACCCAATAACTCATCAAAGCAAAATTTCTTTAGCTAAAAAATTCTCTTCCTCTCGGTTTTTGATTGCTGTGTTTTTTGTGTGTGTTGTGGGTAAAATGACTGTCTATTTAAAGGTAAAGGAATTATTCTCCTCCACAAAATGTTAGCTAATTGTAGCCATAAAGTGTTGCCCACTTTTTTTTGCCCGGCATGATTGCTTCCATTAATTTATATGGCCTTCCATGATGAGGGATCCACAACAATCTTCCCCTCCTGATTTATATAGAGAGCTCCACCAATCCTGCTGTTTGTTAATAGTATTCTAATTTCTCCCTCAAAAGAGTCTTGGTCAGCATGTCTAATCCATATCATCTGTGTGAATCTTTTTAAGTTATAGTAGCTTCTTCTCCAATACATCCCTGATCCAGTGATATGTCACATCAATGTGTTTTGATTTAGAATGAATGGAGAAATTCTTTGCAAGGTGAATTGCACTCTGACTGTCACAAAATAACTCAAACTTCTTCTGGTGGAAACCAAATTCAGTTAAGAACTTCTTTATCCACAGCAACTTCTTACAGGCTTCAGTTGTTTCAATAAACTCTGCTTCAGTTGTTGGGAGAGTAACACACTTCTGTAGTCATGACTGCCATAACAGAGCTCCCTCTGCAAGGTTAATTAGGTATCCTGATGTAGACTTTTTCGAGTCGACATCGCCAGCCATATCAGCATCTGTGTAGCCCACTAACACAGGTGTTTCATCTCTAAAACACAAACACATTTTGGAGATGCCCCGAAGATACTTGAGAATCCACTTAACTGCACCCCAGTGTTCTTTTCCAGAATTTGAAAGAAACCGACTCAACACTCCCACTGAATGAGCGATATCTGGCCGTGTACACACCATGACATACATTAAACTCCCAACTACTGAAGCATATAGAACTTTATCCATCTCATCCTCCATAGAAGGGCACTGTTTTTTACTCAGTCTAAAGTGATTAGCAAGAGGACAACTAACTACTTTAGCCTTATCTATGTTGAACCTTTGAAGTACCTTTTCAATGTACTTCTCCTATAACAACCACAATTTCTTGGTGCCCTTGTCTCTGGTTATTTTTATGCCAAGAATTTGTCTTGCTCGTCCCAAGTTTTTCATAGCAGCAAACTTGCTTAATTGTTGCTTCAAGCTGTTAATTTTGGAATTATTCTGGCCCACAATCAACATGTCATCCACATAGAGTAAAAGAATAATAAAATTATCATTAGAGAATTTTTATACTATCACACAATAGTCTGAAATAGTCTTCTTGTAACCTTGCTCCCTTATATAGACTCAAACTTCTTATACCACTGTCTCGGTGCCTACTTCAAACCACATAATCTTTTCTTAAGCTTACAGACATAGTCCTCTTTCCCCTTTTCTTTGAAACCCTCTGGTTGCTCTATGTATATCTCTTCCTCCAAGTCACCGTGAAGGAAGGCAGTCTTCACATCCATCTGCTCGATCTCCAGGTCGAGGGTTGCTACTAATTCCAGCACTGTTCTAATGGATGTCATCTTCACCACTAGTGAGAAAATCTCACCAAAGTCAATCCCTTTCCTTTGGTGAAATCCCTTAAAAATTAATCTGGCTTTGAACCGTGGCTGGACACTGTGTTCTTCATGCTTGATCCTAAACACCTATTTGTTCTTCAAAGCCCTCTTACCTTTTGGTAACAACACCAACTCAAAAGTTTTGTTCTCATGCAAGGAATTCATCTCTTCTTGCATGGCTTCAATCCACTGCTTACTGTGTTCATCATCCATTATTTCCTGGAAGCTTTCTGGTTCTTCCTCGTTAATTAGTAACATATACTGTTCTTCAGGATATCTGGTAGAGCGTTGTCTAACTGTATCAGATCTCCTTAGAATTGGAGAACCTATTAGAGTTGGTGGTTGATCATGAACACCTTCATCATTAGAAGCATCTGATGGCATTTCAAAGGGAATAATTAGATCACCAACCTTAGGTTGATCATTAAGAGCTTCATCTTCAACTTCTCTTGGCACCGTCGTTGAAGGAACTAACTCTATGTTTGTTGAACTACCATTGGATTTGGAAGCATTATTCTGGGCTTTTTCAATGTCTTCAATGTTCTCATCCTCAACAAACACCGCATCACGGCTTCTGATAGGTTTCTTCTGTACTGGATCATAAAATCTATAGCCAAGCTAATCTTGACCATAGCCAATAAACACGCACTGTTACGTCTTGACATCAAGCTTGGATCTCTCATCCTTTGGCACATGCACAAAGGCCTTGCAGCCAAACACCCATAGATGATCATAGGAAACATCCTTTCCTGACCATACTCTTTCTGGAGTATCATACTGTAGAGGGACACAAGGTGAAAGATTTAATATGTGAGCAACTGCTAGTATAGCTTCACCCCAAAACATCTTTGACAACTTTGCATGTGAGAGTATACATCTAACTTTCTTCATCAAAGTCCTGTTCATCCTCTCAGCTAAACCATTCAACTGCGGCGTTTTTGGCGGTGTCGTTTGATGTCAAATACCATACTCCTCACAGTAAGTATGAAAGGGTCCTGTATACTCTCCACCATTGTCTGTGCGAATGCACTTTAGTTTCTTGCCGGTCTGTCTCTCTACTAGAGATAAAAATTGCTTAAAGACCTTCAGCACCTGGTCTTTAGTCTTCAGAAGATACACCTATATCTTTCGGGAATGATCATCAATGAAGTCACAGTATTAAGCACCACCAAGTGACTTTGGCATTGGCCCACACAAGTTTGAATGTATTACATCCAACACATTCTTTATTCTGGAAGGAGGAGAACTCTTGAAAGCAACTCTGTTTTGCTTTCCCGCCAGACAATTAGCACACTTCTTCAAATGGACCTGATCCAATCCAGGTAGTACATTTTTCTTGGTTAAACAAGTCATATTTTGTTCATTCATATGACCAAGCTGCTTGTACCATAACTTAACTATACTTCTATTCTCCACTATGTTTACAGCATCCTGGGAGAGCTTTGCCTACATCATGTACAGTTTTGAGTACTTTTTCCCTCTGGCCATCACCAACAAACCTTTGGTGAGCTTCCACTGGCTATTATAGAAGGTGTTGCCGTAACCTTCATCATCTAGCCTCTCGGCTGAGATCAAGTTCAAATGCATATCTGGAATATGCATGACATCCTTTAGGACTAACTGCATACCATTCTCTGTCTCCAAACAAACATCTTCTTTTTCTGCAACTTTTGAATAATCTTTATTTCCTATTCTAGCAACACTAGAATCATATAGTGTGTAAGAAGAGAAGAATTCCCTTCGAGATGTTACGTGAATGGTAGCGCCACTGTCAACTGCCCAACTACTTTCGTAGGTTGCAAGATTGACAATGTCTTCTTCAATGACGATGTTGAACTCCTCGACAACATTGGTCTGTTCCTCATCACTGCTGTCATCTTGAGTCTTCCCCTTGCCTTTGTTCTTCTTCTAATCTTTCTTGAACTTTCAACAGAATTTCTTTATGTGACCCTTTTGTTTACAATGATGGCACTCCATATTGGCATACTTATTTGACTTTCCCCTACTTTTGTCCCTGGATTTTGAACTTCTGGCCTGACTCCTCCCCCTGGATTTTGCAACAAGGACATCCTACTGCGATAAAGTGGATCCTTGTGCTTTTCTTCTCATTTCTTCATTTAGGACTCCACTTTTGACAAATTCGATATTTACTACACTATTTGGTGCAGAATTAGTGACTAAAATCTTCAAAATCTCCGAAGACTCCAGTAGGAATGTCAGCACCAAAAGTGTGAGTACTTCATTGTCAATTTTAATGCCCATCACTGACAGCTACTCAACGATCCCCTACATATCATTTAAATGATCTGCCATCGACGTACCCTCCAGGTACTTCATCTGGAGTAGCCTTGTCAAATAAAATAATTTGTTATTGCCGGTCTTAAAAGCATACAACTCCTCTAGCTTGTTCCACAACGTCCAAGCATGAGTCTCGTTGCAAATGTGATTGTACACATTGTCTTCGACAAACTGCCTAATGAAACTGCAGACTTGCTCATGCCTGAATTTCCATTTCTTGTCTGTCTTGTCCTCAAGTTTAGTCGTACTCAACACTGGTAGATGCATCTTCGTCACAAATAGGAGATCCTTTATCTTGTTTCTCCATATGTGGTAACTCATGTCATTTAAATTAATCATTTTGCTCGTCTTCGCCTCCATGGTCCTATCGAGACTTTAAAAGAATAAATAATAATCAACTTATTTTTTGATGTGGATGGTTCACTTGAGTGGCAATCACAGAGCATACGATAAGTAGATATTATTACTCCAATAAAGTTCTGATACCAGTTGTTGGGAAAATAACACAAATGAATAATTTCCTTTGGCGCAGCGGAATGACGGACCTATAGAACCGGTAGAGATAAAATAAATTAAATACGAGCAAAACAAATAAAAATACCACTAGAAATTTAACGTGATTTACCCTTAAACTGGGCTACGTCTACAGGACAAACTCCAAAAATTTCTTTCACTAATAAAAATTAGTAGGCTTACAAGAGGGATTTCTCTAGACAAAATACTAGAGAAATAACTCCGAGATTAACCCAAAATAGTGACGCTCAAGTATTTTTCAAACACTCCAATTAACCTTACAATTTTATCACTCCATAATTATTTTTTCCTCACCCAATAACTCATCAAATTTGTTTGTCCTTTAAAGCAAAATTGCTTTGACTCAAAAACTCTCTTCCTCTCGGTTTTTGATTGCTGTGTTTTTGGTGTGTTGTATGTAAAATGACTACCTATTTATAAATAAAGGAATTATTCTACTCCACAAAATATTGGCTAATTGTAGCCACAAAATGTTGCCCACTTTCTTTTGCCTGACATGATTACTTCCATTAATTTATGTAGCCGTCCATGATGAGGGATCCACAACAAAATGATCCGTGAGAGGTCATCCATCCAATTTTTTCTTTTTTTAAATCTAAATTGTGATTCCCGAGAAACCCTTTAATAGCACTTAGATTTTTCCACATTTTGTGGAAGTAATCACAATACCACGACTGGTGTAGGACTTTCCTTCTAACTGCACCAAACTCTCCATGCTCTGAGCAATCACAATCCTTCCAAAAAAAAAAAAAACCCCAAGATTTACCATGTCTATCTTATCATTCCTTTCCCTGCCAAGATATTTTGCAAACTCGAGCGGGCCTAATCTTTAAAGGGAGGCACAACTGGGTTAGTTTGCAATGCATTTGACTTGTCACAAAAGACCAAAATTATAAGTAGAATGATAAGCAATTCAAATCCATTGCACCCTAATAAATTCCAAATGTGTAAGACCAGTTACCATATAAGAAGCACACCAATCCGGCAACGATTTCTTTTTCTTATTGAACTAGTCTTTGTTTTGATCCTACAAAAAACCTCCCAGCAAAGATAATAGGTTGATGAAAACTATTTGTCCCTCCATCATTTTTTATTTATCTATTTTAACTAAAATTTTTGTCTCAATTTATCTGTCTTATTAACAAATCAACACAATATTAATTGTTATTTTTCACAAATATTCCTCTTTAATAGAATAAGTATTACGCACTTATAGTGAAAAATGAAAATAAATTAAATTTATAATCATAAAATTTTGGAATTTGATTACTCCTTAATAAAGAGAGAAATTCTTTGAGGATAAAATAAGAAATGTTAATCGAAAATTTTTATTTTTTTTAAATTTTATGAATGGATGAAAATGAATAAATAAAAGAAAATGGAGAGAATAGTATAATCAAAATCGGGCTCCATGCATGGCAAATTCTCTTGTTCTGTTTTCAAGGCTTCACCTTGTTTTTGTTTTCAGTTTTCTACTGTGCTGCTGCACCAATCCAACCACAAAATCAACCGTTCTTGCTATCAATGATAAGAGGGTATCCGTGAGACTTATTCACCGTGGATCTCGTTTCACATCCTACTATTTCAGACCGTTCTACTTCTACTATGAGCAGTTCTATGGCACGTATACCTATTTCAAAGCAAAGGCAAAGGGAGGTTTTCTCCCAAATGAAAATGCACAAGCCAGCGTGATTCTTGGTGAAGGTAACAATATTTTCTTTGTGAATATTGCTACAGGCACTCCACCAATTTATGGATACTGGCAGCAGCCTATTTTGGATTCAATGTGAGCCGTGCAACAGATGCAGAAAAACACCAAACCCCATATATGATCCCAGTAAATCATCTTCATATCGAACATCATCATGCGAGCAAGCCTATTGCAGCAGAACAATCCACGGGACATGTGTTGAAGAAAGAGAGTGTGCATATCTTGTAACTTACAACAGAGGTTCGTCTTATAGTGCTGGTGTCCTTGGATATGAAACCGTTACATTCGAAACATCTGATGAAGGCATAGTGGGAGTACCTTTCGTTGTATTTGGCTGTGGAAGAGACAATGGTGACATTACTCCAGTACCTCTATCAAGTGGAGTCTTTGGACTCAGGGAAGACGATTCATCGATTCTACGATCTTCTGGTTTTAAGAATAGTCCCAAATTCTCATATTGCCTTCGGAATGTTAGTGATCCTGGCTACACTTACAATCAGTTCTTGGCAACGAATCGATTCTGCAAGGCCAAGCAACACCTCTTTCCATACGGAACGAGTTATATTTTGTGAGCCTAGAAAGCGTTAAAGTGGGAGATGCAGTGCTACTGTTCAACGCACAAGAATACAAATTTGATGTCCTAATTGATTCTGGGACAACTTTTAGTTTCCTTCACAGAACTACATTAGAACTCCTCAAAACAGAAGTTCGAAAGATACTAGATCCATCTTTTCACAGTATACACGAGATGAAGGAAATCCTAGCTATCTACGTTACCTCGGAAACTGGCGAAGAGATCTTGATATACTATGGTTTCCAAAAGTGACATTTCAATTTGCTCAAGGAGCTCTAATAGAATTGGACGCAGAAGGCTTGCTTTTCCAAGAGAACGACAAGGTCTTATGCTTGGCTGCTGTGGGTTCAGCTGATGATGATATTGCTATGATTGGAATGCTAGCTCAACGATATTACAATGTAGGGTTTGACATAGATGCCAATACTGGCTATTTCCAAAGTATTGATTGCCGATTCCTTGACGGTTAATTGCAAATAATTTAGTTGTTTGTATTAAAGATAAATATACATACATTTTTTATTAGTATTCTAAATTTTTTATTATTTTCTTTTACTTTTTTATCGCTAGACGATTCAACAGACAAAGACGAAGCAAAAAATTTATATTGGGGACAAATTACATGGCAAAATATATAATTTTGTAAATCAAGGAAAAATCCTTAGGGGCAATATGTGATATTTTTAAAGTTTTTTTGTTTTTTTTTTTTTTTTTGGGGAGGGGGTGGTGGGGGGTGGTTGGATAATCTGACTTTATTGTTTTTCTCTATCTTTTTCAAGGAGACTTCTTCTGGCTAGTGTCAATATTAAAATTAGAATTTTTTCTGTAAGGGTATTATAACTTCCATTTTTTAAGAGGACCAAAGATTTACAAATTTTGGCAAAAAGGGACAAAAGGAATCATAATCATGGAAAGGAGGCACAAACACCAATGCCAAATATCTATTCTATTCAACTTATAACTCAATACCTTATTTTTCTTGACTCTTATTACCTTTCCATACTATATTGCAAAAGAAAAGTGGCCAAAATTAAGAAGTATTGAAAGAGGCCCATGATAAATACACTGATATCCATTTTCATTTTATTTTACGGGGAGTATATTTCAAGTGCATTAATTATTCTGCCTCCCAAAACAGCAGGATTTACATTCCATGGGTTTTTTCTTCATACTATTCATCATTCTTTATAAAGCAACTGTGACTTTCCAGCAAGTGGTGAATTAGTTTAATCATTCACAAGTTTCCTTAGAATTGTCTATGGACTTAATAGGAAGTAAGGCAGGCTAGGAAACATTTGGAAAGAATGTATTATTCATAACTGAGGTGGTTTGCATTGAGTTATTTTTCATAAAACTATTTAGGCCTCCAAAATGAAAGTTACCTTTCCAGTGATTTTTTGTCTACTTATCCTTGCAGTATGTTTTTTTTATAGAAGCACCATAGGTGAATGGATGGAGCAACTTGACTAGAAACTGAGACAGCAGCACCATGGCAGATTCTATCAATACTTTCTTAAGGTTCGGTCTTCTTTTGTCCATCACTTTTTTGGTTGGTACTGCTAGTCCTCGGCCAAAAGTTGTGGCACAAGATCAAAGGCTAGTTATGAGACTCATTCATCGTGATTCCATTCTTTCACCATTTTACAACAAAAGTTCAACTATTTCAGATCGTTTCAATCTTGCAAAGAAAAACTCTTTGGCACGTCTTGCCTATCTAATTGAGAAAAGCAATCAATTTCCTTTTTCAATTAAAGACATTCGAAGCCCAGTAATTCCAGATTCTAGAGGATATATATTTCTTGCAAATGTTTCTATAGGTCATCCACATATTCCACAACTCCTAATTATGGACACCGGTAGCCCCCTATTATGGGTTCAATGTCAGCCATGTATCAAATGTCATCGAACCCTAAACCCTATATATGATGCTCTTAAATCATCTTCTTATGTTGCTTCATCATGCCACACTTCCTATTGCAATAACACACTCTTTAGTGGGCATTGTGATTCAGCCCAGCACTGTGCATTTGTCTTGAGATATCTGGATCAATCAAATAGCACAGGTAATCTTGCTTTTGAGAACTTCTCTTTTGTTACATCCGATGAAGGAATAGCAGTTGTACCCCATGTTTTATTTGGATGTGCCACAAATGTTAACGAATCCCCTGAGCCTGACCTAAATGGAATCATAGGACTGAGTGCAGATACATCATCAATTCTCTCATCCGTCGGTCACAAATTTTCATATTGTTTTGGAAATATCAGCGATCGAAATTATCTTTATAATCAGTTAATCTTAGGCGATGGGGCAATCATCGAAGGTGGTTCGGCTCCTTTTGAAGAACGTAAGGGGTTGTATTATGTAAGTCTTAAAGGCATTACTGTGGGGGACAAAGAAATAAAATTCAACCCTGAACAATACAAATTCAATGTCATGATTGATTGCGGGTCTGCATTGAGTTTTCTTACTAAGAATGCATATGAGCCCCTCAGAGCAGAAGTAGAGAAGAGAATAAATGGATCGTTGCCGCGACTGGTCGACCCAGAGAGACCCAATTCTCTGTGCTACCAAGGGGATATGGAGAGAGATCTGACAGCCATTGGTTTTCCTACTGTAACCTTCAAGTTTTCTGAAGAAGCTCAGATAGATCTTGAAATACAAGGGATGTTTATTAAGGTAAATGATAATGATTTTTGTATGGCGGTCGACTCTGATTCTACAAACATAAATATAATAGGAGTAATAGCACAGCAATTTTACAATGTTGGTTACGACATAGATAATAAGAAGATTAGCTTCGAACGAATTGATTGCATTCTTTATGAAGAGAAAAATGTAATGAAGCGTTAAGTGTTGCTAGTTTATGATAGAATTGTTACGAATATATGAATATGTATTGAGACTACTTCCATCTCTTTGTGATTCAATTCCTTTTTTTTTTTTTTTCTTTTTCATTTAGAAAACATTATGGTGTCAAATGCAATTTTATCTAATAATATAATTTCTGCGTCTTAGTTGTTGATTCACAAAACATAGTGATTCCCATATATCCTAAGATCCAACCCCAAAACAACCTGCTGTTGCTAATCTATCTGCTACCGTATTACATTCTATATGACAAAAAGACAAGACAAGTTTACGTGTTCAAATTGGACCGTAGTAAGTCTTCTGCATTCCTAAAGTAGAACCTTCTGTTTCGAATTTGCTTCCTGAGTCCTGCATATGCCATGGAAAGTGATCTTCCAATCAGTTTCAATGTAAATGCACAGGAAAGACTGGTGATAGAAAGCTATAATCTAATAATCCTAACTGTAGAGCTCCTAGTTCTGCGCAATTACTGGACCAAGGCCCCTATGTTTCATGCAAATACGAGGAAACTCACTTCGGAATTTCTAAACACTCTCCCAATTGCAGCCATATTAGTTGAGTCAAAACTATTGGGTAGGTTAAGAATCGAATTTGTAAAAGGAATTTAAAAAGATTATTTTTCAATGGAAGGACAATTTGGAGTGACAAGATTAAATGACGATGAAGCTTCATAAATACTAATGAAATGCTCCGTTGTATTCAAGGTAATGCTCAATTTACAAGGCTGTTTCACTTTTTGTTGGAAAATTTAAATTACAATAGTTACTGGAAAGAGAAAATTGAATATGAAAAACAAAATAAAGTATAAAAGAATTACGTATTTTAGTTTATTTAACTATGTTTATATATGTTTATGACAAAGCTTACAATATATTTTATTAACATCCATTAGAAGATTTAATTATGAAATAATATTCTTGGTATTTTACCTCTCACACCCCGAAACTGGGAATGACATGGCAACATCCTAAAATAGAATGTCGAACCCAAAACCAACAGATGTCTTAAAACCTTTTAACTTAAAATGACAATAATTGATCATTAATTACATAACCTCCCAAGTACAACTAGAAATAAAACCACAAGTAACTTTTCTCAACAAAAACCATCATAATCTAACAAAATATTCTAATCATCCCAAAGAAATAAATATAATCCAGAATTCAGAAATAATAACTTACTATCACTCCAAATATTCCTCAAACCACTCATCTAACTCCACTTTTTCTAACTAATATCCTGCAAAATGGTAATAAAAAGGTGAGCTCACTAGCCCAATAAGGAAAATATAACTTTCTGAGATTGAACATGCTATATTCTGAGTATCTTTTAAAATATGTTTAAAATACATTCACCATTTATCGAAAGTATTTCTTTAAGGTGAGTTGGTTGCAATCCCACGGACAAGGGCTGGACATCGAAACATCACAGAGAAGGTTATCATGAAGAAATCGGATCTCTTCTTAATTTTCAACCAATTAGCACTGGTTCCAAGAGGATCTAATGCCACTTTAAGCAAGGAGTTAGGCATCAAATAACACAACAATAGGGTACAGTCGGTACCAGTACAGATGAGCGAAACGGCGCTGGCTCAACACTGAACGACAAATTGGCAACTAACAAAGAGCAGCCGGCACTAGTTCAAATAGGTGAGGCAGTGCTAGCTCGCAGTGCCGACTCTATTCAGGAGAATAGCTCAATAGTGAATAGAGAGAGCAACTTCATCGGCTAGGAAAAATGGATGGCATCGGCTTGCTTAGGGAAGAGCAAGACAACAGTTCAACACAACTTGGCCAAATCTTAGGTTTCACAAGGTTCACGGCACCCCTCAATGGAAACAAGCAATTAACACAACCAACCACCCATTTGTAACCGAAACTAACAATTTATCCACACATACACACCAAACATTACTAAACACATTGCGAAATTCAAAATCTGGAACTTACTTAGGGTAAGGTTCTGGTTTACTAATATCAACTCATAACTATTATATCTCGTTAGGAGAAAGGTCTGACTGAGATTAGGTATTATATCCCTCTAGTCAAGGGCTTTATAACTAAGCATTAGGTACTATATCTCCCTAGCTAAGGGCCTTATAACTAAAATTAGGAACTCCCTAGCATGACCACTCATAAGCATCAGTCAAACTCCTTAGCTTAAAACACAGTACTTAAAAATAGAGTTTCACTTTATACAATTCCATTTAGATATATACAATACTTAAAGTATCAAAATTACATTATGCTCAATCTATTTTAATACTAAAATAACTTTCATTATCAAAGGATACACAATTTTCTCAAGAATACAAAAAGCCAGAAAATGCAAGAAAATCATAAATCCCTTACTAGTCAATTCAGTGATCAAAACAACCTTAATCCACCACCAGACTTATCTAACTACCTACAAAAACCCAATAGCACAATCAATTTCCAAATTTCTCACCAAACCTAAAACCCCCCAAATCAAACCCTTACACACCCAATACAACCATTACTCAAATCCATAAAGAAATTTACCTAATCCAAAGTCTCTGGTACAATCTTCTTACTGAGTTCTTCTCTCCTACTGATCTCCCCTTTCCCTAAAGTAGTCTTGCTGAAGTGTTCTGACCTGTTCAGAAATGACGTAATCATTAAACTTAAGGAAAGAATCTGACTAAAGTAATTAAACTAAGGGCTCCTTATAAAACTAATTACAAAATAGCCCCAAAATTATTTCTTCTTCTTAATCAACCTCAAACACATAGACTTGGCCCACTAACATAACCATAAAGAGAAAGGCCTAAAGACAAATTGGGTCGTGAGCTCACATTCCAACCCTATTGAAAAAAGTTTCGTCCTCCAAACTTACGTATCTAAATCATTAAATAGAAAAGGATATTTTTGACGTATATCCTCTTCTAGTTTCCAAATTACTTCACGTTCTGAATAATTAGACCTTTGTACTTTGACATATGGTATGGTTCTTCATCTTAAAACCTATAACTTTCTATTCACAATCTTTAATGGTGCCTCTTCATATATTAGATCCTCCTGCACTTGCAAAAGTAATATCTCCAATATGTAACCCGGGCCAATCATATACTTTCTCAACTGCGATCTATGGAATACATTATGAATTCTCGACAATAGTGGTGGCAAAGCTAATTGATAAGCCAACTCACCAATCTTTTCAAGTATCTCAAATGGTCTGACATACCTAGGACTCAACTTCTCACTTTTGCAAAACCTCATCACATATTCAGTAGGCGAGACCTTTAAATACACAGTTTCTCTATATTGAAACTCTAAAGGCCTCTGCTTGCTATCTACCCAACTCTTTAGACGGTTCTAAGCCACTTTCAATTTTTTTCCGAATCACTCGAATCTTCTCAAATGCTAACTGTACCAATTCTGGACCTATTATTTCTCTTTCACCCATATCATTCTATCACACCGGTGATCTACACATCTAACCATAGCAAGCTTCATACGAAACCATCCTGATACTAGCCCGATGGCTATTATTGTAAGAAAATTCCACTAACATCAAACTATCCACCTAACTACTTTTAAAATCTAAAACATAGACTCAAAGCATGTATTCTAAAGTCTGAATTGTCCTTTCCGGATGCCCATCAGTCTCAGGATGAAAAACAGTACCAAGAGTGATAGTCGTCCCCACTGCCTTATTAAAACTCTTCAAAAAACGAGACACAAACCTAGTGTCCCTGTCTGACACAATACTTACTGGTACTCCGTGCAATCTGACACTTCATCCATATACATCTTGACTAACTCCTCCATGATAGCTGTTACCTTCATAGGTAAGAAGTGGGCAGACTTAGTTAATTAATTCACTTCAACCCAGATAATATCCTTCCCAATCTTGGACTTGGGTATCCCAGTAATGAAATCTATGGTGACATGCTCCCACTTCCACATAGTAATCTCCAATGGTTTCAATAATCTCGCTTGTCTCTGATGCTCCGCTTAAACTTGTTGACACACCAAACACTTGGAAATATAATCCGCTATGCCCCGCTTCATGCTATTCTACAAGAAGTCCTTTTTGAGATCCCTATACATCTAGGTTCCTCCTGGGTGAACTGAGAATTTTGTGTTGTGTGCTTCCTTAAGTGCCTCCGTCCTCAAGGCCTCATCTTTAGAAACACACAACCTACCTCGAAAATGTAAACTTCCATTCTTATTTGTCTGAAAATTTGTTTGTTCCCCTCTAAGAGTTGCTGCTCAGTATCCAACATCTTAGCCTCCTTTATCCATTCCACTAATGATGATCGTGATAATAAGGCAACCATATAACCCATAGTTGGTTAAACCACCTCTAATTCTAGTCTCTCAAGCTCCTTAATTAACTGGCCCTAATTCGTGAGCATGGCTACTAAAGTTCTTGACTTCTTCCCACTCAAAGCATCAGCCACCCGATTGGCCTTTTGTAGGTGGTAATGAATTCTCAAATCGTAATCCTTGAATAACTTCAACCATCGTCATTGCAGCATATTAAGCTTTTTCTAAGTAATCAAGTATTTCAAACTTTGATGGTCAGTAAAAACCTCACATGTCTCCCCATACAAATAATGCCTCAAAATCTTCAAAGCAAAAACCACTACCGCTGGCTCCAAATCATGTGTTGGGTAATTTTATTCATACGGCTTCAATTGACGAGAAGCATAAGTCATCACCCTACCATTCTACATTAGCACGCAACCTAACCTATTCTTCGAGGCATCATTGTAAATTGTGAACCGTCCCGACTCAACTGGAAATGCCAAAACTAGTGCAGAAGTCAAGAGCTCCTTCAGCTTTTGGAAACTCTTCTCGTAGGCTTCACTCCATATAATTTGAACTTCTTCTACGTAAGTTGGGTCAACGAAGTAGTAATTTTGGAGAAATCTTCTACAAACTTCCGGTAGTAGCCAGTCAATCCCAAGAAGCTTCTAACTTCTAAAGCAGTAATCGATCTAGGCCAATCAACAATTGCCTCAATCTTTTTAAGATCTACATTCTTCGAGATGATATAACCCAGAAAAGTGACACTCCTCAACCAAAACTCACACTTGCTGAACTTAGCATACAATCTCTACTTGCGGAGTTTTTGCAAAGCCACCCTCAAATGTTCTCGATGAGCTTCTTCTAACGATGAATACACCAATATGTCATCTATGAATACTACCATAAATTTATCAAACTCATCATTAAATGCCCTATTCATTAGCTCTATGAAAGCTGCTAGTGCATTAGTTAAGCCAAAAGGCATTACTAAAAACCCATAGTGCCCATAGCAAGTCCTGAATGCACTCTTTGGTATATCCCCCAGTTTAATTTGCAATTGCTGATATCCTAACCACAAATCTATTTTGGAGAAAACTCTAGTGTCTCTTAGCTGATCAAACAAATCATCAATTCTCGGCAATGGATACGTATTCTTCATGGTAATTTTATTCAACTTTTAGTAATTAATACACATCCTCATGCTTTTGTCCTTCTTCTTCACAAACAAAATAGGCACACCTCACGGTGATAAGGTCAAATAAATTTCTTATCTAACAGCTCTTGTAGCTGAGTCTTTAACTTTTTCAATTCCGCTAGAGCCATCTGATATGGGGCCTTAGATAACGGTTCCGCTCTAGGTATAAGGTTGATCTCAAAATCAACTTCCGTTTCCAGTGGCACACCCGATAAATCCTCTGAGAACACATCCAAAAATTCCTTCATCACGGGTATATCTTCTATTCGTGGTTCCTGTCTTTTTGCATCCACCACGTATACCAAAAATTCTTTACACCCATTTTACAAGTTTTTGCATGGTCTCATTGTAGAAATCACTGGAACCAACTTCATACCTTACTTTAAAAATAGAAAACTGTTCTACCAGAAATAGCAAACTATACTCTCTTCTCCTGACAATCCACCAAGGCATAGTTTCTTGCTAACCAATCCATACCTAAGATAATATTAAAATCCACCATATTAATTTGGATTAGATTAGCCAATAACTCCTCCTCATCAATATTCACCTGACAACCTCTATGAATAAGATTAGAAACTTACACCTTCCTATTGGGAACAGACACCCTATAGGAATCGGCTAAATATGTAGGGGTTATCTTTAGAGCCCTGGCAAATCTACGGGATGCAAATAAATGTGATGCATCATAATTAAATAACACAATAGTAGACACTGAATTAATGAGAATAGTACCTATCACCACATCATTTGCTACATCAGCCTCCTCGTGGGAAAGGACAAAAACTCTTGCGTTGGATTTCTGTCTTTGGCCTCCTACATTGGTTAGCCGTAAACTAGGAGCTGCCTGACTCAATCCTTGGGCCAACTATGAACACTGCCAATCTTGTGGCATTACTTCCCACATTTGAAACAACTTCTCTTAGCCTATCTGCACTTTCCCAGATGCTTCCTACCATAGGTAGTACAATCTTTCCATATTGTATTGGCATTTGATGTTGTAGATCCCGTGGTACTGTCTGCACAGGGTCCAAAAACAACTGGCCTTGGGACACCAGTTATAGCCTTTCTCTTGACATCACTTGTACCTGATGAGGTTGCCCTAGATCCTAGCCCCATATGGAACCTTGACCCATAACTCTAACCAAAGTTATGTATCAGTCTTGGACTCTGTCTCTGACTAACCATTGGTCTGGCACACTGCCCTTAGTTAAGCTATGATCGAGGTCTCCTCCTACTCCTTTCGGAATTCGTTCGTCTAAACTCTACCTCAATATCCAAACTCCTTTGATAGGCCTCCTTATAGCTACTTAGCTTAATTGCTGACAACTTCCACTGATCCTCGCCTGCAGCCCTCAAACAAACTTATTCGTCCTCGAGATAGGGTCCCATATGATCATCGGAGCGTATTTTCCCAATGCATTGAACTTGAGTACATACTTATCTACTCAATTTACACTAGTTCAAAGAATTGATTCTCTTTCTCCATCTTAAATATGTCTAGGAAGTATTGATCTAAAAAGATCTCCCTAAACTTTTCCCATGTGAAAAGCTCATCTTCTTGGCAATAAATAGGCTTCACTCATTTCCACCATCTGAGTGCTTCTCCAACTAGAAATGGCACTGCCACTTTTAGTTTGACCTCATCTGAAACCTCCATAATTTCAAAGTGGTGCTCCAGCCCCTCTATCCATTCTTCAACTCTCTCCAGACCCCCTACACCATTAAAAGTTGGAAGTCCCATCTTCTTCATCCTTTCATACAACGCCTGTGCCCTAGAATCATACTTTTAAAATCTGCACTCCTGATCCCATTGTAGCCTTTGTTGTTCAGCCTGAAGCCTAAGCTATTCCTGCTGAACTCGCATTTGTTCCTACTATAACAGTTGTTGGCTCTGCATTGCTTGAGCTACCATATCTACCATAGTAGGCATGTCTAGGGGTGTACTAATTCCCGACATAACTAAAGGAACAAAGGTGGGCATCCTAATTGGTGGATTTATTGAAGCTGGGGGTGGCCCCATGGTAATTGATAGTAGTACAAAAAGTGGAGGTAGAGGCAAACTAACTTCCACAAGTGGTACCTCTAAAACCTTACGGGGTGCGGATACCGTAGTAGACGAACTCAGACCCCAGACTACCTGACTGGTCTGACCCTGAGCTCTCTTGACTGTCCTATCTTTGTCACTATCTGCAGCACCCTTCTGCACCATTCTCCTATTTCCTGGTGCCATTGATGGATTCTCAAGACGCGCATACTAGTATAATAAAGGAAACGAACGCAAGAAAAAATCAATACGACAACATACAGTCAAAAATTCTAAAAAAAGACCACACATACTTCTACCTATCTCAACATTCAAACTTAAGAAGTAATTCTTAATTTCTAACTTATTTCACTTAGAATTCAAGCTTAAAGAATTAAAACATATTACTCTGATACCACCAAATATCATGCCCCGAAATCAGGAATGATATGGCAATATTTTAAAATAGAATTCCTAATCCAAAACCAACAGATGTCCTAAAGCCTTTTAACTTAGAATGACAATAATTTAGCATTAACATAACCTCCCAAGTACAACTATAAATAAAACCACATGTAACTTTTCTCAACAAAAACCATCATAATCTAACAAAACATTCTAATCATTCGAGGAAATAAACATAATCCAGAATTCAAAAATAACAACTAGCTATCACTCCAAATCTTCCTCAAACCACTCATCTAGCTCCTTTTCTTCTAACTGATATTCTACAAAATGGTAATAAATGAGTAAGCTTACTAGCTCAGTAAAGAAAATATAACTTTTCATGGATTGAGCATGTTATGTACTAACTATCTTTTCAAAAATGTTTAAAATAGATTCACCACTTATAGAAAATATTTCTTTAAGGTGGGTTGGATGCAATCCCACAGACAAAGGCTGGACATTGAAACATCACAAAGAAGGCTAACATGAAGAAATCGAATCTCTCCTTAATTTTTAACCAAATAGCAATGGTTCCAAGAGGATCTGATGCCACTTTAAGCAAGCAGTTAGGTGTCAAATAACACAACAACATGGTACAGCTAGTACCGATACAGATGAGCAAAAAGGCGTCAGCTCAACACTGAGCGATGAATTGGTGACCAACAGAGAGCAGCTGGCGCCAGTTTGAATGGGTGAAGCAACACCGGCTCTATTCGAGAGAATAGCTCAATAGTGAACAGAGAGCAATCGGCGCCAACTAGGAAAGATGGGGGGCGCCAGTTTGGTTCGGGAAGAGCAAGACAACAGTTCAAAGAGCAGTGCAAAGCGAAGCATAATTTGGCCAAATCTCATATTTCACAAGGCTCACGGTACCATTTAGGGGAAACAAGCAATCAACACAATTAACCACCCATTTGTAACAAAAACTTACAATTTATCCACACACACACCAAACATTACTGAACACATTACGAAATTCAGAATCTGAAACATACTTGGGGTAAGATTCCGATTTACTAATATCAGCTCCTAACTATTATATCCCATTAGGAGAAGGGTCTGACTGAGACTAGGTATTGTATCCCCCTAACCAAAGGTCTTATAACTGAGAATTATGTATTATATCCCACTAACTAAGGGCCTTATAACTGATATTAAGGACTCCCCACCATGGCCACCCACAAGCATTAATCAAACTCCTTAGCTTAAAACACAGTACTAAAAACAAAGCTTCACTTTACACAATTCTATTAAGATATACACAATACTTAAAGCATTAAAATTATATCATGTTCAATCTATTTTAATACTCAAATAACTTTCATTAACAAAGGACACACAATTTTCTTAAGAATACAGAAAGTTAGAAAATGTAGAAAAATCATAAATCACTTACCAGTCAATTTAGAAATCAAAACAACCTTAATCTACTACCAAACTTATCTTACTCCCTACAAATACCCAATAGCACAATTAATTTTCAAATTTCTCCCCAAACTCAAAACCCCCAAATCAAACCCCTACACACCCAATATAACTATTACTCAAATCCCTAAAGAAATTAACCCAATCCAAAGCATTAATCACACAAGACTTACCTAGTTTCAAAGTCTCTGGTACAATCTCCTCACTGAGTTCTTTTCTCCCTCCAATCTCCCCTTTCTCTAAAGCAGTCTTTGCTGAAGCGTTCTGGCTTGTTCTGAAACAACATTATCGTTAAACTTAAAGAACGTAACTGACTAAAATAATTAAACTAAAGACCCCTTATAAAACTAATTACAGAATAGCCCCAAAACTATTTCCTCTTCTTAATCAACCCCAAACACATGGACTTGGCCCACTAACATAACCATAAAAAGAAAGGCCCAAAGACAAATTAGGTTATGTGCTCACATTACCTTAACCCTTTATAAACATCCTATCTCATACCGCTTATGCACTCACCTAATTTATACCTACATGCCATATAATACTAAATACACTAGAATAAATCAAGACACCTTAAAAATATCATGACTCCACCTATATATAAGTTTCAAGTCATAAAAAGTAAGTGTAGCTTCTTAATATATACATATATATATATATAATCTCCTTTCGTTTTCCTTTTAGAATTCTTGAATTGCTTCTATCCCTGATTAGTTGGTTAACTTGCAAGAGTCATGGTTGGTTTAAAACATTTAAATAAACTATTCCATCGATTAATTATTTCCTAAAGGAAACAAAATACTTACATTTTCAAGAAAACCTAAACTATATCTTTGTTTCCCAAAACTATCTCTTAAAATATTTTTAATTGTAAACTTTTTTAGTCCTCAATCTATTTTCAATTATTTAAACTAATCCTTAAATATCTTAAACTTTTTTTTGTTCTCAAACAATTTTAGTTTTTCATTTATCCTCCAAAAACTCTATGAATTTATTTTTTAGAAAATTAGGAAAATATCCAAAGTACTTCAAAATTTCTCAAAATTTAAATATTGGTACAATATAATGCCAAAAAGCTTCCATCTAAAAATAATTGAAATCAGAATTGAACAAAATTTTACAAAATCTGCAAAAGTTATTGCCATCAAAACTTCAAAGTTAAGAAAAATACTTTTAACTACCTCAAAAAACATATTTTCACTTTTTTTTTTTAATCTTCAAATAATTTTAGTTTTTCTTATATGATCCTTCCACCTTCAAAGCCCAAATTTCAAAACAACCTTAATATTTAAAAATGAAAAATAGTAAAAAAAAACCATCAAACTATATATATTTCATGATTTTTTTTTTTGTTCTTTTTTATATTTTCAACAAATTTTATGTACTTTAAAATATCCTTCCATTACTCTAAGCATGCGTTGGTCACATAAATAAATTTTCCACTACTCTAAGCACGTGTTGGTCACGTAAATAAGTTTTCAAAAGCAAAATTGTGAGAATTTTCACTGAAAAATCAAAAGTGCTCCAGTAATTCTCAAAATATTTAAGGTAATATATTCTCAATATATTAATTGTGTACAAATCCTCACTAATAATGCAATAATCATAGCTATTGCTAGCCTATAATTTCAATCATAGGAACTAAAAGAAGAATAAATAGGATAACATGTGTCCAAAATGTTGAAAGTACGAATAGCTATGAAAACTAATACAGAACCAAGATTCATTTCTAGTTTAGCCACCCAAAAAAAAAAAAAAAACTACTTAAGCCTGATTACTGTCGGACCCCATTCCCTTCAAAGAAATTTATTTAGGGTCGTTTCATTGTTCTTCAGCTTTGGAAGCTTAATTGCCTTTTCGATGTATGACTTTGGTAAGAAACCCATATGTAGGATCTGATCTCCTGTTGCTCGAAACCTGGATCTACAAAAAAAAAAAAAAAAACTCATATCTTTCAAGTTTTTATTTTAGATTTGGTTTTCATTTTCGTAATTCATCATAGAAGAAATGAACACATAAATCATCAAAAGGATATCTCCGTAACCTGGGAAATGTCGGCTCCTAAAAGAATTCCATCTTCTCAGACTCGGTGAATCAGCAGCTAGGGCCTAATTCTGATAGGAATACGAAGGTTGAGGTGACAAGAAGAAATACAATAAGCACCAAGCCAGCAAGCGCTGACAGCTTCTTGATGTGATTCACCATGGCCGATGATATTACCCCACTATGTGTGTTAATACATATGTACATATCACTCACTTCCAAAATTTCCATTCCTTTTCCTTTTAGAATTCTTTTTAATTGCTTCAATTCTTGATTAGTTGGTTAACATGCAAGAGTCATGGTTGGTTTAGAACATTTAATGAACCATTCTATCGATTGATTATTTTCCGAAGGAAACAGTTACATGATATTTTCAAGTACACCTAAACTATATTTCTATCTCCCAAAATTGCCTTTTGAATTTTAGAGAAATTAATCAATTTAGTCCTTCAAATATTTTGAATTATTTACATTACTCCTAAAACTATTTTTGATTGCCTGCATTGGTCCTGAAACTACTTTTTCAACTTTTTTAACCCTCAAAACAACTTTACCAATTTTTTTTTTCTTTTATACTCCTACCTTCAAAGCAGAAATTGCAAAAACTTACTTCAATTTTTTTTTTAAAAAAGGGGGTGAAATATAAAAAATGCTCTTAAAATGCACAAAATTTAACTTTGGTTCAGTAGAGTACTAGAAAGCTTCGTTCTAAAAATCATCCAAATCAGAGACGCAACTAAAAACTTGAGGTTGAGAATAGGGTAAAGGAAAAATGACAAGTAATATAAAAGGATGTGTTGAAGGATATTGTTAATTTCTTTAAAAATTAGGAAAAAAATAAAAAATTTAATATAATATCCCTAAATTTTTTTTATTTTTAATAAAATAAAAAGTTTTTTAAAAATTTGGGGGTTCGAGCACCACCACAGAAGTTGGAACAAATATTTAAAAAACTCTGCAAAGGTTATTACCATAAAAACTTCAAAGTTAAAAAAAAAATGACAAATTGGCACTTTTGGTGCCTGAAATTTTTGGTTTGGCAATTTAGGTCTCTAATCTTTATTTTCAAGTTTTTGGTACTGCATTTTTTTTCTATTGAATTTTTATGTCACTCTGTCAGGCTTCTCACAATTAACAATGGTCAACTTTAATTTTTTACGGTTGTTTTCAAACTCAGAGGGGCATTTTTGGAAGGGCAAAATTTCTTTGCTTGTAACCCAAATCACATGCCAAATTTGCTGATCGTATCTTTCTTCTCCAATGGCATCGAGCAGCAACTGAACCGATGAAGAAAGTTGGCCAAATTAGAGCAACAGATTTGGAAAACAATAAGGAATGCAATCGATAAAGACTATGAATCTCATTTATCGAATTCATGGTCTCATTGAAGAAGCAAGATCTATGGTAACCCTCTATCAAAATGTTATTGTGGAATTCCAACTATGATCCGGACATCATGGATAGTTCTAAACCCAGTAAGACGATTTGTTACTTGTAAAAATAGACGGGTAAGTTTGATTGCTCAATGCTAATTTCTTGTGCCTTTTTTCCCTATCTTTGTTTAAGTAGATGGAAAATATGTTTGTAGGCGGGTAGAAAATGTATTTTATTTATTTGGGTTGACCCCGAAACTTGTCCAAAAGAAAAGGTTGTGATCCCAGGTTTGTTGAGCAAGATTCGAAAATTGGAAGAAGAAGGGCATCCCACAAGAGAAAAATGAAGGCTTTCTGGATTGTGTTGATAGCGTTGCTAATCATAATGTGGTTGATGGAAAATTAGGTAGGAGCAAATAGGTCATTGTTGATGGAATATGCAGCTAATTTTGTGCTCTAAAATGAAGGTGTTTTGGAAGTAGAAGAAAATGTGTAGTATTGGAAGGATAGTTGCAAGGTCTTCATAGCCATTGTTGTATTAGATAAGGGAGGTGTAGGATTTTGCTCTTGGTTGTAATATAAAATGTTGGCCATTTGATACATTTTGTTAGCTATGTTCCAACCTCTTAAGCCATTTGGTTCAGTTTGTTTCTTTATGCCTTTTAGAGATACTCTACTTATTTTACACTACTTGCCATAGAAGGTGATTGCTACAGTCATGTTCCTTGGAAGTAATAATGAAATCTTAGCCTAATTTGTTCAGCGTTTGTACACACCTAAACCACGAACCTTGAGTATAGAAACAATTTCCCAACAAACTATCCCCCACAACTCCCCAAATTCTTCACTAAATCACTATTTGTTACCCTTCTATACAATAAGTGATTGAATAAAGATAACAAGATTAGTGAGAAAAATGTGATTCTGGGACTCAATGCAATCAATTTGAATTATTTCGATTCCTCATTATACATTTGTATCTTGCAATTACTAGTCAATAATGGAACATCCTTCCATAGTCATCTATGCCAAGTATGAAACAAGCTAGCCAAAATACTCCATCAAACATTTAAAGATTACTAGATAATAATACTTGAAAAAGGTTGCAAGGCACAATCTCAATATAACTGGATAATAATTAGAAATTTCCAATAGCTTCATGTAGTATTATTGCATTTGTTCAGTTGTCGTACTGAATTGCAGAGCAAAGATATGGACAATGAATCCGTAAAATCTAGAAGAAATGTCACCTCTGTTTTAGTTGTGTCATGATGCTAATTTCAAAGCAAAAATATGGATAACAAACATATCAATTTCTAGAGCTATTGATCAAGAATAGTAACTGAAAATTTTGAGAAAGTAGAGAATTAATAACCATAACATGACCAAATTTAATTCGAAACACAATTCAATTCCAAACATATCAGTTCTATTTTCCTCTCTGTGCAATGTTCAGCATGGAATAACATCCAAACACAGTTCAATTCCAAAATAAGCTTCAAAGTATTTCTATTTCCATAAACTCCTTCCTGGAATAACCTACCTATTGTCAATGTCCAAAAATACCTGTCAGCTTAAGAGAGGGGAATCTGCCCTTACACCATGGAGATTTGCCAAGCAAAATTCTTTACCCTGTGCAAAAATAACAGCTGCCACAAAAACTATTACAAACTATGATTATCCATGTCCAACACAAACTATCACAAAAACTATCATTCAGCATCACATCAGTAATTCCAAAAAAATGTTAAAGTTTAATCAATCTTTTCCCTCATGGTATCCAGCATGGTTATTTTAGGATGCAAACTTACCTCTTGAACTTTATATTTAGTCCTGTTGTGACCAATTTCTGCACACCCTAAATATTATATAAGTGTTCTTGCCTCCTTCCCAATAGTCTTTGCAAAATAGATAAACAACAACAGAAGTCATTATAATAGATTTAACTATAAACTAAATACATTTGTAAAAAGAATATACTGTGGCAGTAGGAACACTTCCAAGGGAAGGTTGTATTTCAGTTTCTATGTTCATGTCACTATAGGACTTATGAGTATATCCAATTAGGCTATCATCATTCCCTAGAGTGCATGGGCTAGAAATACAACCCGTTTCATCTCCAACTGGACCATCATCATTCTCTTGATTGCTTGATGGGCCTATGTGATTTTCTTGTGGAAATTTCATAGAATTTGTCGATTAACATGACCTTCTATTATGGCCAAGTTGGCCACATTTGCCAAATTTATTGACATTGTGGCTAGACATAGAATCAATATTGTTTTCATTGTTAGTTCCACCATATTAGAATTAACATTCTTCTTGATATTGTCAACATCACACTGAAGTGGACATTTTCTTGAATTATGCCCAATTTTTTCACATTTTCTACACTTGTTACAAGTAAAACAAGCCCTACACATCTTTTTAGCACCCCCAGTAGTTTTCTTGTAGTCCTTCTCCCTAATTTTTGCCTTCTTTTCATTTTAGGTATCCCTGGCAGCTTGATATTTTCTGGTGGAAGCAGAGGTTTTAGTTTTAGAAATGTGCCAATTATTTAGCCCATTGGTTGGGCAAATAATGAAGCCATATGCCCATTGATATGCATCCATACTGTAACATGCATCCACAAAGTCCTTAGGGCTACGTTATTATAACCTTATCGCAGCAATAGCATGTGTACATGAGATACCTAATAAGTCCCATTTTTTACAAGTGCAAGTTCTTAATTCCGTGTCCACTCCTAATTGTTCTGAGTCTCTCTACATCACTTCAAACTTCGAGCCACCAGCATATTGGGCAAAGCAGTTTGCAAATTGGTCTTTCAAAATACTAAGCCTCTTTAAAATTCTTGGGCAAATTTTGCCTTGCTGCCTAGAAATCCATTATCTTTGTCTCCGTAAGCACAACATCAGGTAAATCCTTATCCTTTCAAGCGTAGCCAATATTGGTTTAGATCTGGCATGAAGAATCCTTCTGTTAAATGATTCAAAATGGTTGTTGAGGAGAATGTCACATTTAGTGACATGTCTAAATGAGATCTCGTCCAGAAGTATGTAGAAATTTGGGCCTTGAGCCAATTGTGTACTAACTCATCAAACTCTTTTAGAGCTTACATTTTTGCTTCGAATTTATTCTTGTAAGTTGATTTGGCACATTTCTACAACATGTCCCTCAAAGCTTCTCCTGAATTCTTACTTTTGAAGTTGTGTAAATGATGCACACAATGTCTATGTTCAGCCCTTAGAAGTAGCTTATAAACAACTTTTTTTAACCCCTGCAAAATTATAAAGCAAACGGTTTAGATATTAAAACATAAAAGTCCTAGAATAGATCTATTTATATTTTTATTTTACTTTACCTTTTGTCTATCTGATATAAAGCACCAATCTTCCTGTCCGTAGATGAGCAAATCTTCTATGAGGCCTTGAACAAACCAATTCTATGTATATCTATTCTCAGATTCTACCATGGCATAAGCAATCAAAAACATGCCAATGTCTGCATCTACACCAACTGTTGTGAGAAGTATGCTTGGGTAAGGACACTGCAAGAAAAATGGCCTTTAGTGACAAAATTTTTTCGTCGCTGAAGGCTAAAGTTTCCTAACTAAAGGCCTTCAGTGAGGAAAAAAGCTTCCTCACCACTTCCTCATTGAAGGGTCCTCGCCAAAGGGTGCATCTTCCGCAAGGAAATGAGTTTCCTAGATAAAACTATCACTTTTAGCTAGGAAATATTTTGTCACTAACACTAAACTAATTTTGTCGCCAAAAGCATTTGTTTGTCGCTAATAATAACTTTTTGCGACAAAAAATTTCGTCGCCAAAATCTAATTTTATTTGAAATTTTAATTACGGTTGTGAAAAAATATTATTATCTTTTAAGACAAAAACATTTCCTCGCCATTGAAAAAATTTTCGTCACCAAAAAGGTCAACTGTGACAAAAGAATTCCTTGCCAATATGTCAATGGTGACAAAACAAAATTCCTCGCTAAAGGGTTATTAATTTATTTTCTAAATGATTTTATTGAGCTACGGTCCACACAACCCACTTTGTGGACCAACTATCCAGATTGCAGCCACAGGCATTTGTAGATCAGTATCGGGGCCTTGGATAATTCAAGATATTGTCTCGTTGTGCCTAACAAGAATTGAACCTCATACCTCCCATGTGGGGAGGCTGAGACTTAGCTGTTGAGCTAAGTTAAGTATTTGGTTCTATTTCTTTTTTTATTAGTTAAACTATTCTTAACATTCTTTTTATTTTTTCCTAATATTAATATTATAACAAAATATAATACTCATATTAAATTTACTACAAAACCATAATATTCAATATAATAAATTATTTTGTACATTTGAATAATTTAAAAATTTATAAACGGTTAATTATACCATTTTTTATTAAATGATTTACATATATATATATATATATATATATATATATGTGTGTGTATGTATGTATATGTATTTATACATATATACACATCAAATTGGTCAAATCTTTTTTTATTTAAATTATTCTCAAATTTTGTTTTTTAATTTTTAAAACATTAATATTATAAAAATATAATTATTATATTAAATTTTCTATGAAACAACATTATTTAATGTAATAAATTATTTTGTACATTTATAAAATTTATAAAATGTATATATGATGTTAATTATATTATTATTTTTATTAAATGATTATATACATATAGATTGATTAGGAAAAAAACTTAAATATACATATATATATATATATAAATATATTTGCATGTATATATATGTAAATCTATATGTATGTGTGTATATATATATTATATATTTTTATAAATAAAATATACATATATATGTGTGTGTATTTATATATTTATTTATTTATATATGCATACATGTATACACAACAGATTGGTCTAATCTTTTTTTTTTTAACTATTCTCAAAAAAAAAATTTATTTTTAAAATTTTAATATTATAAAAAATATAAGAATTATATTAAATTTTCTATGAAGCAACATTATTTTTTTCACATGGTTGGTCGCTAAGTCTATTATTTTTAATGTTTTAGGTCCTTGAATTTTATTATTATTATTATTATTTTTTGACATAGTTGATCCATAATCTTTATTTTTAATTTTTTAGATCCCTTAACATTTTTATTTTGACACACTTGATCCTTTTGCTGAATTTCATTAATCATTTTACAAGTTAATATAAATTTTTTTGACTATTAATTTTATAGAGAGTTTGAAATTTATTGACACGCTTATATCTTTATACTAAAGAAAAACTCAATAAATACATGACAAGTAGGACGGTTAATTCGGATTTGTAAATCAATTTGGTTAAGTTCAAGTTAAACCTGACTTCAAAAATTAAAAAAAAAAAATGGCTTAAACTTAATCCAATCAAACTCACAAATGTCAAATTCGAACTTGGCTCCAATATAAAATGTAAGTTCATTATTGTTGAAAATAATTCAAAAAAATATAAAATTTTAACTCATATATAATAATATAAATACACATAATTAAAATGTAGTTTTATATAATTGTCTACTACAATAAAAATTAAAATGAAAAATGTCATATAAAAAATCGATTTTTAATTATTATAATAATGATAGTTTTATATTTTGGTTAGTTTTATAACCAAATTCTATAATGTGAAAAAAATAAAATATAGAATTATTGTACTAAAAAAATTTAATAAGTATATATTTTGATAATCAATGACTAATAAAATAATTGTGATTGTTTAGTTTAATATTGTAGTCTTAAATTTTATTAAAATTTGTAGAGATAGAAAATGATTTTACAATAGTTTTATAGTTATTTTTAAAATTAATAATATATTTATGATTTCATATATTTAAAAAAAGAAAACTCTTTTATTATAAACTTATCATTATTCAGACTAAACAAATTACGTTAGAGTTAATTTGAGTCCATTTAGAGTGGATAAATAATAATATTTTTAAAGGACCAAGTGTGTCGAAGTAAACATGTTAAAGAACCTAAAAAGTTAAAAATAAAATTTAGGGACCAACCATGTCAAAAAAATAAAGTTCAGGGACTAAATATGAAATTAAGCCTTATTCCGTATAATAAATTATTTTGTACATTCATAAAATTTTTAAAATGTATATGGTATTAATTATATCATTATTTTTATTAAATGATTATATACATATAGATCAATTAGAAAAAAACTTATATATATATATATATATATATATATATATAATACACTTATACATATACACACAACAACATATATTTATATATATGACAAAATGCTCAAAATCTAACCCATTTATAAAGATAAGCATATCAAATTAACGATTTAACTGTTAAATTAAATAAAATCGCTAAAAAAAGTTTCATGACCAAATTTTAAGATAATCGAATATGTTTTTGCACAAAATCTAATATAATCTCTATAAAAATATAGAAAACCTAACACATTTAGAAAGATATGCATATCACATTAACGATCCAACCATTCGATTTAATTAAGTCACTAAAAAAATATTAGGACTACATTTAAAGGTAATTTGATATGTTTTGCCACTTATCTAGTATAATCTCTACAAAAATGCTCAAAACCTAACTCGTTTATAAAGATAAACATATCAAATTAACGATCCAACTGTTAGATGTGATAAAATCGCATTTTATGACTAAATTTTAAGGTAATCAAATATATTTTGACACAAAATTTAACATAATCTCTATTAAAAAAAATAGAAATCCTAACACATTTAGAAAGATATACATATCAAATTAATGATCCAACCGTTAGATGTGATAAAATCACTAAAAAAAATAGCACAAAATTTAAAGATAATCGAATATATTTTTCTTCTTAATCTTTTATAATCTCTATAAAAATGCTCGAAACCTAACCCATTTATAAAAATAAGTACATCAAATTAATAATCCAACCATTAGATATGATAAAATCGCTAAAAAAAGTTTTATGACCAAATTTTAAGGTAATTGAATATGTTTTGGCAAAAAATTGAGTATAATCTCTATAAAAATACAGAAAATCTAACACATTTAGAAAGATATGCATATCAAATTAATGATTCAACCGTTAGATTTGATTAAATCACTAAAAAAAAAATATTATGACCAAATTTAAAGGTAATTTGATATGTGTTGCCACTTGATCTAGTATAATCTCTATAAAAATGCTCAAAACCTTACCTATTTACAAAAATATGCATATCAAATTAACGATCTAACCGTTAGATTTGATAAAATCACTAGAAAATTTTGTATGACCAAATTTTAAGATAATCGAATATGTTTTGACACATATTTTAATATAATCTTTATAAAAATATAGAAAACCTAACACGTTTAGAAAAGTATGCATATCAAATTAATGGTCCAATCATTATATTTGATAAAATCACTAAAAATATTAAGAAAAAATTTAAAGGTAATCGAATATATTTTGCCATAATCTTGTATAATATCTATAAAAATGCTCGAAACCTAACCCATTTATAAAGATAAGCCCATCAAATTAACGATCCAACCGTTAGATGTCATAAATCTCTAAAAAAAAGTTTTATGACTAAATTTTAAGGTAATCGAATATGTTTTGGTACAGAATCTAACATAATCTCTATAAAAATATAGAAATCCTAATACATTTAGAAAGATATGCATATCAAATTACGATCCAACCGTTAGATTTGATAAAATTACTAAAAAAAAATATTGTCACAAAAATTTAAAGGTAATCGAATATATTTTGCCACTTAATCTTGTATAATCTCTATAAAAATATTCGAAACCTAATCCATTTACAAAGATAAGAATACCAAATTATTAATCAAACCGTTAGATTTGATAAAATTACTAAAAAAATATTTTATCACCAAATTTTAAGGTAATCGAATATATTTTGGCATAGAATCAAGCATAATCTCTATAAAAATATAGAAAACCTAACACATTTAGAAAGATATGCATATCAAATTAATGATCCAATCGTTAAATTTTATTAAATCACTATAAAAAGTATTAGTACAAAATTTAAAGGTAATTTGATATGTTTTGCTACTTAATCTAGTATAATCTCTATAACAATACTCGAAACCTTTCCAATTTACAAAGATATACATATCAAATTAGCGATCCGACCGTCAATTTGTTAAAATTATTAAAAAACATATTACAACCAAATTTGAAGATAATTGAATATATTTTACCTTTTAATCTTGCATAATAATTATAAAAATACACAAAACCTAATGCATTTACAGAAATAGACATATCAAATTAATGATTAAACCATTGGATTTATTGAATTTGCTGAAAAATATATTATGACCAAATTTTAATGTAACCAAACATGTTTTGCTACATAATCTAACTTAATTTATATAAATCAGCCCAAAATATAATATATTTATAAATATATAAAAATTTAGAGACTAATTTATAAAATTTTTGGAATTATATTTTAAATATTCTAAAATTTAATGACCAATTTATAAATTTTTTGTTATCATTTTATAATTTTACAAAATTTAAGGACCAATTTGTAAAATTTGGGGTGATATTTTATATATTTAAAAATTTAGGAACTAATTTATAAAATTTTTAGGGTCATATTATAAATATTTTAAAATTTAGAGATCAATTTACAAAATTTTGAGGTCATTTTATAATTATACAAAATTTAAAGACCAATTACAAAATTTTTGAAGCCATATAGTAAATATTTAAAAATTTAAAAACAAATATTAGCTAGAAAATATGAATTTTGTAGCTAAAAGTATAGTTAATAGTTATAAAAGTTAATATTTTTAGTTAGAAAATGAATTTTTGTCGCTGATATTAGCTAGGAAAATTTAGTTAGGAAATGAATTTTCGTAACTAATATGCATCATTAGCGAAAAAAACTTAAATTTTCCTCGCTAATACACTTATTTCCTAGCTAAAGCCATCACTTTTAGCTAGGAAATAAAAAATTTGTCCCCGAAAGTCTTAATCAATAGTGACCAAAAGTTTTTGTCACTGAAGAAAAATTTTCCTCGCTAAAGGGTACTTTTAGCGACAAAACTTTAGTTAGGAAAAATATTTTTCCGCCAATGTATCATTTTCTTTTAGTGGGACTTTTTAGGAAAGTCTCATCAGTCCAATGACTTTTCTACAACCAGCCAAGAATCACTTCTTTAGGGCATTAAGACACATGTATATTCCCTTGAAGTATTCCTCACCAGTCTCCTTATCCACTTTCTTATCAATGTAAACTATGGATCCTAGATTACTCCTCCTTAATTCCTCATAGTAATTCTATAGCAGCTTGTATTGATCCTTTAATCTTCAGTCTTGCCACGACCCTTGCTTTATAGAGGGTCTTTTGCTGCCTCTACTAGCCGTCAATTGCCTTTGACAAAGCTAGCACAAATGCTGCCTATTTAGTGAAGATAAAGGAAAGATGTGTGATATTGGCAGCTTGTATTTTCTAAAAATAAGATGAAAATAGAGAATTTGTTATTGACCATATAAATAACTCATCATGGATTATCAAGCTTATGCACAAAAATCAGTTGGACATAAAAAAAAAAAAATACAGGAAAGTAATAGAAATATATTCATCATTTGTTGATGAAGATGAGGCGGAGCAAGCAGAGAAAGGTAGAGAAGAACTACAAAGTAATGAACTTTGAAGCATGAATAATGGTAAGACATTGTTACTGGCACAATTCTATATCAAACAGCTCCATGTTTTCACTTCTATTAAGCCCACAACATATTTGTAGTAGTTTACTAACAATCAGAAGGCTATTGGTGCTGCCATTATAACTGTAATAAGATTTTCATTTGAAGACTAAACCCTAAACAAATGAGTACTTGTATACAAAACCCTCACTTCTCCACCAAAAAAATGAGATGATAATTTCAGATAACTGAGCAATTCCTAAATCTGCAAAGTCATAAGCATCATATCATTTGGAATGTCATCTGCTAATACTCATGCATCAAATTCTTACATAAACACAAATTTAACATGGCATTTCTATTCTGCAGGAAAACAGATAAGAAAATTAACGACATGAACTATCACGAAAGAAATACAACTTTACTTCTTGATTGATGTTGTCAAAGCTTCTATTGTTCAACCTAAGCTAAGCAAAATTGGGATAAACCATCAATAGAATATTCAAGAGAGAAACGGAGAGGTAAAATATTATCTATCCCATGGCAAACAGGAACTGTGAAAGCTTTTACCATCTCATGTGACGGTAGGTAAGGGAAACAACAAAGCAAAAAGCATAACAGTACCAAAAATGTCCATAAGTGTTGTTAGCGCTTTAGTATGGTTAATTTAACCAACAAAATTCAACCATAAAAAATTTAACCAACCAGGCTAACCAGTATTAAACGATATTTTTCACCTAAAATGCAGTCAAACAGAAAAACACATTTATTACTTATTTCCAGTAGTAACTTCAACAGTTGTGAAAAATTTTTCATCACAATCAAGCAACTCAAAAAATGGATCAAATACTCCAGAAATTTCAAATTCCCTTATTATCCTCCAAACAGAACTCAAACCCCTTCTAATATCTTGAGAAGTTTAGACAATGATAAATTAATCGCCATACAAATGACACAAATAATTCGTAAGATATAGAGGCACGTAGAAATTCTATTGATTTTTTGAGTAAGATACTACTATCAGAGCCTCTGTCCATTTGATGTTTTTCTTTTGCAAACACAAGAGAAGTACAAAGGACAAAATCAAATATGACAGGACCAATAACTCCTCATTATTTGAATAATAAAGATAATGATAGTCTTCCCAACTACCTAATGAGGTGGCATCCTAGAACTCTAGAACCAAAGTAAAGAGAGATACTTACACCAGGAGTTGCATGATGCTTTTCTCTGCCTTAATGACTTTTGATTTGAGTCGTTCAACTTCAGACGAATTTTAACTTTCCTTCTCCCACAAAGGCCTACAAGGGAAAGCCAAAATATAAGTTCTTTTCGCATTGTACTGATTTCATTCTCGCCCATTATATTTCAAAAATAAAAAAGAAACAAAACTTAAGAAACTAAAAATGCCAATGCATACCTAATGCAAATAATTCTCCCAAACATTACATCTTTACCTAGAATTTTCCAGAATGGGATTCTCTAAAGGCGCTTCCTTTCTTCTTGGGTTCAGTTCTCGATAGGAAGGTGCTACCCTTCTTCCTTGTTTTCAATTGTAGTTTTCTTCTGGGATTCTTTAAAGGTTCTATCTTTCTTCCTTGCTTTCAGTTGTCAATCAAATTTCTTCATTTCTTGCACATGAGCTTTGGCACCATGACGATCGATTTCTTCATTTCTTCATTTCTTTAAAGGTTGACTATCGATTTCTTCACCGGATAAGAGATTTGGCACCATGAGCTTGGCACATGATTTGGGTTATAAGTAAAGAAATTTTGCTATTCCAAAAATGCCCCTCTAAGTTTGTAAACAACTACCGAAAATTAAAATTGACCATCATTGACTGTGAGAAGCCAAGCCTGGCAGAGGGACCTAAAAATTCAATAGAAAAAGATTAGGGATCTAAAATTTTAAAACTAAAGAGGGACCTAAATTACCAAACCAAAAAAGTTCAAGGATCAAAAGCGCCAATTTGCCAAAAAAATTTAGGAAAAATACTGAACTACATCAAAAAGCAATGAAAGATTTACCTTAAAAAATACTATGAATTGTTCTTCTTTTTTTTTTTTTTCCTGGGTGTTTCAATACTTTTCTTGAATTTTTCTTAATCTCAAAGGTTTTATGGCAGTAAACTTTGCTGAATTATAATTCTTTTTTTTTCCCAAATCTGCATGGATCATTTTTTGATCAAAGCTTTTTGATACTATTTTGTACCAATAATTAAAATTTGAAAATTTTTGGAATACTTCGGTATTTTTCCTATTTGTTCTAAATATTTCAGATACTTTTTGGAACGTAGGCTTCGAAGATGGAAGGACTACAAACGAAAAATTAAAATTGTCTTAGATTAAAATTTTCTTAAATATTGTTTAACGATTAGCTTAAACAATTAAAAATTATGCAAGGACTATAAAATTTAAATAGAAATTTATTTGAGAAATAAAATAAGTTTAAAAATTAGTTTCAGGACAAATGTAGGCAATTAAAATTAGTTCAAGGATTAAAAAATTTTTAAAATAATTTCAGGATTAATATATATATATATATATATATATATATATATAGTTTAATGACTATGATGCCTCATGTTCCTAAACTTTATCTTTACATATTAATATTTCTTATTGGAAAATTTTTATTCATTTGAAATTAAATTTTACTATTGGAATATTTGCTATATTACCTAAATAAAATTTATTTTCTCTCTCAAGGTTTAATAATTTATAACTATTTTCTTTTTGTAACATTCATACATTTTCAGTTATAAATTTACTAACCTAAAGACTTTTATTATACATAGTTAAGAATATATATATATATATATATATATATATATATATATATATATATATATATAAAGTTAGAAAGTCAATTTCTCTTCAATTTTTGAATTTTAAATTTTGTTCTTTTTATTTTAAAATATTAATTTGTATACAAGAATTAGTGTAATTTGAGCGTTAGATGCTGAAAGGAGATAAAATTTTTAAGGGCATTCTTGTCATTTAAATTCTCGTTCCATTTGAGATTGTTATCTACTTTTAGAACTAGTTGACTCTTTGACTTATTTTGTTTTTTATTTTTTGTTTTTTTTCTCGCTTGTTCCTTCCCTTCTTGTTCTTCCCTTCGACCACTATTGAGAGCAAATCATAGTTCTGTGCTCTTCAAGACAAAAATATAACGAGTGGTCTCTGTCATTATGAGGTCCTCAACCTCGACCGTTTAGCCATTATCTAAGTTGGCTGCGAATACGGCAGGCTTTTGTAAGTGGGTTGGGGCTTATCATTTTACAAATCGAGATTGTAATTTCTGTTCGACTTTTTCCTTGTCATTTTATGGAAAAATTAGGCTTGATTTCATCTTTAGTCCCTAAATTTTTTATTATTATTATAATTAGTCTTTATATTTTATTTTTTACTTTTTAAGTTATCAATCATTTTTCCATCAACATACTTTATCTTCCGATCAAATTCCTCTCAGTCAACACCAAATCAATGTCCATAGCTTGACTTTTACTATATTTATAAAGATATTTTTGTAATTTAATTTCATCCTCTTTTTTTTCAAAAAATGCTAAATAATTCTTTCACTCCCAAATGTCAGTACAGTAGTTGACTTCTCCTCCCAAATCTTCTCCGATCTAACTGTATGTTAATAGTGCAAATTGTTTCTGAATTGTAACACGACCAACTATATTTTGCAAAATCGAGGGAAAAAAACCTTTCAAAAGCTGCTTCTCAAATTACAATTGCAAGTGTCATCTTAACAAGGGATATCTATGATGCCAATAGAAAGACCCTTCAAGAGTTGGCTGACATCAGGGCTAAAGGAGAAGAAACGGTAATAGCAATTTTCAGTTTCTAATATTTGATAGTTTATGGGAATTATTTTGGACATTATACATGGTTTCCTGGTCTCTAGAATCAGATATACTATTGCAAGATCAAAATTGATAATATTGACATGTTCAATGGCTAGAGATATACTACATGTACTAAATGTAGGAGAAAGCTTAAAGTTTATGGCAAGAAGTTATATTGTGAAACCTGTGTTAAAGTAGAGGATTATTCACAGATTAGGTAACCATTTCCACCTCTGTTTGTTGTATTTTAATGGTAGTGTGGTTGACTGATATATTGCGCCTATATCTTGCTAAAAAACAAACATATATTGGCTTGAGATGATTGTGAAAGATGCAACTAGCGAGGGCCGATTTATTTTCTTTGATCGTGACATTGAGAGGCTAATAGGAATTCAAGCTACAAAATTGGCCCAAAAAATTGTTGAGGTGAGTGTTGTAGAGTTTTCTTTGGACTAAAATCTGGGAAATGCTGAGTAATTTGGTTTGTTATTCAATTGTGTAGGACAATATTGATGACGCTATTCGTTAGCCCTTGAAAAACCGAATAGGAAGAGAATATATTTGTCAGGTGAAGTTTAATGAGCCGAGAAGGGGCACATTAAGGGAGTGCTATACAGTCAACCATGTCTATGACCCATCTGACGTTATGGAGAAAATATATGATGGTATTGAGGTATTACATGGATATAATAAAATTATTGGCACCAATTATTCAGAGGATGTGAATTAAAATGAATTTGACTTGCATTCTTAGATGAATATGTGCACTAATGAGTATATTTTTTCTATGTTAATGAAAAATCTGAATAGACTGCTGGGGCCTAATGTCCAGCACCAAAAAAAAGCAAAGATTATGGGACTAATGTTCTTACACCGAAGCAAATAGAGAAAAAAATAGGCGGGGGGGGGGGGGTACTAAAACAAGGTAATATTGTTATTTTGGAAGTTTGGTAAATATTTGCACAAAGCACATTTGAATCAATGCAGTATTAATATGCTTTAATAATTGGCAAAGATCAGATTGGAGGTAGAGATGTTGAAGTATTGAAGAAGATGGTGGCATCGAGTTTAAAGAAGACGAGCAATGAAATAATAGTTGCAGTAATAGGAGTACTATCAGCAGGAGGAATAGTAGTAGTGATAGTAGTAGTAATCGTACTAGTAGTACTTTATGTCATTTAAAATGGCATTATATTTCCAAGACTTTGCAATGTATATATTTAATTCCGAAAATTATCTATATTAAATAAGGTGCTTTGGTTTGGAAATGCTATTCTTTGAGCAATGAAAACCATTGCATTATCTTTATTGGGCCAAATTGTTTAGTTTTCAGCCTTCTAATATTCTTAGACAGCTCTATGGAATATATACATTGGGAAAAACACTGGCCAGTGCTACACAGAGCAAGGTTAGAGGAAACACAAGCAAATAACTACAATGACTTTACTTGCCTAGAGCAATAACAACTATACTTGCCAAAGATAAAAAAGCTTGAAGGACTTTTACCTCACTACTTCTAAATTCATAGCAAATTTAAGAATAGAAAGATGAAATTTATTTGCAATTACATTCACAGTGACTAAAAGCCATAGATGGATGTTGAAAGATGGTTTTCCCAATTGCGGGGGCCAATTAGTCTTAGTTTGCTTTCAAATCACCTCATTAATGGGATATGTATGACACTTTGTAGAGGCTATAATCTCCATTGGATATTCTGGAGGAGGTTTAGATAAATAATAATATGATTGACAATTTTTGGAGAAGTACTTTGACGAGAGATGAAAACAAAAATGTCAAGAGATGCCGCTTAATTTATTAATAAGTTAAATAAAAGAGAATAAATTATTAACAATGCACTTACTGTATGAAATTTATGTTAAATGCACACGGCTTTTAAAGAGACATACATTACCCTTTTCACATTTCAAAGAGATTTAGAAGACTTTATGAACAACCAGCAATGTTATTCAATGGGAGTAAAAAAAACCTTGGTATCTTAAAAGTCATAGTGTAGTAACTTCGGCATTTTCCTTCATAAAGGATAATATAGGCATAATCAATAGCAGAATCCAAAGAGGTATACCTTATCAATATCCATTGCAAAACATCTAAGAGCATACCCACAGGGTAAAGGTCATTGTATTCGGCAATAAGCATAAGTGTCTATAAATATTGCTATCTTTTATTTGTAGTTTTTAGATTTTACTTCAGATATTTATCTATCAATATGACACAATCTACAATCGAAGAAGTTATTCTACAACCATCAGGTACCTATATTTTAAATTTTCTAATGTATAGAACACACATGGTTTCAAGTTTAGGAACTCCTACACTTAAGGTCAAATACCATTTCTCTTAAAATAAACCTTGCAAAATTACATATGTTTTAGCCAAATGATGATCTACAATTTTATTAGAAGCAGGCTAAACTTTCTTTATATTGACAGACAATGCATTGCAAAAAATTTTAATAGACAGAATACTACATTCAGAAATTACTTAATCAATAATAATATATGTGAAACTTTATTGGAAGAATATGTATTGGCAGAATATGCATGTTTGAGGAGTAGATTAAGGAATCAAATTCTGGCTTCTAAGTAGAGACACGTGCCATAGGCAACACTGCTTCAAATGGTACTGCAATTCCAAACAAACAATGAATGATGCTCCATTAGCTATATATGATATATTTCACTACATTATGCCAAATTTACTTTTGCAAATTTCCTATTTGTATAACACACCATTTCCAAATGTAGAAATGAGAAATGTACCAAAATCCTACTATGAAAAACTTACACATGATTGCAATTATTGCCAGGTAATATTTTGGGAATGAGAAAATTTTAAAAAGTCTGGGAAAAGAAATACTCCAACACATAAGATCTATTTTAAAAAAGGAAAGATCAACCTGCCAAGAAAGAGAGATACTCCAGAGCCCCTTGGGTCATTATTAAATCTTGAGTTCAGGAGCCAGTTAATGGGATTTCTGGAAAATGTTAGAGCATATAATTCAATATTTTCAATAACTTATATGGGGGCTAAAGTTGATGATAGAAGTAATCATCAATCTGCACCATACATATATAGAATAAATGGTAAAAATTACTATCGAATAGGATCTTTGATTCCGGTTGAAGGAAGTAATGCACATTTTATTCAGCTATATTTCCATGACACTTCAAATAAAGTTGAAAATAGACTAACGCAGTGAATCAAGGAAAGTACAATGCAAATCTCAGCGAAACTATTACACAGGCTTTGATCTCTAAGCTTGATGAATACAATGAATTGGTGAAAGTTTTTAGAAAGGCCAGAGATAAGCACAATTCTTCAGAAATCTCAGACTTCAGCATAAGATTATTCCACAAGAGAACTTTTAATGCAAGGCAATATCATGCTCGCACAACAAAAGAAATTGCAGGATTAATTGGTTGTGATATATCTTAGGCAACAAGAGATGGGGACATCATTTTACAATTGACATCTGGAAGCCTACAAAGAATAAGTCATTTGCATCCTTCTTATATGACACTTCAGTATCCATTGTTATTCATTTATGGTGAAGATGGATTTCATCCTGAAATACTATATGCAAGAAATGACGCACAAATTGCTCATATATCACTATGAGGGAATTTTATTCGTATGTTCTACAATATAGAAGATCTCAAAATACTCTCCTATTCAAGTCTGAAGGCCAATACATTGTGGACTATTACACATCAATTGAATAGTCACGTCTACAATGGATTTCTTAGCACCAAGGAGATCTAAGTACTAAATTGTATAGAAATGTGTATAATGAAATTGAAAGAGGTGATAATGATGCAAGCAAACTGGGAAGAAGGCCTATTTTACCATTATCTTTCACTGGCAGTCCTCGATACATGACACAAAACTACCAGGATGCATGGCTCTTTGTAGATGCTTTGGCAATCCTGATTTGTTTGTCATGTTTACTGCAAATCCAAATTGGCCAGAAGTACAAGAGGTATTGGCCGAATTACCAGGGTAGAGAGTAGAGAATAGGCCCAACATTGAAGTCCGAGTTTTCAAAATAAAACTTGATGAAATGATGCAAGACATTATTTAGAATCAAATATTTGGAAAAGTAGATGCAGGTATTTACAACTCATATATTGCAATTAAAACAATTACATTATATTGTCAGACAATTAATCTTTATTCAATTGCAATCTTTATTCTTATTATTAGCACAAACTTATACTTTGGCATCATTTGATATCAACTATGCAAAACGGCTGTGCTCCACTCTCTATAATACAGTTGTATATACAATTGAATTCCAAAAAAGAGGCCTACCACATTACATATTATCATCTGGCTCAATAAATCTTCCAAAATATAAAGCTCAGAGCACATTGACAAAATTATTTCGACCGAAATCCTTGATCCAATGAGCGATCCAGAATGATACCATGGTATTTGACAATTCATGATGCACGGTCCATGTGGTCTTGGATATGAAAATTCACCTTGCATGGTAGAAGGTGACATAGAATAACATTACTTTATATAGCAAACAACTGAATGGGAAATTGCATACACTAACAATAAGTCCATGTCTATGAATAAATTTTGTAGGAAACTATTCAAAGCATTTTCCCAAGAAATTTCAGAATATGACATCAATAGATGAAAGTGGATTTTGTGTATATAAAAGAAGAGACAGTGGTCAAGGCTTAAAAGGGAAAACAAAACACGCAGCGGAAGCAAAAATTGAAGAACAAGAAAAATCCCGAATGGAGCCGGCGCTGGTCCCTGCTCTGTACGAATTCTGAGGTAAAAAAAACCAAACATTTTCTTCTTGTTCTCAAAGTTGGCTGGATCAGAATATGTGGAACTGAGGTAGGTGCGCTGGTGGAAACCTCTGGTGCGATTCCTGTAAGCCTCCTACTCCATCTGTGCATGTAGGTGAACGTCAATCTCTCGATCTTCCACTATATGACCTGCCTAATCTCATTTGGTGAACAACTTACAGGGCTAAGGAATATATTTTCGAGAGAGAGAGAGAGAGAGGGGGGGTTGTGTCGTTCTTTATCCACCAGAGAAGAAGCAATCCAAAAAACAACGTACTTTTCTATTCTCCTATTTAACTTAAATAAAAACCCTAGGTTAAACTGGATTGGCTCATTGGACTCTTAGTTTAACCTTTTGGACTAAATTAATTATTCTAATTAGAACCAAATAAATGGCCCAATAAATAATTAATTTTTTAGTCCAAATAAATTAATCCAATTAACAAGCCTATATTAGTTTAGTCCCAGGTCAATCTTTAATTATTCAAATTGGGCCAAAGCCTTGAACAATTAATTAACCTACTAAACTAATTTAATTAATTCTCTCTCTCCATGGACCTTTATTTTATTCTAACCCAATAATTAAATCAGACTATTTAAATAAAATAAATTCTATTTAATTTAATTTAAAACTAATTCATTAGCCTGTATTTAATTAGGACTCACGGTCTATACTGGGGACCAAAAGACACACCGTCTTGGCTACTAAAATGACCAAAATACCATTGCCATATAAATAGCTGTATTTTGAATTTTAAATATTTTCTAATATCACCATAAGAAAATATTGACCCAAAGGACAATGCTGCGTTAGCAAAGTCTCCGACCTACAGGTATAATGACTAAAATACCCTTCTATACATCACCGTACATTTAGAGAGGAAGAAATGTACTAACACCTCTCTAAATAACATCTACCATCCTTAGGCTTCTAGTCCAATAATCTACGACTTCCTAGATTATTTCCGATTTCCAATGGAACTATCCTAAAACAAACATCCAAGTCATGTTTCCTAAAGCTCTGGATATTTAGATCATTCAGATAACCACAAGGGGCGATATAATATAGAAATTATCTTGTACAAGTCTATCTTAACTGACTAGTCACACATACCCAACATGCGAATATATTAGTCCTACAATAGAACCTTAACTATAGCATATCAAAGTACATGCTTCCAGCTTCGTCATACCACCAACTCATACTCAAGTCGTAAAGTACTAGTCCACGCTGTAGCAGTTGTAGTCTAGGTCTCTACCATATAGTACTTTAAGAAACCACTACTACAGGTTTTGTTCTACGTATTCGAAACACGCTTATGTCATGAAGTGAGTGGACTACTCATTGGCTAAAGGTAAGCCATTCCCCATTTGAAATTTAAAATATAATAACCTAGATATGATGAGATTCTCATTCTTATCAATCAATTAGGAACGAACGTTTATGTGTTAAGTAACCCGTGATCCATACTTTATTGTGAAAGACCACCATTCACATGGACCACTTACTTAAACACAATGGATCTTTTCCAAACGAAATTGTGCACAAATAAAAATGTAAATTCACAAACAATTTCTGAAAATAAATTTTTTTATTAAAACATTCGATATTTATATCAGAAACCTAGTCTAAGAGGGCATATTTTCCAATAAGTGGCACATTCATTGAGAAAAATGGCTTTGATTTGGATAATAGATTTGTTGTTCCATATAATAGATTTCTATTACTCAAATGTCAAAGTCATATCAATGTAGAATTCTACAATAAATCACGAACGATTAAGTATTTAGTCATGTATGTCAACAAAGGCCCTGGCAAAATTACTACAGTCCTTGAGAATAATCTACAGATTGGAGATGCTTTTGAAAATAAAGATGAAATCAAAGAATTTTTAGACTGTAGATATATTTCAGCTTGCGAAGTATGTTGGAGAATATATGAATTTGATGTTCACTTTAGAATACTATTTGTCGAAAGATTGGCATTTCACCTTGAAAATGAGCAGAACATCTTCTTTAAAGATACTTCGTCCTTAAGTTACATTGCTCAAAGTGAAGATGTTAGAAGGACAATGTTTACGGAATGGCTTGAGCTAAATAAAAGGAATCCACAGGCAAGGGAATTGACTTATGTACAAATTCTTGAAAAATATACCTGGAAAAAAGTAGAAAAATGCTAGAAAAAGAGAAAAGGACCTAGAAGCATAGGAAGGATAACATTTGCACATCCAGTATCTGGATTATAATATTACCCAAGAATGTTACTAAACTATGTTATAGGTGCAACTGAATTTGAAGAAATCCGTTCCTACAATGGTCATGTCTATGACCTTTTAAATTAGCATGCTATACCAGGGGACTTTTACAAGAAGATTGTGAATGGCATGAAACTATAGAAGAGGCTGCTTGCTGGGCTACTGCCAATCAACTTCGAGATTTGTTTGTGACAATTCTTTTGTTTTGCAATGTAGCTGATGTCAAAAAATTCTGGGAAGCAAACTGGCCCAAGATGAGTGATGATATTCAGTTATGACAAAGAAAAATCTTGAAATGTCCTCAACTAATTCTCTCTGAAGAACAGGTGAAGAATTACACATTGAAAGAACTGGAAATAATTCTCATAAGACATGGAAGATCTTTGGAGGAAATAGACAAAATGTCGTTTCCAGATAAGCAGGTCTTAAAAAATCTTCAAAGCAATTGCATTAGAGATAAGATAATGTATGATAAAGATACACTGAGATAAAAGCATGACAGCATGGTGCAAACCCTAAACTACAATCAGCAGAGAGTGTGTCAAACTATCATAACTGTAATTGAAAATAATGACAGCAAACTCTTTTTCTTATATGGATATGGAGGAATTGGGAAAACATTTGTATACAAAACCATTATCAACAAACTCAGATATGAGGGAAAGATTCTTTTGGCCATAGCTTCTTCAGGTCAGAGAATAATGCAATTAACATTATACTTATCTAACAATGCAACTATCAATATCAACTAAAGAAATTAATATGAACAATGGTATTGCATCATTGGTTCTGCTAGGAGGAAGAACAACACGTGGCAAATTTAAAATTCATTTAGTTACCAATGATGAAACAACGTGTTGCATAAAACCAAACACTTAACTTGTTGAACTGATTCAAAGAGCAACTCCTATTATCTGGGATGAGGCCCCAGTGAATTCAAGGTACTTCATTTAACTATAATGTCAATTTTACGTAGTCTTTGCCTAAAAACTTCTTCTAGCTTTTCAAGATGGTGTCAAAGATAAATAAATATCATATTCCAATTATTGCAATTGAATGACAATAAAATGTAAAGAACTCAATATCCACATGTATGTATTCGAAACAGTGGATAGAACATTCAAAGACATATTAAGAGGATCAATAGGATACAATGAAAACAGGCATTTGGAGGTAAGATTGTCTTCTTGCGGAGGAGACTTCTAATAGATCTTACTTGTGATTCCTAATGGTCAACGAGCTGACATTGTACACTCATCACTGAATCAATCAACTCTTTGGATTCAGTATGAAATTATGCTCTAAACTGAAAATATAAGACTCTAAAATTCAGATAACATTGAAGAAACAAAGAAGAGAAGAGAATTTGCTAATTAGCTCTTACGAATAGGTGATGGTAATGAAAAGGCAAGAGCCCATGGAGATGATACAGAAGCAACTTAGATCAAAATTCCACCGGACTTCATTCTTCTAAAATGAGAGAATCTAGTGGCAACTATTTTTCACTCTACCTATCTAGCCTTGGAGCAGAAAATGAAAGACATCACATATTTGAGTGAAAGAGCAGTGCTGACACCAAGAAATGAGATAGTGCATGAAATAAATGAGTATGTACTAAACAAAGTACTTGGAGAGGAGAAGGAATACATCAGTGCAGATAAATAGACAAGGAAATGGGAAATTTGCTGGATGAAGATATGCTCTATCCAGTGGAATTCTTAAACAGTCTAAGTTTCCTAGGTATACCGAGTCATAGATAGAATCTGAAGTGAGGTGTTCCAATAATGTTGCTAAGAAACATTAATCCTACCAAAGGAATGTGCAATGGAACCAAAATGATTGTTACTCAAGCAGGCAAAAGAGTGATTGAGGCACAGATCATTTTAGTATCAAACATAGGATCTATAGTTCAAATTCCTAGAATAGATATGTCGACAAGACTCCCATTTATATTGATAAGAAGACAATTTCCAATTAGCATTTGCTATGCAATGACCATCAACAAAAGTACAATGTTTATATTTACCTGCCATAGCCAATATTAGTCATGGTCAACTCTACATTGCATTGTCAAAGGTAAACTGACCATAAGGCCTCAAAATGTTAATGCTTGAGGAAGACCCAGTGTACAATGATTATACAAAGAATATTGTGTCCTATGAAATATCCTCAGCAATGCCAAAGGTACACAATAATTAACTAACCTTTACATCTTTCATCCCTTCATTACTATTTCAAAAGAATTATTTATATTTATTAGAAATACTATATTAATGTACCGTTCATAATGATTCGACAGGGACAGAATGCCAATGGCAACAACAAAGCAGTCCAAAATATGGACATACAATTAGAAATACATATTGACTTATCGTCCTTTTCCATTGCAGTCGGCGAACCATTTCATCTCGCCTCTCGGAAGCAAACTCTTGAAATTGAAGATAGATTATATGAAGGAATATATTATAGAATAATATTATTATTTTAAAAAAATTAAGAGGTAAAAAATAAAATTTTAAAAAAAAAAACGCAAGTTTGAAGACAAAAAAAATTGAACGCTTCATTCAGGTGTAAACTAATCATATAAAAAGAGTTTTCTTATAGTTAAAACTTGTTGAGGCTTTTTTTTTTTTCACTGTACGGGAGAAATAGTTGTTACCAACTTACTCTTTCTAACCTCAGTAATAAAAAATAAAATATAAAACTTACTCTTACTAACCCGCCATATATTCGGATAATAATTATAAATCGATATGAAGAATGAATAAATTTAATTTTTTTTAACTTATTATCAACCGGATAGAAACCATTGATAATTAGATATTATATTGATAATTTATTAATAATCTGATTGAAAAAATATTTACTGACTCATTATCAATTGAAATTCGTTTATTGATAACATATTCGGTTATTAAGCTATCAGTAATTTAACAGGAATAGAACTTGCGAACTGAGTACTAATCAATTTCTTCTATTGGTAATAACTTTAGTTAGTAATTTGATTAGAAAATTTTTATTAACTGATTTCCAATTGAAATTCATTGAATGGCAATTTATTTACTTGGTAATTTAGTAGAAAATATTTATTAACTGATTAACGATTGACTCCGTCCGTTGATAATCAATAGGTTATATGATTAGAAATTTTACCAATCGAGTATATAAAGTATTTGGTCAGTAATTTAGCAAGAAAACATATATTAACCGACTTCTATAGTTGGCAATAATTTATATTATCGAGTACAAACTTTTTTACAAAATTTTTAAACTTTAAATAAAAGGTTTTCCCTAAAATAATCTACCAAAATTTTTTTCAGCTCATAAATCAAAATATTTAAACATAGTTTTAAGTTTGAAGCTTATTGAGTGCAAATTTTGTAATGAAATTTTAAATCATAAATAAAATAAAAGACAATCTTTCTAATCCGTTGATAAAAAATTTATATAATAATGAGATTTATATAAGTGCATTAATATTATAAAATTTATATGTACACAAATATACTTCCACACATATATATACATATATATATATAACGCATATGTAACATGTGAAAGTAAAAAGGGTTGGGGCCGGGACTGGGTGGCTGTAGGAAAAGTTATACTATGTAGATAATGTTATAATTTTAAAGATTTTTTTTTTAAATTTTCTAAGATACATTATTAGAATATGCTAAAAAATTCTGTCCCCTCCTTCCCCCAACCCCACCCAAAAAAAAAAAAAAAAAAAATCCGTCACCGGGTGGCTGGACAAAGAGATTGACGGGTCGTTAGGAGTGGATAAACATAGTATACATACCTTACTTATATCCTCTGCCAGGGAGAAAGCAAATTGAAGAACTACATATATGTGCAAAACTCAAATTATTGTTAGCCAAGAAAAATGACTCTGTGGTAAAGACAAGATAGAGTTTGATCAGACATTCTCGAAATCTTTTTCTTTCTTTTTTTTTTCCCCCTCGATCCAATGACAGTTATCGCCCTTTCACTTTGTAAAGTCGGTAGCTAAAAAGTTTGTCGCTCTTGTTCAATTATAAATAATAAATAAGCATTTTAATGGAGATTTACACACACACACACACATATATATATATATATATATATATATAATTATTTTAGTTTTTTTAAATTTAATAAATAACATAAATTTGAATTTGAATTCTATTTTTAAATTTAATTTATTTAATTTAAAATAGATATTAATAATAAATATTAATTAATAAAAATTAAAGAAAATCCCAATTATAGTTAGAATTTCATATTTCTATGAATTATCTTTCTTTAGATAGGATTTTAGATGAAAATAAGATAATTTTTATGTAAGTAAAATATATACTTAAAAATTATATTAATAAAAAAAAGTTAAAATAAGAATAAGAAGAATGGAAAAAATAAGTAATATGAAAATAGAAATTTCATCTTAAGATGAGATATAGTCGTAGTAAATAAAGAAAATTAGCCAACTTAATCAAAATGACTTATTATTTTTTATTTTAACTAAATAATTACAGATGATTTGATAATTTAAGTTGAACAAAATTTGCATATAATATTTAACACACCAAAGCAAATGGAAAGCACAATGCAAAGCAATTCAAAAGTTTTTAACTCGTGCCCAAAGAAATGTTGTACAGAGAACATGCGGCAACGTGGTTGAGTTGCCTACTGGCTAAGACCGTTGAGGAGTTCGACCAGAATAAAATTGGATTCGGGGTCATGCAATTCCAATAAGGGAATTAAGTAACTTTTTTGCAGTCAAAATTAATTTAATAGTAAATCGTGCAGCAATTAAGAAGTCACATTGCAAGTAAAAAAATAAGGCAAAAACAACGTCGTTTTTTCCTTATTCAGTCTAACAAACGATTCGGCTCTAAGTTAGCCTTGACACACACTTCATTGACTTGTACTTTAATCAGCTTTTTGATCTGCCAAAATTTCAAATACCCATCCAAATCCACACCAACAAAACAAAAGCCAGCATAGAAATTCATATTCTTCCACCCTCTCTTTTCTCATTAGTTCTTCAAAAACAAAAGAGGAGCCTTTTCTCACAATGCAAGAAGCAGTAGTAAACTCCTGAAAATTTTGAAGAGTATAGTATTGTTGCAGCACAATTGGTCAAAAGGAGAACGAAGCATCTATAGGACTGAAACTTTTCTTGAAGAGTTGCAGGTAAGATTTTTTTTTAAAATTTTTTTTATTACTCTTGTTGTTTTTCAGGAACAACACTACTAGAAAAAAGCGATTTACCAACCGACAAAATTGGTTGGTAATTAGCTAAATTTGGTTGGTAATCATGATTTATCAACCGATTACCAGCCGAATGGCGTTACATGCAAAAAGTTTAACTTGTAAATTTTTCAATTGAAATTATTGGAGTCAGTTGGTAATTACCAACTGCAATTCGGTTGGTACTTTAAAATTTTCGGTTGAAAATTTGGCATTAAATTTGACATTTGAGTTGACTATTTTGGTTGGTAATTACCCACCGAAATTCGGTTGGTAATGTAAAATTTTCGGTTGAAAATTTGGCATTAAGTTTGCCATTTGAGTTGACTATTCCGATTGGTAGTTACCAACAAACATTTATATTACTAACCGATTATTGCGGTAGGTAATTATCAACCGAAAATGTAGTTTGTAAATTTATAATTTTTGCTTGGTAAATTTGTATTTAATATAAGATTGCAATTTACTAATTTACCAACTGAGACATGTTGCTACCAACCGATATATATGTTGGTAATTAACAACTGACTTTCGGTTAGTAATTGTTTTTTTCTTGTTGGTAGTTTTATTTATGTACCAACTGAACATTCAGTTGATAGTTTTTCAACTATTTTAGCTATTTAAAATCTGTTGGTAATTTTTAATTAGTAAATTACTAACCGAGTTGTTCAATTACTAATTCTTTTTTTTCGTTGGTAGTTTTCTTTATTTACCAACCAAATATTCAATTGGTAATTTTTCAATTGTTTTAGTAATTTAAAATATGTTGGTAATTTTTTATTGATAAATTACTAACTAAGTTGTTTGCTAGTTGGTTTGAAAATCACTAACTGTTATTCAATATATTATTAACCGAATTATTTTCAATTTTTAATTGAAATACCAACTAAATTATATTCAATTACCAACTGATTTTTCAGTTGGTAATTTTTCTTTAATTTGACAGAATTCTGGTGCATTTAAATATATAACCAAACACCTGCATTTGACAAATTCATAAAATAATAAAGCCAAAACACATCAACAAATCCAACACAAACATCATCCTTCCACACAAAATCCAACATAAACATCATCCTTCCACAAATTCACAAAACATCATCTTTTCACAAATTCACAAATCCAACACAAATATCATCCTTCCAAAAATTCAAAGCAAATATAATTCCCTCACAAAATACCACAAATCCTAACCAAACATCATCTTTAATTAAACATAAAAGTTTATCATAATATGAAGTGAAATGAAGTGCAAGTCTAAGGTTTAACAATAAGGAATACAATTAAGGAACATAGTGAAGGAATATTAATTTTTTGTTGGATTTGATCCACTTAGGTCCTTAACCTTCTGTGTTAGCAAAGAAACCTCCACTGTCAACCGCTCATTTGTTTTCAACACTTCTTCTGTAGATTTTTTGCTGTTGTGTTTTCAACCACAGTGGAGGTTGCTCCCCTTCAAGTGTCTGCTAGCAAGTGATGCCATCTCTTTCTTTAATTCTTCTTGGTAGCGACGCTAACACATAAACAAATGCAGAAATATCAAAATAAAAAATGGATAAGAATTTTGGAATAAACACCATGAAAATCTCAACTATATTAGTGATTGTGAAGCTTAAAACAAAGAACACCCATCAGAATTAATATCATCTGGTTGTAACATAAAAAGTCAAAAAGTAACACCATTATTTGAATATTTTGTCATCTTTCCAATCAGAAAAGTTTCTTTGACTTGGACCACAATGCACCCCCCAACCCCCTCCCTCCCTTTCATAGTTCATGCATAATAAACACATTTTAATACGAAAATATCAAATTTCCTACTCAAGGATTATCAGATATAGTCATAGTAAAGAATCTAAAAGCTTTTAAGACTCTTGTAAATTCAACAAAAAGTAAATCTAAAAAGTAAGATTAAAAATTTTACCACAATGACATAACAAAGAAACCATTCATTCATAGAATACAAAGATATTCTCATCTAATCGTCATATTAAAGAAATAATTCATCAAATAAAAGCAGAAAACATAACAAATTTATTTCAGATATTCCATATGCAAGAGATTAATCCTCAATTCACATATTACTTAGGAGGAAGCAAATGAATGCTTACCTCATTACTAGAGTTTAATCTTGCAATCAATTTACTAAAAATATTTGAAACTAGAAATGATGGAGAGATATCCATGACTTTTGCCATTTTTATTCAACCTCATCTTCTGCAAAATAGATAATAGTTCATACAGAAGAAAAGAGATGAGATGAAATGATAGCAAATTTCAGTTCTATCTTTTCATAGTATGAGACTGATCGTGTGTGTTTAACAAACTTTCAACAAGATAACTATGAAATCTAACATTGTACGTTCAACTAAGAACCAAACTCAAGAGACAATAAAATCATATTTCTAATATATGAAAATCCATATATATATATATATATATATATATATATATATATATATATACATATATATATAGCGAATATTGATCAACTGAGAATACAAAATAGATTTCAATTATTAGGGGCAATTGCCCATTTAAGTATAGCCCAAGAAGCTCAAATGAGGTGAATAATGCCATGTAGCAAAGTAGACAGAAACATACAATCACTGATCTTGATAGAATAACATAATGGTTCTTGTATTCTAAAATTAAGTCACAAGCAACCATTAGATAATTGAACATAGAAGCAAAATCTTTGACGCTAATATCTTATTCATTCAACAATTATATACATGTTGTCATTTCAGAGCTCCCTAAGCAACACCAAAGATCCATTTCTTTCTTTTCAGCAAAAAGACGAAGCAACTTGAGGCTTAAGTTTAAGCAATGACCAATCCTTCAATTCATGAATGTTCCACATAGACAGAGGAAAGGAGTTGTGATCTTCAAAAGGAAAAAAACACATAGATGGTATATGAAGTTAAATCAAGTAATAGCAAGAGACACTCCATTTATGATTTAAAATGTAGCCAAATGAGACAGATAAGGTGGAAAACACATTTTAACGCAAGAAGTTTTCTTTTCTTTAAGAGTTTGTAATGCATAATTTATTAATTAGCAGACATGTATAGCAGCGTACTCCACACTCTAGGAACAAAACAACTTTGAACCAAAGCCCAAGATGTTGAACACAAAATTAAGAATAGAGTATTCTAGAACTGGGGCATATACAAGTTCAAGTCATGTATCTATCATAAGCAAGAAAAAATAGATCACACTGCACCATGAATAAACAATAAAAAGTCCTCCCCAATGATGCCATAAGGCCATTTAGCACATTATGCAGTCAAACATGTACTTGCTCAAGTTAAAATCACAAGAAGTTCAAAACACACTCTTTCCCCTAGATAAGTAAAATACCCCTAACACACATAACTACACTTTAAAAGTACATGTGTAGGGATTTCCTGGGCTTGCCAAGTTATGAATTTGCAGGAAAAACATCCTAAATTTATGAGAAATTCTCTATTCCATGATTACAATAGTCAAGCTGATCTAGTACTTCAAATGTCAAAGCCAGACACCTTTCTCTTTTTCCTTTTCCTCTAGAAGTTACTATTTCAAGAAACATTAAAAAAGATTAATAACCATGTTTTCGCATAAAGACATTTTTACCTGAAGCAAAACTTTAGGATTTGAAGCACTCTGCAGTTGCCTTACAACATTATGCAATAGAAGATCATCACCAGCAAAGATGTATTCAATGCACTCCAAAGAGCCATCAACAAAGGCCAAACAATTAGCTCGCAATGATTAAAGTCTAAAAACAAAACACAAAGAACAGATTTCTATCCTAATTACAAACAACTAGACATTTATTTCAATTGCAGATCAATAGAACCCAGTTTACCAAAATCAATTTTCGACAGAGCAACATAAAAGCCAAAACTAGAAATTCTGGGAAAAAAGTCTACAAGAAATTCAAACTGAGGGTCAAGAATTGAGGCTTTACCCATGATTATTTATTTTAGATCTAACATAAATAATCTTAGATCTAACATCTCCCTTAAATTGAAAGAAAGCATCAAATTAACTTCAGATTCTAGGGTAATTCAAAATTCAGATTAGGCAAAAAACTCATTTCTAAGCTGCCAAAATTAACAAAATTTCAAACACTAAAGCAGTACAATTAGCATATCCATGCTAAATCAAATAAAACTAACAAAACCCACTTAACAAAATCACCAAATACAAGATATGGTAGAATCACCAAAATCATCAAACAAAATCAAATGACAAAGTCACAAGGTCGATTAAGATGTTAATAAGATTTGCAGAGAGACAGATGTGTGTGATTATGTGTTCAAACCCAAATGGGAGCTCCAATAGAACTGGAGACAAACCCATATTGGTCGTCAGTGCCTTACAAACTGCCCTTCAACTGCATAAGTTCCAAGGCCGAATAGAAGCATCGGCGGCCTCAGACGAAGGCACAGTAGCCCCCATTGTAGGAAACACGACCGGCACCGGCGACAGTAGGTTATCTTGGTCCTCTCTCTCAAGTCCCTACCTCAAAATCACATCTTTCATCTTATCAACCGCTGTTTGGAGAACAAACATGAGCTTCTCCCTCATCGCAGCGATCCCATCACTGCCAGCATCTTCTCCACCTCCAATCTTCGAGGACCTGAATTTGCGGCAAGACTCAGTCGGTGGCTGCGGAGCAGGAGGAGGATGCAGCTTGAAATTTAAAAGAAATGGAAAGTTGAAGGATTTCAGCTAATTAAAATGGATACTTTTTAAATTTTCCAGCTTTGAAAAGGAATAAGACCGTGGGTTCTGTCAAGCTTTCAGAAGAGATGTGAGGGAAATTTTGAAGGCAAATGTGAGAGAAATTTTAGAAGAAAGCTTTAAATTTTTGTATCCCACCAAAACAAATGTTAAGATTGAAACAAAAATTTTATTATTATCTCTATTTCGTATCAAATTTGTCTCTAATTTTCAAAATCAAAATTTGATATTTTTTATTTTTTTAATTAAAAGATGAATAATTAAGTTTGTCATGTAAAGTTTCTTTTTTTCCCCCTAAAATAAATATTTATTATGTAATTAAATTAAATTATTAATTTATAAACTACGAATAAATTTAATCATCAAATATTAAATAGCACTATTATTTCATATACAATATAACAAATTTTGTTATGCAAATTTTTTCTTCTTTTTCTCTTAAAAATATTTATTATGTAATTTAATTTATAATTTATGAATAAATTTAATCATCAAGCATTATATAATACTACTATTTTGTATACTACAATCATTATTCTATTTGACTAGTACCATAATAGTATTAGAAATAGTGCAATTAATACAAATCTGTAAATAATTATGTAAAGATTTCCTTCAAAATGTTTAACAATGACATTAATACCTATCTTCATTAAAAGTAACTCCAGCATATAGTTAAACATAACAATGTATAACGATAATAATAAAGTATATTTAGATTAATGTAATTAATGTAATCTACTTCACTACTTTGTCTGAATTCTTTTATTTTTATTCATCTCATTTTAGTTTATCTATTTTTTATTTAAAATAAATATATGTTAAAGTTAATAAATTATGTATATATACATATATATTATATTATATAAGTATAAAATAATTATTATATAAAATATATATAGATATATTATATTATATTTTAAAGTGGGTGTTTATTTTTCTATTTGTTTCTAAATATTCTACATTCTTTGGTACTTTTTTTTTTTTTAATTCATCCTATTTTCTTATATAAAAAACACCAAATTTATTTTTCTATAGCAAATTTGCATTATTTTGTCTTTTGATTTCTTAAAAAATTTTTATACTTTTATCAAATATAATTAGATATAATTATCTAAATAAACTAAGTTACAAAATATCATGAATCAAATAATATTTTTGAAAACTTGGGGTCCTAAGGGTTTTTTTTGAAAACTTTAGGGACTTAGATATAATTATCTAAATGAACTAAGTTAAAAAATATAAAGATTGAAATAATTATTTTAAAAGTTTGTTTATGTATTTTTACACTTGGCTTATTATTTTTCAAAATATATTTAAAATAAGTTGTGCTTAAAAAAATTTGTGGTCGTAAGGGTTTCTTTTAGAAACTTTAGGGACTTAAATATAATTATCCAAGTGAACTAAGTTAAAAAATATAGGGATTCAAGTAATGACTAAATGCATTAATAATTAACTAATATATGACCTTAAGTCTCAATATATATTCACATATAACTTGAAAATATATAAATTTGATCTATAATAATTACAATTTATATATGTGTATGTATACAGAAAGATAAAATGTGATATAGTAATTAAAAGTATGGGATAAAAATAGTAACTTTACTAAGTATTTTTACTTTTTATACTAAAAACTTATTATTTTTATAATATTTGTTGTATATGATATAAATTTAAAAGTTTATCCATTTGAATATAAAATAAAAGAATTAAATTTATGAATATATTAACAATTGATATGCATTAATAAAGATAATTCTTACTTAATTTTGTATGATTTATAGTAATTACTATTTCTATATGTGCATGTATATAGAAAAATATAAATATGATGGAAACACATCCTACACATATACATGACGCCTACATATTTTTATTGTCATATAAATAAAATTAAAAACTTTTACATTATGATAAAAAAGAATAACAATTATATCTATTAATAAAATTATGTGTACAGATATAATATTACTTTTTGATTGTTAAATTTAATACACCTAATTGATAAATTGTTTAATGTCTATTTAGTTATGAATATTTACATAATTAAAAATTATGAACTGAGTCTTCTAAATTCAAAATTATTTATTATATTAAAAAAATTATAACTAAGAAATTTGTTGTATAACTAAAGGCATGAAAAAATTGCTTACTTTTATTATTAATTCAAAAATAAAATTTATATCATTTTGGAATATATGTACAGAATTATTATATACGTTGATAAATAGAAGCAAATTAAAAAAGAAAATTTTTTAAAAAATAAAAATGATAAAAATTTTTACTTTATTTATTTATTTAAATCAAAATTTACAAATTTTAGAAGTGTATTTCATATAATTGTAATATTTTGTAAGAAGTAAAAAAATATAATATGTGCTTTTAATTTGCACAAACAATGGCGTAGCACAATAATTGGAACACTGCGCCTCCACGATGGAGACGCAGGTTCGACTCTTGGTCGTGCGCAGGAAAGGGATATCAGTTGGTAAGTGGTTGGAAAAGTTTTAAATTTTTTCAATTTTTATTTCGGTTGGTAATTACTGACCGCGGCGGTCAGTTGATAATAGTTAATTGGTATATTGCATTTTTCTAATAGTGTTATATATGTTATTTTGAAGAAAATGCTTCCAATATAAATACATGTTTTATATGGAATAACAAAGATATTTCATCATCATATTTTTCATTTCAACATAGTAACTAGTGCATGCATTGATACGCTTGTATATAGTGTTAATATATTTGTATCGCTTGTTCATGTGTTTGTGTAGCTTATTTAGGTTGATAGCAGCATATGTGTTCATACGATTATGTATAGAGTTAATGTATATGTGTTGCGTGTTCATTTGTTTGTGTGTCGTGTAATAACTAGTGCAGGTTGATCATAGCTCATATGCTTGAGACTTCTATTTATGTGATTGTGTATGGTGTTCATATCTTTCTGTAGTCTATTCATGTGTTTGTGTAGCCTGTCTATGTCTTTGTGTCACTGGTGTTTACGTGTGAGAAAAAGGTGTTTCATAGGGAAAAAAAAACCCTGGCTTTTGTTCTTTTGGAAGTCGAATAGCAGTTAATTTCTTACAAAATTCTCTTCGAGAGACGATTACGAGATCTTAGATATCCACAGCAAGAGGAGGAGGTTTTTTTTGGCCAAAATTGGGTTTTTACTCTTCAAACTCCTAAAATATAATTGAAAATAAGAAAGGCCTCTGTCATTTGTCTAATGCATGAACTCCATATATGTGTTTGTGGATCTATTGGCATTATGTGGACCGAGACTTAGTATTTCCTTTTTCATAGGATATGGTCCAAGACAGCATAAGAAACTTGGTAGCCCATTCACTATATCTTTACTAGTTAACGAGTAAGAATAAAACTTAGTGAGTTCTAGATGGATATAGTTATGGCTGATGTAGATGGTAGTGTTGTTTTCATAGGATGATGATGATAAAGTACTTTGTGAGAGTCAATGCAAAAGGGTGACTTATGTGTTACTTAAAGTAAATTATTTGTTCTCTCTTATTCTTCATTCAACATTCCACTCATATTTTGAAGTATATAAATCATTTGCTCCTAACTTGTTACAAATGGATTTCATTCAATGAACCCCCTGAAAGCTTTGGTTAGCACAATGGCTATTATAACATGTCAAGAATATTTTGGAGAATCAAAGTCAACTTGAAGTGGGAGAAGAAAGTTCTTGTTTACAGAATATTGCATGCTATAATTGTATTACTCTTTTCTCAACATGGAGAGGAATGGTTATTTGTCATTGGTTTGTGGAAAGGACATAGAGTATAATGGAGGACATTTATATTACTGGTTCACTGTAAGAGAGCATGATAATGGCAATTTAGGAGGAGGACTTGAGACAAATACTACTAGCCAAGATATGATTCTTGAAACTCACCAATTTGTGTTATTAACCAATTTTTTGTGTCTAACCACTAAAAGGCTGGTTGAAGTAGTCAAAAACTAAAATGACAGGCATTTATGTGAAGGCTAATTTGGTTATGTTGTGTATTAGATACAATGCAATACTACACCGCAAAAATTAGAAATTCTTGTAGCCTTTGTATTTATGACCTGGAAACTAGAGATCAGTGTAGAACTTTTTCGGGACACTGCCAAAACAGAACACCACTTATTTTAGAAGAAATAAGAAAAGAAATCTTGATTCTAGACTATCAGGCATCTATTAATATTATTCAGAGAAGTAAAACTTTCAGGCATATATGGTACCTTTTGCAAAATATTTGCTCATCCTCTTATTGTGAATTTTGCACAATTTAGGAGGAAAAATCATCTTCATCTACCAGAGGAAAAATCCTAGTGATCTAGAATAATCTTCATCTTCATTTAGAAACCTTTAGGGGTTCTTGGTGAATTTGAATGGCATTTGGCTAGTCTCTTCCCAATTGGCGGTTAGTCTTGCGGATGAAATCTCGGTCACTTATGATGGTCTTTGTTCATTGTTGTGACATATAGTTCATGGAATGTCTTCTTAATTATAAATTAATGTTCAAAGTGTTCTTCTGTTGAGAATTTTGTGATATTGGGTAAATGATGGTTCTCTGGCCTATTTCTAGGTAGCTAAAATGATTATGGCCTGATATGAATCACTTTTGCATTATAACTCCCTAAATATGTTAATTAAAAGTACAAATGAAGGATAAAAATTTAGCAAATAAAAGAAAAGGGAAAAACTATTTTATGGGTCTTTCTAAAGTTATTATAGGAAATTATTGTCAAAATATTAATTTAACAAGCTTATTATTAGTAGTATCCAGAATATTTCTAAATATTCTCATGCACTGTCTTCTTAAAGAATCTATGCTAACTATTCTAAAAGCTGAAAGATTTCTCTTAGGAATCAATAAATCTAACATCAAATGAGAACATATGCATGCTAGGCAAGATGCTACCTTCAAGTATGTGATTGTTCTTTTAATTTTCAGCACAGTCTCTCCTAATAGCTTAAGGAAACACTTTGTTCAGGATGGCTTTCTAGCACCTTGATGAGAAACCATGACAAATAATTTTTTCTTGCTATTGCTTTTCAACATTATGAATGCTGCAACTTCAAATTGACAGTGTTTAAATTTGCAAATTTGCAATTTGATAACTAGTGAAATATGTGGTAACCGCTTAGTAACAGATTTTTCTCCCATTCTTTTTGGACTCTTTACAATTCTGCATTTCATTCTCCCATTCCTTTTGAACTCTTTACAATTCTGCATTTCAATTTGTTGTTACCCTTGAATGTCATTAATAAAGAATATTTTTTTAGGCCTTTCTTTATTAGGATTTTGTTTCTCATTATGTGTCAGTGAATCAACTGAAGGACTAATAAATATTCTAGTTGTTTGTGTAAGTTTATCCAAATGCTAGAGGGTGTCAGTTATCCAAAATAATTTTGAAAAAGTGATTTCATAAATTCTGAAAACCTGTAAAAAGAGAAAGGAGAAGGTGTAATTGAAGAATAAGATGTACTCTCTGTAGAAAATGTATTACAGGGAGAGACACTTCTTGAAGAAACTGCCAGAGATTTCTCATGTTTACCATATTTTTTACTTTTTATTCCTATTTGCTTGGAATTGTTCTACAAATATAATTTTTGCTGAAAAATATCTTAATTTTTAATTGATTGTATATTTCTCTAACTTTGATAATAAAATAATTATTTCATGCTCAAGTGACACATGCAAATTTCAAGAAAGAAAAACACAAAGTTATGTTCAAGAAGAAAGAAGGGATTCTGAAAGGACTCTACATATGATGATATTGTTATCCATGAATATGTTGAGCCATGTACTTGCATTTCAAAGTTATTAAGAACTTACATTTACTTTTTGTTTTTAAATACTTTATCATGGCTGTTCTTAATTTAAAATGATGTTTTCTTCTTATTGAGAAGAAGTTGTGTTAAGAGACTGACATCACTATTATCATCTCTCTCACTTTGTACATCTAGCAGCACTAAATAGCTGTTAGCGTGTTCTGGTCTTGACGATTCACTATAAAGTTGATTGTTTGTTTCACTCTTAATTAGTGGACAAAATAATAGCATATTGTGTAATCTACAGAGTTGTTGTGAAAAGCTTTTCAAAGCCTTGGTATGTCAATGGTGGAATTCTAATTCTCGTGACAATGGTGTACTAGAGTTTTTCAAAGCTTTTCTGGATAAATGGCTTTTCAATTGCGGCTTTACATTATGTTTCAAGTCACACAAATATAACCTACACTAGTGCCTATATGAACAAGCTAAACAAATATACATTAACATTCCACACAAACACATGAACACCTAACACAAGTACACGAATATCTTACATGAGCACATGAATATAGTCTAGATATGGTAAACCTGCATAAGCTACTATATGAACAAGTCACACAAACACTTGAACACATGACACCAATAAATGAACACCTTACACAACTACATGAATACAGTCTCCAAGCATATGGTCAACCTGAACTAGTGCCTATATGAACAAGCCATAGAAACACATAAATACTCGACACAAATGCATGAACACACGAATACATGAACACCTTACACAACCAAATGAACATAAACCAATCACATGGTCAACTGGCAAAGAAGCCATACAAACACATGAACACCTGCTACAAATACATTAACAGAATTAAGAACCACATGAACACAATCCTCAACATATAGCCAACTTTTCACAACCACATGAACACAAACACATGAAAACCTACTACAAATTCATGAACAACATACATAACCACATGAACACAATCCTGAACATATAGCCACCCTTTCACAACTACATGAATACAGCCACACAAACACATGAACACCTATTACAAAAACATGAACAACATACATAACCACATGAACACAATATAGCCAACATTTCACAACCACATGAACACAACCACACAAATACATGAACACCTACTACAAATATATGAATATCATACATAACCACATGAACACAATCCTCAACATATTGCCAACCTTTCACAACCACATGAACACAGCTACACAAACACATGAACACCTGCCACAAATACTTGAACATCATACATAACAACATGAACACAATCCTTAACATATAGCCAACCTTTCACAACCACGTGAACACATGGGCAAATGTAAACTTGCACTAGTTACCTCGTAAACCAGCCACACAAACACAAAATTAAAAACACCGTTTATATATCATACATTAAAGTTTCTTTTCATAAACAGAAGCACCACCACCATAAGTTCGATTAAGACCATATGATATTAGATAAATGTAGTCGGATAATAATGTACCACCATTACTCGCATATATCGACATCAATACTATGTAACATTCCTCGACAAACAACAACCGTTCATCCTTGTTTAATATCCATTAAACATCCAACAGCAACATATACAATTATAAGTCCTTAAACTAGTCCTATCTTTCCGGACATAAACAAAAATAACTGAACAAAAATTCTCAAATCTTCAAAAAGTGATAGGCCAGGACAGATCTCTAATGCTTGACAGACCTAGCTAGGCAAGTTTAGCTCGTGCCATATTTGTTCCCGCTCCTCATTTGCAGTAGCTCTCATCAATGCCCCGCAAGGCTCACACGATAGCGATTAGCGTTAACCTATCCAGTTGTGTTTTTACAAACCACAAAATTATATCCATGTACGTAAAAAAGATGATATTGAAATGCAATATTAGCACTTTCCTCTTGGATTACCTTGAAACAAAATCCATGTGGAAACCTAAATAAGAAAAATTATCCCATGACTTAGATTACACCAACAGAATCATAAGGATTTGTCAAGCATATACCGGAAGTTCAACTGAAGAAATCTATTAACTAATTACAGTCTAACTACATGTATCTTGCTCTGCATTTAACTTATGCTAGGCCCAATAAGTACATTAGTTCCATTTTAAAGTTTAGGTGAAAGCTGAAGGCGTGATTACATAATAGAAAAAAAAAGGGGGGGGGATATGCAAAATAAGGGCCCAATCCAACAAATTCAATGGTCACAATTGAATGAATTTTTCACAAATTCTACTCTTGACTATTAAAGATATGATTACCCAGCAGTCAAAAAATAGACAAACGAACATTTTTTTACAAATATAAACTAAGAATGACATATTTTTCTAGAACACTAATCACGATACAATCAAATTATGCTGACTGTTTCATGAATTGAATTAGCCAAAGTCTTGTTCTTTTCCCACATCAGGGCACTATCATCATGAAAAGGCATGTGGAGTGGTATGTTCATAAATTGAACAGTGCAAGTTGCAAGAAGACCATATGCTAGTAGCTTCTGTATATATGATTGTGTATGGTTTAACTGTATTTGTGTCAGGTTCTTATGTGTTTGTGTTACTTGTTCATATAGTAAATATTGCAGGTTAACCATATGCTTGGTCAATCATTGTTTGATCTAAAATATACCAATCATTTAGCCCAATCATTGTCTACATCACACCCCACTCAAGGTCATTCCTAGAGATTTTTTGGAGAGTTACTTTCCTTATGGCGGAGATAGCTCCATCTTCCGCAACCCAAGTGAGTTCACAATAAAGCCATGTTGTAATTTTTTATTGCAAGGTGTTTTGTTGTTAACCTTATTTTGTGTTAGAATTTTTTGTGCATTTGACAGAACCATCTAAGTCTACAAAACTAAGAAGAATTGAGTTTTAGTATCATGCTATATCGGACATATTCACATTCCCTCGAATGATACACATACAAATATACATTCTTGGTCTATATTTTCATGAAAAATGCACAGTTAATAGTCTCCTTCAACATTTTTCTAGATATAAATTTTGAAATTTTTGTAATCACAGTTGTGTGTAGCACTTTTTTGTAGTTTCCAAATTCAAATATAAATATAACATTAAAAAAAGATGTTATGCAATCTAGAGTTTTAATAGGCTAGTAGTCATGGCATCTATACTGCACTTCTTCCACTAGCTTTTAAGTTCCACAACAGCATGAGGATGGTATGTAATACAAAGAAGTATAAAGAATTCTAAATTTGAACGGATTAATTAAATATACTATGAAAACAATAAATTACTAGTGATACAGTATACAAAGGATTTTAGAAATATACTGATGGGAGACACTAGAATGAAACATAAACCTTCTAAAACCAATCAATGAGTATGCAAATACAAATTCTAGTACCTGATCTTTAAAGTTTAGGCAATGTCTTGTCAATATAATGGTATACAAAGGAGCTGGTGGTTTGTATATTATAAAGCTAGTAGGTTCTGAAACAAGAAGCTTGGGAGAACCAGAAGGTGCTGGTAATTGTTATATTGGAGTTTTAATAGGATTAGATTTTAGATCAGAATATGATGAGATATAAATTTTCAGGCCAATCTCACTTTTGACAAATAAGAATAGCCACTTCTTTTCCAATTGGAATCTCTGATAAACCTCTTCTCCTTTCTTGACCATAGTAGTACAAGGAATTCTTACCTTGACAAGAAAGTTTCTTCCTGGAATTGGTCTTCTTTGATTATAAACAGAGACTTCAATAATTTGGCAATAGAAGTTTTCAGTTTTCTCGAGGTTGAAGATAAGTTTTTTATTCCAAATGGGATTTAGATTCTTTGGAATGGTTGGCGTTTTGCTAAGCTGGTTGCCAAAATCAACTTCTACAAAAGCACTAACTAACCTTTCACCATCTTTATGTTGGGTATCTCACGCATATCATATATGGCGCAGCGAAAAAATAAGAACAAGATACCAACCTAGGATCTGCATATGTGTGAAAAACAAGACATAAAGAGAACAAAGATAACATCTTTACTTTTCTTTGAGCATTTGAAAAATAAAATTTTTCCTTCTTCAAGTTGAGGTGAGATCCAGTAATCCTCTTGATCAAACACCAGGAGAGTTGAATGTCCAATCACTATAATCATAGTGTGTGATTATCTCTAACAGAAATCCACACGGATGATCACACTCAAGCACGAAGTTTTCTGTACTAGCAGAAAAACTAAGTGGCGGCTAGGGTTCCTCTTGGTTTTCAGCAAAAATGAGAGAGAGAGAGAGAGAGAGAAAAAAAAAAAAGAGAATATCGTGTGTGCCCTAGGGTTTGTTGGAGTTGTTTTCGTATGTCTTACACTTTTCTTAGGAATCGTGTATATCTCTATATATCACGAAAATCCTACTGAAAAATACTTCATCTGAGAATTCTAAAATAGTTAGAATTCCCTAATTGTAATTGGAAATATTAAGTTTTTACAATTATAATTTGGACCATAAATTATAACTAATTATAATTTGACCACAACAACTTTTTTTTCTCACAATTAACCCCAATATGTTATCAAATAACATCTTGAGTATATGATCCTCTATTGTGTATGACCTATTAGGTTTCCCAGTCGATTGGTAGCAAATATGAATTAATTCAAACGTCTTTGAGATTAATAATCCATAATTAATTAGAATTAATCATATTAATTCTAATCAGGATTGGTTTATCAATTCATCAATTAATAAACCTATATTCTTATATCATGAGCAGTTTTTAACAATACATCATGACCACCCAAGAATCCAGAAAGTCAAGTGGCTTGACATGAACCCTTCAATAACAAACTACAGTGTAATTAACTTCTTTTATCATACAATATCTTATTCGGTCTAGAGTACAGAATTAGTGCCAACTCCATCTAGAATATATATTAATTCTGACCTGAATATAATAGTACTTGTACCAGGAATCTACTATTCTAGATGTGTATCAATTGGAACTATTTCTAATACATAGTCGCCTTGGCCAAGGATTTCTCGAGTAGTAATTCCTACAAGTGGCCATAAGATATTCACCCCTACTATTAGGAGTGGTGAATCCTTTATTGACCCTCTCAACTACTTTTGTTTACCTCACAATGTACCTAATATCTATCCCATAGGCGGCCCTCGATCTGGCTCCAGAGATTGGAATCAAAGCACAATGCTCAGCAAACAAAGTACCTCAGAGATCTCAAGTCTAAGGATACTTGCACGTTTGTTATATTGAGATTATATCACTGGCACTAAATAGTTATCTATGTGATTATCTTATAGCTAGGTCATCCAATGTACTTGTTCCATTAATAAGCATCCATGTGTTAACTTTGAGTATCTCAATATTCACGGATATGAGAACCACCGCCTGATCAAATTAGGAAGTCTAACAGATGTTAGTCTTAACGTATTAATGATGTCCTGTCTCATTAATACTACGACTAGGGACTATTTAAGTACTAACACTATACAGTGTAGTAGGAATCTCATATCATGATCTCTATCATAATTTCCTTAACACAGTGTTGTACTAGAGACTTTATCTAGCAGTTATATTACATAAAAGTAAACAAAAAAAATTGTAAGATAAATTATGCCTTTTATTAAAATAAAATATGTCATATACAACGTATAAGTAATTGCCTCTAGAGCATAACACTAATAAACTCCCACTTGCACTAAAGTCAATCATTCATGTATCTAATACCGAATGACTCAACATGACTATCACGTTTCTTTTGGGATAGTACTTTTGTAAGTAGGTCAGCTATGTTCTCATCCATGGGAACTCTCTCTATCTTTACATCATTTTTATCTATGATCTCTCGGATCAGATGATAGCGATGCAGTACGTGTTTGGATCGTTAGTAAGACCGTGGCTCCTTTACTTATGCAATAGCTCCGTTGTTGTCACAATACAAAGTTATTGGACCAACCACGCTGGGAACTACACCCAGTTCTGTCACGAATTTTTTGATCCAAACAGCCTCCTTAGCTGCTTCAAAAACGGCTATGTACTCAGTTTCTGTCGTAGAGTCGGCAATAGTCTCTTGTTTGGAACTCTTCCAACTTATTGCCTCTCCGCACAACGTAAACACATAGCCAGATTGTAATTTGAAATCATTTTTGTCAGATTGAAAACTGGTATCAGTATACCAATTTATTTTCAAATCACATTCTCCATATACTAAGAACACATCCTTAGTCCTTCATAAGTACTTAAGAATGTTTTTTACAACCGCCTAATGACCCTTACCAGGGTTAGATTGGTATTTACTTGTCAAACTGAGAGCGCAAGATACATCGGGCCTTGTACATATCATAGCGTACATGACAGATCCAACTGCCGAAGCATATGAAATCTTACTCATGTGATCCCTTTCAACTTGTGTCTTGGGAGCCATCAACTTTGAAAAGCTTACACCATGTGACATGGGTAAGAATCCCTTTTTGGATTGATCTATACTAAACATCTTTAACATTTTATCTTTGTATGTAGACTGCGAAAGACCTAGAAACCTTTTAGATCTATCTCTATAGATCCTTATTCCAAGAATATCGGTTGCTTCACCACGATATTTCATGGAGAATTGTTTGGACAACCAAACTTTAACCGTTTGCAAGATATGTATATCGTTTCCTATTAGCAATATGTCATTTATATAAAGTAATAAGAAAACGATTGCGCTCTCACTGACCTTCTTGTATACACAAGATTCATCCATATTTTGAATGAAACCAAACTTTTTGATTGTTTCATCAAAATGGATATTCCAACTCCTAGAAGCTTACTTAAGTTCATAAATGGACCTTTGCAGCTTACACACCTTTGTGCTATCATTTGATGTAAAAACCTCAGGTTGTGTCATATATACTTTCTCAGTCAGATTTCCATTTAGAAAAGCTATTTTCACATTCATTTGTCAAATCTCATAATCATAATGAGCAACAATGGCTAGGAGTATCCTGATGGATTTTAACATGGCTATTGGCGAGAAAGTTTCATCATAGCTAATACCATGTTGCTGATGATAACCCTTCGCTGCTTTATAGGTAACTATGTTACCATTCATGTTCGTTTTCTTCTTGAAAACCCATTTGCACCAAATAGGTTTAATTCCTTTAGGTGGATCAACCAAAGTCCATACTTGGTTGTCGTACATGGAATCTATCTCTGACTTCATGACTTCAAGCCATTTGTCAAATTCTGAACTGTTCAGAATATCCTTGTAGGTAGTAGGCTCATTTTCATCTATGAGCAATATGTCATTGTGGTCACTAATGAGAAATCCATATCTCTCAGGTGCCACACGTATCTTACCAGACCTACGAGGTTCCTGTGTAGTAGAAGGTTCATCTATTCTCTCAATAGATGTGGGATCAGACAGTTGATCCTTGTTTGTTTAATCTTCTTGAACTTCACTAAGTTCAATTTTACTCCCACTGTCCTCTTTGAGCATGTGCTCCTTCTCTAAGAAGACGATATGCTTTGAAACCAACACTTTGTTTTCAGATGGTAGGTAGAAGTAATATCCGAAAGATTCTTTCGGATATCCTACAAACAAATACTTGTCAGACTTACTATCAAGTTTGTCTAATTGTTGCCTTTTGACAAAGGCATGACAACCACATACTCGCAAGTGAGATAACTTTGATTTCTTACCAAAGAATATCTCAAATGGGGTAGAATCAACCGATTTTGTCAGAACTTTGTTTAGTATATAAATAGAAGTCTTTAGTGCATACCCCCCAAAACGATTTTGGTAGGTCTGCAAAAGCCATCATGGTCCATACCATGTTTAGAAGGGTTCAATTCCTTATCTCATATACGCTATTATGTTGAGGTGTATGTGATAGAGTCCATTGAGATAATATCCCATTATCTCTAAGATAACTCAAAAACTCTTAGCTCAAGTATTCTCCTCATCGATCAGATCTTAGAGTCTTAATACTTTAACCAAGTTATTTCTCTATTTCATTCTTGAAATCTTTGAACTTATCAAATGCCCCAAACTTGTATTTTATTAAATACAAATACCCGTATCATGAGAAATCATCGATAAAGGTTATGAAATAGTTATAACCTCATCTTGCTTGTATTGACATTGGATCATATACATCAGAATGTATGAGTTTTAATAACTCCATGACCCGTTCTCCTTTTTCTGGAAAATGAGTTTTAGTCATTTTACCTAGTAAATAAGATTCGCATGTGCCATATGATTCATAATCAAATAACCCTAAGTCACCAAACTTGTGTAATTTAGAAACACGATTTTTGTTTACATGGCCTAAACGACAATGCCATAAGTAAGAGGTGTTAAAGTTATCTATTTTAGGTTTCTTATTATTTATATTGAGAATTAGATTATCCAAGGCTAGAATATATAAACCATTAACCAGAGTTGTTGAACCATAATCAATATCATTCAATGAAAAAGAATAACATTTATTCTTAAATATCAAATGAAATCCATTTAAGTCTAAACACGCAACTTAGATAATATTTTTCATTGAAACTGGTATATAATAACAGTTTTGTAATTCTAGAACTAATCTCGAAGGCAGGTTCAGTGCAGCAACCTTTGTTCCATTTGTAATACGTAGGTCCACGTCGCCTTTCTCTAGCCTTCTACTACTCTTTAGTCCCTGCAAGTTATTGCACAAATGAAATCCACATATGGTATCTAATACACATATCTCATTTCTAAATGTAGCATTTATCTCAATCATAAATACCCAGAGTAGAAGTAGAAGTGCTTGCAAGCTTCTCCTTCTACTTCTTGTTCTTAACGGTCTCCAAGTAGGCTTTGCAGTTACGCCTCCAGTAGCCCATCTTGCCACAACGATGGCATGGGCCCTTGGTAACAGCGTCTTTCTTCTTCACACCACCTTTGGGCTTTATGGAGCCTTCTTCTTCTTTTAAACTTTTTTCTTAGAAAAAGAAGATTTTACCATTAAAATTGCATTGGAATCCTTCTCCATGGAGGACTCTGCAATTTTGAGAAGATTGATCAACTTAGGAATGGTGGATTCAATCTTGTTCATCTGATAGTTAATCACAAATTGTGAGAAACTATTAGGCAAAGATTGCAGAATTAAGTCAATACTTAAGTTATGATCCATCGCAAACCCGAGTGATTCAAGCTTCTCTATCAAGCCCAGCATCTTTAGCCCATGAGTGGCCATAGAAGAACCCTCTGCTATTTTGCAATGGAATAGTTACTTCGAGATCTCGTATCTCTCAATTCTGGCTTGGGCGTCAAACAACTCTCGAAGATGTAGTATAATCAATTGAGCATCCATATGTTCGTTCTATTTTTGTAGCTCGGGAGTCATAGATGCCAACATAATACATGATGTTGTATCACTATCCTCCTTATACCTTTTGTGGACATCATGAGCATCTTGAGCTGGTGGTGGCGGAATATGAGCATCTAGCACGTAGAGCAACTTTTCCAATTTGAGAACAATTCTTAAATTTCTATACCAGTCGAGGTAGTTTGATTCATTTTACTTGTTGGTTTCCAAGATGCTACGTAGGTTTAGGTTTGTTGACATGATGCAAGTGTCCTAAATGTAAAGATAGAGAGGATTAGCTATTGTATATGCACATAAAATGCAAATAATTAAGACTTTAATTAAACGCATTTTTACTCCACTATTTTACTCAAATCAATAGCCCCCACTACTGATTCGGGAAAGTCTGTTGGAAGCTTTTCTAGTAGATCAATATCCAACTTCCTCAAGATAAACATTGGGTTTGCCCAACAAGCCACCCTTGAGTTCATTGGTAGGTATCCAATACCAATTACATCGTATGTAACTATCGGATCATTTAGTGATTAACAGTTTTTAATCTTAAAGTCTTTTGGGCTACGCTAACTTTTCCTCTAAATTTCTTTATACTTGAGTTTGTCCAATTGGGATAAAGAATTTAGTTAAACCCGACCCATTAATCAAGAATTTAATTCTATAGCTTGAATATACCCGATATCAAGTAGGCTTGGGTTTGCCTAACAACCTGGTCTCGAAAAAATACTCTCGTTCTTACTATATTAACGAAAGGAATTAAGTTTAATATTAATTGAGAGATTTGTTCCTTTTAGTGATTTCAATAAATGACATGTATAAAAATCAATAAATCACATAATTGATAATCATGATAATAAAGCGATTACGTAGTATGGTTATAAACTTTACCCTAAATTAATTTCTTTGAGCCATAAAAGACATTCATGTATGATTTAAGTAGAAGATCTTACCTTCTCGCCTTATTTTGGTTGCCATCTCCAAAACAAAATAATTCTACTCCTATCTAACCTATGTGAACTAATTACATAATTTCTTAAAGAGAGAAAATCTCGAATTACATTCGAGGAGAGTTGGATGAGAAGAGAATTACACAAAAATTCTAGAGAAGGTAGGACACGCAGACCCTATTTAATAAAAAATCAAAACTGTAAAATGTATGAACAAATATAATTGATTCTAATCCATAACCATCCACCATGCCATTAATTATGCTTAAAAAAAATAAACATATAATTTTATTATTCCAAAATCACTATTTTAGAAAATTAAAACAAATTCTAAAATCAATATTTTAGAAAAATACATTAAAATTAATATTTTATGTATTTCATAAAATACATAATTCTAAAAGTATTTGTCTCAAAACTAATTTTGAGAAAATACTTTTGGGTCCCGTCTCTGCTGGTGATAACGACAATCCCGGCTCCGACGCCAGTTAGAAGCCCAAGGAGGCACCGGCTCCAGTCTGGTTTTAAGAAAAATTTTCCAACAACGATTTCTGGACGTTGCAAAAAGGCACGAAACCGGCACTGGCTAGGAGCTAGAGCCAACACCGGTTGTAGTCAAGAAGAGGCGGCGATTTTCAGAAAATTTTTTCAAAAATAATTTCTGGAGCCCTTATCTTCTGCAATAGTTTAGTGAGAACAATTTTCAGTAGAATTTTCTGTTTTGAAACTCAAAATAACAACCAATTTGTTAATTTAAACAAAACAAAAAAGAAAATTAAACTCACAAGATGAAATGGAAGGCAACAAACATGTTCAAGAAAACGTTTTTCTGTAAAAACCTTTCAGCACATAAAGAAAACATTTTTCAAAATATGCTGTAACTATTATACAAGCATATTGTATTACGGACCCAACCTACAATGCTCGAAATAATTTCGACTCGTGTGAAAATAATTTTCACAATGAATAAAAACATACACGATTACATGAAACAGCTTTCACGCAAGAAACAATATCTGCAAACCACACATAGTAAGGCTCTGATGCCACTGTTGGGTATCTCACGCATATTATATATGGCGCAGCAAAAAAATAAGAACGAGATACCAACCTAGGATCCGCATATGTATGGAAAATAGGACATAAAGAGAACAAATGTAACATCCTTACTTTTCTTTGAGCATCTGAAAAATAAAATTTTTCCTTCTTCAAGTCGAGGCGCGATCTAGCAATCCTCTTGATCAAACACTACGAGAGTTATAATCATAGTGTGTGATTATTTTTAACAGAAATCTACACGGAGGATCACACTCAAGCACGAAGTTTTCTATACTAACAGAAAAACTAAGTGGCGGCTAGGGTTCCTCTTGTTTTTTAGCAAAAACGAGAGAAATAAAAAGAAGAGAATGTCGTGTGTGCCCTAGGGTTTGTTGGAGTTGTTTTCGTGTGGCTTACACTTTTCTTAGGAATCGTGTATATCTCTATATATCACGAAAATCCTGTTGAAAAATACTTTATCTGAGAATTTTAAAACAGTTAGAATTCCCTAATTGTGATATCAAGTTTTCATAATTATAATTTGAACCATAAATTATAACTAATTATAATTTGGCCACAACTTCTCTTTCTTGCAATTAACCCCACTATATTATCAAATAATATCTTGAGTATATAATCTTCTATTGTGTGTGACCTATTAGGTTTCCCGATCAATTGGTAGCGAATATGAATTAATTCAAACGTCTTTGAGATTAATAATCCATAATTAATTAGAATTAATCCTATTAATTCTAATCAAGATTGGTTTATCAATTCATCAATTAATAAACTTATATTCCCAAATCATGAGGGGTATCTAGCAACACATCATGACCACCCAAGAGTCCAGGAAATCAAGTGGCTTGACATGAACCCTTCAATAACAAACTACAGTGCAATTAACTCCTTTCAGCATACAATATTTCATTCGGTTTAGAGTACAGAATTAGTGCCAACTCCCTCCAGAATGTATATTAATTCTGGTCTGAATATAATAGTACTTGTACCAAGAACCCACTACTCTAGATGTGTATCAATTGGAACTATTTTCAATACACAGTCGCCTTGGCTAAGGATTTCTCGAATAGTAATTCCTACAAGTAACCGTGAGATATTCGCCCCTATTATTAGGAGTGGTGAATCCTTTATTGACCCTCTCAACTACTTTTATTTACCTCACAATGTACCCAATATCCATCCCATAGGCGGCCCTCAATCTAACTCCAGAGATTGGAATCAAAACACAATGCTCAACAAACAAAGTACCTTGAAGATCTCAAGTCTAAAGATACTTGCACGTTTGCTATATTGAGATTATATCATTGGTACTAAATAGTTATCTATGTGATTATCTTATAACTAGATTGTTGGGATTCGTGGACTCCTAAACGCAAAAAACATCCACGAATCCCTCCCGAGGACCCAAGTAAACGATTAAGAAAATCTAAGCTTTAAGAATTACCTCTGGTTGCTGTAATCGAAATCCTTCGATTCTGGTTGCGCTATTGTACGTTCAACCCGAACAATCACCAGACGCTACAGTATGCGAACGTCCTCTATCGGATACACACCGCGAACTCACTCGATACCCGGGGAGTGCTAGCGCCTAGGGTTTGAGAGGTTTTTTTCTGGTAGAGAATGGCACGAAAATTCTCAACCGAAAAAATTGGACTATTGAAAGACGGCTAGGGTTTTCTTAAAAAACCCTCGAACCTCTTAGAGTCCAACCCTAATAATATCTTATCATATTCTAATTTAAATTCAAATTAAATTAAAACTGATATGATAAGATTCTGCCATTATCTCGATAATTTAACTAATTATTTTACCAAGTTAGATTCTTATAATCTGGATATCATCTAGATTCATCGAACCTGGTCACCAGAAAAATAACCTAACAAGTTCGTTTATTGTGTGACCCTATAGGTTCATTTAACACTGGCAGTGTGCCTAAATCATATTTAAATGGCCCACAAGTTATAAGCGGTTTCTAGCAAAACATTATAACTATCCAGGTTAAATGAAGATCGGTGATCTCATTGAACCAAACCATAATTTTATATTTAGTCCTTTTGTCACACGATATCCAGATTAAGCATAAGGCACGGAGCATGTCATCCTTATTAAGCTTAATCAATTATTTCTTGATTTTATAGTAGACTGTTCAAACAAATGATATCAATATCTTAGATTGATATATTTGAGCACGGCCATGCATTTTTAACAGTCTAACTTATCAAGGGGCCCATGGATATCTCTCCCATAATCGAGAGGGACAAATTCCTTCACAATCAATCATATTCCTCTCCTCGATTTATTCTATATCCAACAAGTAGTCTAATTTATTATCCGGTTAAAGACAACTTTAGACAATGTCAAAATATAGAATTTATCAAGTAAGAAACTATGATGAATGTAGGTCGAAGGACTTTCAATATTATTATGGTTAGAAAGTACTTATGACATATTCCATGAAGTACTCTCACAGTGGGTCATGTCCAATACAATGTTCTCTAACATTTATTTATGTCTTGACTCGATATCACAAATATCCATGGCCAGTAAAACATAGCCATCAAGTCACAAACATACTAATCTTAATTTATTATTATTCCAATAATAATAATCGATCAGGGACAGTTTTAGAATAGTCATTGTATTCATTGTAGGGTTTTACTATCAAGTCACGTACTTGATGACCAACAAAACAAAACTCACTATTCATGGAAAGGAAAGCCTCATATTATTATATAAAACATAATGACAATTGTATAAGTACAAATGGACTCTAGGGCATATCCCCAACATAGATCATCCAATATACTTGTTCCATTAACAAGCATCCATGTGTTAACTTTGAGTATCTCAATACTTACGGAAATAAGAACCACCGCCTAATCAAATTAGGAAGTCTAACACATGCTAATCTTAACGCATTAATGATGTCCTGTCTCATTAATACTACGACTAGGGACTATTTAAGTACTAACACTATACAGTGTAATAGGAATCTCATATCATGATCTCTATTATGATTTTCTTAATACAGTGTTGTACTAGAGACTTTATCTAACAGTTATATTACATAAAAGTAAACCAAAAAAAACTGTAAGATAAATTAGGCATTTTATTAAAATAAAATATATCATATACAACGTATAAGTGATTACCTTTAGGGCATAACACTAACACTTTAGGCATAAGATCATGAGCATCTACCACGTTAACTACCAGCTTTATTCTCTTTTTTTGGCTTGCTTTACTCTAGTCAGAAGCTACCTATGGAATTAACTTCCCTCAAGATATCTCAAACTCAATTCACAAGTAAAGAAGTTCAGATTGGAAAAGATAGTAATAAACATAAGAAAGGTACTCTTAGTTCTCTCTCCCTCTCTCATTCTATTACACGAACATAATCCTCTAGATGATGGCACTAAAAGAAAAGAATTATTTGTTGGAGAAGCTGTCTATGAACTCTGTAGATTTCAATTTTGTGCAAGAGAGTAATAGAGGGAAGGTATAAACTTTGTGAAAAAGTGAAAAGTGTTGTAAGTCTATGTATTGTCATACTACTAAACATCCAATCAAACAAACAAAGCCTTTATGCTTTGCTTAGTTCTACAGACACTTATATCTAAAGAAATGCTTGTTTACCATAGCAGAAAATGCTTCATGGACATTTCTATCTTTTTTTGTTCTTCTTAATTCTCTAAACCTATATAACAGTTAAAAAAGCAAGCATGTTTATGTGTACTCCAGCATCAAATAGAAATCAATTTTAGCTAGTTCAGAAAAGGTTAATTTTCTGATTGTGGGTGCCTATATAGAATTTCAAACAATGAAAAGAGAATCATTTGCAACAAATTTTAAAAGAGGTAAAGCAAGTTACAATGCTTAGATCCTTTTTGCTTTAAGTACAATCTGTTCTTTATGGTGCAACATGACCAGTGAGGGTTAAATTTTGGGTAGCACAACTTGTACAATATATGTAACTTTTACTCAAGAATATACAATATTTATTCACAATAAAATAGACTATGAGTGTCGATAGATCACATATTGTTACACGATTCAATGAATCAATTAAATAAGTAAACTCTAAGTCAAAAGTTAGAACTTACTCATGGAATTAGACAAAAAAAAATAAACAAAGAAAAAAAGCTCTACTTTAGGTGGATAGTCTATGACCATGTCAAAGATGTTTTTTGTAGTGCATTCTTTTTTGTTCTTACCACAATTCATAATAACCTCTTTCTATCCCAAATCCCCTTTTAAGAGTTGAGTATATTTTATAGCTTCTGAGTGCTTTTGAAGAATTTTCACAGCAAAAGGTGGGTCACATTACTAGATCATTTCAGATTGGAAATAAGCAAAAAATGAACTAAAACATAGATGATTTTCTCTGTGTCTATATACTAAAATTCCTTGTTCTTTTTCTTCTGGATACTAAAATTCCTTGTTCTTTTTCCTTTTTAAGTTCAAAACATAAATTAAATCAAAATGCTGCATTATCATTTTCGAAGAAAACTGGTAACTTGTTAAACAAATGTTTTAGTTTAAGATGAGAATCTTTCTATTTCTGAGTAAGAAGTTGATGGAACCCGATAAAATTTTAAATTTTGGCCAATTAGCAAATAATTCAATTTTAATTCTGTGCAAAACTTATGAACAACAACAACAACAACAATAATAATAATAACAACAACAACAACATGACATTCTGATAGACCAAAATTTTTCTTTCTAATAAGAAAATATATTAGAACTCTAGAGAAGAGAAGAAAAAGGACCAACAAAATAGAGAAATAGAAAAAATAGAGAAACTAAGAAACAGAGAAACAAAAAGAACTAACTTTAACCCTTTTTAAATTAGAAGTGTGTTTTGCTTTCCAACAAAATTGCACTGTCGAAGGATAACTCCGATGAGAATAGTGAGTGAGAGGGAGGAAGATGATGATAAGAAATAAAAGAGGAAGAGGAGAAGGGAGAGAAGGAGTTGACTAACAACGACAGTTCAATGCAGTGAGCAAGGACAGTGTAGTGAGAAGGAGAAGAACGACAGTGAAGCGAGAAAGAAAGGAAGATGACGGTGGATGGTGAAGGGAGAGAGGAAGGAAGACAAGAGAGAGAAGGGCAGTGAGATGAGAGTAAGATGAGGAAAGAAAATAGGATTGGGGTGCAATCGAGAATCCTTGCCAAAATGTCCATTAGTCAATGTTGAAGTCAGTGGCTGGTTCCCCAACTTAGCTCAAGCCGGCTTAAAATATTGATAGAGTTTGGGCCAAAACGATGTCATTTTGGCCTTTTTTTTTTTAACGAGGGACGTGGCTTCTCTCTTGTCACAGGATCTGCTAACAGCAGATTTTGACCGTGAAATAGCCGTGCAATTTCTGTAGCGAAATTGAGCAACCCCGAATCCAATAAAGTTCAGACCTAACTTACATTTTAAGTTTTTAACCCAAGATTAGTTCGGCTTGAACTTGCTTGAATCTCAAGCTAAATTAAATCAAGTTAAGCGAGTTGGATTCAACCCTATCTGAAGCAATTGATAATCTTACTTCTAACTAATTGAGTTACCAATTATTTCATATAATTTTTTAAAATTTTTATTATTTTTGTATATACATATCCATCCTTGAAATGGGTATTATTTTTTCAGCTCTTTCAAGATTTTTTTTTTTTATTTTTCCCCTTTATGGGTTAGTAATTTTATTTTTATATTTATGTACCAATACTTTATTTTTCGCAGGTCTTTAAATCCTAATTCTCCTATATATAGTACTCAAAGGATTAAAAGAAGAAATATATTTCTATTCTCTTTCTCAAGAGTAAATTGCATTTATTTTTCTTCTTTCCTTTTTGTATCATTTTTTTTTTCATATTTCTCAGTTCTAAGGTCATTATTCTTATTCATAACATATATCTTCGACTATCTCCCCCTATACTCTCTATATTTTGCAAATGTAAGCTAACAAATTATTTTCCATTTTTACCCATTTGGTAGATGAATTAACTTTTATGCTCTCATTTACATCGTGAAATATATATCAAGGGTTCAATCTCCAAGTAAGAAGCTTTGCTTAGAGTAAGGCCTCCCAAAAAGATTAATATATAGAGATTGGGAGATAAATATTTCCTCAATAATAATAATAATAATAATAATAATAATAATAATAATAATAATAATAATAATAATAATAATAATAATAATAATAATAATAATAATAATAATAATAATAATAATAATAATAATAATAATAATAATAATAATAATAATAATAATAATAATAATACATATAGTGAACCTCCCAAAATTGTCCCCCTCCCAACCCCCAACAAAATACCTTTCAAACTTCGTCCCTCTGCAAACCATGCACTCAATAATTAAATTATTACTTAAACAAAAATAAAACTTTAAATTGACACAATTAGCATGCAGCACACCATCTTGTACAATATTATATCCCTTCTATCCTTTTTTCTTAAACAAATCTAGCTACAACTGTGAATGCTCCTTGGAAGCATGATATGGGGACTTCAAAAGATAAGGTTAGTAAACAAGTCTCCTATCAAGTTGGATAAAAATAAGAATCTAACTCAATTAATCTGCATGGTATATATATATATATATATATATATATATATATATATATATATATATATATTAGAAAAGGCGTGGAAAATAGAATGTTAGAAGCTATTAATTGGTTCTATAAAAATGAAGTAAAAACAATCTTAATGCATGCCATATTTATTATCCATTAAATGTTGTACACAAACCAAATTTTCATCAAAGGGGCCAATAATCTTTGTACTTTTTTAATTATTACTCCCTTTGTCCTGAAAAGGATGTCAATCTAACAAATGGCATACAAATTAATGAATTGTTAAAATTTATATAATTATAATAGAAAAATGACTATTATATCCCTGAATAAAAGTAAACCTTCATTAATTAGATTAGGAATACACACATATTTAATAAGTAGTTGAAGGAGGGGTAAATTAGAAATATACGTAATAAATGCATTCTTAATTTGTAAAATTGACGAGTATTTTGGTATAACAAAAATAGAAATTTTTAACATCTTTTTTAGGATAGAGGGAGAAATATTAATATATTCATTGCAACTTAATGGTGCATTATCAGTTTGGCAACATTCTCTCTGCTTTCGAGCTATTCTCGGCCAAAGGGCTATAAAACCCAACTAGCAAAGGGAACAAGATATGAAACTAAGTGTGGAAGAAAATTTCGGTTCCATGGCAAATTCTCCCATTCCTGTGTTTCCAAGGCTTGGCCTTCTTTCCCTCTTGACGTTTCTCCTTTCCAACTTCACCAATCCAGCCACAAAATCTATTGTTCTTACCTTCCATAGTAAAAGGGCATCCATCAGACTTATTCACTTGAATTCTCTTTCACGCTATGCCTATTTGGGAGAAAAAGTAAATGGATTTTCTCTTCCAAATAAAGATGTACGAGCCCATTAGATGCCCGGGGAAGATAAAAATATTTTCCATAAAAATATTTTCCATGTAAATATTACCATTAGCATGCCACCTGTTCCACAACTAGTAGCTCTGGATATAGGCAGCCACCTATTTTCAATTCAATGTGAGCTATGCAAAAATTGTCAAAAAACATCTAACCCCAGATACCATCCTAGTAAATCAATTTCTTATACAACATCATCATATGGGAAGGCTTATTGTAGCAACATGATCCAGAAGAGGTGTATTGAAAATAATAAGTGTGCATATAACGTAAACTACTAAGATGGAACATCTAGTGTTGCTCTTATGGGTTCTCAAGACGTTACCTTCGAAACATCTAATGAAGGTGTTGACATCATTTTTAGCCAATCCATTACAATGATAATTTTCAGCTGAAGCCAACATAAATTTTGCCAAACAGATGAAGACGTCAAGAAATATTTTCAGCTGCTGTACCCGGTCAACATCGCAACAGGAGCCGATGAGCTTTCACCCCCACGTCACAGCACGATCGGCAAAACACTACCGTTCTCAACCGCCATGGACAGGCCATGAAGCAGGATTCTCTCCACGTTCGAAAGGTCGGCAACCGTGCCACAGAAAGTATAAAACGAGTAGAGATCCCAGATTGAAGAACCCAACAACAATCGTCTCAAACCAAATTATCAAATTTTCTTCCAGTTTTCAATTCCCTTTTTCTGCATTTTTTTACCGCTTTCGTTTACAGCTTTCTTTATAGCTTTTTTTATAGCTTTGTTTATAGCTTTATTTACATTTTCTTTATAGTTTTCCTTACTCCTTTAGTTGCAAGCTTTTCGTTTTATGTTACTTTGATAATCAATTCCAACATTTTGTATTCATTCATCATTTTAATCGAAATACACTGTGTTCAATTCTGCTTTACTTTCGCATGCAATATTTCTGCTTTCTTAGACCCTTTCTATAGTAAGTTCAAGGAACCCATGTCTTTTAAAAGGTCCGACTCATCCATTCATTTCTCCATTAGACTGTTTATATTCATCGGAAGAGTAGCCGATCGACAGTTCCGTCAGCTCCCCTTTCGTAAGGCAACATAAACTGGCACACCCAGTGGGACACCAAGATGGTTGTTACATGCAATTGCGTTCAAGACGCATTATGGTTAATTCTCAGCAGCAATCCTCAGGGTCTTCATCGGAATCCTCTGATCGGCCTACAGTTCGGACTTTATGGGGAGCATTTGATCTTGCAATGACAATGTCCTGCAGCACCCCAAACACCATCCCTGAGAAACAAGGGGCACATTTTCGTCTCCTCCCCAAGTGTCTCAGCTGACACCTACTTTTTTAAATGTCATACGACAAGCTATGGAGCAGTGTATGAGCGAGCTCATTCAGAGTCTTATTCCTCAGTTCGCTATGATGTTCTGACCTCTGCTGCAGAATGAGTTTCATAATTTCAAACAAAAGCAAAGTGCTCACGGGACGCCTCAGGTAGGTGTGTATCCTCCCTCCTCATCCATTGTTGTACCTTTTTATGGGTCGGTACAATTATTACACCAAGAGCAGTCTATGCCAATACCCAGGGGGCACCAAGGGAATCCGTGATTAAATGCACCCGGCATGATTCCTGCGAAACCTTTCCTAGGAAGAGCTCCACCATATCCGGTTACAGGGACCCAGGTGTTGATGTGGGCACAAGTATTCTATGACCAGAATGCCGCTTCAAACAAGAATGTTTGTTCTTCGTACGGAGGACCCCAGAGTTACATTGCAGCTGTCCCTACCACGTACCCCATCATGGTAGCAGCTTGCCCAATGCAAGGGGCAGGATATCCTGAGATGGTTTCATTTCCAGCACAAGGTTCTTGACCGGCTATCATAGGATCTCCCATGCAGAATCAACAGCCAGTGCCACCGGCCTATGTCAGCTCAATGACAGAAGCATTGCATCGACAGGCCAGAGATCGGCCAGTGTATCAGAAGCCGTACCCAGAATGGGTGGACTCTATGGCTGTACTACCACGAGAATTTAAGTTGCTTGAGTTTTTTACATTCTCTGGAAAAGACAACAAGCCAACTATGGAATATATAGAGAGGTTTATGGCATAATGTGGAGAGTTCGAAAATAGTGACCGGCACAAATTATAATTATTCTCTTTGTCTTTAACAGGAGCAGCGTTTACTTGGTATGCAAACCTGACACCCAGTTCCGTGTACTCATAGGCCGATATAGAATGAATCTTTCATGAGCGTTTCTTTAAACCAGCACCTGAGATCTCCATAGCGGATCTTTTGACAGTTAAGTAGAAATCATTCGAAAGTGTAGCGAAATTCATCGAGCGTTTTCGGCAAACTAAAGCCAAATGCACTACCCAGTTGCCGAAAATAGAGTGTACTAGGATAGCCATCAGTAGAATGTATCTGCAGCTCAAAGAGCACCTTATCCTCCAGAATTTCTCTGACCTATCCCGCCTGTTGTCCCAGGCCGTCAGAATAGAAGAAATGATCAAGGAAAAAGATAAAAGGTAGTCAGTCAAATTTTCTCAAGGGTAAACCATGATTTCAGTGGTGGATGACGTTGCCGATAATGAGGAAGAACAATTACTAGAAATGATAGCAGTAGAATTAGTGAAAGGTACATTTTATACTTGTCCTTTTTTTAAACTCGATAAAGAGAATGAGTAAGCTTCCCATGCAGGACCATTCACATACACATTCGATATGTTAAAGGTTGAGCAAATCTTTAATCAAATGGTCAAAGAAAAACATATTCATCTACCTTTCGGCTACAAGGTTCCGAGGCCAAAGGAGTTAAAGGGCAAGAAGTACTGTAAGTGGCATAACTCATTTTCTCATAACACCAATAGCTATATTGTTTTCAGGAACACAATACAGAAGGCTTTACAAGAAGGAATGGTATGATTTGCTAACAAACGAGAGAAAACTTTAGTTGATAAAGACCCGTTCCCAACAGCAGATGCAAGGATGGTGCAGACATGTAAGGAAGAAATGGAGCATGAGTCGGGAGATTCTTCAGTCAAGAAGCAGTCTGAGATTTTGGAAGGGAAAAGACCAATGTTCCAAAGGCTAGACGATCGGCCATCAGTTTTCACTAGGCTCACAGTTCTGACCTTCGTGGCTCATTTCCAGAAGAAGATGAGAAGTTTACAATGCACGTGCCTCATAAAGAGCTATTCTTCCTAGGGCATCGTTCCCAACTTACAAAAACTCAGAAACGATGGGAACAAAGAAGACGGGCTCAGCAAAAACAAGCGTTGGATGAGTGGTCGAATAAACACGTATATGCTTCCACAAATCAGAACATGCTCAGAATTTTCCCATCACAGTTCCGAGCAAAGGCTGAGTAAGAAACATTAGAAGAAGATTATTATGCAACGGAAGAGGCGACCGTAGAGCTCTTCGAGTTTAAAATACCATCGGAAGGGATGTTTTTTCCTATCCTCACAGCAGAACATACCAATCACCTCAAACCGTTGTACATCAAGGTGCATATCAACGGAAGACCTTTTTCTCGGGTTTTTATCGATAGAGAGGCTGTGTTGAATATGATGCCAATGGCAACCTTAAAGCATTTGGGCAAGGACCAATATGATCTATCTCCTACAAACATCTAGATGCTGAATTTCACCGGGGAGGCAGCCAAAGCAGAAGGGTTATCACTTTTGAGGTGGTTGTTAGATCTAAGGTTAGTAGGATTATCTTTTTTGTAATCACTGCAAAATTGGCGTATTCTGTCTTACTAAGTTGGGATTGGATTAATATGAACCATTATGTGCCGTCAACACTTCACCAAATAATGCTAATTTGGGATGAAGAACGAGTGGAAAGGATATCAGCCGACCCCAATCCGTTTTCTGTAGAAGTACATCTGAATAAGGTTGTGTTCTACCATATTACCTTTGACCCAAGTCATTACTCCAAGCTCACCATGACTCATAACCAGATCACAATAAAATGATTAGAAGATCAATGTTCTAAAACAGAGGACCCTGACATTTGGCATGCACCGGTTTCATCCCTTAGGACCCGTTAACGGAAGTGGATATCGGGGAACATAGGGAGAACAGAACCACAAAAGAAAGCTTGTGCTTAACTTTCGATCAACAGAATGCTCTAGCGGTACTAATTCGTAGGTACAAAGACTGTTTTGCATGGGATTATGATGAGATATCAGGGCTGGACAGAGGCATTGTGGAGCACTGCTTGTCAATTAAGGAAAGTTTCAAGTCTCATAAGCAGTCTACCAAGTGTTTTAATCCCGCTTTATTACCCAGGATCAAGGAAGAAAATAAGAAGTTGCTTCGGTGTAGTTTCATCCGTACTTACCTATACGCGGATTAGATATCCAATATTGTGCCTATTATAAAAAAGAACGGCCAGCAGCGGGTTTACGTTGACTTCAAAAATCTGAATTTAGCCATCCCAAATGATGAATACACCATGCCGATGACTGATATGTTGGTGGACTCGGCTACAGGAAACCAATTCTTAAGCTTCATAGACGGGTATTCTGGGTACAACCAGTATTCATAGCTGAAGAAGACACCAGGAAGACAACTCTTTGTTGCTCTAGATCTATCAATTTATTCGAATGATTAGTCATGCCTTTCGGATTGAAGAATGTTGGATTCACTTTGCAGAGAGCTATGAACCTCATTTTCCATGATCTTATTGGAAAGATCATGGAAGTCTATATTGATGACTTAGTGGTTAAGTCGCCCACTTTTTTCACAACAGCTACAGTGGTTGGAGCAAGCCTTCCTTCGAATGTGCCAGCACCGGTTGAAAATCAACCTAGCCAAGTGCGCCTTCAGAGTTTCAGCCGGTAACTTCCTCGAGTTCCTGGTACATCAGAGAGGGATTGAAGTGGGCTAGAACAAAGCAATACATCCGCAGCTCAAAGAGTGCCTTATCCTACAGGATTTCTCTGATCTATCCCATTTGCTATCTCAGGCTGTTAGAATAGAAGAAATAATCAAGGAAAAAGAGAAAAAGTGGTCAATTAAGTTTTCTCAATGGCAAACCATGATATCGGTAGTGGACGATGTTACTGATAATGAGGAAGAACAATTGCTAGATGTTATGGCAGCAGAATTAGTAAAAAGTGCATCATACATTTGTCATTTTCTGAAGCCTGGCAAAGGGAAAGAGGAAGCTTCTCCTACACGGCTATCCATATACACATTCGATGTATCTAAGGCTGAGCAAATCTTTGATCAAATAGTTAAAGACAAATAGATTCGTCTACCTTTCGGCCATAAGGTTCTGGGGCCAGAGGAGTTGAAGGGCAAGAAATACTGTAAGTGGCACAATTCATTTTCCCATAATACTAATAGCTGTGTTGTTTTCAGGAACACAATACAGAAGGCTTTACAAGAGGAAAATGTAAGATTTGCTAACAAACGAGAGGAAACCTTAGTCAATATAAACCCATTCCCAACGGCAAATGCGAGCATAGTGTAGACATACGAAGAAGACGTGAAACATGAGCTGGGAGATTCTCCCGTCAAGAGGCGGTACGAGATTTTGGAAGGAAGCAAACCAACGTTCCAAAGGCTAGACGGTCGGCCGTCAGTTTTCACTCAACTTACAGTTCTGACCTTCATAGCCCATTTCCAAGGGAAAGATGAGAAATTTACAGTGTGTGTGCCTCGCAAAAAGCCATTCTTCCCAGGTCATCATTCCCAGCTCATGAAAACTCAAAAATGGTGGGAGCAAAGGAGACGGGCTCAGCAGAAAGAAACATTGGAAGAATGGTCGGATAAAAAGGTATGCGCTTCCACAAGTCAAAATATGCTCAATATTCTCCCATCACAATTCCAAGCAAAGGCCAAACAAGAAACGGTAGAAAAAGATTACTACGTAATGGAAGAGGCAGCAGTTAAGCTTATCGAGTTTAAAATGCTATCGGAAGGGATGTTCTTTCCGATTCCCACGACAGAACATTCTAATCACCTTAAACTATTGTACATTAAGGCACACATCAATGGAAGACTTTTCTCTCGGGTTTTCATCGATGGAGGTGATGTGCTGAACGTAATGTCGTTGGCAACTTTAAGGCGTTTGGGCAAGGATCACCACGATCTATCCCCTATAGATATCCAAATGCTTAATTTTACCGAGAAGGCAGCCAAAGCAGAAGAGGTTATCACTTTTGAGGTGGCTGTAGGATTCAAGGTTTGTAAGACTGTTTTCTTTGTAATTACAGCAAAGCCGGCGTATTCTGTCTTACTAGGTAGGGATTGGATTCATGCAAAGCCGGCATATTCTGTCAACGCTTCACCAAATAATGTTAATTGGGATGAAGAACAAGTGGAAAGGTTACCAGCCGATCCTAATCCGTTCTCTGCAGAAGTACATATGAATGAGGCAGTGTTCTACCATTCTACTTTTGACCTGAGCTATTACTCCAAGCTCACCATGGCTCATAACCAGATCACAACAGAAGGGCTGGTGGGCCAGTATCCAAAAATAGAGGATTTTAACGTTCAGCATGCACTTGGTTTCATAGCTCAGGACCCATTAACAGAAATGGAGATCGGGGAACCTGGGGAGAACAGACCCACAAAGGTAAGCTTGTGCTTAACTTTCGATTAGCGGAAGGCTCTAACGGTATGATTCGCAGGTACAAAGATTATTTCGCATAGGATTATCATGAGATGCCAGGACTGGACAAAAGCATTGTAAAGCATTGCTTGCCAATCAAGAAAGGTTTTAAGCCTCATAAACAGCCTGCCCTGAGTTTTAATCCCACTCTCTTACCCAAGATCAAAGAAGAAATTGAGAGGTTGCTTTGGTGTGGTTTCATCCATGCTTGCTGATATACAGATTGAGTATCCAACATTGTGCCCGTTATTAAAAAGAACGGCTACAAATTAAAAAGGTACGATTCCTGTCACTTCACCTATTTGCGCCATCAAAGCAACGGGACTCGAGGGGGCATGTGTTGACATCATTTTTAGCTGATTCGTTGCAATGGTAATTTTCAGCCGAAGTCGATATGAATTCTGCCAACGGATGATGACGTCAAGGAGAATCTTCAGCTGCTGTACTCGGTCAACATCGGAACCAGGAGCCAATGAGCCATCACCCGCACACCTCGGCACGAACGATAAGACATTAACCTTCGTAACTATCAGGGACAGGCCACGAAGCAAGATCCTCTCCACGTTTGAAAGTCGGCAGCTGTGCCATAGCAAGTATAAAACAAGCAGGGATCCCAGATTGAAACGCCAACACTCATCTCAAACCAAATTACCAAATTTTTTCAATTTTTAATTCCTTTTTCCTCATTTTTTTTTTACTACTTCCATTTACAGTTTTTCTTACAGCTTTGTTTACATTTGCTTTACAGTTTTCTTTACTCCTTTGATTACAGATTTTCCCTTTGATGTTGTTTTGATTATCAATTCCAGTTAGTTTTGTTAGACGTTGAAAGAATGTGTTAGTCTAGTTTTATATCTGTATTTTATTTTAAGATGCAAACATGATATTTTAAAATGTGTTTATTATTCTCAATATTATAGTTTTTGCATATCTTTAAAAATATTTTTTATTTTCAATTTATTTATAAAAGGGTAAATTATCTTAGTGACACTCGAATTATTTCGAAATTCAAATTTTATCTTCCAACTAAAAAAAGCATAAAAACGTTTCTCAAACTTTTTAATTGTCTAGATCTTGCCCTTCTATCAGTTAATCAACGGTCAACTTATAATTCCACTAATTTTTAAGCGTATTTCGATAATTTTGTATTTTATATTAAAAAATATTATTATTTTATTTTTAAATTCATTTTTAAAATTTTCTTTTATCTTAATTTTTTTCTTTTACTTTTTTTTCTTCTTCCTCTTCCTTGCCGCCGCTGCAATTCATCTGTCTCAGCACAGAAAGAGAGACCCAATTTTGCCAGTAAAATTCTCAATGACTTGAATGTCATGGAAGTCAAAAGGCTGGCACATCTTATTATCAGTAGATTCCTGAAATTGACCCCAAGTACTCCAGTGAAGCTCCTTCATCTTCTGCGGATTCATTCGTGGAGTCTATTCTTGCTCGAGATAGCTAAATCCAATTGGAATTTCCTGACCTTCTAGGCGGATACTTTGATTACTAATTTTCTTCACTACTTGATTTCATTACTAGAATAAAGATGATAGCATCTGCGGAATAACCCGTAGTATTAGAGTTTGTTGCATTTTCAATTCAAGTAAGGGGCAAAACTCTTGTGACTATTTAAGATCTTATATCACATTCTATCTCTTCACTATCATGAGACTATGTACTTGGCAATTTACAATCTATATTCAATTGAAATAAAGAAACAACTTCAATGGTACAAGAATACGAGTAACATTCATTCATATGTCTCTCTTCATTAGCAACTTAGATTGAACTCTTCCATTGAACCATATGATTCACAGGATTTACCATTTATCCGCTAAAACATGACCTAACGTAGATAAGGCAAAATGCCGCATGTGACAGACAACCTCAAAATCTACAAGAAACGGTTATGTTAGTTGAAACCAACTAGGCATAGCATATTTTAAAACAATTTAGTATTTATCCCATTTGTATAGAAGAGGTATTCATATTTAGCAGAAATTGCTGTGGCGAAATTGCAACGGCAACAAGGAAGAGGAAGAAGAAAAGAAAGAAAAAAAAAATTAAGACAAAAGAAATTTTTAAAAACGAATTTAAAATTATCGAAATACCTTTAAAAATTAACGAAATTGTCATTTGACCATAACGGGAAGGTAAAATCTGGACGATTAAAAAGTTCGAGTAACATTTTTATGCTTTTTTTTAATTGAAGAGCAAAATTTAAATTCTGAAATAATTTAAGGATCACCAAGATATATAGTTTACCCTTTATAAAATCAGATAAATCTAACTCAATAACATAGTGTTCATATATATATATATATATATATATATATATATATATATAATCAAAATATATTTTTAGTTATTTTAGTCAATTCAACTATCACTTTATGATAAATTATTATAACAGATTTAATATATATATATATATAATTTTGATGAGAACAAAATTAGTATAAGCATTTACCCATAACTCTCAAATCGAGCAACCTTACAAAAGTAATTAATTTGTAATTGCTTTTCATAATCTAGATTGAAAATTCCAAGTTGTTTATCTAACTTTGTTAAAGTCAAATCACCTGCCGTTAATTGGCGTAAAATTGGTAGTGGCTGCACAAAACACTTGAATTACAAATGCTGTGCCCAACATGACATAACTAGCAAACATTAGGGACTTAAAATGTAATTTCTATAGCATTTTAACAAGATTTTTTGAAATTGCAAAATTAGCCATGCCCGATGTGGAAAAACCAAGAAGTCAAAAGGAAAAAAAAAAAATCACATATACTGCTGCCTTCCTGTTCCTGTGGGGAGGAACAAGTTCAGAAGCTGAGAATGTCTGCCAACCAAGAAAATCATTGCCACAACAGCAACTCCAACCCAGGTGAGTTACTTTAATTAGCTGCCAGAAAAACACTGCTACAAACAGTGATGTTTCTGAGAATCCCTCTTTGGAAATTGTTAGAAGTATTGAATTCGATTCATATGCTTGATCACATGGCTTTCACGTTCTTTCTTATCTGGGATCCTGTTTGTTTGGGGGATTTATTCGTAAAATTTTTCCTTCTTTTCTCTTTCTTGGTTGCAAGTTGTTGTTTGTTTTGTGGTTCTTTAAGAGGTCTTTTAGTTAGTTTTGTTTAGCGTTTTCAGAGTAATGTGGCTGACTCTGTCTTTGGTCTCAACTTTAGTTTGCCTGGAAATGGTTTCTTTGTTCTACTTTGTTTCCAAATAAGCAAACTAGGCTCGGATGTTAGCAAGGTTGAACCATTCTTGTTTAATTGAATTTCATTGAGCGAAAGTTCCTATGCACATGTATTTGGTGTATGCGGGTTGACAAGGTAGAGGCTTTTCTTATTTTCCTTTTTATTTATTGGGGAAGGAATCGGAGACTCTCTTTGGATATATCTTTTGATACCTTGAAAACCATCTATTACGGGGATCCATCAACATGAGGGGCTTTTGCAAGGAATGAGAAAAATGCTTATTTGGTGTAAGATCAATTGATCGCATTTAAAAAGGCAGAAAGCAGCTAATTTAATTTATTTACTTGAATTTACCAAGGCAAGATGAGGATGAATGTAAAGTGCATCATTGGACACTTAATCTATAGCTATCCATGTGTATAAGTACTGAATTATAAGATACTGAAGTTTCTAAGTTAGTTGATTTATCAACAACACATGCCAAAAGATATCCAATTTGCTAGATTGTTTGCACTACTCATTTAGACAGTGATTATTTTTTTGTCAAATTGACTCACTTGCAGTAATTCAAAGAACGAGAGTAGTAGTTCAGAACAACCATGGGGAGAAGCTTGTGGGAATACTACATGAAACAGGGTCCAAGGAGCTTGTGATCATGTCTCATGGATTTAGATCTTCAAAGGTTGGTTTTTGCTATCTATTACTCTGTGGATCTACCAGGATAAAAATCTCTGGATATTGCTGTCTCTCATTGATGCTTTTTATTTAGTTGTGTAAATGATGTAATCATGACCATATTTGTTTTTCTGTTTCTCCAATGAGCATCGTGCAGATTTTCCATCGTCCCTTATATATAGCTGCTCAGAGCTATTTCTCTACAAAAAATTCACACTGTTGTTAGATATATGCATCGATACAAGCTATAGATGTAACACTCTTGCCATATACATCTTAGTCTCTTACCATGGCATGGCATGACTCTTCTAAAGAAGACATGCTAACTGTATTGCGTGCTGCCATGACTTATTAGTTTTCTTTTTCTATACATGTTTGTGTATTTGCATACTTGTAGCTCAAGAAGTTATATGCCTAGTGCTTTCAAATTCCTCAAATTGTGAATACGGATGGTAATATTGAATGTGCACTAAATTCAACATTTGTTTTTCGAAATTTAAACCTGTTTCTCCACTCCTAGCTTACAAAATGCTCTGCAATTCACTGTCAAGGATTTTGAGATCACCCCAGAACTCTCTTTACAAAATATCTTTCAATGCACATAGTGGATTACACTTTATTTCTATGAACTATTTTATCACACACCGGAAAATCTTATACTTCATTGTATCATTTTCTCTTTTGTACTTTATTATTTATTGTGCAAGGTAAGATTTTGTGCACTTAGGAGTATGACCTTTTCCCCTTCACCTTTCTTTCCTCATAACTCAGGATCGGATTCCTATGGTGAACCTTGCTGCTGCTTTTGAAAAGGAAGGAATTAGTGCCTTCCGCTTTGATTTTGCTGGTAATGGGTAAGTGATGAGCAATAAAGTTATGTGATACTACTCCTTGGTAGTAAACATATTAATTAGGCTAATGTCTTTCCTCTGTAACTAATTTTACTCTTTTACAAGGCAACTTACTTTTCTAAGATATATGGGAACTAATAGAAGAAAATAGAACACAAAAGTAATCATTTAAGATCTTCAAAGAGGCTTCTTTTTGAATGAATGTGGAAGGATTCACTCTAGAACTATTATAGGAGCCTAGGAGGATTAAGCCATTGCATGATATTGATGTTTCAGCATATATTTTGACAGCATCCAGTAAGTTTCCCTTTTCGTGTAGCAAGAATAATTCCTTTGATATTACATCAAAACTCTATTTATCACCTAAAGTTGTGAATATATTTAACTTTTTGACTTTCTTATTAAAAAGCAGTGGTTAATATATATATATTTTTTCTTTGTTATCCTTCCAATATTGTTACCTTTTCGATACTAAAGCTGTGTAGGAGAAAATTGGATATTAATGTAAAGCTTATAGAAGCAATTTTGCTAATGAAAATCGTCAGATTATTCCTTTCTTTCAAAATGTTTGTGTTCCCATAAATAATGCTTTAAAAACCTTTTCTTCTACATTCAGTGATTTGTGCTTTCTCTATGTGATTGGTTTGCTCTGTGCACCTCCTGTTAGACTTGACCTATATTCCTTTCCCTCTCCTATGGTTTATAAGCCTCTTGAAATGTGTTTGTAAAGCTTGGGGGAAAAAAATTTTAAATTTCAAAATGTAGTCAGTTTTCCCTGCCCTGCCAAATGGACGGAACATTTTGCCAAGCTTTCTTGGACAAAATTCTTACTTGTCTCAGTGCCACAAGTTCCAAACACCCCCGCCCCACCCAGTAGCCCCATGTGGTCCCTTAGAAGCCCGAAGTTGGTTGCAGCTATCAGTCTCCTTGAAAACAAAGGTTTAAGCTTGTGGGAGTTGAAGGCGAATCTTGCTTTTCAGTGAAGTTTAAAACTGCATGATTGCTTCTGGATCATCCACCCCAACACCAACTCCACCCCCACCCCCCAAAAAAAAAATATATATATATTATTTTGGCTACATAAAGTTGATTATTTCATCTCAGAGAAAGTGAAGGATTATTTCAGTATGGTAACTACCGCAAAGAGGCAGATGACATACTTTCAGTGGTTCAACACTTCCATACAGAGAAACGCCTTGTGGCTGCACTTATTGGGCATAGTAAAGGTATAACATATGTCAACCTTGTTAGACCTTCCATCCCCATACATTCCCTGCCTCCCAGACCAACCCCCCAACTTGCATGGGCAGTCAAAGGCTCCACAAGAAAACCAACAGAAAAGATTGCAAATGACATCCCATTTAATGGAACAGAGATACCATTATCCATGTCAATGTTATAAAACAACAGTCATGGCAAGGTCATAAGCAGATGTTAAGTTACTGGCATAATCAATATGATCCGATAATTGTCTCACACGTTATTCGTACAACTTTCTGTGTCTTGATTAAGTGGCCCTAGATGAAGGGAGTTAAAATACAATGAATGCGCAGGAGTTTTTACAAGTGGAAAAGCTGGAAAGAATGCTTTAATATTATGGTATCTCTAATTTTGGGAGTGAGATTAGTGGTTAGATTGGATTGAACCAGTAAGAAAATGTCTAAATCATCATTTCCTGCATGTTCACTAGGAATTACCTCATTCAAGAAAAATATGGATCTATTCCTTGTGCTTTTGAGTGGGGATGCAACTGTCACCTTGTAAAGAAGTTTGTCATGGTTTAAGAATATGGCTACATGATATGATTCGCATCAACAACAGAACGATCACAAGATTTTTATATTACCTATTCAGAAGATGAGCCTAATGGTTGCCGTATAGTATGTGTCATGCAAATAATCAAATGATTTTCATTGCATCACTTATTTCTTGGACAAAGCATGCTTTTATATGGACTTCTTACAGGAGGAAATGCTGTGCTCTTGTATGCTTCAAGGTATAGCGATGTCAAAACCATTGTCAATATTTCTGGCCGTTTTATTCTGGAGAGAGGAATTGAAGGTCGTTTAGGAAAAGACTTTCTGAAGAAAATTGATCAAAATGGATTTATTGATGTCAAGAGCAGAAGGGGTAGCTATCCGTCTCATTAATGTTTCTTCTATGCATTTTTTACTTCTACATTTTACAGAAAAAGACTGTAAATTAGTGTCTTTTTTATGTACAGCAGAAAAAAGAGGAATGTCAAATTTATGTAAAAAATATTTCCAGTAGGAGGTTTAGTTGCCCCAAGTCAAAGGATCAGCTCAGATGCCACTGTTTCTAATAAATGCAGGGAGATTTGAGTATCGCGTAACCAAGGAGAGTTTGATGGACCGACTAACAACTGATACTCTGGCAGCATGTCAAGCAATCCCCCAAAACTGTAGGTAAGGAATCATTGCTCAATAGTCAATACAGATGTCCGGACAAGTCATCCATTGTACAATTTCATTTATAGAATCCATCCCTATAATCATGCTTCTGGAATTTCTTGCAGAGTAATGACAATTCATGGTTCAAGAGACGAAATGGTGCCAGTTGATGATGCTTCAGAATTTTCCAAGCATATAGTCAATCACAAACTACACATAATTGAAGGTGCTGATCATGAATTCACTTCACATCAAGATAAGTTGGCCTCGTTGGTACTCAATTTTGTAAAGGAAGGATTATTCACAGGCAAAACTACAGAGAGACTTATTCAATCCCGATTTTGATATGAGTAGCATTATTAGTCAGCTTGAGCAGCTTTTATATACAAGAACACTTAGCCATGTCATGCTGCTGCTGAACACCTATGCGATTTTTCCTTGCCAGTGAGATTGTTTCATATCTGGAGGCACAAACTACAGAAGCCACTTGAGATTTATTCCTATTGTATATTTAGTGTTGTTGAGGCACTTGGAATAAACACATTGAAACAGACGCTTAAAGCATTTGATATGGATGGCTATTGGTTTTCTATCCTGAGCATTTAGCAATTAGCATTCTAGTTTTGCCATTCATTCCGCAGTATGAATGAGCGAGACGCAATCTTTGGACTTCTATTTTCCTTTTATTTCCCTTCTTACTTTGTTCATGGTCTGGAATTCAATATATAACACACAGGTAGATTTCATTCCCCTCGTGGCATTTAGATGAATACCCCACAACATTCTAAATTTAATAGGTTTACTTTTACATCAACTCAAGCTTTGATTGATTTGTTTCAAATATTCGCATACAGTTCTAGCATTAGGCAACAATTACTTTGCCATGTAGCACAGAGAACTCATAATAGCATCATATTGCTGAGACAAAAAGGCAACTAGAGTCTACTCCGCTCATACAAAGATTTACAAGGCGCAAAGAACAAGAAAAAAACAAGCAAACAAAAAAACTACCCGACACAACAAAATCCCACAGGAATGTTGAAGGTTCCCAGAGATACAACGCTCATCTATCCTTGATACAGGGGTTAAGATCAAGACAACCACCCTTGTGCCGATGTCTGTATAATTGTTCTAGTTTATGCAGCAAGAGTCTTTGGTTTAACACCTATATTTCTCCAAGAAACACTGGGCATTATCTGCTTGGTATCAACGCGATATTTAAACTTGATGGCAAAGTTCAGTAGTGAGTCGAGAAGAGAGTCAGAAAGAAGATGAGGCTTCAGACCCAGTTCAATAAGCTTAGTGTGCTTAGCATTGTAGTAATGCTCTTCTGCCTCTACTCGAGGGTTGGGCACAGATATAGTTTGCACCTCAAGGCCAAGTTTCTCTCCTGCCTTCGTGACAAGGACTGCAAGCTGATTGACAGAGAATTGCTCTGTAAACTGATTGAAAACCCTAAACTCACCTCGCTGTGCAGGATTGGCAATTGCAAGCTCCACGCACTGAACTGTGTCTCTTATGTCCAGGTATCCCCTGGTCTGCATCATACATACAGTATTCATCAAAAATGTCCAGTGGCTCCATAAATAGTCAGGGTGGGAAAGAACTAGATCAAACAAAGCTCAATTGAGGCACAGGCAAACTTGATAACCAGACAGGCAGCCTAAATCCCACTGCAAAGCCTCCTCTTCCCCACCCCACCCCCAGTCTCTTTTCCCCTCCCACTACTGTATTGAAGAAATCGAGCTACTTCCCAGTTTGATCAAAAGATTACATGTATAACTTAAGGCATTATGAAGAAACTGTCTTGCATATCTATACATGGATGCATGTAGTCAACAAAAATGAATTGCATGCTAAAGCTGATAATGGTCGAATAACAAATAAAAACAAACAAAAGGAAGAATAGCACCACCAAACCAAATGAAACACTCTGGAACTTTTAGGAAACAAATTGTTTGCAGAACAATGTGATATTCATGACCATGATATGATTCTGAATCTGTAGTTTCCTGATTAACTATCTCAATCATGAGAAACTAAGAACAACTTAGCCTCCTTCCAGCCAGAAAAAGTACTTTTGGCAGGAAAGCTAAGGATTTGCTAATTCCTTGTAATTTCTCTTGTGTTTCGAACTGCCAAACAAACCCAACGTCAGTTAATATAGCAAGCAGATAGAATGCTATACTTTTCAACTATACCATGTTGTACTCATTTTTTGAAAAGAACCTCAAAACTTGAAAATAAGCTTCTTCTTCTGTTCACCAAAAGGTATAAATTCTATCATAAGAATTATCCATTTTCAGAAAATTTCTTCAATCACCAGGGGTAAAAAAATATTGAATAATTAAAACCGATTAGTTTTGAAGTGGAATAGCAATATAAGTAAGAAAGAAAGACCTGGCCCCCTTTTCCATAGACAGTCAATGGATGACCAACGGCTGCCTGAACACAGAACCGATTCAATGCAGTTCCAAATACTGCATCATAGTCCAACCTATTACATAACTCCTCATGCATGGCAGTCTCATCCGTTCGTACACCATAGACTACCCCCTGGTTCAGGTCAGTGGCTCTAATTCCCCAAGCCTTGCAAGTAAATGCTATATTGTGGGAGTCATGCACCTTACTCAAATGATAGAAAGAACTTGCTTGCTTGGGATAAGGGAGAGTGTCCATCCTTCCATTGTGAGTAATCGTAATGTAACCTTCCTCAATATCTATGTTCGGGGTCCCATATTCTCCCATGGTCCCAAGTTTCACTAGATGGCACTCCTCTCTAAACTCCTTTATTGCAAACAACACGTTAAGTGTTCCAATCACATTATTGTGTTGGGTGAAGACAGCTCTTGACCTATCAATCATGGAGTATGGAGCAGACCTCTGCTCTCCAAAGTGTACCACAGCATCAGGTTCAAATGATTTGAAAGTCTCAGAAAGGAACTCAAAATCACATATGTCACCAATATAAAGTTGGATATCCTTGCCAGTGAGGGATTTCCAACACCGGATGCGATTATGAATTGATGAGATAGGTGTGAGGGAATCAAGGCCAAGCTGATGGTCAAAGAGGCGACGAACAAGGTTGTCTACAACGGCAACTTCATAATTTTTGTTTGATAAATGAAGTGCAGTAGCCCAGCCGCAGTAGCCATCACCACCAATGACCATGACCTTCTTTCGATTGACAGCATCACTATCATTTTGGTGGGAACCAGAGCCAGGCTGAGTTTTGGATTCTTGACTCAAAGAAACAGCCATAGCATAGATGGTAGAACATCTTTTAGACTTTTTCTGAGGCAACACAAGCTTCCTCGCTGATGATTTCGCAAGTGACCAACTAAAATATGTAGGAAAAATAGATGGGCCTTGGTTCACCAAGGTGGTGCTCTTTTGCATCTTGCTGCTTGAAGAGAAATTCAAAGTGCAGGAGGTGGAAAGCAAATGTGCCATAGTAGCTACCAGTTAGATTAGCTGCAAAAAACAATATCAACTTGTAAGATCTGTTTTCAAGATATTCTAGTGCTCTCTCCAATTGCAAGGAATGAGATAATCATAGGTCTTAGACAGAAAACTTAGTGAGAGAAGTAAAGCCCGTAGAGTTAGCAATCGGAAACAGCTACAAGAAACTGAAGGTTGTAAGGAAATAAACTGATACGGTAATTTATAAACCAGAAAAACAAAACGTAGGCCAAAAGTCCATAAACAACTCAGAAAGATAATGCTAAAAAGCTCTTCGTAAATAATACTCTTCTGCACCAACCTCAAATCCTGAATTAGTATTGCAAAGTAAGCAAAGTCTAGAGCACTCTTATATCAAAAATTACACCAAAAGTGATATTCAACAACTTAAGTGAATGCTAAACATTACTGGTCCATGATCAATTCACTCTATCAGCAACGTTGGGCACTCCCTTTTGCATTTATTAATTCACTTTGAATCCCAATCATTAGCCCCATTAACATCAAGAAATTCAGTGCAACACAAGAATCCAATAAGATGCAAATTCCCCAAAATAGAGCACCCCACATACAGATAAAGTTTATGTTTTTTTCCCAAAAGATCTTTTCCCCGGGACATTTTCTTACAGATAAAAAATCCGCCATTTGAAACCCAAGCTCTTATCCCACCAAAAAAGACCTCTGCTCTCTCTAACCCACAACTTGAATTCAAAAACTAACTCAGAATATATACACAAAAATAAATTAAAAGCATGAAAAATTACAACAGTGTTCCTAAACAATCAAAAAAACAAGGAAAAGAAAAAAAAAAAGCAAGCTACTTTTGTCGACTCATTGAAGAGTAAAGGAAAAACAAAAGCATCACTATACCTTGAAAAGATAGTGAATCACAGAGAGTGCAGTTCAAAAGAGTCTCTTGAGCTCACTCGTATGACTCTGAATACGGACAAATATGTTCCGGTCTCCGGGAGTGTGTATTCCGCTTCAAGGTTTCTCCTTGTGGAGAAGCATCAGCAGAAGCAGAACGGGATATTCGTTTTATCATTTATAGCGTTAGTTTTTGGAAATTATTAGAGACCCCCATGTTTTGAATACTTTTATCTTGCTCCAAGAGGGTTTTTTTTTTTTTTTTCAGTTAGTTTTACTTTAAGATGTTAGAATAATTATAATACTTTCTATAAAAGCAAAGCATCTTTAACGTAAAAAATTATTTTTTATACTATTCAAATTTGATATCAGTACTTATGGATTATATTTTGTTATATTATTTTATAATTTTTTTAACTTTTATTCAAAATTTTATACCAAGTCAAATAGTAGCAATTTTATTCATTTTGATTATCCTATGTTTAGTATACTGACCAAATTCAGAAAATCAATCTCATATTTTAACTTAATTTTTACATAAGCTAGAATAAAATTTATTTAAAAAAATTTATTCTGGTACATTATAGTCTTTTCAAATAATCTTTCTTTAAAATAAGTAAAAAGTTAAAATCACACCCTTAAAATATTCAACTTTAATTGGTTCTTTTTAATGCTTAAGTTACATGTAAATGTACAAAAATTAGTTTTGTGGTAAAGAAAAAAAAGGATCTTTTGCAATTTTAACAGTACGAATCCTCTGGTGCATGAACAGAGTTACTGACGATCTATATATCTCCATGAATGGTTACATCTGCTCCTGAAAGGACTTAAGTTCCAAGCATATATGTACAAAGAGTTTCACCGTTTATCCTGGCAATGATAACATGACCCTAATGTTCTCCATGGATTGCAAGAAAGAAGTTACTCAAGAAAATAGTACATATTATGCCCCCAAAACAAAAAATTCTTGCCAAAACTTCACACAAAGTTCACAACGGGAAGATCTGCATACCAAAAGAACAAAATATAATAGGTGATTTCCTTTTCTCTTGGTTACAAATCTGTATACCAGTATCAATGCTGAATGCTTATCGAATCCTACGAAGATAACAGTAGAATATCATAAACCCACAAAATCTGCAGTAATTGTGGGGCACAGAGTATGGTGACAACAACTCAAAGAGTAGGGTGACTGCCATCCAAAATTCAGCACCACCTTCGCATCTAACTAGTTAAAGGGTCAAGCCGCGGGAACCTTTTTGCCATGCTCAATAAAGAATATTGCAGATTCTGCAACCTGGGATTCCACAAAGTGGAGAAAATCATTTAGCAAAGACAAACTAGTACAAAGAATTGTCTCTTTTCTAAGAAATACAGTTCTTAGATTTGTCATAGATCCATGAGAAACAAAACAGCATACGATTACCAAGTAAAAAATTTACAAATATATCTGATGAGAAAGTGAGTGCTTCTTAATTTCCTGATTCATTCACAAACAAAACTTTATACTCCACACATGCAGGAGGAGATTAGCTCCAATATCAGCCAAATACAGTTTTATGAAAAATGGACCATTTGCAGAAAACATGACTTGAGAAAATTACGTCTGGCCATGTTTCTGTGATGAAGTCCACTATTTCAAAAAAATATCTCCCTGAACATCAATCTGATCCTTCTCGGTTGGCCCCTGCAACCAGGCAACAGAGTATGTTAAGCGATAGAAACAACACCATTGTGCGATAAATCTATCATTTGCATATTACCTTAACAACAGATGCTCCAGTGGCAAACTTCTTCCCTAATCTCTTTGAAGCATCGCTAATTTTACACCTAAGAAATAAGATGCCAGGTCAGAAATTTGTGACCCATATTATACTTTATACGATCTCAAATATGCTTTGACTGCAATTAAATAAAGTAACATCAGACTCACCAAAGAGGTCTAGCCCCTTTATGGAAGTGATGCATTTGCGTTTATTCCGGACAACTTTTTCAATGACAACTACTTGCTTTTCCGGTACAACAGTTCCATCATCCGGTGTCAGTATTTGTTAATCTTTTGACAACTTATCTAGGATCAAACAAAGTCAAGCGTAATTACTTGGTTTCAAAATTTTAGGCATCAAAAGAAACAGAAATTACTGCATGATCTGAAATTCATCACACATTTTCTCACTTGAAGATTGTTTTGCTAATTCAGATTCTTTCTTTCACTGTGCCAAGCAGGAAAATAATTAAAACCCTACCAGAACTGTCTATTTGGGCAATGTAACAATCACGTTTCCAAGATGCCCAGAAAAATGCATAATTCAGTATCAGGCTAAACATAGCACTAACGAGATGAAGATGCGCAAAAAGATAACAAATACACCTATATTCAACAGCAATACCATGTTCAACAAGAAAGGAAGGGATTGAATGCAGTAGCTAAAAGGTTTTTATAGAAACACAAAAATGCACTGTTCTACTGAATTACAAAAGAAGATTAAACAACATGTCTTGGTAAACATCCAAGTTTTCTTCCTTGTAATCAACAGATCAAAGAAGTAATAGAAGTAACAAGGAAGAGTCCTTCAGAGAAAGAAAGTAATTAAAAATGACACTTATATATGGGTGTTGCATCTTAAAAAGGTTTGTATGTCCTCCTAATGTACTAACTCTCAATTTCAATCTCAGGATGTTTTACCACCATGGATTTCATTGGAGGCCTACCAAAATCTCATTCCAAGGATTCTATTATGGTAATAGTGGACAGATTCACAAAGTTTGGGTATTTTATAGGCTTAACACATCCATTCTCAGCCCAAAAAGTTGTAAAAGTAATGTTTGATCATGTCATTAAAATCCATGGACTTCCAGACTCCATTATGAGTGATAGGGATAAGATCTTTGTGAGCCAATTTTGGCAGAAACTTTTCAAAAGAATACGAGTTAAACTGAAGCTCAATTTAGCTTATCATCTTCCAACCCATGGGTAGACAGAGACGGTAAATCAGTTTCTAGAGATGTACTTGAGGTGTTTTATAAGCCAGAAACGATAGAAATAGAATGAATATCTAAACCAAGCTCAACGGTGGTACAATACTACCTATCACTCCACTATCAAGATGGCTCCCTATAAAGCTTTGTTTGGTCAAGTGCCACCCTATCCAGATTACTTCCTAGAAAATCATAAAGAAAATGCCATTGAAGCAGGAAGAATGCTGGAAGAGAGAAGCAGAATTGGTAGATTACTTAAGGAGAATATCTCCCAGGCTAACAACAGAATGAAACATATGGCTAATAGACATAGAACAGAGAGACTTTTGAAATTGGAGATTGAGTGTTTCTCAAGTTGCAGCCTTACATATAACGTTCTTTAGCTCAAATGAGGAATATGAAGTTAGCTTCTAAGTATTTTGGTCCCTATCAAGTAATTGAAAGGATTGGAGAAGTTGTTTACAAACTCTTACTACCGCACAGAGCTAAAGTGCATCCAGTATTTCATGTCAGTCTACTTAAGAAAAAGATTGTGCAAGGAAGTTTGCTCAAGTGGATCTGCCACAATTCAGGAATGATGGAGAGTTCTTGGTGGAACCTAATGCTATTTTACAAAGAAGATTGGTGAAGAAAGGGAACAAAGCTATTGTACAATGGCTAATTCAATGGAATAATCTCCCAGTTGATGAAGTAATCTGGGAGTATGCAAAAGACATCAAGAAGAAATAGTCGGATTTAATCCTTGAGGAGAAGAATGAGATAAGGGGGAGGGAGTTTTAATAAATTCAAGGAACGATGACGTTCTACTTAGGAGCTGTTATACAGAGGAGATAGTATGCATAAAACAATGTCGTCCTGTTTAGTATGGCGATAGCATTTAACGGAGGTGGTTAAGGCAAATCCAATAGTGGGAAGAAAGAGTCAGTGACGACTGAGATTTATTTGGAGCAACGGTCATCACTAGAAAAGGAAAGGAAAAACTGTTGGGAAGGTCGTCGGCTATGTTCATTCTTTTCTATCTGTATTTTCCTTCCCTACAGTCATCTTCTTTCCCTCCAATGTAATCAATTGCCCAGATTAATAGAAATTCCTCTTTCTTCTACATTTCTTTTTCACTTTCTGGTTTAGTTCTTAACAGAATCATTTGCTTGTTCGTAGATAAGAACCAAAACAGTTGGAGTAATGAATGTCATATGGGATATGGCTAGCTGATTATTATACAAAAGAAATTATATGGTGGTGTTATGCTGATTTGCTTTTCAAATTTGGGAAGTTGCATTCGAAACTATCGCATTGTGGAGTCGTAGGCACCGAATGCATCTATCTATTATGAACCTCGTGTAAATATCTTTCTCTTTCTTCTTTTCCTTCGATAAAAAATGAAGTTTCTCTTGGCACACAAGTTTTTTAGCACATCTAAAAAGGAGCTAAGATTACTTTTTGTATTGATAGAGATTTGTAATGACAGTAATTCGAATACAAATTGAATCAGATCCATCATTTTTTCATTCAATACAGGATTCTCTAATTCATATGCATTCGAGAATTGAATCAGCAATTTCATTAGAAAAAGAGAAGTTCTAAAGTACGTTTCTTTCTTTAACCATTTCAATGACCTAAAGCGTTTCTTCAAAACCCCATCACAGACCCAGAATCTACAAAAACAGTGAAAGGAAAAAATTTTACCAACAGTTGCAAAAGCTCCATGTCCACCTGAAGATATTCCTACCCCTTGAAGCTGCTCTGAAACTTTCTCCGCTTCTTTACCATTTGCCTCTATATTGTCATCTTGCATTTATGGACTTAGATAGATAAGGATTAGATTGAGATTAATTTGTTAAAATTTAATAAAATATTATTAAATATAAAATAAATATAAAATTTAATTATTAATGAAAGAGAAAAAATATAATATGTTGTGAGTATATGATAATTGTCGAAAAATAAAAATTATTTAAATTAAAATTTTTGTTTGGATTGAGAAGTGTTTTTTCCCAATAATACTATGACAATCATATTATTTTAAATACGATTGTCATGGTTTGCAAGATTCTTTTATAAATTAGAGATGTCTTGTTCCAAAATTTATCCCTTTACTCTTCGAATTTTTCTTTCTATTAAATAACTCCCTTAACTATTAAACTTTATAAATTTCATTTCATCTTAAGAATTTAAACTTGGAGAAGACCAAGTACCAAGCTTTCATTTAACAATTTTCAGCTTCTAGTAGATGAAGCAACTTTCAGGTTAAGTAACATCTTTTACAAAGCATTTATATATCTCTCTTTCTATTTTTGATTAATGTCTTTAATATATCTATATATATTATTCAAGAATTTAAGTTATGAGGCATGTCTTTTTATTCAACGAGAATCCAATTCTTTTTAAAATTCAAATATATTATTATTTTTGTATTATAGTTGTATTTATTGATGATCATTCCTTCTACTCTATATATAAATATTCAATTCCTATCTCCTGTAGACTTTCAAGTTGTGACTAAGACCTCAAAACCCCAGAAATAGCCAATATATTCACTGTAGGTTTTTCGATTTTCCATTCATGTCTGATGATCCGGCTTCCGTTCTTGTCTAATAATCTGACTTTCTATTTCTATTTTCTCCTTTTCTTTAGTATTTGGGATGCCATTGTGCACAAATCAGTTAGCTAAACTACTACAAAGTTAAGATTTTCAACATTTCAAATTGAGTGAAACGCTTATATAGACCCAATATAATTTAAGTTGTAAAAAATAAAAAACAATTTATCTCGAGCAATATGAGTATTATCCCTAGTAAAACGTTAAAAGAAAAACGGCAACCTTTGATGAAAGCAATAAAGCTCTGGAGCATTCTGATTTACCCATGGCTTGCATTTCTCAAAATCCGGGCCAAATTCACAGTACTCAGCCGGAATTAATTTTTTTTTTAAAAATACTATTATAAATAAATATTAATGATAAAATAATTCACATTTTTATGATTTTAAAATAAATAGATCCAATATTAATCTTTAAATTTATAATTTTATTATAAATTTTTTTTAAAATATTAAACATAATTCCATTAATCAAAATGCACAATTTTTTTTCGAATTCAATCTTCTAAGTAACATTGACAATACTAATAAAGTACTTTGTATCCTTTTTAATACACCTTTTTTTTTTTCAATTTCAATCTTCTAAATAACTGTAGAAATTTGAGGGTAGATTGCAGCCGTATAAAATTCCACTTTCAGCTTGAGGGCATCCAAGAAATCCAATCTTGTTACGTCGAGTAGGATTTTTGGTTTATGATTTAAGACAAATTTGATAATCTAATTTAACACTTAAAACTAAATAAATAAAGTATTTATTTTATTAAATAAATTTAATAACGATTAATATTAAATGTGTTTAATAACAATTTTTTTTATCACTTAATTTGATTAAAATAAATTGAAATTCTATTATAAATTTTAAATGAATTAAAAATTATTTAAATCTGAAATTTTAAATACTTATTTAATTATTTATATTTAATTTAAATTACAATCAAATATAATATAAAAATAAATTATAAATATTTTTAATTTTTAAAATTTAAAATTTAAATATTTAAATTTCAGTCTTCACATCCTAATTTTATGCAACGAGCTCTTCCAATCCGTTCGTGGGGAGCAGCTGATGTTAGGCGCAAACATTGTGTTCCGAGCCAGTCATGTGGGGTGATTGGGCTGACCCGTATACGAATTTGGACATTTGCTTCACGGAGGACTGAATTGCACATTGCACCTGAAATACACAGCAAGAGAAATTTTTAATCAATTAAATTATTATTTTATTATAATTTCCTATGATTTCTATAGAGTAACGATGAAGTATGCATACAATTTTTATGTGAACATCATTTTATAAATCACAATTTTTGAAATGTTATATGTTTTTACAAAATACAAATTATAATTGTGTAATATTTGTGGTTTACAAATATCAGATCCACCAAAGAATAGAATTTTGCTTCTTGAAGGGGAGCATACAAATTTCTGATTTTGCATAAAGCTGTCCTTCCACAATGGATGCTTGTAGACATAGACGGATTTAGGGGACCCCAAAAATTTTTTAATTTTTTAAATTTGTCTTAAAATTTTCAAAAATTTCTCTAAATTTTTATATTTTATCTTCCCAAAAATCTTTTAAATATTTCGCTAGTGGAACTTTACTCCTTCCAACCCCTCATTCCCGATTCTGTCCCTGCTTACAGACCCGTTGATAATATTATACACAAAATTTGATATATAATTTCTGTTATAAATAATACAAGTTCTCAAAAGCACAGGATACACATGCGCAGAGTGCACCTAAGAATTTTCGTTTTTATTTTTCCTATGGGAGGGGATGTTTGTGTGCGTGGGTGGGAAGGGACAGGGAGTTGGTTGAGGTAGGCTCCCAGCTCCTTTAAATAGAACTTTGTGTAAAGCTGATTGCACTTTTCGACACCTGCACCATGTCCTTTCGTCCCCAAACAAAGCGAGTAGTGTTAATTGGGGGACGGATAGTGGTTTGTAGCTGGCACGCATCAATTATTTGAGAATCTTAATTGGGATTATAAAATAATTTTTTAATTCAAATATTTGAGATTATAAAATAAATTTTTTAAGCATATAAACATATATATATATATATATATATATATATATATATTTTCAAATACTGTCTCGACAAAATTATAAATGCAATGTTATCAACATATTTTAAAAAAAGAATTAATAGGTTGATAATTAGTCAAAATTTAGTTTCAACCTATTACAAAATTCATCATACTAAATAAGACTTCCTTATCTTTGAAACTCTTGTTATTTAATAATGTAATAAATGCTGAAAATTTTAATAAATGTATTTGAAAATAATTTATATAGTGGTGATGGATGGAGTTCAACAAATATACAACATAATATATTGTCACTTTGTCATCTATTAAATCAAAGTTATATGATATTCTTTCAAATTTTCACAGGATATTTAAGGATTGTACTCGAACTATACCTCATTTGAAAAGAATACGTCTGAATTAAATAAAAATTAAAAAATATGAGATAAACGTAAGATAAAAAAGAGATAATATGATGCTTTGTAAATAAATAAGAGTTTTTTAAAATAAAAATTTTAATTTACACTATGTTTGATTCACAAATGAAGAAGGAGGAATGAGAAAAACTTATACTTCTATTATGAAAAAAATAAATGTAATTTATTTTCATTTTGTTTGAATGGGGTAGGAGAGTAGAAGGGAAATAAATGACAAATATTATTTTAATTTATATTCTAATTCTTTTAAATTTAGACTGGCTATTTTTTTTCATACAGAAGAGCTCTCCCCTCTTAATCTACCTTCCCTCATTTTTTTCTTTTTTTAATCAAGTGACGTAAATCATTTATTTATATTTAAATTTACATATTCTTTCTTCTCCATCTTTCCACCCTCATCATAAATACTAATGACTGTATTTAGGAAGAAACTTTTTTCAATCCTAATCAAAATTTTAATTTAAAATAATTTTTATTTTTTAAAAATTATCATATACTTACAACACATTATATTTTACTTCTATCATTAATAATTAGACATTACATTTATTTTATATTTAATAATATTTTATTAAAATTTAATAAATTCATTTCAATATACCTTCTTTTCAAGAAAGGAGAAAAGAAGTCCTCTTTTGAGCAGGATTTGAATCTCAAATAGTGGACTGGGACATGAGTTTGGCTAACCGTGTGACTGATACCCTCTTTTCTGAGAGAGTGACACCTCTCTTCTCAACTTTCATGGGACATTGTTGGATGTGACCTTCTGCCAAACTACCATAAAAATTTAAATAGTTTTTTACTAATAGCATCTTAGCAATATATCATTAAAATAAATTAATCAATTACACAATAAATTAGAGTTTAAAATAAAAAGATAAATCACACTCTAAATGGTTAAAATATAAAAGACATAACATAAACAAACGCACTGACATCATTTCCTAATCAAGTGCTTTTGTCATCCTTGCCTACAGTAAGTTAAAATATCTTCTTTTTTTTTTTAAGAATTGAGGGGAAAAGACAATGAGCAAGAAAGAGAGAGGAGAAAATATGAGATGTAGTTAAATATCTAATTCGAGACTTATATTTTGAGTATTAATTTTTTATCATTAAAATAAGTTATTATCGACTTATTTCACAAGTAATAAAAAGGTTTAGATGTATTAGTAATTTTTAATATAGCCTGAGCATGAGATAAAGGATCCAAATCTAATTCAAGTTGAAAAGATAGTCCATAAAAATGGAATAAAGCATACCGATAAGAAGATCAAAAGACAATAGAGTTAAAGACCCTTTAGAACTGCATTGAAGAATAAAACAATGGTGGTTTGAGGGCAAAATAGGGTATAAAAAAAAAAGGAAAGTGGTAAAAAAAAAACTTGAAACCTCTGCTCAAACCTTTGATCTAGACCAGAAATCCAATGAGAGGGAAGGCAAGGATGAGAGCACTGTTTTTTGGACCGAACAAAACCTGTTGGACAGTGAATCGGTCCCCAAACTACTTCAGTCATTTGTTTTAAATTGTTTTTCTCTAAAATCGTTCCATTTTGTTTAAACTGTTTGGAACTGTTTGATCCAATAAAAAAAGTATTAAACTAATCGGTCTAACCAAGCTAAGTATCTCTCTCTCCCTTTGTCTCTCTTTACTAGATAAGATAATACATTCATAAGATATAAATAAGTTACACAGAGGGACTAAACAGTTCATGGTAATAGAGAAAATATCATAATTTTCTCTCAGTTTCATTATTTGTACTTTTGTGGACTTGAATTATATTATTGATCAAATCTATTCTTTAAAATAATTATATTTTTAATTTTTAAATTATAATATTGTCGATTTAATTACTGTTTAATTGTGGTCTAATTGCAATTGGATCATTGAATCGTGAATTAATAAATTTTTAGTTCGATCTCCAATCTAATTTTAAAAACATTAGATGAGAGGGATCAGAGAAAGAAGAGGAAGATGGTTTAGAGATAGAAAGGATACAAAGTCGGCTTTATCAGTAATAGAGATGGAAGTAGGTCAGGCCAGGTTAGGCTTCGACTAAACGCATTTGGACTTGATTATAAATTGAAGGCCTAATCTTAACATGTTAGTCCTATATAAGGCCCTTTTGTTTTTTTTTTTTTAAGGCTTGGACCTGACTTGTTTAAAAGTTTGGCCTAACTTGAAACCTAACTTAAAAGTCTGTTAATATATAAAAATTCTTACTTTATTAATCACATATAAAAATAAAATAACTAGAGTTGTATAACACCATAACTAGTACTGTAATTTCAGTTCAAACATAATATGACTAGAGTTAGCACAAGAGATCGTAAGTCCCTAATAATAAAATAAGCTATATGATATGTAATATAAATAACATAATATAATATAAGATCTATTATATATATATATATATATATATATATATATATATATATATATATATGCTAGATTTGGTAGGTTCATGTCAAATTTAAACTAAATAGGACAACTTATTTAGCTAAACAGGTTTGATTTTAAATTCAAACCTTACATATTTCCTAAATAGGCTAAGGTCATAGGGCCTAGGCTCTTGATAAAAGTCTAACCTATTTTCATCCTTAACTAGTAGCATTATCTTGGTATAATTAATTAACTTTTGATTACATTAAAATTATATTATGTTTGGTCAGAATGAAAAGTAGAAATATATTAATAGAAAAAATAAATGTTGAAGTAAATTAAAAAATTATATTAAATTAAAGGTAAATGTGGAAGAGAAATAAAATTGGAGATAGAAGGAGCTTTCCCTGGACGTGAGTAAATTTTACACTTTAATTTTGGAGGTATGGGAAAGTAACAAGATTATAAGACAAATACATCAGTTTTCACAATTCTTTTATAGTTACAATACTAAATATAATGGATATAATAATAAATTTTATAAAATAAAAAATCTTTTATTTATTTCCTTTTCTATCTCATTCAACCCAACAAGACGAGAATGAATACTATTTAATTCCTTTATGAAAATAAATATGTCACTTCTCCTTCCATTTTCTTCTTCCTCCACTTTGTGAACAACAAAATAGGAATTGAATCAAGAACTTATCCCTTATTTTTGTGAATAAAATATTAAGAACAAAATCAAGAACTTAAAATTTTAGTGGCAATTTGAAGAAAAGTAAAAGATAATGGGAAATATTATAAATTTTGATATAGTACACTATACCTCTTGATAAAGTACAATATGTTGATAGTTTGGCTTTTTAAAAAAAAAAGTATTACCAAATAAAAAGTAAAGTAAGAAACAACTACCAGTCTTTGTGGTAAGTAACAACTAACAGTCTTTCTTTAACATAATTATATAAGAGTGTTTTCCACGTTATATCCATGGAAGCGAACCTATGACTAGAATCATACCAAAACTTTTGAAAGCTTGTACAGTTCAAAAAGATAAGATTCATATAAGAATTTTTGTTTATTATTTTGGACAGATGTTTTCAGATTGGTAAAGCATATCCAAGAGGCATATTCTCTTATATGATATTGCAAGTTTCAATGTTTTATGCTCGTTGTAAGCTACCTTTCAGCATGTGATGAAGAAGACGAATCCAGCTAAACCAATTTTGTAGTTGGAACATGTGGTTCACTCTCTGCAACCAAATTATGGTACAAAGCATTTATTGAATTTCTGGGTCCTATACATACTTTCCAAAAGAGGAAGATTCCTAACCGTTTGACAACATGCTAAGATGTTTTTTTTTTTTTTTCTTTTTCTTGGGAGAAAACACCTCACAATTTCAAGATAAATTTTGAAACTCAACATCCACCATTGGTGTAACTAAAATATTTTACTTTCCTGCTCTAGAAAATTATGAAGAGTTGATACTTTTATTTCTTGAATTTAAATGGGCCTTTCTCAATGGATTCTTAAAGGGAAATAATAATAATAATAATAATAATAATAATAATAATAATAATAATAATAATAATAATAATAATAATAATAATAATAATAATAATAATAATAATGAGAAACTCAACCATGAAAAGGAGTGGACCCCCCCTCCCCCACAAGCAACAAGATGGCAATCAAATGCTTGGCTAACAAAGTCCATGCCTATGTCCAAGGCAAAGAAGCTTTCCTCTCCTAAAAGTAGAGTATCTCACTTTCTTACACTTCCCCCTTCCCAAAATGGGAGTGGCGGATAGTGTTTGATCATGCCTTAAGATGGAAGGGTGAACAGAATGCTAAAAGATTTCAACTCAACCTATCATTACTTTTCAAAAAATAGGATGAGGGTTATATTGATTATAGAAGTGGCGTAAAGGTTTGAGCATGCCTTAAGAAGGAAGAAGGATGGATGGCTGGAATGGTAACAGATTTTAACTCAACCCGTCATTTATTTTCTTGAAATAAGAAGGAAGAAAAAATGATTTACATGTAAGATCGATGATGATTAAATGTAGGGATAGAATTAGGAATTTGGGATTGGGGAAAAATTATATGAAAAATGTTAGAAAAAACAATAACGAAGAGTATAGATAGACAATTCAACAGAATTGAACAAATACTACCTATACTCGATTAGAATTCTAACAAACACATTTATCAGTTATCAAAGAAGCCGACAAGGCCAAATAGTTCAAGTAGGAAACAACCAATCAAAATAAAGACATATAACGAAATCAGTAAACGGATTTCAAAGCATAAGTCGAAGACTTATCTCTCAAAGCGTAGACCGAATCACCAATTTAATACTGGTTTGCCTTCAAAAAGTTATTCACCCCACTTACCGGTGCGATGGGTACAACGATTCTTTTTGCAGGATAAGACGATCTCATATCGTCGTTGACGCACAGCAACAACGACCACCTCGAAAGCCTCCTTAGTTCGTCGGCCTCCCAAGTCAATAAATTTATAAAGCAGAAAAGGGAGAAAGAGTTGTGAAAATAGGGAGATGACTTTTTTTTCTATCTCTTTTTTTGTGGGAAAAAGAATATATATATATATATATATATATATATATATATATATATATATATACATAGCCCTAGGAAACTCGAAACTAATTCGAACTACGATACCTAATCTAATCAGTTAATTGCTTCTACTTTTCTCTCAATATTTTGTACAAGTTAAAATTAATTGGGACAAAATAAAAGAAGAGAAGGGTGAAACATGCCCGAGCTTGAGCCATGTAGGGCAGGCAGCACGCGCGGTGTGGTAGTATAGACTACTACCTTAGGTTTTGTTTCAAGTCCATAGAAAATCTTTTAACATATAAAGGTTTCAACAATCCACAACTTTTTTTATGTAGGACTCATGTATAATATGCGTTCTCAAATAGTTAAACACTCAACTTTAATATCCTTTAATTATGGATTCTCACAATTAAAATAGTTTCTACCATAGTCAAAGACAATCTCTAACTTGTCAAGAACAATTTCACAAAATTTGTTTTAGGCTAACTAATTATGATTTCAAAAACATAAATTCCTAAAGTTGTCATTTTTCAAAAATTCCCCACAAATCCATAGTTAAAAACTATCCAAGATTGACATAATTTACTTTCGATAATAGTACCTTCCAGTTTAAACCACTACTTAAGTTATCCAACTTATATCCCCACAAAAATAGATGGACTTAAGCCTTGAATTTGAACCTTGAGTGCGACAGCATTCATGTGTAACAACAAATTATTAGTTATGGAGACAATCTTTAGGGTTAACACGTTATGGTCATGTGTCCTAATCCTGTCTCATAAGTGTATTCAGAAAAAACTCAATTCCTTTTATTCGCGGCCACATAACATCACTCACATAGTTAGCGATTTTCAAGTATGTACTGCTAGCATCCTGTCTAAAAGATTTGATCCTATTTAGAGTCAAAACTCTTACTGAATTCGTAGTAAACGCACTTTTAGGCTTTCAAGGAAATGACCTAGATACAAAGGTATCAAAATAGGTGCCCGATTCACTCATACAACTTGTTTATACTATATTGAACTGCCTTATATGATCTCCACTTGATCAATTGGGTTACCACTGTAAGGTGAATCATTGATGGACTATCAATCTTATTCCCAACCTAGATTTAACGAACAAGGACATTTCCAATCCCTTAGTTAGGGGGTCCACAATGTTATCTTTGAATCCAACAAAGTAAATAGATACTACCCTTTCAGACAATAATTTCCTTATAGACTTAAGTCTAATTTACATGTGTCTCTTAATTTTTTTTTTTTATAATTGGTACTCTTTATTTTTGCGATTGTAATTTGACTATTACAATGCACAAATATAGCAATCACGGACTTGCTAACCATTGACAAATAAGACAATAATCCATACAGCCACTTAACTTCTATTCCAATAGTATCCAAGACACATAACTCAACCTCAAAGAATAACTGTGTTATCAAAGTCTATTTACAAGACTTCCAGGCAACTGCTCCACCACCTAATATAAAAATATATCCTGCGCAACCATTGCTACTAGAGTTCTTGGCAACCAACTTGCATCACTATACCTTCGAGTACAGTGGAGAATTTCCCATAATGCAATCCAAGGGAAATTGTTCCCTTTAAGCATCTTAGTACAAAAGGCATGAAAAAGGGAAAACACAGAGCATGCAGCGGAAGTGAATACAAAAAAACTGGAAAAAATCAAGAACAGAGGAATTCTCGTCCAGGGCCGGCGCTGGTTAGGCTCTGACGGGACTCCGTGGTTAAAAATTTCTTACCTTTTTTCCTCATTCTAAGAATTAGCTAGATCGGAATGTGTGCAACTGGGATAAGTGTGCTGGTGGAAGCCTCTGGTGCAATTCCTGCAAGCCTCCTACTCCGTCTTTGCATGTAGGTGAACGCTAAAACTCTCGATCTTCCAGTATATGACCTGGCTAATTTCGTTTGGTGAACAACTAACAGAACTAATGAATATTTTCTGGAGAAAGAGAGAGAGACGTGTGTTTCTTTTTCTTTTTTTTTTCCACAAAGAAGAGTCTGTCAAAAAACAACAATGATCTCCAATCCTCCTATTTAACCTAAATAAAACCATAGGTTAAACTGAACTGGGCCATTGGACTCTTAATTTAACCTTTTGGACTAAATTAATTATTCTAATTAGAACCAATTTAATGTCCCAACAAATAATTAATTTTTCCAGCCCAAATAAACTAGTCCAATTAACAAGCCTATATTAGTTTAGTCCCAAGTTAATCCTTAATTATTCAAACTGGGCCAAAGCCCTGAATAGTTAATTAACCCACCAAATTAATTTAATTAATTCTCTCTCTCCATGGACCTTTATTTTATTTTAACTCAATAATTAAATCAGGCTATTTAAATAAAATAAATTCTATTTAATTTAAGATCAATTCCTTAGCCAGTATTTAATTAGGACTCACGGTCTATACTGAGGATCAAAAGACACACCGCCTTGGCTACTAAAATTATCAAAATACCCTTGACATATAAATAGCTGTATTTTGCATTTTAAATATTTCCTAATATCACCATAAGGAAATATTGACTCCAAGGACAATACAAGGACAATATTGCGTTAGCAAAGTCTCCGACCTACAGATGTAATGACTAAAATACCCCTCTATGCATTGCCGTACATTTAGAAAGGAAGAAGTATATTAACACATCTCTAAATGACATCTACCATCCTTAGACTTCTAGTCCAATGATCCACGACTTTCTGAATTGTTTCCGCTTTCCAAGGGAGCTACCCTAAAGCAAACATTCAAGTCATGTTTCTCAAGGCCCTGAATACTTAGATCATTCAGACAACCACAAAGGGCGATATAGTATAGAAACTATCTTGTACAAATCTATCTTAACTAACTAGTCACACATACCCAACATGCAAGTATATTGCCCCTACGATAGAACCCCAACTATAGCATATCAAAGTACATGCTTCCAACTTCATCAGACCACCAACTCATACTCAAGTCATAAGTACTAATCCACCCTGTAGCGGTAGTAGTCCAGGTTTCTACCATATAGTACTTTCAGAAACCACTACTACAGGTCCTGTTCTACGTATTCGAAATACGCTTATGTCATGAAGTGAGTGGACTACTTATATATCTAGCCAGTTTAGACACAGAAAATGAAATATTTGATTTGCAAGATATTGCAAGCTACTGATAATTTGAAAATATCCTAATTGAGATATAGGAATACCACTTTCATTCTTGAACAACGCTACAGAAGGGTTACTTGGAGTTTTGGTAATTTTACAATTTTGATAACCATATTTCTCAAGAATACTTTCAATATATTGAGATTTAGAAATGGTTATCCACCCAGTTGAGCGAATCAACTTGAGACCAAGAATCACATTTGCAACTCTCATATCCTTCATTTCAAACTTACTTTTTAAGGATGATTTATTCTCATTAATTATCTCAATATTAGACCCAAATAACAATATATCATCCACATACAGACATAGTACAATACATGTATTACCTTTAACTTCTCAGTAGACACACTTGTCATTCTCATTTATGATGAAGTCAAAGGATAAAATAGTCTTATCAAACTTTTCATGCTATTGTTTGGGTACTTGTTTTAAACCATATAGGGATTTAACCAGTTTACAGACTTTCCGCTCATTTTCCTTGGCTACAAATCCCTTAGGCTAATCTATATATATCTTTTCTTCAAGATCACCATAAAGAAAAGTTGACTTCACACCCATTTGATGGATAATGAAACTATATATGGAAGTCAATGCAACGAGCCCTTGGATTGTAATCAAATGAGCTACAGGAGAGTAGGTATTAAAATAATTTATTTTCTATTTTTGTCCAAACCCGTTGGCAACTAATTTGGCCTTATTCTTATTGATAGTTCCATCTAATTTTAGTTAATTCATAAAAATTCATTTGCACCTATAATTGTAGTACACCCAAGAGAGAGATCAACCAATTTCCATGTCTCATTAGAGACAATGGAATCCATATCGCTTTTAACAGTTCCTTTTCAATGCCCTACTTTTGAGAAAGCCATGGCTTTTTCAAAGGTTAAAGGTTCGTTCTCAATACTATAAGTGATAAAATCACTTCCAAAGTCCTTAACTACTTTAAATCTCTTACTCCTTCTAAATTCTTCCAATTCCTCAATTTGAGTATTGGAACTACTTGGATTGCCCCCACATCTCTCATCCTGTCCACGTGATCAGGAATGAAGTCAGATGCTAGAGCTGAATCTAAAGTAGAGACATATTGAGGCAGACAAGTTTTCATGGGAAAGACATTTTCAAAGAATGTAGCATTAATGTATTGAGTAATTGTGTTAACATCTATGCCAGGTATTTCAGATTTAACTACCAAAAACCTCATAGCATAACTTGTTTCCGCATAACCAATAAAGATGACATCAACAGTCTTTGGTCCTAACTTTTTCCTCTTGTATTCAGGAATTAGAACTTTTGCAAGATAACCCCACATACGTAAATATTTTAAATTAGGTTTCCTACCTTTTCAGACTTCAAATAGAGTTAACTCTTTATATTTGTGAGAGACTCTATTCCGAATATAACAAGTTGTATTCAAAGCCTTACCCCATATAAACTTAGGCAGTCTAAAATTCAAAAGTAGGCTGTTAGCCATATCTTTAAAAGTTCTATTTTTCCGTTCAGTAATCCCATTTGACTGGAAAGAATAAGAAGGTGTCTCTTTATGAATTATACCATTACTTTGACAATATCCAATAAATGGATTAGACCCGCACTCTCCATCTCTATCAGATCTTAATATTTTAAGTTTCTTTCTAGTTTGAATTTTAGCTTCACTTTTAAATATAAGAAAATTTTCAAGTGCTTTATCTTTATATTTAAGTGAATAAATATGACAATATCTACTACAATCATCAATAAAAGTAATGAAATATTTCTTATGATCCCTAGTCAACAAATCATTGAACTCACAAATATCTGTGTGAACTAAATCAAGTATTTATGAATCTCTTTTAATTGAATGATAGGGTTTTCTGATTGTTTTAACTTCCACACACACTGGATATTTGTTTTTCTTATCAATATCATGTTTAGAAATCAAATCTAAATATATCATCCTTTTAATAAAATCTAAATTTAAATATCTAAATCTACTATGCCAAATATCAGCAGATTTAACCGAATGCATCATAGGATTGACAGAAGTCTCAACAGAAGAAACTTCATTCAAATCAGAAGTAAATGGTTCAACTCTTAATTTAAATAAATCATTTGACAAATAACTTTTGCCAACAAAAGTATTATAATATATAATAACTACTTTATTACATTTGAAAGTAAACTCATAACCCTCCCTAACTAAACAGGAACCACTAAGAATATTTCTACGAACTATTGGAATATAATGCACTCTATGAAGGGAAAGAATATGCCCTGAAGAAAACTTCAAGTTTACATGTTCAATCCCCAACATATTGGCTGCAGTTGAGTTCTCCATTCTCATAGTTTGTCATTCAATTAACTGGTAAGACACAAAAAGTAATTTATCAGCACAAATGTGCACGTTTGCTCCAATATCAATCAGCCACTCAAGTAGCTCATAAATATTAATCCCTACATTCCTCTTATTAACAGAAACATACCTATCTTCAACACTAGTAATAGTCATGCTCAATCTCAGCCTCAATAGTACAAATCTCAATAAGGTCTGTACTCAAATCAGTTTCTATTCGACTAGTATCCTCTATCACCACGTTGACATGTGCTTCAGAATTTGATCTTTGTTTGACTTTGAACTTCTTGGACAGATAGTCCTTAGTCCAATACCCAACCTGACCACAATTCCAACAAGATTTGTTTGCTTTTGGTTTCTTTTTAGCCTTACCTTTTGTCTTGTTTATATTTTTAGAATTAGAATTAATCCCTACATTCCTCTTATTATTGTTCTTCTTTTCAATAGTCACCACATGGACTTTAGACTCCACAGGTATAGTATTCCTATGCTGCTCTTCAATAGATATTGATTTCATTAGATCGTCTAAAGAAATTTTCTCCGTTTTGTGTTTTAGAGACATACCAAAGTCCTCCCAAGACATAGGAAATTTTTTTATCACTGACATCATTTGGAAATTCTCAGAAAGTTCTATATCCGCTTCATAGAGAGTGAATAATCAACTATAGCTCTTGAATTTGTTCAATCACAGGCTTGCTTTCAACTATCTGAAATTTCAAGAATTTAGAAATATAATACTTCTTAAGACCTTGGTCTATGGAATTGTATTTCCTTTCCAATTCATCCCATAGCCTCTTTGTTGTGTAGGAATCAAAACAATATATGCCAAAGATAGAATTTGTCAACACTAACAAAATTGCCCCTCTACCCATGTCGTTCCGATTATCCCACGTAGCAATCTCAGCTACTCTAGGATTTCTTTTAGTTGGTACTGTTTATCCCACATAGCAATCTTAGCTACTCTAGGATTTCTTTCAGTTGGTACTGCCCTGTTAACTTGCATTGTTGACATTAAGCCCCTCATGGCTAACCAAATTTTTATACGTTATTGATAACGCTTGAAATTGTGCCTTGGACCAAATTTGTACAGATAATTACAAAATAACTTTTTGAAGATTATTAGAAAAAATAGTGACAAAGAGCACAGATAAGAAATTTAACGGAATTGAACAAGCACTGTCTATACCCGATTAAGACTCTAACAAAAACAATTATAGAAAACCACCAATCAGAATAAAGACATATAATGAAATTAGTAAACGGATTGTTAAAATCGTCGTCACTGACTCTTTTTTTTTTTGTCAGGCGAGCGGTGCGCATATGTGGTAATGTAGACTACTATCTTGGACTTTGTTTCAAGTTTATGGAACACTTTTTAACAAATAAAGGTTTCAACAATCCTCAACTTTTTCCATGTAGAACTCATGTATAATATGAATTCTCAAATAATTAAATACTTAACTTTAATATCCTTTAATTATGAATTTCCACCATTAAAATAATTTCTACCATAGTCAAAGATAATCTCTAACATGTCAAGAATAACTTCCAAAAGTTCTTTTAGACTAACTAATTTTGAGTTCAAAAATATGAACTCCTAAAGTTGTCATTTTTCAACAAAAAAGATAATCCATGTTAGAAGATTTTTCAATATTTTTTGAAGAGGTGAAAAGCAAAATTTAAAGATATTTTTCTAAAAAAATTTAATTTTATTAAGAGAAAAACAAATTTGCTAAAAAGTCCGCTGTCTTTGATTAAAGGAGTATATTAATCATATGTTTACGGTGCTATTACAAAAAGAATGATCGCATCCATTATATTTTACAAATTATCTTTCTGTCTCATAAATTAATCATAAGAGTAATGAATATTAGTATCACAACCCATGACGCTGCCTTCTAGCACTTCCCCGAGTTGAAAATGAGGAAAGGGTTGCCGTCTACCTTGAGAAGGAAAGATGGCCAGAATGCTACAGGACATTGTAATATATATAAACAAGTTCTATAATATATTCAAAATTCAGATTGATTTTTTAAAATCAATCTTTTTAATGTATTAGGACTCTAAAATTGGTAAGCAAAAAGTGAAACATGCATGAAGCACTCTAAAGTCAATATCAAAATGTAAGAATTAAAATAAATATGTTTTTAATTTTCTTGTCTAAGAGACTACCCCTTTTATGTATTTACTAAATTAATCATTATTTCTTTCCTTCTATTGCAATTTGCATAGAGTTATGACTTATGAACTTGTTCACACATTATTAGAAGAAGGCAAATGATGCCATCTACCTTCAAACTATCAACAATTTTGATTTTTATCATATAATTATAAAATTCAATAAGTTTACCATCGAATTATATCAGAGTAGCAAATGTGCTCTTTCTTCATCTAGCCGTTAGAAGACCAACAAAATTAGAAATTTGAAGATATTTTGGTCATTAAAAAAAGAAAAACTTAATATTCAAGTTATTTTTGGAGCCCATTTGAACCATTTTTAAAATCCCTTTGACGTATTTCCCAAAACCCTTTTAACCCATGGAGGAGATAGTATAGATAATTGTGGGTCCTGTCTCAATTTTGTAAGTATTTTATAAAAAACAAAAAAATTTGAAATTTACACTCAAAATCCTAATTCTATTAGTGTTATAAAATAATGAGAAGGATGGAATGGTATATTTTATTATTTTAATATAATTCGAAAATACACTTAATAGATTTTATAATTAAAAGATAAAATTTAAAATTTTTTTATAATTTAAAAACAGTTGACGTCCTTTGCCTTTAAAAATAAAATATTTGTTATGAATATCTTAAAATTATTGTAAATTCCATTAATTAGTGGAAGCTCCACTAATTATGGATTTATGCGAATTATTAGAGAAGATTTTTATGGATGTCCACAATTTAGTGGAGACACCACTAATTAAGATTAGTGGAAGATAATGTATGCCATGATGTATTCCACTAATTAGAGCTCTATAAATAGAGTTATTCGCTAAACTTGTAATACACCATTATTTAGTGAAAGAAAGATTAGAGAAAATTGTGAGAGAAAAGAAAGAAAGAAATTCTTGTGCAAAGAATAGTTAGAATTTTATTAGTGTGTAATGTGAAGATTTTATTCTACCACTACCCAAATTTTATAACACGTTATCAGCACGAGTCTCTACCGTTACAAAAGTCAGAAGACTAAGCATGAGTTTCTGCCGTTACCAAAGCCAGAAGACAGGTACGTATTTATTGATCTCTATGGCTAACCTCGCTAAACTCGAATTTGTAGCCCTTGATATTTCTGGAAAAAATTATATGTCATGGGTTCTCGATGCAGAAATGTATCTAAATGCTGAAGGCCTTAGTGAAACTATTCAAGCAAATAATAGTGCATCTGCACAGCACAAGGCTTTGATTTTTATTCGTCGTCATCTCGATGAAAATTTGAAAATGGAATATCTTACCGAAAAAGATCCATATGTCCTGTGGGTAAATTTAAAAGAAAGATTTGACCACCTGAAGATGGTCGTACTACCCACTGCACGGTATGAATGGTTGCACCTGAGGTTGCAAGATTTTAAAACCGTGAATGAATATAGCTCTGCAATGTATAAAATTACATCTCAGTTAAAATTATGCGGAGAAAAAATGACTGATGAAGATATGTTAGAGAAGATATTCTCCACCTTTCATGCCTCGAATATTGTCCTGCAGCAACAATATCGCGAAAAATGGTATACAAAATTTACAGATTTAATTACTGCCCTCCTCATTGCAGAGAAAAATAATGAGCTATTATTGAGAAATCATAAAGCCAGACCAACTGGCTCAACAGCACTCCCAGAAATGAATGTTGTTGGCTCTAGCAGAAGCCATCGTTATAGTCGTGGTCGTGGCCGTGGCTGTGGCCGTGGTCGTGGTTATAGTCGTAGACACGCTCGATATTTCCCTTATCACAATTATAATCAAACTGTGAGAAATACTAGCCACCTGAAGTGGAACAGAAAAGATCATAAGGGAAAAGAAAAAGAAATTCAAGAAAAGCATGAGGATATATGTTATAGATGTGGCATGAAAGGTCATTGGTCACGACACTGTCGTACGGCTAAGCATTTAGTTGAATTGTATCAAGCTTCATTGAAAAATAAAAATGTGGAAGCAAATTTTTCTCAACATCCAATAAATAATGTTGAGGATGATGATATTGATCCTGAAGATCTTAATATCAATATTACCCATATGGATGTATCGGATTTTTTTGAACACCCAGACGGTAGGATAGACCATTTAATTGGTGATGGCAGTGTCCAGAAGAACTAAAGCCTCACCCTGATATTTTTGTATTTTCATTTTCATTCTATTCTAATAATATTTACGTTTACATATATATATTTGTGTTCAGATGGCTGTTGTTAATGATGATGTATGTATTATTGATAGTGGAACTACACACACCATATTAAAAAATGAGAAATATTTTTCTGATCTCAAAATGGGAGAAATAAATATTTATACGATAAATAGTAGTGCAAATATGATTGAGGGTTCCGGAAGAGCTAGTATATTGTTGCCTAAAGGAACAACAATTATTATTGATAAAGCACTATTTTTCTCAAAATCCAGAAGAAATTTATTGAGTTTTAAAGATATCCACAGAAATGGATATCATGTTGAAACAAATGAGGAAAATTGGATTGAGCATCTTTATATTACTCAAATGCATTTGGGTAAAAAATCTGTATTAGAAAAACTGTCGTCTTTTTCTTCTGGCCTATATTTTGTAAAAATACATACAATTGAAATTCATCATCTAGTAAATCAGAAGTTTACTGATCCTATTACTTTTAGCATTTGGCATGACCGGTTGGGTCATTCGGGATCTACCATGATGAGAAGAATTATTGAGAATACACATGGTCATCCTTTAAAAAAATAAAAGAATATTAACATCAGAAAAATTCGCATGTACTGCATGTTCCCTAGGAAAATTAATTGTTAAACCATCACCAGTAAAAGTAGGAGCTGAAAGTCCTACATTTCTCGAACGGATTCACGGAGATATTTATGGACCTATTGATCCACCATGTGGACCATTCAAATATTTTATGGTCTTAATTGATGCATCATCCTGGTGGTCACATGTATGTTTATTATCTACTCGCAACCTGGCGTTTGCGAGATTACTTGCTCAAATAATTAAATTACGAGCACAATTTCCTGACAATCACATTAAAAATATCCGTTTGGATAATGCTGGTGAATTTTCATCACATACTTTTTGATGCATATTGCATGTCAATTAGGATTAATGTTGAATATCATGTAGCTCATGTTCACACACAAAATGGTCTTGCTGAATCTTTGATTAAACGATTACAATTAATTGCTAGATCATTATTAATGAAAACAAATCTCTCAACATCTGTCTGTGGATATACTATTTTACATGCTGCAACATTTGTACGCATAAGACCAGCTAGTTATCATAAATTCTCTCCTTTGCAATTGACTTTTAGGTCAGAACCAAATATTGCTCATTTAAGAATTTTTGGGTGTGCTGTATATATTCCAATTGCACCAAACCAACGTACAAAGATGGGCCCTCAAAGAAGAAAGGGGATATATGTTGGATATGATTCTCCCTCTATTATCAGGTATGTTGAACCCCTGACAAGGAGATGTATTTACAGCAAGATTTGCTGATTGTCATTTTGATGAATCATTATTCCCTAAATTAGGGGGAGAACCAAAACAGCATAAAAAGGATCTTGCTTGGACAACATCATTAAATTATCTTGATCCGCGCACAAGCGCATGTGAACTTGAAGTTCAAAAGATAATTCATTTGCAAAACATTGCAAATCAAATGCCAGACGCTTTTGTTGACTCCAAAAGAGTTATAAAATCACATATTCCAGCTATAAATGCTCCTATTCGAATTGAAGTTCCAGCAGAATAAAATATTATACCTATAGCTGCTGAGTCAAAAACACGCCAGAAGCGTGGCCGACCTCTTGGTTCTAAAGATAAAAATCCTCGAAAGAAAAGAGGATTAAATGATCCAGAAGATCATATTGAAAAAAAGAATGATAAAGATCAAGGGAGAACTGATGACAAAGAACCAAAAGTTGATGAAAGTAACACTGAAATTTCTATCAATTATACCACTTCCGGTAGAAGTTGAAATCGAATAGAAACTATTATTGACAATATATTTGCATACAATATATCTCTTGATGTTACACAGGATAATGATGATCCTCAACCAATATCAGTTGATGAATGTCGGCATAGAAAAGATTGGCTGTAATGGAAAGATGCGATTCAATCGGAGTTAAATGTACTGACAAAACGTGAAGTCTTCGGACATGTAGTCCGAACACTAAAAGGTGTAAAACCTATTGGCTACAAATGAATATTTGTGCGAAAGCGCAATGAAAAGAGTGAAATCGTTCGATTTAAAGTGCGATTAGTAGCTCAAGGTTTTTCACAAAGACCAGGTATTGATTATGATGAAATTTATTCTCCTGTTGTTGATGCTATTACACTCCGATATCTTATCAGTTTGGCAGTACATGAAAAGATAGATATGCGCCTATTAGATATTGTCACTGCTTACTTGTATGGAAATTTAGAAAATGATGTTTACATGAAAATCCCCGAATGATTTCATATGCCTGAAGCATATAAACATTATCCTCGTGAAAATTACTCCATCAAGTTGCAGAAATCATTATATGGTCTGAAGTAATCTGGGTGCATGTGGTTCACACGTCTTAGTGAATATTTATTGAAAGCGGGATTTAAAAATGACCAGGTATGTCCATGTGTTTTTATTAAAAAATCTGGTTCTAAATTTGTGATATTAGTTATATATGTTGATGATATTAATCTTATTGGAACTCCTGAAGAGCTCCAAGAAACAATTAATTATTTAAAAAGAGAATTCGAAATCAAAGATTTTGGTAAAACCAAATTTTACCTTGGTTTATAAATTGAACATCTGGAAAGTGGAACATTTATTCATCAATCAACATATACAGCAAAAGTGCTAAAAAGATTTCACATGGACAAAATACATCCATTGAGTATTCCAATAATCGTCCGATCATTAAATGTGTATAAAGATCCTTTCCGATCTCAAGAAAATGATGAAGAACTCCTTGGTCCTGAAGTACCATATCTCAGTGCAATTGGTACATTGATATATCTTGCTAATAATACACGACCTGATATTGCTTTTACTGTCAATTTATTAGCAAGATTTAGTTCTTCACCAACACGACGACATTGGAATGGAATTAAACAAGTCCTTTGATATCTCTAAGGTACAATTGATCTCGGATTATTTCATTCAAATAAAACCAGCCCAATATTGATTGGTTATGCAGATGCTGGTTATTTATCTGATCCACATAAAGCACGTTCTCAAACGGGCTATCTATTTACATGTGGAAATACTGCTATATCATGGCGTTCTACGAAACAATCTATAGCAGCTACTTCTTCAAATTATGCTGAAATTATAGCCATTCATGAAGCAAGTCGAGAATGTGTATGGCTAAAATCCATGATTCATTATATCCGAGAAAGTTGTGGATTATCATCAATCAAAGATATTCCAACTCCTCTTTATGAAGACAATGTAGCTTGCATAGCTTAATTACGAGGAGGATATATTAAAGGAGATCGGACAAAACATATTTCACCAAAATTCTTCTTTACTCATGAACTCCAGAAGAAATGTGAAATTGATGTGCTACAAATTCGGTCATGTGACAACCTCGCAAATATTTTCACGAAGACTTTACCGACTGCAACATTTGAGAAGTTGAGATATAAAATCGGTATGCGTCGGTTTAAAGATTTAAAGGAATCAGCTCATTAGGGGGAGTAATAAACAGATATATAGAATAGTGTACTCTTTTTTCTTCACTATATTTTTTTTTCCCACTGAATTTTTATCTAGTAAGATTTTAACGAGGCATATTCTTTATGTAATGGATGGACATCCAAGGGGGAGTGTTATGAATATCTTAAAATTATTGGAAGCTCCATTAATTAGTGGAGGCTCCACTAATTATGGATTTATGTGAATTATTAGAGAAGATTTTTATGGATATCCACCATTTAGTGGAGACACCACTAATTAAGATTAGTGGAAGATGATGTATGCCATGATGTATTCCACTAATTAGAGCTCTATAAATAGAGCTATTCTCTAAGCTTGTAATACACCATTTTTGTGAAAGAAAGATTAGAGAAAGTTGTGAGAGAAAAAAAAAAGAGAGAAATTATTGTGCAAAGAATAGTTAGAATTTTATCAGTGTGTAGTGTGAAAATTTTATTCTAACACTACCTAAATTTTATAACAATATTCCAATTATGACTTAATTGACCCAGTAAAAAGTGTCTTTAAAAAAACTACAAAAATCCCTCCCAACTTTGATGAAATATGAAACAGCCCTTGTCTAAAAAGGTAGCTCCAGTACTCGCTGGGTTTAAAGATCTCACGGAGAAAGAAATGAGGGTAATTGATATTGGTCCCAGATAGAACAATTTTGCTTCAATTGCATCAATCGCTTAATAGATGCGTGGCCTGAACATTATCAACAATACTATCCTATTTAAGTAGGATGATTTCACTAATAGGACGCTATCAATAATGCTTAGGTAGCCTGAACACTATCAACAATAATATTCTATTTTAAATAGGATGCTATCACTAATAATATTCTACGTAAATATTCATAGGATGTATTCTATTTTAATTAAGATGCTGTTATTCGATAGCATCATATTTAAAATAGGACAAGAGCACTTTAAATATTTTTTAAGTAGTTGAGCCAATTGAAGCGGAATGACTCATATGAGAGACTATTTTGATCAATTTTGAGAAATGACCCGTCTTTCTTTTATAAAAAATTTTAAGATAATTCGACTGTGTATGAATCACATATATTAATAAATTATATAATATACTACACAAATTATATTTAAAAAAAGAAATAATTGTCTCTCTTTTATAAAAAATTTTAAAATAAATTAATTTCAAATAAATTATATATATTAATAAATTGCATTCTACCGACAAATATTATAGTGCACAATTTATCTACAAACACCTGAAAATTTCCTCTGTTTTATGGGCCAATGAAAAGCTACCCACATGCAAATAAAAGTTGTACAATCATTGCGCCGATGACAAATCACAACCAACGAAATCTACCGTGACGCCAAAGGCTTTGGCTGGCCCTTGAAATGGATCCCTCATATAGATTTTTACCTTAACAGAAAAGATCTTTGTTCCTGTTTTTACAGTAGATGGTGTGAATCAGCCAGCAGTAAGTGTGTGCTAAGACACTACGAGCAGTTTGTACAGTTCCGAGATAGCTGTGTTCTGACAGTGAGTTTCCATTTTAAAAGATTCCGGGGCGCTACTTAAATCACCTCATATAATATATCATCACTCAAACTCTGAATCTCTGCCTCATTTCCAGAATCTTTTTCCAATGATCTAGAAAATTTTGTCTCTTTTTTTCTTTTTCAGCGAAAGGGGAGAGAAAAAACATAAGGGTCTTCTCAGATCTCTTACTTGAAACCTCGATTGCTTGTCCAAATCTTGAACCTATGGCGGAAACCAAAAAGTACATTACTTTGGATGAACTCAAGAACCACAATAAACCAGGGGATCTATGGATCTCCATTCAGGGGAAGGTGTATGATGTATCGGAGTGGGTGAAGGACCATCCAGGGGGTGACTTTCCATTGTTGAATCTTGCAGGCCAAGATGTAACTGATGCCTTTGTTGCCTATCATCCTGGCATTGCTTGGAAGGTTCTTAATAAATTCTTTAATGGGTTTTATCTCAAGGATTATTCTGTTTCTGAGGTATCCAAGGATTACAGAAAGCTCCTGTATGAGTTCAACAAAATGGGCCTGTTTGAGAAGAAAGGACATGTTGTTCTGTTTTCCATGTCCGTCATGGCAATGCTGTTTACTCTCAGTGTTTATGGTGTTTTATTTTCTAAAAGCACATGGGTGCATTTATTTTGTGGTGGGTTAATGGGTTTCCTGTGGATTCAGAGCGGGTGGATTGGGCATGATTCTGGACATTATCAGGTCATGATTTCACCTGGTCTGAGTCGATTTGCACAGATCCTTACAGGAAATTGCCTTGCTGGAATCAGCATTAGATGGTGGAAGTGGAACCACAATGCTCATCACATTGCTTGCAATAGTCTTGAATTTGATCCTGATCTTCAGCATATGCCTCTGTTTGCGGTATCTTCTAAGCTTTTCAACTCCCTTACTTCTTATTTTTATCAGAGGAAGATGACTTTTGATTCTGTTACTAGATTTCTAGTTAGCAACCAGCATTGGACATTTTATCCTGTAATGTGTTTTGCTAGAATCAATTTGTTCGCCCAGTCATTCACACTGTTGTTATCAAAGAAAGAAGTTCCCAACAGGGGTCAGGAGCTTTTGGGGCTTTTGGTGTTTTGGACTTGGTACCCACTTTTAGTTTCTTGTTTACCCAACTGGGGAGAGAGAGTGATGTTTGTTGTTGCTAGTTTCATGGTTACTGGAATTCAACATGTCCAATTCTGTCTGAACCATTTCTCAACAAGTGTTTATGTTGGGCGACCTACTGGTAATGATTGGTTTGAGAAGCAAACCAGTGGCACTCTTGACATTTCTTGCTCCTCTTGGATGGATTGGTTTCATGGTGGATTGCAATTTCAGATAGAGCATCATTTGTTTCCTAGATTGCCAAGATGCCAACTTAGGAAGGTCTCTCCATTTGTGAAGGAGCTCTGCAAGAAGCACGGATTGCCTTATAATATCGCATCATTTTGGGATGCCAATGTATTGACCATGAGGACACTAAGGAATGCAGCATTGCTGGCTCGAGATTTCACCAGACCTGTTCCTAAAAATCTGGTGTGGGAGGCTGTTAATACTCATGGCTGAGATCTACAAAGCTGCTCTTTTTCTTGGTAATAACAATGATTGAGATCTATGAAGCCCTTTCGAGAATTTGTCATTATTTATGATTAGCAAAAAATGTAGGTATGACATATATCTCCATTTTTTATTGCTTTATTATTGTGATTTCAAGTTGAATGTGGTATCTTATGCCATTCCGTTAATATAAGTCTATTTCGTGCCATTTTTGCTGTCTCAAATTGACTCTCTTCAATCTGCCAAGTAGTAAAATCAGCGCTAATGTTGGCAATGAATTTGTATTCTGTAATAGCTTAGCAGATTATTGTTGCCAATGGATGTTTCTGTTGTCGTAGTTCTGCAGATTTTCCTGTTTCCTTCTCTTTCTAGTTCTGTTGCAAGATTTCACTTTGGAGATCGCGGAAATGTAATGAGTTATCTTGAAATTGAGTTGTCTACTGACCCAGTTTCTGGAATATCTTTGGAGTTTGGTTGTCTTATTTGTGTTACTATGTTCTCTGTGGTTGTTTCAACAATCAAATATGCAAATCCCAAGGATTAATGGAGTTCTGATGGATGATTTGCAATACAATTCCACTCTGATCTTTCTCTTGATGCTGTGAAACTTTCTCCTGCCTACTGATGTTGTGTGCATCTTTTGGATTGTACTCCCACAAATAACTGTTCCTATGCAACTTCATTCCACTAATAGGTCATGTGGCCTTTGTTGCTTTGGAGTCTTCTAATTTTCATGGGTATGATGATCATTTCCCATCTTCATGACCGAATTGAAGACATTAGGCAATACTAGTTGCAACAAATTTGTGGTCACCATCACCTTGTAGGAACTGAAATTAGAATGTGGAAATGGTAATTTACCACGGCAACTGGAGCCATAACTTTTAGTGCTTGTTGCTTTATTAGTTCTCTGCATTCCCGTTGTTGGTTTCTTGATTCAAATCTTTCAGTCCTAGCACAGTATCTTGCCTGGAGATGATTTTAGTATTGATTAGTTCAAACAGTCAAAATGTTAAATTGTCTATATAAGTTGTCCATTGGCAGGTTCTCTGCTCCAGAACCATTAACAAGTTTTTGCCTTAATGCCAAAGAGAAGTGCTTGTTCACACCTGGATTTGTTTTGTTTGCTTTTGGCCTGCATATTTGTTGCTTGGCTGCATATCAATACTGTATCTGGGTGAGATGTGAAAGAAAAAGGTGCAAGAAAAAGAGGGAAAAGTTTCACTACTTCAACAGTGTCATAAGATATTTCGGGCTAAGCATCTAGTCCTTTAATATAAGAGGGACGGACATTGTTCTAGTTGCCAAATATCTAATTTAAATCATAATATTAATCGAAAGACTATACTACATTATAAACTCAAAAGAATATGAGAGTTATCTGAAAGACTAATAGTATCTTACTTCATTTACTCACAAACTACAAAAGAGTGTTTTGAGCTCTTGACTTCTTATTTAATTTGATTATTTAGTTATAATGATCATATTGTTATAACATACATTATTTTAAATAGTACGATTTTTTAAAATTCAATCTCTAATATATCATATACGATACAAGTTTGACCATGCACATGCTCTGTTCCTACCTATTCCAATGCTTGTCTATCTTTGTTTGTTCCTGTGCCTTCCCGTTGATGTAACAAAACATGGTACGATAGAGTCGATCTTTTCACTACTTACGTAGGTATTGGCATTCGGCATGCAATTTTCCACCATGAACTCTATATCTCAACGATTTGGACCTGGAAGTCCAGCTGATTGTGAGCTTTTAAACTCTCCATTCTTTTTTGTTTTGTTTTTTTGTTTTTTTAAGTAAAGAGAGTGTCAAGAATATAATCCATAAAGCTAGTAGCATAAATGATGGGAATAGGAACGTTCGATCCAGAAACTTAAGATTAAAGTATAAATTATATAATAGGAGATAATATTATAAATTTTGAAAGAAGTGAAAAATAAAATTTATTATTATTGTTTAGGAAAGTAGAATGTTTGACATAACGAAAGTCTTGAGTTTGAATTCAACCAAAAATTTGACTACTCTAACATCCATTCGCCCTATATTTATCATCCTAATTATTCTCTCAAGCTGTATTGGAGAGCAAGGATAAAATACCAATATGTCTTATTATTGAGTAACAAGTCAGTCTTATTTAGAACAAAGCTCAGGAAATAGCTTCTACGAAATGAAAAAAGAAGGGGAAAAAATGTAATTGATAACAAGTATGACTCGATTATATTGTTGTCCTCTTTTATGAAAGCAACCTTTTTCTAATTAGCTCCAATTAGTGTTCTTTTTACATTTTTTTAAAGAATCTGTCCCTGTTATAAAGATGAACCTAAGATCTTTAGGTTGAAGAAAAAGTACTTTACCAATTGAGCACTTGCTTTGGCGCTATTGCGTGGGATTGGATAAAATATTTCTTTTTTTTTCAAAATAAATAAGAGTGATTTATTTTTTGGGATAATATCACAAACCTTCCCTAATATCCCTTGTTTTTTCTAATTTTTTTTTTATTAGCCAACAAAAGAATAAAGTATGCATGCGAGGAACTAAGTGAAGAATAGGTGTATTTAAGTAGAAGACATTCACTTTGAGGACCAATAAATGCTAAGAATTCCAAGTTGGGAACTTGTTTGGAAGTGGTCATACATGCCCCAATTAAATGCAAGTAAGTACCATGAGGCTTTTAAGGCTGGCCATATTACCAAAGCAAATTTCTCTTCTGTCAAAATAATTTTTGTTCAAAATGACATATTTATCTTTATTAATAAGTTCAAATATATCTCCAAAATATACTTCCACCCAGAATTCCATTCTGTTACACAGAAGATAAGCAGGGAAAGAACGAAAAGAGTGAGAGAAGAGTGAGGAGAGAGGAGAGGGAGAAGAATAAGAGAAAATAAGATTCCCGCAGGAGAGGAGAAAGGAGAAAGATAAATTAAGAAGATATAATCCTGAAAAGTGAAAGAATACCTGGCGGGATATATATGAATTTATGAATAAGAGCAGATATGCTATTCAAGCAAAAATTACTTTGAGAAGAAGGAAGTGATAGCAAAAAATAGAAATAGAGCAAAAGGAAGAAGAACTGTTCTTTTTCATTAAATTCAGAATTGTAGAAGCCTTTATATAGGCACATACATGACAGAAAAAAAAACACAAAAAATAGGCTCTACTAGCTTGGCTCTAAAGCATAGGAAATAGAAATCTATGTTCTAGACAATTATAGCAGCTAACTCCAAAAGCCTTAACAAATTTGGACGGAGTCCAAAATGTCTATCTAGAAATCAAATCTTGGAACTATCTTGGGCTGAGTCAAAAGAAAGAACTGCAAGCAAACTGAAGCCGAAATAACAAGTGGGAAGAATTTATTTTCTTAACAGGAAGTTGCCACGATAATATCGTCAACCCGCGTTTAAAGTTTGAATTTCTATCTTTTGGAAGGAGTTTGAAGACTCTCACTTTGGCCTAATCCTCAATTAAAATCACCATATCTTCTGCAAATTTTTATGACAAATCAATGTTTTAAAAGAACACTAATCAATTGAAACTGATTAACCAAAATACGTTGGCAAAAAAAAAACGTTTTGATGCATACTATACACAATTCTTTATTCAAAGTTTACCACATTATTTCTTGATTATATAAACATTCACGTTTGAATGCAAAAGCTATATTTAAAATTTATTTAATTTTCTAAAATCACAATGACAAAAATCATGCAATTTATATTAATCTTGATATTTAAAAATCACGATTATGAAAATCTAAGCTTGTAAAATCATTAAAATTTATGGTGGACTGAAAATGCAAATATATCAGTAGAACAAAATAAAAAATCCAAGTCAATACATTAGAATTTAATCTTGTTTACTAAAGCATACTTCAAAATTTAGGTGAATTTCTCTTTAAAAAAAAAAAAAGAGTCAAATTTGAGATCGATTGTTACTATTATTATAGGCATTTCAATTTGTATTCCCTCCTTGCACCAAAATGGAATGTAAAAATTACCCAAATTCTTTGAAATTAGTGTCCGGTAAATCAATCACGGTGTCTATAACAGAATCACACCCACGCATAACCACGTTCCGTCCCTCTCCATATATATCTCCTCGATGATCATCAATCGCACGTCTCTGCCCATTTTTAGAGATTATCTCAACTTCTTCTTGAATTTCCGAGATCCAATCCGTTTCTTTTAGTGTCCCGGAAGGTGAGAGAAGACACCGGACTCGTATCGGCGTCAAAAGGGCCGATTTTTTCTGTGCACAATGAGTGAGGAATCTAACAAACTTGTTAGTATAAACACTGGTTCTTCAGAAGGCAACAGCAAGAAAACTACTAGGGGCGCCACCGATGGACGAGCTTGCGCTGCATGCAAGTATAAACGTAGGAAATGTGCTCCGAATTGCGTTCTGGCCACATATTTTCCTCCAGAGAATCGGCAACAGTTTAGGAATGCCCATAAACTGTTTGGTTTAAAGCATTTGAACAAGCATCTGGATAATGCGTTGCCGCACCAGAAAGATAATACCATGAAGACCTTGATATTTGAGGGTAATGCGAGAGCGCGTGACCCTGTTGGAGGATGCCAGCGGATTGTGGAAGAATTGCTAAAACGGATTAAATTCTTTACGGCGGAGTTGCAATATGTTAAGCAATACTTAGCTTGGTATCGTGCTCAGGCTATTGAGAATGAGATTCAGAAGTTTAATCCTCCGATGGGAACTAATATTGATGCTGCTAGTGGGGAAGAAAATCGGAATAGCAGTTTTGATGAGTCTTTGAAGTATTGTAGTTCCACACATCCTCCACCAAGATTTGATTACCGTGATCGTCATGATGCTGCATTTGATAATATTCCTCATCGATCAGAAGATTTTGGAGGACTTGTTCTTGGATCGTCTTATCAGAGGTTTAATACTCCGACGGGAACTAATATTGCTGCTGGTAATAGGGAAGAAAATCGGAATAGCAGTATTGATGAGTCTTTAATGTTTTGTAGTTCCACACATGCTCCTCCAAGATTTGATTACCATGATCGTCATGATTGTGCATTTGATAATATTCCTCATCGATCAGAAGACGTTGGAGCACTTGTTCTTGGATCGTCCCATAAGAGGTGTAATACTCCGATAGGAACTAATATTGCTGCCCCTAATAGGGAAGAAAATCGGAATTACAGTATTGACGAGTCTTTAAAGTTTTGTAGTTCCATACATGCTCCACCAAGATTTGATTACCATGATCGTCTTGATGCTGCACTTGATAATAGTCCTCATCGATCAGAAGATGTTGGAGCACAATTTCTTGGATCGTCCAGGTTTGTGTTTTTAGTACTCGTGAAATGGGTTTTTCGGTTAAAGCCTTCTATTTCCTAGGTCTTCTTCTTTTTCTTCATATCCACAGTTTCTTGCATCATTACCCAATTTCATCTCCTAGACGGGCAGTCTAGGATAGAAAATGTACTGGCCCAATCTCCCGGCACAGGCTCCAAGTTTGACTTGTTGGGCCCAAGTTTTCAAGTGTTTGGTGAAGACAATTCACGTCAATTCAAGAAACAGTCTACGCTGAGATTTTGCTGCTGAATTTTTTTTCAGACGAATTTGAATTGCACGATTTTGTCAACTAGAAACTAATTGCTCATCCAAATATAAGCGGTTTGATGTATGATAATTTCTGAAGCGTTCAAGAAACTAATCCTTGAGATCAGAAATCACGGGTTCTCCGACTGGAAAGTGTCTAGAACGATTTGAATCAGCAATACACTGAAAGATTTCAACTGGGATCCATCCATTTATCATTTTCGGGCATGAGACCAAAAATCTCTCATCCATACCATATTGGAGAATTTATGCATTTACAGTCATATCCCAACTATAGGATTTTATAGCCTTTTGTTCAACAAAAAGAAAATATCTTGCCTTCTTACTATTGTGTGCCGTTTGTAATTATAACTCAATTGATTTGGTTTCTGCAGTGACAAAGTGGTTGTGCCAAGAGTTGAAGTTGAAGCTGAAGCTGACGATAACTATGTTCACCAAGTGACTGACCTGAAAAATGCTGCATCTACGTTTACTCTGAGAAATTGATAGAGTTGAACTAGTGTAAGCTTTTATGAGATTTTGTGTATCGGATTTACAAGAGCATACATAGGATTGTACATGAAGTGTCTTTGATCGTGTTTTGAACAGTTTCTGAACATCAATTCGATCAATGAAGAATTCAGTTTGGAAATTTTGTTTTGATTTTTTGGACAAGTTTACAATTATTATTATTATTATTGTTGTTGTTGTTGTTGTTGTTGGTGTTGTTTGTGTGGGGATAGTTTCAGGAGTTTTTTTTTATGAGAATGGCCCCATTTCGATTCAAATGGCTCGTCCGGTGCAGAAACTCCTCTTTGGCCTGGACGCACTTGGTGTGTCTTCAGTAAAGCAGAGGACGTATTCGGCCTCTAATCTATTTTAAAGCAGTTTAGAATAATATAAGACACATTCACTTTTAGTCTTTCAGTGAAGACGCATGCACCGAATGCTTCCAAGCCGAAAGAAGAGCTCTGCACCGGCCATTTGAATCTGAATGTCCTGATCAAAAACTATAGTTTCAGTTCTGATCATGTGAAAATTCATGGGATTTTTCTTGACAAGTTTGCTCATATTTTGGGATAGTTTCAGTTGTCATTTGAGTATTCACAAGGGAATAGTATTTGCAATGAGATTAGGAGGCAAACTTAAATTTGCCCTCCTTCACTTCAAAAGGAAAATAGGGAGGAGAACCATTTACTAATCATTCTCTTTAGGTACCTGCATGATGTTGGATTCAGGCCTGTAGGGTTACTCTAGGTTGGAATTGGTATAAATGATGGCGAAAAATGTTTGGTGTACATAATAATAAATTTGACTAGTATATAAGACATTGTACATTTTTTAATACGCTGTTCTGTACATTTAAACTCTTATAGTACATAAAAAAAATTATTTATTCTTATAGTAAACATTACATCCATGAACTCTAGCCAAGAGTTTTGACCCCAATCTTGTTATATCTCCATTTTTCATAATGAAGGACCGCATTTGATGTGATACATATATTTAAGGTAACATCTAGTAATTATTTAATATATATTGCCATTCTAACCATAATGGGTTGAAATATGCTCAAGTAATTAAGGGTAAAGATGCAAAGTTAATATTAAAAGGTATGCTGCGTAGTTCAATCATGTATGCATTCACCATCAAAGAGGAAACGGAAACAGTTCACTTGCTTATACCCGTAGATGGAGAAGGTAAAGAAATGCTGTTTCTTGAAGGTCTCCTCTCCCAAATACTATAAAACAAACTGGTCAAGACCAGATGGATTGCTTGATAATTGTTGACATTGGCATCCAAAGATATTGAAATCAATTTCTCCCTATGATTGTCCTCCAAAATGTATTCCTATGTTCAGGAAACGTTTATGGTCTGTAAACATTATTTCCACCAGAATTCTTCTTAAGTCTTGAAGAAGACAAACATAAGGACACGGGACGGCAGACATTGATATCAAACAATGTGACCTACAATAAAGATTTGCCCCGGGAAGGAAGGTTTGTTTTGTTCAATAAATAGAATTAATTTTGGACAACAACGGTCTCCCTCTGGACCCCTATATGCCTCCTAATTAACACGAACTTCTAGCAGGAAAATTCGCTGCTCTTAAAGAAGCAGCACCTTTCATTGTTAGATTCATGTGAGCCCCCAGCAAGGTTATGGTTATTAGGCTTTCAAGACTTCATCAAGGCTTCCATAGCTCATTTGAATTGTCAATTTGACTGATCATGATATCTTTTGGTACGATTTGGTTATGCACATTTGAGCAGATTGTTTACTTGAGGTAAAAAAAAAAACTAAAAATTCTTCATGTCGTTAAAAGTTTTATTGTATATCAAACGATAATTGGAAAATTTAGTCAATTAATTATTTTGTTTGTCTTAAAACATACCAGAAACCATCCCCCCCCCCATTCATCCATCAATTATTTTTTTGATAATTAACTTTTGGTCTAAACCACTGCTCTCACAGCAGAATCTGGCAAATTGAAACATGAACTGGTCACGTGTCTTCTTATGAAGGGCAAGGTCATCATTTCATGAATTTTTCTCCATCCAAAACATAGATGCACAATCAGAACCAGTGTCAACCTTTTTAACACAGCTAGAAGAAGCAGCACCCCTCACCTTTGTACCTCTCTGAGCCATTGTTTGGTACCTTCACCTGCCTTGCCTTGCAAACCACCACTTTCAGTAGTAGATGGGGTTGCCTCATCTTCTGCAAGTGACATGTTTTTTATTTGTGGGGCCTTCGTGCTACTTAGGACAGTTTTAAACGCGGATGAATATAATGTTAGACTTTTGGAAGTTTTACTTGTCAACATATGATTTAGTGGAACATAATGTTGCATTGTAAGTTTCCCTCGTCTATACATAAATTGTCCAAGGATCTTGTAAAAATCTTATCAAAGCGTTCACAGGGCTTCATAGTTTGTCTCAAAGTACCACTAATTTGGTCCCTAAACCAAGAAATTTTGATCATTTTCACCAAACATTTTGTCTTAATATATGGTGGCACCCACATGAAGTATAGGAGCAACATAATAATATTAATCAATATAAAGCACAATATTGAAAGCTTATTAAAATTATTATACATTCTCGTAATTGGATTAAAACTTTGAGTATAATAATAATAATAATAATAATAATAATAATAATAATAATAATAATAATAATAATAATAATAATAATAATAATAATAATAATAATAATAATAATAATTTAATTCAAACTCAAACTTAAAAATATTAAATTTGTACCAAACCTAACAGCTCAATAAAAGTACAACTCAAATCAAACTTTAATAGTGGGATAAAGACTCATTCATGTATAACTCTACTTCATCATTACTTTCCCACTACTACTATTTAGAGTCAATCCAATAGTTTAAGTAGATTTTGTTTCAAGCCTTGCTACTTGCTAGGCTTATCTGTAAGAGTAGAATAATTTCCATCTACTATTTGGAGTCAAATTTCCCTAGTCTGAGTAAGATTCATATGGTCTTTTAAGTCCCTAATAAAATTGTTTGTGGTATGAAGTCACCAGTAAAAGTTTGGTCTGATGACGACTAAAGAAGACGACGAGAGCTTAATTCGATATATCAATGAATATTTAAAGTTAATTAGATTGTCACCGTTAGACACTATCACCATTATAGTATAACTTAAAGTATCCATGTTATCATTATTAGTTGAAGCATAGCATCCTAAAACTGTCGGCATTTCTCGTTAGAGCAATACAAGAATGACAATGGTATCAACTCTGCCATGCCCTCTCTTCAAGAAAATCCAAACTTCAAAGACTCCATCCAATAATTTATCCAACAAAACCATAAACAAAAAAAAATCTAAATTTGACAACATTTTACAAATAAAACAAAATGAATCGTACCCTTATCATATATGAAATCCTATGAAACAGTTTTCTCACAGAGAGCTTGAGGAATCAGAGGACTGGTCATCCATGGCAGGTCCAGCAGTACTTTTTCCTTGGCCCCTTGTAGCCCCATTAATGTCTTCAATCATCTTCAGCACAGCACTCATTTTTGGACGATCTTTAGGAGATGAATCCAAGCAAAGAATGGCCACTTTCAAGAGTACCATCATCTCTTTTTCCATCTCTTTATGTCTCACAAGCTCAAAATCAAACACGTCCCAGTTCCACTCTTCTTTAGCAACCCTCTGAACCCAATTGGCCAAGCTCGCTTCCCCTTCACTCGTCGCCATTTTTCCAGTCAAAATCTCCAGTAGAATCACTCCAAAGCTATAAACATCGCATTTCTGCATGAACTTTCTTGTTTGATTCTGACTGGAATTACTGTTGATCAGCAGCTCTGGAGCTTTGTAGGCATTGTTTGACGAAGATGGAACTTGCAAAAGTTGGTGGAGGCCAATATCAGAAATGCAAGCATTGCCTTTGTGATCTATGATAATGTTTGAGGATGTAAGACGTCCGTGGAAGAGAGTGGATTTAGTATAACCATGAGTGAAAGCAAGGCCTTCTGCAGATCCTAATGCGAGCTTTAGTCTCGTAGGCCAGTCCAGAGGTGTTCTTCCCGGACCACGGTTTCCTATAGTGGGTAAACACAGCAAAACACAGCTAAAATCTTAGAAACAATCCCTTCATCAACTTGAAGTTTATGCTCACAAGGGGAAAATAACATTTTTTTAATTTCATTTTTTGTTGGAGTTGTAATCCAAAACTCTGCTTTTTTCTACCTTAGAAGTAAAGAGTCCACTTTATTCCACCTTGATGCACACTTGACTCTCTAATAAATGTAAAACAATATTACAACCAGGCTTGCAGAGTGGCACATCATTATTCAAGAAAATACAACCCATTCCTAGAGAAGGCAGGATTTGAATTGCAAGTGTCAAAACTACTGCAAACAGGATGGGAATCCTCCCCCGGCCCCCCAAAACAGGGTACTGAAACAAAGCAGGAAAAAAAAAATTACGAAGAGAAATAGAGAGGTACCTACCTACCTAGTAGTGCTAACTAAACATGAAAATCAAGAATGAACTCAAATCAACAGTGGCAATCACAAGAAATGAATGGGAAAAAAGAATTACCATGCAAGAGATTGTGGAGGCTTCCATTTTGGAGAAAATCATAGACAAGAAGCAACTCCTCCTTGGAAGAATGGTAAGCTCTGAGGCTTACAACATTAGGGTGTCTCAATCCACCAATCTCTCTCAAACAGCCACCAATTTCCTTTGCCCTCTTCACCTTCTCCCTCACTCTCTTCACCACCGCCACATCGCCACCATCCATCACCACTCTGTAAGTGGTTCCAACACTTCCTTTCCCCAACATTTCAGCCGAAGCCTTCAACAATTCATCCACCTTAGTAAAACCTTTGCAGCCTTCAAAGAAAACCATTTCACCATCAGCATTGTCCATCGTTGCACCGTAGATTCTCGTGGTACTGGAATTAGACCTCTTCACAGTATTCTTTCTGTTTCGACCTCTGTATTTCTTCTTGTAATAACAACAACATCCAATTGTTAAGATAATTAACAGAATGGCCACAGCATCGGCCAGGATGATCATCAGAATCATCTCGCTTCTTGAGCTCTTTTTCTTCTTGATATCAGTGACTCCAATGGGTAAGGGCCCTCTCCCCACGGCAGGATTGCTGGTGACTGGTTTAATCGGACAATCCTTTGGCAATGGCCTACCGCAGAGATGAGCATTTCCGGTGAATGCTGAGGCCGGGAAATTCGATAACCAATCTGGGATTCTTCCGGCGAGGCCATTTTCGGAGACGTTGAAGTCAGAAAGGGAGGCCAGAGATGATTCAACCAAGCCAAGAGTTCCATTAAACGAATTAAACTCAAGACGGAGAGTAAGTAAGTGATGTAACTCAGTCAGCTCGCTAACCGGAATTTCCCCAAAGAAGCCATTGTAGGAAAGGTCGAGGCGGCGGAGGCCACGGAGATGGGAGACTCCGGACGGGAATTCTCCAGTGAAATGGTTGTGAGAGAGGTAGAGGTGCCTAAGCTTAGGCCAAGAAGTAAAATCCAGAGCAGAAGAGAGATGGTTGTGGTGGAGACTCAGGTGGCGGAGTTGGCTGAGCTGAGCTAAAGTCTGGATTGACCCGGTAAGATTGAGGTTGTTCAGAACGAGCTTGGTGACTCTGTGAGTCTTGGAATAGCACGTAACCCCAAGCCATGCAGAACAAGGGGTGGAATTGAATGTCCAAGAAACGAGAGAATTTGAAGTGTCGGAAGAGAATTTGAAGGCTAATAAAATGGCGAAATCAGTATTGTTATTAGGTTTTGCGTACGAAAAAGGAAGAGAAAAGAAGAGTGCAAAGCTCATGAGGAGCGCGTAGCCATTGATGAAGAGAGGAAGCTGACCTCTGCTTCTCTGCATTTTTCCTCTTTCTTCGTTGCGTGGTTCGGCAGGCGGTAGTGGGAAACGGAAACAGAGAGCGGAAAAAGAGAAGGCAGGAGAGTAACGAAGAAGTCTGGTTATATATTATGACCGTTGATGAGCTCGACATCTGTCAAATGACATGGCATTTTTCGTTCCAAAATTTTAACATTAACATGTCAATTAATAATTTTAAAAGATTATACTCTTTTTATTTTAAAATATTTGTGTATAAAGAAAATTTTACACTGATTAAAAGTATTAAAAATAATATTATAATTTAAATAAAGTTATTATTTTACTCATATTAAAAATATAATAACTATTGATTAGTGAAAATTCTTAAAAAGTAATAAGAAATGAGAGTTTTAAAAAGCTATGCAATTAATTTAGAACAAATAAAGGTAAAATAAAAAAAATAATCATTAATTCTAAAAATATGTACATGAATAAATATTTTAAAACAAAATAAAAAATTTCACGAAGAAATATTTTGAAACGGAAGAAGTACCATATATTCCCTCCATCCCTACTTATCGTTACAATTAAAAAGTTTTGATATATGTTTTTATCTGTCACGTTAAAAAAAATTAGATGTCAATATTAATTTTACTTTCATAAATTATCTGTCACGTATACTCTTATATTAAATGGTTTTGAAAAATATAATAACTTTAGAGAAAGAGGGAGTTGAGCAAATAAAATAAGAAAATAGTTGAGGAGAATATTTAATTCAAATGTATTTTGAAATGCATAAATAAATTTGTATAAGTTTAAAAAATTAATTATTTTTTTTAAATTGTATAAACTAATTAACTGTAATAAATAAATAAAAACGAATAAAATATTACATTATAAATAATAAGATACAATCCTCTAAAATTATTGATGTAAATAGAACCCATCCACGTCCGTTTTTTCGTTCTTTTGGGGGTCATTTGACTATGGGAGGAGACTTGAGAGGGAGTGGTGGGTCGCTGGACTTCTAATGGGAGTGATTATCGATTGGAATTATGAAGGGTTGGTTGGTGAATTCTATGAAAGGATTTTCTTTACACATTTCCCACGCCACGCCATGCCATAGCCCTTTTTGCAAGGAGTAGGTTTATAATGCTAAGGTTGTCACTTTACATGCCAACTCAATTTCCAAATTTGTTAGTATCTAATAAGAATTGGCTGATATTAAAAATCACCCCATTTATTATCAAATAATTATCTTCTCCATTGTGAGATAAATATCACTTTTAGAGACTTTTTTTTTATTTTTAATTATCTGCTATTTGATGGATTTAAGAATGTAATTGTTGTTTTTTTCTTAATTATACCATTGTACTTATTACTTACTCAATAATAGTATTAATTTATTTTTAAATTTTAAAATAACTCCATTTTTAATAAGAAAAGCGGCTTTGGAAACTTTTAAAAAGTAAAAAGGAAAAAATTATGCTGTTATTCAAAGAGATACTTAATTAATGATTTTTTTTAAAAAAAAATATTATTCTGTTACAGAAGGTAATGAAACAGAACAAAGGAATGGGAATGTACCCGTGCTGATTGTTGATTTTCATAGCACTTTGTTCTCACGAGTTAAATTCAAAATTACTAAATATTAAATTTAAATAATTCGAATAATGCTCTTTTATTTATAATTTTACTTTCAATTACATAGTTATATGAGACACAAATCTAATGTAATTGATTTGATACCTTGTTAATGTCACTGTCACGGTGAAAGTTCATTAAAGAAAATGGCTTTTGTTTTTTGTCACCACTAATCATGGATTGACAATACGCATAACGTATTCATTAAAAAGTTGTGCTCAATAAATGATGACTTGTGATTTAATAAAAGAGATTTCAATGCCATTCGCGTCATAATTATTATTTTTTTACTTTTTAGTGAAAATATTATAATTATGAGATCAATCGAGTTTTTTTAATGAATAATTTTCTTATTAATAAAGAGATATGGTGTAACTACTCGAAAATATGCATAAATTCGTGTCTTAAAAAAAATTAAATTCGAAACGTTAATATAAAAATTTTAAAACTAATTATGGAGTAATACAAACCTCTAACCTACAAAGATCATTCTTTGTGCCACGTCTATCACACATCAGAGACCGAGGAAGGAGGAGGATTGTTTACAGATCCGAAATGACAGAGGAATGTAGTTTTAATTAGGAGCGATAATCGATAATCGTGTTGTGTTTGGATTGACGAATTATGTTAATTTAAGATAATTACACGCGATATGTTAATTCGAACACAATACGATTAATAAACACGTTTAATTTTATAACACGAGTACGCCACAAAACAACACAACATAAAAAATTACACAAAATTTTATGTGTAACATTTAAATTTTTGTTTTAAAATTTTAATTTTCCCACCAAATAGTTCTTTGAAAAGTACACAACAAAAATAATAAATAAAGAAAATAATAAATTCTAACTATAATACTTGGAATTTATTTAACAAAATGATATGAATGTAATACTACAAAGTTCATTTCTTGGAACTTGGAAGTGGCTTCAATGAAAATTCTGTTTTTTTTTTTTTTTTGTTTTTTAATGTTGCCAAACAGGAGATAAGACAGCAACGACCATATTAATTAGCCTGTCTACCATTCAGAGGACTCCAATCTTTATTCTTCGGTTGGAAGCGTTTACATTTCTACCTTTCTTTCTGATCTCGAACGGTAATTATTTTTGTGTGAAACAAAAGCCTAACCTAGATTTTACACCAAGTTAATTTGGCAAGTATCCACGCAGTACATTATCATTGTGTGAAACAGTGAAAACTGGTAATTAACCACCTTCCCAACTAGTAAATGTTTGACTTTTTACTTATAATATTCCTTCTTCTCCTATTTATCTATCACAATTAATTATTTCACACAATTTAATAAAAATGAGTTAGTCTATTAAATTTATATAACTTTATTTATATATTCTAAAAGTACCCTTAGATTTAATATTCTTCATAATTATTTTCTCGCTTTGTTTGTTCAATTCTCTCTCAAAATTATTACACTTTCATTTTTCAAATTTATTTAATACTCCTTCCATCTACAAATAACTGGCCTAATTTTCTTTTTTATTTGTCAAAAAATAACTGTCTATTTTCTAAATGTAAGTTGTATTTAATTTTTTTTTTCAATTTTACCCTTAGTACAATTTTCTATTAATTAATTAGTATTACAATTATCTATATTGAAATTTTTTTAACCAACAATAAAATCACGTTATCCTATCAAATTAGTCAAAAATATAATTTAATGAGGTGATATGGATAAAAAGAAAAGAGAGACATGTAATTATTAGAGTAATGTAGTTAAAGAAGTGGTGTGATTTAAATTAATGAAGTGAAAAAGATAATAAAAATACTCTAAAGAATGTAGTGAACATTTTAATAATTTTTACTATAGAATTCCATAATTTTTTAATATGCGTAATTTTTACAATGAGACCAATTATTTGTGGATGGATGGAGTATAAAAGTATAGCAGTAAAATTAATATAATAATATCTAAAATTTTTCAATATGACAGATAAAAAAAGATATCAAAACTTTTTAATTATGGTAAATAAATAAGAACAGATAGAATAATATTTATTTATTAATAGAATATTCGCGCGAGCAATTATCTAAACTGCGAACAATTTGATACGATAGTAATGATGAACTTAAATTTAATAATATTTACAGCTCAAATTATACATTCTGCCCCCAAAAAAAATGGGAAAAAAAAAGGAACTCTTAAGATTACATTTAAGAAAATTATAATATTAGTCACATTTTAAGAGATCATCCACTTACCTATAGCTTAGAGGAACCACTTAAGAGAAAATTCACTTCATATGGTAAATCATGCCATTTTTTGTGTGATTAATTGTACAAATGTACTGATTTATCTAATTTTAAAAAAAATAGTAAAACATAAAGATTTCTTTTTTTTCTTTATTTTTAAATCTATTATTATCGTGGTAGAAAGTTAAAAAAAACTCTCAACCGTTTATTAGATAAAAATAATAGTTACAAAATGGGAGGAAGCATTAGTTTGAACTTCTTGACAACTAGAGATGTTTTATCTAAATACAGGAACAGATGATAAAACAACAAGATTCAAATAATCTTTTCTATTCTCAAAGATAAAATAAGAACCACCTACCATTTTTGTTTCTTTTGTTTGTTGTTTTTTTTCTCCCCCAATAATCACACTTAAGCAGGAGCCATATTAGATATTACCCAGAATGCATTTGCCAAATCTATGGTATGCTTAGTCAAAAAGAACAGACCAAAAAGCATATGCACTGCCAAGTTGATTCCAGCTTTCTTTAAACCCAAAAACAGAAAAATGAAAAAAAAAAAAAAAAAAGATTCCAGCTAAGGCGTAGCTCACAATTGATTGAAAATACGGGCTTTACTCATGGGACTAGTCAGAGGCTCAGAGCCTATCTTTGTGTAGAGCATAAAAAATGAGCCCACTTAATATCCTTTTCACTGTCACACAAATTTGTATACCCATAACATTCAATCAAGATGGACCACCTCTTGTCCGATTTTCTAAATTGTGGTTGGTGCTGCTGGCTGGCTTAAAAATTACTCTCACCGTCTTTTTTTTATTTATTTATTTTAATTAAATTTTTTATCCTAATTTATGTATCCTATTAACAAATCAAAATAATATTAATTGTTATTTTTTTTACAAATACTCTTTTTTAATATAATAAATATTATGCACTTGTAGTGAAAAATAGAACTAAATTAAATATGATTACCACACATAAAACTTTAGAATTTGATTACTTTTTAATAAAGAGAGAGATTCTTTGAGGGTAAAATAGAAAATGTTAATTAATTAACCGAAAAACTTTATTTTTCTTAAAATTTGTGAATCAATTAAAGTGGATATATAAAAGGGGATGGAGAGAATAGAATTCGCCAATAATTCTTTGGGAAATGTTTCCTTTGTCATTTAAAATATAATATGAATTTATTATTATTATTATTATTATTATTATTATTATTATTATTATTATTATTATTATTATTATTATTCAAATTTTCATTTTGATCTAATTGACATTATATTCTTATTCTTACCATTTTTATTAGAGTATTCATCAAAAGTTTATCAATCCTCGTTGATTTGATCACGTTTTGTTAATATTTTAATAAGTCGACTGACAGTTACATAGAGGAGATGACAGACAAAATAGATTTTTTTTTTAAAAAAAAATTTAATTGTTGATTAAACTAAAATTTTAAATGGCAAAATAAAATTATTTTTAATTATTAATTGTTCTTTTTTAAACATCATTTATTCTTTGTTTAGTCATATCTAATGAAAATTTGAGAAGATGGCTCACCATCACATCTCAATGGATACATTGTTTGGAAAAGGATTAAAGCAGAAAAGAGAAAAAGAAATGTCATAGAGAATGTAATGAATCGAGCTGTCTAGGGAGCTTTGTTGTTGTTTCTTTCTGAAAGGGAAAATTAAAGGGGTATATTTTTTTTGGGTAGAATTTTATGAAGAGGATTTAGTGGAATAAATGTAAAATTCTAGGTTCCAGAGACACGAATTGATTGTTGAGAAAGGTTAGTTTCACATAAGAATTTCACTTATTAATGTCTTCTTATAAATAATATTATCTTCGTTTCAAAATATTTATTCATAAAATCTTTTGCACACAAATTAAGGGTGTTAAAAGTAATATTACAATTTAGATAAATTTCATATTCCACCCATATTAAAAACATGATAGCTATTGATTGGTAAAAATTTTTAAGAAATAAGAATTTTAAAAAATTGTACAGTTGACTTAGAATAAATGAGAGTAACATGGTAAGAAACTAATTATTAATTCTAGAAATATGTACATGAACAAATATTTTAAAATAAAACAAAAAAAATTTATGAACAAATATTTTGAAACAGAGAAAGTAGTACTTCATCTATATATAAGGCATTGCTTTTTACTTTTTCTTTAGGTATTTTTTTTAAAAAAAATTTAACTAATAAATGAATTCGCAATTACTACTCGAAAGTACGTACATGATTTATATTTCGAAAAAGGTTTAAACTTGAGATGTGACAGATGTCAATGTGGAAATCTTAATACCAACCCTCTTAACCAATTCAAGTGACTTCTTTGATTATTTTAAGTAAGTAGCTGTCAAGGTCCAGAGATTAATCAAAATAGAAATATATATTATTCGCGATCCCATTGATATGCAAGAGGATAAGTCTGGGGGTTTTGACCAAAATATGGGCCTTTTAAAATTGAGCTTCGAAAGGGGGAACAAATTTTGGGATATCCCCCTGGGGGTACCTCGTGTCTGCTAGACACGAGGAAGAGCTGCACCTCATGTCTAGCAGACACGAGAAAGAACACCCCTACACCGACATGAGAGGACTATCGGGACGTGCCAGGGTGGACATCCTCGTGTTTGGCAGACGCGAGGTACACCTCACGTCTGCTAGACACGTGCTTGTCCATTTTTTGCACTTTTTGTGGCCTTTTCAGTGGAATCTCTGATTCCACTAAAAAGGCTACGCACCCACGTGAAAGCTGATCGGTCTTTTGACCGAAATTCAAGCTCCAATTCATATGCGGACATTGAATTCACGGGAAGCACATGGCAAAAATTTACCTATAAATATCAATGCAAATCGATGCCCAAAATTACTCTGTTGTTTCATTTCATTCATCTTCTTCCATATTGTAGGAACACTGCTTTTGCTCCCAAATACAGCAAAAAAGATTTCGTCTCCAGTCATGAGAGCAAACAATTTTTCTTCTCTCTATTTTAAAATTTTCCAAGCTATTTTTCTTCTCTCAGTCATCCGAAACTATATATCATATTTGTTTTTTTTATCATCACCACCGATCTATCGTCGGAGATTTGTGCTGGAACTACAAATCAGAAAAAGTATTGCTGCCTATGCACCTAAGCTATACAGGCAATTTCTATATAACAGGTTTTTTTTTAATTTTAAGAAAAAATAGAGATTGTATTAATTAATTTATTTATTTGTTCAAATAGATACATTTGAATTCAATATTAAAAATTAATTATTAGATTGTGCACCTATAGTGAAATTATTGGGATTTTTTTATATTATGTTTGGTAAAATGTTGACTAATTTATAATATGTTTTAATCTGTTTAATTAAAATTTAGAGTAAATTATTGATTTGGTCTATTTTGTGTTTTGTTGAATGGTATAAACTACGTAGGATTGATATTTGGCTAAATTACTTACTGATTTATAATCTACTTTGATATGTTGAATTAGAATTTAGTTTGAAATGTTAAAAGATACAGCTACGCATAAAATTTGAGATACAAAAAGATACTGTTACGTTAAAGGAAAAATTATCGACTAATTATTTCTAACAATAAACATGTTAGGTTAAAAGAAAATTATTAATGTTATCTTAAATTTTATGATTTTATATAAAAATTTGTTAAGATTTATATCTTTGTTAGGGTCTTATTGAGAGTATAGATAATTTTAAGGACGTGTATGCAAAGTTGTAAAGGTTGTATATAAGCCTAAATCGTTATCGAATAAATTAAGTTATACTCGATTAATTAATTTGGTATCAGAGCCAAACCCTAGCCGTAACACGCTTCATTGCCACAGTACCGCCGCTACGATGCGCCGCCGCTACTGATAGGGAGTCATGAACGAGTCTAATCGAGTCAGGACGGGCGTCCGGACCCGTTTAAAGAAAGGTAGTATCAGACCCGGCCCGAATACCCGACGGGTATGGATTGAAGAGACCCATACCTGCGAATGCGGGTATCGGGTCTGGGTCGGGTATACCCAGCCTGAAAATATGTGTAAAAAAAATATTCCTGTATTGAAAATTTAAAACAATTTAATTCACATTTAAGCTAAAAAATGCAAAATAACCATAATATCAATAAATTCTCAACATTTTAAATTTACAATAATAAAAAGAAACGTCCAAATTCATAAATAACAATCTCATACAATATATAACAATTAGAAATTAAACATTAAATAACTTTTAAAACAACATTGCCAAGTATAAAAGTTTATAACTATTACATAATATAAAATATCTTCAATTTATCCAATAAGTTATCTTCAACTTTCCTATCCTTCATCAACAATCCTCAATAGTATCTGTAATTAAATAAAGAAAAAAAACAATAAAAATATTAATTATCACATGAAAAGTTAAAACATAATATGAACTTCAAGAGATAAAATGAATAAACAAATTTACATATCAAGTTAAAGTCTTTGCTGCCTTTGTCAATGAAGAGCAATCTTCCATATCTTCTAAGTTAACTAACTCTGTCAAAGACAAATTAATTAGCCAATAGATAAATAAAAAATTAAATATAGAAAATTAAAATGTAACAAATATTCTTTTACTTCTCTTTTTTTTCGATTCAATCCAGTAACTTGTAGTCACCAATGCCTTCACGATATCAGGAAGTAAACAAGAACGTGACTCATCAATTATCCTTCCTCCAACACTGAAAGCAGATTCAGATGCAACAGTTGTGGCTGGAACAGCTAAGATATCATGTGCAATCTTTCCTATAGTTGGATATTTCAAAGAATTAACTTTCCACCAGCTTAATATATCAAAATGGTCATTCCTCGGATACACTGGTTCATCCAAATATTGATCTATTTCAGCCTTTTGATACACACGAAGCGTAGAAGACTTAGCTGTCTTGTACCATTGATCAAACCGATTTAGCACATCAACTTTCAAATTCCCATCATTTCGATTACCATCCCTTTCATCACTAATTGCATCAGATCCCAACTGACCACCATATTCAAGGTATAAATTAAGAAAACCACTCCTAATCCTCTCAACATAAGTAAAAGCATTATCACCATATATCTCAGTGTAATAGAATTCCACCAAATCCATTTTAAACCTGGGATCAAGAACAACAGCAATTCCTAACACTAAACAACACTCATCCCAATATTTTTCAAACTTTACTTTCATCGGATCAGCCATGGCTTTAAGAAAAACATTATCACCAGATACCCATTATTTCAGCTTGAGTTGGATTCTACACACATCAGGAAAGAATACAATTGATGTGGGAAAATGACTACCACTAAAATGAGAAGTAGCCTCATAAAAGATTTTTAAACAAGTGTGAACCAAACTAGCAACTTCCCATTCCTCTTCACTTGGATTGAACTTGTAATTTTTATCAATCTGAGCAAGGCGACTAAATGCTTCCTTTAAAGGCAATGCTGAATCAAGCATTAAGAAAGTAGAGTTCCATCTAGTTTGAACATCCAAGGACACTTTTTTCTTATTTTTCAGCTTACATTGTTGCAATGCACATTCAAATTTTTTGCAACCATGAGGTGATCTTTTCAAATACTTGCAAGTTTCTCGAATTTTTTGAAGGGTATTACCAATATGAGCCAAACCATCTTGCACAATCAAGTTAAGAATATGTGCACTACAACGAATATGAAATAAATCTCCACCTAAAGGAAGCCATGACTTATCACACAACCATGATCTCAAATGCCTAACCATTGAATCATTTGCAGATGCATTATCAACAACCATGGAAAATAGTTTCTTATCCAAATTCCACTCTAAAATAATGTCATTAATGAATCTGAACAATGTTTCACCATCATGAGGATAAAGAATAGGTCTTTATGCAATGATATTCTTTTTCAATTCCCAATCGTCATTGACATAATGAGCAGTCAAACAAGTGTATGCAATATTAGAATGGTCAGATGTCCAAATATTAGTAGTAAGGGTAAATCTACAAGCAAAACGATCCAACATCTTATACAATTTTTCCTTCTCCTCCTTATGCAAATCAATCACATCTGACCACATTGTGTTTCGAGAGACAAGCTTGAAATTTGGGTTCAAACTGTTGCAGAATTCCTCAAACCACTCATGCTCACACATATTAAAAGGATAATTATGCTTAATGATTGTTTTAGCCAAAATCCGTCTACTCTTTTCTTGATCAAATTTTTAGTTTCGAACTTCACAAGAATCAGTTAATGGACTTTTTGCCTTCATGAGATTCATTTGCCATCCTTGCTTATATTTTCTTAAAGGACAATGTGCCAAATGTTTTTTTAGGTGAGTAGTTCCAGCATTACTTGCCCCACTAAGCTGTTTTTTACACCAATTACATTTAGCTATAACCTCTCCAGAAGGAGATGTAAATCTTGACATTTCATCCCATACCTTAGAAGTCAATTTCCTTGTCCTTAAGGTCAAAATCCCTTCGTCATTGACATCTTCCATAGACTGTGACTCCACGACCATATTATTAGTATTATGATCATCACTTGAAACCGAAGGTGGTGTTTCACTAGGTGTACTTGACATCCTTCATAGAACAAATAATTTTCAATGACAAGCTAATTTTACAACAAAATTCCAGCAAGCATGTAATTCAATTCAAGTATCAATATACTCTTATAAACATCCTTAAATATTCCCAAAACGTCACAGGATAAAGTTGAATAGATATAGAAAAATCACTAACAATTCTTAGCTCTAACACAATCAGTAAAGGGAAAAACAACCTGAACAAAGACAAGAATCTAGACACCGGAATCAACTAAAGGAAAATGATGGCATCACAGAAACAATGATTCCCCCAAAAAATGTGAAAAAAGAAGGAAAATGACTGTCTCCACATGTATAGAGAGATCTCAACAGATAAGTACATAAAAGCTGAAAGCTCTTTTTCCTTTCCAGCCTCAGCTCACAAATGAACTGGGTTTTTTCCATTCATCTCTCCTTCATGTGCATTGTATGACATATTGGTCTATCCTTATCTACCCATTTTCCTTTCGATTAGACCTACGGAATGGTGCAGCTATCACATCAATTCATCCTCTGATCAAACTTTGCCATTCTAAGTCCCATTCAAAGAATCAAATTCAAAGAATAGTGAGGATCTTGATGATTAACCTACATGAAAATGACAGTTCACCAAATCTTTTGGTTTAGGATCCTAAGCCAAAGGTACTTGCAAAAATATCAGTGGCCATCCTTCCTTTCCCCTCTCACAGGAGCCCTCGTATCCTTATCATTTCAGGGAAAAAAAAGACAAAAACCTAAAGACCAAGTCCTTGAAAATTGATCATAATTAAACCTCAGAATAGAACAATCAAACAATTTCCTACATCCCAAATCTTTACCTAAAGTGTTCATTCGAGCAAATCAGGAGTAGGTGTAAGAATTGTAGGATTTTTAACAATAAGAGATTTTTATTCTTGATTTTTGTTTATGTCCAGACAAATATGAGATAGAAAAAATAATGGAGAAAGTAGTAACGTGAGATAAAAAACGGGATGACAGAGACGGAGATGCAAAATATGACAAAACAAGCTTCCATTTCTATGTTTTACAACAACAGAAATGTAATTTCCATTCTCGGTTTAGATATAGCTTTCTTCCCACTACATAAAAATAAAGAAGAACCACAAAACACATTGCTAACCTCGGTTCTCAGATCAGATGTAGCTGGATCGGTGTGTTGCTGTGGGCGTGGGTCGGCAATGGCGGCAGCGCCGGCTGTTGCTTAGCTGCTATGGTTGCCAAAAATTGAAAAGGGCTGTTGCTATAGATGATTTGAGGTTGACGATGAATGGAGGATGAAGAGATTGAAGAGTGAAGAGTGCAGAGTGAGTAGTGAAGAAGACAGTGAAGAAGAGAAACGACAGCTGTAGAGATGTGCATCAGATAAGATGAGCAAAGCAATGTTAGGGTTTGACTAAAAAAAAATCTTTTAATATAATATTTTATATATAATATAATATAATATATATATATGTATATAATATAATTTATTAAACGGGTAATAGGGTATGGCTAATATAATTCCATACCCGGACCCATTTATATATAGTAAACGGGTAAGTGGGTTGGGTCCGGGTCGGGTATGAAAATAAGTGTACCAGACCCGCTATAAATGGGTCCGGTACGGGTCCGTGTATACCTAGCCCATTGACAGCCCTAGCTACAGTACCCGCCACTGCTACAGTACGTCACTGCTACAGTAAAATCGCTCCAGTAACAGTAACCCTCCTTTCTCTCTAGGCCCCTCACAACTTCCAGTTTGTTTTCTATCTTCGTGCCCGTGCGGGGAGGGGGATACCCCATGGGTCCTGAGATAGTATGAAGATGCCGGAGTTCTAGACAGATCTTGATGTGTAGAAGATCGAGATCGGGTGAAGGAGAAGAAGAAGGGTAAGTATGTGATAGACTCGTGTGATAGGTGTGCGGAACCTGAATACGAGTCGATGACAGAGGCTAGCAAGAATACGATGGAGGAGGTGGTTAAGAAATTGGATCTTGCAGATCTTACGACATTGATGCGGTTTATGAGGATGTCGGGGGGTGAAAATTTTGCGAGGCCACCAACTGTTAAGGTGGAGCTTCCACCTGTTGATTTGAAACTCAATGGGCCAGCAACGTATCTGAGTTGGTCACGTCGGGTGAGGTATACTCTGGAAGGGAGGAATCTAGGGGAGCACGAGAACAAAGAAGAGGAGGAACCCGTCGGTGTTGGGACTCAGGCACAGGGGGAGTTGAGAGTGTATACCAGGAGGAGGCAGAATAAGGTGCCAGAGTCAACATCTGCAGTACCACTGGTGCCCTCAAGTCCCTTGTCCCGGCCTACTCCAACTTCTGAGACACCCATACCACCCTCAAACTCAGAAAACACAGGTGCTATAATTCCTTCTTCTCATCCCACTCCCATGATAGTAAGGAGGACCTCTCGCAATAATGCAGGAGTTCTCCCGGACCGTTATGGTTTCCCATATGACATTGCTCAATTTGTCTCATACTCTAATTTATCACCTACGTATGGAGCATTCATTACATCTTTGGACTCTATTACTTTACCTAAGTGTTGGCAGGATGCTAAAGAGGATCTAAAGTGGAAAGCAGCTATGCAAGAAGAACTTGGAGCTCTGGATAAGAACAGAACTTGGGAGATAGTGTCACTACCACCAGGCAAGAAGGCAGTGGGGTGCAAGTGGGTGTTCACAGTGAAGTAGACCCCAGAAGGAAAAATTGATCGCTACAAGGCACGGTTGGTGGCGAAGGGGTATAGTAAGACATATGGCATCGACTATGATGAGACATTTGCTCCCGTGGCCAAAATGGGAATAGTAAGGACACTTGTCTCCATTGCAGTGAATGGGGGTTGGAAACTACATCAGTTGGATGTTAAAAATACATTTCTTCACGGAGATCTACTAGAAGAGGTGTATATGGAGGTTCCCCCAGGCTTTGGTACAAAACAGACAGTGGACAAGGTTTGTAGATTAAGGAAGTCACTGTATGGGTTGAAACAGTCTCCTAGAGCTTGGTTTGACAAGTTCAGAAGAGCTATGGTAAGCATGGGCTATCAGCAAATCAATGCCAATCACACAGTGTTCTTTCGACAACAGGGTGGTCACATTACTATGTTAGCAGTGTATGTGGATGATATGATTATCACCGGTGATGACGAGGGTGAGATTGCTTCAAGGGAATTGTTCTATCTCAGAGGAAGTATGCATTAGACTTACTCACAGAGACGGGTATGTTGGGTTGCAAGCCTGCGGTTTCACCAATTGATCAGAGGTTCAAGTTGAGCGCAGAGGCAGGAGAGCCGGTTGATCGTGAGCGGTACCAGAGGTTGGTAGGACGTCTCATCTATATGAGTCACACTCGTCCTGACATATCATTTGCTGTGAGTATGGTGAGCCGTTACATGCATGACCCAAGGAAGGGCCACATGGACGCAGTGTACCAAATTCTGAGGTACCTGAAGAGTGCACCAGGGAAGGGGTTGATCTTTAAGAAGAATGGACATCTGAACATTGAGGGCTATTATAACTCTGACTGGGCAAGTTGTGTTGATGATAGAAAGTCCACAGCTGGATATTGCGTGTTTGTAGGAGGCAATTTGGTATCCTGGAAGAGTAAGAAGTAGTCAGTGGTTGCAAGGTCAACAACAGAGACTGAGTATAGGGCAATGGCTTTAGGAGTTGCGGAGATGGTGTGGTTGAGAGCTTTGTTAGTAGAGCTCAAGATGGATAAAGGAGTTAAAATGAAGCTGTGGTGCGACAGCAAGTCCGCAATTAGTATTGCTAATAACCCTGTGCAACATGACAGATCCAAACATGTGGAGATTGATAGGTTCTTCATCAAAGAAAAGCTGGATAATGGACTATTGGAGCTGGGACATGTAGCTACTAGAGAGCAAGTGGCTGACTGTCTTACTAAATGACTTAGTTCATTAGATCTCTCAAGATTGTGTGACAAGATGAGCTTAATAGATATCTTCTGCCCATCTTGAGGGGGAGTGTTAAGATTTATATCTTTGTTAGGGTCTTATTGAGAGTATAGATAATTCTAGGGACTTGTATGCAAAGTTGTAAAGGTTGTATATAAGCCTAAATCATTATCGAATAAATTAAGTTTTACTCGATTAAATATTAATTTAAATTAGACGAAAAATATATAATTATGCACAAATTTTCAAATAAAATGAGAAAATTTAATATAATATATATTAAAAATTAAGGGTGACCCTTATCTTTAACTTTTATGGTGAACTTAATAATTTAATTTATTTGTAATTTTTAGTATATATTCAAATAAAAGTGAAACAGTAGAAGAAATAGAATCACAACTAAAAATTAACAGGTTTTATCAAGAATTAAAATTTTATCTTCTATTAAAATGGAGGACTTAAATAATTTTTGAATAGCAATATGAATTAAATGAAAATATTAAATTGAAATTTCTATTGATTATAATTAAAAAACACAAAAAATTTAAAAAATATAAATTAATCCAAAATATATAAACAAATTAAACAAATTATCTTTTTTATTTTTCTTTAGATATAAACAAAACTAAAATATTATATGAAATACTGTATACATATTATACATTCGAATAATAAATATTTGGACTAACATAATTTCACATCCATGTTAAAAAATCGTTATCTTTTGTTTGATATTTGGTTTTTGATTATTTGTGATGATTAATTGATTTATAATGATATTATATTGTATATCACAATATATTGTTTTGGGTTGAGATGTGCTGAATTATGATATTGGTTTCATATAGTAATTCAAGGTTGTAACGTACTTTATTTATTTGATAGAAAAATTCTTTTGCATTGTTTATTTAAGCACAATGTCACTAGAATAACCTGTTAGATTACGGTTGTATTGGGATTGCGAGATTATGTACACCCCAAAAGATGATTTTTTTAACGGTCCGTATCGTAAGGCATTGATTGTTAAAAATCGAGTTAGTTATCTCGGTTTAGTCAACAAAATATGTACACTTCGTGGATTAGACATATCTATTGTTCAGCTGCAAATAACAATGAGAGAAGATATTATTTTTTGTGCTACAATAAGGTGTACAACAACTTCTATAATAGACGATGAAGATATAGAAAGTTTGTGATACTATGCATTCACCGTGAAGGGACAACCAATTGATCTACATATTCATCATGGGATGGTACAGATTCAAAATGCAATAGTTACAAATCTTCTAGAACAATACAGTCCCACGCCTATTACGGAGTCCTTCACTGAATTAATGAATTCAACTACTCGAGTGAACATGGCTAATATTGATTTAAATGCACCTATACCTATTTACGCCAGTAATCCTGGACATCTCCCAACTAATAATTTTCAATCCCTTTATACTACGATAGTTCCGGATATCTCAGTTATCGGACCAACTTCGATGGGATTTGTTACACCTCCATTTCAGTTGATATTCAACCTATACAAACACAACCCAACCTGTCGTTATTTTCTACTGTGGAAATAGATATTCCATTAGATATAACCCCAATCGATAAGTGAGTTGCTTGAGAGTCCAATTGGATAGGTGCTTCGAAGGTGCTCATGGATAATTTAGGACCAATATCGGATATTGATGGACCTGATGCGAAAGATACCCCCGATGAGAATGAGGGGAATGGTGATGCTGGAGAACAAGTTCTCAGTCCTTCTATAATGCTACAACCTACTAATATACCTATTGCACCGGACCAGTTGTATAATCTACCGTATTCAATGTATCTTGACAGGTTGGCTACTTCTCAAGAAATGGAAAATGAATTCGATGGAATGGTGACGGGAAGCAGTCGGATGGATTTATGGTCAAAATCTAACAATGACTTAACAATTGGAATGTGGTTTAGAAATAAGGAAGAGTTACTTTAGGAAGTTCGATCGTGGTCTGTCGGATTAGGTCGTGAGTTTATAGTACAAGAAAGCAAAGCAGCATCTTGGGTTATCGAGTGCAAAAATTCAACTCCCAACATCCCTGTTATTGGCGAATTTATGTGCGAAAGAAAAAATGTTGTGGATTGTGGCAAATTACTCGATGGCATGGATAACACATTTGTCTAGTTTGGACAATAGATGGCAATCATCACAACATGAACGCAAAATTTATGGCGAAGCATATTTTGTCAATGATTCACAATAATCTAAAAATTAAGCTTAACAAGATAAACAACCATATACATGACACTTTACATTTTACTTTGTCTTACAAGAAAAGATGGAATGTGCACAGGCATGCCATTGGGATGATTTATGGTGATTGACCTTCTTCAGTTACACAATTGTCACGGTATATGCAAGTCTTGCAAGATGCCAATCCAGGTATCGTCATGGTATATCACTTCCTACCTATGGACAACAATGGTACGAAAATATTTGGATATATTTTTTTTTGTGTTCAAGCCATGCATTGATACATTTGTTTACATGAAATCGGTGGTCAGCGTCAACGGGACACTTCTTAAAGGTATATATAAGGGAAAACTATTAACAACAGTTGGTTAAGATGCCATCAATTATATATTACCCCTTACTTTTGCAGTCATTGACGAGGATGCTAATGACAGTTGGGGTTAGTTTTTGTCGTTACTCAGAGCACATGTACTAAAAGATCGAAGAATTTGTTTAATATCCGATAGACACGTTGGGATAATGAATGCCCTTCATCGACTACCCGAGTGGCAAGAGTCAATAACAGTACACAGATTTTGTCTTAGATACATTCGAAGTAATTTCAATACAAAGTTCAGGAATCATCAGTTGAAGAAGTTAATGTATGCAGCTGGGGATCGAAGTTAATGTATGCAGCTGGGAAGAAACTAGTATGCTGCGAAGGCGTAGTTGGATTTGATTCCGATTGAGCAATGGACGCTTACTTATGACGGTGGCCATAGGCGGGGTAATATGACAACTAATTTGGTTGAGTCACTCGACAGTGTCGTTAAAGGCATACGTGCCTTACCCATCAAGGTTATTGTTGAGTTTTCTTTCAAAAAAACAGTTAAATATTTCAACGATCATAGACGGAAAGTTAATCACGGCAGGTATCACTTTCTTTCGACGATATGGGTAAAGTTTGTGAAGAATAAGACGAAAGAAAGGAGACATCGTGTGCTGTCATACATATAACCCAAATGATCACTAGACGCTGCAGTGTACGACAATAGAGACATGTGACATTGGCAAGAATCCTCTCTTAGAGTTTTGCATACTGAATTTTTTTAGTACCTTGTCAACGTATGCACTTTGACTTAGTCAAATTAGCTTTCTAGATCTATCTCTATATATCCTTATGCCTGGAATATAGGCAGCTTCACTTAAGTCTTTCATTGAGAAATAATTTCCCAACCATGTCTTTACACTTTGTAGAGTTGGAATGTCATTTCCAATGAGTAAGATGTCATCAACATAAAGTACCAAAAAGACTATAGCATTCCCACTTATTTTCTTATAGACACAAGGCTCATCTTCATTTTTGATAAAGTTAAATTCTTTAATTGCTTCATCAAAACGAAGATTCCAGCTTCGAGACACTTACTTCAATCCATAAATGAATCTTTGAAGCTTGCACACTTTATCAGAATTCAAAGGATCATCAAAACCCTTAGGTTGTGTTATGTACACATCCTCGAGTTAGTTTTCATTGAGAAACGCGGTTTTGACATCCATTTATCAAATCTCATAATTATAATATGTTGCTATGGTAAGAAAAATTCTAATAGATTTAAGCATTACAATAGGTGAAAAGGTTTCATCATAGTCTATACCATGAGTCTGTCTATAACCTTTTGCTACCAGTCGTGCTTTGTAAGTATGCACATTTCTCTCCATGTTTGTTTTCTTTTTGAAAACCCATTTACACCCAATAGTTTTTGAACCTTTAGATGGATTAACCAAAGTCCAGACTTGGTTATCATACATAGATTGCATCTCAGACTTCATAGCCTCTAACCATTTTTCAGAGTCAGAACTCTTAATGGCTTCTAGATAGGAAGTAGGTTCATCATTAACCATAAGCTCCACATTGTGATCGTTAGTGATGAGGAATTCATATCTCTCAGGTTATTGACGAACCCTATCAGATCTTCAAGGTCCTTGTTCTATAGAAGAAAACTCATCTTGGACTTGTGAGCCATCTAATCGAGGTTCATTATTTGGTTCAGGTACTAATTGTGGCTCTTGAATCTCATCAAGATGTATTTTACTCTTACTGATTCTTTTGGAAATAAATACTTTTTCAAGAAAGAATCCATTTCGAGCAACAATTACTCTATTTTCTTTTGGGAGATAAAATTGATATCCTTTAGTTTCTTTAGGATACCCCACAAATATGCATTTATCCGATTTAGGTGCAAGTTTATCAGATAACAAACGCTTTACATAAACTTCACAATACTAAATCTTGAGAAATGACAAACTAGGTTGTCTCCAATCCCTATCTCATATAGCATTTTCTGAACCGATTTAGATGGAACTCGATTTAGTATGAATGCTGCAGTCTCTAGGGCATAACCCCAAAAGGAGATTGGAAGATCAGTTTGACTCATTATTAATCGAACCATATCTAATAAAGTCCGATTTTTTCTTTCAGATACACCATTTCATTGAGGTGTTCTAGGTGGAGTTAATTGGGAGATAATTCCACAATTTTTAAGATGATCGTCAAACTCGTGACTTAGTATTCACCACCTCGATCTGATCGAAGTGTTTTGATACTTTTGCCAAGCTGATTTTGTACTTCATTTTGAAATTCTTTGAATTTCTGGAACGATTCAGATTTGTGTTTCAGCAGATATGGCTACCTGTATCTGCTGAAATCCTCTTTTAACATGTGAATTCATTGGTCCACATACATCAGTATGTATTCGGCCCAATAAATCAGTTGCCCTTTCATTTTGTCTCTTAAAAGACGCTTTAGTCATTTTACCTAATAAACAAGAATCACATATTTCGTAAGATTCTAAGTCAAACGAATTTAGAAGCCCATCAGTATGAAGCCTTGTTATGCGTTTCTCATTTATATGGCCCAAATGACAATGCCAGAAGTAAGTCTGATTTAAATCATTGGATTTCAATCTCTTAGTATTAATATTATAGATAAACTTGTTTGAAGATCCACGAAAATTGAGAATATAGAGTCCATTTGATAATGAAGCATCTCCATAAAAAATGCCGTTTTTATTAATGGAGCAAATGTTATTCCTAATAATAAATGCAAAACCTTCTGAACCCAAACAAAAAACTAAAATAACATTCCTACTCATAGCAAGAATATAAAAACAATCATTCAATTCTAAAATAAGCTCACTGGGCAAAATTAATTCAAAAGTTCCTACAGCTACTACAATAACTTTTGCTCCATTCGCAACTCGTAGGTCCACCTCGCCTTTTGCCAAAGCTTTACCCCTTTTTTGACCCTGCACATTTACACAAATGTGAGATCCACAACCGGTATCCAATACCCATGAATCAGAAGTAGATAAATTAATTTCTATAACATAAATACCTGAAGTAGCAGTCTCACTGTCCTTCTTTTTCTTTGCTTCCAAATAAAGTTTGCAATTTCTTAACCAATATCCTTGTTCTCCACAATGGTGGCAAGCTCCCTCATTTGGTGTCTTGGTCTTAGGTTTGGGCTTGAACTTGGACTTTGCCTTGTCCTTGCCCTTACTAGCCATGACTTTGCCCTTTTGGTTGTTCTTTTTCCCTTTCCCTTTTTGAACCATTAGAACACTAGGAATATTCTTCTTAATATTTAGTTCAGCTTGTTTTAGCATCCCATGCAATTCAGTGATGGATTTCTCCATATTATGCATGTTAAAATTCATGACATATTGATTATACTCAGGAGGTAATGAGCCCAAGATCAAATCCGTGGCCATGTCATGATTAACAGGAGCACCAAACTTATCAAGACGATCAAGATAGTCCTTCATTTTAAGGACATGAGCACTTACCGAGGTGTTAGAAACCATCTTACATGTATTTAACGCCTTGTGAGTTTCAAATCTCTCTTGTCGTGCTTGCTCTTGGAACATTTCTTTGAGATGCATAATCATGTCATATGCCTCTGCTTCTTCAAACTATTTTTGAAGTTCAGAGTTCATGGTTACTAGCATGAGGCAAGTAACATCATTAGAGTCATCTTTGTGCTTACTATAAACATCTTTTTCAGCTTTTGAGGCGTTATTTGTTGGAGCAGGGGGAATAGAATTTTCAAGAATATAGAGCTTTTTTTCTTTCTTAAGAACGATTCTTAAGTTTTGTGCCCAATCAAGAAAGTTAGTCCCACTGAGCTTGTCTTTCTCGAGCACAGATTGCAATGAGTTATTCTAACTGTTTGTTGCCATTATCTATATACAAAATATGCAAAGTAATTAATTTTGAGGCTTTAATGAAAAACTCCTACTAAAAGCATTTAAACTTTTGAAACTTCAACATTTTGATGTTTCGTAGTGGGTAAAAAAAAAATTTTTCATAAATATTTTATTTTAATCATAAATAAGCTTTGGCTTTAATCTTATAATTAAATAAAACTAAAATTTTTAAATGAAATAGGCATCAAATGTCTCGGCTAAAAATATCTCATATAATGCCCTGGCCCAAAACCATTTTGATAGCCCAGTTAAGTCAAACCATATCAAACATACAGAAAACTATTTTTCATCTTGTCTCACTTAGATAATCAAAAGTATCCCACTTTGGCAAGAATGACCATATGATGATCCAAGTAATAACAAGTGTTTGATTTTGGAAGGCATTTAACACTTAATTTTTTTTAAATAAAAATTTGATTGTAGTAAGTATGGAATAAACATATCAAATATGCATGCAAGACATAAATAAAAGTGATATAGCATGGCGTATAACCTATATTGATCATCACGAGCAAAGTGAAGATCAAGGTGGTCAATCTAGGTCTATGAACTCCTTAAGCATTCTCTAATGCCTTGAGCATACTCCTCCTTGGTTGTAAATGTAGGCCGCCGTCTTCTTTTACATTGGATAGTAAAATTAAAATAATTCTTATTCTAGAAAAGTAATACAATTTTACAACAATGAAAAACGACACGCAGACCGTATTTAAAAATTACAACTTAAAACAACTAGAATGTAACCTGCCACTCACATTGGGATAAAACAAGCCATGCTATGCGCTATTCAAAATAATCCACAACTACAATAAAAAACACTAATGAATAACACACAACGAATAGTTATTTGGGATTCCAAGGGGCAGCGCCCCTGGCGGGATCTAAGGGGTAGTGCCCTTGAATGAGATTTCGCCTTCCGATTTTTGAATTTTAATCAGATTAACGTTCAGACCCTTTAATAACCATCGCTGTGCAACTTACATATTACAGACAATCTACGTTCTCTTTTAATCATATTCGTACAGATAACATATTATCATGGTCGATTAATACAAACAATTCGCAAATATAGAACCACGGATAACATGCTTACGATACCATATCATATTAAAACAGACCAGTTTACAGACAATCTACAAATAATCTGGTCTAATAAGACAATTAAGACGCACAGATTAAACCTAATTCAGGCAGTCTGTATGCTAAGTATTCAAAAATCATAATCATGTGAATATACTGATATACACCGTTTAAATTCACACACACACACACACACACACACACACACACACACACATATATATATATATATATATATATATATATATATATATCATACATATATTTAACAATACGATTAACACAGATGATTCAACCTAATCGTTTAGCAAGTTGCTCTAATATTACTGTTAGGATTCGTGACTCCTAAACGTGAAAAACATCCACGAATCCCTTCCGAGGATTCAAGTAAACGATTAAGAAGACCTTAGGTTTCCAGAATTATCTCTCTTCAGCGTAATCGAGATCCTTCGATTCTGATTATGCTATCGTACGTACAACCCGAACGATTATCAGACGCTGCAGTGTGCGAACGTTCTCTATAGGTACATACAGCGAACTGACTTGTTACCCCGAGAGTACTAGCGCCTAAGGTTTGAGAGGGTTTTTTTTTCTGGTGAATAAAGGCACGAAATTTTTAATAGAACCGAACTGTTGAGAAGATGGTTAGGGTTTTCTTAAAACCTTCCGAATCCCTTAGAGTCCAAATCTGATAATATCATATCATATTTTAATTTAAATTCAAATTAAATTAAAAATTGATATGATAAGATTATGTCATTATCTCAATAATTTAACTAATTAATTTATCAAATCAGATTCTTATAATCTGGATATCATCCAGATACATCGAATGTGGACATATTTCCAGATTCATTGTATCTAATAAATTTTCTAGGTTCGATTAATTTAGACATATTTCCAGATTTATCGAATCTGGCTACCAGAAAAATAACCTAACAAGTTCGCTTATTTTGTGACCCTATAGGTTCATTTAACACTGGCAATGTGTCTAAATAGTATTTAAATGGCCCACAAGTTATAAGCGGTTTCTAACAAAATATTATAACTATCCATGTTAAATAAAGATCTGTGATCTCTTTGAACCAAACCATAATTTTATATTTAGTCCTTTTGTCATACGATATCCAAATTAAGTATAAAGCACGGAACATGTCATCCTTATTAAGCTTAATAAATTATTTCTTGATTTCATAGTAGACTGTTCAAACAAATGATATCAATATATTAGATTGATATATTTGAGCACGGCTATATATTTTAACATCTAACTTATCAAGGGGTCCATGGATATCTCTTCCATAATTGAGAGGGACAAATTCCTTTACTATCAATCATATTCCTCTCATTGATTTATTCTATATCCAACAATACTCTAATTTATTATCTGGTTAAAGACAACTTTAGACAACGTCAAAATATAGAATTTATTAAGTAGGAAACTTATGATGAATTTAGGTCGAAGGACTTTTAATATCATTATGGCTAGAAAGTACTTATGACATGTTCCATGAAGTACTCTCACAGTGGGTCATATCCAATACAATATTCTCTAATATTTATTTATATTTTGACTTGATATCACAAATATCCATGACCAGTAAAACATAGCCATCTAGTCACAAACATACTAATCTTAATTTATTATTGTTCCAATAATAATAATAATAATCGATTAGGGACTGTTTTAGAATAGTTATTGTATTTATTGTTGGGTTTTACTATCAAGTCACGTACTTGATGACCATAAAACAAAATACACTATTCATGGAAAGGAAAACCTCATATTATTATATAAAATATAACGACAATAGTATAAATACAAATTGACTTTAGGGCATATCCCTAACAGTGTCAGCACATCGTGAGCATGAAAAGGAAAATAATTCTTACGAAGTTAATATTGGAACCAGGTCATGCAGTTGCTGCAAATGGAAAATATATAGAATTTCTTGTTCGCATGCATTTGCAGCATGTCAACAACTGAGGCTGAACTCTGGGAATCTCATGTCATCGGAAAACACAATAATGTCCTATAGGTTAACGTATCCACCACAATTCAGACCCATTCCATATGAGGATTATAGGCGTAATTCTAGTTTAATATTAGCACTGTATGCTCACCATTTTAAGAATCGTCGATATAGTCGAATGCGGACGGCACATATTCGGAATGAAATAGACGAGCGTAATCCTGATTCACCTTATCGATGTGGGTTATGCTATCATAGCGGATATAATAGGAGGAATTACACTCATGGTATTGTAGATTGATGTTAAAATAATTTATATGCCCGAATGTGCCTAGAGGAGGAGTATGACTGAGTCCACTAGAACTGTCCAACACCTCAACACATATGTCGATTGCGTACAGAGATCAATTGGATTAAATACGACACAATCATGTATGTATTATTATGATAAAATATTTGGAATCGAATTTCTAATAAAATTATTTATTTTTTATTGTTTGAAACTAAATTTATTTATTTGGCAACCTTATGATGAGAATATGTTAGCATCTCTACTTCTGTATTGTACACATGACCAACCAATTTGAATGTCCATTACATCTCTATTGTGTTGGGAGACGATTGAGCTACATCACCTCGATCGAATTATGTGACAATTTGAATTGTTGCAAACAATTCTGAATGCTGTTGACACGAGGTCAAATCTGCATCATTGAGACCTACAGATTACTGGTGCTAGATAGGATGATGTGGATGTACTACACCATGCTAATTGGATCAACATACACGTTTATATTCTCACCGGACAGTCCACTTTCAGGCAAGCTGTTATTTTGCATGGTATTGGACTCACACACGACGATTAATTAGCAATCATATCATACAACTGAAGGATTTCGAAAATAAATTATTTTATTTACATATTCGATATTTTCATCAGAAAAACTAGTCTAAGAGGGCATATTCCCAACAACAACAACAAAATCTCGTGGGCTATTAGTCTAGTAATTCAGCAGCTAAAATACTCGTAAGTCCATTTTTCCTCGTTCATATAAGCATATATAGAATTCTGACTTATTTAAATTTTTAGTGATATTCTTGAAAATGCATACGCAAGTCAACGTACTGTATCGGATCTGGTGTATAAGCAATGAAGCATCTCAACATGATGATGCATCGTACGCGCAACCAGTAGTCAGAAGAATGTCCGATATTACCATGCGTACTTTGACTGTTAGTGTTGAATCCGATCATTTAAATCAAATGTCGTATGAGCCATCCAGATGATCGTATGCTACTGATTTGATGCCGTTGATTCCATAATAAGTTCTTCAATAAGTACCACCAATAAGGCGGGGCGGTAGACGGACACGTCAGCGTGCTGGAGCTGAGGAAGTTTCCCCGTAACAGTACTACTCACCGATGCATGAAGATGAAGATGTTTATGGGCCAGGTGCTCCTGCAGCAGTCGATGATGACTATGTTCTAGTTCCACCAGTTGCAGATGATTATGTCCCTGGTGTAGCGGTTTTAGATGATTACGATGATTTCTTAACTCCGCATCACCTAATTTTTGATGCTATGTATGTTTCTTCAGCAGGCGAGTTTGCTGCTAGTACATTCATTGGACTATCTCGAGACAGTATAGGCAGTCTGAGAACGATGTAGGTTCGTCGTACACTACAGATGAACAAAATGAGGGACAACCTGAAGTATATCCTCAGTAACAACTTTCAAGACGAGTTCAACATCAAAGGCACCGTCGATGATTTCATTATGAGACTAGTTTTCATACTTGATTTTGACGATTTTAGGTGTACCTTATTGATATTTAAAATTAATTGTAATTAATTTTTATACATAATTATAATTAAATTTTAGCATCCAAAATAATAAATTAAACTCTAAAAATTAGAATTAAATTTAAAGAAATTAGAAAAATAGTAAATTATTGTTTCAAAAATATTATGTTTAAAGGATTAAAGATAAATAATAAATTAAATTAAAAATATTAAAAATTATTACCATTTTTTGACGATAAAAATAAATTAAGATTCAATTTTAGTATTAATTGAGATTTAAAATTATTTTAAAATTTAATAAAAATAATTGTGATTTTATACTATGAATGGGACTAAATAAGAAAATTTATTGAATATAGTCGTTTATTTAAATAAAAAATTAAATTAAATAAAGTTAATTAAATAGAGCCGAAATCACATGTCTGCATATAATAATGTATGTAGGTGTGAAATTAAAAAAGAATTTTTGCTAAATGTGTTTAATATGTATAGAATTCATGTTCCTCAAATCTCGTATCTACTAGACACGAGGTTGATAAAGTTGATGAACGCCGTCTTTTAGGCGGAATTTAATTGCCTTGCACAGAATTTGATGTAAGAAAATTTTAACTTCGTGTTTGGTACACACGAGGTGTATCACTTTTATGCGCCGAATTTGACACTTTTAATGCATTTGAGGAAATTGATGGGAATTCCTGGAGGTGTTAGATCTCGCGTCTGCTAGACGCGAGGTTACGGTGGACCTCGCATCTCCATCAGGTACCTATAACAAATTCCATTCCCCCTTTCGGCGCTCAATTTCAAAAATACCTAAATTGGTCAAAAACCTCAAGTCTGGAAAAGGTTTAAAAGCTCTAAAATCCTTTAATATATTATTTACGCTACATTAATAATAATATTATGTAAGATTATTATTAAATATTTTTTTATGATTGGCTTTTAGTTTAAGATAATTTAAGAATAAATAAATATTTTCATGACATTTTTTTTATTGTTATCGGTATAATTAAAAGATAAATAATATACTAAAAAGTTGAAAACTGACATAAAAGCATGCCAATTAGAGAGCCAGGTTGTGGAGCTATGACGACTGTTAGTGTTGTAGCTGCAATCATTGTAATTTGACCTTAAAAGGGTTGGTCTGGGAGAAGATAAGTGGAAAGAAAAAATGTGATTTGAGAAGAAAAGAGGATGATTTCTTCCACTTGGGAGAGAGGAGAAGGAAAGAAGAAAGAAGAGGAAGCTAAGAATCCTATTTTTCTCTCCATTTCTCTCTCCACAAATGGAGATAAAAGAGACAATGAGTTTTAAAGTGGAAGGCAAAACAAGTTAACAAGTCAAATGATTAAATAGTTATTGAATATTTAGGTTTAACAAAACAATGCTTTGAGATAGAAGGGTTAAATTTGTAATTTAATTTTATAAAGTATCATATCTCTTCTTTGTTCTTCCAACTCCCAAACAAAATTAAATTAAATATTTTTTTTCTCTCATATACTCCCAAGCAAATAATATAATTACTCTCCTATTTTTTTTTTCTTCTTATTAATATTTTCTCTTATTTTCTTTCCATCCAGCACTAAGAAACGAAAACCCAAGAGACTTTACCTTCTTTCATAAGCTTTTATTTGTTCAAGACACCAATAAAGTATGTCACAGTCTCCGAAGTGTAAACCAAAATCGAAGGGATAAAGTATTCCTAAGCGTAATTGGCCACCTTATATGATTAGGTCGAGTATTCTGAAACGTTTGTGCTTGTGTATTAGATATCATAACCAAGTTTGTAGACACTTGAGTGTCCCTAGCCAAAGGCCCAAGATGGAGGGCCGAGAAGCCAACCAACAACATGAAAGTTAGCTAGTACATCATGTCCAATGCCCGAAGTGCTATGCGCTAGGACCGCGCAAACACCCAACGACCAGACAATGTCCTAAACCAGCAACGAGCTGACGATCAGTTGGCCACTAGAAAAGTCGGCCCCTTTGTTTTAATTGTGTAAATATATAGATAGACTTTTGTTATATTTTTATAATTTTTCTAAGGCCTTAAAGACATACATGTAAATTTTTATAAATAGATTCTTTGTTGATAATTATAGAGAAAATAAGTAAAATTTTCCCAACTCCTTCAAAAAATAGTATCTACTACTATAACCTACAAAAAGTTTACCAAAACTATATTAAGGGGTGAAGTAAATGAGATCGGGTAAAAACAAATTATATTTTTTGGTGTGCCCCTCACTAAGACTTATTGTAAATATTTTGCAATCGTTTTCTTATGAATGAAATGCAATTTCATACAGTCATGTGTCAGTCAAGTTCCATTTAAGTACCGTTTCCTGCCGTTTTCATTTCATTCATTGTTATTTTTTATCGTTTTCATTACAAACTACTGTGAACTCATTCTAACTTACTTAAAAGCATTCAAATGAAATTAGAAGAGGCCAGTATTGACTCTGGCCTAACCAAATCACATGCATCACAATTAGTAGGTGTGTGGAAAGACAACCCGTCATAAGACCAACTAATGAGATTTGGATTCTTCGAGTACTTCTAGGGTAAAATTATCGTGGAGGATCTGAATTGATTATTCAATTTAAAATTTTGAGAGGACATTTCAATTTTTTTCCTTTATCTTTTTTTTTTTTTTTGAGCTCTATGATGATAACAGAGGGCACATTATATATTATGAAATTTTAAAAATATTTTAATAAATATGTAATTTGATGACTTATAAAATCAATATTTTCTATAATAATTCTTCAAACAAAAATAAAAATCTCTTTTCTTACTCGTGAATGTAAAGTCACATTAGAAGAATTACAGAAATTCTATATATCTTTAATTTCTTCTATTATTACTATATTTCATAACAAAAACTGTTTTTTTTTTAATAATAGTGTATAAATATAGTACAGAATGAACAAAATATTTCGTACAGGTGAGGAGTGTATGGACTGGGATGGTGTTCGTGGGGTTGAATTATTTGCACGTGAACTTGAGGGTGGTGATTCTGACCTAACAATATCCGTTTGGAAGACGATGACAAAATTAAAAAGTAGTAATTGATAGGGAATAACCATAGGATGATTTGGTGGCATAGAGTTCGATGGTGACTTCTTTAGACAATTAGCTTCCAAGATTTAGGGCGGAGTTGGCATTGTATAATTTTTACGTATTTAATCACTGTAAATAAATAAGTAGATAATAATTTAATATTTAATTCATAATTTAAAATATTAATTATTCATTTGTATAAAACTTAAAAATACACATCGATAATAATTTGTCTCAATAATAAAAGAATTATTCAAAACGTGAATTCCAAATTTGATTACGTACCATTCTTTCTCTTATTCCGTTTTTTGCTCTTTATCTCCCTCGCTCTCCTTCTAAAACAAGAAAAGCAAATGGATCGCTTTGGATTGACCCGAGGAGGGGGCACAAGTCAGTGCAGACTACCTTAGAGGCTTGAACGGGCTCAGGCATTGTATGACGCGGTCAATTTTGTCTTGGGCCATCGGTCGTGGTCCTTTTGGTGTCCAAACATAGAGAATATAGCCCACTGGACTAGGAAGCCCACTCCATATCTTTTTCTTTCTTAAATCCCTATTAGGGAACAGATATAAAAGTTTGAATATTAAGCCTCTTAACATTGGAACTAAGTACCGAAAAATCACTCTTTGCCAGTGACGAGCGAATATTTCGGGATAGAACCAAAAGGAAACCCATCTCTTGCGTACAGCTAAAATTAGGAGTCAAGATAATTGATCAATGATAAAGTACTCTTTATCGATTAAAATTTTATCCTATTCAATACTTATTAGATATATATTTATTTCTTTTTTCTTTTATAATAGTATAAGATTATTTCATAATGAAGGGGCAGAAAATGAACGAAGTTAATTAGAGAAGTTTAAATGAAAAATATATTTATTATAAAAAATTGAACATTTATTTTGAGACATACTAAAATAAAAGTAAAAATGTTCAATTTTAAATAAAAAAGATAAAATATAAAAATAGACACAAATAATTCCTTCAATATATTTTGCTGATTGTTCACTTATAATAATTTTAAATTTTGAAAGAGAAACCATTTTTTTTCTTTCGAAGAATCTGTTTTAAACTAGCAATAGTACTTGGGTCGGTTTGATAAATTTTAATTTTTTTTATATTTTTACCCCTCTAAAAGCCGTATTCACTTTTTTACACCAAAAACTCTATAAATATTCCTCAAAACTTACCAAGTATTCTTCTTAAACCTTAATTCTCTATATTTCTTTTACAAAAAAGTATTAAAATAGAATTTTTTTAGGCATATATTTTTAGAGTTCTTCAAGCATCTTCTTCAAAATTTAGAAATTTATTAAGTAGTGATCAAATATTGATATCTTAGTATATTATTATATTTAAATTTTAAATAATATAATATTTTTTAAAAAAAGTTTAGGTATCAAATCTGCCTCTTATGTAATATTTGTTTTGTTAATTAATAAAATTGGTAGAGGTCTCTAAGCCAAATTCCGACTACATTAAGATATCTTTTTTTATCAATATAAATAGTCGTATTATTTAAATTATTAAAAAATTAAAATCGGTAACCAAAAAAAAAAAGGGTGGAAAGGACTACTGCTCCGATACCTGCTGGGAGCGCGGGCCTCGTGATCCTAGGAGCTGGTCTGTATCGGACCCAAGATTTTTAGCCTCGGGCCCGACCCGCATGTTAATGGGCAAGCCCAGGTGGCTCAAGTGTTGGTCTCGGCACGGCCGCAAACTGTGCAGCGGACCCACATACAACTGCTATTCTAAACACTAGTTTGAGAAATGATAATTTATTTATTCTACATATTCAAAGTTTCCAACTGCCACTGACCAGCCTTTCCACTATGCCTGTGAAATGGGTCGGATCTATTCGGATTTGCTCCATTTATCTATTTATATGGATTTGATATGCCTATTTTTGTTATTCGAATTTGACCTGTTTATTCTTTTAATCTATATAATTGGGTTCAAATTTGAATATTATAAATTCGAACTCGATAACTTATTTATCCGATTAATTTAAAGAATTATATATATATTATAAGTTTTTAACTATTTAGTTTTTTGGATGAATTGAGAATATTTTATATTATATAATAGTTACAAACTTATGAATTTTTTGGTATTATTATTGTAAACTATTATTTAATATTTAGTTTCTAATTTATATGTGTTGTATGATATTGTTATTTATAAATTTGATTTTTTTTTCATTGTTATAAATTTAAATTTTTAAAAATTTAAAATTGTAACTGTTTTATTATTTTGTATAAAGATTTTTACATAAGCATATTATTTTTATAATTTAAAATTTTACTCAATCTGAAACCATTAACCATCAGATCAAATATGAATCCGTTTACTTTAAATCCGATGAACAAACAAATCAAGTTCGATACCTCTTTTTGTTAAACGAGTCCGGATCTAGGACGGACGATTAAATAAGCTCCTCTTTCCTTGTTCTCTCTTAGGGACAATAGTGGGGTTTTATGATTAATAGATTTGTTTTCCGATCCTTTAATGAATTAAGGATTCCTCCTTTAGTTTTGCCCAAACCTTGCCTTGGCTCCATTTATTTGCACATACATACGTGTATCTTGAAAGTTGGCATATTTTTCAATTTATAGACATAAATGTCCATATAAAATAAAATTTTCTATAAATTTAATAGTCAAGAAAATTATATTGATCATAAAAGAACTAATTTACTCTTAAGCTTCAATCTCCCATATACGTTACAAATTTAGATTTATAATTTATCTCATATATATTAAAACAAATCATGCATCAATGTAATATAAACCAAAATTACAAATAAATTATAAAATCTAAGCTATTGTAAATATATACATTAGAAATTTACATGAAAGAGTTTTGGAGTGAATTAGTCTTTTTTAACTTATAAAATGTTTCTCGGCACTAATACATACAAAACTCTGAATTCATCAGGGTACTTATGTCTTTTAAATTATAAAATATTTAATAAATGTATCGTAAAAAAATAAATAATATCTTAAAATTTCAAAAGAAGTGAATAATATTGTTAAAAATTTCTAGATTCATGATATTAATCTAAAATACATATTTTATTAGGTCATTGACTCTTTGATCAAATGTAGAAGCTCACCCGTTAGGTTATTCACAAGGGATTACACTATGTGGATTCTTTTTATTACACTAAATGGGAAAAAAAAAAAAAAGAAAGAAAGACTAAGTTAGAGAGTAATAAAAATAACATTTCTAATTTATAATTTAAACAGTTATTATAAATACTCCTATTTAATTTATTTTTTGTAAGATATACTCTCTCTCAAAATTAAATATGCATTATCAAAAAGTATTTTATACTTTTTTGTCCATAAAACTCTATAGATATTATACCTTTTTTAACAAATAAATATATATTTTTTTAAGAATGACTCACATTTCTACCATTCTATGGGGAGCTGTGACAAATTCAGAGTTGCCACCGACAGGGGTTGGCCCACAGCGATTCCAGGCATTTCCATGAACACGAGCAATAGCAAAAAACGGATCGGAGCATTGCGCTTTTCATGTGTCGTCGTTACACTTGGGCAGCTAATGGACCCCACTAGAGTGTGGGTTCGAGAAATCTCTAATGTGAAAGCACATTTAGTTGCAGCTTTGGTTGGTGTCTTTTTCAGAGACTTTGGAGTCAAAAACAAGTTCAGTCATCCTTTTGATTCTTTTAGCTTCTTGTGCTTATTATTGCAATTTTGCATGCATCCCCATTATTAATCCATAACCCACTTATTGCCCGCTTCATTTTTCCATGGCCCAAAACAGATAAAATTCGATTTATATTTTAAAGTGCAAAAATTAAAAATTTATCGTGAAGCTATACTATATTCCGACAAGTAAAATTGTAAATTTTAACTTTTTTAAGCAAAAATATAATCGGTAATAATTTGTCTTAGTAATAAAAGAATTATTATACAAGACGTAAGTCTTGAATTTGACATCAAATTATATATCATTTTTTTTCTTATTTTTTATACAAAAATACGTATCGAATAATTTATGTTAAGTGTAAAATTTATCTTTATTAATTATCAGAATAATAATAACTCGATTTTTAGTGATTGTATATTTATATTTAGTTAACTTAATTATGTAATTTCAGCGCGAGTGAGTGGATGGTCGGAATCTTAATCAATCCATAGAAATCGTGTGGATGAGAATATTTTGTTTCATTCAATTTTGAAATGATAATGCATGGAGTATAGCGTGTAGGGGCAGCCCAACAATTTAGAACTTTTTGCGGGATGCAATGCACCAAATTCTTCTTGGCGTGTGTTCTCATCTGTTGCTTTAACTTTTACGATAAATACAAAGTTATCCATACAACTCAAAGAAAGTGGGAAATGGTAAATTCCTGAACTTCACTTGTCCAACATTTTTTTCTTCTTTGATAATCGTATAAGCATTTTTATTAACTCAAGAATAGTTCCATAAAAACCTTGGGCCAGACATCGTTAAATTTACACTAGGGGTCGAATAGTTTTTTTTTTAAATCGTTTGTAGAAGGAGAGAGGAGAAGACAAAGAATAGTTTTAATCTATAAATAAATTTGTATATAATATTTGATGTATAACAAATATTGCAGATGTTATAATATTTCAATATATTCGATACACGTGCATCGAGTGCATATAAAAATTTCTAACCAAGTTATACGGGAAAAGAAAATTGTTAGATGGATTTGGTTGCTTATCATGTTTGGATGAAAAAAAAAAGAAAAGAAAAGGAAGGAGGGATAACTTACTAATCATCGACATATATCTTCATTTTTTTTAAATGATTATGAATATCTTATAATAAGGGCATTTTAGTCATGACAAAAGATTTATTAAAGTGATTTTTTTTCTCTCTTTATTTTTATCCACTTTTAAACGGAGATCAAGTTCAATATTTTATAATCTCTCAAATTTAATCCGCTCTGTTGATTCAAACACACCACTAGAGAAGCACCTTTTAACTCAACTCTTGGATAGTTTTTTTTTTATTTTTTTGTGTCAGACAAGCGTCAACAAAGTAAATGAATATTTGGGCTCCTGAGGTTGGTATTGGAACTTTGCGTTGAAATCATTTAATATTTAATACTACCTCCATTTTGAATAAACGGTTGCCTGAAAAAAGAGATTATTTTTAAATATTTATCACTTTAAAATTTTAAAAATTTACTTATTATCTTTCTTTTATTTATATTATTATATTTATTATAATACTTATTACTTTATTAGTTTTTCAATCTACCAAAAGATAATATAGTCATTTTATCTCATAGTACTAATTAAAAGTTTTAAATAACTTTTTTAATTTGAACAATTCTTACATGGACTATGAATCGGTGAACTAAATATATTAGTGAATTGTACCGTACAACTTACATTGCACATGGTACAAATCATTAATGCATTTAATCCATGAACTATTGATCCTTATTAGAATTTTTTCTTTGATTTTTGTGCAAAAATTTTAAGTGCATGTTTGGATTGACAGAAAGGAAAAAAAAAGAGTAGGATAGAAAGAAAAAGGAGATAGAATATACTATAAAATTAATAATTATTTGTGATGTTTAATTAGATATAAAAAATTAAATATATAATTTGGAGAAAAGATAAAAAAGAAATAAAATGAAAAATATAATTTGAGTTACAATTTTATCCATTAGTTTGATATAATAATATTAAATATTTATTTATTAAAAATATTTTAAATTATTTAATAAAAATTTATTAAATCTTTAAAATGATGATTATTTAAAAAAAAGAAGAAATATTTCTTATCTTTTGCTCCCAACTTTATCCTAAAATAACTTATTCAGAATGCCAAAATCGTGTGCTAAGTAAGCGCACAGCCACCGTGACTGAATGGGAGTGGGTGGAGGCATCAAGGCAAAGAATATTTCTATATAGAATCGACTTTAGCACTTTCCGGTACCCATTTGCCTCCATCCAATTATTATAAATCATCCCTCAATCAATTGTAAGCTAATACTGCCCTCAATAATTAATTAACTACTGTAAATGACTCAACGTCAACGTCAATTTTCTACCAACCCCTTTTCAATAATTTCTGTTCAAATTTTAAAATAATTAGTATCATTTCTTAAAAATTAATACGTTTATTTACAACCCACCTTAATTTAATTATATTTAAAAACAATTAATATCTAAATATACCATAAATTATCTATTACTACAAAACAAGACCTCCAAAATTTCCATTTGCAATCTCACGAAATTTGATTCAAAAAATTTAAAAAAAAAATCATATCTCAAAATTACAAATATCGAACGTTTAATAATAATATTCTATTTCCAATTAAAATTTACACTTGCTCGCGATGCCTTTTCAGACTATAGTATCGAAATTACCAATTCTAATCGTGGACTTCAAAACCTAAAAACCTCAATTGGAACCGCCAATGAAGATATGAATTACAGCCCCAACAACCAGAGCTGAACCGACCACTCTTAAATTGTATTTTCACGCTCAATTTACGATAGAAGGTAATTAAGCTTTTCAAAAGCGCTAGCGTTATAAGGTACTAAATCATTAAAAAAGAAAACCAATGTCAGTTAAAATTAGACAACAAAATCATAAATTTCATAGTTATGATTTGTTTTAAATATGGAAACTCATCAGAAAAGCTATTACAATAAACTGTATTCTGTTATTACAATTCCCCTAACAATTTAAAAAAAAATGAACAAAATAAACTCAATTACATAAGGAATATATATATATATATGGAACAAAAAATTTACTCATTTTAACCCCTCTTTTTCTTCTGAATTCTTCTAAAATCCCTCAAATTTTCTGAATCCACAGGTTGCCTTCTAGTCATTTCCTCTATGACTCACTAAACAGCCTATAAAATAATAAAAACAAACCCCCCAAAAAGAAAAAAAATCTTTTTTTTCTCTTGATCAGAAAAAACAAAGAATAGTAACAGTAGTGATTGATAAAAATCAAATCGAACATTTGAGTAGAAAATGGGTACTGAAGTGTAATTATCAGAAATTGAATTTCCAGATCTTGATCTGAAGATCAACCTTACACTTAGCGTTCGAACTGGTTGCCACGGCTGGAGTTTTACCCGTTGGAACCAATCCATGAATTCCATCGCAGGTTAGTTTGATCCCAATTTTTTTACTCTTCAGCTTCTCCAACTTCACCTTCACCTTCGTCTCCATCACTATTTTCATCGGCAACCCATTTTTCCTCTTCAGATCTGACCTCAATGCCGTCACGGAGTCAGCATCGAGAAGCTGTGAAGTCATTGATAGAGTAGAGTGAATAATACTGACGTCGTTTGGTGCACTTGTGAAGTTTGAGAAGGTCCCATTGGCTAGAAGAACTTGGCTGGAGAATAACTTTATGGTGATGGGATTGTAGTAGAATGTTATCTTTTTATTGGGATTTTTGGACGAAATCGTGAGGTTCAGTTTGGTGGTGAGACGGGTGGTGTCATCTGACGGCGTGGTGGTTAGATTGAATTGAGAGAGCTTCAATGATGAAACTGAGAATGCTGGGCGGTGTGGACGGTAAAGAACGTAGAAAGCAGCGCCGACAATTGCCGCTAGGAGGATAATGACAAGAAAAATGAGGACGGACCAAAAGCAGCACATGCAGAAGCAACGCCGACAGCTGCAGCGGCGGTGGTTGTGCCGCGCGTGGATCGCAGGATTCGGCCTGTAAGGGTGGCGGGCGACTGGGTTATATAATTGGGATTTAGTCGGTGGGAATTGTGGTGGGTTTGCCGCCGCGGTCCCATTAGTAGCAGCCGAGGTGGCGGTGGGCTTGGCTGAAGGATAGACTCTGTCTGTCATTCTTGAGAAACTGCGAGGTCAGATTCGGAATAATAAATGTATGTCTGAAGTCCCTCAGATTTAGAATAACTGCGGAAGAAGGACAAGAACAAGAAAGAAGAATATAACAACAACGTTGTAAAGCAAGAACCTTTGAAGAAGAAGAAGAAGATTGTGAAGTGAAGTTAAAGAAAGTGTTGTTATGTTAAGATTTCAGAGAGTTTCATGGGTGTACTGCGGGAGAGAGAAAGAAGGATAGAGAGAGAGAGAGGGACTAAAACCAAAAGGGATGCTTCCACCTCACCAGGATTTGTTGTCTGTCGTGGGAATGAGTTTTGCTCTCTCTCTAAGCTTCTTTGAACTGTGTCCGGTAGTAGTAGAAGAGAAGAGGACTGAGGGTTTTTACAGGACCCGTAGTACTGGCAGCCCTAGGGAGGAGTGAGGGGGGGGGGAGGAGAGGGCACGGTCGGCTATGGAGTGTACGTATAGTGTATGTATAGATTGAGATCTCCGATTATGAGGTGCAGGGCGTTCAGATAATCTAGGCGCGGGATTGACACGTGGGAAGATTAAAGAACAAAAGTGGGGGTCAATTCATTGACGGTTTCTTGTGTATAAAAATTAAAAGAAAAAGGAAGAAAAAGAAGTGATTGCGCGGGTTTATGTTTTTTTTTTTTTTAAAAAAATCTGATTGGACAGAGGCAATTGGCAATCCCTTTGCATGATTGGTTGATGCAGATATATCTTGTTTCACAAAACGTTTTCTTTTTTAAATTTGGGGATAAAAGATGCAAAAGGTTTGCTTTCATTTAAAGCCAAAAAAATTAAATATATTTAAAGATCAGCATTGTAAACGAAGTCTTTTGTCTCATTTAAAGAAGATGCTTAAATGCCAACAGTGTATAATTTATGCCCCTTTTGCAATTAACTCGTTTAGAAATTACATAGATATGATCCTCATAAATTATATTTTTAAAAAATATGGTGTACAAAAACAGATTCATATAAAATGCTCCATTCATTCGAAAATACCTTTTTTTGGGAGCCTTTTTTTGTTTATTTTTATCTATCATGTTGTGAAATCAAGAGTGTATTTATTATTTTATTTCAATTATCCCTTGATAATTTATTATTCTACTAACTAACATTAATTGATTTTTAATTTTCAAACCAACTTTATATTTTTTAATAATGGTAATTTGATTTTTTTTCTTTAAAATTTTATAAATATTGGAACTTTCTTAATATGTATGATCTACAAAGTGACAATTATTTGAAAAAAAATGAAGGAGTATTTTCCAAACCCTTGTCTCCTTTTTCTTTTCCTTGTGTTTTGAATTTGAAGATTCACATGTTTTCTGTCTTTTTTTTTTTATGGTAAAATAAATTCGACAAGATATCTACCATTTCCACATTCATTGCATCAGATGAGCAAACAAGTCAAGAGAATATCACTTTTAGAAATCGTACCTACTATAAGAGCATATTTGATAATTTAGTTAAATATTTAAAATTAATTAATTAATTAGATAATAAATAATATTAATTAATTAATTAATTAAATATATTTGATAACATACTTTTATTATCACTCAATTAAATAAGATCTACTAAAATTTTATTGTAAAATATAAATAAATTGAAAGTTACTTAAATTTAATTTTTGAAATGTTAAATATTCTATTAATTATTAATATATTTATATTTTATTTAAATTGTAATAAAATATAAAATAAAAATAAATTATAATTAATTTAAATTTAAATATTAATTTTATCAAACGAATTATAAGCCACAGGTTAAATAACAAATTCATTCTCATATTTACACATGATTTAACAGCCTTCATTGCGGAAAAATGCAAACAGTTTCGCATAGTTCTCCGAACCTCCCCGACTCCAAAGCAATAAATTGGAATAAAGACTTGCAAACAACCAATCCTTAATGGATTAGGGTGCCAAAACCCTTTCATAAAGAAAGGGATACAAAGAAGGAAAAATATTTATATGTGCTTAATTTTAATTGGAATGCGACCTGCAATTTATCAAAATTGAGTCTGTGTAATTTTTTTTCTTTCAAGAAGGGCTTAAAAAAAAAACTATTCGTGTCATTGGTCCTCTCAGCTGTCCTTTAATTAGACATATTCAAAGTAATTGTTGCATTGGTAGAGTACCGATGTGTATAGTCATTATCATACTATAAACTTAAACTACAAAGCCAATAAAGAAACCAATGGATTCTTTAATCACTGCTCTTACCCTCCAAGGAAAGAGCAATTAAGTAAAGTAAGTCATGACTTATTACAACCAATCCATGAACAACAAAATTAGCAAGGAATTTAAATGGTAGTACTCCTCTGTCATATATTATACTTAGTCCTAAAAATAATATCAAAAATTTCTATTTTTATTGTATTAAAATATTTATCAATTTTACAAATCAAGAATGTATTTATTACGTATATTCTTAATTTATCCCTCATTTAACCACTCAATAAATATTTGGCTCATTAAATATGTGTATTTCTAATCTATTTAATGAATGTTTACTTTTATTATAATAGTATTTTTTATTATAATTATATAAATGTTAGTAATTTTTTAATCTGTGTTTCGTTTGTTAAATTGACATTCTTTTTAAGACGGATAGAGTAGGTGTTTTAATACTTGTAAACAAAAATTAAGAATTATGAAAATAGGATGTTTTATAAGTCAAATTACTCTTTCATTCTCTAATATTTTTCACCTTTAGCTTTTTTTTCTTACTATTATATGTTTTTTTTGTAAAATAAAAATATATTTATTTTTCTCAATTGTACATTTATCATCAATTACCCTACTCCACTAAGTCATAATATTAATTGATCTTCAATTTTCAAATAGATCTCACAATTTTTAATAAAGGTAATTCGTTTTTTTTTTAAAGAATTTTATAAATGTTAGAGTTTCCGTAATCCATATAAATTCTTCAAGGGCAATAGCTATTTGAGAAACGAAGGGAGTATCCAAAATATGCTTTGTTAGACTACATAAGAAATTAGGAAGTGTAGTATTTAAGAGAGAGAGAGAGAGGTAAAATTAAATGAAATAGAAGTAGTAGTATTGAAAGAATATCATTAATGCCTATGGAAATTTACAAAAGATTTATATTTTGGAAATATAAGTCGGTTTTAAAAAAGACTTATTCCATTGTCTCATAAACAGATTAAAAATTATAAATAATGCAATAATTATTTTCCTAATATTCTATTAATATATTCCTTCATTAAGTGAGTTATATACTAAACCATTCTTGAAATAATACAAATTTAAGTTCTTCTACTTATAATATCCTTTTTCTAATTAGAACAATCAATATTTTTGTTACTCTCTCCATTCAAAAATAAGTAGTCTAATTTCTTTTTTAATTTGTTTAAAAATAATTATCTACTTTCTAAATATAAATCATATTTATTTTTTTTATAATTTTATCCTTACACTAATTTCTTATCAATTATTTAACGTTACAATTACTCATAATGAATTTATTTTGACAAAGAATGACAATACATTTTCTTATAAAAAAGTCAAAAGTCTACTTAACTATTCTCTCTATATAAAGACTACCAAAATAATAATAATAATAATAATAATAATGAGATGAGATTTTGTTAAAATTAAAAAAAAAAGTAAAACAAATATTTTTATTATAAAATTTCACAATTCCTTAATATATTTTATTTTAAAAATTAAGTAACTTATTTTTAGATAAAGAGAGTAATAATTAAGAGTATTTGTTGATAAAAATAGAAGGTCATGTGTAGAAACTGATATATGAATCACTATTTGAAAAGGGAAATAGGTCTATAATTTAGGACAAATAAAAAAAAGGTAAGTCTATCTCTATAAAACGGGAGAGTATATAATTTGACAGAAAAATTAATTAAATACTAATGATGTGTCACCAAATGGTATGGTTAATTTTCATCCTACGGCACCGACACTCAATTAAGAAAGGCAAAAATCCAATTGTAGTGTTCTTTAACAAATGGCCCTACTCAATACTTTTACTTTCTCTGGGGGCTTCCATCGCCTATTTGTGGACTGCAATTGCAAATGTTAGATAGATAAGAAAAAGAAAGTTAAGCTATTTTTTTAATTAAAATATATAATATTTCTTGTCCTACAGACTTTTTGTGTGTCTAAAGATGGGACATCTAATTAGCTTGTAGATAAAGTATAATTATCAATTATAGTTTTGTGGTCATAGCTTATTAATTCAAATGTGGATCATTGGGAAGAGATAGAATACTTCATCAAGTACACGTTAGTGATGCATTTTTCAAATCTTTTATTATTGTCATTTTATAATTTTATCTATCAGTTTGACATAGAATCACTTTGGGCCTTTGGCTAAAAGCTTTCACGAACTCAATAGAATTGGAAAACTTCAAGACATTGATAACTAACCTTCTTTTACTGCTACATCTTTTGGTTCTTTCCTTCAATAGTGGATGCAAATTTACACAAACTTCTCAAATATTTGGTGACTTCAACTCCATTGACAGCTACTTATGAAGCTGTTGTGAATTTGCAGCCATTTTTTGTCAACCTTACATTCAACTACCATGTCAAATCAAATACAGCTCATAGGAGAAACATCAAGAATTCCGAGTGATGGGACAATGCAAGCCAAGTACAACGTTTTCATTTTCTTTTATGTGCAATGGGATGGATGAAATACACCAGTAAAAACAGTAACTCAGTTGGTTATAAATACTCTTTATCAAATGGTAGGTCTCAATTTAATTCATATTTTCATCTAAATGTATATTCTAAATATCAAGAGGAGATTGAATTGTCTATATTATTTTTTTTAAAAAAAACTTTTCAACTTCTTTAACGAATGGTATAGATTTTAGAATCCTTTCACCTAAGCTTTTTAATGGTTGAGATTAATTTGATCGTTATGGGTAAAATAGTCATTGAACATATATAATATTATTTTTAATCAAAAAATTATGAAAAATATTTATAACTATTAATAACTATATTAGTAAATATACACTTTATTCTATTATTAACTATTAATAACTCAATAAATGTCAAGAGGGGATTGAATTGTCCATATTATTTTTTTAAGAATTTAAAAAAAAAATCTTTTCAATTTCCTTAATGAATGATATAGATTTTAAAATTCTTCAGCCTAAACTTTTCAATGGTTGAGATTAGTTTAATCGTCATGGGTAAAATAGTTATTGAACATGTATAATATTATTTTTAACCAAAAATTATGAAAATTATTTATAACTATTAATAACCATATTAATAGCTATACACTTATTTATTCTATTATTAACTATTAATAAGAATATTGACAACTCATAGACAATAATACTAAAAAACCAATCATAGTAATGAATTTGTCAAAATGTATAGAGAATTTGGACAGTCTATAAAATAAAAATTCTATTATAAATGTAATTAGAATACCAATGGATTGCTTTTGAGTAAGTGGCAAAAAAGTCAGCATTTTAACATATATAAAATATAAAAATAAAAAATAAAATACCACATAACAAAAAAAAAAAAAAGACATACTTAGTTCAACAAAGATTATAGAACATATGCACACATATATTTTGATGAGAAAAATTAATTATGAAAATTACTCAAAAATAAAGATACCATCATGACCTTAAAAGCCAAAAGAATTGTCAACAAAACAAGAATAGATGAGGAAGTAAAATAACAACAAAACTCAAGAAAAGAAGTCAAATACGTAAAAAATATATAGACATATTTATAACATTAAAAAAGCAAAAATACCATCAATAAATTCACAGGTCAACAATACTCAAATAAGACAAATGCTCCAGTTTAATATAATTTTATGACAAAAACATAACTAGAATAAATATAATTAGAATAACTCTAGAAAAGAGATAATAGAAAGGGGAAAAACAATGGACAGTAATCATATAAAATATTCTATAAATATTTATCAACCTACAACCGTGGTAACAAATATTTTCACTATTTTTTAGTTATTGTGACTCTTTGATTTCTTAGTTTGTCTATGAGTATATCTTTTTGTTATTAATTAGTTAGCTCATCTATTCTATCAGTTCATATTGGATGATTGTTATTATTTCTTTGGAAGTTTTGGATTTCTGTCATTTTTTATCTAAGTTTCTTTTCTGTCTGTTACAATTTTATTTTTTTTCTTGTTTTTTATTATCCTTTTTTTTTTTGGAAAGTGAAAAGGGAATTAAATTATCCAAGTAAATTTTCAAAATAAATTTTATTTTCTCTAATTAATGGTGTAGATCTATTAAAATATTTTTGTATTCTATTATGAATGATGTTAATCTAATCAATACTTCCACCTAACTCTTTTTATGGTTGAAATTAGTTTGGTCATCATGGATAAATTAGACATTTAACAATATTGTATAAAAAGATATGTGAATATTATTATAACATAAATGAAAAAGATAATTTATGAAAAATAATTAAAGAGTCATATAAGAAAAATAAAAAGACATATTATTATTTCGTAATAATACAGGCTTACAAGTTTCATTCTTTAATTTATTACACATTATTAATCTTTTTGAAAAAACTAAAAGCGAAGAAGGGATTAAATTATTCAAGTAATTTTTCAAAGCAATTTTTTTTCCATCTTCTCCAATTAATTGTAAAATTTAGTAAAACCTGTTTGTATTCTTTTATAGATGTTGTTAATCTCTTAAATAATCTCCTCAATATAATTTAAGAGTTAATAAGAAAAACAAAGAGATACATTATTATTTCATAATAATATAGACCTACAAGTTTCATTCTTTAATTTATTACACATTATTACTGTTTCAAAAAAATTTCATTCTTTGATTTATTCACGGAATGACATTTAGATGCATTGGCTTACTATTTTCTTGCACGTATTCTTCATTTAATTGAAATTAGAATTTTGAATTTTCATTATTGATGATCAGATACATTTTTTGTCTATGGATGCAAGTATGATAGGTAGAAGACAAAAATTGATGATTTAGAAAACCAACACCATGAACTGAAGGCTGATAGGCATGAAAATGAGAGGGATGCTAGATTTTTTCAAACGGTTGAAACTCTCAAATGTCTCTTTTCTAGTGTTCATGGTCACTTAACTCATCTTTGAAAGGCAACATAAAATAAGTATTACCTTACTATTACTAATGCAATTGGCACATTTATGAATGTAGTTGTAGTAGTTGATGATTAACATACAGGGTATCAAGATATCATACATAAATATTTAATTTGTCTATTCATATTCAACTTATTCTCTTTTTATTTTGGATTGTCAACTTTTTTTATTTTATCTAATATAATTTTGAGGAACCTCTCCCATATATGTGATAACTCTTTGTTCTTTTCATTTTGGATACAACAAGATTGATGATCAGGATGCATCCCAACGTAATTTTTTATTTTCTTTTTGGCTTTTTTTCCTATTTTTGCGGGGATACATTTATGTAGATTTTATTTACTTATTTATTTATTTTTTGAGGAAGTTTGGATACCAAGTGATAATAATAATTTATAATATAGGTTTTGCTTATCATTATCCTTCAATTTTGATGGAGGTAAGAAAGAAAGAAAAGAACTAAAACTAATTATTTCTATCTTATAATACTGCTTTATCTGTGATTGCACGTAAACAAATTTTGAGAAGGAATGAAGGCATAGAAAAGTAACTTATAATACTATTTTATCTGTCTTATAAAACTATTTTGTCTGTGATTGCAGTTCTCATTTTAACTGTAAGTCTACAATTTTAAGTACTTTTATATAATTTTACGAGTAACTTGAATAATTATTTTATTTATCACTTTTTAGTACAATATTATTTTAATCTCTCATTTTTTTTGTTTAATATTTATTGCTGCAGGAGATATTTGATAAAAAAAAATCATACTTCATACAAATGCAAAAATTATATATTGATTTTTTTAATCGAAATAATATAACTTAAGAACAGTTTTTCTCACAAGTTTGAATTTTGTGTAATCTCTTTTCTCCACTCCATACAAATAAACACATATAGAAGATAATTAATTTATTATTTTTTAGATTGATTATTAAATCGAAGAAACTTATACTTATTCGTTTTTGAATTATATCTCTCGGTTAGTGACAATAATTATAGAAAAATTCATAAAAAAATAGGGAGTCAATTGTTGATTTTTTTATATTTAAATGTATATCATCTATCAATAGCAGTTGTAATGTATGTACATTAATCTTTGTTTTATACTCTCTAATTAATAATTTATGTATAAATTTTATTTATTTGTAAATATTTGATAAATTTTATTTAATCGTCAGGCAAAATCTCCGCGCGTAGCGTGGAGGTGTCAACTAGTTAGTTGGCAAGATTCATTATTCAAGCCATAAACACCTCTTATTTTGCATTGTTTATATACTCATTTAACTTATATTCATATATTCCATAATATTGAACATATTAGAATAAATAAGAACATTCTCAAAACCTCATAATGCTACTTATATATAACCATCAAGTCACAAGAAGTTTTGACTCATAATTAAGAATGGCAATGGGGCCAAGTTGGGGACTAAAAATTCTAGTTGCCCTTGGTTTCTAGTCCTGATTCAACGAAGAAGCGGGGACCTAATAGGGAAGTGGACCTAAAATTCCCTAATTGCACATAAAGTTAAAAAATAAAATAAAAATTTATAAAAAATGAGCAAAACAATTCACCATTAAAATTTTATACAAAAGTGTATATATATATATATATATATATATATATATATAATACATATAAAAATATAAGTATTTTATATTTTACTAACTTATATATATACACTTATCTACTTATGTACTAATTACATTATATATAATTAGACTTTTAATACATATATACAGAGGTGGACGTAGAATTAAACATTTGAGGGTCGAAATTTAAGTATCATATTATTCAAAAGTAAAAAAATCTTCAAACTGAGCACCAAAATCAAAAGCATCATTATTCACATAGGTTGTAATAACAACAACAACAATAATAATAATTTAAGATAGGAAAAACATAAAAAACAAAAGTTAAGAATTTGAAGAAATAAACAAACTTAACATAATAATGAAAAAAAAAGAAAAAGAAAGAGAATAATAACTATACTCACCAACAAAGATATTAGGATTTAGGATACCACTATTTTATATATAATATATACTTATAACTTGCTTCATGTGCCTGGAAGGTAGAGACGTAGTAATGTAGAGATATAGAAACGAAGCAAGACGAAATGGCAGAAGACTTGCTTGTCATCTAGTTGATAAAAAAGAGTTGAAAGAAATGACTAAATGAGAAAAAAGATTTTTAACAAATACTTTGGTGTGCCAACAGATACTAAAATTTAGTAAATATAAAAGAGACAATGACTAATGAATTTGCAAGGGGCCTAATAGTATAATATATAAATAAACAAATAAATAAATAAATATATATATATATATATATGTTTGTGTGTGTGTTTTCAAAATATAATTATATATACTTAATATATAAGAGATAATATGCATATAAATATATATTTATATATAAATAAATATATATGTATACATAAATGTATATTTATATGAATGTTTAAATTTGTAAAAATCATCAAATCGAAAACATGTTTATAAAACAAAAAATTTATCTCTGTAATTGAATGACCTTTTTCGCACTGGTGTAGATGTTTACACAAGGATGTTTGAAGCTATTGGATCACGTCCTTATAAACGTCGACTGCGTCTTATTCACGCGAAGTTTTTTATCTTCCGAAATGGTGTCCGAAGCACTATCGGTGAAAGCTTGAAGTGTTGAGTTTGCTAAGCTTTTGGCTTCTATGAGTTCTTCTTCACAGACGTTGGGTTCTCTGTAAAAAACTCCCAAACTTAGCTTGTTTTCCTTATTGGTCTTGATTGCATGTGAATTCTTTTCATCAATTTACACAGAGAGAGAATCCAACCGTGTGAAAATAGAAAGCTCCATGCTTTTTGTCATCCTTCCATCTCGTATTGTTTTTTTTATTTTAATTAATTAATTAATTAATTTAATTTTTTTATAAAAAAAATTATTTTATTCTTGGTCTTATTCATTGGATCAGATAAAATTATTTACTCTTGGGCTTGAACACCCATAAATAATAAATCTCAATTATTTATTTTCTAAATTTCATTAAACAACCCAATAAATAATTAATAAGTCCAAATAGATCAATATAAAATATCAAGCCTTTTATTTAATTTATATCTAGATTAATCTTCTAATTATTCAATTTGGGCCTTGGGCCCTAAATAATTAATTAACCAATTAAACTAGATAAAATATATACTCTCTCTCGAGCATTTTATTTTATTCTAATTCAATAATAAATTAGACTACTTAAATAAAATAAAACCCATAATTATCAAGACAAATTTCTTAACCCAAATCTGTTAGGACTTAAGGACCATTTCGAGGACCAAAAGACATATTGCCTTGGCTACTAAAATAAACAAAATAACATTGTTATATAAATAGCTATATTTTGCATTTTAAATATTTTCTAATATCACAATAAGGAAATATTGACCCCAAGGATAATGTTGCATTAGCAAAGTTTTCGACCTATAGGTGTAATGACTAAAATATCTCTTTACGCATCATCGTGCATTTAGAGAGGAGGAGTGTACTAACACCTCTCTAAAAGACATTTACTATCCTTATACCTCTAATCCAATGTTCCATGATACCTGGAATGTTTCTACTTTCCAAGGGAGTTACCCTAAAGTAAATATCCAAGTCATGTTCCCTAGGGCCTTAGATAATTAGATTATTTGAATAGTCACAAGAGGCGATATAGCATAAAAACTATCTTGTATAAGTCTGTGTTAACTAATTAGTTACATATACCTAACATACAAGTATATCGGCTCTACGAAAGAATCTTAACTACAGTATATCAAAGTATATGCTTCTAGTTTCGTCAGACCACCAATTCATACTCAAGCAGTAGAGTATTAATCCACGTTGTAGCAGTAATAGTTTAGGTTCCTTCTAAATAGTACTTTTAGAAAAATACTATTATAGGTCATATTCTACATATTCAAAATACGCTCATGCTATAAAGTGAGTGGACTACTCATTGACTAAAGGTAAGCCATTCCATATTTAGAATTCATAATACAATAACCTAAACATGATAAAATTCCCATTCTCATCAATAGGTTAAGAACAAACATTTATATGTTAAGTAACCCGTGATCCATACTTTATTATAAAAGACCATCATTCACATAGATCACTTACTTAAATATAATGGGTCATTTCCAAATGAAAATCGTGCACAAATAAAATGTAAATTCACAAATAAATTTTGAGAATAAATTTTTTTATTAATAAATTCGATAATTACATCAGATAAACTAATATAGATAGCATATATTCCAACATTATATATATACATACACTTATCTATATAAAAATGTACACTTGTATGCATATTATCTCTTATATATTACTTATATATATATATATATATATTTATATTTATATTTGAATACATATATGGAGTGTGTGTGTGGTGTATACATACATACATACATACATATATATATATATATATAAAATTATATGTGTTATATATAGTTATATAAATATGTATAGTATAAAATTTTTAATATATATGTTTATATTTTATGCGGGGTGAAGGCGGGTCGAAATGAGTTGCGGATCATGGAATTTTCACCCCTCGACTGACATGTTGATATATGAAACCCGATCCCATCACCATCCCCACTTACAACAATTAATCCTTGACCCTATCAGGCCGGGTTAGAGTAAGTTTTAGATTTAAATGGAGAAATTATCATTCCTACTCATAATTTATAAAGAGTATAATAAAGTAATTTTTTAATTTTAATATACATAGAGTAGCTTTCTAATTCAAGCATGTTAAGAATATTACTTTATTAAAGTATCATATCCTACTCTGATTTAAGAATACGTAACAATTAATACTTATGATGGTGAAAGTAAATATTTATTTTTGAATATTTAAAATAAATAAGTTATTAGGTTTGATTTGTCAACTTTCTATGATTTCGTTAAACTTCCTATTAAGGTTACGCTAGTTTGACAAATAGTAATATAAAGAGGCTAATAAATATAATAAATTGGTAACGTAATTCGGCTAACAAACCTACGTCTATAGATCGACGATGAATAAAAAAGATACACTAAATTTTAACAAAAGTTACAATGGCAAATTATCTCAATTCACGAAGTGTTTCTAGTGGATTCTAATAGAACACAACACAGTGTTCTTTATGTCAAACTTGCAGAAGACCATTGTTGAACTTAACCATCATGATTGATCTTCCATCTGTTGGATTGTATGCCCTCTTAGACTAGGTTTCTGATGTAAAATCGAATATTTTAATAAAAACATTTATTTTCAGAAATTGTTTGTGAATTTACTTTTTGTTTGTGCATAATTTTCGTTTGAAACAGACCAATTGTGTTTAAATAAGTGGTCCATGTGAATGGTGGTCTTTTACAGTAATGTATGGATCACGGGTTATTTAATACATAAACTTTTGTTCGTAACCTATTGATGAGAATGAGAATCTCATCATGTTTAGGTTATTATGTTATGAATTCCAAATGGGGAATGTCTTACCTTTAGGCAGTGAGTAGTCCACTCACTTCATGACATAAGCGTATTTCGAATACGTAGGATAGGACCTGTAGTAGTGGTTTCTAAAACTACTATATGATAGAAATCTAAACTATTACCGCTACAGCGTGGACTAGTACTCTACGACTTGAGTATGAGTTGGTGGTCTAGCGAAGCTGGTAACATATACTTTGATTTGCTATAGTTGAGGTTCTATCGTAGGGCCAATATACTTGCATGTTGGGTATGTGTGACTAGTTAGTTAAGACAGACTTATACAAGATAGTTTCTGCACTATATCGCCTCTTGTAGTTGTCCGAATGGTCTAAAATGTCCAGGGCCCTGGGAAACATGACTTGGATGTTTGCTTTAGGGTAACTCCCTTGGAAAGCGGAAACACTCCAAGAAGTCGTGGATTATTGGACTAGAAGCCTAAGGATGGTAGATGTCATTTAGAGGGGTGTTAGTACACTTCTTCCTCTCTAAATGTACGGCGATGTGTAGAGGGGTAATTTAGTCATTTCACTTGTAGGTCGGAGACTTTGCTAATGCAGCATTGTCCTTGGGGTCAATATTTCCTTATGGTGATATTAAGAAATATTTAAAATGCAAAATATAGCTATTTCAGCTGATTTATATAGTAGGGGTATTTTGATCATTTTAGCAGCCAAGGCGATGTGTCTTTTTGGTCCTCGGAATAACCCGTAAGTCCTAATTAATTTTGGGTTGAGGAATTGGTCTCAGTTCAAGAGGATTTTATTTTATTTGATTTTATTCAGGATGTCTAATTTATTATTAAATTGGAATAAAATAAATAAATAAAATAAAATAGAAGTTGAGAGAAATTAATTTTCTGATTTATTTGATTAATTAATTATTTAGGGCCTAGGTCCAGTTTGAATAATTAGGAAGTTAACCTGGGCTTAAACCAAAGGAAAATAATTAATTCTTAATTATTGATTAGGTTATTTATATAAACCCAAGATATAAATAATTAAAGATTAATTATTTTGGTTCATTTGGGCTCATTAATTATTTATTGGGTTATTTATATAAGCCCAGAAAATAAATAATTAATGTTTATTATTTTGGGCATTTTGGGTCCAAGAAAAATAATAAATATTATTTAGGCCCAATAGCTTGGACCGTAGGATTTTTTTCCAGAGACGGTTCAGATGAGTTTAGGGTTAAGCCGAACTTATTTGCAGGATAACATCTGGGTGCTTGAAATATGATATCTCGGGAATATGTTTATTAGATTTTTTTGAGACCTAGTTTTGGTTAACGATAAACAAGTCTCTGGTGAAAAAAATAACCCTAATCTGCCCCTGACTAAGCTCTTCTCTCACGCCTCTCTTCTCTCTCACGCAGCTCTCTCTCACTCGTGAGTTTTGCTTCCTCTTGTTCTTGGTTCTTTGCTAATCAATAGCGAGAGAACCAAGGAGATTAGAGACAATTCTTCTTTACTATTGTATTCATCGACAAACAAATTAGACTGTAGAATATTCCGTGAACCAAAAGGCTTGGCATTGCATCGGAGGTGAAGAAGTTGACACAGGAGGCTTCACTGCACAGAGAAGAAAGGAGGCTGTGATTTTGAGCTTCAAGTCATTCTTCCACGATCTTCACGTTTTAAGGCTCCAAGAGGTATGTTATTTAGCCTCCACCATGCTTGCATACTCTGTGTTTAATGTTTTTGTCTCCATTTATGTCCACGGTATACATGCTCTGTATTCTTCCACGATCTTCACGTTTTAAGGCTCCAAGAGGTATGTTATTTAGCCTCCACCATGCTTGCATACTCTGTGTTTAATGTTTTTGTCTCCATTTATGTCCACCGTATACATGCTCTGTTTCTGCCAACACCTGCATCATCAACCATCGTTGCAGCAATTTGATGGTTTTTCGTTTGACGTTTGAATATCCTTTCCTCTAGAAAGGAAATCACTTTGAAGAGTTGTTTTGATTCAAGTTCCATCTGAAAGATATACTATAAAGAAGCAAATTAACTTGAATCCCTAATGCAAAATATTTAATAATAAATCTCAAAATCTGTCATCAATGGTGTTTGCATAAAACCTTCTCAATATATGAATATGAATCTCACTCTGTCTTTTTGCTCGATTCTTCTCAAAGATTTCTTCAAAAATCGTCTCTTTTTTCTATGTTTTTCTTCTTCCAAGTCGGCTGCATAAATATACGATAGAGTTATTGTTATCTCATTGAATTAGGAGGCTGCTAAAATAATGTTCTCTTCACACATTTTCTAAAAGCATTGTAGTTCTTTTCCCTCTTGAATTAAGCTTTCTAAGGATTGAATCTCTACTGGATTTTCTTCGTTCTTGAATTAATCTTTCTCAGGATTGAATCTCCACTGGATTTTCTTTCAAAATCTTCTCTAGATTTTCTAGAGATCTTCGCTAGTTATTCTTTTAAATTCTTCTAAACATTTATTTCTAAATTAACCTCAAACTCATACCATATCAAATTGTGCCAATAATACTATTTCCTAAACCGACTTAAACACATCATCGCATGTCAAATGTCTTTGTCGATGTTTTCGCAACATAAATCCTAACATATGTGAATAATAAAAGAGTCACTCCATATCCGAAGTCCCAAAATTTCTACGGCTCCATATATACTTGGGCCACAATTGGACTTTAATTGAGTTGAGAAAAATTTTTCAACTTAATTGGGAAAAAAAAATTAATTTAAATAATTCTTATTTAAAAAAAATATTATTTACTTACAAAATATCATATTCTCTCTTTTCACTCCACATGTTTTTTATATAATTTAAATTTTTTAAAACATTCAAATAAAAATTTCTCATAAAATTACAATTTAAATACACTCTAGCATGATCAGCATCGATAATGTAGTGTATATTGGTTTAAGAGTTGTGCTTAGGATACTAATAGATGCTTTCTTCTTTATTAACAAATACCCCCACAACCATACAAATGATTATGTAACGTTTGCAAGGGATCTGATACATTACGCATCTGAATTGGGCACTAACAAATATGTAGTAGCCTGCAAAATGGAGGGGGGGAGGAGGAGCAGGTGAAAGGAATGTGTTATTTTGTCACGAAGCCAAAGGTTAAAGGGTACACATGCATTCATTTGGTGCCAACCCATGTGATTCAATATTCAATATTTCCAAATTTTTCAGCCTCACTTCCTATTCATTTGTACTTATCTATCTGTTCTTTGAGCTTCTTCCTTTTCTGTTTTTGGTGGATTGACATTTTTCATTTGGATCTGTTGTCTCTGGCTAGCCACGTTGAGAGTTCCCATATTAAATGGAACAAAAACAGTAATGTCGTTTTCTGTGATTTTGGTTCAATCCTTTCCCCTCTTCATTTTATGTGATGATTGTTGAAACTTTGATTTCAATGTGAATGATAGAAATACCCATGCTAGTTTTAACAAATTCTTGTTTATTTTGGATTATCATTGTAATGAATAATTTCTTAAATAAAAATAAAATTTATAATTTTGATTAGATATCTTACTTTTTAATTACCGAGTCTTTTATTTTTTTTTTCTTCAAAACCCGTAAATTGTAATTAAATATAAATAATTGGTAAAATTTTAATTTATTCCGATTCCTTACTCCAAAACCCACTAACTAAACAGCTCCTAAGCTTCTATTTACATAATCCTCTTCCTTAACTTTGTATATTTCTTTTGTCAGGAAATTTATTTTTACAAGGATTGGGATCCTCTCCAATATCATTAATCTCTATTCCTCTTGATACGCTTCTAAAATAATTACAGGCATCCAATCTTCTAAATAATGATCTGAATTAATTTTTCTTAAATTCCATTTGTTAACCATACATTACAACAAATATATATATTTTTTTGGTGAAATCATTCATCTATAATGTTCTTCATCAAGTACTTATATTCCTCTCTATTGTAAAATATTAAAATAGTTTTGTATTAGGGAAAAAATGAAAAAGAAAAAGTGGTAATAAAACTCGAGTTCGTTAAAATATAAATTCATTTTACGTCAAGGTTTAAAAAAAAAAAAAAATCCACAGCACATAATTGTAAGCGATAGACGCATTTGCATTATCTTGGATTGAAACTCATCTGCTGTCCTACCATCCTCTGTGTAACAAAAAAAAGGGATAAAAGATTGGGAAAATCTTGTACCTTACTCATCATTTCTTAATTATCAGTTCACTTGTCTGAATGAAAAAGAAACCCTAGAAAGAAAAGATCCATGTGGAGAGATTTCTAGTAATCATATTTTTAACCTTTTATCTCCATCCCAACCCCAACCAAGGGCCCTTTTTTTATTAAATTACAACTACATTACACAAATTAAATTATCCCACTTCTAGAAATTGCAGAATCATTTGCAGCTTGGCTTCAAAATGGGAAGACCTCTTTCTTCAACAGTGTCCCACTTACATCCCAACAGGCAACATATCAATTCTTTAAAGTCTTCAAAGACCACTGCTTAGGTTCACTTTCAGACCATAGATGAATGTGCTACATTCTTTGACCACGATGGTTGACCCCCAAGTAGACGACACTTATGATTGTTACCAACAAATTTCGTATCAGGAATCCCAAATCTTTCAATCTCCACACAAAGTCAATGTGATAGCCCTGTAGTGTGACCATTTGTTCCACACCGCTGATCATAATTTGAACCCATTTGGGATATTAGTTCGTGAATCAAAAGAGATTTGTGTATTGTTGTAAACCTCTAACGATTTAGGGGATTATAATGTTAAACTCATCAATCAAATAGGATTCCGCTTAAGGGTTGCAAAGTTTTTTCCTTCAAGAATGAGGCTTAATGGATTTAAACCTTTGAAAATTGTCCAAAACTGGAAACCGGACTGATCAGAAATGATTACCTATTTGCATCTCTCACTATTAATCAAATAATTCCAACAATTAGAAAGGCAAGCACATGGATCAGCACACCACGTTTATGGTCTATGCTGTGGACAAGTAATTAATTATTTTCACAGATGGGCAAAGACAATAATCTCTTTTCTGCTGTCTTTAACATTTCTCCATTTGGCACATGCCTATGAAACTAGCTAGTTTAGCTAGATGCTCACGTGTATATAACTACCATCTAATAATATCTCCATTAAGCACAAAATATTATTGTTCAACCAAAATTGGAATAGATTGTAGAGAGAATTATACCCTTAATCACCTTTAGCCCATTCCATGAACTATAAGGTTTAAGAATGCAGTTTTCAAGAGTTTTCTAATGCAACATTTTTTAGCCTTGGCTAAAACATGAGCGAAAAAGACAAAATGGAAGAGGGCCAGGAAGAAAAATGAATGAGGAAAACAATGATCATCCTCTTTGGGAATTGTTTACATTTCTATGATGCATGCGAAAGCTATGGAAGTGAAGCATAGAATGACCTGTAGACAATGTCAAATGAATAAAGGAAGGGATAACACTATACAAGATAAGGAATTACTGCAACATTTGCAGCAAGTATATGTGGGATAATTTCGATACATTGCAGGTACAAGATTGAGAAGAGCTTTAGACCTTGTAAAATTTCTTTAGCCACCTTACGTACTGAAATGCATAAAAGCTATTGCTTTATGCATAAACTGAAATGGAATGAAAAGTGGAAGTACTTATGATACTCATACAACAAGGGACTATGAGACATGTTGCAGTCGGAAAAACATCGGTCAAATGAAAGGTTTTACATTGTGAAAGACAAGAAAGTGTGTAAGAAAAAGAAGGCAATTCCTGGAACAATTTTAATCATTCTTCTCTTGAGCCTCTTAAGACCTGCAGGGATCAGAGTCAAGTTCAAGGTATTCGGATTTGATGCCTACATGAAACTGCCTTCTGGGCTGCTTCAATCTTCGTGGACATTCTCTATATCATCCAAGCACAGCAAGAACCTGAATGAATCAGAACATAAAACAGAAATGAAAGTGTATCACAAATGGCTACTCAAGGGCTCCAGTAACTAGTAAAACATAACAAAAGAAGTATCCTCAGCCTGATGTTATCAACTAGTGTTTGTATCTATTCTCTCAATATGCATAAAATCACAACCATGCTCTTCATGATTGAGCCACAACTTACTGCCTATCTGAATTTCCCTATTCACAGTCTGACAGTCAACAGTAATGTCATTCTACTAACAAGTGAATCTGTTGCCACCGTTGAATTCTAGATATTCTTGTTTGATTGGTGCTTTTACCTTCGCTGCATAAGGTGTTTGTTAGTTTTGGCTTGGGGAAGTGATACAATATGCAAACTGAAACAACGGAAAAAGTTAGGGGGCAAATAATTTTTATCTCATTAATTTGTGACCTACAACATTTATTTTGAGTTTGAACTGTTCTCGTTACTTGAACATTCTTCCAAACTTTGGAAACCTCACCATAACTTTCTTATAGAATTAGGGACTCAAGTCGAAGAAACATAAAGGATGATTGTCATCAATCCGCAATTAAGAAGATGAATGAAGAGAATCCTTGCAATACCGTTCTATTTGAAAATAGGGTGTTAAGTACTATCTGTTGATAGCTGCAGAACTTTCGGTACACAACTCTTGTTGAAAACAGGCATAGCGACAGGAGAAAGAGAGGCATAGAGTATCATAATAGGAAAATGAACCGAAGGGGGAAGCCCAGGCATGCGATTAGAGAGCACAACGTCATCCCACCAGTATGTATCCAAGCAGCATAGGTGAAGGAGGAATACCATATAATTCTTCAAGATTTCATAAAAATTCATATCAGAATGTCTAGTATATATGCAAAGTAGGGCACTGTGAACGCAGACCACAGAGGAAAGTAGCTGCCTAAACAAATTCCTTACCAGAGAAATGGACTCTTTGCACATCCTTTTCCACAGAGAATCCATAAACAAATGTCCCATAAATGCCTGCAAAAGAAGTGACAAAACACCACTTACAGACCGTAAAGTGTTAATAGTTCTGAACCTCAGCCTGGCAGAGGAGAACAAAAGAAGTCACCAGACACACCAGTGTCCCCACGAGTGTCCACTTATTTTGTAATGATTGGTTCTGTGAAATTTCTGATGGCGACTTCACTAAACTTCCCCAGAAGTAAACCACCGAACCAGGAAATATTGAGTCTCTTGCCAAATGATATGCCAGAAGAAAAATAGAATTGGAGGAAGCTCTTGAGCGGATGTTTTATTGATCTCGTGTTTTCAAATACCGCCCTTTTTCAACAACAAGAGCTCACTACATGTAGCACTAGTTTTAACCTAATATCCCTTCACTGACACCATAAATCTAGCCATAAAGTAAGGAATAAAATCACCAAAGATACAATATAATTGAACTACCATATATGTAGGAAGTTGTTACTCTTAGGATCTTGGACACCAATCATATCCCTTGACCTAATATTAAGAAAATATTTGAATGAGCACAATCTTCCTTATAACTTCTAGACTCAATCGACTGAATCAGGTCTGCTAACAATGCCTCGTAGAAAATAACAAAAGCATTCTAAATAATACTGAAGTTCCTAGCCCCTAAAAGGAAAATCTGGGAAAAAGTGTGGTTTACATGCATTCTTCATTCAGAAATAGATAACACATAAGTACACATGGACATACATTTAATCACAAACATAGGACGGATTAAATTGAAAATATTAGATTATCCAAAAAATAAAGCCACATTAGTCCCTTCTATGCAGAAGTGCCCTACATTCATTTCTGACTACTTTTACCTATCAAACTAGCAACACCCCAAGTCTCAATAAAGATAAGCCCGACAGTTTTAACAACAGTAAATTGGCACATGGAAAGTAATGCTGTCAGTGAAGTTCAAATTAAAACCAAGCATCTACATTCCCTAGGAAAATGCAAATTGGAAAACCAAGCACAGCAGCAAGTCTATTGCCTAAATCTATACATTCGTGATATATGTTAAACACTAAGGTTTCTTATGAGCAAGGACCATAATCTTTTTGAAAGAAAATTCTACCCTACATATATTATTAAGGCCCAAGGTAAGCTTCACGGCCTAGAAAGTCATAGTCAGTAATTCCAGTCACTATATGACTGCATTTTTCCTAAAAGCAAGTTCAAGATGTTTCGAACCCTTTCATCCTAGTGATATCATTTCAGGAAGCAGATTGATCCAAGATATATCGTTGTCCATCATCATCAAGAAAGCTGTTGATAAAACAGCAAATAGACTCACGAATTCTACTTCCCTCTCCAAAGGAATGCAGGTATACTGTATGCTGTGTCAGCAGCTGAAGTTAAAGCGGTCAAAATTAGGGATTTTCTCATGTATCATTATTAGGGAACCTCCCCAATTGATTGAGGCAATTGGATAATGAAGTTTCTATATCAACTCAAATCTATTCATATGTTCCTCAGAGGAAAAATCCAACAAGGTAGCCTCTAAATGTTCCTCCTCATCTAAAAATCCAACAAGATTAATCCAAACAGAAGTAAAGGTCCTTTAACTTAATAGTCAGTCTCAGTGTGGTGTAGAAGTGGAATAATTGGTATTTCAGAGGATGTGTAATCTTGACAAACTCTCTGAAAATGTAATATATAAACAACCCCCCAACACCCCCCCCCACCCCCCGGCCTCCTCCAAGAAACAAAATAAACTCCTGTTGGCAAATGCCAATATCTAGAATAAGTATCTTTGGGATAAGGAATACATGGGATGGAATTAACAGAAACATGATGCAAATTAGACAAAGATCATTGAATTTCCTGAAAAGCTAGTGAAGCAAGTCCAAGATAAATCATAGAATTTAATTCGATAATCAACTAACCGAGGACATGCTGAGGTGATAGAAGAAGAAAAATCAACCTACTGTAAGGTGACAATGTCAAAGTAACCCTTCAATTCCTGCATTGATAATGGCGAGCAAAAATGGATTGCAAACAGAAATGGCAGTCCAAATCCTCTCTCTAACTCTCTTCATGGTAAGACTAGAAAACACTAAGAATAAGCAATATCATTCGCAATCAAGCTCAAAATTTTGAAGGAAGGAATAAATTCATGAAAGGAAGGAATTGTGGAAACATATCGAGAATTAGATGCTGACTGGCAATGTATCCCACGTCACTCCATTGTCCTCAGGCTCAAGCCGATAGCAACCAGAACAGAAAGCAACTGCTAGAATTCCCCATAGAAAATGAGCCTCCCCCATATCTCCCCCTTTAACCAACAGAGCAACAACAGAACTAGGCTTTGCACATGCACAAAGAAACCATAAAGAACATGGAACAACAAACACTACAGAAAAAAATCGTGATTTGCGACGAATTTTTTGTGACGGCTTCAATACCATCGCTAATAACGACCAATTTGCGACGATTTTCAAACAAGTCGCGAGTTGACAAAAAACGTCGCAATTTGCGACGGCCAAAATACCCGTCGCAATTCGTAGCAAAATCGTCGCTATTTGCGAGGGTTTTGCGACGGTATTTATGCCCTCACAAATTGCGAGGATTTTGCGACGGCGATTTATTTTAAAAAAATATTTTAAAAAAAATTTTTGAACGTCCATCGCAAAACCGTCGCAATTTGCGAGGGTTTTGCGACGGCAAGTTATTTTTTAAAAAAATATTTTTTAAAAAATTTTTTGAACGTCCATCGCAAAACCCTCGTAATTTGAGAGGGTTTTTCGACGGCAAATAACCCTCGCAATTTGCGAGGGTTTTGCGACGACAAATTATTTTTTTAAAAAATATTTTAAAAATTTTGAACGTCTATCGCAAAGTCCTCGCAATTTGCGAAGGTTTTACGACGGTAGTTAACCCTTGCAATTTGCGAGGGTTTTGCGACGGTAATTTATTTTTAAAAAAATTTTTTTTTTAAAAAATTTTTTGAACGTCCATCGCAAAACCCTCGCAAATTGCGAGGATTTTGCGACGGCAAATAACCCTCGCAAATTGCGAGGGTTTTGCGACGATCGATTATTTTTTAAAAAAATATTTTTAAAATTTTTTAACGTCCATCGCAAAGTCCTCGCAAATTGCGAGGGTTTTGCGACGGCTATCTATTTTTTTAAAAAAATATTTTTTTAAAAAAATTTTGAACGTTCATCGCAAAACCCTCGCAATTTGTGAGGATTTTGCGACGGCAAATAACCCTCGCAATTTGCGAGGGTTTTGCAACGATCGATTGTTTTTTTTAAAAATATTTTAAAAATTTTTGAACGTCCGTCGCAAAGATCTCGCAATTTGCGAGGGTTTTGCGATGGTCAATATTTTTAATTAAAAAATAAATAAATGAAAAAATTTATAGAAAATCTCAAAACCCTAATTCGTCACAAATCCGTCACTAATTGCGACGAATTTGCGAGGGTTTTACAACAAAATAGGGTTTTAATCTTTTTTTTAAAAAAATTTATTTATGTGTTTATGTGATGGTGTATTTTGACAAATTTACTGAAATATTTTTAATAACATGTCTCAATTAGTGCATTTTATTATAATTTTGTATATGTAATTATGTCATGTTATACACATAATGTATTGCATAAGTAAATGTATATAGTTAATTATGTTATGTTATATACTTATTCTAATATATAAGTATATGTATATAATGTATATAAGTATCTGTTTAGTTTAATATATATATATATATATATATATATATATATTATAACATGTAGGTATATATATACATATGTCTAATTTTTTAATCTATCACTTTGATTAAGTAGTGTATAAAGTAAAATATATAAAGAAAAATAATTCAAATACTATTATTATTGTTGATATCACTAAAAAAATGGTGAAATTTATAATGTAAAGATCAATTTGTAATGTTCTTCGTCTCCTACATGTTAATATATATTATACTAATTTAGCTATGTATATACATATGTCCAATTTTTTAATATATCTATTTTGTTAAGTGGTGTATAAAATAAAATATGTAAAGAAAAATAATTCAAATACTGTTATTATTGTTGAGATCACTAAAAAAATAGTGAAAATTATAATGTAGAGATCGATTTGTAATGTTATTCATCTCCAACATAGTAATATATATTATACTATATAGTTATATATATACATATATCTAATTTTTTGATCTATTTATTTGATTAAGTGGTGTATAAATTAAAATATATAAAGAAAAATAATTTACATAATAATATTATTAAAATCACTAAAAATAATAAAAATTATAATGTATAGATCGATTTATAATGTTATTCGTATTAATTTATGAGAAATTAGAGAGGGTTTTATTTTTTCGTCACAAATTGCGACGAAATAGCTAGAAATTAAAAAAAAAAACTAAAATTTTCCAAAATTTTTCACTCCCTCCTTTTTTTTTTCCCCTCCTTCTTCCCACATCCTTCTTCCTCCCCTTCCCAAGCTTGCGCCGCCGCCATCTCTCCCCCCTCTCCCCGCAACTCCCCCATCCCCGCGCCCCCCTCCCGCAGCGCCCCCATCCCCACGCCCCCCTCCCTCAACTCCCCCCCCATCTCGCGCCCCACTCCCCGGCTCTCCCACCCCCGCAGCCCCCTCCCCCGTGCCCTCCCACCCCCGCCGACCCTCCTCCCCCGCAAGTCCCCCTCGCCGCGCCCCCGGCCGCGCCAACCCTCCCCTCGAGTCCCCCTCCCGGCGCCCCCCACCCGCAACGACCCTCCCCCACAACTCCCCCCAACCCCGCGCCCCCTTTCCCGCGGATCCCCCTCAGCCCGCCCCCTCCCTCGCACCCCCTCCCGCAAAGTCTCCCTCAGCCCCCTCGCTCTGCTCGCCTCTTCAGCCCGCCCCCCTCAGTGAGCGCCTCCACTGCCATTCTTGTGCTACTGCTGTGCTATTGCTGAAGCTGATTCATTTGGGTAAGTAGTTAGAATTTATCTCTTGAGCTACTTCATTATCTTATAAACTAAGTCCATGTTGGGTAGATTTGCATTTCCCCTGAAGCTTTGAAATTTGGGTGATTATTTGTGAATGAGCAGAATTGGAATTGATGTATAAAAGTTGTATTGATGTTAGGGTTGAATTTGAGGAGATTGGGAGTGACATGATGGTGGTTTGATGTGAGATTATTGATTTAAATTTGGAATTGTGAACTGGAATTGCTGAATTGTTAGTTGGAATTGTTGTCCTTTTTAAACATTCATGGTGTTTTGATCTATACTTATATGTGATATACTTTGTACAAAGTGCACTCTTTTTTACCCTGTTATAAAAAAATTACTACTTTGATCAAATTATATGGGAACTATGTTTTAGTTATATAAACCCTTATAAATTAATTTGATTGGTTATGATGCCATAATAGGAAGGTTGATATCTGATTAGTTTAGTAATCTTATTACTTGATTATAATAATATATTAGTGTCTCTAGTGGAAGATTTAACTCTAGTGGAATGCTTTGAAGGCTCTTTTATATGAGAAATTCGTTTCCTTAGATTATGAAGATGTAGGAGGTGCGTGTTATTCATATAAATTGCCTTTGTGTTGAATTCAAATGTTGGATTCCCCGTGAGTAATGGGTGATTACTCCTCCTGGGTAATGGGTGATTACCCCTAGTTATCCTTTTATTATTATTATTTTTTTGTATAAATGAATGATCTGTTTTTGTTGTTTGCAATTGCATTTTGATTGTATAATTTTGAGGTGGCCCTGTGCCTGGAAAATGTCCAATTACAGGGGAGACTCTGTCAAATTTTTTTTCAAAATCTGCCGCTATTTACTGTGGAGTAGAATAACTACCCTTATCTTGGAGTGTATTATTCGATTGAACATGAGTATATATCCCATAATAGCATTATTATTAAAAATAATATTGCTAATAAGAATAAGCATAGGACTAATGAAATGAGTAATAATAATAATAATTTCATAGATAGGTGGATGTTAATAATAGCAGGAATAATATACGTTATAGAGAGAGTTTAAACAAATATAAACATTGGAATGAAAATAAATAAAATGTTATTATTTTAACCATTGGAATGTGTAAAATAAGAATATAATTAGCTTTAATATTATTTATCTTAATCAAATTCCTCAATTTTCTCATTTATTTTCACATTTATTTTCACTCTTCAAATAATTGTACTTTTCACCTCAATTAAATGTAGAACTTGGTTAAAACGTAGATATTGAAGGTGTAACTGTATCCAAAGATAGCAATTGTAAATTCTATGTTTTGGACCTCTTTTTGTTAGATAATAGAAAGGAAAATGTAATTACACTTCTCTTCCTTTTGTTTAAGGGGTGATTTTAATTATTGAGTTGATTGTTCTTTTCTCTCATTTAGACGTCATGGAGGATCGTAGTTGGATGTATAGAAGGCAAGCTTAGGTGTAAAAGGGATCACTATTGAATTTGAGGAAGGGGTTAAGGCTTTTTTGACATTTGCCTTATCAAATGCAATATCAAGCGTAATTAGATGCCCATGTGTAAAATGTAAGAATAAAAAGTATCTAGATCTAGCACAAATTAAGCTCCACCTGTAGAAGTCTGGATTTGTGCCTAGGTATTACCGGTGGACATGTCATGGTGAGCCATTCGAGTGTCCCTCAAGTGTGTCTACCTCAATCCCAGAATTTGATTCACATCAAGAAAATCTGTCTCGCGAAATGGTCTTAGACGTAGCAGGACCTGACTTTCCCCCTAAAGCTGCATCAGCAGACCATTTTGAAGAACCACCTAATGTGGAGGCACAAAGGTTTTACGATATGTTAAAGGCGGCAGAGACTCCTATATGGGATGGATGCACACAACGTTCGCAGCTTTCACTGGCTTCAAGGTTATTAAACATTAAGTCTGAAAATAACCTCTCGCGTAAAGCCTTTAACGATGTTGTGCAATTGATGAAAGAGGTTGTGCCTAGCAGTAATACGATTCCTGATGATTTCTATCAGATGAAAAAATTAGTGGCTGGGTTGGGTTTGCCGGTACAAAAAATAGATGTATGCAATAATGGATGCATGCTTTACTGGAAAGATGACATGAATCGTAGAGAGTGTAAATTTTGTGGCCATCCTCGATATGCACAGAAAAGGTTGGGAAGAACACAAGTAGAAGGGAAATTTCATTCAAGAAGAAGTATTACTTCCCGATAACACCGAGGCTACAAAGATTGTATACTTCTAAAACAACAACTGGACACATGAGATGGCATGGAGAGAGCAGATCGGAGAAAGGCACCATGAGTCACCCTCGTGATACTGAAGCATGGCAACACTTTGATCAAATGCATCCTGAGTTTGCAAAAGAAGTACGGAATGTCAAACTTGGTTTATGTATAGATGGATTCTCACCATTTGGGATGTCGGGTAAGCAATATTCATCATGGCCGGTCATTCTCACATCGTATAATCTCCCCCAATGGATGTGTATGAAGGATCCAGTCATGTTTTTAACAATCATTATCCCGGGCCCCAAGAATCCAAAGCACCAGGTGGATGTTTATTTACAACCCTTGATAGACGAATTAACCAAATTGTGGTTTGAAGGTGTCACCACTTATGACATATCGAAGAAACAAAACTTCCAATTACGGGCGGCACTTTTGTGGACTATTAATGATTTTCCTGCATATGGTATGTTGAGTGGCTGGAGCACTGCTGGGAGATTGGCTTGTCCATATTGTATGGGCAATACAAAGTCTTTTCATCTACAAAATGGTGGGAAACAATCATGGTTTGACTGTCACCGTCGTTTCTTACCATCGGATCATCCTTACAGGAGGGATACGAGATCTTTTAGGAATGATAGAGGTTCTGAGACATCACAGCCTGTGCAATACCCTACTAGTGAAGAAATCTGGGATAGTTTGTCTAACTATGAAAAAATTACAGAAACATGCAAAGAAATTGGAAGGAGTAATAGCAGGGGAATATCTCATAATTGGGCAAAAAGGAGTATTTATTGGGATTTTCCGTATTGGCGTACTAATTTGGTCCGACATAATATTGATGTAATGCACAATAAGAAGAATGTATTTGACAATGTCATGAATACAGTTCTTGAGGTAAAGGGTAAAATCAAAAGACAATTTAAAGGCTAGACGTGACTTAGAAATTTATTGCCATAGGCCCGAGCTACATGCCTTGAATGTGGGAGGAGGAAAAGTGGCTATACCTAAAGCTGTTTACTCGTTGACATCAGAACAAAAGAAACTTTTGCTTGAATGGTTGAGGGGATTGCAACTCCCAAATGGATACGCTTTAAACATTGGAAGATGTGCTGATTTGAATGAGTTGAAGTTATCCGGTATGAAATCACATGACTGTCACGTATTCATGGAGAGACTACTTCCAATTGCATTGAAAGAATTTCTTCCTTCTAATGTATGGGGTGTTTTGACGGAGGTGAGTCTTTTTTATCGTGATCTATGCTCTCCTAAGTTGAATGTAGCTCATATGGCCAAATTGGAGTCCGACATTCCTTTATTGTTATGTAAGTTGGAAAAGATATTTCCACCTGCATTCTTTGATGTAATGGAACACCTATTAATTCATTTGCCTTACGAAGCAAGAGTTTGTGACCCTGTTCAATATAGGTGGATGTACCTGTTTGAACGGTAATCGAATCATTCAATCTAATTCTTTTCATAGCAGGTACGATATAAGCGTGTGTGACTGAAGTTGAATTTTTTTTTTTTAAATGATAGGTATTTGCATCAATTGAAAATCAAGGTGAAAAATAAGGTTAGAGTTGAAGGGTCAATCTGCAATGCTTATCTAGTTGAGGAAGCATCCACTTTCTTCTCTTATTATTTTGAGCCTCATGTACAAACAAAACGTACAATTCCGGCGCGTAATGAAGAGGGAGAACGATTAGAGAGGGTGCAAGAACCTGGGCTGTCAATCTGCAATGTTCAAGGACGGGTGATAGGACGAATTCGAACTCGGCTCCTTACTTCTGAAGAATTCGTTGCAGCAAGAATTTATATGTTGCTTAATTGTGGTGAAGTGCAGCCATACATTGAGTACGAGCTACTACTTCATACATTTTATACGATAAACGATACCTCATAATGATTTTGACTCATTCAATCTAATTCTAATGCATTACAGGGCATTCACGACACACTTACAAAGTTTGGCTCCGACTATATCAGAGATAGAAATCAATAGAAGAATCAGCTTTGAATTTGCAGAATGGTTTAGTGGATATGTAAGTCTCATAAGTTAATAACTTGCATTTGGAACTCCATTGGGGATTCAATGGAATTTCGTAATGCTATAACTTTCATAATTAAAAAATTAACTTGTCTAATGTTTTTTAGGTACAAGATTCAGAAAATATGGTTACAAATGAATGCTTGAGGAACTTTGCTTGGGGTCCGTCAAGGCTAGTGAAATCATATAGTGGGTACATAATTAATGGTTACCGATTTCACACTAATGATTATGCGGAGGGAAAGAAAACGAGTTAATAGTGGTGTTTGCGTGAAAGGGATTGGAAATGACGCATCGGGACCCGATTACTATGGAGTGTTAAATGAGATTATTGAAGTGCAATTTCCTGGTAATCCACAGCAAAGCATTGTTCTTTTTAAATGTCACTGGTTTGATCAAATATTGAATCGTGGTACCAGGGTACATCCGCAGTATAATCTTGTAGAAATTAACCACAAAAGGAGCTATGCTAACTATGATCCATTTATTCTAGCTCAACAAGCTATCCAAGTGTATTATGCAACATATTCAGGGAGTAAGAGGCCAAGATCTGATTGGTTGGCAGTTTGCAAAACCAAAGCTCGACATATAATAGATTCACCTGTGGTTGACAGAGCTTATCAGGAAGAAGTAGATGCTACTGACGAAGTCAGCATATCGTTATTTGTTGATCTTGGTATTCTGACGCATGAGAATGGTATGAGTGAAATGTTGGATGTTCAAGATGAGGCTATAACAGCAAGGGAAAATTCTCCTATAAATGAAGAGGAAGAAGATGAATGGGAAACGAATAGCGATACCTCAGTAGATGATGATGAGTCTGTATCGGAGAATGATTCTAGTGAATAGGCCTGATTTCAATTCATTTACAAATAATATAGTTAATGGTGAGGGGATCCTGAAATCTATTGCATCATTACTATCCCATGTCAAATTTTAATTTACAATTTATTTGTTACTTGAATCTACATACCTTGAATCTTTTAATTTTTATTATTTTAAATTCCATCACATACAATTTTGTTTCACAATTTTGTCTAATTGTCGGGAATCTCATCTCCTTCTTTTTTTTGCAGGAATCTTTCGTTTAGACTTGTACAACCCGGATGATTTTTATTATTCCTTATTATATTCTTTTGTGGTGTAAACAACAAGGTAATTTATATATTGTATTGACAGACAATTCACAAGGACAGAGGCATTTATAATTTTTAGCTTGATTTTAACTATATCTAACATTTTAATTGGAACCCCGTGAGTGATGGGTGATCATTCCTCTTGGGTAATGGGTGATTACCCCTAGTTATCTTTTGAATTTTTCTATTATTGAAAGATCTGTCTTTGTTGTTCGTAACAGCGTTTTGATTGTCAAATCTTGAGGTGGCCTTGTGCCTGGGAAATATCCAATTATAGGGGAGATTCTGTCAAATTTTTTAAAAAATTCAATTTACAAGTACAATGTTTATTTTGACACATCCATCATTATCATACATATTATTGTATTACTTTAAACTAGCGAATAGATATAACGTTTCAATGTTATTATTCTTTTATCATTTTTATTCACGGTTATTTACATTCTTCTTTTGAAGTGGGCTTCGTCTTTATTGGTTACTTATTTTTCTTTTTTCATCTCCTTTAGCAATGTCTTCTAATGAAGGATCATTGAGGGAGGGGAGTCAGGAGGGTCAGGAGCCATATACTCCATCCCCTACTCAGCTACCTCAGCTTTCAGTGCCTCGTTCATTACATGGCTCTATTGGAGATGATGGAGTACCATCCCCGGCTTTTCAATCATCCGCTACTTCAGCTTCGCATTCTGTTGGGTTGCAAGTTACGGACTCCCGACCTTGGATTGTTCCACGGGGAAACGGGTAAGTAACATATTCATACTTTGTAAGATGTTGATTATTAGTTCAATTATTATTATTATTTTTGAGATTAACATAACTATATTGTACATTGTCATTGCACCAAAAATAGGTTCGTCGGCTTGGACAAATGTGTCCGAGAAATTTCAAATATAATACAGCAGTACTTCACTTATTCGTATCCGACATACACGCACGTCCCGATAACCGTGCGAGACTTATGGTTTCAAGAATTTGGGGTAAGCAATTTTTGAGTATTTTTTATCGTTTAAGTACTATGTTATATGTTAATCAGAAATCTTAATCATGATCATGCAGAAATATTTTCGGTGGAGGGAAGAGTATGCTTCGCTAATTCGATCAACTTGGGAAAAGAAGTGTCGACGCGATTTTCGGACATAATGTCTAGGCTGAGGAAGAGGGATGATTGGGTATGTCCTCATTGGATAGAGGCACAGTATTGGAATGACATTTGCGAGTACTGCAGATCAGAGAAGTATCAGAAACTCTCATCCACCAACAAAAAGAATCGTGGGAGTAGCTGCACCCATACTGGAGGGTCTATTTCGTTCACAGAACACGAGGACCGTTTGGTAATTCACCTTCACTTAATTAATTATTATTTTAAATTGTTTTATTACAAATTTATGTAAGATTGTAATAATTACATTTTGTTAACATAAATGTAGCGGGCCAAGGAGGGGAGTTCTTTTAGCTATACAGACATGTTTGAGACATTACATGTCTTTCAGAGCGGGCCACAAAAGGGTCAGTTTGTCAGTGAACGATCTCGCCAGACATTGGTAGTATATAGATTAAATATGTTGAAATTCTTTATACTGCGTGGAATTTGTAATTTATTTTGATAATTACTATTGACAATTCTTTTTTTTTTTTGTTTTTTAGGATGAGATGCGAAATCTCATACAGAGCACTCCTCAGTCCGAGTCTAGTGACTCTGTAAACTCTGTTGTTCCTTTTGATGAAAAAGCCATGTTTGTAAGGCACAAGGCGGGTTCAAAAGGGGACGAGTTTTTGGGTTAGGCTCAGAGGCGACACATGTTCGAACTAGACTGTCTCAAAGTGGACTGCATGCATCTTCCCCTACACCAGTTGATATTAGACATCTAGTAGAGCAAAGGGTTCAACAGGCTGAGTGGAGATTCAATCGACAAATAGACTTGTATCGGGACTTCATGAGGCAACAGCAGTCTACATTTGGTGGTTGGATGGCAGCTATGTCGGACAAGATGGGTATTCTTGCACCATCTATGCCATCCATAGAGGAGATAGAAGCGCGCATTGCGGCTGCTAATGCTGAAGATGAAGATCCAAATGCTGACGATGGATTTGATTCAGCTGATCAGCACCCGGGCCCACGTAGGGGCTCTCGTTCCCCTCCTCCACCCCCTTCTGCAGCTGCTCCTTCATTACTTACATAGACTTGTTATATTTATTTTTATACTCTTTATACACTATTACTTATTTTTGTGAATTATTTTACTTTTTTATATACTTATTATGTATTTTATATTATATTATATTTTAGTATTTTAATTATATTTATTTGGGCTTGTTTTTAATTTTTTATAGTATTTTTTTGAATTATGAACATAGTTTTGGCATTTATTTGTATAGTGTTTCAGGGTTGATTTACAGGGAATTAATAATTTAAAATAAATATAATAATAAAAATTTATTGCAAAATTCTCACAAAACCGTCGCAATTTGCGAGGGCACAAGGTTGGCCCTCGCAAAATCGTCGTAAATTGCGAGAGTTTTGCGAGGGTCATGACTTGGGGGTTAATTCTCCCCTCGCAAAACCGTCGCAATTTGCGAGGGTTTTGCGAGGGTCCAAACCATAGCCCTCGCAAAACCGTTGCGACGGTTTTGCGAGGACACAAAGTCGACCCTCGCAAAACCATCGCATTTTGCGAGGGTCAATATTTTTCGTTGCAAAACCAATCTCAAATTTGCTCATTTGGTGAAGTTTGACAAAAAAATATTCGTCGCAAAATCCTAGCAAAACTGTCGCAATTTGCGACGGTTTCTCCTAGCCGTTGCAAATTGCGATGTCATTTTTTGCGACGGTTTTGGTCAGCGACAATTTTGCGACGGTTTTTGGCCGTCGCAAATCGCGATTTTTAAGGACCAAACTTTGAGAACGGACAAACAAACTAGCAAGCAAAAACAACCGGTCACAAACTATGCAACAAAGAATTCTTTCCCTGAAGACAAAAGACAAAAATCCCAGAACGCCCACAACCAAGAAGAGGAATCTGGTTATCATGTTGAGCGTAATTAGGTACTCCAGCAATAATTGCATGAAGAATCAGAGATCAAGAACTTTACAAGGTGCAGGTACATAAGAGAAAATCCAGGTGACGAGTAACTTGAGCATTTCGGCAAACCGGTGGTGCATGGTAGAGTGCGCTATTGTAGGGGTAGAGTGAGGATGATAAATTATCAAAGAATAAATGCTTCTCTCCATAATCAGTATCTCTCTCTTTTTCTTTTTTTTTTTTCCCCTTCTCCCCATAATAATAGAAGAATTTATTTGATAACTTAATTAAAATTTTAATATTAATTAATTAAATATATTTAATAATAAATTTTATTAAATGTGTAATTATTTCAATATGATTAGTAACAAATTAATTGATTAGTATGTATTAAAATTTTATTATAAAATTTAAAATTTCAAGTGAAATAAATATTAAACAAAATTAAAATTTTAAATTGTAATAATTATAACATAGAAATAAATTATAATTAAGCTAATCTTTAAATTTAAATTTCATATTTTATAATTAAGTATTTAAATAATTTCCAATTTATGAAACAAACTTAGGTCATTTATGAAGAACGGCTGCCCTCTTAGTTTACTATTCCCTCCGTTCCTTTTTATTTTTTTATTTTAATTAAATTTTTTATCGTAATTTATTTATCCCATTAGCAAATCAAGATAATATTAATTGTTATTTTTTTACAAACACCCTTCTTTAATACAATAAATATTGTGTACTTATAATAGGAAATTGAACTAAATTAAATATGTTTACCACATATAAAATTTTGAAATTTGATTACTCCTTAATAGAAAGAGATTAATTGAGGGTAAAATAGAAAATGTTAATTAATTAACTGAAAATTTTATTTTTTTTAAAATTTATGAATCGATTAAAATAAATAGATAAAAAGTATATTACTTTCAAAAATTGATTCCAAGTGAGTGAACAGTCGGCTGAAATTTTCGTGACTAGAATCGTTAGGTACACAGCGTTACAGCACCACTACATTGGGCTTCGGGAATTAAACTAGTGGGCCAACAAGGCCCACAGTGTCTCCTCGAAGCAAGTGCACAGAGAACGGTGCCTTCTTAAAGCCTGCAATTAAGGCTTTGGAGAATCCTTCCAATCCAGTGGGTCTTCCTTCGCTCTGGATCTTCACACACTTCACCTTTACACCGGACGCTTTAACTATGAAAAATTTACTGAGATTTCAAAAATATTTTTTTTAAAAAAATATTCTATTCTTCCTCTTTTATCTGTTTATTTTAGTTAAAATTTTTATCTTCTGTTTTATTAACAAATTAAAATTATATTAATTATTATTTTTTCAAAAAAATCCATCGTGCAATTATAGTAGGACATAGAAATAAATTAAATATATTTACGGTACATAAATTTTTAAAATTTGATTACTCTTTAATAAAGAGAGATTTTTTGAAAGTAAAATAAAAAATATTGATTAATTAACTGAAAATTTTATTTTTTTAAAACTTATGAATCGATTAAAATAAATAGGTAAAATATTAAAAAGAGAGAAATATTAATTAGTCTTTCGCGGAAAAAGTTTTACAAGTAGATTTGGATTTTGTACTACACTTTAGAGGATGGAGTCAAAAATTGAATTTGGGGAAGAGAAATTAGAAGAAATGATAATAATGTGATAATTTTTTTAAAAAAAATCTAATAAAATTAATTTAATAAAGGTTTCTTAAAACTTTATCTTTCACTTCCTAAAATTTTTAAAAAATTATAACATTATCTTCTTCTGTAAAAGTATAGTTCCCTCCTCCAATTCGATTCTCTCTCTCTAAACAAGTTTAAAAAGTTTAATCCATAAAGTACTGAAGTTGGTGATCAACCTTTTACTTCAGTATTCAACGAAAATGCCCCTTTTCTGAAGCTAATCGCTGTGCATGTTGACTTCATCACTTATTTATATTAGTAGTAGTATACCTAATAACTTTGTTACGGCATCGTTTTCAAGCTTTCTTGTTTGAGTTTTGCACGCTGTCTTTTTCATTCACTAAGCTAATCTCTATAATTAGGAGAAGATGAAAGGGTTCAAGTTTGAAACATCCATCATCTGCATTGTGGCTCAGAAACTCGATCATCAAATTATAGTCTTGAAAAATAAATTATTAAATGCGTTATTAAAAACTATTGATTTTTTTTTTATAAAAAATTTACAATTTAAATTTTATAGATTATCTATCTAAGAAATTACTCCGGTTCTTTTTTTTTTAAATTTTTATATTGAAAATAAGATAAAAATAAAAATAAAAGTTCTTTTTACATTATAAGTAGTACTAGTATTGTTATTAATTACACTAATAACACAACTAAGTCTAGAAGAACCTCAGAATAATTGGCACACACATATTCTCATTATTCATTATTGGTTCCTTGAATGATTGGAAATGCAAATTTGTGAATGATAATTTCTTGAACATTACAACTACATAATTCCTTGGTGGGTGAGATGTGGCAGCTCCGGCGTCTTTTTTGCAGTGCAATAAAAAGTTTACACGAATTTATTAGACTTTGTATTCCGTATCTTACCTACACGATCATAATCAAAAGGCAGGCTGGACGATTTTCTTTCTTTTCTTTTTTAGACACAAAATGGCACATAAAATTAATTAATTATTATATGTTTTACCAATTTTCTTCTGATCACTTTGTCGGATTGGAGGGGGGCAATTTGAGTACAAAAATTGTGTAGTCATTTTACAGTTTAGATTAAAATTTATAAAAATTTAATAGTGATAAAAGTAGTTATGTGTCAAAAAAATCTTTTAATAAAATGATATTATTTTTTAGTTTTAAAATTTATTTAAATTATATGTAATACTTATTTGTGTAATATTTATATAATCATATGTAATGTTCATACAATCGTATATAATATTTATATAAATATATGTAATATTTATTCAATCACAAAAACTATTCATTACTTATTAAGTCTTGAATCTCACTCTAAGTAAGAATGTGACACTTGAAATATACGTCTAAGCCATGAAATGACCATTGGTGACCACAATTTGATATATATATATATATATATATATATATATATATATATATATATATATATATATATATGTCTCATCAAATTACATCAGATTTTGACCTTGAAGAATAACTACCACTCAAAAGCCTTCTGCAAATGAACAAAACAAAACCAAAACCGCAAGAAACAAGGAAAAGTGAAATATGGGAGGTGCTTCTTGTTTTTTTTTTTCAACTTTATTTTATTTTAATAAAAAAACTTACACTTCCGTATTCAAAAGTTTGAATAGAAGTAAAAAAAATTTGAATTCAAGATATTTCAACACTAATATCAATTTAAGAAAGAAAAGATACTACTTGTATTATTTTAATTTTGTTTTTGAAATGACGTATTATTTTAATTTAACAAGACAATAACACCTAGGCAGGGTATCTTTTATATAATCAAATGCGGTCCCTAACAGTAGGTAGAATTCCAACACATAAAGGGAAGGAAATTACGCCACAGAAACTTTAATAGTGAAGAGAAGAGATAGGAAGGTGAATTAGAATCCAATTAGGAATATTTATTTAACACCGAAGTTGGCTTTTTAAGAAAAATTACAGTATTATAACAAGAAAAGTACCGAGTCAACAATATCGAATCTAAACCATTGTAAATTGATAAAGAAAATTTTGATCATTCGAACTATTGTCTTAAAGGAAGGAGTGAACAATAATGAAAAGAATTGGACTCTTCGAACAGTACAAGTCTACAATTCAGCTCAAAAACACCTCAATATATTCACCATCAAGAAAAGGCAGAGACGTTAAATCGCACACCCGACCAATGGCCATAAACAGATGTGCAATCCCAACAACGACACACTGCATAGAGGAAATTAGAATATGCCTCAGATTCTTCCACGCTGCCGACTAAAAGGCATCCCCAATAATAAGTTGAGTCACACAAGGGCTTTATTTAGTCTCATCGCGATACCTCTACTTTGTATTGAGGAGGCCTTATCACATGCAGTCCCCGACTTGGCTTGAGTATAAAAATTTGTCATCAAAAGGCGATTAGGGGGAAGAACGTCAAATTTAGTCCGCCCATGTTCTCCTAATTACATATACTGCTAAAATGATTACTATTTTTCCTCATCATTGTCTAGTCCTCCCCTGCTTTTGACCAGGAATAATTATTTCTTTTTTTTTTTCACTCACATCTTAGGATCGATTTTTTAAATTTTCATGGACTGTCACTACCCGAGTGCTAAGTTGTTATCAACCTCAAGAGCACCAACTGTGATTTCATCCTAAAGAGAGGATCAATCGCTTCCTATCATTAACATCATAGCCTTGCATACATTAACATCATAGCCTTGCATACATCATATCATTAACATCATAGCCTTGCATACATCAAATTGAAATAAGATGGAACACGACAAAACCTATAAAATCTTCAAACATTTGAATCTGGAAAAAAAAAATGATAATAAATGGCCATTGTGTGCCATAGTATTAAGGGGAATAAAAGAGTCAAATATGAGCAAACAAAAGAACCAATGGGCAAATTAAGAAGGCCACAAAACCTAAATTTTGAAATTATCTTGCCAACAACTGCCGCCATCCACAAAATCATCAAATGTCACAAGACATAGAACTCAAAACAACAGCCAAATATTTTGATGATTTTTTTTCCTCAGCAATGTGATACTACTAAAATGCCCTTCCATGTACAACCACGATTGCCAGTGACGAACATGTGACCAAAAAGCTCAACTTGAACATTTGAGTAGATAGGCAGCAAGTAGATCTACATTCCAATCAAACTATTTTGTACCATCGTTGGCCTTTCTCTTTTTAACAAAAGAACACCAAAACTAATAAAAAATTATGAAACAACCCACATATAATTTTTTTTTTTTTTTTGGGTGACCTATCTTACCTTCCCCCATCTCTACCAATCATCTCCTTGTGCCTAAGGATGGAATCCAGCCTCTGCAACTTCAACTCTTGCTTAAACCTGTTAATGAAATCGTCAGCCTTGGCATCAACCTCCTCGTCGGCCTCTGTTACCCTAGTTTTACTCTCCTTCATAGTAGCCGGCCGGCGTGCCTCCACAGTGTCCTGCTCCTCAAAGTGCTTAAACTCATACTGCATGCTCAACGACTTCTTCATCTTCGCCGGAAGCCCCGAGGGAATCTCACCGGCCGCTGGCTTAGTGTCTGACTTTGATACGCTAATGTGACGCTCTGCAAGCTGACTGTATACCTCATCTAAGCTCTGAAACTCGTCATTTTCAAAATTTTCTTCGTGGGCTTCCTCGGAATCGAAATGGAACTCATTTTCCTTACCCTTTTCCTCATGAGCTTGTTGGAAATCGAAATGGGAGTCATTCTCGTGAGAATTTTCATCGTGGACTTGTTGAAAAATGAGATGGGTCCCGTTTTCTTGATGCTTTTCTTCATTGATTTGCTCAAAAAAGTACTGGGGCTGGTTTTCTTGAGGCTTTTCTCGATAAATTTGTTCAGAGATATACTGAGCCTGCGTTTCTTGAGGATTTCCGTAAAAAACTGCTTGCTTTTCTTGATGCGGTTGTGCAAAAAGATACTGTGAGTGCGTTTCAAAGCTTTGGGGAATCTGATGGGAGTGTTCAAGATTGTAATGGGCGTCTGAATCTGGGGTTGGTTTGAAGTGGGAAGCAACATGCTGTGGCTCTTGGGATCTATAACTGTAGAAGTTGATGGACCTTAGGCGTTGAAGAACTGAAGGCGATCTCACAAGGTTCGGTTGTTGTGGATCGTTTTGACTGAGTTGCTGCTGTTGGTGGTGCTGCTGATGCTGGTTGTGGTGGTGTTTTTGGTTAGTTAAAGTAGAAGTAAAAGCAATGGTGCCAATCATAATATTGAGGAGAACAAACAGAACAGCAGGAGTGAACCAGCTGTTCACGGATGCCCATATTGAAGGGATTGTAGATACAGATTCTTCAAACATTGTCTGATCTCTTGAGAGTTAGAATAGAGAGACAGAGGAAGGAAGATAGAGATGAGTGGAGAGAGTGCAGATTTTGTATGGTGGAATGCAGGGTTGGAAAGGGAAGATAAAAGCAGAGAGGAGGAGGAGAGAGAGAGTTGCGGTGATTGGGTGACCTTATTTATACAGTATAATTTATCTGCATGCGATATTTTTTTATTTAATTGAAAAAAAAAAGGTACGTATTGCGATTCTCTATAGGATTAAATTTTACTAAAAATTATTGGATTGTTTGTTAGTGAATATTTAATTGAGTTATTTTTAAGTTGTATTTTGAAAGTAATTTTTTTAAATTTAAAATAATATTAATTTAAATAATTTCATTTTTTGAAAATTGTGTTCACAATACATTATATTTTCTCTCCCTTATTAATAATTGAATTCCATATTTATTCTTATTTAATAATATTTTATTAAATTTTAATAAATTCATCTAAATTTAATCCTTATCGAAATATAAATTTAAAATTGGATGAGAGTCACAGATATACCAAGATAAGATGAATTTGGTTTAATATAACAATTTAATTAATTAAAAATATAATTAAAGTAAAAAGACTCCAACAGTATCATTTATTAAGCATAATTTTGAATTTTAAGAACCTGTTCAAGACAATATCATATTTTTCTTATTAGAGAAGCTCTTCTGCATAAAAATGATGATTTAAACTATTAAAAAAATTTTAATCCATTTGTATGCATTTTCTCTTCTAATCTAAAATATATATATTTATATAATTTACGAACATACAAAATTAAAAATATAAAAATATATATTTTTATCTATTTTTAAATAAATATTATTTATGAAAACTCATATAGAGAAAATTTAATATTTATAGAGATTTAAGGAAAATAACTGAATTATTTTTACTAAAAATTATATAACTAATTTAAAAATATTTTAATTTAATTTTAATAATAAAGATAAGAGTATAAAAATAATAAAAGCATTTTATTTTACAAAATAATCAATAATTGTATGTGAACTCGAGTCCACCTATCATAATAAACTTCCTTCCAGGGAAGACAATGGGGGAAGAGTTCGTGAAGAAATGGACAAAAGAGAAGAGGTTATCGGACGGAGAGAGAAAAAGAAATAAATAAATATATATATATATATATTATTTATTTATCCGAGTGTCAGGTTGGATTTAAGAATGGCTGGCGTGATGCTGACAGCACAGCAGTCTGGGAGCATTAAAGACCTAAAGACGACGCCGTTCCTGCAAATGATGTGCTGGACCTCTTCTGATCTGCCAGCTTGCTCAAAAGTTTATTTGGATATTAATATATGAATTGTTATGTTATTAAGATTTAATATATTAATATTAAATATATATTATTAATTAATTTAATTAATGATTTAATTAGTTAAGATTTTAAAATAAATTTAAATAATATTTAAAGAATTATTTTTAATATATTAATATTAAATACATATATATAATATTTAAAAAATCACACATTTTAATATATTAATTTAGATAGTATTTAAAAAATCACATATTTTAACGTATTAATATTAAATAAATATATATTTTATTAATTAATTAAGATTTTAAATGAATTTAAATATAATTTTTTTTTCTTTTAAAAAATTATTTAATTACATGTCACATGATGTTTTTAATCGTAATAATATATTGTATTTTTGACTTTTATATATATATAATTTTAATTTCTCTCATTTTCTCCAAAGAGACCAAACAACTAACAATAAAATAAAGAGTGATCATGCCAAGTATGCAAACTAACATCAATTTCAAGTTAGGTAGTGTGTAGTATAATATTCATTAGTACAATTCAATGCAGGGGAGGGACCAATTTCACAAATTTCATAGACAATTATCATAAATTGACGTCCAATCCAAATGACTTAAAATTGAGATCTAAACCCCGATTAAAAAGAACCTTATATGGTTCATCATTGATCATGCAAATCACAGTTAAGGACTTAATTTAACTATATGAACAATAGTTCTTTAACGATACAATTCGGTCTAACTTCATACACTAATTAAATCTCTTATATAATACTTCAATTTTATATAAAAATAATAAAAATAAATAAGAAGTATATGAAGTAAAATATAAGTATAAATATAAATATTTATTAACGATTTGTAATATTTATTTTAATTTAATAAAAATTATGATTAAATAATTATCGGTAAGTCCAATTAAACCCGTGAAATGCATTCTGGACCACAGGAGACCAGCGTGCGTGACGCCTTCCCTAAAGTTCTTGTTAGACGGGATGATTAGTAAGTTGGGCGTTTTGCTATTGTGTCTGAAATATCCAGATCTGAGTAGCAAATTAGCGCAAGGGAAAAGAAACGTGCATGTTGACCTCATATTCCAACTCCCAATCCCTCATCTACCGACAAGCTCACTTTGCCCACCCTATTTATTACTATTCTTTTCCACATTTTTCAAAAATACTTTTCTTTTTTTTAAATTAAAATTAATACAGAGACTGAACTAACCTATCAGTGAAGTAATGGATGATAAAAGTTGCTGTGTCTATCTGTATTTGGCTGAGAAGATGGATTTCGAGCTAGTTTGGAAGCCAGAAAATGTATAAAAAAAGACCAGGTAATGGGCGTCTCTGCTCTGAGCTCTGACTGCAACTCGCAAGCTCAGTAGTAATGGCCAGCAAAATCTTTTACTGCAAACCAACATTGACTCATCAAAGTTTTATAAGACTTACTAGTATACGTGTTTTAAAACTCCATCATCTCTCTGGTCATTGGACCAAAATGCAAGTCGTCCAGATCCAGGGCCAACCATCATTTAGTAATCAATCCCCCCCAGGGAATGGGTCTGGGTATTTGGTACTTGGCACCTGGCTTGGCGCTTGGAACCTTTGGAACACATCGTTTTTTTTTTGGGTGCATGTTCAATGGTACAATGGAATGCCTGTTTTCTAAGGTAATTGTCTGTCTATACTCAAACACGTCAATTATTGTTAAGGCAACAAGTTGATGGTATTTCGGTGTTGTGTTGTATTCAAAATTGTCCAATGATTAACCATTTACTTTAGAAATTTATAATAGAAATTAGGTGATAACGAATTAGTTAAAAATACAGTTAATGTTAAATAATTTAAGTTCCATGCATCAAAAGAAATTGCAATCTCATAATCAAAACATGTATATACTCCCCCCCTTAATTCAAGCGTGTAGTTGTTAGTGTACCTACTACTACGTTTTGGGTAAAAGACCAGAATCACTAAAAAATTTCTTAAGAGCAGACAAGGTACATGCATAATTTTCTAATAATAAATTAAAAGTTTCTTTTTTTAACATATAAACATGAAAAAATATCTCCTATTTCTAAATTGTAATTATAAAACACGTCAATCATTCATAAATTTAGTAAGTAATTCAAGATTTAATGAATTGAAATATATGAACTTATTATAAAAGTTTTGCTTCAACCCCTTGAGCAAATAAGTGGACGTATGGGAAAATATCAAAGATTAATCAAAATCTTGGGAAATAAATGCCATCAAAATGGTCTCCTTCCCCTTGAACCTATATAAACTCATCATCTCTGTTTATTAAAGTCTGTATTTGACGAGCAAAACATAAAAGAAAAAGATGGTTTACAATTCTTTCAAGGAGTTTGCGGTGTCATTCCTTGGTGGCCCTTTGTTTCAAAGGGCATTTTTGAAGGATTTTTGCTTAGGAGGATGATGAAGAAGAAGACTGCTGGTCCTGGTATATCACCCACATGTGGGTGGTATAGAAAAAGAAGTAAAATTGTATTTTCTTGCTAATAAATCCTGTACAGGATATTTCTATCTTAAATTATTGTGAAACTATTTGATTCTAATTTATATAGCTTTTGTTTAATTTATTTACATAATTTGTTTGATGGCATCCTTATTGCTAATTTATTTTCTTTTCTTGTTAAGATGGTGTCGGTTGTTGATGGCATTATTGAATTTTATGAGGCACAAAGCATACATCTTTGAATTAAAAAAAGAAGAAGAAGCATCCGGTATATATAACATATCGTCAAGATGCAACAGAAGAAAAGTGTTTTGAATTCCTACAAAAAAAATTAAATCGAATTTCAGGTCACTACTAATAATTAATTCTTGCTATGAAAAGGAAATGGGATGGGAGCAGGCACACAAAAATAAAAAGAAAAGATTAAAGCGAAGGGAATGATGTATTAAGACCACTAGTAGGATAAATAAACTAGCTCAATTATTTATTTATTTATTTTTGGCTAAAAGATAAGTTATTCTTTGCATTCAAAGCATTCATCAAGATCAGTACATCCAGGTGGGTTATCTAACCCATCAACTGCGATAACAGAAGAAGATAACTCTAGCTAAAGTTTTTTTTTTTTTTTTGCTAATTAACTCTAGCTAAAGTTATATACCAGAAACGCACACATCACACACTGATTCAGCCAAGTTACGGGCAGCAGTAATGCAAACTCTAGGTGTATGGTTTGTTCTCTCCAGTTTGGATGCTTCTGCAGAATGGCCTTAGCTTACTGCTTTGGTCGTCCGTTCTACTTCCCCAAATTTCCTTTGATCACTACAATAGTATTGACTGCATCGCCTCCAAGACAACTTTCTGAATATTGGTCTCCAAATATGTCTTCAAAGCTACATAGGCCTCTTCTTCAACGGGGTCTAATACTTGACTTCGGAATCTGCTGGAATCCTTCACAGATCCTGCTTGGTCCTTAAGGATGATCCAGCCACGGAATCCCCCTCCGTCAAAAGTTGCATAAGACTTCATTTTAACCCAACTTTTTGGTGGACTCTGTCAGACAGTAGCAGATGAGGATAGGGCCGGACACAAAACAAACATTTGGAGGGCGAAATGGGACGGCACAAGGCGCAATGAAGCAAAGTAAGAATGCCAAGAAGAAAGGACATAGCTTTCTTTCTATTATCTGATGTGGGTGTATGAAAAGAGGGTCAATAACAAAATAAAAAAGGCACATTAAGGTTAAGTACTTTGAAAGGTCTTATGGCCTCATAAGTAGTTTAAATTGGTAAGCTTTCAGCCTTCCAAGTATTTAAGTAATTAAATTGATGGATGAGCCTAAATAAATATTTTAAACATTATAATAGATTTAAAATTTTTAAAATTTTAAAATTTAAACAATATAAAAAATAATAATTAATAGATTTAAAAAGAATTCAATAATATAATATCTATACAAATATTTTGTAATACATAATTTAATATATTACATTAATAGAAGAGATTTTTTTTTTTTTTAAAAAACAAGCGGAGCCATGTATATAAATATTTTATAATTTTAATTTAATATAGTACTAGTAGTTGGGATTTAAAAACAAAAATTGTGGGGGGGGGGGCAGCATGGCCTTGTGTCCGCCCATGGATGAGGATGAGGCTTGATTAATTTTCCTTTCTTAAGTGCAGCATCCCAGTCTTCCTTGTTGGATTTATTGATACTATCACTTTTAGTTCCTCCCTGCTTTGAGTCGTATCTGTGTCTTCAATTCTGCTCTATTTCCTACACAGCGAACGTCAACATATATGGTTCCTCCAGGGGATTTAGAGGGAACAGGTGGTGCTGACGATAGAGGAGTTCCTTCACCCATTTTGTCCATGGACCAGTTTGCAAAAGCTTTTGAGTCGTATTTGCCATTAAAATGCATTGGAGGAATAAGTGCTTGGCTGATTCAATTGATGATCCGCGGATCATTCAGTTCAGTTCATGCCTGGCGTTCACTAGACTGCATGACTGGAAGTAAAAGGCACACCCAAACTAGTTTATCGGGCTGTACATTTCCTTTTGACCAGTACATTGGCCCACCCAGAAAAATTCAATGGTATCTTGGACCTTGGACCACCCTTTCCAAGTAATTTATCAATTATTAGGCTGAGTTTTGATGATTTTTTAAATTTTTTTAAAAACAAAAAATTCTAACATAAATCATTGAAACTCTTCCAGGCATTTGACAAGAGAATGAATTCAAATATATGAACTTGTCTTCATATTTTGGAATATTTAAGGTTGATAAAATGTTTACGATTTCGAACACTCTTTTCACCTTCATAATCTCTATGTTTATCAGTCCAACGTCCACTTCCCCCAGCAATTCCAAACCAGCCAATGTGACTTAATATTTGGACTATATTTTAAGGATATAAAGAACAATCATACTTGCCAAGAAAGATTCAAAGCATTCCTATTTTAAGAAGATCGAGTACCTGATCCATATTATGAACCATCACAAATAGATTTTGATAATATTCAATTTTTGGACCCTTACCTCAAAAGAAGGCTTCAAAAGTTGAAGAATATAGACTACTGTTAATAACGTGTGGTAAATTTGATTTAAATGAAATTATAAAATAAATTTTTTATAAATTTAAGAAAATTGTAAAGTAGAAAATTTAAAGGAAATTATAGAAAATAAAGAAAAAAAAGAGAATTTATTATTTCTTTATATGATTTAGTTGTATGAAATTTTGTTCTGTTTGTTTCCATAAAGTCACTATTTATAAAGAATAAGGTATATTGTCTTAAATGAAAAATAATAAATCTAATAAATATGTTTTTATCTTATTAAAAAAATTAATAACCTTATAAAAAACAAGATGACTTCAGAGAATTTGTGCTTCACTTTAGTTCCTCGTTGTGAGTTTTACTGCACCAAGAAAGAGACAACATTGCGTTGTGAGTCTGTGACATGTAGCGTTTCGCAGCTAGTTTGGCAAACAATAGCTCCTGCCTGGGGGATATGGAGACCAGGTTTCGAGTATTGAGTTTTTCTCAATCTCACATGGGATAATTTAAAAAGAGATAAGGAAGGTTTTTTTTATAAAGAGGTTAGTGTTGTTTTAGGGAGAGTACACCAACTCATTAAGTCTAGTAAATTAAGAGTTTTTTTGGGCCTTGAGTTATTTTGTGAGGATTTATAATTTTGTCCGTTCAAAAATTATATAGTAGAGTATTTCCCTTCTGAATCGTGGATGTAGGTCTAATTGAGAGATCGAACCACATTAAATTTTCGTATTGTGTGTTATTTATTTATTTTCTTTCATCTTTTCTATATATTTGTGTTTTGCTTCCGTTACCCATCCCAACAAGTGGTATCAGAGATTGGTTCCGGTTTGGGAGAATAGCAAAGATTCCGGCTTGGGAGAAGAGCAAGGTTCGGGTTTAGGGAGGAGATAAAGGAGCAAGAGATGCTTCATCAGCAATTCTGAGTAAGAGGTAATTTTTTTTTTCCTGGTCACGTGTAGGTAAGATATTTTATTATGAATTCTTTAAATATCACATATATGAAAGATTGACTTCACTCTGTAGCAATGCACAATTCAAGATTATTTAGTGCACCAGAGTTTTGATTCTGCATTAGAAGATGAGAAACTGGAAGGTATGAAGGATTCAGATTGGAGTATTATTCAAATTGGGCGGTCAGTACTATTTAGTCAGTATTGACTCTACATATTAAAGTTACAATGCTGAAGGAGACATTACCTAAGAAGATGTAGGAGACTTTAAATAAAAATTATGCATCAAAGACACTAACTAACCGTTTTATGATGAAGATAGATCTATATTCGCTTAAGATGGAAGAAGGAGGTAACATTATTGACCATATAAATAAATTTAATGAGTTAGTATCTCGACTTGAAAATTCAGGAGAGAAGATTGAAGATGAGGAACAAGTATTGCTCTTATTGGCTTCTCTACCCAAATTTTACACGTCATTGGTGCAGTCACTGCTAGCAGAAAAAAGCACACTGTAACTGAATGAGGTGTCGAAGTCGTTAAAAAAAAATCACTAGATGATAAAAGAAAATCACTGCGAAGATAGTCGAGTACTAATTATAGAGAGTTGGAGAAGAGGGAGGAGTCGAAGCAAAAGAAGAGGTGATAAAAGAAGAGGAAAATCCCAACAAAGTGATAATAGTGACCTTGAGTGCTATTATTGTGGGGAGATTGGTCACATCCAAAATCGTTGTCTAAAAATGAAAGAGGATTTAAAAGCTCTAAGAGAACAAATGAGGGGCAAGGCAAAAGTAAGTGATTCCTTTACAAATATGGTCATGGGCGATGATTTATTATTGATGAGATGTTCAAATAATACTGTTGATGAGAAGTATTCAAATTGGATAATGGATTCTGCATCAGACTTGCATATTTGTAAGGACTAAGACCTGTTCGATGATTTGCAATTGGAGAATTTTGGTCATATTAACGTGGGAAACAACTCTAAGATGAAGGTTGAAGGCGTTGGACGAGTTCGCCTTAAGTTCCACAATGATGAAGTCAAAATATTTCCTGATGTAAGGTATGTTCCTAATTCTAATGTCAACATTTTTTCATTAGGTGTAATGACTTCAAAAGGATACAAGTATGTTGGAGTTGGGAAGTCTTGGAAAATATACAAAGAGAACTGTCTGGTTATGCAAGGAAAAAAGAAGAGCAAAAACTTCTACCATTTCGATGGTCATTCCTTGAAGAAGCAACTTGAAGGAAGTAAAACGAAAGAAACAACAAAGAAGAAGACTGTAAAGATTGGGAATAGAGTTAGGTTTTCAGATTCTATTGTAATTTGAAAAATTTAGAAAAGGAAGAATTTGTTGAGTTTTTCTCAATCTCACATGGGATAATTTAAAAAGGAGTAAGAAAGGTTTTTCCTATAAATAGGTTAGTATTGTTTTAGGAAGGGTACACTAACTCATTGAGCCTAATAAATTAAAAGTTTTTTTTGGGCTTTTGAGTTATTTTGTGAGAGTTTGTAATTTTGTCTGTCCAAAAATTATATAGTGGGGTGTTTCCCTTCGGAGTTATGGATGTAGGTCTAATTGAGAGATCGAACCATATTAAATTTTTGTATTTTGTTTTATTTATTTATTTTCTTTCCTCTTTTCTATATATTTGTGTGTTTCTTTCATTGCCTATCCCAACATGGAGAAGTTTTTGCTGAATCATTTTCTGACTTTTTGGTGGCACTTGCCAAGCAGAATTCAGATAAGAGGCAGAATTTCTTTTGTTTGCTATTATTGGGTTTTCTGGAAAGGGAGGAATAGCTGCAAATATGATTATTTGCAGCTTCGAGCGGATCATTTGTTGCGAAAACACTCAGTGCTTCTTAGGCTAGCTGATTAAAGCTGCACACTTGAATAAGGATTTGAAGTTTGCTAACTCAGACAAAGGTTATATTCACCGAGTTGTTTGGGAAAAACGTGAGAAAGAGTTGTGTATCGAACTCAGTTTCTGGTGTAGGTGGGATTTTGCAGAGATGAGACGGAGCAATTATTCATGCTTTTTCAATGCATACAGGCTCTTTAGATCATCAGCAAGCAGAAGTTAAGGCTATACTCTAGGGACTCAAGATTTGCCACGACAAGAGGGATTAGGAATATTGAGGTTAGATCAGATGCTCTCAAGCCATCAATGGGCGGAACAGTGAAACTAGTTTTCTTAAGCATGGAATGCAGGACGTGAGGTTTGTCAGTATGTTGGCAAAAAGAATTGAGAGTGTAATTTTCACTCATGTGTACAGACAAGTTAATATGGTGGCAAACTCATTGGCATGGCAAGCTTCTTTGACCAGTGCCTCAGTTTCTTAACCTTCTCTTCATTTTTTCTTTTTTTTCTTTTTTTGGTCCTTCTCTTCATTCTCTACCTTCATGTATCAAAGCAATATGCATCTTAGATTTAAAGCAAGTTCTGAATTTTCGAACGAAGTTTAATTCATCCAATTTTTCAGGAGGTTAAGGATGATTCCCTCTATGTACACTTTTTATTTAATTTACTGTACAGGTAGAGATCTGCCCAACCTCCCACTACGGTATTAGTGATTTTCAAAAAAAAAAAAACATTAGAGAAATGAATAATTATATTTATATTTTAGATAAATCAATTATCTAAAAATTAAATAATCATATTTATTTTTTAAATAAATAGATAGTTTCAAAAAATGAATGACTATATTTGTCTTTTAAATTTCATAATAGCATTGTATTTTTTTTTATGACCATACTTTTGCTTAGACGTAAAACATTTATTAGTAAGTGTTTGCATCTAGCCTCTCTCATAATAAATCAAAATTCAAAATGATTTTTTTGTAGCCGAATCAGAAACTCATGGAAAAAATTTAAAGTTTTGCCCAAAATAAAAATATAATAGCTTCCTCAAGAGTAAGATTATATATAAGACAAAGACATAGAAAATTGGCTTTTATCTATCACTAATTTGATGTCCCGTGCGTTGCACGGGTTGTTAATTTCTTAAAATTCAATGTATTAATAATAAATATATATATCTTATTAATTAATTAATTAATTTATTTAAAATTATAAATGAATTTAGATAACATTCAAAGAATCACGCATTTAATAACAGTAACCTAATAAATATCTAATAGTCACCAAAATAGAAGATGCATTATCTACTATGAAAATATAGAGTTATATGATGCAATGTGACTTGAACAGAACATTTACATTAAGATGGACAACAACCATACCACGTGTTAGCTCAACAACATATAGATACTGTCACATGTCATTGCGAGAGGATTCCACTTCGACTTTTATATATGTATATATTTAGGTTAAATTTTATAAGTAAGGCTTGGTTTGGTTTGAGTGAAAATAGAAAGAAAAAGGGGTGAGGAAATAAATCAGTAGGTAAATTCACGTATGATTAGAGTGTAAAGAGAGTGAAAAGTAAATGTGGAAGGGGAGTGATTCCCCTCTACATCAGCAAATCTCTCCCTTCTAATTTGGACGGAGATCACATTTACTTCATATTTTCATTCCAACCAAATAAGATAGAAGTAAATACATTTACTTCGCTAGTGAAATTAAAATGTGTCACTCCTCCTCCCATTTTCTCTCCCCCTCCCCTTCGTAAACCAAAACAAGCCTAAATAAAAATATATAATGGATGTCTTAGGTAAATTAGTGAATAATTAATTTATAATTATATAAGTGTAAGTAATTCAACGATTATGCATGTATGAATATTTGAATTTTCAACAAATATAATATATTCATATCTAATCTAAATATATATACTAAACGTGAAGAGGGAATATAAATATTATAAAATTTTATTTTTCTCTTCAAAACTTTTTAAGATGTGATTGTTTAAATTTTTGAAATGGATGGATCAGATTTTATGAAGAATATTAAAGTACACTCGGTATGATTCAGGTTGATTTGGTCATCATAGATAGTTTAATTATTTTATAATATTTTTTATTTTTGTTTTAATTTTAATGATCTAAATATTTTTAAATTCAGTATGCGCGATTCACATATGGCTGCTTCCTCTTCCCCTGTTTTTGAACTCTTCATACCTTTGTCTCTCTGGCTTCCTCTTCCATAGCCTCTTCCCCATGTTTCTCTCTTCCTCTTTTATATCCCCTTTGTCTTAAAGAAAAATGTTTTTTTTTTTTTGCTTAATTTTGCACTTTTTTCTTGTATATATTTTTTTCAATTTGGTTGTTCCATTCATTTCCAAGAATGATTAGTTTCTATTATTTTTATTCATTTCTAGAAATTATTTCCAGCAAACTATATTTTTGTATTTCTGGAAAACCCTCTTTATGCTTCATCATTATCAGCATCCACACGAAAAAGGGTCTCTATTATTTATTGGTTTTGGTGTCTCCCATATGTTGGTGTGCCCTCTAGATTCTTCTGGACAATCACTTGTTTGAAGGTCTCAATTGGGATTTTCTCTAATTTTGTTTTGGTAAGTTTGATAATTGTCTATACTTCAGTCTTTTGGTTGGCATGACTATCAGAGTACATGTTTGATCATATTGATAGTTTTTTGTGAAAGTATTGTTTTAATTAGAATTTGATTTTTTTGGAGGGTTAGTAATTAGGTTTCCCTTTCTTGATCGTGTTTTGAATAATTATTGCATTTCACCTCCTATGACTAGAATACAACCCTTAATGGGATTTCCATAGTTGGCTTTTGAGGTCTTGTTGTTGGTAGTGCTCTGAATTTAGATTGGGGTTAAACAAATTCATCTTGCCTTTTTTTTTTGTTGTTGTTATCAAGATAGTGTTTTTATTGATTAAGTTGCAACTTGAGAACTTGGGTGCTGTAACAATATAAATGTTACATACCTCCAAAATCTTTTGACAAATGAACTTATAGCAACAAATAGACATTGTTCTGCTTGTACAAAAGTTTTGTGTTTCTGGGTCCCAAGTTTTCTGGATAGTATCTAATATGGTGGGCAAAACAGCTATAAATTGAGCTCATTTCTATTGCAGCTGTGTCTTTTCTTGTATATCATGATCAAAGAGTTGCAATGTGCTATTGAAAAGTGGGTGTTTGGGGATAGTCTCAGATTTCATATTCTTTTGGCTAAAAATTGAGCTCATTTCATTGAAAACTTTGGGTATAAATTTTCTCTTTCTACTTACATTTCTTCCTCCACTAGTTTGGTGAGGTTCTGCTGTGAACTTGGAGAATAGGGAGCTTTTTGAAAATAGAACAAAAATAATCTTATTCCTATTGAAGCATTTATTTCCAGGACTTCCTCAATCCGCTCTTGACATAAGTAAAATCTAATATAATAGAGTATGGACCTGCCATATTCTGTTGGATAGAAAGCTATTATTCTGTGTCACATAATCTAATTACACACATGCGATAGGAGCAACGTTTGTTATATTTTCTAATGGCATAGTGTTTTTATTATCATGTAAAAATCTTACTCTAAGAATATTATCTCAAAATGTGAAATTGTATTTTATCATTTTTCTTATCTGTTTTAGTTCACGTCATAGTGGTTTTAAAGTACAATGTTCATCTGTGCTCATACACCTATTATTGAAAGTTATCGCAAATTCTATCATACTTCTTATTCCTCTTCTTGGACTATATGTGTCTGCATTATCACATCAATGCTTCCACTTCATTGCAAAACTGATATCGCCATTTTAATATTTCACTTGTAGGAATTAATTACTTGTCAGTTGCTACGTTTGATAATTTGATTCCATCTCACCTTGTGTTCCTAGAGGGAAGGGTAATAATTCTCTCTTCTTTTACTAATTTAACACTTATATTTTATTAGTATTATATTTTCCTATACTGGAATACTCTTTTTTTTTCCCTATTTATTTTGCATTTATATTTGAAAATTTTGTAGAATTTCCTTTATAAAACACTTGATACTCAATAATTCATTTATAACTCAAGGGTGTTGACTATTATTAGTAGATACGTGTGGAGCCTTCCAATACTTTTTAAGTAGTAATCTGCCTTATAAAGTAGGTACAATGTACTTGGTTTAAGTCCTCTGCAAATCGTTGACTCCTTCCGTCCTTTCTTAGAATGGCCAAACTACATGATGGGGAGAAAGAAAAGAAAATCTACAAAGGAGGATAGGGACTTAGGTAATTACTTAAAAAAAACCTTATTCTTGTTATTTGCTATTATTTAGTTGAGACAAATATATCATTTTGGTTGAGCAAATTGTCAATGGCTTGAGACCTAAAAAGGTTATCTTGATTATGTAACTGTAGTCTTATTGATTCCAATGGACAATTCTAACCAGTTTCGTGATGTCAATTAGCTATAGATAACCAAGCCATCACAGGGTCCAAGTGTTTAACTCCTGTTCGTATTTTCATAGTAACAAAGCCATGACGAGGTCCAAGTGTTTAAATTCTATTCCTATTTTCGTAGTGCTTTCTTGAAGTCATCCCATGTTACTTGCTAATTTGTCATGCTAAATGATTCTAATTTCTCTTGTTCTTATTTCTTGATTATTGAAGCCTGGTTTCTTAGTTCATTTGAGATGATTTTTAAAGTTTTCCTTCTTTTGGTTCAGTGATCAACTTATTGTCTTGTGCTACATTTTTACTTTTATACATTTGGTTCCATTTCCAACATGAATTTTATAGTCTTATTTCCCTTGTAATTTTTTTTTCCATCCCTATGATGTTGAGCAATCTACAAGATTTTATTTGTTGTTTCTATGATCTAATTTTGATTTATTTTCCCTTTCTCCTTTGTTTATCATAGGTTGTGGAAAACATAGCTCGGATATATGGTGTGCATAAATGTAATCTACTAGATAGGGAAGCTGATGATCTTGCCGTGCGTATTGCATTGGGAGAAACTCAAGTGATTAATTAGACAAAAAAGGCTCTTGCAAATGCTGGGGTCAATATTTCTCCATTAGATGATTTTCCTGCAGGAAAAGCCGATGGTTTTAAAAGAAACAACCATGTTATATTAGTGAAGAACTTGCCTTATGGATAATCAGAAAGTGAACTAGCTAACATGATTGGAAAACTTGGAAGCCATGACAAAGTTATTCTTCCTAAGACAAAAACCTTGGCCTTGGTATTCTTTTGTCTGCATGACTCTTTTTAGATTGAGATGACTTGATCAAAGCTCCCAACAATAAAAATCTCAATGTTGATTTCTCCTTTTTCTATTTTTTTTCCCCCTTATTTAAATTGTGATAATCCAGGTTGTCTGTCTTGGAGCAGCTGAAGCACGTTTTGCTCATAGGGGTTTGGCTTACAAGGGCTACAAGTACAATCTTATTTTTATTGACAACTATTAAATTTTACAAGTATGCTTATTGGTATGATGTTAATATCCACTTTTATGATTGTAACTCAAGAATGAAATGGGTACCAGGAAATATTCTTATTCAAAGCATATAAGATGGTTCAAGCAAAAGAATAATTGGTGAACATGAAACAAAAAGAGTTATGTTAGAACAACAAGTTGAAGGAATAACGTATAGAGATGTTGATCCTGACAGAGTTGAGGTGTTATATTAACCACATTCTTCCATTTAATTCTGTTTAAATTATATGCACTAACAACCTCTTTCTATTTTGGAATTCTTCTTTCCTACACAGCCAAGGTTTGTTGTCAATCCGCCGTCAACCACACCCCTTCTTAAATGTGGATGGGTTGTGGTTGCTTTTTTTTTCTTTTTTTAAAATAAAAGAAATATCTCAATGAAAGGAAGAGTACAAGCAAATGCACGACAAGTCCTCAAAGAAAGTAACTGAAGCTTAAAAAGAGTTATTTTTCTCCTTCTTAGGTGGTGTTGGCTTCTGTCTTTTGGAAGAGTTGCATGGCTGATATACAAAGAAAAATCAATTTTTCTTTAGAAACAAATGTTCTAAATGTTGTGGAGACTTTTAAAAGAATTTTAAATAGAAACACCTGTATATGCAGGTTATTGCACATAAAGGCTCTATTAAGTATTTAGCTATTTTTCTATTCGTTTCATAAAATTTTAATTGGAAGACCTAATCACTATAATAGAATAATGACCAATCGTGTCACATAAACATTGAAAATAAATGAAAAGCTCAAATATGAGCTTTATTATTTTTCTAACTTTGCCTGATGATTTCATAGTTTGGTTCACAAAATCAAGTAAGAAAACTACTAGTTAGCAACATAGAATTATCTTAATTTTCTGTTCCCAAAAAAAAAAAAAAATTGTATGTATGTATGTACATATGCTTTAAATAATTTTATTAAGAATAAATCATAATATGATAAAATATTTGAAATTTTGTATAATTAATATTTATTTAAATTTTATTAAATAAGAATATATATATATATATATATATAATAAAAGCTACGAAAGCTTCTGTTATGACATATGTCACTCCCTCGCATTTTAGAGTTTTTTTTTTCTTGGTGAAAAAATTTGAAGGATTTTTTTTTTAATATTGTGAATTCAGATAAGATAGAACTAATTATTATGCTAACTTTTTTGAACCTTTTAAAATTATATAATATAGCAGCTACATCCTTGGTATTGAATAGACTGGTGGAACTTCTCAGTAGAGATCCTGGGGTGTTCAACAGATGCATTGGGGGCTCTTGGCATTGAGTTTCTATATAGGTAGATTGTGCTTCTTATATTTATCTTAATAAAGCTCCGGAGCGATAACCGTCGGGACCCACTGCCATTGTCTCCAAGCTGCTTGCTGCCTAGCACACTATGGGTCGGGAGATTGCCCAACAGTGTGGTGCTGATGCTGCCCAATTTCTTCTTATTTAAGGTGGCAGCTCTGCGCTTCTCATTTCCCTGGCTGTTGGTGTAATTGGCGTTATGCTTCCGCTTAATATTTATGCTGCGAAGGCCCCGTTGGCTGATGAATTCTCGAAAACCACTATTAATCACATTGAAAAAGGTTCACCATTGCTATGGGTTCACTTTATTTTTGTTGTAATTGTTGTTTTTTAGGTGCATTGTGGTATAAATAAGATAGAGAAAAGGTTGAAAGTCATTAGGCTGAGGGATGGTTTTGGGAATCCAAGTGACCCAGGTGCGAATTCGAGTGCTATTTTTACCATAATGATCCATGGGCTACCAAAAACATTAGGCTTTGACAAGACCCCATTGCTGGAGTATTTTCAGCATAAGTATCCTAGTAAAGTGTATAAAGTGATAGTGCCCATGGATTTGTGTGCACTGGATGATGTAGCTTCTGAACAGGTGAAGGTCAGGGAGAATATCTCAAAACTGGTTGCAAGAATTGAGTCTCGAGGGTTTTTGGATGAGGCAGATGAAAATGAGGATGGAAGGAATGACAGGGGATGGTGGGAGAAAGTTCGTTTTTTCTGGAGCAGAGCACTGGAGCTGTGGCGCCGGGCTCTGGATGCTCTAGGTTTCTCTGACGAGGAGAGGTTGAGAAAGTTGCAAGAGTTGCGGGCATATTTAGAGATGGAAATGGCAGCTTATAAAGATGGGCGAGTAAGGGACAGTGGTGCTGCATTCGTGGTATTTAAAGATGTCTATACTGTATATGTATGCGGCTGGTTTTTTTCTCAACTCCTTTTAGCATTTGGCAATTCTCTACTACAGCTGAAGCTGGCAATGTCGATCTCTGAAGTATAAAAAAAATAATAAATAAATAAATAAGAAGAGTAAGCCATGTATAATTTGGGATACATCTGTCTTTTCCAGTAATATCTTTTTTTTTTAAATTCAAGATATTTTTGTACTTTCTGCCCACACAATAATCTTTTCATTATTTGTCATCTCTTGTTCAGAAAGCAATGATAAATAGTACACTTGAAATGGATAAGAAAAAATGATTTATTATCTCCCTCTATTTTTCACTTTCACGCAACTTGATAAATCCAAATCTTCATAAATTACTATTAAATAAAATTTTTATACCTTATGTATTGTATATTATATTCTTTTAAACATAAAAATTTTTAAAATAAATATTGCATGGAGATATCATCTATATAATTTTTTTTCACGCAATAATAATATATGAATTCGATTTTTTATTAACGGGTTTATCAAATTTTGATTTGTCTTTTTTTTAAACTTTTTTTTAGACGAGAAGAGTAGAAAGACAAGAAGCGAGAAAGGAGATAGATGAACAAATGAAACATAATTCGGTGTCAAACTCAATATCTGTCTTGAGCAACAGACAAATTATAACTAACTTAATTATTCCCTCCATTCCATAATATAAGTGGTTAGATACTACTTTTGCTATTGGAACTAGATTCTGCTGATGATATGATTAATAGGATGCATTTGTCATTAATAGGGCAGTCTTATTGGTTACTATTTTCTGGATTAAGCAATCCAACTAGATAATTTCATTTGACAAGGAACTAAGAAAAAGTTTTTTTACATGTTCCTGCATTAGATTAATTTCACAAAGAGTAAAAATATTATTTAAATAAAAAATCAATTACTCAGTTATGGCATTTGAATGGAAGGTGCCCTGAGGGAACTATTCCTATGAGAAGAACAGAAGAAGAGGATATCTTGAGAACAGGCTCTGTGGCTGATTTGTGAAGACAAATGGCTGCAATGTACTATGACCAGTCTTTGGTAGATTTTCCAAAAAACTCACAAACAGGCAAACTACACTAACGACAAAAGCATATGAACTTAGGCCATAAAGAAGAAAGCACAAATACTCTGGACCCTGACTGGTAGGCAAGGCAAAAATCGAAGGAACAACCCAAAGACTGCAAGGCCTTTTCTTACCTTTCATATTATCATTGTTCATTATGAAATTTGTACAAATCACATTACAATTGACAGCCACTCTAAAAGGGGCAAAAAATGGATATAAATAGGTGACAAAATAAGCAGTAGATCAGCTTAATAATCACATGGTTTGCAGTTTTGGCTTATCTGTCTATGCATATCTGCCGGTGGATTTCATTCCAATTGATTAATGGAAAAGTTGAAGAGGTATATGGGAAAATGAATACTACTTTGGTTCATTTAATGTTTCAGCCTAATTTTTCAGAAAACAAAAAGACTTGAAGTTAAAATACTTATAAAACCAATGAAAACATAAGCACATTCAACAAGCTCTATATATACTGATGCAATTCATTTATTCAAAAACAGATGCACATTATTACAGAAAAAATATTGCTACTTAGATTCATTCACAGAATCAAAGAAAATGTATCTATTAAAATATATACATGCATCTATTAAATTATTAATGTATAAAAAAAAAATACAATCTACACCTCCGTGCAACGCACGGACATCTATCTAGTTATATTTAAAGAACATGCAAAATCTTTGCACATAGTGCAAAGATATTAACTAATTTTTACTAAAGTCAGGTACATTATGTGACAAGGTGATAATTTTGTTAGTTAGAAATATTTATTACTAGTCAACAACTTATGAATTCTACTCTAAATGGTTAATATTATTATATACGTATTTGTTCTTTTCTTTAATATTTCTCCTTACTAAAAAATATTATTCTTTTGCCCATAATACATTTTTTTTTAATCTCAATTTGCTCCATTAACTGGTAGTCAAACCTAAAGTCAGTTATCCAAAGAGCAAATATTATTATTATTATTATTATTATTATTATTATTATTATTATTATTATTATTATTATTATTATTATTATTATTATTATTATTATTATTATAATTAATAACATGAAAAAATCCATTATACCCTAGAAGATGGTGGCGGCTGTAAGATGATAGTTTTAGCTCAATGATTTTTTATTTTTTATTTTTTTGTAATTTTGTCAAACCCAAGGGTAACAAAAGGAATTCCGATACTTTTATTTATTTTAAAATTAATTGCAAATTTCGGTTGATGGTCGCTTTATTATTATTAATAAGTAGGAGGCTCGAGCGTTGTTCAGGGTGAATAATTTTTTTAAAATTTTAAATTATTTTATTTATAATAATTTATTATTGTAATATTTTGATTTTTTAATTATATTTTTTTATAAACAAATATAATTTAGAAGTGAATTTTTAGATAAATATATTAATATTATCTTGAAGATTATTTATAAACATGTGAAGAAATATATAGATATATTTTATAATACACATATAAAATATAAGAAGTTAATGACATCAATATTTTAGAAAATATTTGAATTTCTAAAATTAAAATAAAATATAATCTAAAACAAATATTTTTAAAAAGTAAGATAATTTGGCACTAAAAGCATCTCAGCTAGAAATGGATTCCCAAATTCATCGTTCCTTAACATTTAGATAAAATTCATTTATATGACTTCACGTTTTTTTTAATTGAGTAAGATAATTATACGTTAGCACTGGAAGCATCCAAATTAGAAATGGACTCCCAGATTCATTATTCCTTAATATTTAGATAATATTCATTCATATGACTTTTCACCTCTTTTTTTATTTAAATTTATATCATTTCTTTATTTTCTTTTTAAAAAAATATAAAATTTATTTTTACCAAATATCAAAACAACACTGTCACGTAGCTCAATGGTAGCTCTTTACTACTACTTTATATATATATTTGATGGGGAAGGTGTTGGTGGCTTTATCTTAAAACTTTTTCAAGAATGTGCAACCACATTTGATATGATCGGGCCTCATCGACATATAATTGATGTGAAGCCCAAGCCCGATTTAAAAGAGATAGTTCGGGTGCAGCCCAAACCCGATTTAATAGGGATCCGACAGTTTTGCTTTTCCTTCTGCACTGTGGCTGGGTAACAAAAGTGAGGTGTGGTTGGGAGAACATCCCAATGTTCATGTGATTAGATATGCTGGATAGAGTCACAGATCAAATTACAAACCCAAAAATCAGTGTCTGATCTTTGTTTTCTTAGACTTTCTTCTGTGAAAAACAACAGAAATATATGGGTGACGCTATTCTGGGTGTTGTAACTGAAAGTATCTTGACCAAGGCATTTTTACTAGCTTCTGAACGATGTAGCCGTATGGGGGGTGTGGCCGAAGACCTTCAAGCTTTAGCCCGTAAAGTAGAGATGATTCAGGCTTTGCTGTCTGATGCAGCAAGGAAAGATCCAGATAGCAGTGTTGTTCAACTTTGGCTGAAAAGTCTCCAAACTGTTGTAACTGATGCTGACAACCTGTTGGATCGGGTTGCCTATGAAGGTCTGTGCAAAAAGATTGAGAAGAAAATGCTAAACAAGGTCAGTCACTGCTTCACTTCTTCAAATCCTCTTGCATTTCGTTGCTTGATGGCTAATCAGATTAAGGAAATCAACTCGGCTTTGGATAAAGTTTATGTAGAATCAGGTCAGATTGGACTTAGGCCGATTGATATTGCACACACTTATTCCAGTGAAGTAAGAAATGGTAGAATCACTCATCCATTTGTAGATGATTCAAAAATTGTGGGAAGGGGAAATGACTTAGAAAAAATTTTGAAAAGGTTGACTTGTTCAGAGGATGAAAATAATTTGTCAGTGATTGGCATAGTTGGAATGGCTGGTCAAGGGAAGACAGCTATTGCTCAGCTAATTTACAAGAGTGAAAAAGTCTCCAATTACTTTGGAAAAATAAGTTGGGTTTGTGTATCAGAGGATTTTAAGGTGGAAAAGATCTTAAATGACATGATGCAATCCCTTACCGGAAAAAAGTCTGAGTTGACACTTAGGGAATCCCTAGTGAAGAAGGTTAAAAAGGAATTGAGTAATAACAGACTTCTACTGATATTGGATGATGTATGGGATGAAATCAAAGAACTTTGGGAATGTATGAGGGACTGCTTGGGAGAGATATGTGGGGCAAATGGATGTAGAGTATTGGTAACAACTCGTAGTGAAAGTGTTCTTTCAACAATGCAAGCAGGCTTTACCCACCACTTGGGAACATTGTCTGATGATGACAGCTGGACATTATTTGAGAAAATAGCTTTTGCCAAGGGCGGAGCAGTAGAGACTCATGAACTGGTCGACATAGGTACAAGAATTGTAAGAAGATGTGGAGGAGTACCGTTGGCAATAAAGACAATAGGAGGATTGATGTACTCTAAGAAATATGAAAAAGAATGGTTAGAAATAGAAGAAAATAAAATATGGAGTTCATCGGATGCTGCAGAAAGAGTCCGATTAGCTATAAAATTAAGCTATGATAATTTGCCTTCATTATCCTTAAAACAGTGTTTTGCATTTTGTTCTATTTATGCAAAGGACTTTGTTTTAGAAAAAGAGAGATTAGTGGAGCTTTGGATGGCACAAGGATTGTTGAACCCTCCTCCAAAGGGAAGCCAGTTGGACATGGAACACATCGGACACAACTATTTTAATGCACTATTGCAAAGGTCATTGCTGCAAGAAGCTCAAGTCAATGACTATGGCGAGATCGTATCTTGCAAGATGCATGACTTAGTGCATGATTTTGCATTGCAAGTATCCGAGGGTTATTGTTTGAATATGGAGGGTGGGGTGGTTGATAATGATATCACAGCTGTACACTTGTTAATTCGTTCTAATGAAATGGTGAGAATATCAAAAGAAAGGCTTCAAAAGGTTAGAACTTTGATTTTGGAAGATTGTGGCTTTGCTCACATCAATTTGGTAGAGTGCAAACATCTTCGAGTTTTAGTTGTGCGTGATTGGAGAATTAAAAATTTACCAAGTTCAATAGGAAAATTGAAGCATCTTAGGCATCTAGACATTATTAACACTTCTATAGAATCATTTCCAGACACAATCACCAAGCTTTACCACTTGCAAACCATGAGAGTTGGTGATAGGTTCAAAAAATTCCCAAAAGATTTTGGAAATCTGATGAACTTGAGACATGTATATATTGATGAACCAACATTCGATGAATATTTTTCTCCAAGGATTGGAAATTTGACTTCTCTTCGAACATTAAATTACTTTCAAGTAAGTCAAGATGGGAAATCTCAAATAGAAGAGTTGAGCAATTTGCAACATCTTGAAGGCAAGGTTAAAATTCGTGGCCTTGAGAATGTGAGCAATAAGGGTGAAGCCAAAAAGGCCAGGTTATCAGACAAGAAAAACATTGCGTGTTTAGAACTTCATTGGGACATTCGTCATACTAGAGAAGGGTGCAATGACGATAGTGTTTTGGAAGGTTTAGAACCTCACTCAAATTTGAAGGTTCTAAAAGTTGTCGGCTTTGCAGGTGAAAGACTTCCTTCATGGATGGTCAGCCAAAGACAACCCATAGCCCTTCGTAATCTTGTGAAGATCATATTCACAAACTTTCCCAATTGCAAATACATCCCACCACTTGGGCACCTGCCATTTCTAAAGTTTGCGGATATCAGAAGTTTGAGAAGCTTGAAATGTATTGGAAGCGAATTCTATGGGTTTTCCTATGTTGAGAATGCAGCGGCAAATTCTAGTCAAAGTGCTCCTACCGCTACTTCAATTGTGGCTTTTCCCTCATTGCAAAATCTACAACTTTATTCGTTGATTGAGTGCGAACAGTGGTTGGATCCTGGTCTGTATCCGTCATCCTTTTCAGTCAAGCTATTTCCGCATCTGAAAGAGTTGAGTGTTTGTGGTTTTATTGAATTGAACTGCATACCAGACATTCTAACCAACCTCTTCTCTCTGGAGGCGTTGAAGATAAGTGATTGCTACAATTTGGTCTTAATTCCAAGTATTGGTGGGCTGCGATCTCTAAAAACACTAGAAATTACGGGCTGTAGTAAGCTGGCTGCTTTGCCGAGTGGGCTTGAAGTGCGTACATCCCTCCAGAAGTTGAGGCTCTGGTTGAACTCTGCTTCTTGGATTCAGAGTCTAAGCAGCCTACCAAACCTTAGAGAATTGGATCTATTTCTCAGGGACGAGGCTACTGACAGTTGTTGTTTCCCTTGGCCAAGCACGAGCAACTCCACTACTGCTTCTGGGACCAAACATGGCATTATGGAACACCCTAATTTTGACTCTCTGGAACATCTTTTTTTGGAAGGGTTACCGTCATCAAAAATCATGTCTCTACCCGAGCAAATTCAACATCTCCCTATCTTGAGGAGTTTTGTGATAAGTGATTTCCCCGGTATGGAGGCTCTTCCAGAATGGCTGGGTAACATCCATTCCCTGCAATTTCTGTGTGTTTCGTCTTGTTATAAGCTTGCATATCTTCCCTCCGCACAAGCAATGCGACACCTCACCCGTCTAGAAATCTGGTACTGTCCAATTCTGAGGGAGAGATGCAGAAAAGAAGAAGGTCCAGAATGGCATAAAATTGCCCCCATTCCGTATATAGATATGTTGTAGAAATGAATGTGACTTCTCTCATTCAATTTCTCACTTTCCCATCTTCTAGTATTTTTTAGTTTAATTTTCCATTCAACTTATATTTTGCATTTGATCTATTGCAGACCCAAGATGATGACCAAATTATTCTTTAAATCTATTTGTTTTAAAGAACTATAAATTAAACTACTCACAAATAAATATAAATTAGTAAAATTCATATCTCTATATGAAGGTGCACTATGACAATGAGGAATTATTTTTTTAAAATACATATAATCTCATAACATTTTTTCGCTACTCTTCTATCACTTACTTGAATAGAATATTAATAGAAATTGTTGGAAGCTTTAACTATGAAAAACTTATACTATGTTTTTTAAATAATTATTAACAGGCATGAGATCTTGCCCCTTCATGTGTGATCTGCTTGGTCCACCCAGCCAAAAGTAAAGTTCAAATTGTGGGACTGATGGCCTTCTCACTTTCGACGTCCTTTTGCTCCTTTTTCCTTTTTTTTTTTTTGTTTGGCTGTTTTTTTAATTAATTTATTTTTTCCCACCAAATAGAGTAACAAATCTTTGAGTTAGATATCACGCATACAATTATACTAAGACAATAGCTCAACCAGAAAACGACTTCTTCTGATTCTATCCTAAATTTTCCTCTACTTGGAGGAATTTTTATTCATGATGGATCAAAAGAAAACAAAAAAGAAATATAAATGATAATTTTTTAATTCGTCTTAAAAAATATGTAATTATCTCAATCAAATCTTTTAAAAATTATTTTACTTAATTTAATAATATATCAAAGTAGTATTCGATCAAAAGAAAACAAAAAAGAAATAGAAAGGATAGTTTTTAAATTAGTCATAAAAAATATATAATTATCTCAATCGAGTTTTTCAAATGTTATTTTATTAAATTTAATCCCTATAAATATGAAAAGTGTATTAAGGTAGTCTTTACTAAATTAAATAAAGTAATCTTTGAGGAATTGATTGAAATAACTATATATATTTTTTGTTTTTCACATTTTTTATAATTTCAATAATTCATGTTTATTTTTGAGGATATATTTTTTCTTTTTTTAAGCTCATAATTTTGTTTCTCTTTTCCCTTCCTTATAATTTTTCAAATTCAAATTTTTTTCTCAACAATATATTGTTTTCTATTTATTTTAGCTCATAAAATTTTTTTCTCTTTCTTTTTTATTGTAGTTTATCTAACTCATTTCTTTTTTTTTTTTTTTGTGACTATGCATGTTTTTCTTATATTTCTGAAGGGGTAAAATTTTATATGACCCAAAGTAAAAAGGAAAAACATATGTTGTAAAAAAAAAATAAGTTATATGAATTACAATAAAGGGAAAAAAGAAAAAAAAATTATTAGCTAAAAGAAACGAAAAAGTATCTTTGAAAACAATATAAATTATAGAAAACAATAAAGGAGAAAAAGAACAAATTTTTATGAGCTAAAATGAACGAGAAAAAAATATCTTTAAAAAATATAAATTATAGAAATTATAAGAAATAAAAACAGAAAAAAAATTATATGAGCCAAAAGAAAAGAAAAAAATATTGGGTAGAAGTACAAGAAAGAGGAAGGAAGGAAAAAAAATTATGAGAAAATAATCATCAAGAAAATATTATAAATTAAAAAAATTCTAAGAAAGTAAAAAAGGGAAAAAATATATAAGTTAAAATAAACGGGAAAAAATTGAGTTAGATAAATTATAAGAAAAGGGAAAGAGAAAAAAATTATGACTTTAAAAAAAGAAAAATATATCCTCAAAAATAAATATAAATTATTGAAATTATAAAAAATGTGAAAAAATAAAAAAAATATAGTTGTCTCAATTAAATTCCTCAAATATTACTTTATTCAATTTAGTCCCTATAAATATAAAAAGTGTATCAACTACTTTGATAAACTTTCATATTTATAGGAACTAAATTGAGTAAAGTAATTTTTAAATGACTTAATTGAGATAATTACATATTTTCAATGAACAATTTAAAAATTAACTAAATAAAAATTTACATTTACCATTCAAAAATTTCGAAGGACTTTCTTTAAAATTCCATTTGATTGTTAAAGATTTTTACATCTAAGAAAGTAATTTAATTTCTATTTATTAAATTCCAGTTGTTGGGTAAATATTTTTGTTTAAAGAACAGAAAATTATTCTTCAAATCAAAGAAAGTAGTTATAAGACATTGGAAGAGATAACATTCCAATTAATTTTCTCCAACTTTTAAAACTAAAATAAGTATAAAATTTTTTAAAATTTATAACCCTTTTATTTTTTTCTTATCTTCACAGTATCATATATATATATATATATATATATATATATATATATATATATATTTCTCTCTCTCTCTCCTCTTCCTTGAATGGCTGCTCTTTAGTCTCCTACTAGCACAAGACTTTATCTTTGTACTTCATATTTAACTTCTCCTCCTACAACACAGCGTCTCTCAACTCTTCTACCAGCAAAAGATTACTGAGGATATTGGAAGATTGGCATCCATGATTTGTTTATATAATTAGGCAATATTCCATAATGAATATGACAATCAAACTGGGATTCCAACTTCCATAAATGGATATTTAAAAGCCGACATGAAATGGTCCCCAAATTGGCTTTAGTTGAACAAAGGCTTTTTGACACAATGTCGACATTGTTTTTTCCTTTGCATCCCAAATCCAAGAGAGAAGAAAACACAAATTTGATTTTGATCATCGAAATTGTTTAGTATAAAACCTTTTATTATTTCATTTTTTGTTGTGTCAACAGAGATTATATATCTACAAGTTCACATTTATTTTTTATTGCAAAAATAAATTAATAACATATATAGAATTAGAAATTTGAAATTATAGAGTAAAAAATATATTTTTTATATATTAAATGACAATGTTATAACTCTTTAAAAATTTTGAGGAGACAAAAATTTTATTTTTAGGAGAAATTTCATTCTTTTTAATAAAAAATGCCTCCCTATGATTCCGTCAATTAGTAATAATATTCGTTTTCTTAAATTTATATATTTTCTATCTAAATTTCTACTGTTGACTCAAAAAAAATTAAAAGATACAACTCTATTCATACAAAGGTCTCATAACTAATTTTCTTCGCTATTAAAGGTAAATGACAATTTAAATGCAATTAAATACCCTTAAACATTTATATTTAATTAAATATAAGTAGTGTTTAATTACAAATGGATGAAGTATCGGTATAGAAGTTGCTGTTTCTTTCATGCTATCAAGACTAAGTCATCTATGTTGTCATTTAGGGACTGTTGACTTTTCTAGACGAGTAGTTTTTCTTATCGGAGTTGACTAAGGTAGAATATGAGGTTTTTTTTTTCCTTTTAAATACTTTCATTAAGCACTTATTTAAATAATAAAAATAAAATATAGGATTTAGGGGAAAAGTCATATTTTAGGTTTTAATTCTAATTATCATTAAGTCAATAATTCAGTTATTGAATACTTGATTTAAAGTGGTTTTAAGTTTTGATATTTTGTTTTTTATGGATTGAGTTTCATTTTTTGTAATCCCGCAAAAAAAAAAAAAAAAAAGCCCTTCTCATGATGGATTGGAGAATATCTGTTCTTCCTTTTTTTTTTTTTTTTTAAATGGTGGTTAGACTTATTTTGTTTAAGATTTATTGTTATTCACGTCATATTCTTGTTAAAGAAAAGATATACAAATGGTCTAAAACATAAATTTGGCCATTGTATATAAATGAGGTTATTAATTGTTAATTATAGGATGAATGAATAAATATAGAGGAGTCATTTTCAAACGAAGGCATGAAAATAAACAAACTATTTATCTTAATAGTTGGAAAAGGACATAATATATAAGTGAAAAACTTAAGGCTTGTTTGATAATTCAATTCAACAATTAAAAATTGAATGAATTAAGTATTTATTTTATTAAATGCGTTTGATAATTGAATTAATTAATTAAATACGTGATAATAAATTTTTATCATCACTTAATTGATTAAGATGTTATGAAATTCTGTAATAAATTTTAAGTGAATTAAAAGTATGAAATTTGGATATATTAAATACTTATATAATTATTAATATTTTTTATATTTAATTTAAATTATACTAAAATATAATATAAAAATAAATTATAATTAATTCAAACTTCAAATTTCAAATTCAATATTTAAATATTCAGATTTCAATTTTTAAATTTTCGTTGTTTCAAATGAGCTCCTAATTTGATACTACTCAAGTTGAGTTATTCAAACAAGTAACAATTCATAAAATATAATAAAAATTGAAATATAAGAAATTTTAAGTTCTTATGGAATAACTTGTAAATATTACATAATTAATTTTCATACACTTCATAATATTTTTAATGCGGTCAGGCTGGGGACATTGAAAAGGACGACAACTTAACGTGCAAGAGAGAAGTAAAAGGAATATGCAAAATAACTTGCAAGAAAACAAACAGAACAAGTGCCCAACGCCATCTTGGAATTTTTGTAGTATTTCGACGAAGTGTCGACACTTTCGCCCTCATTGTCTTTTCCCAAATGCGCTTCTCTGTCGCGTTCCTTCCACATTTCTCTTGCAACTATGACGACATTTTCCCCTTCCCTCAATTTTCGTGTTATAATGGCATAATTTTCCAATATTTGGTGTTTGGGCAGCACGAAACAGTCCCAGAAGAGGACGGGTTCTTAGGAAAAATAGTCATCCATTGTCATCATCAACATCATACTTGCGACTTCTTTCGCCTTTCCTTTCCGTGGGCTCGTGGAAACTCGAGGTCTCAGAATCTTTGAATGGTGTAGTGGTGTTACAAATACTGCTCTGGAAAGGTGTTGAGATTCGTGACGCTTTTTATCTTCTAGTAATTGAATTCAGTGTCCGGAAGAACAAGAAGATCATCTCGATGTCATTCTTCGAGGTTCGGCCCTGCCCTGTCTTCTATTCCTTCACTTTTCTTTCCAAAGGCATTGCGGGTTTTCTTTATTTTTGTAGAGAGGAATATCGTTTTTCTTGGGTTTGTGATTTTATTGAATGTTATGGTGTTTCAGGATATGTTGCCATTGTTCAACTTCGTGGGACTTAAGGACAAGGCTCGTACTTTTTCAGGTAATATTGACATGCCTTATGCTTTACTTGGAAAGAAATTCTCTGAAAGTCTACGAATTTGAATGCTGAATTCTGGGTTTTGCTTGTTTTGGTTCCTAATTGGTTTTCATTTAGCAGGCTTCGTTTGATGTTACTCCATTATTTCCTATAATTATAGTTTTTCTCGTCTGATGTTCTAAATATTTCCATTTATGATGGCGAAAGAAGTAATATTCGAGTGCTTTGATTTAATTCTCCTTGTAATCTTGTAAAATAAACTTGCGGAGAGTATGGAAGTTCATATTCCAATCATAATTAGTTTGCAGCCAAAACAATGAGTCCATTTCCCTTGAATCTAATGGACAGTGATTATTGACTTTGATTTTTTTTTTTTTTTAAACACACTGGAGATGCTTGTTCTTTGGCAATCTCTTTGATTCTTATCGCCGCTCTCTTTTTGAAATTCATAATTGTGGAAAAGGAATGCATGTTCATGCATGCAAAGTCTGCTGCCTCATACTCTATATCTATTGTGGATTGTATTAAAAAAGCTGTATCGATTATAGCTGTTACTTTTCACTTTCTTGTATCTTTCTTCTCATTGTAGATTGAATAGATAATTGGGATATATTCAAAATGTCAATCTATTCAATTATGGCTGCAGGGGTTATTTAGATTTGATCTGGATTTTTCTTGTAAACTATACACTAGAAAGAGGCCTTTGAGTCAGCAATTCATTAAATGCTTGGTATTTTGGTTGTGCCCTTACATGCTCTAATCATTTCAAGTTTCTTGCTTTCGGGTTCCAAAAAAGGCTCCTTTGTGCAGAACCTCACTGAATCCATTTCAAACACCAGCTGTAGCAGTGGTCATACTGATCTGGAGGGTTGCCGAGATGAGCCAACTGCACTCATCCTGAAAATGGTTGCCATTGTTTCAATCTTAATCGCTGGGGTCTGTGGTGTTGCCATCCCATTGCTTGGCAAGAGGCGCAGATTCCTTGGGACAGATTCCAACCTTTTTGTTGTGGCCAAGGCCTTTGCGGGGGGTGTCATTCTTGCTACTGGCTTTGTCCACATGTTACCGGATGCCACCTCATCCTTGACTGACTCATGTCTGCCTAAAATTCCATGGTCAAAATTCCCATTTTCTGGATTCATTGCAATGATGGCTGCATTGGGTACCCTGCTAGTTGAGTTTGTCGGAACCCAATACTATGAGCGTAAACAAGAGAAACAAAGTCCAATAGTTCGTGTTGATTCAGTGGAATTTGTATCCGAATCAGGGATTGTTCCAGAAGAGACCAAGGGTTTGAATGGGAAAGTGTTTGGTGAAGAAGAAGGGGGTGCAATGCACATTGTGGGGATGCATGCGCACGCAGCACATCATAGGCATAGCCACTCTCAAGAGCAGGGAGCATGTGCTGGGATTTTGAAGGGGCATTCACATGAGCATTCACACTTGCATAGTTTTGGTGCAGGAGACGAAGAAGGTGGAAAGAGGCATGTTGTTGTTTCACAGGTAATCCCTGATTGCTTTCATCATATAGTTTCCATATGCTTTTGGGCTCTTTGCAACACCTCATCATTGTTCTTGTTGACCATCAGTGATAGTGAATTTTTGGTGTTCTTTCTGAGAGTTCTAATCCATATGTCAAGTTCAAGTGAGGACAGCCATAGTATTCCCAATAAGTAGGATCTTATTTCATATAAAAGAAGAAATATAGAGTATAAGAAGAAAAGGTACTTGCTGCATGATTTAAACATTTTGTTTTTGGGTGCAAATTTTATCATTTTATGAAAGATGGAACCTTTCTCTGATTTTTTTTTCTTTTTTTTTTTTAATGAAAAGCAGAAAGATTGATTTTTGTATTGGCCTTGGTGCATCGGGGTTTAAAGGGGATCAAATCTTCTCTTTCTTATGACTAGGAAATGCCTTACTTTATTTCAATACCTATTTGGTCACAACATTTGACTAGTTATTTCTCTTAGTGATGAAATTAGTATGCAAGGTGGTTCATGGTTGTGATTGAAGTAACATTCCATTGAACTTTCACACTCTTTAAGTAAATGATGATCCTTCCTGGAATCATGCAGCATCTTTTGCTGAAGGTGGATCAAGCCCTTTCTTTTTTATTTTTGAATGATTGGTACTTTTCTTTTATCTCAGTACTGATGTTGTGAGGACTTTTGGCAGTTATTTCCCAGTGATGGATTTGATTTGGAAGGTTGTTCATGGTTATGATTGAAACCACTTTCTAGCAAATGATTTTTAGACTCTTTCAAGTAAAATTCCCCAAAAACTGGTGCTGAATATTTGATTTCCTCTGCCACACCGTTTTCCTCCTCTCTTTGGAGAAGCCGTTAATGTCTTTTTCTTCCTTTCACTTTTTGTTTTTGTTCCCCTCCCCCCCCCCGGCATCTTTCTCTTTTTATGCAATCATAAGGCTATTGTTTCTTGAGTGCTATGTTGCCTTGCCTTACTCTATATTATATATAGTAAAACCTTGTAGGTGTGGCCGAGTTGGAGTACGGTTTTGTTGCCAAATACTCCAGTGTTATGCCATTGCAGGAAGTGTTCACTTCCCAAAACGCCAAAGGGAATTTTATTTTATCTAGAAAAAGCACAAGGGAATTAATTGAGTTTTCTGTTTGACATTTGAAAGTGCCCAAAGGATGCATTTTAAGTAAAGAAGATATGGCTTGGCTCTGTGTTTGTCATCCCTGTACACTTGAATTCTTCTCTGGTTTTCTTTCAGGTTTGCAGTTTAGTATTTCATCTGATTACCAATTTTCTGGACAACACTGCTGATGATTTAGTTGTCAATTTTTACTTCTTGAAGCCTGGTTATGTGTTTGTTTAGGAATTGAAAATTGGTTGAACTTGGTCACCATTGTAAGTGGTGATGCAGTGGCCTAGGATAAAGGGTTGCATGTCTGAAAAGAAAAACTGATGCCCATCAGGACTTGATTGTTATGATCCAGTGATCTCCTATGGCAGAAAAACAGAAGGGATCTTTTGTGGTGCTGGGTCTGATTGGTCCAATCACTTTCAAATTGGAAATGGCAATTAGTTTGCTGTTCACAATTTGGTATCACAGAAGGAATTGACATCCATGTATATTGCTGTAGATTGTCCAAATATCACCTGGATCCATGTTTACCACCTGTTATGAAAAACTCGCTCTAATCCTGACTTCTTTTTCCCTTGCAGGTTTTGGAACTGGGTATAGTATCTCACTCCGTAATCATTGGACTTTCGCTTGGAGTATCACAAAGTCCTTGCACTATAAGACCCTTAATTGGAGCATTATCATTCCATCAGTTCTTTGAAGGATTTGCTCTCGGAGGATGCATTTCACAGGCTCAGTTTAGGACCCTCCACACCACGCTAATGGCATGTTTTTTTGCCATAACAACCCCATTGGGGATAGCTGTGGGGACTGGTATTTCATCGATTTACAATCCAAATAGCCCACGAGCATTAATCATTGAAGGCATCTTAGATTCTATATCCGCTGGAATTCTTGTTTACATGGCTTTAGTTGATCTAGTTGCTGCTGACTTCTTGAGTAAGAGAATGAGCTGCAATGTGAGGCTTCAAGTTGTCTCTTATGTTGCACTCTTCATGGGGGCTGGATTGATGTCTTTGCTTGCACTTTGGGCTTGATTTGGTTCTTATGTTGATGTAGATAATATCTTCTGTTTTTTGGCTCTTCACTAGGCAGAAAGATTCAAGAAATCATCTCACGTTGTATTTGTTTTCATTTTGCCCCTCATTTTTTTCATTTTTATGCTTATTGTATTTTTTCCGGAACTTTGCTTCTGAAAGCATCTCTCTTTCAATTTGTCCATTAAAACTTGGCTTAGTAATAAAGACAATGCAGTTTTTGTTCTAATTTTTTTATTAATAAAAAAAAAATTTGAAGCCAGACCTCTATATTTGGTTTGCAGAAGGGAATGTGAGGGTAATGATAACAAATGCTTCTCTTTTTTTCTTTTTTTGTTGATCTTGTTTTGGGAAAGAGAAGGTGAGAAGGAAGAAAATTGTCAAGGTATTTGACTTTTTCATTGCTTATTTAATTATAAAAATGGCAAATAAATTATTTAAATTTTTTTCTCTCAATTCTTTTAATTTGGGACTCCTCTGATCTGGGGAGAAAAAGAATGTAAATCAAAAAAGGAATATTGATGCCAGTGAAGGATGTCTTTTCTGATTTATTTCTTTTAACATTACGTATTAATTACAATTGTAATTTAATCAAACAATGTAAATGTATCATTCTAATCTAAGAATGTAAATATTGTACAAGGAATGTAAATATCATCCCAAACTAAGCACAAAATGACTAAGAAAATGGTATAACTGGCTTTGACCCCAAGGATATTAATATTTATACTTTGACCCAAAATGTTTTCCTAAGTTGTGGAACTGGGCCCCGCCTGAACCCTGTAGGTGACGATTGGCATATATACTAAGTTGACTCGTCACCTCTTCGCTCTTTGTATATCTCGGCCAGTTGCGCCAGTTCCAAGCGGAGATATGTAGCGGAGCAACCGTCCCTGTCAACAGGAACCAAGAAAGATACGTCAAACATGCCACGGACACATTCTCACCTCCCACTCTCCTCCGCCGATCACCATCCCCATCACCACCGCCATGACAATCTCTACTCCAAGTCAGAGAAGGCCAAGAAGTCCCTTCAACCTCTGTCTCGACACCGGACTTCCCTGCTTGTTGTCGTCACTTCTTTAGTCTGCTTCCTTATCGGCATTGCCGGAATCATTTTCTCTGTCGTCGCCTTCCTCCGGCCAAGATCCATGCCCGTATTCCGCTGCGGTCGCACTGAGGACACCTTCCGAGCGTTCTACTCTCTGCCCAGTTCTCGGCGCCTTGGAGGTGGAGACTCTGGTGCTGGCACTGGGACAGTAGCTGATCGGCCGAAGTTTCTTGGTTTGGTCGGAATTCAGACCGGTTTTTCCTCTGTTGATCGCCGGCATGCCTTGAGGAGCACTTGGTTTCCCTCGGATCCTGACGGTCTTCTTAGGTATATTCAATTATTCTGATTCTTCTTTTAATTTTCAGTCCTTGCCAATTTTTGAAATGGCTGGTGATGACTCGATAAGCCAAAGGTGAAAAAGACCCAATTTTTATTTGTTGAAATGAAGTTTAACGAGGACCAGCCTATGATTAGCATTGGCACTTCAATAGGAGTTTTTATATTTAAGAGTTCAAAAGAAGGGTTTCCTGCATTTAACGGAGTCAAAATTGTTTCTAGTATCCAACTGTTGTTTGCAATGTGATGTCACTAAATTTAGTGCTCCAAGTGGAACGTTGCGTGGGCAATTGATTGATTTTCAATTCAATCAGTGATCCAGTTCGATTGAAAAGCATTAAGGAGGAAATGAAAATTGGTAATTCAACTTAATCAATCTAATAATTTGGGATGAAACAGTTCTTGATGCAAGCTTTGAGCATTGGGACCAATGTTTTGACTAGCCGCCAGTGTGGTCTGGTTTTGAAGCTGCTGGTCTATTTGCTGTCACTGGCAGTGCAAAATACAACATGGTTCTTTATTCACTGTTACATGTTTGGAGAGAGTACATATGCACACTCTCTCTCTCTCTCTCTCTCTCTCCACACACACACACACACACACACACACACACAATAATATAAAGTAAGCATTACCCTAACCACTGAATTAAGTAGGTCATTTATCATCCTAAAGAGAACCAAATGGTACTCTCTTCTGCATGGTTGGAGATTGGTTGTTCATATGTGCCACGCTTTGTGTTTCATTATGTAAACTGTATCATGACATGAGATTATCCTGTTTACAGCAGTAATTTAGGAAATGTCTGATGGATATCATCACTATCTATTGATTATTTGGCAAATGATGTGTATTGAGATTCTGTAATTTATTCGTTTCAGATCAGAACAAGCTACTGGTTTGGCATTTAGATTTGTCATTGGGCGGTCAAAAGATGCAAAGAAGATGGCAGAACTTGAGAAAGAGATTGAGAAATATAAGGATTTTATGATTATTGACATTGAGGAAGAATATTTAAAATTGCCACACAAAACGTATGGTTGGCATCTGGATTCCCTTTTTATGTTATGTGATTGAGGCAGCTCACACAGTGGTACTTTTCCCCATATTGTAGGTTAGCATTTTTTAAGGCTGCCTTTGAACTATTTGAAGCAGATTATTATGTCAAGGCTGATGATGATATATATTTGCGTCCTGGTAAACTATCACTGACTTTAACATCTACGCAGTCTATGTATCTGCACTGCAGTGCTAATTTTTCACACCTTCAGATCGACTTGCAACTCTCTTGGCTAAGGAGAGAACCCATCCACTCACATACATTGGCTGCATGAAGAAAGGACCTGTTATTACCGACCCAAAATTGAAGTGGTACTCTATTTTTTGAAAATATATTCATAGTGCTTTCAGTTGCTGGACATACCATATTATTAATTGCAATGGCTTTCAGGTATGAGAAATCTGGACATCTGATTGGAAATGAATATTTCTTGCATGCTTATGGTCCTATCTATGTTCTTTCTGCGGAGGTGGTGGCATCGCTTGCAATTGCTCGAAATAATAGGTTTGTCTTCCTGTGGATTTGTTTGCTTTCTAACAAGTATCTCTGATTGAATCTATTCTATGCAATATGGTTAGGTGTGTTTTATTCAATTGCATATAGTTGCAAGAGATAGTGTTACTTGGCCAGTTCTTACGGTCTTATCCCTTCCCAGCATCTTTCCTTCTAGTATAGTAAAATGTTCCGTGCTGGAGATTAAAATCAATGTTTTGAGTTGTTTTATGCATAGATTGGGTGCTATTGTTGTTTTTAGAAGATGTAATATCTGACATTGGAGCAATAAACACATTGCTCCAGTTGTCCACAATCACGTGGGGAAATCCACTGTACAAATATGTTAATTTACTGTCAAATATCGGGATTAGTTATCAACCTAGTCATTCTTTGAAGTTGCTGCTTATCATCTGCCTAATGGATGGGTTGTTAAAAGAAATAAGCATTGGTGTGCTATAAGCATTGTATGAGGATGCTATGGATTGTAAATTACAAGGATTTGATTATTATAGACCAAGTGTAAGAGGATTTTGTCAAAGCAAATGGCTTAATTTGATCTTCAACATGATTATTGCCATTATTGGCATTTCCAAAATTTCCCCCCTTAGATATTTAAATCCAGTTGCTCTGACCTCTTCTGTAATCAGTCATACTGTTTCTTTAGGTCATGACATATTTTCCTAATAGATGTTGGCTTCTTTCTCTTCTATCACTTATCAAATCATTTCCTTGCCGTACAGTTTGAGAATGTTTAACAATGAGGATGTCACAATTGGGTCATGGATGCTTGCTATGAATGTTCATCATGAAGATAACAGAGCAATATGTGATCCTCGTTGCACACCCACATCCATTGCAGTTTGGGACATCCCAAAATGTTCAGGTACCATTTCAGTCTTCTGCATACTATATATAAGGATAGGGACTTTTCTTTCCCAACTTTGGGCTGTTCTGTTCCAAATCTTGCTTATACATAGAAATTGGTTCAAATCCTATTCAGTGCTTGTAAGCGACATAACTAGCTTATGGTGCCATAGATTCTCTAATTTTGCTTGGCAAATTGAATTTCATGTTGATCTGAAAATCATTATTTGTATAGCATTCTCGGTTTTGTTGGACTGCTTCATGATTAGGCTGGTCTTACATAATGTGACGGAGCAGTTAGCACTTGACATACTACAATATATTGAATTAATCATCAGCAAATACATTTTGAATCCATGCTTCTCTTTCATAGAAATAAATGATTTTTCACATTGTTGAGTTAAAGGACCTTTCAATCTAGACCATGAATGCAAATTTCATATATTGCTTGCTCATATATCTTACTATTCTATCTTTGAATACATAAATAGTGTGATTTTTGAGGAATTATAAGTCATCTTTCTGGGAACTTAATCCATTGTAGAATTTCAAACACCAAGAAAACCTGGGAAGTACTGCCTCTTTGTTCTCTTTCGGCTGATTTAGATACCAAAACACATCTCTTGGATAGAGGTGCAGCAGCTCTCCCTTTGACTCATGGGACCCGAACACAAAAAAAAAAAAAAAAAAAAAAAAAAAAGGGAAACGAAAGGAGCACACCCCTAGAGAGTATAAAGAAGAAGAGAAGTTTAAGAAAAGTATGCCATTTCCTGATTGTCCTCTCACCTGCTACATTGATTGGTTCTGCGTAACCTGACTCTTTTCTTGTGGGATTCATCAGGTTTATGCAACCCAGCTACCAGGATGAAGGAGCTTCACAAGGTTGCTATGTGTTCTAAAAGTCCTACACTGCCACCTGATGATAGGTGATTATTTCTTGGCTGTGTGCCGGACTGATCAGCCCAGTGATCGTTTGTTCCTGAGAGGCAATGTCTCTTCTAACCCCGCCCTTTTTGGCTGTATAGTATTGTGCTTCTGGTTAGCTATTTTGTGGCTTTCTGTTTGCCATACCTTCCAGCATATAGTGACATGTATCTAGTTTTAGCTTCTTTATAACCAGGGATTTAGAGGGCAGAATGGACAAAACAATGAAACTTTTTTATCAACAGGTGAAAGGAAAATGAGAATCCTTTAAGAACCGATCTTTGTTCACCCTTTATTGTAATATAGATCACGAGCAAGACTGCCCTTTAAGTATGTACTGGAAAAGACAATTGTACCCTAGCTAGTAAAAAAAATTACTATTAGTTTTAGTGCATATTTTGAGTTCGAGCTCTTTTGAGCTTCTAAGCCTATCTTTTGTTTTGGATGGATGCTCTAGAAATCACACCTTAATTTTCTTAGAATATAAATTAGGTACCCGAGTATCAAACTCTTACTTTATTGTAATAGTTTTTTTCGCCGAATGCAAAGACGTAGATAAAGGATGTTTCAATTCAATGCCAGACTTAAAAGACATTCGGATCAAGTGGCCAACTTGAAAGGCTATTTTTCGTCACCAAGTGGTGGACGAATCCATCACGGCAATGCACAAAGGTTGTTAAACTTATTTGTTTTAATTTTGTACCCGTGTTTTCATTCCTTATTCAGCACCAAAATGTGAAACATTTTCCACCAAAAATTCGTGGTGTGTTATGATATATTGTGAATTAGTGGAAGCTTCACTAATTATGAATTTTTATGGATACCCATCATTTAGTAGAGACATTACTAATTAAGATTTGTAGATGATGATGTATTCCATGATGTATTATAGAAGATGATGTATGCCATGATGTATTTCACTTATGAGGGCTCTATAAATAGAGCTATTCTCTAAACTTGGAATACACCATAATTTTCTGAAAGAAAGATTAGAGAAAGAATTGTGAGAGAAAGAAAGAGAGAAGTTTGAAAAGAAAAATTCTTGTGCAAAGAATAATTAGAATTTTCTTAGTGTGTAGTGTGTAGATTTTATTCTAACACTACCCTAATTTTATAACACGTTATCAGCACGAGACTCTACCGAAGTACTGAAGGTTATAATCACAGTGGTACTATTGAAGTGTTATTGAACAAAAGAGGAAGGTAAGTACTTTTTCTATTTGATTTTGTATCTACATGGCAAATCTTATCAAACTTGAGTTCGCAGCTCTTGATATAATTGGGAAAAACTATTTATCTTGGATACTAGATGTTGAAATGCATTTAGCTGCAATGGGTCTGGAAGATACCATTGTAGAAGGAAATCCATCATTATCACAAAATAATGTTAAATCTATGATTTTTCTCCGTCATCATCTTCATGATGACTTAAAGGTTGAATACCTTACCGTGAAAAATTCACTTATTTTGTGGACTAATTTGAAAGAAAGGTTCGATCACCAGAAGATGGTCGTCCTTCCAAAGGCACGGTATGACTGGATGCATTTGCAATTACAAGATTTTAAATCTGTTAGTGAGTATAATTCTGTTATTTTTAAAATTAGCTCACAGCTAAAACTGTGTGGAGAAAATATTACTGATGAGGATATGTTAGAAAATTTTTTCTACTTTTCATGCCTCGAATGTGCTCCTGCAGCAGTAATATCGAGAAAATGGATTCAAGAAATATGCAGAATTGATATCTTGTCTTCTCGTAGCTGAGCAAAATAATGAGTTATTAATAAAAAATTATGAAACTCGACCAACAGGTTCTACTCCATTCCCGGAAGTGAATGATGTTAGAACTCGTAATTTTGGCCCTGGAAGAGGTCGTGGTCGTGGTCGTGGATATGGCCGTGGCCGTGGACATATATATAGTCGTGATAAAAATATTCATTATGATCACAACAGTCAAAATAAAGTTACGAGAAATAATGACAACCACCAGAAGTGGTCAAAAACTAACGTGAAAGGAAAAGGAAATGATATTCTTAAAAATTATGAAGATAAATGTTATCGCTGTGGTATAAAAAGTCATTAGTCTCGTACCTGTCGTACGGCTAAGCATTTAGTTAAATTGTATCAAGCTTCATTGAAACATAAAAATGTGGAAGCAAATTTTTCTTAACATCCAATAAATAATGCTGAGGATGATGATATTGATTCTGAAGATCTTAATATCAATATTACCCATATGGATATATCGGATTTTTTTGAACACCCAGACGGTAGGATAGACCATTTAATTGGCGATGGCAATGTCCAGAAGAACTAAAGCCTCACCCTGATATTTTTGTATTTTCATTTTCATTCTATTCTAATAATATTTACGTTTGCATATATATATTTGTGCCCAGATGGCTATTATTTCGCTTACCGGATACACAAATGGCATTGAAGATATATGCCTAATTGATAGTGGTACAACACACACCATATTGAAAGATAAAAAATATTTCTCTTACCTGCAGATGGGAGAAACAAATGTTAATACTATAGGTGGTAGTGTAAAGTTGATTGAAGGCTCTGGAAGAGCTAATATTGTATTACCCGAAGGAACAAATGTTGTTATTCCTAAAGCGTTATTTTCTTCAAAATCTCGAAAAAATTTATTAAGCTTTAAAGATATTCGCCGAAATGGATATCACATTGAAACAATGGAAGAAAATAGTTTTGAGTATCTCTGTATTACTCAAATAATGTCGGGTAAGAAATCTTTATTAGAAAAACTATCATCTCTTTCTTCTGGTCTATATAGCACAAAAATCCATGCAATTGAAATGCATCATTCAAGAATCGGAAATTTATTGATCCTCGTTACATTTATCATTTGACATGACCGTTTGAGTCATCCAGGAGCTATTATGATGCGAAGAATAATTGAAAATACGCATGGTCATCCTTTGAAAAGTCAAAGGATTTTGACATCTGATAAATTTTCATGTGCTGCATGTTCTCAAGGGAAATTGATTATTAAACCATCTCCAACAAAAGTGGAGTTTGAGTCTCCAATATTTTTAGAAAGAATTCATGGTGATATATGTGGACCAATTAATCCACCATGTGGGCAATTCAGATACTTTATGATTTTAATTGATGCATCGACCCGATGGTCGCATGTTAGTTTATTATCAACTCGCAACCTGGCGTTCGCGAGATTGCTTACCCAAATAATTCGCTTAAGAGCACAATTTTCAGATTATCCGATCAAAAGAATCCGTCTAGATAATGCTGGAGAATATTCCTCCCAAGTTTTTTATGCTTATTGCCTGTCAATTGGCATTACTATTGAACATCCAGTAGCTCATGTTCATACTCAGAATGGTCTAGCTGAATCATTCATTAAACGGTTACAATTAATTGCTAGACCGTTATTAATGAGAACAAATCTCCCGACAACTGCTTGGGGACATGCTTTTTTGCATGCTGCAGCATTTGTACGCCTAAGTCCAACAAGTTATCACAAATTTTCTCCCTTACAATTGGCTTTTGGTTCCGAGCCAAATATAGCTCATTTAAGAATTTTTGGGTGTGCTGTATATGTTCCAATTGCACCAAACCAACGTACAAAGATGGGTCCTCAAAGAAGAAAGGGGATCTACGTTGGATATGATTCTCCCTCTATTATCGGGTATGTTGAACCCCTGACGGAGATGTATTCACAAGCAAGATTTGTCGATTGTCATTTTGATGAATCATTATTCCCTAAATTAGGAGGAGAACCAAAACAGCATAAAAAGGATCTTGCTTGGACAACATCATTAAATTATCTTGATCCGCGCACAAGCGCATGTGAACTTGAAGTTCAAAAGATAATTCATTTGCAAAGCATTGCAAATCAAATGCCGAGACGCTTTTGTTGACTCGAGAAAAATTACAAAATCGCATATTCCGACTATAAATGCTCCTATTCGAATTGAAGTTCCGAGCAGAACAAAATATTATACCTATAGTTGCTTGAGTCAAAAACACGCCAGAAGCGTGGCCGACCTCTTGGTTCTAAAGATAAAAATCATCGAAAGAAAAGAGGATTAACTGATCCAGAAGATCATATTGAAGAAAAGAATGATAAAGACCAAGAGAGAACTGATGACAAAGAACCAGAAGTTGATGAAAGTAACACTGAAATTTCTATCAATTATACCACTTCTGGTAGAAGTTGGAATCGGATAGAAACTGTTATTGATAATATATTTGCATACAATATATCTCTTGATGTTACATAAGATAATGATGATCCTGAATCAATATCAGTTGATGAATGTCGGCATAGAAAAGATTGGCTGCAATGGAAAGATGCTATTCAATCGGAGTTAAATGCACTGACAAAACGTGAAGTCTTCGGACCTGCAGTCTGAACACCAGAAGGTGTAAAACCTGTTGGCTACAAATGGATATTTGTGCGAAAGTGCAATGAAAAGAGTGAAATCGTTCGATATAAAGCGCGATTAGTAGCCCAAGGTTTTTCACAAAGATCAAGTATTGATTATGATGAAACTTATTCTCCTGTTGTTGATGCTATTACACTCCGATATCTTATCAGTTTGGCAGTACATGAAAAGATAGATATGCGCCTATTAGATGTTGTCACTGCTTACTTGTATGAAAATTTAGAAAATGATGTTTATATGAAAATACCCGAAGGATTTCATATGCCTGAAGCATATAAACATTATCCTCGTGAAAATTACTCCATCAAGTTGCAGAAATCATTATATGGCCTGAAGCAATTTGGGCGCATGTGGTTCACACGTCTTAGTGAATATTTATTGAAAGCTAGATTTAAAAATGACCAGGTATGTCCATGTATTTTTATTAAGAAATCTGGTTCTAAATTTGTGATATTAGCTATATATGTTGATGATATTAATCTTATTGGAACTCCTGAAGAGCTCCAAGAAACAATTGATCATTTAAAAAGAGAATTCGAAATCAAGGATTTTGGTAAAATCAAATTTTGCCTTGGTTTACAAATTGAACATTTGGAGAGTGGAACATTTATTTATCAATCAACATATACAGCAAAAGTGCTAAAAAGATTTTACATGGATAAAGCAAATCCATTGAGTATTCCAATGATCGTCCGATCATTAAATGTGGATAAAAATCCTTTCCGACCTCAAGAAAATGATGAAGAACTCCTTGGTCCTGAAGTACCATATCTCAGTGCAATTGGTGCATTGATGTATCTTGCTAATAAAACACGACATGATATTGCTTTTGCTGTCAATTTATTAGCAAGATTTAGTTCTTCACCAACACGACGACATTGGAATGGAATTAAACAAGTTCTTCGATATCTCCAAGGTACAATTGATCTCGGATTATTTTATTCAAATAAAATCAGTCCAACATTGATAGGTTATGCAGATGCTGGTTATTTATCTGATCCACATAAAGCACGTTCTCAAACGGGTTATCTATTTACATGTGGAAATATTGTTATATCATGGCGTTCTACGAAACAATCTATAACAGCTACTTCTTCAAATCATGCTGAAATTATAGCCATTCATGAAGCAAGTCGAGAATGTGTATAGCTAAAATCCATGATTCATTATATCCGAGAAAGTTGTGGATTATCATCAATCAAAGATATTCCAACTCCTCTTTATGAAGACAATGCAACTTGCATAACTTAATTACGAGGAGGATATATTAAAGGAGATCGGACAAAACATATTTCACCAAAATTCTTCTTTACTCATGAACTCCAGAAGAAATGTGAAATTGATGTGCTACAAATTCGGTCATGTGATAACCTCGTAGATATTTTCACGAAGACTTTACCGACTGCAATATTTGAGAAGTTGAGATATAAAATCGGTATGCGTCGGTTTAAAGATTTAAAGGAATCATCTCATCAGGGGGGGTAATAAACAAACATATAGAATAGTGTACTCTTTTTCCTTCACTAGATTTTTTTTTTCACTGAGTTTTTATCTAGTAAGGTTTTAACGAGGCATATTCTTTTATGTAATGGATAGACATCCAAGGGGGAGTGTTATGATATATTATGAATTAGTGGAAGCTTCACTAATTATGAATTTTTATGGATACCCATCATTTAGTGGAGACACTATTAATTAAGATTAGTAGATGATGATGTATTCCATGATGTATTCCACTTATGAGAGCTCTATAAATAGAGCTATTCTCTAAGTTTGGAATACACCATCATTTTGTGAAAGAAAGATTAGAGAAAGAATTGTGAGAGAAAGAAAGAGAGAAGTTTGAAAAGAAAAATTATTGTGCAAAGAATAGTTAGAATTTTCTTAGTGTGTAGTGTATAGATTTTATTCTAACACTACCCTAATTTTATAACATGGTGTTCCTTTTTTTTCCTTTTGTGTTTCATTTCACATATTAGTTCCACAAGTAACTGTTATATTTCCATGCATGTTTGAACTTATAACAGTTACTAAATTTCATAAATTTATTTTTTGATCCGATTTAGAGTATTTAACCAAATATTTTAGGAACGTCGTAGGAGTTTTTATGCTGGTTGTTCATTCTCTCTTAGAAGAAAAAATAATTAGCCTGATGGATTTGTGAGAGTTTCTTGAGATTATCCATATGGTAACCCGTTGATAATATATGTGGTTGTAGGAGACTCAAACTGCATCTTTTTGCTTAGCAAAAAATAATAATAAATAAAGGGAAAAGCCGTTGAGGGAATGTATTAAAGGAAACTAATTAATATGCATGCAGAGGACCTTTTTGGATCCCCATAAGCGGATATCATGTTTCAAATGTGCCTTCTGGTAGGTGAGATCAGTTTCCAATATTTTCAAAAATTTTATTCCAATTTGATTTTTGAACCTTTTTTTTTTTTTTTTTGCTTTCTTATTTTTTTCTATGCTAACGAGGGCACAACTTTAAATACTAAATGCCTATTTGAATTGAGAGAACGGAAAAGAAAGAAGAGAAGAGGAAGAAAGTAGAGGAGATCCCAACTCCATAATTTTATTGTAATATAAAATAAGACGTATATGGTAGGTGATCCCAACAACCTAATTTTGCTTGATTGGAGAAAATTACCATATGGTATTGGACCCAAAAATGGACTGTCCATGCATTACGGGGAAAGAATTGTTGGGTGAGGGATAGTATGGTACCATCAACCCAGAAGTCAGGATGGTAAATCTCCCAATTTCTATTTTGAGTGCTTAGGTTTGAACTTTTTTTAAGAATATATTAGGATTTTTATAATGGAATTTAATTCGACCTATTCTTTTCATTTAGGGAAAAAAAAAATGGTATGATACTGAATGAAATCCATTGTTAGCCAAAATGACTGATTTCTCTCTCTCTCTCTCTCTCGGCCTTTTTTTTTCTTTTCATTTTTTATTGGTTGGAAAAAGACTGATTTTTGTCTTAGGAATTAATTAATAATAAGTAGGTTAGTCAAAAAAGAACCTTACTATTATTAGTCAAAAAGATCCTTGCTATTACAATCTTCATATAATGAAAAATATGCATATAAAATCAAAACTGTAAATCATATATGCACCATAAAATTTGTAACTTTTTTCTCTTCTTAATAAGACAACTTGCAAAGTTCGAATTGAGATATTAGTGGAATTTCTTAATATCAACTATCTCGACCAATTTAAAAAATATATAACTTTTAAAATATATAATAAAAAATGTATATGATACAAATTTTAATATTATATTAAGTCAAAATGCACATAATTTTTAATAATTATTTACTCATTAGAAACAAAACTCTCCATAGTATCAATAACGCATGATGTTCTAGGTCAAATTTGTTGCTTTACAAGCTTCAAATTTCCAATCATAAGCAGATTAAGATCCAATCCCAGGAATTTCTCATAACTACAAGAAAAGCCTATGATAGAAAAATTATTATCTTCAAAATTGAGAGAACTAATACGTATTCAAAAGTGTAAAAATTAATTAAATGTATTGATAACAAATTTTTATTATTGCTTAATTAATTACGTTGTATTGAAAATATTATTATAAATTTTAAATTTGAAGTCTGATTGTATTAAATATTTTTTAATTATTAATATTCTTTTAAATTTTATTTAAATTATATTAAAATATAATATAAAAATAAATTATAATTAATTCAAACTCAAAAATTTAAGTTTAAATTTTATAAAATGAGAGCAGTAAGCAGAGAGAATTACAAGTAAAACAGGTGAGTAATGGGGAGAATTGCAAGGCAGGACAGACTAGGGAGTAGTGGAGAGAAATACAAGTAGTGAGTAGTGGGGAGCGTTACACTTGTGCGGCGGAGAAGATACATGGTGTGATGAAAATGTATAAGAATTCTAGGCAGGAATCAGCGTTTAGGAGTCTGCTTCAAATCTATCCTGAGCTTCACAATCCATCCCTTCTATCGATAGATATAAAAGGTCGGTACGAAGCCAGACGTGAAAGAGAATTTGCCAAGCAAGAATTCCACCCATTACAATTTCCCCTCAAAATAGATCCACAATATTTTTCTAAGGCTTCCGTTTCATTGTAAAATCTTACTTCTTCCCTCCATTTTGATCCACTGAAATTCAATCCTCCCCCATTGATTGCCTTCCATTCATTCCCAGATTTATTCACACACAGACACACACTTTATACACAAACACTTACCCAGACTTTAGATTCACTAGTGAAACCATTGGCAGCAAGATCCCCACGTGACGTAATATCCTGCTCTGGCTCTGTCGTTTCTTGACATAGGTCTGCTGTCTCTCATAATCTTCACCCACCACCACCGGATCTTGAAATTGATTGTTTACTTATATAGCAAAAAATAAATCATTTTGCATATAAAGTTAGTTATATATATATGTAAGACACACTGTATATCCTCAACAACCCATTATCGCCACCCACTTTTTCGGTATATGGAAAAATAAGAGTGAAAAAGGTTCAGAATTTCTTCTTGCATCCCATTTTGGGGTGTGTTCTTTCAGTTCTCAATAACAAAACCCAGAAAAGGGTCTTTCTTTTCTTGTTTGATCAGTAATGGAGCGTGCAAGAAAGCTTGCCAACAGGGCCATTCTGAAACGCTTGCTGTCAGAAGCAAAGCAGCACCGGGGAAATGAGTTGACGGCCCCTTCTCCGTTTTATAGGCCTGCGAGGTATGTTTCATCGCTGTCTTCTTGTTTGTTCAACGGTAAAAATAATAGAACTAATGGGACATCGAAAAGGGATATGTTTTTGCATTCTGGGACTGGTTTCAATAGCCAAGTTCGATCTATTCATGCCGAGGCATTGAAACCAAGTGATACATTTCCCCAACGACACAACTCGGCAACCCCAGAAGAGCAAGTGAAAATGGCTGAGTTGTGTGGATTCTCGAGTCTTGATTCATTAATTGATGCCACTGTACCTAAATCTATTCGGCTTAAGGAGATGAAGTTTTCTAAGTTTGATGAAGGATTAACTGAGGCTCAAATGATTGTGCATATGCAGAAGTTAGCATCTAATAATAAAGTTTTCAAGTCTTATATTGGGATGGGGTACTATAACACCTTTGTACCTCCTGTTATATTGAGGAATATTATGGAGAATCCTGCTTGGTACACTCAGTATACTCCTTACCAGGCTGAGATTTCTCAGGGACGTCTTGAATCCCTGTTGAATTTTCAGACCATCATTACAGATCTTACTGGATTGCCCATGTCCAATGCATCTCTACTTGATGAAGGAACTGCTGCGGCCGAGGCAATGGCTATGTGTAATAATATTCTGAAAGGAAAAAAGAAGACTTTTATCATTGCTAGTAACTGTCATCCACAGACTATAGATATTTGCAAGACTAGAGCCGCTGGATTTGATCTTAAAGTAGTTGTTTCTGATGTTAAGGACATTGATTACAAATCTGGGGATGTTTGTGGGGTTTTAGTCCAGTATCCCGGCACTGAGGGAGAAGTTGTTGATTATGGGGGGTTCATTAAGAATGCACATGCTAGTGGGGTGAAGGTTGTGATGGCATCTGATCTTTTGGCTTTGACAGTATTGAAGCCTCCAGGTGAATTGGGTGCTGATATTGTCGTAGGCTCAGCTCAGAGGTTTGGTGTGCCAATGGGTTATGGAGGTCCTCATGCTGCTTTCCTGGCTACATCCCAAGAGTACAAGAGGATGATGCCTGGAAGAATTATTGGTGTCAGTGTGGATTCTACAGGTAAGCCAGCACTACGTATGGCTATGCAGACAAGAGAACAGCACATTCGTAGGGACAAGGCTACAAGCAATATTTGCACTGCTCAGGTATAAATTTGATATTGGTTTTCTGTGTTATGCTGTAATTGCTGGTTGATTTGATACCTGTCATAGAGGCCTTTTTAGCATGATATAGCAAATTGTTGGGTAGGCTGCTTATTACACGGTGTATCGTGTCTCTGACTCCATCTCTTGTGCAATTATCCTGTCTTGTAGGCATTGCTTGCCAACATGGCAGCTATGTATGCTGTCTATCATGGACCTGAGGGGCTTAAAACCATTGCACAGAGGGTTCATGGTCTTGCTGGAACATTCGCTGCTGGACTGAAAAAGCTTGGTACTGTCGAGGTGCAAGATCTTCCCTATTTTGATACTGTGAAGGTCAAGTGTGCTGATTCTCGGGCAATTGCTGATGCTGCTTACAAGAATGGGATCAATTTGCGGATTTTGGACAAGAATACAGTAAGTCTACTCCTTATTGTCATTTAGTAAACAAGCTACAACCTGATTTTTGACATGACTTCTTTTCCTTCCAGATTACTGTTGCTGTTGATGAAACAACATCTTTAGAAGATGTGGACAAGCTATTCCAAGTGTTCGCAGGCGGCAAACCAGTGAGTTTTTCTATTTGTTGTTCATATTGTCATTTATTTTCTAGAAATAACTAATTCTCACATTGATATCCAATCTCCAGGTGACATTCACGGCTGCAAGTCTTGCACCAGAGGTTAAGAGCACAATCCCTTCTGGGCTTGCAAGGCAGAGTCCGTATCTGACCCACCCCATATTCAACACGTATGTCCTTCCGTTCATGTTGAGTGTAGAAAACATTTGCTACAGACTATCACTTAGAGCTGATTAAAATTTTAAATTTTGGCACTTTAGGTACCATACAGAGCATGAATTGCTCAGATATATTCATAGGCTACAATCGAAGGATCTCTCGTTGTGTCACAGCATGATTCCTCTGGGCTCTTGTACAATGAAATTGAATGCAACAACAGAGATGATGCCAGTTACATGGCCTGGCTTTACAGATATTCATCCTTTTGCCCCCAGTGAGCAGGCTCAGGGTTACGAGGTAAAATGAAAATTTTAAAATTTACACAGGTTATTATTTTGTTTCTAATTTGTGGAAATGTTAGGATTGATGCCTTGATGTGCTCTGTTTTTAGGAAATGTTCAATGACTTGGGGAATCTTTTGTGTACAATCACTGGCTTTGACTCTTTCTCTTTGCAACCCAATGCTGGTGCTGCTGGGGAGTATGCTGGATTGATGGTCATTCGTGCATATCATATGGTACTTGGTGCAAAATCTCAGAAAATCAAATTTTTACATTTGATCAACATAATTCTGCCAGATCCATTGAGAGCTTTCACTGATTTTTCCTCAACAACCACCTTGTTGCATGTGAATGTTTAACCAAGAATTTCTTTCTCCATTCAGAAATCAGTTTGGCTAAAATGACATAAGTTCTAAAGCAAGTGGAAGTCTATGAGATATATTAAACTTGTGTGGACATCCTCAATGACATGAGTTTTACGAAGGATCTGATTAATGAAAAATGGGCATTTGTAACTGCACATGAAATTTGAATTCCATATCTTATACTGATGTGAATGTTGAGTTTTATATCTGTAGTCTAGAGGAGACAATCATCGAAATGTATGCATCATACCTGTATCAGCACATGGAACCAATCCTGCAAGTGCTGCAATGTGTGGAATGAAAATTGTTTCTGTTGGAACTGATGCCAAGGGAAATATTAACATTGAAGAGTTACGCAAAGCTGCTGAAGCAAATAAGGAGAATCTTGCTGCTCTCATGGTATGTATGTGCAGAATTGGGCTTTCTGGTGCATATCTTGTCAGGTACCAGATATTTATTTATTATTATTTTTTTTAATTTTTGTGAATTCTAGGTTACATATCCTTCAACTCATGGAGTTTATGAGGAAGGAATTGATGAGATCTGTAAGATAATTCACAATAATGGTGGTCAAGTTTACATGGATGGAGCCAACATGAATGCACAGGTACATTAGTTTCTTTCATGCTTTGCACCTTTTCTTACTTCATCAGTGTGTTCAAAATTCATTTCTGCAATGCCACTGCAAAATTATCAATCTAGTTTATTTATTGAAAGTGGATAAATATCCTCAGCAAAGAAATAAGTATCACTTGACAAATAATCAGAAAATAAACATTAGTAATAGTGAATGCTAGCTGAAAGGTTCTCTTTATGATTATTGATTTACCATTTCTTTATGGTATTCCTAAATTCAGAAACCTTCAGTACATGCATCCAGAATAAGTGATCCATTTTTAGCAAGTTTCAACGTGATTGGTATCTGCTTTTTCAGACCTCTATGTCCTAATCATTTTTTGGATATTGAACTCCTATATCTATTTTTTAATGTTTTGACTTAGATACTCCTGGATGCTTGTATTTTTTTTTTCTTAATATCATCATCTAATGATTCCTCTCCCCACCTCCCATTTGAAAAGAACGAATGGTAGATGCTTTTTTTTTTTTTTTATCTTTTACTTATTTCAGTAATGTTTACTTCTTTGTGCTTCTTCCATGTGGTATGATGGCTGAATCCACTTTTGGGGAATTCATTTGGTAAATGAACAGGTTGGTCTCACAAGTCCAGGCTTTATTGGTGCGGATGTTTGCCATTTAAATCTTCACAAAACATTCTGCATTCCTCATGGTGGTGGTGGTCCTGGCATGGGTCCCATTGGTGTTAAGAAACACTTGGCACCGTTTTTACCATCCCATCCTGTGGTATGCACCAAGTTCATAGCTTTCTGTTATGATTATCTATGCCTGTCTGCAGGGACCTTGGCTGCTGTCATTTTTCCTGAACATATTTGCCTGTCCTTTAAGACAACCTTTATGTTTGGCAAATATATTATCTCATCCATTGTATGCAAAATGATAATATTTGTAATATGTTCTTTATAATTAAAGCTTCAGTTGGATTAATAGTTTTCTTGATACTTTGTCACTAAACATGTAATTCAGTTCAGGGTAGGTGGTAATGTGAACTTGGCATGAGAGGAAAACTTAAAGTGCAAGAATGAAACAAGATGCAATTGAATTTGAGTAAGTTCAATGTGTGGATGGGTTGGATGATTAAAAGGGGTAGAATATGGTGATGTCCCTTCTTTAGTAGAGAAGGAACAGAAACTAGAAATAAATGTGGAGCATTTAAACCGTATGGCTTATATTTTATATTTTCAGGGACCTGGGAGGTGAAGCGATGAAAATATGGAATAGAATTCCACACAAAATGCATCTCCCCCCTCTTGAAATTCCACACTAAGATACTAAGATGGATGGTCAGTAAATTCTAAAGGTTATATACTAACGTGTATCTTTGCTTCTCTCCCTCTTCAATATTCTTGCAGTTCTATTTACTAGCCTACTAAGCTAAATGAAAATATTTTGTGTCTGGGTGAAATTTGTTCATCTTACTTCCCCATCTTTTCTTTTCTCTTAATCATTAATTAGATCTAGTGTGAAGATCAGGACGGCCTTAATAAGAAGAAAGGCCAAGCCATGGCTTTTTTTGTTTTTTCCTTTTTCCTAGATAGTATTACGTATATACCTACATGAAAAGCTAATGGATAGCACTCATACTTATGTGATGTATTTTTACAAGCATATGCTGATATGTATGTAATCACATAGGAAGCTGTGTACCGAATGATGCTGTTTTCTGTGTTTTAGCCAAGTTGATTGAAAATTTCTGCTCCCACCATTTTCCTGGGGGCTAAAATTCTCCTCAGTCCCATCTCAGTCTTATATGCTATACCGAACTAGCACCACCACCCCCTGCACGTCAACCCCCAGGGAAAAAGCTCCTAAAGGGATAGAGATAAAACTATGAAAAAGAACAGATAATATTATGGTGGCTACAAAACAACCATTTGGTAAAACTGAACAATTATGTAGCGCAATTATTTTTTCCTTAAAATGCAATCATAGAATTCATTTGGCAATTTTGTTCATAATTCTTGAATTGTTATATCCAGTTTCTGTCGTATGCCAAGATACTTGGAAATCCCAAGTTATTGTGCTGAAAATTGCAACCTTCGTTTTTCAAGTTCTGATTCAATCAAAAGGTCGGCGCATGTTCCTGTTTAACATTCACATCTTCTTGATAAAAGATTTGATATTATGGCATTTTCTTGGGCAATTTTTTTTTTCTTTTTTAAGAAAAGTTTTACAGTTGCATTTAATAAAACATTTGATATTTTGACATCTTTATATTTGTGTTCTGACCTACTTTCTCATTTTGAAACTCAAGGTACCTACTGGAGGTATCCCAGCACCTGACAAAGCTCAGCCACTTGGTACTATTTCAGCTGCACCCTGGGGTTCTGCTCTAATTTTGCCAATTTCATACACCTACATTGCTATGATGGGTTCTAAAGGACTCACTGATGCTTCAAAGATCGCCATATTGAATGCAAACTATATGGCAAAGCGTCTGGAGGTACCTGCTTTTTCTGCCTCCTTGGTTCTTTGTTAGGCCTTATTTTGTCCAGTGAAGGGCTAATACCATCCGGGAGGCAGGAACAACTCAGGGAATGGCTTTTTTGATTGCAAGGGACAAGTTTCTTTTTCATTGTTATTTCTATTGCTGGATGAAGTCCTTGCATTTGAGTGTGGGATCTAAATTGTTTCTGAGTGAGGGCAAATATAAGAATATCATAGCGTTTGTTTTATATGTTTTCAGTTGTTCTTTTTTTTTTGAAGAAAACCTAAATCTACTTGACAATTACATGTTCCTTAAAGATTAAGAAGAAATAAGTTTGTTTATTATACTTTGACTTCGCCAGATATCTGGCATTGTGTTAAGAAATTAATGAACTGGAAATGGTTGTGGATATGTAAAGTGGAGATCTAAGTACTTGCTATGCCTTCAACAATTGGTGTCATTCCTTGATGGAAGTAATTGGCTTTTTCCCTAACTCATTGTTAAAATTTTAAGGATTATCACTGTAAATCCTCCTGCGTATGTGAAGTGTTTGCTAGTTTTTTAATATTCTTAGAAATATGACCTTGTTTTGATGCTTGTTGGTTTCTATCTTCCTTTTTGAATATGCAATCTTAACTGTGTATTTATTTTTGGAATAATTATTTTTTAGTACTAATATTTTCTGCCCTTTGTTAACAGAATTACTACCCTATTCTTTTCCGAGGTGTCAATGGAACTGTCGCCCATGAGTTCATTGTTGATCTGAGGGGTTTTAAGGTAGGTCTGCCCAAACTAAAGTTAATATTGCTTCGATCATTTTTAATTGTGGTTTTTTTCACATTGTTTTCATGCTTTGAAGAACACTGCTGGAATAGAGCCGGAAGATGTTGCCAAGCGTCTTATGGACTATGGATTCCATGGACCAACAATGTCATGGCCAGTTCCAGGAACACTTATGATTGAACCAACTGAAAGTGAAAGCAAGGTGAGATTAACATACGGTATATACATAGATGTGTAGTGATCCTAATATCTTTCTCTTCATTAAAAATTCTTCTGTCTTTGCAGGCCGAGTTAGACAGATTCTGTGATGCTCTTATCTCAATAAGAGAAGAAATAGCACAAATCGAGAAAGGAAATGCTGATTTCAACACCAATGTTCTTAAGGTAAAATGAAGTTCTTATATAAGACTGTGATTATGGAGTACTCTTTATTGGAAGGATATAGAACCATTAATTTGATTGTCATACTTTTCCCATTGGAGACAATGTTGCCATCATCATTTTACCTGAAGTCCACAGAAGAAATGATTAAGGATTTAATGTTTCTTAGTCAAATATTATGTTCATTTTGTCCTGATCTTGCTGAGATGATTTGAGTTGTGCAGATGTAGATTGTGCTTGTCTATTCTTGCTAGGGATTTAAGTCATTGTCTTTTTTATTCTTGTAATAAATATGGTCTCATTCTGCAGGGTATATGAAGGCATTGATAACTCAATTATCTTTTCTTTACTCTGGTAATAAATATTGTCTACTTCTGCATGGTATATTAAGGCATTAACTGAGATTTGCGGGTGCAGTGTGCTCCACATCCACCATCCCTGCTTATGGCAGATGCATGGACAAAACCATACTCCCGTGAATATGCTGCCTTCCCTGCCCCATGGCTGCGAACTGCAAAGTTCTGGCCATCTACAGGTGTGTACAGTGGACTTTGTAATGGCAAACATTCTCTAGGAGAATCGGTACTAGTTCTACATTACATTTCTCGCATCATCATTTTATGATAGAACCTCATGTTCTTTCTGAAGTATACAAGAAGTCCGAGTTAATTTAGTACTTCTAAAGTTGCTGCCCTCATTGATAATGCAATTTACCTGGGAAATTTTCTTAAATGACTCTTTCTCCCGAAGAAGTAGAAAAAAAGTAACGCAAAAATTCTCCAAGTCTGTGTTGTGCTGTCTTTCTTATCACTTCTTTCACTCCCTCTTCCGCTATCAAAGAGTCGTAAACTTCTCATGTAATGGGAAAAGTCTTCCCATTTTTCACGGCTTATGTTCTCTAGAATTCTTCTTTCAACATGACTTTACTGATTTTGGATGAACTCTCGAATCACAGTATTTGCTGCATTTCTGTAATTTAAGAAAATCAATGCAGTGGTGGGAATACTCTAGTGATTGGTTTTTCTAACAATCGGTTTCTTACAGCCCGTGTTGACAATGTTTATGGTGATCGCAACCTTGTCTGCACCCTTCTTCCGGCATCTCAGGTGGTCGAAGAACAGGCTGCAGCTACCGCTTAAGCATCAGAAAGTGCATCATCAGGTTGACAAGGTTCTGCCACGATTGGGAAAACCATTTCTCCCTCCTCTTGTATATAAAACATTCAGATTTATGCCTTTGTAGCTGTCAACTTTCATCTTCTTTGTCTTATTGATACTCAGCTGCTCTATTAACATTCATTACTAATTGCAGCTCGAGAATTCGTAATTATCAAAGTGATTGCACTCCGCTTTCTCTTTCTAATAAGCTCTTATTTACAGCTTCAATAATTTGATGCAATCTATTGCAATTAAGCTCCATGTTTTCTTCTTGAATCATCAGGTAAAAAGGAGTTTTCAAATTGAATGTCATAGTTTCTATATGGATTGAGTCCCGCTCGACAATGCTAAAACCATGTACTGTGCAAGCAAATTTCACTAATCATATGGATTTCATAAGCCATGGAAACATTGTAAACCGAAAAGGGAAGGTTAGTAGAACTTCGCATTCTATGCTCAAAACACAACTCCATCGCAACGCTTTCATCTAAAATGGACTTTTTATACACTCGGACAAGCCTGAAAGAAATGATTTCTCTCAAGTACTTCAATCCCAGAAGTAGCTGCAATTTTGAGTTAGCAAAGGAGGCGAAGTAAACATTAATCATTGCGAATATATTAGTAAATTAGTGGAAATTTCACTAATTCTATTAGTGGGAATGAATGTCCACCATTAACATCATTAATACATATTAGTAAAGTTAGTTGAGACATCACTAATATATTAGTGGAAATAGATGATTATTTTCATTAATAAAACTCTATAAATAGAGCTTTTTCCAAACTTGAGAGATATACCAATTGTGAAAGAATTGTTAGAGAAAATTGTGAGAAAAGTTTAAAGAAATTATTGTAAAAATAATAGTTTAGAGATTTATTATGTGTAAATTTTATTCTAACACTGCCAAAATTTTATAACATGTTATCAGTACGAGTTTCTGCCGTTACAAAAGCTAGAAAACTAAAGTACGAGTCTCTACCGTTACAAAAGCTAGAAGACTAAAGGTACGCATTTATTGATTCCTATGACTAATCTTACTAAATTCGAATTTGTAACCCTTGATATTTCTGAAAAAAATTATATATCATGGGTTCTCGATACAGAAATATATCTAAATGCTGAAGGCATTAGTGAAACTATTAAAGAAAATAATAGTACATCTGCACAATAAAATGCCAAAGTTTTTATTTTTATCCGTCGTTATCTCGACAAAAATTTGAAAATGAAATATCTTACCGAAAAATATCTATATATCCTATGGGTAAATTTAAAAGAAAGATTTGATCATTTGAAGATAATCGTACTACCAACTGCACATTATGAATGGTTGCACCTGAGGTTGCAAGATTTTAAAACCGTGAATGCATATAACTCCGTTATATATAAAATTACATATCCGTTAAAATTATACGGAGAAAAAGTTACTGATGAAAATAAGTTAGAGAAGACATTCTCCACATTTCATGTCTCGAATATTGTCTTACAGTAACAATATCGAGAAAAAATGTATACAAAATTTACTGATTTAATTATTACTCTTCTCATTACAGAGAAAAATAATGAATTATTATTGAAAAATCATGAAGCCAGATCAATTTGCTCAACAGCATTCCCAGAAGTAAACGCTGTTAACTCCAGCAGGAGCTATAGTCGTAGTCATGGTTATAATCGTGAACACGCTCGATATTTCCCTTATCACAGTAATAATCAAGTTATGAGAAATACTGGCCACTTAAAGTGGAAAAGAAAAGATAATAAGAGAAAAGAAAAAAAATGCAAGAAAATTGTGAGGATAAGTGTTATAGATGTGACATGAAAAGTCATTGGTCATGTAACTATCGTACGACCACGCATTCAGTGGAATTATATCAAATTTCATTGAAAAATAAAAATAAAAATATTGAAGCAAATTTTTCTTAATATCCAGTGATGCTAACGACGATAATATTGATTTAGAAAATCTTAATATCAATATTACTCATATGGATGTATTTGATTTTTTCAAACACCCAGACGGTAGAATAGATAGACAATTTAATTGGTGATGGTAGTATCTAGAAGAACTAATTCATCATCCTGATATTTTTGAATTTTCATTATATTCTAATAATATTTACGTTTGCATATACATATTTTTGTTTAGATGGTTGTTGTTAATGATGATGTATGTATTATTGATAATGGAACTACACACTATACTACAAAATGAGAAATATTTTTCTTATCTCAAAATGAGAGAAATAAATATTTATACTATAAATGGTAGTACAAATATGATTGGAGGCTCCGGAAGAGTTAGTATATTATTGCCTGAATGAACAATAATTAATATTGATAAGACACTATTTTTCTTAAAATTCAAAAGAAATTTGTTGTGTTTTAAAGATATTCATAAAAATTAGTATTATGTTGAAACAAATGAGGAAAATGATATTGAGTATCTTTATATTATTCAAATTAATTTGGGTAAAAAATCTGTATTAAAAAAACTACCTTCTTTTTCTACTGGCCTATATTTTGTAAAAATATGTACAATTGAAAATCATCATCTAGTAAATTAGAAGTTTACTGATCTTACTACTTTTAGCATTTGGCATGATCGGTTGGGTCATTCGGGATCTACCATGATAAGAAGAATAATTGAGAATACATATGGTCAACCATTAAAAAATAAAAAGATATTGATATCAGAAAAATTCTTATATGCTACATGTTTCCTAGAAAAATTAATTATTAAACTATTACTAGTAAAAATAGGAGTTGAAAGTCCTACATTTCTTGAACGAATTTACGGAGACATTTGTGGACCTATTCATCCACCATGTGGACCGTTCAGATATTTTATGGTCTTAATTGATGCACCATCCCAATAGTCATATGTGTGCTTATAATCTACTCACAACCTGACGTTTGCAAAATTACTTGCTCAAATAATTAAATTTCGAGTACAATTTTCTAACCACCAAATTAAAAATATATGTTTGGATAATATTGGTGAATTTTCATCACATACTTTTGATACATATTACATGTCAATTGGGATTAATGTTGAACATCTTATAACTCATGTTTATACACAAAGTCTTACTGAATCTTTTATTAAAAGATTACAATTAATTACTAGATCATTATTAATGAAAACAAATCTTCCAACATTTTCCTGAGAACATGCTATTTTACATGCTACAACACTTGTACGTATAAGGCCAATTAGTTATCATAAATTCTCTCATTTGCAATTAACTTTTAGTTCAGAACCAAATATTGCTCATTTAAGAATTTTTTGGTGTACTGTATATGTTCCAATTGCACCAAATCAACGTACAAAGATGGGTCCTCAAAGAAGAAATAAGATATACCGTTGGATATGATTCTCCCTCTATTATCAGATATGTTGAACCCCTAACAGGAGATGTATTCACAGCAAGATTTGTTGATTGTCATTTTGATAAATCATTATTTCCTAAATTAAGGGGAGAATATAAACAGTATAAGAAGGATTTTGCTTGGACAATATTATTAGATTATCTTGATATGTGCACAAGCGCGTGTGAACTTGAAGTTCAAAAGATAATTCATTTGCAAAGCATTACAAATCAAATGTCAGACATTTTTGTTGACTCCAGAAGAGTAACAAAATTGCATATTCCAGCTATAAATACTCCTATTCGAATTGAAGTCCCAGCAGAATAAAAGATTATATCCCTATAGCTGCTGAGTTAAAATCACGCGAGAAGCATGGCCGACCTCTTGATTTTAAAGATAAAAATTCTCGAAAGAAAAGATGATTAAATGATTCAAATGATTATATTGAAGAAAAGAATGTAAGAATTGATGACAAAATAAAAGAACTAGAAGTTGATGAAATTAACATTGAAATTTCTATCAATTATACCACTTCCGGTAGAAGTTGGAATCGGATAGAAACAATTATTGATAATATATTTGCATACAATATATCTCTTGATGTTACACAGGATAATGATGATTCTGAACCAATATCAATTGATGAATGTCAGCATAGAAATAATTGGCTACAATGGAAAGATGCAATTCAATAGGAGTTAAATGCACTCACAAAAAGTGAAGTCTTTGGACTTGCAGTTTGAACACCAGAAGGTGTAAAACCTGTTGGTTACAAATGGATATTTGTGCGAAAACGTAATGAAAATAATGAAATCGTACGATATAAAGTACGATTAGTAGCCCAAGGTTTTTCACAAAGATCATATATTGATTATGATGAAATTTATTATCCTATTATTAATGCTATTACACTCTGATATGTTATCAGTTTGGCAGTACATGAAAAGATAGATATATGCCTATTAGATGTTGTTACAACTTACTTGTATGAAAATTTAGAAAATGATGTTTACATGAAAATCCCCGAAAGATTTCGCATGCTCGAAGCATATAAACATTATCCTCGTGAAAATTACTCCATTAAGTTACAAAAATCATTATATGACATGAAACAATCTGGGCGCATGTGGTTCAATCGTCTTACTGAATATTTATTAAAAATGGGATTTAAAAATGACCAAATATGTCCATATATTTTTATTAAGAAATTTGATTCTAAATTTGTGATATTAATTATATATGTTGATGATATTAATCTTATTTGAACTCTAGAAGAGCTCCAAGAAACAACGAATTATTTAAAAAGAGAATTCGAAATCAAGGATTTAGGTAAAACTAAAATTTACCTTGATTTACAAATTGAACATCTAGAGAATTGAACATTTATTCATCAATCAACATATACAGCAAAAGTTCTAAAAAGATTTTACATAGACAAAGCACATTCATTGAGTATTCCAATGATCGTTCGGTCATTAGGTGTGAATAAAGATCCTTTCCGACCTCAAGAAAATGATGAAGAACTCATTGGTCCTGAAATACCATATCTCAGTATAATTGGTGTATTGATATATCTTACTAATAATACTCGACATGATATTGCATTTATTGTCAATTTATTAGTAAGATTTAATTCTTCACCAACACGACGACAATGGAATGGAATTAAACAAGTCCTTCGATATCTTTAAAGTACAATTGATCTCGAATTATTTTACTCAAATAAAACCAGCCCAACATTGATAGTTTATGTAGATACTGATTATTTATCTGACCCACATAAAGTACATTCTCAAATGGGCTATTTATTTACGTGTGAAAATATTTCTATATCATGGCGTTTTATAAAACAATTTATAGCAACTACTTCTTCAAATTATGCTAAAATTATAGTCATTCATGCAACAAGTCGAGAATGTGTATGATTAAGATCAGTGATTTATTATATCCGAAAAGTTGTGAATTATCATCTATAAACGATATTCCAACTCCTCTTTATGAAGATAATGCAGCTTGCATAGCTCAATTACGAGGAGGATATATTGAAGGAGATTGAACAAAATATATTTCACCAAAATTCTTCTTTACTCATGAACTCCAAAAAAAATGTGAAATTAATGTGCTACAAATTCGGTCATGTGACAACCTAACAAATATTTTCACGAAGACTTTACCAACTGTAATATTTGAGAAGTTGAGATATAAAATTTGTATGCATCAATTAAAAAATTTAAAGGGATCATCTCATCAGGGAGAATAATAAACAGATATATAGAATAGTACTCTCTTTTTTCTTTACTAAATTTTTTTTCCTACTGAATTTTTATCTAGTAAGGTTTTAACGAGACATATTCTTTATGTAATGGATATCTAAGGGGGAGTGTTGTGAATATATTAGTGAATTAGTGGAAGCTCCACTAATTCCATTAGTGGATATGGATGTCCACCATTAACATCACTAATACATATTAGTGGAGTTAGTGAAGACACCACTAATACATTAGTAGAAATAGATGATTAATTCTACTAATAAAGCTATATAAATAGAGCTTTTTTCAAGTTTGAATATACCAATTGTGAGAGAATTATTAGAGAAAATTGTGAGAGAAAAGAAAGAGAGAAGTTTGAAAAAATTATTGTGAAAATAATAGTCAGAGATTTATTGTATGTAGATTTTATTCTAACACTACCAAAATTTCATTACATTAATCAATTAATTTGATATTTTATAGGAAATTATTATTATTAACTAATTAAAATAATTTATTAATGTTAGATTTGAATTGTCAACTTTCTGTGGTTTTGTTAAATTAAAGTAAAAAATCTAACAAATACAAGTAAAATAAGGAGTCTCACAAATACAATAAATTGGTAACGTAGCAAATTAGTAATACAGTTCAGTTATCAACAAGTCTACGTTTGCGGGTTCATGACCACAAAAAACGATCTACTACACTTTAACAAAAGTTATAATGGTAAGACTTATTTCAATTCATCGAATGTCTCTAGTGGATTCTAACAAGAACACAATACAATGCTCTTCTTGTCAAACTTGCAAAAGACCATTGTTGAACTCAACTTAGCATGATTAATCTCCCCTCAACTATTATTGTAGCAACTTGACGGATCTTCATTTAACAACAGGAACCTCCTCTCCAGGAAGCTAATCGCTTTCAAGAAATCTATTTGATGCAAATCTCAACTACAGAATAAACAATATTGAAGTAAGTAAACTTGAATCTATGGTGCAAACACTTAACAAGGAATCACGGCAACGTCGTTTCAATTGTTTGCATCAGGCCTTCTCAATATGTAATCAAGAATCTAACTCTATATTTTTCTCAACTCACTGAATGAAGAGTTTTTCTTTTTGAACTCACTCACCATCTTCTTCTAAGTCGGCTAAGTATATATACATTATAGAGGCATTGTGTTTTTATTCAATTAGGAAAATGCTAAAGCTGTGTATTCCTCAAAGGTTTCCTACACACAATGCAGTTCCTTTCCTTCTCAAAGTTATCTTTTGCAAAACAAGATTCCTCTTTAATTTATCTCCAAGATCTTCTACAAATATTCGCAAGATCTTTGAGAGATGGCCTTCCCAAATCTTCTACAAATATTTGATTCTGAAACCCCAAAGATTCCCACCACCTCAAATTGAGCTATTTCCAAAACGGACTTAGCATACCTCAAAATGCCCAGAATTCATGTTAAAGTTACAATAATTACATAAGCCCTAACAATCTCATTCTTTGGCACTTTTTGATGCAAAATCACTTGTTGCAATCTATTAATATAACACAATCTCCAACACAACATTCAACATAGGTTAATTATGTAACATAACATATAGATATAATATCCAACACAACAAGTAGGCAACATCCAAATAGACCTATTTACTATTACAATATCCAAACATATGTTGTGTATTCCAGTTGTCAAATTGTTCATTTGGTTTGTTCAACAAACCATACCAACCATACCAAAGCAGAGATAACTTTCATGGCAACAAAGCATCATCAATACAACCACAAGCAGCCTACCCTACTCTCCCTTTTTGAAACAACAAGGACAAACAACATCTTAGAGAACCATCCTACTACTTTTTGCTAGGAGAGTCCTCTTGAGTATGAGTAACGACCTTGTAGAGTGTCATCTGATCAAATTGGACCTGTTGAATTTCCTTTTAACACTTCGGCAAGTTGCGCAACAAGAGTATTGACTGAGGATTGCAGCTGAGATAAGGGATTGAATGGATGAGCTTTGTAGAACTAGCTTTGGACTAGACTTAGCAGTAGCAGACTTAAGAGCCATTGATTTAAATGAGGCATGACTCTCCAGTCTTGAGGATTTCTAATTGGTGTCTTCAATGTAGCAGAAGAGCTTTGCAAAGATAGCTTCTTCACGAGTGGATGAAGAACTTTTAAATCTCTGACAATTTTGTTAGAAGAAAGCTGAATGTGACTGGGACAAGCACGCAAATATTCTGTCAGCAGACATGAATATGGCAATAGTAAAGTACTGGCAGAAGAAAGTTCAGTATAATGGATGATCTACTCAAATATCAAGTCTCCAAAGTTAAATTGCATGGCTCCTCCTATCTTGTAAAGCAGAATGGCTCTTTCCTTTAACACAATAGAAGGAATGTTAGTTGGCATCCAATTATAACAAGAGATTTTATAAAAAGAGAAATAAAAGCTAGTTAGTTGAGATGATTTCAGATATCCATTAGTAGACCAACTAACTATCTTGCCATTTGTCAGAAACCTCATCATTTAAACCTTTACTATCTGTTGAATAAGGGAGTTCAGAGATTTTAGAAATAGACTCAGGGCTAAAAGTAATAAGTGCTCCCCTCACAAATAAAAAGTGATGAAAATGTTTCATGTTGCTTGTTATAGACATTTTCATATTTGAATAAAGTTCCCTCACAAGAGTATTATTGTATTCAACAATGTAGTCTGCTATTCCTAGTAATCTAGCATCCAATAATGCTTCTTTAAGGCCAAGGTAATTGAACTTTAATAGGTCAATCTTTCTCTCTTCTAGCACACCTTTGGCAGAGATGATTTAATATTGTGCTTGACTGGCATTATTATACAACAAGTGCACTTCAGGATCAACCTATTGTGTTTTTTATTTCTTCACAGGCACAACTTCCTCCTTGTTTCTTCTTGATTATCTAGTCATTCTCTTTTTCATTGTTGACTCTACCTCAACAACCTCAACATCAACGTCTTTTCTAGTCTCAGACATAATTTCTTTATCAGCCTGAGAAACATCCTTTTCAAGAATTTCCTTTTTTCCTTTTGACTTGACTCACAATTTCACCAACTTTTGCCTATGATTAGAGCTCCCATATCTTCAGCGTTAGTTTCCTATGGTTGTGGTTGTTTCTCAGGAATAGTTTTTGTAAATTTTGGTACAGATGTACTAATATTACCATACTCAACTTCATAATGCCTAATTGCAGAAAACAACTTTTGTCTCTTTTCCAATGTACTCTGTATTGGATCAGGTGGCAAACAAGATTTAAGAGCATAAATCAACATAGGATCAACAAAATGAATATGGTCCAGAGATACTTCTAGTAGTTTTGAAGATTCATCCCTTGTTCCTTCTTAATTGTTACGATTTACAAGCAAAAGATTCAAAATATCCCTTTCAACATTTATTTTTTTAAATATTTGAACTAAAGAAGGATCCACCACAAAAGGTTTTTCACCACTAGACCTTACCACTTTCCCTTTTCATATTGGGTAATAAGGGTTTTTGGGATTGAGAACTTATAACCTTCTTGAACTTCAATATTGTCATGACAAACACAATACTTAATAAAATCATGAATATCCCCAAATGACACAATAATTTCCTAGTAGATATGTTAGAGATATTAGAATCTGAAATGGGATTTAAGGAAAAAGTTTCAATGCCCAAGTCTATTGTCTCCACAATATTCTATGTTGAGACTTCTTGCTTAAATAATTGAACCTCCAAGAAATCATCTATGGCTAGAGCACGTTGCAATTTCCTCTGTGGTTTTTCAGCCATTACAAAGGCTTTGATCATTTGCAAATGAATTACTACAGTTGCAAAGAGTAGACCGATTTTGTAGTGGGTTGAGAAAGAGAGAGACATTACTTTTGTTTGAAAGGATTTAAATCCTATGAAATCTTGCAACTCTTGGTCTTCTGATAACCGTCTTAATCTCTACTGTGTGTACAAAGAGAGGCACAATCTTTTGTGACATCTAATTGGTACAAGTGCATTCTCCAAAACTTTTTTGCAGAGTTATAATCATGTCATAACTTTTGCAAGCCTGCAACATATTTTTGAACATAGCCTAAGCATTTTTCTTTGTTTTTCTGATTTAACAAGATAAACAAAAATGAGCAACAAAAATGATTATTCAAAATTTGACGTAGAGTAATATGTGTCAAAGTAGGCAAAGCCCTAATGCTTTTCGCAATTCTTCAAATTGAATAGCATTAAGCGGTTTTGTGAAGATGTCAACAAGTTGCTTTTGTGTTAGAACATATTTGGTCTTCACAATATATTATTCAACAAACTCCCTGATAAAATGATATCTTATGTCAATATGCTTCATTCTACTGTGTTGAACTGGATTCTTAGAGATATCAATAGCACTTGTGTTGTTACAATAAATAATTAACTCGTGTTGATTAACATTGTAATTTTCTAACATCTACTTCATCCATAACAGCTAAGTGTAACGACTTCCTGCTGCAATATATTCTGCTTCTTTTGTTGACAATGATATGTAATTCTATTTCTTGTTGTACCATGACACAAAATTATTTCCCAAATAAAAGCAACCATCGAAGGTACTCTTATGATCATCACAACTCAATCCATATCACTGTATTTAAACAAAAGTATACTGGAGTCCTTACTGAAGTAAATACCATACTCAGAAGTATGACATACATATTTTAAGATTATTTTAATAGCATTCAAGTGTGACTCCTTAGGATTTGCTTGATATCTGGTACAGATACCAACATTGTGGTTGATATCAAGGCGACTTACTGTAAGATATTGAAATCCTAATTCATGCTTCTATATAGACGTTGGTCTATTTCTTGTCCCTTATCATCAACTTTTGTGAAACACTAATAGGTGTTCTAACAAATTTTAATCCATCCATGTTGAAGTTCTTCCAAGTTATTTGCATATTTAGTCTGAGATATAAATATTTCATTCTTCATCTGTTTGATATGTAAACTAAGGAAAAATATTAACTCACCAGCTATACTCATTTCAAACTTTGTTTGCATGAGTTCAATAAAATCTTTTGACATTTGCTTTGAGGTTAATTTGAACACAATTTCATCAATATAGATTTACCTCATTTGAGCAAATAATTTGTAAATTTTTCATACCACGCTCTAGGTGCTTGCTTTATACCATAGAAAGCTTTCTTTAATCTATACACATGATCTAAAAACTCAAGATTAACAAAACTTAGGTTGTTCAACATAAGCTTTTTTCTAGGAAAATCCATTCAAATATGCACTTTTCACATTTATCTGTTGAAGTGTGAAATTCTTAGCATAAGCTTCTACAAGTAATAGTATGATAGATTCTAACTTTACTATAAGAACAAATATTTCGTCAAGGTTAATACATTCAACTTGTATATATCGTTGTACAACTAATCTTGCCTTATTTTTTATAATGTTACCAAATTCATCTATTTTGTTTCGAAATACCTACTCCTATCAATCATATTGACATTCTTTTGGTATCAACACAAGTTTTCATATATCATTTCTTTCAAACTATTGTAGTTCATCTTACATAGTAACAATCCAATGTTTATCTGTCAATGTTTTTATAACATTTTTTGGTTCCAATGTCGAAGTGTAACAAGCATACTTGACTATTTCCTTGTAGTTAAACTTCAGTCTATCTCTTATTTTTCTTGATTCATCTATACTACCAATAATTAAATCAATTAGATGATTCTTCTTTATTCTAGATGATAGTACCTTTGGTTAAACAACTTCTTGTACTTTGACAGAATTTTCTTCATTTTCTTTGTTAACATCCATTGGAATTTGATTCGCTTCAATTGTTTGAACAAGCTCATCATCATCTTCTTGTGACACCTTTACTTTCACACTTTCTGGTGAAATATCCTCAATAACAACATTAATCGATTCCGCGATAACTTGTGTTCTCTTATTTTACACACGAAATGCTTTTCTGTTGCTAGAATATCCAAAAAAAAGATTCTAATGAATGTTTATTGTATAAATTTTTTATACATAATTTGTATTTGAATTGTGAAAGAATGCACTTTAGATTGCTACTTAATCCCCCATTTTCTTCTTGTTTTATATAGGATGAGAAAGTTGAAGATTAGATAAGGATTTAAGGAGAAAAGACCGAAAAAGAGCCAAATTGAAGTGTCACGGCACCATGCTCATCATATTACACACCATCGTGCATCTATAGGACTTCAGAAGTCAATATTCAAGCCATGCTCCTCATTTTGCATGTCGCCATGTGTCATCAAGATGCAAAATATGCAGAATATCTAGAACTTTACAGCGCTGTGTTTGTCATTTTCCACGTCGCCGTGTACTAATCTAGCACATAGCAATACTTAATTCTACAATGTCATTTTGAGGCAAAATTGGAGGATCAAAGTATGCACAACGCCGTTTAAGCCATCCTCTACGACACCATACAATATCACAGAAGACTCTCCATATAGTGACTTTTATGATTTTTCAATGAATATCTATAAATACTCGACTTCTAACATTAAGAATCAATCTTTGGTGGCCAAAAACATCAAAAAACTCCTAGAGAGCTCAAGAAACACTAAGAGAAGAGGGATAAAGAAGAATCAAAGGAGAAGAAGATGGGAGTTGCTTAAGAGTATCTCAAGGAAAAAGAAGAAGAAAAAAGAGATTTGCTTGTCTATGAGTACTCTTTTCTTTTTCTTGTAATATGTTTTGACAATTTTACATCTTTATACTTTTAATTATATTTGAGGAATAAACTCTAAATTTGTATTCTTGGATTTATTTTCTTTTAGATCAAAGGTGAAGAAGAGAGGAGTTACTTAAGAGGATCTTAAGGAAGAAGAAGAAGAAGAAGAAGAAGAAGAAGAATGAGATTTGCTTGTCTATGAGTGCTCTTTCCTCTTTCTTGTAATTTGTTTTGAAAATTTTACATCTCTATGCTTTTAATTGTATTTGAGGGATAAGCTCTAAGTTTGTGTTCTTGGATTAATTTTTTTAGATCTATTAAATTTTTATTCTGTATATTTTCCTTTCTTGACATAGATTTGGGATATGTTTTCTTATATGGCCTTTCTACTTATTCTTATCCATTAAGAACCTTGGTGACTTTCTTGTGTGAACTTGGTATACTTTTAGTATAGTAGTTCTTAGAGTTTTTTATTTATTTTATTTCTTTATTTTATGGGCTAAACAATGAGATTAGAGTAAAGTAATGGTAATTGCTAAATTCCTGTAGATTCGATACTTATTATTCTCTATACTATACGATGGATATACTCGCTCAATTGTGTGGTTTGAGTGTTTTGACATTTTAAATATAAAACTTGATTTTGTGTAAATTTGTGAAAATATTTCTAACACTCGAAAAACATACAACAAGTTTTTAGGGTCGTTGTAGGGGGCTTGCAATATTATGAAAAGTTTGAGTTTTGTTGATTTAGCTATTTGTTTGTTTCTGTATTTTTATTTGCTTTTGTTCTAGTTTTAAATATTTTGTTGTGTCTATTTTTGCATGTTTTGTGTCGCTTTTGTAGATTTTGGTAGAGTTTGTAGTTTTGTTATTAATTCCCTTGTTATTAAATTTTTTTTTTATATTTGAGATTGTGTTGTTTGAAACTATCATCATGGCTAGTAATTCATGATAGTATGTAGCCATGGGCACAAAGTAAATAGGTTATTAATGATGTGATATTGGCCCGATTGGAAGCTTGTATTAACGCCCTTAGTGAGAGGAATAGAAATTGGAGTATAATTCCCTCAGAAGATCAAGGCACAAGTTGTGAGTTATATGGAGAAGAACACTTTGATTATTACCCTCAACCTAATGCAACTTATATTTTTGAGGACCGAAGGCAAGATAGAGCATATAATTTGGAGAGGTGTGATTATTCTAGTGCATATTGGAGCATCTAAGACTACTATCCGTATGATCCTCCACCTCCATTTTTACTTTCGCAATCTAGGCCTTCATTTGAAAAAATAGTAAATAAGTTTGTTGCGAATACCAAGGCATCCCTTCAAAGATGGAGCCATCAAAGTGAACAAAAATTGAAGATAATTGAGGAGATGCATGAGAATAATTCTTTCAACACATTGGTAGATTCAGTACAAGGAAAGATAACAGAAGAAATTGCAGAAAAGTAGGATAAGGCATACAGGAAGCACACGACACCGTCGAAAGTGAGGGACACAGCGCCGTACAAGCATAATATTTCTGAAATAATGAAGAAGAAACTACTAGAGTATAAACCATATATACCATATTGAGCAAGCTACAAAAAAAGAAAATTAATGAAGGAAAAGCTATAGAGCAACTTTTGAAAAGTGTTGATGAAAAAGTGTGCCATTTGAAAGAAGATATCAAAATGGCCCATACATTTGGAGGACAAGAGATTCTACCACATGAGGATAGGGGAAATAAAAAAATAGAATAAGTGTGTGAGAATCTACAAGAAAAGAACCCCCAAAAAGAAAAGAGAGTACATGAGAATCCATTAAATAGTGTGATAAGAGATGGACCCCACTCTTATATATGTCTTTTTAATGTCTCTTCTCACATGATTTTGCAAGTACTTTCCAATTCATAGAACACAATAAAACTAGTGATGATGTGAAGAACCAACTATATTTTGACGAACAAAAGTTTTCATGCAAAAGTCACAAGGAGTTCTTGGAGTATAATGATTAATTATACCCTTCAACCAACTCAAAAGGAGGTAACTTAGCTATTATAGACACTATAATGCAAAGTAAGAATTGCTAAACTACTTCTTCCAGAGCTAAAATATTAGGTTTAGAGTTGGAAAGTTTTGATTGTAATGATGCCTTTGAAGGGACAATTGATACTTTGATTGATAATGCACTCTTCAAATATTATATGCATTCATATGGAAGATTTGGTTTGTATGTTTAAAGAATTGCAAGGAAATGAGGTATATGTGCTTAATTTTGTTGGAACTAATGATTTGAATATACCTTACTTCTAAAAATCTCCTTTACTCTTATTTGATTCATCATACCTACTTTTCATATTAAGCATTACTTTTCTTTACAAAGGATGATGATGAAGCATGATAAATGAAAAGAGTGTATTTATATTTTGAGCTTTGATTTGTGTTTGCCTCATTTAAGTTTTTATATAATTATTTTGTTTTTGTTTAGTCTTTGTCATTTTCTCACTTCCTAACAATAAAGATAATATAGTTTTTAACTATACAAGAGCGAGTGTTTCTTTATATTCTTTCTTACGGATTGTTTGGGTAGTCCTTTATTTTATCTAATGTTGCTTTCTTTTGCTTTGGCGTGTTGTATTTCTAGTCTTTTAGAGTCTTTATATTTTATTTTTCATATTTGTAGGAGATAAATTGAAAATCATTTTCAACCTACTTCAACATCTATTGAAGCTTAATTCACTTGGAGGGTATTTGCTTAACCTTTCCTCCGTATCATTTTTTGTCCCTTTAGATATTTATGCTTTTTTGTGTATATTTTGGCCATTGAGAGCAATGTCTAATTTAAGTGTGGGGAAGTGATTTTTTGGTATTATTATTCTAAAATTTTATTAATTTTTTGATGATTTTGTGGTATTTCTTATCCAAATTTTTATTAATTTCTTAGTGTTTCCTTGTTAAATTGAAAATTTTCTTGTTAACAGTGAAACGTTCTTGTTAAAAGTGAAAATTGGGCTAAATTTTTTTAATTTTTAACATATTCTGATTAATGGGATGACTATTCTTTTTCTCTTGCATGATAATTTGGTATGAGGTTATTTTGACTAGAATATTCCTAGATAAACTTGGATATTTGATGTGATATAGACTAAATTTTGAAAATTTTACTTAACCTTGTCTATATTTTAGTAAATGTTGTGAAATTTTATTTCTTGAAATGGATGAGAAACTTGTGTAGAATTATAAGCAAGGTAATTTTGGTCTTTTTATACTCAGTGATCTTCTAGCTGGTCCTAACACTAGATTTAAGTAAATATGGATTGGAATAAGAAAAGAGAAATTAGAGTAAAGTAATGTAAAAGTTGAAAACCATTCATTTTATCTTTAATAAATATTTGTATTACTTTACCCTAATAAGGGTAATGTAAAAGTTGAACGATCTTTATTCTATCTCTACTAGGTAGTTGCATTACCCTGTAAAAATATTGAGTATACAGACCAATCTTCTATTTACTACTCAGGTTGCAGTAACTTTGGACGTCTAAGAATTTAAATTCACTTATCATTCCTTGCTTATATGGATCGCTTGAGTCATATTCTTGAACTAGGAGATAAAATAAAACTTGTCGAATAGATATAAACTTTTTTTATTCAACTTCGATAGCTTTAGTTTTATCTATTCAAATATATGGGTTTACACGAGTTTAGTATGGTCGAGTGACTTTGAACTGAATTCTCATCTCAAGTGAAAAAAAAAATATCTTTCTCATGACAGTCATTACTACCATGAATCTACTCTTGATGAATGCTTTTTGCTTGAAGTGTTTTTAATTTTAATACTTTGCTTGAGGACAAGCAAAATCTTAAGTATAGGAGAGTGATGAGTATTCATTGTATACATATTGTATACATTATTTATGCTTGAATTTTAGAAGAATGTATTTTAAATTGCTACTTAATCTCTATTTTCTCTTTATTTTATGCAGGATGAAAAAGTTAAAAATTAGATAAGGATTCATGGAGAAAAGACTGGAAAAAAGCCAAATTGAAATGCCATGGCACCATGCTCATCATATTACATGCTATTGTGCATTTATAGAACTTCAAAAGTCAATATTCAGAGAGTCAACAGCACTGTACCCTTCAGCTTGCATGTCACTGTGCGTCATTAGGATGCAGAAAATGCAGAATATCTGGAACTTCACGGCGTCTTGCTGGTCATTGTCCATATCGTCATGTATTAATCCAATACATAGCAATACTTAATTCTAGAATATTATTTTGAGGCAAAATTGGAGGATCAAAGCATGCATGGTGTCATTCAAGCCATCCTCCACGATGTTGTGCAACATCGCAAAAAACCCTTTGTTCAGCAATTTTTAGAGTTTTTCAATAGGCATGTGTAAATATTTGGCTTCGAATCCTAAGAATCAATCTTTGGGGGCCAAAAATATCAGAGAACTCCTAGAGATCTCAAGAAATACCAAGAGAAAAGGGATTAAGAAGAATAAAAAAAGAAGAAGAGAGGAGTTGCTCAAAAGGATCTCAAGGAAGAAGAAGGAAATTTAATTATCTATGAGTGCTCTTTTCTCTTTCTTGTAATAAGTTTTGACAATTTGAATCTCTATACTTTTAATTATATTTGAGAGATAAACATTAAGTTTGTATTCTTAGATTGATTTTCTTTTAGATTTATTGAATTTCCATTATGTGTATTGATTACTTGGGTATTGATATGTTAGATTAATCATTGAGATTGGTTGATTTTATCAATTGATTAGTTTACTTTACATGAATTTGAGAGATAAGGTTAGGAGCTAAACACCCAATCTATTAATACAATATTTGTTTTCTTTCAATTAACTTGAGGGAGAAGTTAAGGAATTAAACTTGGTAATCAAAGGGTTTATGATATTGTCCAGAGATAGGGATACTGTGTCCCTCGAATTTCTTTAGGATTTATTACCCTTCATACTTTCTAGATTAAAATGGTGAGGTAGATATACCCATTAGTTTACTAAGAATAGGAATTTCATTACTCGGGAGAGAGTGAGATTCGCACTTGAATCCCTCCGGTACTTAAATTGAGAGTTGATGAGTTTAAGGGTATTTTCCTTTTTTAACATAGATTTGGGATATGTTCTTCTTTACATGGCCTTTCTTCTTATTTTTATCCCTTGAAGACCCTGATGACTTTTCTTGTGTGAACTTAATATACTCTCTAGTATAGTAGTTATTAGAGTTGTTTATTTATTTTATTTCTTTATTTTATAGGTTAAACAATAAAATTAGAGTAAAGTATCGATAATTACTAAGTTCCTGTGGATTTGATAGTTGTTATTCCTTATACTATGCGATGTGTATACTAGCCCAATTGTTGGTTTGAGTATTTTAGCATTTTAAATATAAAACTTGATTTCGTACGGATTTGTGATAATATTTCCAACACTCAAAAAAACATACAACAGATTCTTTCATTACTTCTTTCATCAAACTTTCCCAACTGCTTCTTGTCCTTCAAAATATAACACTTACTTCAAAAAAATATGAAAGTAGTTTAGCTATGGCCTTCGACCATTTTAGATTTGATAAGATGTCTTCTTGGTGTGTGGCCTAAAATAAGTTCAGTTTATGATGTGTGTTGCAATGTTCACTGCTTATGCCCACCATTTATGTGGCAATTTCTTGGCATTTAACAAAATTCTTGCCATTTCTTGTATAGTACTCTTCTTCTTTTCAACAACACCATTTTGTTAAGATGTTTTAGGTGCTAAAAATTCCTAATGAACTCCATTCTTAACACATAAATCATTGAACAAGTTGTTGTCAAACTCTTTTCTATAATCACTTCTTATCCTTTTGACCTTTACACATTTCTAAATTTGTACACTCAAATACAACTTCCAAAAAGCTTTAAAGGCATTTGATTTTTGTCTCAAGAAACTCACCCAAGTGAATCTTGAAAAGTCTTCATCACATACTATAACACGCCCTTTTTCTACTAATATTTTCTATCTAAGTTAGTCCAAATAAATTTATATGAATAAGTTCGAAAACAGATGCTGTAGCAATTTGTTGAACTCCTACAAGTGATGCTTTGACTTGCTTGCTATTTTGACGTGCATCACAAATGTTTTTGGTAACCTTACCTAACTCAGGCAGTCCACAAACAGCTCCTATTGAACCTAACAGTTCCAACTGATTGTAATTAACATATTAAGATATATCTAAAATATATCTCTAGATTTCCTAAATCAAGTGTGTCTCATCTTGTCAAAACGATTGGCCCTAACTAAATTGGGTTTAGGCCTAGTTATTAAATCTCTGGTCCAAAACATTGAGTTGAACTTAATATATTTATTTAGTCTTGGACTAATAAAAGCCTATAAATAAATAATCAATTAACTCAAATGGACCGATAATTCTAATTATTCAATTTGAGCTCAAACCCTGAATAATTTATTAACCAACTAAATAAGATAATTATTTATTCTTTCTTTTAAGCCTTTTGTTTTATTCTAACCTTATAAAATCAAGCCACCTGAATAAAATAAAACTTATCTCTATTTAAGACTATTTTTTTAACTTAAAATTTAATTAGGACTTATAAGTTATTATAAGGACCAAAAGACACATTATCATTGGCTACTAAATGATCAAAATACCCATACTATAAAGTAACCTTATTTTGCATTTTAAATATTTTATATTATCACCATAAAAAAATATTGACTCTAAGGACAATGTTATGTTTAGCAAAGTTTTGACTTACAAGTGTTATGACTAAAATTCCTCTCTATGTAACATCATCATTTAGACAGAAGAAATATACTAACACATCTTTCAATAACTTCTACCATCCTTAGATATTTAGTCCGATATTCTATGACTTCCAGTATTTATCCACTTATTTATGGGAATTACCTAAAAGCATACAATATTAAGTCACATTTCTAGAGTCCTGGATTATATAGATTATCCTGAACAATGATAATGTGGTGATTTCTCTATTTAGGAGCATAGAAACAATCATGTATGAGTTTTTCTTAATTAACTAATTACATATACTTAATATATAAGTAAATTGGTCTTATAACAGAACGTCACCTATAACACATCAAAGTATATGTTTCCAACTTTACCAAACTACCAATCCATACTTAAGTCTTAAGGTATAAGTCCATGCTATAGTAACAGTAGTTTGGGTTTCTTTTATTTTAGTACTTTGAAAAACTACTACTACGGGTCCAGTATTTCGTATTCTAGATACGCTTATATTATGAAGTGAGAGAACGACTCACTGGCTAAAAGTAAACCATTTCTTATTTGAAATTCATAGCATAATAATATATATCCTAATAAGATTCTCATTCTCATTATCTGATTAAAAACTATTGTTTATGTGTTAAGTAACCCATGATCTATGTCTTACTGTGAACAATTTCCATTTATATGAACCACTTACTTAAATACAATAGGTCTTTTTCAACATAAATCGTGCTAAATAAATTAAAGTAAAATAACACAAACAAAATTGAGAATAAAATTTTTATTTATTAATTCAAATTTATATTAGATATATAGTTTGAGGACATACATTCCAACAACCGACTTATTTACTTCAATTGCTTCTATCACTTTACTAATTTTAGTAAAGAAGTTCACTCGTCTTATCTTTTCTCTGTTGTTTCTGCTCTTTTTTTCCTCTTGTGATCTCCTTATTTCTACTGGCACTCTATTTTTTCTCTCTTCTTTCTCACACTCGCTCATTTTGCTCCATCTGGTAAGTTATATTTCCTTTCTCGCTCTCTTATGATATTTTGATCTACACTCACTTTATTAGGACTCAAAGGTAAGAGTACGTATTTCTTTCTATCTTTGCTTATGGTATAGGTGTTTTTCATCCTATTATGGACAAAATTCCTATCATATTGCCAAGACCTCTTAAGGAGTAGGTGGCTAGCTTGTATAGGGACTACATCACATAGCATCTCATTCTTATAGTTCATGTCAAAGGTAACTAATGCTTGCTTGTTCACCTTTATCTCCCCACTATCTTTAAGCTATTGTAGCTTGTATGGATAAGGATATCTCATAGTTCCTAATCCTAACTTATCTACCAAGGTTGCACTAATTACATTAGTGCAACTCTCACTATCCACTATACTACATGGCACCTTTACAATAAAAACACCTTGTGTAGAAGATAATTTCTCTTTATTGGTGTTGTATATATATCCTTCTTAGCTAGAGTACTTAATGACCTTCTTGCAACTCCAAGTAAAGAGCACACTTGCCTTGCCTCTTCACATTCTCCAATTGTAACTTTCCCTTCTTCTATCTCTTCTCCTTCTAGATTACATCCTCATCCCTCTTCTTCATCTTCGGAAGGCACTTCTCCAAAGGCATTGATGTACATATTCCTCTTACTTGAACACTCATGTACCATGTGCCTATAGCCAAGGCACTTAAAGCATTTGATGTTTCGGCTCTGTTGTGGTTTTTTCACGGCCTTTTATTTATCCTTATTCTATCCCTTCTTAGGTTTGTTGAAGTCTCTAAGAGGTGGCTTGGTAATTCCTTCCTTCTTAACTATTGGCTTTTTAGGTGTGGGGGTAGCATTAAGTGTTGGCTTCACAAACATTCATTTTCTCACTTACCTTTGTACATTCGTAGTCATATATACCATTTCCTCCAAGGTCTCGTATGAATGCAACTCTATAACATTAGCTATTTCCCAATTTAGGCCACTCAAGAATCTCATTTTGGTAGCACGAGGGTCCTTATTCACTTTGGCTCTCATTAACAATACTTCCAACTCCTTATGGTAATCTTTAACACTCTTACTACCTTATTTAAGAATTTGTAACATTTGGTAGAACTCGTTGTAGTAGTGGAGGGGTATGAACCTTATTCTCATTAAATTCTTTATCAATTTGCAATTTCCAACTATATAATCAGAGAATACTAAAATCGCAAACTTTATCTTAGTTTGCTAACTATAATCTTGAAAATCAAACAATATCTCAATTTTTCTCTCCCACTCAAAGTATACTTCTTGATCACTCTTCCCTTGAAAACTAGGCACATTCATTTTAATGTTCTTTATTTCTCTTTCCTCATCATTTTCTTCTCATCTCCTAGTTGTTATCCCATTTTTCCTATATGGTACTCCATACTCTTCAAAATGTCCTCCCTCATCCCAATCTAGTCCTCTCTCACACTCCTTCTCTAATCCCCTTATGTAGTTCATATTGTTGCTTCCAACTCTTCCACCTACTCTTCCTCTTCCTCTTTCTCCCCTTATCTCATTCTACCTCCTTTCATTGGAGCTTGTGGAAAACCCCCAAGAAAATCATCCTACTCTTCTTTCAGTTAGAGGTTTACTTGAAGTGTGTTGTACCCTTTCTTCATATTGGGTAGGTAAATCTTATGGTTCATATCCCTTCATTTGGACCATGGTTGAAATTTCCTCTTGATGAGTTTGAAGTTTGGTCAACTCCTTCTGTATGGCTTCCATACTTATTTGCATGTATTCAAAGGCATTTCGAGCATCAAACCCCTCTTATGGCCTATTTCCCCTAATTTGGTTGGTTCTAGAAGCATCATCACCTTGTTCCATGGTAAGAATTTTTAAGGAAATATTGTACCTACAACAGTGGGTTAGAACTAAAGAGTTCTTCACTAAACTCCCTTAGTGTTTATGCTAAATGGAGTTTTACTTAACACTCGTGCTTGTACTCTTTTCTTGCCTTTTATAAAAATAGGCTCACCCTCTTACTTTTTACTAACACTCAAACCTTTTTTATTTAACCAATTCCTCCCCAACTTCTAAAGGTTTAGTTCACTCGGGGGTCCATTTAAACTCTTAGGATTTCTTCAATTAGGGGTCTTAGGGGAATAACAGAAAATGTCTAAAGAATAGAATGTCTAACAACATTTAGAGTATAGAAAATTAAGAACAAGAAGAGTATAACGGAAAATTCAAGATTTTCAAAGATGGCAAGGATAATAAACTATTACTAAAAGTAAGTTAATAAGGATGACTATAATATTCCCAAGAGTTATCAACAACTTGATGATTCATGTTGCAAGTATGGCAAAAAAATAGCATATATCAAAGGAAGGATTCATAATAAAGTAAATTATATGCATAAAAATCTTTAAGAAAGCCACATTTTCCCTCTTAGGACTTTTTTTGAACACTTGGTGGACATAGTTTTGTAGCTTGATAATACTATATTTTCTAACCCCCTTTAAGCCCAAAATGTTACAATAAGAAAAAAAAAATTTCATCCCTAAGCATTAACGTATTATCAAGGAGCATATTTTTACATAGAAAAACAAGAGATTTTTTTAAAAAAAAAAAACCTTTTTGGGGCTCTTTTTAAGTGACGAGGTCACAACTTTTAGTAGCTTCTTTCACTATCTTCAAGCTTTGATAAGAATCAAAGTTTTGCCTTGCTTTGATACCACTTGATATGATCTTGGTATGGGTCATCTCTAGCAATCTTGTTGGATCTATTGTTGGGAAATCATAGGGAGAAGAACAAGAAAAGGAAAAAAATGGAGATAGGAAAAATAGAACACAAAATGGAACAAAGATAACACCTTAAGCCATAAATCAAGAACCCTAATAGAGCTTAGTAACTAGAACCCCAAACTTAGTACCAAAAAGTTTTATCACACAATGCCCACATGCCTAAGATTTAACAAGAATTCAAGAACTAGTGGGATAAGAAGTGTAGGTACTCAACAAATCAAACAACAAAAACCATAGAAGAACTAAGCAATTAAGACCCAATTTGTAATTAATCTATTGAATTATCCAAGAGTTTTATAGACTCATCCAAAGTTGGACTAATCTCTTGATTGGTCTTAGAAGGAAGAATAAGGAGGAAAGTTTCACTCATATAGCCTTTAGAGAGAATATAATATTTTTCAAGATGCATAAGTTGTCCAAAATACAAGAGGTCTCTTCTATTTAAAGGTCTTTTAAGACTATACAAGAGTTATGGGTTGAACGGGTAAATTTTGGTTTCAAATTCATCAAAATTAAAATAGCTCAAACTTGTTAGCAACTTAAGCCGGCATTGGTTTGACATCCTGAACCGACACTGATTCTGCTCTGCTGCTATAGGTCTTCAAAATAGAGGCAAGCCAATGCCAACTTGGCCCTTGTATCTGACAATGGATTTATCTTACCTAGGCCAGAATTACTTCAGTAGCTAGTCAGCGCCAAGTTAATCTCTATATTTGGCATCAGTTCAGTTTTGTCCTGATTTTCTTGCTTTATTAGGCCTCCAAGCTTTTCGCTTTAGCTTCCCTCTATCCCTTCTTAAGTAGTCACTTGAATAATCATCTAGATGTGCTCTTGGCGGCCTTCTAGTGCTATCCATAGCTCATCCCATCTCAAGTGAGCTCCCATATAAGGTTGTAGTTTGTCTCGAAAGTGTTTTACTTGTGCTCTTGTCAAAGGCCCTTGGACATTCGATTGTGCATTATATCATTTTCTTGTGATTGTGCCTCCTCGCTGGGGATACTCCTATCACAATGTAATACATTGTCTTCAACAAAATCAAATCTCCTAAACATCCTGTAAATCAAATTATCACCTACCCCCTCCATAGAATTTGACAAAGAATATCCACAAAGCCCATCAACACAAATGTCAACAAGGCTTAATAATCGATAAAGCCCACTACCAATAATGCTCAGTTATCAATAATTTTACATCAAGATCATCAAAGTAAAATTAATTAAAAATCCACATAAATCTCAACAATTCAAAACTGAAAAGGGCACGGAAAGCAATGTCACTAAAATTTTCGTGCAAGATAGACAAATATGAGGTACCTAAGGCTTGCGGAGTGTCCCCACCCTAAACAAGCATTCAAATTGCATGAGGGGCAATGGTGGTGGTAGGCGGTATTGATATGCGAGAAAGATTGAATTTTTTAAGGGGATTTGGAAAAGTCTCTATTGACGGTGAAAGAAGAGGTGAAAAATCACGAGAAAAGAGAGCTTCAAAGGAGTTTGGACAGTAGGAAGGGATGGGTTATGACTAATGCTACAGGGGAAAGAAAGGAGAAGGATAATAGTTGAAAGAGTCAGAAGAATTTGAAAGCAAAAAGTGCCCGTCGCTGTCTAGATTTGTCAAATATTCGAAACTAAGCGACACTGGTTTAATTGCTAAAAGGCTCCGATTACTTTCAGAATTCAAACCAGTTTTAACAAAACGATGTCGTATATGTGTTCCAAAATATATAACGGGCACCAGTTCAATGACTTTACTAGGTGCTGATTATGTTCAGAAACCTGTATAAAATAAAAAAATCTTTTTGTCTCTCTCTATTTTCTATTTTTTGTTTCTTTTTTGAATATTGAAAAGAAACCAACAAAAAACACCCACAAACACACAACACAAGTAAACAAGATCAAGCTAACACAAGAAAAAATATCAAATCCAAACTCGAATAAACAAAGTTCAAATCAACTAAGTCCAAATCCAAAATATACCAAAAGTAAGTAAAATATCAAATAAGCAAAGAAAGCACAAATAAAGTTATCCCAATGAAGTAGAAGTAAAAGTAAGAGAGAGAATTAATTTTTTTGCCACACACTTCACATGGGTAGGCCTTAGTTGTCCTGAGAAGTGTTCCAGTTTGCCCGAATAAAATCACATTGTGATCTACCCAATTTGGTTTTCCAAGTTGTGGTTTAACGCTTTTTTGTTCCTCATGGATGCTTCAACTCCTTGAAAGTGTGAGTTGGTGGAGGAAATTAATTTGGCTACCAAATCTTCCAAAGATGATTATTGTGGCGGTCAAGAAGGATGTGGAAAAGGTGTATAATAGGAATGAGGCACTTAGGGCTTTTCCATTGGTCGCACTTGCACTTATTGAGGGAACGATTGCTTTGTCCTTAGTTGTTTTGCGAGAAATTTAGATGTTACACCAACCAAGATTATAGGTATTCCCGTATGGATTGTTGCTTTGATGTGCATTCTCCACATAGTCCACATGCTCTAAAGGTTGATCATTAGTCACTCCCATAGATTAGCTTATGATTTGGATGACTACCCTATAGAAATAACAACATATCACTTGAATAGAGGATTCGTATTCATCTTCTCAATTTTCTTGGCCAGGGCATCTAACTTTGCCTCCATCGTTGTCATAGTATCAATACTGTGCATCCCTTGTGCTCATGTTCTAGGCTTCGGATTACCCCCAAAATAGGTGTTCATTGCTATGTTTTCAATTAATTCTCTCATTTCTTTGGAAGTCTTTGTAGCTATAGAACTACCAGATGATGTATCTAAAAGTTGTTTAATGGCAAAGTTCAACTCATTGTGAAAAGTCAACACTTGAAATATTAAGTCTAATCTATAGTATGGGCATTTTCTCAGCAATTCCTTCCATATCTCCCAATAGTCATATAGAGTCTCTGCTTTTGATTGCACAAAAGAAAAGATATCATTTTTTAGTTTTGCAGTCCGAGCAAGAGGAAAATAGTTCGCAAGAAATTTTTCTATCAAATCATCCCAAATGGTAATGGAGTCTGGAGGAAGTGACTTAAGCCATGACTTTCCTCTATCTCTTAGAGAAAATGGAAATAGCCTAAGCTTGATTGCATCATTGACTTCCCCATTCATCTTCAAGGTGTCGCAAATCTCCAAAAAGCTTGATATATTTGTGTTAAGATCTGAAGTCTATCAAATTGCATTGTTTACTGGATCATTTGAACGAATGACAACTTCAACTCAAAGTTATCTGCTGAAACTTAAAAAATAACCAAGCATGCATACTAGACAAATATAAAACGCAGAAAAACAAACACAACGGAAGTCTTTTCATTTATACCTCTGCGATTTGATATTTTCTTTGGCGCTGAAGAAGTCAACTAAACAACAAGGACATCTACTCCTCTATTTGTTGAAGCTTCTAGTTCAAAACCTGCTAGCTGTCTACTTCTTCTTGTTTATATAAATGTCGAGACTTCTCAATTCTCAGAATATTCCTCTACCTAAACCTTATTGGTGAAACAGTTCAGGCGAGGAAACATAGTCTCTATCTCTCTTGACTCTCTGCTATCAATTAGCAGTATCAAGGAGGAAGAAGAACGAGAGGAAAGAAAACCAGACGACTTGAGGTTTTTCTTTTGTTCACAGATGTATATCAAAATGCATAGCCTATCTCTGATAATAAGACTTTTGGGATTTTTTGTCTTTTTTTTTAAAAAATAATTCGGATATTATCAAGATAAACTATATAACAGAAGATGTTTTTCTCTAGCTAAACTCTTCTTTTATGTGAATAGGAAAAAACTCGGTCTAGATTATTGGGCCAAAAAATATTATTATTTATTCTTAAACTCAAAGAGCCCATAAATAATATACCTTATTTGTTTATTTTCTGGGCTTATAAAAATAACCTAACAAATAATTAATGAGCCCAAATTGACTAAGATAATTATTCAAGGCTTTTACCTAGTTTAAGCGCAAGTTAGTTTTTCTAATTATTCAATTTGGGATTAGCCCTGAATAATTAAACTAGATAATAAATTTAATTTAATTTCTCTTAACCTTTTATTTTATTCCATTCCAATAATAAATTAGACTTCTTGAATAAAATAAATCCTCTTTAACAAAGATCATTTTCTCAATCTAAAATTAATTAGGACTTATGGGTTATTCTGAGGACAAAAAAGATACATCGCTTGCTACTAAAATAACTAAAATAATCCTACTATATAAATAGTTATATTTTATATTTTAAATATTTTTTAATATCATCATAAGAAAATATTGATTCCAAGGGCAATATTGCATTAGTAATGTTTCCCACCTACAGGTATAATGACTAAAATATCCCTTTACACCACCGTTTATTTAGAGAGGAAGAAGTGTACTAACATATTTCTAAAAGACATCTACCATTCCTAGGTTTCTAATCCAATGATCTACGACTTCTTGGAATTTTTCCCTTTCCAAATGAGCTATCCTAAAGCAAATATCCAAGTCATGTTCCCCAGGGCCCCAGATATTTAGATCATTTGTACAACCACAAGGGGTGATATAGCATATAAGCTATCTTATATAAGTTTGTCTTAACTAACTAGCCACATATGTCCAACATACAAATATATTGGTCTTACAATAGGACCTCAACTATAGTATATCAAAATATATGCTCCTAACTTTATCAGACCATCAACTTATACTCAAGTCATAGAGTATAAGTCCACGCTGTAATAGTAGTAGTCTAGATTTCAACCATATAATACTTTTAAAAATCACTACTATAGGTCCAATTCTACGTATTCGAAATACGCTTGTATTATGAAATGAGAAGCCTACTCATTAGCCAATGGTAAGCCATTCCACATTTAGAATTCATAACATAATAACCTTACCATGATAAGATTTTCATTCTCATTATTCGGTTAAGAACGATAGTTTATATGTTAAGTAACCCATGGTCCGTACCTTACTATAAAAGACTTCTATTCACATGAACCATTTTCTTAAACACAATGAGTCTTTTTCAGTGAAATTGTGCACAAAAGTAATGAAAAATTCAGAAACAATTTCTGAGAATAATACTTTTATTAATACAAATCAAGATTACATCAGAAACCTAGTCTAAGAGGATATACATCCCAATAATCTCCCACACTCTAAGACTAAGTAAGTCTATAGATACCTACCCATATAACGTCTAAGTGTCTTCTAAAGACTCTCTCAACCAAAGGTTTGGTGAAAGGATCTATTAGATTGCTCTCTGAGGAAATCTGTTCCACCACGACTTTCTATCTCTGGATGAAATCCCGAATCAAATTGTACTTTCTTTCAATTTGCTTCCCCTTTTTGTAATTCTTAGGTTCTTTAGATTGTGAGACCGTGTCAGTATTGTCTCAATACATCAGAATCGGCCTGTCCATATGTGGCACAACTCCAAGTTGTCAGCCATAAGGGCATTTTTCTGTGTTTTAACTTATGACAAACATTGACGATGACTAACTTGTGTGACTTATATATGATAGGACATGTTTGACCTCAATTCTTTCAAGGCATGCAAATAAGGCTGCTAAGCAGCTCTTGAGCAATGGAATTCAAGTCAAATATAACTTCAATTTAAGAGCTCGCAAATCATGAAGTCTTTGTGAAAGAATTATAGATTAGGAATCATTGTTAATGTATTACTTGTAAAATTTCTATATCTCTTTACCTTAAGTTCAATTTATTTTTACCTTGAAGTAAAAAAAAAAAAAAATGATTTCAAAGAGTAGGTCTTCAGATGTTTGGATTGAGTAGTTTGGATGGATTTCTGAATCCAAAACTCTATCTAATACACTGTAACATTTTCAAAATGATTCTGCCTAAAAAAGAAACCATTTTGGACTCACATTTTGGACAAACATCCTTCTATTTTGTGAATCCAAAACCCTGAAAATTCTGACAGCAAGTAACTAGCAGTTGGAACTTCGGGTTTCACTCCTATAAAAGCTTTCGAAACTCGATTTTGAAGCAGATTTTTGTGCTATCTTTCTCAGAAACACTCTAACATTTTAGAATACAAAAATCTCCCTTTTCATTTGTGCTTCAAAAGTGAAATAGAATTATTCCAAAAGTAAAAGGTGTTGGTGCTCATTTTTTTCATATTTTGTTCAAATTTGTGAGCTATTTCTGTAATCTCTCTTTAAATCTGTCTTGCATCAAGGTTAATGAGGTAAAATTCAGTTGAGGTAAGCCTTGATTGTTGTGGTTAAAGAGGTTGGGTATAAAACCAAGTGTGGTAATCATTGTTGGAATGTATGCCTTGTTAGATTAGATTTCTAATGTATTTTTTACTTATATTAATAAAAGTATTTTTCTCAGAATTTGTTTGTAAAATTTTCTTTATATTTGTGCACGATTTTATTGGAAAAGACCTATTATGTTTAAGTAAATGGTTCATGTGAATTGAGGTCTTTCACAGTAAGGTATGAATCATGTGATACTTAACACATAAACTATTATTCTTAACCGGATGATGAGAATGGGAAGCTCATCGTGACAAGATTATTATGTTATGAATTTCAAATAAGGAATGGCTTATCTTTAACCAATGAGTAATCTACTCATTTCATAATATAATTGTATTTCGAATACGTATAATTAGACCTGTAGTAGTGGTTTTTAAAATTACTATGTGATAGAAACCCAGACTACTACTACTACAACGTGGACTTGTACTCTACAGTTTGAGTATAAGTTGGTGGTCTGACGAAGCTGAAAATGTATACTTTAATATATTATAGTTGAGGTTCTCGAGAAGGATCAATATACTTGTATGTTGGGTATGTATGACTAGTTAGTCAAGACAGACTTGTACAAGATAATGTCTATACTATTTCGCTCATTGTGGTTGTCCGAATGATCTAATTATCCAGGGTCTTGGGGAACATGACTTGGATATTGGCTTTAGGGTAGCCCCCTTGAAAAGTTGGAATATTCCAAGAAGTCATGGATTATTAGATTATAAATCTAAGGATGGTAGATGTCATTTAAAAATGTGTTAGTACATTCTTTTCTCTCTAAATAAATGGCGAGGTGTAGAGAGGTATTTTAGTCATTTCACTTGTAGGTCGAAGACATAGCTAACGCAACATTGTCCTTGGGGTCAATATTTTCTTATGGTAATACTAAAAAATATTTAAAATGTAAAATACAGCTATTTATATAGCAATGGTATTTTGCTCATTTTAGTAGTCAAGGCGATATGTCTTTTTGGTCCTCAGAATAGCCCGTAAGTCCTAATCATTTTAGGCCGAAGAACTGGTCACAATGAAAAAAAGATTTTATTTTATTCAGAAAATCTAATTTATTTTTGGAACTGGAATAAAATTAAATGAATGAGAGAAATTAAATTTATTATCTAGTTTGATTGATTAATTAATTATTCAAAATTTAAGCATAGATTGAATAATTAAAAAAATTAACTTAGGCTTAAATTAGTTAATAAAAGGTTTAATAATTATTTTAATTCATTTAGACTCATTAATTATTTATGGGGTTATTTTAATAGGCCCAAAAAATAAATAATTAATTGTTATTATTTTTTGATTCATTAGTTCCAAGTAAAAATAATAAATTATTTTAGCCCAATAACCTGGACTAAAAGATTTTTTATTCACAGTACAGAAGAGTTGGGGATTACCCAAACCTCTTCTGTTGATAATCTCCGAATGTTTGAAATATCAAAACACCCGGATTGAGTTATTTGGGATGTGAATAGGAGTCATTGTAGAGGAAAAAAAAAATAACTCACGACACTGAAGTGAAAAAAACCAGAGCTTTCGTCTCTTTCTCTGCTTCTCACATTTTGCTCTTTTTCCTTCTTTTCCATCTTCTTGTCTTTGCTAATTAATAGAAAAAGATCAAGAAGTACCATCCTCGCGTAGGTTGTTTCACCAACATAGATAGACAGAGGAATATTCTGAGAAGCAAAAAGTTTCGCGCATATGCTATGAAGAAGCCAATGGATCACTGGTTTCTCGCCGGAGTCGTCGTCGAGACAGGTAGCTACTCCCGTGGTTGGTGCTTCATCTTCTCAGCCAAGCTAGAATAAGACACGTAAAGATATTATTTTAACCTTCCGTTATGCCGTGTATGTTTTATTTCCTTCGTGTGCATGGCTTCTCTGTTTTTCATTCCTTCAAGTGGTATCAGAGATATGTTGGCTTTGAAAGGCTTAGAATGATGCATGCTAGTTAATAAAACCTGGCAAAACCTATTATAATGAGATCCTTCACTGTTTTGGTATAGGTAGATTGTCTGTACGCCTCACCGTTGAAGTATAGGAGCTTCTGTAATTTTTCTTCACTGTTTTGTTTAGCTTTGTGTAAGCCTAATTTGAAAAGGTATAGGCGGTTGTTGTGTTTTTAGTTGAAAAATGTAACAAGAAATGGCCTTGGACGATTGCAAAGCATTGCAGAGGAGACCAACGAAATTTGTAGAAAAAAATCACAGCGAAAGATTGTTGGAGAAGATGGACTGAGCCGAGACGAGCTGAAGTTGATCCCTTGGTGTGAGGAGAGCTAAGGCAGCCTAGGCCAGCCGCGGCTTGAAGTTGCAACCAGGCCCTTGCATGGCCTTGGCTCAGGGTGCGCGTGAGGAAGCTTCCTCACGGAAGCTGTTTCCTCACGAAAGCCAGGTTTCCTCGCTGAAACAGAGCAGCAGCTTCCTCGCGGAAGTTGTTGCACCAGGGGCCTAGGTCGTGGGCACCTGCCCGCAGACCGTAGTCCATGGGTTTTCTTATGGGCCATGATCCAGTGTGGTGGGTGCACTGGACCAGAGTGAATTTTGGTCCCATACCAGGCAAAGTATTTTTATTACAATAATTTATATTCTTTAAATATTTTGCATAAAAAATAATAGTAAAGGATATTATGATTAAACAAGAACATTAACTAATTTAATTAATGCGTTTAATTCTTTTATTTGTACACTTAGGATTAAAAATAGAAAAGTATGAAAATGTTTACAATTTTCTAGTATGCTAATTATTTTAAATCCTGTGTGCGCTTTTCTCAAAGACCAAAGTCTTTGGAAAATTTTATTTGACAAGAAAAAATATTTTTCTTTAATTAAATGGTTATTTTAACTTAAATTAAAATTAATCATTGGTTATTTTCTTAAAGGTTTTTCATCCTAGACATAGAAAATATTATGGATTTAGAAATTTTTGTAAGTTAAAATAGAAAGCCATTTTAATTCATTTTAGCAAAAAGAAAATTTTATTTTTGTCAAATAAAGCCTTGAAATCAAAATCTCTAGGAATTTTTTAAATGGAAAAGTTTTAAAATTATTAAGTTTTTTATTTATATAAAATTAATCCATGAGGAAAGATTTTTCAAAGGATATAAACCTTGACATAAATTTTTTTTATGGATTTATATATTTTATTTTAAATTAAAAGAGAACTTAATTGGAATCTTTCAAATAATATTTTTTCAAGAAAATCCTTATTTAAAAAACTAAGTAGGAGATGGGTTCTAATAGCCTCATGGCTTCCATCACGATCCTCATTAGAGATCGTGGATCTCCTCTTGTCACCCTGGAAGTGAATCTGTATAGGATGGAGATATTACAAGGATTTAGAACTAATGGAATGATGTAATTGATAACCCCAGGACACATACTATGATTGGATGGCCCACATTGGAGGTTATGGTATGAGGTATGTCCATAGAAAATGAGAAAAAATGGTCATCCCCTCGATGGAGTTATCTTCTAGATTATTACCTAGAAGAGAAATTAATTTGTAATAGTTAATACACTTAGCTTAAGAAATTGTTAATCTTTCCGAGAAGCTATGTCAGTTTTCCTGAGAGCTAAATTAATCATGTTAAAGATAATAGTAATGTGGTTAGCTATTATCAAGTTTAATATGAGGATAAAATGCACAAAAATTTTTTTATTTTACAAATACTGAGAATTTCTTTTATTTTAGAATAAGCTAACGGATCCAAACTATGTGGACCAGAAAAGGAACCTAAATATAATACTCACAATCGAAGAGTATAAGTATGTCCTATAAGAGACCTGCCCCCAGTAATCGGGGAAGGTTCCACTGCTGAAGAGCGTGAGGCTGAGAAGGCATCGAAGAAGGCTGGCGAAATGGCTTGATACTATATGTTAGCCTCCATGTCAAATGTGCTACAATTCAAACACAAGCACATGGCTACTGCATATGATATTAGCACATCTCTAGGCACAATGTTTGCGGATAAGAGCCGATCTGCAAGGTAAAAGGCTTTTAGAACGATCATAAACACCAAGATGGCTAATAGAGAATCAGTCAGAAAGTAAATGCTCAAGATGATTGCTGCTTTCGTGGAAGTAGAATTCTTGGGGGCTGTTATTGATCCCGAGAGCCAAGTGGATATGATTCTTGAATCTTTGCCGGGCTCATTCACTCAGTTCAAGTTGAATTACAACATGAACAAATTAAATATGAGTTTAATTGAGTTGATGAAGGAGCTCAAGGTGGTAGAGAAGGTCATAAAGTCATTACTAGAGCCATGATGGCTTCTTCTTCGAGAATTGAGCCCAATCTAGAAAGTTCAAGAAGAAGAAGGGAAATGCAGTGTATCAGCCTAAGTCCTAACCCACAGATAAACTCAAGGGCATATGCTTTAAGTGTGGGAAGAAGGGACACTAGAAAAAGAAGTATACAGATTTCAGGCTAAGAAAAAACCCACATGTAATGTTCTCTATCTAAAATCTATATAAATAGTTGAATCAACCTCTACTTGAATTGTTGATTCAGGAGCTACTGATCATATCTGTAACCCCTTGTAGGGGTTTAGGAAGGTTAGAAGACTTCAGAAGAGCGAATATGGACTATATGTGAGAAATAAAGCACAAGTTTAGGCTTTTGCTGTGGGAGAACTGGAACTTACTTTTGATTGTAATATAATAGTTATTTTGAAGGATATTCTATTTGTTCCTGGTTTTATACAGAATTTGATTTCAGTTGCAAAACTAATAAATCAAGGATATTTTGTTTCTTTCCATTCTAGTAATACTATCAGTAGAAATGGAGAAGTCATATGTACTGGACACATGTATGAAAATCTATTCTTCATTAATCATATTAACAATCAATTGAATAACGCTCAATTAGAACTTTTAAATAGGAAAAGAAAGACTAATGTCAATGACTCATATCTTTGGCATCTAAGGTTGGGTCACATTAACTCAATCAAGATTCAGAGGTTAATCCATGATAGGCCTTTAGGCTCATTGAAATTGGAAAATTGGCCTTAGTGTGAATCCTGTCTTATGGGAAAAATGACCAAAAGGTCATTTACGTAAAAGGTGATGGAAAACGCAGAAACAGGGGCATGCACCGTAAGTTAAAAAAAAATTGGAGAAAAATAAAACGCGAGCCATAAAGGCCATGCGGAAGCGTGAAGATCATACATTTACGTTCCTTAACCCTTCTAGGTTGCGTAGGAACAGATTGAACGGCTGGAATTGCCTCGCTTTGCACACTTGAAGGAGCTTCCGATTGAACACCCACTAGCCTTCGACTTCACCTTGTTTGCATTAACGCTTAGCTCTCCAGCTCTCGGGATATTCCTCAGCCTAACCTCTAGTTGGTGAACACAATGGAGAAGAAGAATGGACTCAAAACTCCTTGGTTCAGTTGCTATTCGTTAGCAAAGAAGACAAGAAGAAACACAGAGGGAGGTGCCGTGAGAGAGCAAGAGAGAGACGTGAATCTCCTGAGACAAGGGAAAAATTAGGTTTTTTTTCAAAGAGTTGTTTTTGAGTTAGCCTTAACTAGGTCTCTCAATTTCTGATAAACATATCCCCAGGATTTCAAAACACCCGGATGTTATCCTGAGAATTAGTTTGGCCTAACCCTAAACTCCTCTTAACCGTATCTGGAAAAAACCCTAAGGTCCAAGCTATTGGGCCAGATAAATATTTATTATTTTTCTTGGACCCAAAAGACCCAAAATAATAAATATTAATTATTTATTTCCTGGGCTTACATAAGTAACCCAATAAATAATTAATGAGCCCAAATGAACCATAATAATTAATCTTTAATTATTTATTTCTTGGGCCTATAAAAATAACCCAATAAATAATTAAACATTAATTATTTCCCCTAGTCTAAGCCCAGGTTAATTTCTTAATTATTCATACTGGACATAGGCCCTGAATAATTAATTAACCAAATAAACTAGATGATTAATTTCTCTCAACTCCTATTTTATTTATTTATTTATTTTATTCCAATCCAATAATAAATTAGACTTCCTGAATAAAATAAAATAAAATAAAATAAAATAAAATCCTCTTCAACTGAGACCAATTCCTCAACCCAAAATAGTTAGGACTTACAGGCTATTCCGAGGACCAAAAAGACACATCACCTTGGTTGCTAAAATGATCAAAATACCCCTACTATATAAATAGCTGTATTTTACATTTTAAATATTTCCTAATATCACCATAAGGAAATATTGACCCCAAGGACAATGCTGCATTCGCAAAGTCTCCGACCTACAGGTGAAATGACTAAAATACCCCTCTACACATTGTCGTACATTTAGAGAGGAAGAAGTGTACTAACACCCCCCTAAATGACATCTACCATCCTTAAGCTTCTAGTCCAATGATCCACGACTTCCTAGAGTGTTTCCACTTTCCAAGGGAGCTACCCTAAAGCAAACATCCAAGTCATGTTTCCCAGGGCCCTGGATAATTTAGACCATTTGGACAACCACAAGGGGCGATATAGTGCAGAAACTATCTTATATAAGTCTGTCTTAACTAACTAGTCACACATACCCAACATACAAGTATATTGGCCCTACGATAAAACCTCAACTACAGCAAATCAAAGTATATGCTTCCAGCTTCGCTAGACCACCAACTCATACTCAAGTCGTAGAGTACTAGTCCACGCTGTAGCGGTAGTAGTCTAGGTTTCTACCATATAGTACTTTGAGAAACCATTACTACAGGTCCTGTTCTACGTATTCGAAATACGCTTATGTCATGAAGTGAGTGGACTACCCACTGGCTAAAGGTAAGCCATTCCCAATTTGGAATTCATAACATAATAACCTAAACATGATGAGGTTCCCAGTCTCATCAATAGGTTAAGAACAAATGTTTATGTGTTAAATAACCCGTGATCAATACCTTACTGTGAAAGACCACCATTCACATGGATCACTTATTTAAACACAATGGGCCTGTTCCAAACGAAAATCGTGCACAAACCAAAAATAAATTCACAAACAATTTCTGAAAATAAATTCTTTTATTAAAATATTCGATTTTACATCAGAAACCTAGTCTAAGAGGGTATACAATCCAACAAGATGGATAGAGTCAAATAAGCATCGAGTCTTATCACACTAATATGTGTAGTCCTTTGTCTACGCCAGCAAGAGGGGGATTTGAGTACTTTATCACTTTCACAGATGATTGTACAAGGTATGGTTACGTTTATCTGATGAGACGTAAGTCTGACTTTTTTAGCAAGTTCAAAGAGTTTAAGGTTGAAGTGGAATGTCGAACATGTAAGCTAATCAAAACCTTACAATTGAATCATGGTGGAGAATACCTTCTTGGTAAATTCAAGGATTACATGGTACATCATGGGATAGTATCCCAACTCTCTGCACTGAAGACACCCCAACAGAATGGAATAGTTGAGAAAAGGAATAGAACATTGATGGAAATGGTCCGAAGTATGATGTCTCATGCTACTCTTCTAGTATCTTTTTAGGGATGCCCTAGAAACAACGGCATATATTCTGAACTTAGTGCCTTCCAAGTCAATACCTAGGACTCCCTATGAGATGTCGTCTGGGCGTAAGCCAAGTCTAAATCATCTCAAAATATGGGGTTGTCCAACTATATACTGATTAAGGGAGACAAGTTAGAACTAAAATCATAATTAAGTTATATTATAGGGTGTTCAAAAGGTGACTACTTTTATCATCTCAAGGAGCAAAAAGTACTCGTGAGTACTTATGCTAGATATTTGAAGGATGAACAAAGTACATCCACTAAAGTTTCAATAAAGTTGGAACTCGAAGAGAAGTTATCTTCTAAATCAACTTCTCCTAACCTGATTATAGAACAAGAAGATATATAATTAGAGACTTGTCGTAGTGGGAGGATATCTAGGATTCCAGAAAGATGGACTAGAGAGGCTTTTAACCTAGTCTTTGACCATCAAGAACAAGATTCCACTAGATACGAGGAGGCTATTGCTGATGCTGATGCAAACCTATGGCATGAAGCAATGAAAGCCGAGATTGAGTCTATGTACTTCAATCAGGTTTAGGATCTTGTAGCTTCACATGAAAGAATAAAATCCATTGGGTGTAAGCAGGTTTACAAGAGGAAGAAGGGAGCGGATGGGAAGGTGGAAACCTTCAAAGCTAGGCTTGTGACGAAAGGGTATACTCAGAAAAAAAGAATCGACTATAAGGAAACTTTTTCCCTGGTAGTCATCTTAAGTCCATCCGTATCCTTTTTGTCATTGCATATCATTATGATTATGAGATATGGTAAATGGATGTCAAGACGACATTTTTAAATGGCCATCTTAGTGAAGACATCTATATATCCCAACCAAAAAGCTTTATTGCTAAAGGCCAATAATATATAGTTTGCAAGTTTAAGAAATTCATTTATGGATTTAAGCAGGCATCCAGAGCATGAAAAATTCATTTCGATGAGACTGTAAAGTCTTACGGTTTCATTCAAAACAAGAATGAACTATGTGTATATAGGAAATTGGTAGGCATAAATGTAATTTTTCTTGTTCTATATGTGGATGATATTCTACTCTTTGAAAATGATGTAGGGACACTGTCATCTACTAAGGTTTAGCTATTGAGTCAATTTAGTATGAAGGACTTGGGTGAAGCTATTTACATTCTCAGAATAAAACTTCTTAGAAATAGGAAGTAGAGAAAATTAAGTTTATTCCAAGCTACATACATTAACATGATATTTGCCAAGTACAATATAAACTCATGCTAGGAGGCATTAATCCATTGCAAACATGAGTTGTCTTTTTCTTCAAATGACTATCCAAAGTCTCAAAAAGAAAAAGATAGGATGAGTAGAATTCCCTATACTTCGGCTGTGGGAAGTCTCATATATGTCATCCTGTGTAATAGGTCAGATATCTACTTTTCCGTAGACTTTGTTAACAGATATCAGTCAAACGCTGTGGAGGTTCATTGGCAGACTGTAAAGCATATTCTTTAGTATCTCAAAGGTACGAGAGATTATATGCTGGTTTGCAAGGCTGATGACTTAATTCCTATAGGATATCGGACTCAAACTTCCAGGCAGATAAGGATGAGAGAAGATTCACTAGTGGATATATCTTCACCTTATCTAGAGGAGCAATTTCATGGAGGAGTATCAAGTAATCTTGTATTGCTGACTCAACCATGGAAGCTGAGTATATGACAGGTTCAAAGGTATCCAAGGAAGCAGTTTGGCTCCGAAAGTTCCTTTTGGAACTTGGAGTCATGCCACACATGGACAAACTAGTTGTAATGTATTGCGACAAAACTGGTGTAATCTCATAATCTAAAGAACCAAGGAACCACAAAAAAGGGAAGCACATAGAGAGAAAATACCACTTGATCCGGGATTTTATCTAGAGACGGGAAGTCGTGGTAGAACAAATTTCCTCAGAGAACAATCTAATAGATCCTTTCACCAAGCCTTTGGCAGAGAGAGTCTTTAGAAGACATTTATATGCCATAGGGGTGGGTACCTATGGACTTACTTACTCTTAGAGTGCAAGTGGAAGATTGTTGAAATGTATGCCCTTTTAGACTAGATTTTTTATGTATTTTTGACTTATATTAATAAAAGTATTTTTCTTAGAATTTGTTTGTGAAATTTTTTTTTATATTTGTACATGATTTTATTAGAAAAGACCCATTGTATTTAAGTAAATGGTTTATGTGAATGGAGGTCTTTCACAGTAAGGTATGGACCATGGGATACTTAACACATAAACTATTGTTCTTAACTGGATGATGAGAATAAAAATCTCATTGTGTTATGAATTCCAAATAAGGAATGGCTTACCTTTAGCCATTGAATAGTCTACTCATTTCATAACACAAGCATATTTCGAATACGTAGAACTAAACCTGTAGTAGTGGTTTTTAAAATTACTATGTGATTGAAACCCAAACTACTACTACTACAGTGTGGACTTGTACTTTATAACTTGAGTATAAGTTGGTGGTCTGACGAAGTTGGAAATGTATACTTTGATATACTATAGTTGAGGTTCTCGAGAAGGATCAATATACTTGTATATTGAGTATATATGACTAGTTAGTCAAGATAAACTTGTGCAAGATAGTGTCTACACTATATCACCCCTTGTGGCTGTCGAATGATCTAATTATCTAGGGCCCTGAGGAACATGACTTAGATATTGGCTTTAGGGTAACTCCCTTGGAAAGTTGGAATATTCCAAGAAATCGTGGATCATTAGACTAGAAACCTAAGGATGGTAAATGTCGTTTACAAATGTGTTAGTACATTCTTTCCTCTCTAAATGAATGGTGATGTGTAGAGGAGTGTTTTAGTCATTTCACCTGTAAGTCGAAAACATAGCTAACGCAACATTGTCCTTGGGGTCAATATTTTCTTATAGTGATATTAGAAAATATTTAAAATACAAAAAATAGATATTTATATAATAAGAGTATTTTAGTCATTTTAGTAGCCAAGACGATGTGTCTTTTTGGTCTTCAAAATAGCCTGTAAGTCCTAATTATTTTAAGTCGAAAAAATGGTCACAATGAAAAAAGAATTTTATTTTATTCAAGAAGTCTAATTTATCTTTAAGACTGGAATAAAATAAAATGAATAAGAGAAATTAAATTTATTATCTAGTTTGATTGGTTAATTAATTATTCAAGGCTTAAGCCCAGATTAAATAATTAACAAAATTAACCTGGGCTTAAACTAGTTAATAAAATACTTAATAATTATTTTAGTTCATTTTGGGCTGATTAAATATTTATTGAGTTATTTTAATAGGCCTAGAAAGTAAATAATTAATGGCTATTATTTTTTGGTTCATTGGGTCTAAGAAAAATAATAAATTATTTTAGCCTAATAGCCAGGACTAAAGGATTTTTTATTCACGATACAAAAGAGTTGGAGATTACCCAAACCTCTTCTGTTAATAACCTCCGGATGTTTGAAATATCAAAACACTAGGGTTGGGTTATCTGGAATGTGAATAGGAGTCGTTGTAGAGGAAAAAAAATAACTCATGACACTGAAGTGAAAAAAACCAGAGCCTTCGTCTCTCTCTCTACTTCTCACGTTTTGCTCTTTTTCCTTCATTTCCATCTTCTTGTCTTTACTAATTAATAGCAAAGGATCAAGAAGAACCACCCTCACCTAGGTTGTTTCACCAACATAGATAGGCGGAGGAATATTCTGAGAAGCAAAAAGCTTCGCGTACATGCCAAGAAGAAGCCAATGGATCGCTGGTTTCCTGTGGTTGGTGCTTCATCTTCTCAACCAAGCCAGAATAAGACACGTAAATGTATTATTTTAACCTTCCATTGCACCATGTCATTTTATTTCCTTCGCATGCATGGCGCCTCTGTTTTTTATTCATTCAATCCTCTTATGTAATATTAGTGTCATCTACCACCATTGAGTTGGGAAAAGGTTTTAGTGAAGAATGTTGAAATCCTTAAGTGAGAACTTAAAATAGTGAATGTAGATCATTTGAGGATTGAACCACTATAAATTCTTGTGTTTTATTTCGTGCTTTTTTGCTTGAATTTCTTTACTACACTTATTGTTTTTTTACCTTAAATGCTATATTATTTTTGCTAAAATCAATGGGCTATTTATGAACTTTTGCATTCTGATTTAAATTTGTCTTTAATATCCCAACTACCTATCTTTATTTCACATCATTTTGTGCTAACTTAAAAAACTCATGGCCGCATTCGAAAAATTGCAAAGCCCTCTTGAAGTTACGAAGTATTTCTGCTATTAAGTTCGAAAGTTTTTTTTAGGACTAAAATTTTTAATCTATACTTGTTTGCCAAAAACTTTATTCACCATCTCTAAGGTTTTTCAATTGGTATCAGAGCATTGGTCTACATTATCTCTGGCCTAACAGCCGTGTAGTAAAGATCCATATGGCAAACATATCTGCTCTACCTTACATTGATGGGTCTTCCACAAATAGACCTCATTTGTTTAATAGAAGCAATTATACATTCTGAAAAAATAGAATGGAGATTTATGTTTACTCAATCAATTTTGAGCTATGGAATCTGATTGTGAATGGACCATTTGTTCCATCAAAGTTTGTTAGAGGTAGAAAAGTGCCTAAACAGAGCGATGAATATGACAACGATGATATTTAAAAAATGATACTGAATTTTCAGGGAATGAATATATTTTGTTGTGCTCTTAATGCTAATAAATATAACTGGGTTAGTGACTGTAATTCAGCTCACGAAATGTGGAGACTGAAGGCACGGGAAGCGGGAAAACACAGGGCACGCAGTGGAAGCGAACATAAAAAAAAAAAAAAAAAAATTAGAAAAACACAACAGGGGGTTCCAGGACAGGACCGGCGCCGGTTGCACCTTGTCCAATTCCTGAGGTTTTAAAATTTTTACCTCTCCTTCTGGTTCTCAAAGGTGGCGGGACCGGAACGTGCGCAACCAGGGTAGGTATGCTGGTAGAAGCCTCTGGCGTGATTCTTGCAAGCCTCCTACTCCTCCTTTGCATGTATGTGAACGCTGAACTCTCGGTCTTCCAGTATATGTCCTGCCTAATTACCGTTTGGTGAACAACTAACAGGTTAGGGAATTTTTTTGGAGAAAGAGAGAGAGAGAGAGACGTCTGGCCTTTCACATAGAAGAAGCCGTCTCAGAGAGTGTGTGTTCTGTAACCACGACGTTTTTTTCCAATCCTGCTGTTTAACCTAAATAAAACATTAGGTTAAACTGAACTGGGCCATTGGACTCTTAGTTTAAGCTTTTGGACATAATTAATTATTCTAATTAGAACTAACCTAATAGCCCAATTAATAATTAATTTTTCAGCCCAAATAAACTAGTTCAATTAATAAGTCTATATTAGTTTAGTCCCAGGTTAATCTTTAATTATTCAAACTGGGCCAAATCCCTGAATAATTAATTAACCCACTAAATTAATTTAATTAATTCTCTCTCTCCATGGACATTTTTTTTATTCTAACCCAATAATTAAATCATGCTACTTAAATAAAATAAATTTTATTTAATTTAAGACCAATTTCTTAGCCCGTATTTAATTAGGACTCACGGTCTATACTAGGGACCAAAAGACATACCGCCTTGGCTACTAAAATGACCAAAATACCATTGCCATATAAATAGCTGTATTTTGCATTTTAAATATTTATTGATATCACCATAAGGAAATATTAACCCCAAAGACAGTGCTGCATTAGCAAAGTCTTGACCTACAGGTGTAATGACTAAAATACCCCTCTATACATCGTCGTACATTCAAAGAGGAAGAAGTGTACTAACACCTCTCTAAATGACATCTATCATCCTTAGGCCTCTAGTCCAATAATCCACGACTTCCTGGATTGTTTTCGCTTTTTAAGGGAGTTACCCTAAAGTAAACATCCAAGTCATATTTCCCAGGGCCCTGGATATTTAGATCATTCAGACAACCACAAGGGGCGATATAGTATAGAAACCATCTTGTACAAGTTTTTCTTAATTAACTAATCACACATACCCAACATGCAAGTATATTGGCCATACGATAGAACCTCAACTATAGCATATCAAAGCATATGCTTCCAACTTTGTCAGATCACCAACTCATACTCAAGTCGTAGAGTACTAGTCCACGTTATAGCGGTAGTAGTTTAGGTTTCTACCATATAGTACTTTTACAAACCACTACTACAGGTCATATTCTACACATTTGAAATACACGTATGTCATGAAGTGAGTGGACTACTTACTGGCTAAAGGTAAGCCATTCCCTATTTAGAATTCACAACATAATAACCTAGACATGATGAGATTCTCATTCTCATCAATCAGTTAAGAACAAATGTTTATGTGTTAAGTAACTCGTGATCTATACCTTACTATAAAAGACCTCCATTCACATGGACCACTTACTTAAACACAATGGGTCTTTTTCAAACGTAATTATGCATAAATAAAATTGTAAATTCACAAATAATTTCTGAAAATAAGTTCTTTTATTAAAACATTTGATTTTTTTACATCAGAAACCTAGTCTAAGAGGGCATACATCCCAACAATCTCCCACTTGCACTCTAAGATTAAGTAAGTCCGTATGTGCCCACCCCTATGGCGTCTAAGTATCTCTTGAAGACTCTCTTAGCCAAAGGCTTGGTGAATTGATCTACTAGATTGTTCTCAGAGGTAATCTGTTCCATCACGACTTCCCGTCTCTGGATGAAATTCCGGATCAGGTGGTACTTCCTCTCGATATGCTTCCCCTTCTTGTGGTTCCTAGGTTCTTTTGATTGTGATACTACTCTAGTATTGTCGCAATACATCACAATCAGCCTGTCCATGTGTGGCATGACTCCAAGTTCTGAAAGGAACTTCCAGAGCTAAGCTGCTTCCTTGGATGCCTCTGAAGCTACCACATACTCAGTTTTCATGGTTGAGTCAGCAATGCAAGATTGCTTGATACTCCTCCATGAAATAGCTCCTCTAAACAAGGTGAAGATATATCCACTAGTGAATTTTCTCTCATCCTTATCCACCTCGAAGTCTGAGTCTGTGTATCCTGTAAGAACTAGCCATCAGCTCTGTAAACCAGCATATAATCTCTCGTTTCCTTGAAGTACTTGAGTATATGCTTTGCAGCTTGCCAATGAACCTCCACAGGGTTTAACTGATATCTGCTAACCAAGCCTACGGCAAAGCTGATATCTGCTAACCAAGCCTACGGCAAAGCAGATATCTGACCTAGTACACAGCATGGCGTACATGAAACTTCCCACAGCCGAAGCGTAGGGAATCCTACTCATTCTGTCTTTTTCTTCTTGAGACTTAAGACAGTCCCTTGAAGAAAATGACAACCCATGTCTGTAAGGAATTAGAGCTCCCTTGCATGAGTCCATGTTGTACCTGGCCAGCATCTTGTCAATGTATGCCGCTTGGGATAATCCTAACATTCTCTACTTCCTATTTCTAAGAAGTCTAATTCCGAGAATATAGTTGGCTTCTCCCAAGTCTTTCATATTGAATTGACTAGACAGCCAGACCTTTGTAGATGACAATGACCCTATATCATTTCCAATGAGTAGAATGTCAGCTACATACAAGACAAGAAAAACCACATTAATACCTTCAAGTTTCCTGTACACGCATGGTTCATCCTCGTTTTGAACAAAACCATAAGACTTTACGATGGCAAGGAGGATAATGACATACGATGGCAAAGAGGATATGGATGGACTTAAGTATGGCTACCGGGGAAAAGGTTTCCTCATAGTCGATTCCCTCTTTCTGAGTATACCCTTTCGCCACAAGCCTAACTTTGAAGGTTTCTACCTTCTCATCTACTCCCCTCTTTCTCTTGTATACCCACTTATACTTGATAGGTTTTATCCCTTTAGGTGAAGCTACAAGATCCCAAACCTGATTGAGATATATAGACTCAATCTCGGCTTTCATTGCTTCATGCCACAGAGTTACATCGGCATCAACAATAGCCTCCTCGTATCTAGTGGGGTCTTGTTCCTGATGGTCGGAGACCAGCTCGAAAGCTTCTCCAGTCCATCTCTCTGGAACACTAGACACTCTTCCACTACACCGAGGCTTCATTTGTACAAGCTCTTGAGGTTGTGCCTCTTCTTGTTCCACAATCGAGTAGAAGAAGTTGCTTTCGAAGATAACTTCTCCTCCAATTCCAACCTAGTTGAACCTTTCGTGGAAGTATTTTGATTATCCTCTAAGTATCTAGCATTGGTACTAACCAGTACCTTCTGCTCCTTAGGATGATAAAAGTAATCACCCTTTGTCCCTTTTGGGTACCAAATAAAATAGCATAATTCTGATCTTGGTTCCAACTTGTCTCCCTTGACCAGTACATAAGTTAGACAATCCCATATCCTAAAATGATTCAGACTTGGCTTACGCCCAGTCCATATCTCATAGGGAGTCCTAAGTATTGACTTGGAAGGTACCAAGTTGAGAATATATGTCGCTATTTACAGGGCATATCCTCAAAAAGACACTGGAAGAGTAGCATAAGATATCATGCTTCGGACCATTTCCATCAATGTCATGTTCCTTCTCTCAGCTACTCTGTTTTGCTGGGGTGTCCCCGGCGCAGAAAGTTGGGATACTATCACATGATGTACCATGTAGTCCTTGAATTCACTAAGGAGGTACTCTCCACCACGATCGGATCGTAAGGTCTTGATCAATTTACCTGTCCGACGCTCCATTTCAGCCTTAAACTCTTTGAACTTATCAAAAGAGTCAGAGTTGCGTCTCATCAGGTAAACGTAACCAAACCTTGTACAATCATTCGTGAAAGTGATGAAGTACTCAAAACCTCCTCTAGCTGGTGTAGACAGGGGACCTATCACATCAGTATGAATCAGATTCAATACGTCCTTGGCTCTATCCACCTTAGGGGCAAATGACCTTTTGGTCATCTTTCTCATCAAGCAGGACTCACACTGAGGCCAATTTTCTAATCTCAATGAGCCCAATGGCCCATCACGGATCAACCTCTGAATCCTGGTTGAGTTGATATGTCCCAACCTTAGATGCCAAAGATAAGAGTCATTGACATTGGTCTTTCTCTTCCTTGTTAAAGGTTCAGATCGAGCATTATTTAATTGATTGTTAATATGGTTTAAGAAAAATAGATTCCCATACATGTGCCCAATACATAAAATTTCTCCATCTCTACTAAGAGAAATTCCAAAATGGAAAGATACAGAATATCCTTGATTTATTAGTTTCGCAACCGAAATCAAATTTTGTCTAAATCCAGGTACTTATAAAATATCTTTAAAAACCACTATTCTATTACAATCAAATACAAGATCCAGCTCTTCCACTGCAAGGGCCCAAACTTGTGCTCCATTTCCCACACGTAGTCCATGTTCACCATTCTGGAGTCTTCTAATCTTTCTAAACCCCTGCAAGGAGTTACATATATGATCAATGGCTCCTGAATTAACAATCCAAGTGGAAGTTGATCCAACCATTGATATAGACTCTAGATAGAAAACATTACCTGTAGGGTTTTTCTTGGCTTGAAGATCTGGACACTCTTTTTTCCAATGTCCCTTCAGTCCACACTTGAAGCACTTGCCCTTGGGTTTGTCTTTGGGCTGGGTCTTGGGCTAGACCGCTGCATTCCCCTTCTTCTTCTTGAACTTTCTGGGCTTGGACCCAATTCTAGAAGATGAAGCCTTAGCAATCATAGCCTTAGATTGTGGCTTCATGGCTTTCTCCACTATCTGGAGCTCCTTCATCAACTCAGTCAAACCCATGTTCAACTTGTTTATGTTATAGTTCAACTTAAATTGAGTAAAAGAACCCGGTAAAGATTCGAGAACCATGTCCATTTGGCTCTCAGGGTCAATGACAGCCCCTAAGATTTCTGTCTCCTTAAAAGCAGCAATCATCTTAAGCATATGCTCTCTGACTGTTGCTCCCTCAACCATCTTAGTGTTAATGATGGTTCGAAGAGCCTCTTGCCTTGCAGGTCGGCTCTTATCCGCAAACATCGTGGCTAATGATTGGGTTATGTCATACGCAGTGGTCATGTACTCATGTTTGGATTGGAGCACATTAGACATGGAGGTCAACATGTAACAACGAGCCATCTCGTCGGCCTTCTTCCATGCCTTCTCAACCTCACGCTCCTCGGCGGTGGAATCCTCCCCGATAATAGGGCAGGTTTCGTAAAGGACATACTTATACTCTTTCACTGTGAGTATTATGTCTAGGTTCCTTTTTCAGTCCACATAGTTTAGTCTCGTTAGCTTATTCTCTCGGAGAATAACACCAAATGGACTAAAAGAACCTCCCACCATTTCTGAAAAATCGAAAAATAAAAAAAAAAGATTTAGTTTGTGAAAACAAAACAAATATGTACACTTTATCCTTATTATCAAAACTGATAATAATCAATTTGGCTCTTAGGAAAATTGACATAGCTACTTGAAAAGATTAACAGTTTCCTAAGTTAAGTATGTTAACCACCACAATTAATTTCCTATCTAGGTAATGATCTAGAAGATAACTCCATCGAGGGGATGACCGTTTTCTCTCATTTCCTATGGACATACCTCGCACTATGACCTCCAACGAGGGGCTGACCGATCATAATACGTGCCCCGGGTTATTAATTACATCCATCTATTAGATTTAGATCCTTGTGGTATCCCCATCCTATATGAGTTCACTCCTAGGGTAACGCAAGGGGACTCACGATCTCTAATGAGGATCGTGATGGAAGCCGTAGGGCCGTTGGAACCCCACTCCCACTTAGTCTTTTAAAATAAGAGTTTTCTAAAAAATATCCTTTTGAAAATTTCCATTAAGTTTTCCTTTAACTCAAAAATAAAATGTCTAAGTCCATAAAAATCCCAATGTCAAGGTTTATATCCTTTGAGAAATTTTTCCATGGAATAATTTTATTTAAGTTAAAAACTTAATAATTTCAAAAATTTTCCAATTAAAACTTTCTAGAGACTTTGGTCTCAAGTTTATTTGACAAAATAAATTTTCTTGTGCCAAACTAAAACAAAATGGCTTTCTATTTTAACCTTATAAAAATATCTAAATCTAATATATTTTCTATGTCAATGATTAAATCTTTTGAGAAAATATCTAAGGATTAATTTTTGTTCAAGCGAAAATAATCATTTAATTTGTAGAAATATGTTTTCCTTGTGAAAAACATTCCCAAAGACTTTGGTCCTTAAGAAAACGTGCAAATAGGTACCAAAAATACATAGCATGCTAGAAAACAGTAGACGTTTTCATACTCTTCTATTTTTTAAACATAAGTGCCCAGATAATAGAATTAAACACATTAATTAATTAATGGTCTTATTTAATCCTAAAATCCCTTACTAATATTTTTCATATAAAAATATTCCTTAAATATTAACTATTGCAAAATATTAACTTCACCTAGTATGGACCCCAAAACCAGATGGTGTGTCTTTTGGTAGCCAAGGCGGTGTGTCTTTTAGTCCCTAGTATAGACCGTGAGTCCTAATTAAATACGAGCTAAGGAATTGATCTTAAATTAAATAGAATTTATTTTATTTATATAGCCTGATTTAATTTTTGTGCTAGAATAAAATAATGGTCCATGGAGAAAGAATTAATTAAATTAGTTTGGTGAGTTAATTAATTATTCAGGGTTTTGGCTCAATTTGAATAATTAGGGATTAACTTGGGACTAAACTAATATAGGTTTATTTATTGGACTAGTTTATTTTGGCTGAAAAAATTAATTATTTGTTGGGCCATTAAATTGGTTCTATTTAAAATAATTAATTAAGCTCAAAAGGCTAAACTAAGAGTCCAATGACCCAATCCAATTTAACCTAGAGTTTTATTTAGGTTAAACAGGAGGATTGGAAATAACGTGGTTTTGATCACTACCTCTTCTCTATGAAAAAAGAGGACGTCTCTCTCTCTCTCTCTCTCTCCAAAAAAAATTTCCTTAGTTTGTGAGTTGTTTACCAAACGGAATTAAGCAGGGCATATACTGAAAGATCAAGAGTTTGGCGTTCACCTACATGCAAAGACGGAGTAGGAGACTTGCAGAAACCGCACCAGAGGTTTCCACCAGCGTACCTATCCCGGTTGTAGACATTTCGATCCAACCAATTCTAAGAACGAGGAAAAGAGGTATTTTTTTTTAAACCTTGGAATCCGTACAAAGCACGACCAGCGCCGGCTAGGGCTGCTGAAGCCAGCGCTGGCCCTGTTCGGAGTTCCCTATTCTTCAGTTTTTTTCAATTTTTTTGTATTCGCTTCCGCTGCGTTCCCTGTGGTTTTCGTTTTTCATGCCTTAATTGGTATCAGAGCATTAAGGTTTGTGAAAATATAGGAAACATGCATCTAGATGAATAAAACTGGATATGTATGTGTGATTAAACTGTGATTCTTCGCTATTTTGGTATGGATAAATTCTCTATGAAACATCGCGGTGGAGCTATTGGAGATTTGTAATTTACTATTTTTCTTAATAAATCGTGTAAGCCCAATATTTATGGGTATAGGCGATTGTTGGTTTTTTTTTTATTTTATTGTATTTAGATTGAAATCGAAGAGCCAATGGTACCAGAAGTTGAGAAGAAAACAGAGGAAATTCGAAAAAAAAAAAACTGCAGGAAGAGCTGTCCAGACCAGAACCGGCACCGGCTAGGGTCTGGAATTCAGTCCGCGCACGGGTCATCTAAGGGTCCTGGTTCTATGCGGCGGGTGCAGTGGACCAAGAAGAATTTTTTTAATTTTTTCCTTGTAATTTTTCTTGTAATTTCTTTTGGTTTTGGGATCCATATCAGGCGAAGTTAATATCTTGCAATAGCTAATATTCAAGGAATATTTTTGCATGAAAATATTAGTAAGGGATTTTAGGATTAAACAAGATAATTAATTAATTAATTAATTAATTAATTAATGTGTTTAATTCTATTATCTGGGCACTTAGGTTTAAAAATAGAAGGGCATAAAAACATCTACTGTTTTCTAGCATGCTATTTATTTTTATGTATCTACGTGCACGTTTTCTCAAAGACCAAAGTCTTTGGAATGTTTTTGACAAGGAAAATATTTTTCTACAAATTAAATGGTTAATTTAATTTGAACAAAAATTAATCCTTAGATATTTTCTCAAAGGATTTAATCATTGACATAGAAAATATATTGGATTTAGATATTTTTATAAGTTAAAATAGAAATCCATTTTGTTTTAATTTTTTGGCACAAGAAAATTGTTTTGTCAAATAAACTTGAGACCAAAGTCTCTAAAAAGTTTTAATAGAAATTTTTTTGAAATCATTAAGTTTTTAACTTAAATAAAATTAGTCCATGGGAAAAACTCTCAAATGATATAAACCTTGACATAGAGATTTTTATGGACTTAGACATTTTATTTTTTGAGTTAAGGGAAAAACTTAATGGAAATTTTCAAAATGATATTTTTCAGAAAACCCTTATTTTAAAAGACTAAGTGAGAGAGGGGTTCCAACGGCCCCACGGCTTCCATCACGATTCTCATTAGAGATCGTAAGTCCCCTCACGTCAACTTGGGAGTGAACCCGTATAGGATGGGGATACCACAAGGATCTAGATTTAATGGAGGGATGTAATTAATAACTCGGGACAAGTACTATGATCAGTCAGCCCCTCGTTGGAGGTCATAGTGCGAGGAATGTTCATAGAAAATGAGAGGAAGCAGCCATCCCCTCGATGGAGTTATTTTCTAGATCATTACCTAAAAGGAAAATTAATTTGTGTTGGTTAATACACTTAGCTTAGGGAACTGTTAATCTTTTCAAGAAGCTATGTCAGTTTTCCTAAGAGCCAAACTGATTATTATCATTTTTGATAATAAGGATAAAGTGCACATATTTATTTTGTTTTCACAAACTGAATCATTTTCTTTTATTTTTTATTTTTCAGAAATGGTGGGAGGTTCATTTAGTTCATTGGCCATTATTCTCCGAGAGAATAAGTTAACGGGACCATACTATATGAACTGAAAGAGGAACCTGGATATAATACTCATAGCGGAAGAGTATAAGTATGTCTTTTATGAAACCTGCCCTGTTATCGGGGAGGGTTCCACCGCCGAGGAGCATGAGGCTGAAAAGGCATGGAAAAAGGCCAACGAGATGGCTCATTGTTACATGTTGGCCTCCATATCTAATGTGCTCTAGTCCAAACATGAGCACATGACCACTATGTATGATATAACTCAATTATTAGACACGATGTTCATGGATAAGAGCCGGCCCACAAGGCAAGAGGCTCTTCGAACTATTATAAACACTAAGATGGCTGAGGTGTATCAGTCAAAGAGCATGTGCTTAAGATGATTGCTGCTTTCGAGGAGACAGAAATCTTAGGGGCTGTCATTGACCCCAAGAGTCAAGTGGATATAGTTCTCGAATCTCTATCGGGTTCTTTTATTCAGTTCAAGTTAAATTACAACATGAACAAGTTAAACATGAGTTTAACTGAGTTAATGATAGAGCTCCAGAAGACAGAAAAGGTCATGAAGCCACAATCTAAGGTTGGGATTGCTAAGGCTTCATCTTCTAGAATTGGACCCAAGCCCAGAAAGTTCAAGAAGAAGAAGGGGAACGTAGTGGCCCAACCCAAGACCCAGCCCAAAGACAAACCCAAGGGCAAGTGCTTCAAATGTGGACTAAAGGGATACTGAAAAAATGAGTGTCCAGATCTTCAAGCTAAGAAAAATCCCATAGATAATGTTTTCTATCTAGAGTCCATATCAATGGTTGGATTAACTTCCACTTGGATTGTTGATTCAGGAGCCACTGATCACATCTGTAACTCCTTGCAGAGGTTTAGAAAGATTAGAAGACTCCAAAAGAGTGAACATGGACTACGTGTAAGAAATGGAGCACAAATTTGAGTCCTTGCAATAGGAGAGTTAGATCTTATTTTTTATTGTAATAGAATAGTGATTTTGAAAGATATTTTATATGTACCTAGATTTCAACAAAATTTGATTTCGGTTGCGAAACTAATAAATCAAGGATATTCTATATCTTTTCATTCTAGTATTTCTATCAGTAGAGATGGAGAAATTTTATGTACTGGGCACATGTATGGGAATCTATTTTTCTTAAACCTTATTAACAATCAATTAAATAACACTCAATCTGAACCTTTAACAAGGAAGAGAAAGACCAATGTCATTGACTCTTATTTTTGGCATCTAAGGTTGGGTCATATAAACTTAACTAGGATTCAGAGGTTAATCCATAATGAGCCTTTGAACTCGTTGAAATTAGAAAATTGGCCTCAGTGTGAGTCTTGCCTGATGGGAAAGATGACCAAAAGGTCATTTACCCCTAAGACGAATAGAGCCAAGGAGGTATTGAGTCTTATTCACACTGATGTGTGTGGTCCCTTGTCTACACCATCTAGAGGGGGTTTTGAGTACTTCATCACTTTCACGGATGATTGTACAAGGTTTGGTTACATTTACCTGATGAGATGCAAGTCTGACTCTTTTGACAAGTTCAAGGAGTTTAAGGCTGAGGTGGAGCGTCGGACAGGTAAATTGATCAAAACCTTATGATTGGATCGTGGTGGAGAGTATCTCCTGGGTGAATTCAAGGACTACATGGTGCATTATGAGATAGTATCCCAACTCTTTGCACCAAGGACATCCCAACAGAACAGAGTAGCCGAGAGAAGGAACAGGACATTAATGAAAATGATCCGAAGCATGATGCCTCATGCTACTCTTCTAGTGTCTTTTTGGGGATATGCCCTGGAAACAGCAGCATATATTCTGAACTTGATGTCTTTCAAATTAGTACCTAGGACTTCCTATAAGATGTGGACTGGGCGTAAGCCAAGTCTAAATCATCTCAGGATATGGGGTTGTCCAACTTATATACTGGTCAAGGGAGATAAGTTGGAACCAATATCAGAATTATACTATTTTGTTAGGTATCCAAAAAGGACAAAGGGTGGTTACTTTTATCATCCTAAGGAGCAGAAAGTACTGGTTAGTACCAATCTAGATACTTAGAGGATGATTAGAGTGCTTCCACGAAAGGTTCAACTAGGTTGAAACTGGAGGAGAAGTTATCTTCAGAAGTAACTTCTGCTAACCCGATTGTGGAACGATAAGAGGCACAGCCTCAAGAGCCTGTACAATTAGAGCCTCGTCGTAGTGGAAGAATGTCTAGGGTTCCAGAGAGATGGATTGGAGAAGCTTTCGAGTTAGTCTCTGACCATCAGGAATAAGACCCCACTAGATATGAAAAGGCTATTACTGATACCGATGCAAATCTATGACATGAAGCAATGAAAATCGAGATTGAGTCTATGTACCTCAATCAGGTTTGGGATCTTGTAGCTTCATCTGAAGGGATAAAACCCATTGGGTATAAGTGAGTATACAAGAGAAAGAGGAGAGTAGATGGGAAGGTGGAAACCTTCAAAGTTAGGCTTGTGGCGAAATGATATACTTAGAAAGAGGGAATCGATTATAAGGAAACCTTTTCCCCAGTAGCTATGTTTAAGTCCATCCATATCCTCCTTGCCATCGTATGTTATTATGACTATGAAACATGGCAAATGGATGTCAACACTAAATGCCATCTTAGCGAAGACATCTATATGTCCTAACCGGAAGGCTTTATTGCTGAAGGCAAAAAATATATGGTTTGCAAGTTTAAGAAATCCATTTATGGACTTAAGTAGGCATCGAGAGTATGGAATATTCGTTTTGATGAGACTGTAAAGTTCTATGGATTTATTCAAAATGAGGATGAACCGTGCGTGTATAGGAAACTTGAAGGCATTAATGTGGTTTTTCTTATCTTGTATGTGGATGACATTCTACTCATTGGAAATGATGTAGGGTCATTGTCATCTACAATGGTTTGGCTGTCTAGTTAATTTAGTATGAAGGACTTGGGAGAAGCCAGCTACATTCTCGGGATTAGACTTCTTAGAAATAGGAAGTAGAGAATGTTAGGATTATCCCAAGCAGCATACATTGATAAGATGTTGGTCAGGTATAGCATGAACTTATGCAAGGGAACTCTAATTCCTTACAAACATGGGTTGTTATTTTCTTCAAGGGGCTGTCCTAAGTCTCAAGAAGAAAATGACAGAATGAATAGGATTCCCTACACTTTGGTTGTGAGAATTCTCATGTATGTCATGCTGTGTATTGGGCCAGATATCTGCTTTATCGTATGCTTGGTTAGTAGATATTAGTCGAACCCTAGGGAGGTTCATTGGCAAGCAGTAAAGCATATTCTCAAGTACCTCAAGGGAACGAGAGATTACATGCTGGTTTACAGGGTTGATGACTTAGTTCCTACAAGATACACTGACTCAAACTTTCAGGCGGATAAAGATAGAAAAAATTCACTAGTGGATATGTCTTCACCTTGTCTAGAGGAGCAATTTCATGGAGGAGTATCATGCAATCTTGCATTGCTGACTCAACCATGAAAGCTGAGTATGTGGCAGTTTCGGAGGCATCCAAGAAAGCAGTCTGGCTCCAGAAGTTCCTTTCAGAACTTGGAGTCGTGTTACACATGGACAGGCCGATTGTGATGTATTGCGACAACACTGGAGCAGTATCACAATCTAAAGAACCCAGGAACCACAAAAAAGGGAAGCACATCGAGAGGAACACTACCCGATCCGAGATTTCATCCAGAGACGGAAAGTCGTGGTGGAACAGATTGCCTCCAAGAACAATCTAGCTAATCCTATACCAAGCCTTTGATTGAAAGAGTCTTCAAGAGACATTTAGACGTCATAAGGGTGGGCATCTACGGACTTACATAGTCTTAGAGTGCAAGTGGGAGATTGTTGGGAAATATGCCCTCTTAGACTAAGTTTTTGATATAAAAATCGAATGTTTTAATAAAAGAATTTATTTTCAAAAATTGTTTGTGAATTTATATTTTATTTGTGCACAATTACGTTTGGAAAAGACCCATTCTGCTTAAGTAAGTGGTCCATGTGAATGGATATCTTTCACAGTAAGGTATGGATCACGGGTTACTTAATACATAAACATTCATTCTTAACCGATTGATGAGAATGGGAATCTCATCATGTTTAGGTTTTTATGTTGTGAATTTCAAATGGAGAATGGCTTACCTTTAGCCAGTGAGTAGTCCACTCACTTCATAACATAAGCGTATTTCGAATACGTAGAACATGACCTGTAGTAGTGGTTTCTAAAAGCACTATATGGAATAAATCTAGACTACTACCGCTACAGCGTGGACTAGTACTCTACGACTTGAGCATGAGTTGGTGGTCTGACGAAGCTGGAAGAATATACTTTGATATGCTATAGTTGAGGTTCAATTTTAAGGCTAATATACTTGCATGTTGGGTATGTGTGACTAGTTAGTTAAGACAGACTTGTACAAGATAGTTTCTATACTATATCGCCCATTGTGGTTGTCTGAATGATCTAAATATCCAGGGCCCTAAGAAACATGACTTGGATGTTTACTTTAGGGTAGCTCCCTTGGAAAGTGGAAACAATCCAGGAAGTCGTGGTTCATTGGACTAGAAGCTTAAGGATGGTAGATGTCATTTAGAGAGGTATTAGTACACTTGTATGGCGATGTATAAAGGGGTATTTTAGTCATTACACCTGTAGGTCAGAGACTTTGCTAACGCATCATTGTCCTTGGGGTCAATATTTTCTTATGGTGATATTTGGAAATATTTAAAATGTAAAATACAGCTATTTATATAGCAAGGGTATTTTGGTCATTTTAGTAGCCAATGCAGTGTGTCTTTTGGTCCCCAATATAGACCGTGAGTCCTAATTAAATACGGACTAAGTAATTGATCTTAAATTAAATTAAATTTATTTTATTTAAGTAGCCTGATTTAATTCTTGGGCTAAAATAAAATAAAGGTGTATGGAGAGAGAATTAATTAAATTAGTTTAGTGGGTTAATTAATTATTCGGGGCTTTGACCCAATTTGAATAATTAGGGATTAACTTGGGACTAAACTAATATAAGCTTATTTATTGGACTAGTTTATTTGGGTTGAAAAAATTAATTATTTGTTGGGTCATTAAGTTGGTTCTAATTAGAATAATTAATTAAGCCTAAAAGGCTAAATTAAGAGTCCAATAGCCCAGTCCAGTTTAACTTAGGATTTTATTTAGATTAAATAGGAAGATTGGAAATAACGTGGTTTTGATCACTGCCTCTTCTCTATGAAAAAAGAGGACGTCTCTCTCTCTCTCTCCCCAAAAAAAATTTCTTAGTTTGTGAGTTGTTCACCAAACGTAATTACGCAGGTCATATACTAGAAGATCGAGAGTCTGGCGTTCACCTACATGTAAAGACGGAGTAGGAGACTTGTAGGAATCGCACCAGAGGTTTTCACCAGCGTACCTACCCTGGTTGCACACATTCTGATCCAGTCAATTCTAAAAACGAGGAAAAAATGTATTTTTTTTAAACCTCAGAATCCGTATAGAGCACGACCGGCGCTGGCCCTGTTTGGAGTTCCCTGTTCTTCAATTTTTTCCAATTTTTTTGTATTCGCTTCCGCTGCGTGCCCTGTGTTTTCCATTTTTCATGCCTTCAATCTCTTCTCTTTAAAATTTTTTTTCACCCCGCACATACTCAAGAGGTTTTAGATCCACATTTCTTCAATCCAAAATAGTAATCTAAAAATGACCTTTTAAAAGGCTAACTTCTATCTCATTTTACTCCAGTTTGAATGCACGTTTTAGAGGTCCAAAATATTGAAATACAGTCTTATTTTCAAATGCACTTTATAGCTAGCATCTCGTTAACCTTTGTTCATATATGCACATACTTAGGAGGAGCATTACATCTTATGATTTATCTTCTACACTCCTTTATGTACATATCTTTACAACTCTTTTGTATGACCTTTGTGCAGCTATTTCCTTCTGAAATAGTCGATTGATGGAAGGAAGGAAGATAAGGAGTTAGGTTGGACCATAGGCTTATTGAGCCATGTTTGTGAGTACATGCTTAAATTCTCTTATCTTAATCTCATAAGCACTCATTGAGTCCTATAATAAGAGAATGCATTTCAGTCAAAAATATTCTTATATTTTCTCTCGGTCTAACATGTTTGTACTATATATATCATTGATTTCATGTCACAATCCCATCAAGTTTATCATTACTCAAAAAGAAGGAGATTATTAGCTCTAAGGGCATTTTCCTGTGTTTTGACTTATAATAAACATTAATGAGGACTAACTTGTACGACTTATATGTGATAAGACATGTTTAACCTCAGTTATTTTAAGGCATGCAAATGAGGCTACTAAGCAGCTCTTGAGCAATGGAATTCAAGTCAAGTATAACTTCAACTTAAGAGCTCACAAATCGTGAAGTCTTTGTGAAAGAACTATAGATTAGAAATCATTGTTAAGGTATTACTTGTAAAATTTCTCTGTCTCTTTGCCTTAGGTTCAATTTATTTTTATCTTGAAGCACGAAAATAATATGATTTCAAAGAATAGGTCTTCAAATATTTGGATTGAGTAGTTTGAATAGACCTCTGAATCCAAAACTTCATCCAATACACTGTAACATTTTCAAAATGATTCTGCCTAAAAAAGTAACATTTTGGACTCACCTTTTGGATAGACATCCTTCCACTTTGTGAATCTAAAATCCTGACAGAAAGTAACTAGCTGTTGGAATTTTGGGTTTGGCTCCTATAAAAGCTTTCAAAACTCGATTTTGAAGCAGATTTTGTGCTATCTTTCTCAGAGACACTGTTACACTTTAGAATACAAAAATCTCCCTTTTCATTTGTGCTTCAAAAATGAAATAGAATTGTTCCAAAGGTAAAAGGTGTTGGTGTTCATTTGTTTACATTCTACTCAAATCTGTAAGCTATTTTTGTAATCTCTCTTTAAATCTGTTTTGTATCAAGGTTAAGGAGATAAAACCCAGTTGGAGTGAGCCTTGATTGTTGTGATTAAAGAGATTGGATGTAAAAGTAAATGCGGTGATCCTCTTGTGTAAGATTGGTATCATCTACCACCATTGAGTTGGGAAAATGTTTTAGTAAAAAGTGTTGAAATCCTTAAGTGAGAACTTAAGGTAGTGGATGTAGATCATTTGAGGATCAAACCACTATGAATTCCTAAGTTTTATTTCGTACTTTTTTACTTAAATTTCTTCACTATACTCTCACTGTTTTTTATCTTAAAAGTTGTATTATTTTTGCTAAAATCAATGGGCTATTAATGAACTTTTGCATTCTAATTTAAACCTGTCTTTAATATCCCAACTATCCATCTTTATTTCATATCATTTTATGCTAATTTAAAAGACTCCTGGCCGCATTCTTGAAATCGCAAAGCCCTCCTGAAGTTATGAAGCATTTCTGCTATTAAGTTCGAAAGTTTTTTTTGGGACCAAAATTTTTAATCTACACTTGTTTGTCAAAAACCTTATTCACCTCCCCTCTAAGGTTTTTCACAAGTTCTAAAAGGAACTTTTGGAGCCAGACTACTTTCTTGAATGCCTCCGAAATCGCCACATACTCAACTTCCATGATTAAGTCAGTAATGCAAGATTGCTTAATACTCCTCCATTAAATAGCCCCTCCAGACAAGGTGAAGACATATCCACTAGTGAATTTTCTCTCATCCTTATCCGTTTGGAAGTCTTATTCTGTGTATCCTATAAAAACCAAGTTATCAGTCCTGTAAATCAGTATATAATCCCTCGTTCCCTTAAAGTACTTGAGAGTATGCTTTATAGCTCATATGGGTCATCGCTAAATTGCCTTCCTAGTCTGTTTAATTGTCAGATTTTAGGAATACTGAATCTGTCAAATTGTAGAGGAGGCAGCGACTAGTGGAATTTGTGACAGTAAAACCACTCTCGGTGACTCACATTAGGACAACTTGTTAGAGAAAAAAAAAAGGAGGAAGGAAAGAAAGAAAGAAAAAGAAAAATAAAGAGAAAAATAATTTTTTTGAAAATGAAATGTTTTAATAAAAATCAGAAATGACATAAATGGTATTAAAAATAATACGTATTGATCACATAATTGATAAATTGAAAGTATAATATTGGTCAACTGACAAAAGAGTAACATTTAGACAATTTGATAATTTAAAGGTAAATGTAAATCTTTTAATAATTAAAAAGAAAAGGTTGAATTTTTGGATAATTTGAATGCTAGCGGAATTATTTGTCTTTCATTCATAAATTACAGTAACCTTATTATAAAATTTGGGTAGTGTTAGAATAAAATCTACACACTACACACTAAAAAACCTCTAACTATTTTTTACACAAGAATTTCTTCAAACTTCTCTCTTTCTTTTTCTCACAGTTTTCTCATAATTCTTTCACAAAATAATGGTATCTTACAAGCTTAGAGAATAACTCTATTTATAGAGCTCTTAATTAGTGGAATACATCATCTTCCGCTAATCTTAATTAGTGGTGTCTCCACTAAATGATGGACATCCATAAAAATCCATAATTAGTGGAGTTTTCACTAATTAGTAGAGCTTCCACTAATTCCCTAATAATTCACATAAATCCATAATTAGTAGAGCTTCCACTAATTCACAATATATCATAACACTCTCCCTTGGATGTTCATCCATTACATAAAGAATATGCCTCGTTAAAACCTTACTAGATAAAAATCCAGTGGGAAAAAAAATCTAGTGAAGGAAAAAGAGTACACTATTATATATGTCTATTTATTACTTCCCCTGATGAGATGATTCCTTTAAATTTTTAAACTGACGCATATCGATTTTATATCTCAATTTCTCAAATATTACAATCAATAAAGTCTTCGTGAAAATATCTGCGAGGTTGTCACATGACCGAATTTGTAGCACGTCAATTTTACCTTTCTTCTGAAGTTCATGAGTAAAGAAGAATTTTGGTAAAATATGTTTTGTCTGATCTCCTTTAATATTTCTTCCTTGTAATTGAGTTATGCAAGCTGCATTGTCTTCATAAAGAGGAGTTGGAATACCTTTTATCGATGATAATTCACAACTTTCTCGAATATAATAAATCATGGATTTTAGCCATACACATTCTCGACTTGCTTTATGAATGGCTATAATTTCAGCATGATTTGAAGAAGTAGCTGCTATAGACTGATTTGTAAAACACCATGATATAATAGTATTTCCACATGTAACTAGATAACCTGTTTGATAACGTGCTTTATATGGATCAGATAAATAACCAGCATCTGCATAACCTATCAATGTTGAGCTGGCTTTATTTGAATAAAATAATCCGAGATCAATTGTACCTTGGAGATATCGAATGACTTGTTTAATTCCAATCCAATGTCGTCGAGTTGGTGAAGAACTAAATCTTGCTAATAAATTGATAGCAAAAACAATATCAGGTCGTGTATTATTAGCAAGATACATTAATGCACCAATTGTACTGATATATGGTACTTTAGGACCAAGGAGTTCTTTATCATCTTCTTGAGGTCGGAAAGGATCTTTATTCACATTTAATGACTGGACGATCATTGGAATACTCAATGGATATGCTTTGTCCATGTAAAATCTTTTGAGAACTTTTGCTGTATATGTTGATTGATGAATAAATGTTCCACTTTTCCAGATGTTCAATTTGTAAACTAAGGCAAAATTTGGTTTTACCAAAATCCTTGATTTCGAATTTTCTTTTTAAATAATCCATTATTTCTTGGAACTCTTCAGAAGTTCTAATAAGATTAATATCATCAATATATATAGCTAATATCATAAATTTAGAACCAGTTTTCTTAATAAAAACACATGGACATACCTGGTCATTTTTAAATTCCGTTTTTAATAAATATTCACTAAAACGAGTGAACCACATGCGCCCAGATTGTTTCAGGCCATATAATGATTTCTGCAACTTGATGGAGTAATTTTCACGAGGATAATGTTTATATGCTTCAGGCATATGAAATCCTTCGGGGATTTTCATGTAAACATCATTTTCTAAATTTTCATATAAGAAAGCAGTGACAACATCTAATAGGCGCATATCTATCTTTTCATGTACTATCAAACTGATAAGATATCGGAGTGTAATAGTATCAACAATAAGAGAATAAGTTTTATCATAATCAATACCTGGTCTTTGTGAAAAACCTTGGGCTACTAATCGCACTTTATATCGTACGATTTCATTTTTTTCATTGCGTTTTCGCACAAATATCCATTTGTAGTCAATAGGTTTTACACCTTCTAGTGTTTGGACTGCAGGTCCGAAGACTTCACGTTTTATCAGTGCATTTAACTCCGATTGAATCGCATCTTTCCATTGCAACCAATCTTTTATATGCCGACATTCATCAATTGATATTGGTTCAGGATCATCATTATCCTGTATAACATTAAGAGATATATTGTATGCAAATATATTATCAATAACAGTTTCTATCCGATTCCAACTTCTACCAGAAGTGGTATAATTGATAGAAATTTCAGTGTTACTTTTATTAATTTATGGTTCTTTGTCAGCAGTTCTCTCCTGGTCTTTATCATTCTTTTCTTCAATATGATCTTCTGGATCATTTAATCATCTTTTCTTTCGAGGATTTTTATCTTTAGAACCAAGAGGTTGGCCACGCTTCTGGCGTACTTTTGACTCAACAACTATAGATATAATATTTTATTATGCTGGAACTTCAATTCGAATAAGAGCATTTATAGTTGGAATATGCGATTTTGTAACTCTTCTGGAGTCAACAAAAGCGTCTGGCATTTGATTTGCAATACTTTGCAAATGAATTATCTTTTGAACTTCAAGTTCACATGCGCTTGTACGCAGATCAAGATAATTTAATGATGTTGTCCAAGCAAGATCCTTTTTATGCTATTTTTGTTCTCCCCCTAATTTAGGGAATAATGATTCATCAAAATGATAATCAGCAAATCTTGCTGTGAATACATCTCCTGTCAGGGGTTCAACATACTTGATAATAGAGGGAGAATCATATCCAACGTATATCTCGTTTCTTTTTTGAGGACCCATCTTTGTACATTGGTTTGGTGTAATTGGAACATATACAGCACACCCAAAAATTTTTAAATAAGTAATATTTGGTTCTGAACCAAAAGTCAATTGCAAATGAGAGAATTTATGATAACTAATTGGCATTATACGTACAAGTGCTGCAGCATGTAAAATAGCATGTTCCCAGGCAGATGTTGAGAGATTTGTTTTCATTAATAATGGTCTAACAATTAATTGTAATCTTTTAATCAAAGATTCAGCAAGACCATTTTGTGTATAAACATGAGTTATAAGATGTTCAACATTAATCCCAATTGACATGCAATATGCATCAAAAGTATGTGATGAAAATTCACTAGCATTATCCAAACGGATATTTTTAATGTGATGGTCAAGAAATTGTACTCGTAATTTAATTATTTGAGCAAGTAATCTCGCAAACGCCAGGTTGCGAGTAGATAATAAACATACATGTTACCATCGGGATGATGCATCAATTAAGACCATAAAATATTTGAACGGTCCACATGGTGGATCAATAGGTTCACAAATATCTCTGTGAATCTATTCAAGAAATGTAGGTCTTTCAACTCCTACTTTTACTAGTGATGGTTTAACAATTAATTTTCCTAAGGAACATGTAGCATATGCGAATTTTTCTGATGTCAATATCTTTTTATTTTTTAATGGATGACCATGTGTATTCTCAATTATTCTTCTCATCATGGTAGATCTCGGATGACCCAACCGATCATGCCAAATGTTAAAAGTAATAGGATCAGTAAACTTCTAATTTACGAGATGATAAATTTCAATTGTACGTATTTTTGCAAAATATAGGTCAGTAGAAAAAGACGGTAGTTTTTCTAATACAAATTTTTTACCCAAATGAATTTGAGTAATATAAAGATGCTCAATCCCATTTTCCTCATTTGTTTCAACATGATACCCATTTCTGCTGATATCTTTAAAACTCAATAAATTTCTTTTGGATTTTGAAAAAAATAGTGCCTTATCAATAATAATTGTTGTTCCTTTAAGCAACAATATACTAATTCTTCCGGAGCCTTCAATCACATTTGTACTACCGTTTATCGTATAAATATTTATTTCTTCCATTTTGAGATCAGAAAAATATTTCTCATTTTTTAGTATGGTGTATGTAGTTTCACTATCAATAATGCATACATCATCATTAACAACAGCCATCTGAACAAAAAATATATATATGCAAACGTAAATATTATTAGAATATAATGAAAAGTCAAACATATTAGGGTGAGACATTAATTTTTCTAGACACTGCCATCACCAATTAAATGGTCTATCCTACCGTTTGGGTGTTCAAAAAAATTCGATACATCCATATGGGTAATATTGATATTAAGATCTTTAGCATCAATATCATTATCCTCGGCATCATTTACTGGATGTTAAGAAAAATTTGCTTCTACATTTTTATTATTCTTTTTCAATGAAACTTGATATAATTCCACTAAATGCTTGGCCGTACGACAGTTACGTGACCAATGACCTTTCATGCCACATCTATAACATGTATCTTTATGCTTTTCTTTCATTTCTTTTTCTTTTTCTTTTCCCTTATGATCTTTTCTGTTCTACTTCAGGTGGCCAGTATATCTCACAACTTGATTATGATTGTGATAATGGAAATATCGAGCGTGTCCACGACCATAACCACGACCACGGCCACGGCCACGACTATAACGATGGCTTCTGCTAGAGCCAACAACATTTACTTCTGGGAGTGCTGTTAAGCCAGTTGGCTTGGTTTCATGATTTCGCAATAATAACTCATTATTTTTCTCTGTAATAAAGAGAGTAGTAATTAAATCTGTAAATTTGGTATACCATTTTTCTTGATATTATTGCTGCAGGACAATATTCGAGGCATGAAAGGTGGAGAATGTCTTCTCCAGCATATCTTCATCAGTCACTTTTTCTCCGCATAATTTTAATTGAGATGTAATTTTATATATTGCGGAGCTATATTCATTCACGGTTTTAAAATCTTGCAGCCTCATGTGCAACCATTCATACCGTGCAGTGGGTAGTACGACTATCTTCAGGTGGTCAAATATTTCTTTTAAATTTACCCACAGGACATATGGATCTTTTTTGGTAAGGTATTCCATTTTCAAATTTTTCTCGAGATGACGACGAATAAAAATTAAAACTTTAACCTTGTGATGTGCAGATGCACTATTATTTGGTTGAATAGTTTCACTAAGGCCTTCAGTATTTAGATGCATTTCTGTATCGAGAACCCGTGACATATAATCTTTTCCAAAAATATCAAGAGTTACAAATTCGAGTTTAACGAGGTTAGCCATAGAAATCAATAAATGCATACCTGTCTTCTGACTTTGGTAACGGCAAAGATTCGTGCTTAGTCTTCTGGCTTTTGTAACGGTAGAGATTCGTGCTGATAACGTATTATAAAATTTGGGTAGTGTTAGAATAAAATCTACACACTACACACTAAGAAAACTTTAACTATTTTTTGCACAAGAATTTCTTCAAACTTCTCTCTTTCTTTTTCTCACAATTCTTTCACAAAATGATGGCATCTTACAAGTTTAGAGAATAGCTCTATTTATAGAGCTCTTAATTAGTGGAATACATCATCTTCCGCTAATCTTAATTAGTGGTGTCTCCACTAAATGATGGACATCCATAAAAATTCATAATTAGTGGAATTTCCACTAATTAATGGAGCTTCCACTAATTTCTTAATAATTCACATAAATCCATAGTTAGTGGAGCTTCCACTAATTCACAATATATCATAACAAGCCTTTGTTTTTAGTACTTTTTATCAAGATTTAAAGTTCATTACTCTATGTGTCTGTGAGTGAGTGTGTGTGTGTGTGTTTTTTTTTAGGGAGGGGTTGGGGGTGGGGGGGGTTTCAATTTTCATAGTTGGTATTTGGTTTGCCATTTCTTGTGGAATTCCTTTCCTAGCCAGAAAAGATCTGGTCCATCTCAACTTTTCAAATTTCTATTTAAGAGGAACAAGATACAACCGGACTTGAAAAATGCATAAATATTGGTTGAAAGTCAAGAGAAGCCTAGATCGTGTTCCAGTAGAAAATGAACTGTATAACTATTGGAGTAACGAGTTCTGAAAAGATTAATCTTGGATTTTGACAAAATGGACCAAGGAAGAAGATTTTCATACTTTGTAAGTCAAGAAAAGTGACTCGAATTGAAATTATATTAATTTGTTTTTAAAAAATTATGAATATAATTTTAAATTTTATAAAAATTTATAAATTAAAAAATTAAAATTGAAGATTTAAGTAAAGAATAGAATTGCCAATATTTTACAAATAAAATTAATTTACATCAAATTTATTTTATTGTTAAAAAAAATCTAAAGTACTTTTTTAAAAAGAATTGTTGAATAAATACAGTCTAGTAGGGGAATATTTGACCAAGAGTATTAGCTCTGGCTGATCTGGCAGGAGAGATTCTCATATCGGAGGAGGAGAAAGGAAGGCATTGCGAGAAGAACGGAGTGAGAAAGAAGAGAAAAAGGAGTGCGTTTATGTACTTTTGATATGATAGAAGATAGAAAAAATAAGATTGGCGATATTGTCAGAACGATCTTTCTGTTGAAAGAACATTTTCCTTTCAAATGACAATTTTAATTTTTACTTAATTTAAAAATAATATTACATAAGATATTCTTTGCATTTGTTAGCCCCCACCTCAACTCTCTAACCTAAAAGTTATGAATTTGAGTTTGGTATTTTAACAAGTTATAATACTTTTAAATTTTATTATGTATTTGATGACTTTGTATTTAAATTTCAATTAATATGAACTTTAAATGTATTGATTATATAGAATTAGTTGATTATATATTTAAGATTGGACATTATATTTTGGAATATTGCTATGTCATCTTTGGATACAGTGTGACACATTCATTTTGTAATCAAATAATTAGAGGAAGCATGTGACTGTTGCTTGTGTAGGTATACCCCAAAAACAAGTGATTCAACAGAAAAGGATACAAATACTGCCCTTTGCTCAAGAAATTTTTGGAGGCCGGACAGCAAATGGGCATTTTTTGCAAGATCATCTACAGAAACTCTTTGGTGAGTTTGGTTCGCGAAGAGAAAATGGGAAGATGAGTGAAATATTTTACTTCCATTAGGAGAAGTAAATATAATTATTTTCATCCTGTTTGATTGAAATGGGAGGGAAGTAAATATGATTTACCTCTCATTGTTTAGTGGTAAGGTATATAAGGAGGAAATAATTATTAAACTACTATTATACTCCTAAGGTTAATTTATAAAAAATTACAAAATAAGGTAAAATTGTAATAAAATAAATATCTTAGGACAAGAGGGTCTTTTAATCCTCATTTACTTCCCAAACCCTCCAAAATGAAGAAGAAGAAAAATTTGAGGTGGAAGGGATCCAATTCCCTCCTACATATATTTTTCCCCTCTAATCACTCTAACCAAACTAAGCAAATTACACATTTTATTCCTATTTTACTTCCCTTCCACTTTTCCTTCCCATTTTTACTCCAACCAAACTCACATTTTATCTGACCAGGATGACGTTAGGAGGCAAATGCAGAGAAGAGCCGGCAATGAATATCAGAAACAAACATATACAAACTTCACGAAACACACGAGATCAAGTCATCCAGTAGAAAACTCGTCCTACATGTGAACAAAGGATTTGGAACCCTTAGAGGCATAGAACCTGTGGACAAAGTATCTCAAGGTAAAGGGACAGCAATTGAAAGCAACCCTCGAAAGCGGTAGCAAATTGACCTGAGTACTGGCGCTATCAGTGATTCGGGGCTGATGTTCTTCATGTACAAGACAGCTTTGCTACAACCAGCTGGTCCGAATGCATGAAAAAGCATATATATATGCAGGTCACCAGTGATTATTGGGCCTGCAGCTTGTAAGATTATTTGTTGAATCTTGAAAATGCTTTGGCAGCTGTGGCTTGGCATTGTTGAATAACATCACAATGCAATCGTTTATACGTAAGATGCTAATTCAAGCTTCACAGCGATGCAGATCAAAGCTTTATTTGGCTTTTAGCTGCTACTTGGAAAATCAAGACAGATTCCAGCTTAGGTTAAGTTGGCTATTGATTTGACTGTCAATAGATCCAATAGCTCCTTTTTCTCAAAGACTTTGTTCTGTTCTCGTAAATAGTTTTTGGATTGTTTTTTAATTTTAATTTTAAAAATTAGAAAACAAGTATATTTAGAAGTAATAGTTTAACTATTACATATCTATTAAATTGATCGAGATAATTAATATTAAAATTTTTATACTAACTTTTCGAATTTAAATTTTTTCTAACTAAATAAAAATATAGGCCAACTAGGCCAAAATGGGTACAATATCCTAACCTGCATAGACGTAGGGTAAGGTACAACATTACCTAGGTACCCTAAAACTTTTAAATAATTTTTTTCCTGTCAAATTGTGAATAAAAAATAAAGATCATGGATGCACTATATTACAATATTTTATATTTTATTTTGTTGTGCAATAAAACAACAATTTTCTTGCAAGTAAATTCATAATGTCTCTTTTACATATAGATGTAAGAAAAAAAAAATAAGACTTAAAAAAATAAGTAAACGAATAAAGATCCAGCCAAATATATAAGACTAATTGTGATTCGTGATGCATGAACTCTCACAATAATCAACATGAAACTTCACAAAGATAGCTCATAGTATATCTGAAATCCACATTACTTTGGGTCCGAAATTCATATTATAGAAACATTTTATTCAAATAAAAATAATAATGCATATTAAACAATAAATAACTCTTGCTGTCAAAACTATAAAACATAAGATCTTCCCTATATCCTAATCCCTCTACCATATACCTCATCCTAACTTGTATAGAATGCAAATTCTACACCCGTCCCTTATCTTAGAGTAGATGTTTTTCATTTACCTTATCCTACCTTATTTGCACAAGATAGGGTTTGGTGTCCTCTTTGAAAAAAAAAAAAAAAAAGATTAGGGTTTAGGCATACACTCACCCTTTCCTAACTCCTAATATAGCTCATAGTTCAAGAAAATTAAAGTTTACATGGAGTTGTATTTAAATAAATTTTGTTTTTTTTTTAATTTTCTCTTTTAAGATAATTAAAAAGTAAAAAAGATAAGGTGATATGCCACACACGAGAAACACTCTTATTTTTCTTTCTCTAATGTATTATATTAAATTAGAAAATAATTAGACTTGATCTTTATCTACTATATAAAAAAATAAATAAATTTCCTCCTCCCCCTCCCCCCCCCTTTTTTTCCCAAAAGCAGAGACTTGGGTTTTTTTTTTCCCTCCTTAGTTTGCTAAAAAAGTAAAGAGAAAATAAAAAGGATAAGGGACATTTATAGCTGTAGCAATCTTTGGCAGAAGTAAATCAGAAAGATGGAATTCTAATTCTTTCTCAAAAAAACATCTACTTTCTTTTTTCTCTTCTTTCTATGGGTAAAAAAGAGAATCCAATCTAATTGGGATGTTTATCTTCATTCTGGCATTTTTTTCTCCACTCTTTTAATAAATTCAATAATTTAAATACATGGTAGAAGACTTTCTTCAAAAAATATCCCAAAAAGTAGGAGAAAATTTTCAGTGGAACTGCCATACCACGCCATCACAGTGATGTAGCACAGTAGTCTTATCATTTACCTACACTTGATATTACTTATCACGTTACCAATTTAGCACTAAAAAATTTCTCTAATATAAACAATAACTATAATCTGTTTGCTTTTCTGGTTATCATTTCTTCTTTGTTTGTTTCTCTGGCTACTCTATCTTCTTCAACTTAGAAAAAAATAATAAAATAAAAATAATCCGCTGACAGTTAGATAAGGTGTGGGAATAGCTGTTCGTGCCCTCAATCAATTTGATGTGAAATAGGTTAAACATTGAGAGGTGGTTAAATTACTGGTTTTAGTAGTTATTTTCCCAATGAAATAAGGATACACAATTGCATAGTTTCATATAAAAACATCTCAATGTATATAGTCTAAAATACCTTTTATTTTATTTTCTTCAATTAGAATGGTGCCTTTATTGATTATGGAAATGGTATTTATTTTTACGTATACCTCAAAAAAATTAATATTATAGGAGTTTTATTATTTTACTTTTTAAAAAAGTTAAATTTACGTTTTTTTCAACCTAAATCTACATTCGAATCCATTAATATTTTATATTTAGACAAAAGTGTCTCCCTCTTCCTCTAATTCTAACCCTTCATCAACATCTCCATCTTAGTATTTACAGATTGATTACTCTAATAACTACTTATGAATTTATTATACTATAACATTTTCCTTAGTTTCATTGTTAATTACTATTAGATTTTTATTGATTAACATGATTAGCAACATACTTTTTGCCTCACTTTGATGTTGACAAAAGGAAGAGACAACCAGATATGGCAGGAGATAATCAAACAAATTGGACTAAAAAAAGGGGAGCTGTTCATATGTGTTGTAAGCTTTTGATTATAATAAAAATCTATTAATTATTATATATAAGCAACTCAAAAATTTACCTAGAAAATAATAAATAAGAAAAAATATTGAATAATATAATATATTTTTGGGTTAAGAGGTGAGAAGAGATAGAAGAGAGGAAGCAAGAAAATTTTAAAATAAAGGAAAATGAGGGTATTTTTATCTAAATGTTTATACATTAGTTAAGAGAGGTGTAAAATTATATTGAAATGATGTAAATTTAGCTCTTTCCTGCTAAATTATACACAACATGAATTTCTGAACATAGAACGAAAGCTTTCTTAGGAAATGCACTTCTCCCTTGGATTGATTGTCTACGAAGAGGGATCTAAGCCACGGATACCATTACATTTTTTTTTTTCCTGAAAACTTTGTTAATTATTATATTTTGCAAAATAAGAATGAGTACAAGGCTCTTCAATTACAAAGCACTATAGGCAATAAGAATGGGATATATATAGCCTCAAAAATTACAAAGCACTAATACCATTACACTCGTTTTTTAATTACGTGCTTTTGTGATTTGAGTTATAACTTTCACCTTATTATTAACAAATGTCTCTGAAAATTCTAGAATGAAATTCTAAAAAAAAAAAGAGAGTAAAAGTGAAGAATAATGCATTCTTTTGATTTATGAATGTAACAGACAATAATTGCCATCCAATTCACTTATATTGAGATTTTTTTTTTCAAAGAAATGTAAGAGTGTTTTAAATTTTATAAATATCATATTAGTTTAAAGATTAATGTTGTGATTTATTTAAAATGAATAATAAAAATATTAATATTTTATAAATAAAATATATTTACATTAAGTTATTTTTCATCAAAAAAAGTCCCAAAACATTTTTTCCTCAAAAGAATTATAGAACTACTGTACGCCAAATGGTTTTCAAGGAATGACATGCCCTGAAAAATGGACCACTTGTAAGAAACAATGGTAGATTACGCTAAAAACCAACTCTCAAAGAAAATTTGGTCCTCAAAGAAGAATTGACTAATGGTCTTACGTGAATAGTTGAATGGCTAAATATTTGATTTGTAGTTAAAAAATAATCGATCAAATTAATAATTTAATTGACAAAATAAGTAAATTTTAGATTTAATTTTTTAATACTTTATAGTATGTAAGGTTTTATATATAGAAAGAAAAGTAAAGAGATTAATTGATGACAATTTAAGTAATAATTCAAAGATCAAGTCCGATCGTTGGGATTGAAAAAGCTTTGATCGAATGCAAATCAAATAGAGTTTGAGGATAAATTTATGATATTCTAAAAGCCGAGGGACATTTCGAACCATTATTCCCATTTTCCACATCCAAATCTTGAAAGGCATGAAGCAAACCAAAGCAACTCAACCGTCCGATTCAGTCATCTTTGCCAACTGTTTCATCGAACCGACTGATGAAGGACCAAAAAGCAATTCTCAGCCTCATCAGAACCCACAGCAATATGCACCCATCCAAACCCCAGCCTTCTCTCTCTTTGACTCTCCATTTATATTCAAACTGGAAGTAAATAAATACAAACTCCATTACTTCTGCTCTCTTTCACAAATTTGTACATGCACCTTCTCTCTCCTCTCCCTCACTTTCTCTGTCTATATCTATAGTGTATAATAGCCTGCGTGTTTCTACAGTTGCAGCAATATGATCAGAATTACTGTTAATTTAATCGTAATTGGTGTAGAATTGGTACGGAGGTAGCTTCCCGAAGAAGCATTTGTGAGATTGTGCGAATCTCTCTGTCTAACCACTTTGTGGAGGTTTGTTTATGGATGTGTGATTATATAGGTCTAGAGAGAGGGAAAGTGTTTAATTTTTGGATTTTTAATTGTTTTTGTTAAATGAGAATCGATTCAAAGATGAAGCATTTACTCCGGAAATTTCACATCGGCGGTGGCAGCGGTGGTGGCGCTCTGACGGACCATCAGCACCATCATCATCATCATCATCACGGGACAGTTACTGATAATCCGGAGCAAACAGCGGCGACGACGACTCCGCGTCCACTGCAGCAACAACCGTCGACCTCGGCTGTATCGAGTCAGACGACGGCTTCGGCTACGCCGACTTTGGAATCTTTGGAGAATTCGAACTCGTCAATTTCGAGTAATGGGAATGCGACGGCCAATGCTGCCGATTTTAGTTTGCTGGAAGAGGAATTTCAGGTCCAGTTGGCGTTGGCGATCAGCGTATCGGATCCAGATTCGCGTGAGGATCCAGAAACCACTGCCCAAATCACAGCTGCTAAGCAGATTAGCCTCGGCTGTTCGCCTTCGCAATCTCTCGTTGACTTCCTTTCTCTGAGATATTGGGTATCCATTTTAATCTTCCTTGCCATTAAGTCGATGAATTTTTTCCCCCCTTCTCTTTACCCCAGAACATGTTTATGGGATGCAATAACCTCAACCATACTGTTTATCGATGCCAAATTATTATTTATATGAATCTGCATTTCTCAATTGAGGAAAATTTGTGATTTATTTGTATGTATTGCAATCATTAAATCCAGAGCTAAGAGTCCTGCTTGATTCCAAGGCCCTTTATTTTGTTTAAGTCCAATTCTATTTCTGGATCATGCAATGCTAAATTTAACCGAAGAGTGGGCGATCGTTCTGTTGCCATATCTTGAGGGAGAAAATGTTTAATTCAGTATCTTTGTACAAGGACAAGGAATAGGACTTGAATTCATTTATGTTTCTATCTATCAAGATCTAATATTAAATGTTAATCTATATCTGAATTATAGTTTTATTATGTGTTATGGTGTAAATCCAATCTTCTAATTCTTATCATGGGAATCCTATCCTCTCTCTTGGCGGTTGTGAGAAGAGTCGATGGGAAGGATATCCATGATGTGAATCCTATCCTTTCTCTTTTGGCGGTTGTGAGAAGGGTCAGTGTGAAGGATATCCATGGAGCGGTGCACCTTTAATTGTCGGTTGCATTTGTTTTGTTCGGAACACGTTTCCTTGTTTTTTTCCCCCTTTAGATTGCTTTTTGGTGGGTTCAAATCATTAAAGAAAACTTTGATTATTGTAATGCAGAGTTACAATGTTATAAATTATGACGAGAAAGTGGTGGATGGGTTTTATGATGTTTACGGCACTAATTCAAGTTTGGTGACACAAGGGAAAATGCCAATGCTGGCTGACCTGGAATCTGTTCCGGTTGCAGAAAAGGTTGATTATGAGGTGATTTTAGTCGATCGTAAGGCTGATATGGAGCTACGGAAGCTTGAGGAAAAAGTGCATTTAATGTCCACCGAATGCGGGGCCTTGAGGACGGGTCCAATCATGAGTTTCTTGGTTCAAAAGATCGCTGATATTGTGGTTGATACAATGGGAGGTCCTGTTAATGATGCAGATGAATTTATGCAGAAATGGGAAGCGAGGAGTTACGAACTGAGGATATCACTTAACACTATAATCCTTCCCCTTGGTTGTATTGATATTGGTCTTTCTCGCCACAGGGCCTTACTTTTTAAGGTTGTAAAGTTTACCCTCTCTTTACATTTAGCCTATTTGACAATGGTAATAGGTGATTAATTGAACTTTTGAATTGATATTCTACATATTTAGTGTCATGCAGATGGTTTCACTTATTTTTACAATTTCTATGCTTGCTTTTGTGTCTTTTTTGTTATAAGTTGCCTTAAATTGAAAATAAGCATATGGAACACTTGTTTTTTGCTTTAACAATCCCAGTTTCTAGTACCAGAAATAGTCCTTTCTTTGGAAAAATATAATTCAGTTACTGTACTGTTATTCTTTGAAAAGCTGAACTTTTGAAATAGATACACACACATATACACATGGCAAATATGTAAAACAAAAAAGAGAAAGAAAAACACATGAAAAAGAAAGTGAAAAACCATGGTGAACCTCAAAACAGACTGGAATCTAAACTGTGGTTTTGACTCTAAGAACTTTTTAGATTTAGCATTTGTTGGATGCATCCTATTTGGTGGGAGTTAATTAACCCTAAAGGAGGACAAAAGCCTCCTTTGACATGAATTTGATTGCTTAGAAAAGTGTGCATGCGTGTGTATACTTTTTGGGACATACATTAATTTCCTTGTAATTGGGTTGAAGGTACTTGCTGATAGGATCAGCCTTCCTTGCATGCTAGTCAAAGGGAGTTATTACACTGGCACCGATGATGGAGCAGTTAACTTGATAAAATTTGGCAGTGGAAGGTAATGCTTTTCCTCAGTTTGACCAGACATGGGTGTATGACATTGACATCTTATCTGCATTTGGTTGTGTGTCAAAACTCAACTCTTGGCTTCCTTTCTCCTCAGCCTTTGTTATTTGAGAACATGTTTTCTGCTCTTAGAATTATGAGTTGAAGAGGAATCTTTGGACATAATGCCCATGGATGCCTTACTTTTATCTTCATTCCTAAGCTTCCTCTTTACATTCTGAAAATAGTATATATGCATTTTGGTATCCTCAGTTAACTTATGGAATAAGTGCCTAATTTCCTTTTTCTTGTTTTTCAAAAATAAATCCAACATTCTCCATATTTTTTTGTTTCATTTCCTCCCCTCCGCTTCCCCACCTTTTGATTGTGTTGGGAAAAGAAAACGGGGAGTTGAGTGTGAGGAGAACCAGTGCATGGTTATATTTCCATTGGTGATGCATCAAGTATGAGAGGTTGGATGTTTTGCTTCTAAAGTAGTTCTTAGGGGAATGTTTTGAGTTATGAATTGAAGTTAGTCTCAAACTTGACGGCCTACAACCTCAATCGGTTATATTTCCTGCTGTGATATTGTACTAAATCGATCTACAAGCACTTCAATTCCGCAATTCAGGACTGCAATAGTCTGCTTATTGATTTGGAACTGGAAAATTTTTTAAAAGGAACAATACAGTTAGGAAGAAGAGGCTGAGGGAAAGTCTTCTTTATCAGTTGAAACTCTTAACTCCTATCTTTCAGTACACATAGGACAGAATGCCACCATGGGGAGTTTATTTTGGTCTCATTCCAAAAATACGTCTGGTTGATATCTCTTTATTTCAACTCATGGCTTTATCTTTTCAACGGAATCTTCTTTTCTCTTCATCCACCTTATCTATTTGCTGAGTATGGTCAGTCTTAAGATGTCCCCTACTGTGTGTTGCGTGTTTGCTGGTTCTCTTCTTTGGTAACATTTTCTGGACCACCCAAATTCTCAACATCAACAGGCTCATATTAGGCTTTAAAATGATAAGGATCTGATAGCTTTCTACTTTGCTGCTTTTGCATTTCTTTTGAGTACCATTATACTCTGCACTATAATACAGACATTTGTTATAATGCTTTTGAAAGGTCAGCCTTGTGTGATCTCCAACAGCTTAAAATATGCATCTGTTCTTTGAGGGATGAACATGTGATATCACTTAGATATTGCTTTCATTGGGTTAGTTATTTTATTCATTTGTTTATTGGCTGAAGGTGCATTTTTTCCCCCTCTTTTTTCCTGTTTCTGTTGTTATCATAGCTCCCATAATTTTGTAGCCTTGCATTTCTTGCGGAAACACTATATATTTGCTGAACTCAAATTGTGATTGCTGCAGTGAGTACATAATTGACCTAATGGGTGCTCCAGGCACTCTAATTCCTTCTGAGGTACCCAGTTCTCAACTTCAGGATATAAGAAGTGTAGCTCCTATTATGGACACAGTTTTTAATTCACGTTCAGAATTTGGTGGAAGAACTGGAACTGTATTGCCTGTGCCTTCTATAAATGAAGCTGCCAAAGCTTGTTTTTCAGCTCCTGAACCATCTATTGCTGGAACCAAATCAGAGGGGGTTTGTCAGACTGCTGAAGAAAACATTCAGAGGGAGCTTTTTGAGCGTGATTTTGGAAATATTCTCCCATCACTGGTCAGAATACCTGAAGAATCATCAGGAGCTGTGCATATAGCATCTACTGCCCAGCAAATTCAAGTAGAAGATGTCTCCAAATATGTTGTTAATGCTGCAAAAAACCCAGACTTTGCCCAGAAACTTCATGCCATTTTGTTAGAGAATAGTGCACTACAGCTTGCAGACAGTTCTCCAAGTGCCAATCCCCACAACATGGGAGAGCTGAAAGTTCTGCAAAAGAATCAGCTATTGAAAGGGGAAAGGATGGTTGATGCTCCCCTTACGTTCTTGTCCCCCAGTCAGCAGGCTCTGATACCCTTCCCTGGTATGCAGTTATTTGGCAATGTTCCCGATATCAGAGACACAAAAACTGCTGCTCAAGGATTAGCAGTGCAAAAGCAGGAACTGGCATCTGCAGTATCTAATCCTGGAGATAAGTCTTCTTCTGCTAATGATGATGGATTTGTGCTAGTCAGTGGTAGAACAGATTATAGGCTCCAAGCTGATGATGTGCCAAAGAGAATAAAGGTAGTGGGTAGTTGTGGTAAACCTAATCCTTGCACTACTCAGGATGAACAAATTGACCCACTGCTGGGTGGTGTTGCTGAATGGGAAATACCATGGGAGGATCTCCAGATTGGTGAACGCATTGGCATTGGTATCTTCCACAACTATTTTTGCTTTACTGGAATGAGATTTTTTTTTTCCCCCACCGCTCCATTATAGTATTTCTCAGATGGTTCATGCAATCATGTTTCTCTTTTTTTGCTTCCGGGTGATGCAGTGGGTTTTATTTTGTCTATCCCTTTTGTGCTCATATTGCAAATAAAGTAGTAACTCAGGGATTAAGAATTACAAGGCATTGGTGAGAACTTGTATTTGAGGTTAGGAATTTAAATTTATATAGTTTACCACTAGTTTATTTTTGTTGGTTGCAAAATTTGAGCCTTTAATTGGATGCTTCATAGTATTCCTATTTGAGTGACTTACACAGGTTTTTAATACATCTCATGAACAATTTCAGACAAATTTGGAAGGACCATCAGCATGTCTATTTTGTAAGCCACTAGCTTAGAGAAGAGTCTTACACCTTATGATGAACAAACAAGGATACTAATATATAATTGATATTATCTTCTTTACATAGGGGTGAATGCATAGGTTCTTTACTAGATATAATGTTGAAATACTAACCAAAAGTGGTATATAGCACATGTGTGTACATGTGTCTACACATATTCAACAAAACAAGATACTAGATTTTATTATTATTATTATTATTATTATTATTATTATTATTATTATTATTATTATTATTATTATTATTATTATTATTTTAATCTTTGTTTTCTTTAGCTGTCTTTATTCAAGCTGTTTTTATCAACTTGTTAGCACCAGTGTTTGCCAGTCTTCAGAGTAACCACATAGTCAGCTAAATGGATGTCATTATTGTCTTTGTTTCCCTTTAATTCTCACTTATAATTGTCAAGCTACATATTCTGATAGTTGTTTTTCAGGTGATTGTGAATCTTACATATTATGCATTGGTTTTTCTTTTATCATTCCTCAGAATTAAGAAGCTGCGATTTCCGTTACATGTTCGTTTGATTGTTATTGTAATGACTTCTGTTATTAGAACTTGGACATGGTTTGCAAGATTGGTAGATGTTAATGCAAGCATTCTATTTTCAAAACTATATGCCTGGTAAGTCAAAAGTTTGATACGTGATTTGAAACTACTAGCTTCTTTGCAAGTGGGAGTAACCCTTCCCTGGCACACCTTTTAGTTTTTAGATATTGAAAGAAGTATTGCTATCTAAACCTTTCACCAAGAATACCTGAAAGTGTTACTCATTAGGTGGATGTTTAAGGCCTCCCTTTCATGCTACATTTTCATATCCTCAGTCATTTTATTTCTTTGTCGGGTTGTATCGTTATATAAGTTGATTTAATATGATCTTCACCTTTGTTTTGAAGTGTTTGTGTAACAAATTCAGTCATTTGAATTCCTACTTGGCAGGTTCATATGGTGAGGTATACCGGGCTGAGTGGAATGGCACAGTAAGTTCACTCCTTGCCTCCCTCTTCTTTTTGCTGCATCTTATCTATTACGACATCTCCAAAAATGTTATATAAAAATAATTCTTGCATAATGTTTTTAGATTGTGCTTATTTTGGAAAAACTTAAAAGATGCTTTTGGATGGTCATTTAAAAAAAAAAAATGATAAATGATAAAGCACAAGCTATTAACATGTACCCATTCTTTCCAATGTAATCTTGGAAGCATGAAGAGTCAATAGTAGTGCATCTAATCATTAATCCCTTACAACTTGCACAACAAGGTAATTCTGAAAGGAAACACAAATTGCACCAGAATTCAAGAAAAAATCATACTAAAATTCAAATCAGACTTAGAAGGTTGATTGTGAAGATAATTTACCTATTTCAAAAAGCACTTTTGGAAATTGTTCCAAGGAAAAAAAAAACAAAAAAGTGGTATTCTGTGTTTTTGCCCCTTTTTTTCCCCTTCCTTATCGTGTTATATAAAATTTTAAAGCCTTTTCAAACTGCTGCCTAACTTTCCACTGAAATTTCTTTATAGACGTTGCTTCTCTTTTTGTCTGTTATTATTGATGAAACTTGTGAATATTTTGTCTATGTGAAACAGAAAAGCTTAAATCTCTGTCTGTGGGAACTTAGTTTTATCAGCTGCTTGCAATGTTGTACTTCAAATAATGCACTCAATTCTGATACAATCTGATAGACTAGATGTTGTTGCATGGCAGGAAGTTGCCGTAAAAAAATTCATGAATCAAGATATCTCAGGTGATGCACTTGTTCAGTTCAAATGCGAAGTAAGAGCCATTATGTGATCCTTATGCTATACACTTTTGTTAACTGAGTACTCTTTTAAGACTTCAACACTCTGCCTGTTGTGTGCTAGGTTGAAATCATGTTGAGGTTGAGACATCCGAACCTTGTTCTTTTCATGGGAGCAGTGACTCGCCCCCCAAATCTGTCTATATTGACAGAGTTTCTACCAAGGTTGACTCCACTTTTCAAACTGTAATACTTTACAGATTACATATCTTTTTCCTTTAGGAAAAAAAAAAAAAAATCAGGGAAGGAAAAAAAAAAAAAAACTGCTAATGCATTTTATTTCTCATTAACAATGAATGGTCTAGTGAAATGAAGGAGATTTGTCTACTGATCCTTTTCTGAAGCAGTTTTGACTATCATTATGATCTTTGTGAGTACCAGAAAATTGTCATTCCTTTTAGAAGTTTAGATGATCTTGTAGGTCAAATTTGTGGAATTTTTTTTTTTTTTAAATATTAGCTTGCTCGGTGTGCAGACTACTTGTAGAAAGTACGTGGACCTACTGGATCTGAGATATGATACAATAGAAAATTTATCATGTGCCTATCTGGTTACAACTAGCACCAAGCAGCTTTTTTCAGTTTTTCCTCTTCAATCAGCAAATGGCTTCTCTTTAGCTTAATTGTCCATGCTTTTGTATAATTTGGCCTGTATAGGATATCTTTTCACCCTGTTGATTTTATTGGTTTTCTCTTCCCTTATTGCCTGGTTGGCCGCCGAACAAGAATTGAGATATCACAGACTCTGTTTGTCACTGTGCTTTTCTTTTCTGGGCCTTTTGAATTGACAGAACAGGAATTGTTAATTGCTTCCTTGACATTTGAATGAACTACGGTGGTTAAGATATCTTTGCCTTTCTACATTAGAGTTGTTCCTGCCAAGAAAGTTATTCACTGTCGTCTTTACTATGTGATGACATATATCATTCTGTTCCATTCAACATTCATTTGCATGCAGGGGAAGCTTGTTTAAGCTACTACACCGCTCAAATGTTCAAATTGATGAAAAGAGGCGACTGCGAATGGCTCTTGATGTGGTACAATACTTATATGTTTACTCACTCACTCACTCACTCACTCTGACACACTGAGATTCTTATCAAAGAGTTAAATATCACCTATTTGTTTCAGGCCAAGGGAATGAACTATCTGCACACAAGCCATCCTGTCATTGTTCATCGGGATTTGAAGACTCCAAATCTCCTTGTTGATAAAAATTGGGTTGTAAAGGTTGTGGAATAATTTTAGATGTTATGGGCTCTTAGGAAATGGATTAGGATCTCCATTTGCTTTTGTGCTATTCTTATTTCCTTCTGTGTCTTTGCATGACCTGCAGGTTTGTGATTTTGGGATGTCACGCTTGAAGCATCATACTTTTCTTTCTTCCAAGTCTACTGCTGGAACGGTAATACATGTCAATAACAGAAGATTGAGCAATTCATACTGAAAACTTTTATGCTTTTCCCTTCATGGAGTTTCAAGGAATTTACTGAAAGCGTGCAATGAAATGCAGGCTGAGTGGATGGCACCAGAAGTCTTGAGAAATGAGCCATGCAATGAAAAGTTAGTTAATTCTTTATGTGCAGCTTCTTTTTCATTGTTGCTCTTTTTAGGTGCAAAATTTTATTGTGTTTGCACTTTTCATTTTAATGTATCTAAAAGCAATTTTGGTCAATGTGCAGATCCGATGTGTACAGTTTTGGTGTGATATTGTGGGAGTTAGCAACTCTTGAGGTACCATGGACAGGTATGAATTCAATGCAGGTGGTCGGAGCTGTTGGTTTCCAGGGTAGACGCCTCAATATTCCAGACCGTGTTGATCCTGTGGTTGCGGAAATAATAACTGACTGCTGGGATTCGTAAGTTTCTAATTGTTTGGTGATATTATGAATCTCAGTAGATTGTTCTGGACTTCCTCCCCCCCCCCCTCTCTCTCTCTTTTCTTTTTGCTGAAAGTCCTTGATGGATTTGTCCAGCGAAATAACCTGTGGCATTTGTTGTGCAGGAATCCAGATAAGCGACCTTCTTTTGGAGAGATGATCACCCGTCTCAAGTGTCTTCAACGTCTAGTTGATCAGAAAACAGACACAAGAAAGGATCATCAAAGCTGATGGAAAAAATGCCATTGTTGTAATGATAGTCTGAGAATTTGTTCCTGGTGCTTGAAGAGCCAGGTGGCAGAACTTTTTGTTGCCAAATCTTGTAGATGCAAAGAAAAGGTACAGCACACAAGGATTGAATTGGGAAGTGTTGGTCCATTCGAAGTGGGGACTCGACACAGCCAATTATGCAGAGTATATATTCTCCATAGCTGATATTTTGCACAAAGAAGTGCAGTGGAGGATATCCTTTGAAAACTGCAGGAGCAGGTTAAAAAAGTAAATTATGCCTGGAAATCCTATTACAGTACTCTTTAGGGAAGAACAAATGTAAAGTCATACATATATGAGAAGTTTCTTGAATAAGCTGGGAAAAGAAAAAAAAAAGGGTTATTAAACTGTGGAGGTCACTAAAGAAGCATCAATTGCTGCTTCAGAAATGTATACATCTGACCTGTGCAGGTTGTACCAAAGAAAGGAACAATAAGGGGGGGGGGAATAAGATTTAAAAGAAATCTTGTGCTCTTTATCTGTTTTCCTTTGTTTTTAATTTTCGTTGAAGAATGGAATGGAAGACTCCATCCCATGACTTGGTTTTGAAAATAGTTGAATGTGGATACCAGGCCTTGGGATGGCGAAAGTTGATTCAGTTGGGAAGGTCTCAAAGTCAAAAGCTATGACCACACAATTCCTTTTGTTCTCTGTTGTTCCTTGAACAAGATTATTTTCGTTTCTTCAAGGACCAACTTTACTTTTTTGCGTTGAAATATATTTAGAGACTAAACTCAGAATTCTCTTTTAAGGCTCTTGGACAATTTGGCAAAAATTTGGCATATTTATGTAACCGAAGGGTTGCACACGAATCCCTCACGAAAGCTTATGGAGCTTGAGCCTAGATTTAATACAGAGGAGAGGAGTCAAATAATAATAAATAACCTAAATAAATTCCGACTAAGTTTACTCATCGGCGGTGGACGTGTGAATAGCAGCCATAGTTAAAGGAAGAACATTAGAGTCCATTGACCTAACTGGGTTAGAGATACTCGACTGGCCTTCGAATATTTCTTCAGGGGAAAGCAACTTCCATTGGCGTCTATTTTCGACAATGTCTTGCATCCACTGGTGATCAGGATGGTTCGGGGAGAGCAGATGAGAGATGGCAGAAAGCAAATCAATTGATGGACAACCTGTATCAGAACATCTTCCTTCAATTCTTCTGTGTTCATAAGCATTTTACTGCTATCTAATAACAAAAACACGTAACGAAGACATGTAGATCATACCGCATCGAGAAGGCAATGGTCATGTTCATGCTTGATCTTTCTTTTGAGTTCCTTTCCCTGGAGAAGGAAATTATTTTTTCTGCATGAATGGCTAGGGGGTTGGAGTATTAATTTTTGTGGTCACGAAATTCCACTCCATTCTCCTTTCTTTTTTTTTTTTTTGAGACTTCATTTTAAAGATTATAAAGCTCTTTCATGGATCCCAAAAGAAGCAATTAATCTTGCTCAGATCATTAAGGCAAAATAACAAACTTCAAAACCAAATGACTTTAAACAAATTAGACTCCAAAGCAAGTCCTCCTTTGCTCTACTGAGATTATATAGGAGTCCATGCATGGCTGCATCGTACAAGAACAAAACTTTGCTAGCATTTGGCTAATTTAATTGGCCAAGGAAGGAACAGATCATTGAGTTATATACAGCAGTGCACAGAAAATTTACTGCAAGAAACAAAATAAATAAATAAACAGAAATCACCCCTCCGAAGGAGGCTTTGCAAATTTATTATTTATTTTAAGGAAATCATGGTTGGAGTTGATGAGGAGGACATTGTGAATAAAATAATTACAAAGTTTTCCGTTAAACAACTATTAATATTTATTTCCATGTGCTGTTAGTGTAAATGTAAACATTAAAAAGTATACAAATATATTTATATTTTGTGTGAAATAATTCTGTTGCAAAAATTCAATTGAATCGTCCAAGAAAAATGTTTATTTGACTCAGAAAGGTTATGCGTCGATTAAAATCGATCCAAGGGAAATTATAGAAAAGAAAATGAAAATGAAAACCCAAACTTGGTAATTAAGATATTGCTGGCCTATGATTAGTGCTTCTCATATAGTATAAACCAGAACCAATATGAATGAAAGTTTTCGCTTGGTAGTATAAGGTTCAAGAATTGAAATTCACTTTTATAAGTAATTTTAAACTAATCACTTGTGCGAATTATTAATTATATTATTTTTAGTACTTTGATGGGTTTAGATCGTGAGTTCATTTTCTTGACTGTAAGAATAATTCATTCAATATTAGCCCAAATGGAATATTTTTGTTAAACTGAAACTATTTTAATTAGAGACGTAGAAAAAAATTTTAAGTTAGAAAGTAAGTTATAAGAAAATAAATATAAAGTTGTAAAAATTTCTTGTTTATAAGATAAAAAGTAAAGTCTAGAAATATTTTCTTAAAATAATGTGATAATTAAAAAATTAAAAAAAAAAAGAGAAATAGTGAAATTTCAAAAACTTTGCCACGCAGAGCCCCTATATATGCTTTTAAGTAGACCTGTCAAAATGGGCTCAGCCCATGGGTTAGGCCCGACCCACAAGTAATATAGGCTGGGATGGATTGACATTTTTTCAGGTCCATATTTTAATCGGGTCTATTTGGGCCAGCCCACGAAGCCCATAGGTTGAGTGGGATTGGGCCGAGCTTGTCCCATGGGCTAGTTTTTTTTTAATTTTTAAATTAAAAAATTATAAAAATTTCAAAAGTCAAAATCACGTACTAATTATAGATGATGATTGTAATATATAATAATTTTTAAAATTTATTTAACTAGTTAATAATTAGTAAGTATAATACTAATTATATTCTTCTTTTTTATTGTGATTTGTGATCATTAGATGAACAATCCGACCTTGAAACAGTCATGTCAAATATATCATCGTCAACAATAGATTCAAATAAAATCATTGAAGAAATGTTAAATGATTGAAGAATCAAGAATGTGCATATTTTTGGCAAACTGACAGTATGAGTAATATTTTTAACCTTTCATAGCCTTTTTATGAAATTGTGAAACAAATGTTAATTTTTAACTTTGATGTTTCTAAATTTGAATTTTTAAATTGGATGACTATATTTATATATTTGAGAGTTATAGATTTAATATGTAACTTGTGATGTTTAATTCTTGCACTTGTTAAAATTATAAATTTATGTAGAATTATGTATGTAAAGTATAATAGATAAAATATGCTTAACATATTATTTGATATTTATATTTTATTTTAATTTATAATTTGATTTATTATATTTGTACTAGAATTAGAATTAAAGATTAAAAAATATAAATATTATATGAATTTTTTAAAAAAATATTATTTATATATACATGGTCCATGAGCTAAGAAGAACTAGGTTGGGTTTAAGATTTTACGGTCCATAAAAAAAATAGACGGACCCATCTCGACCCATATTTCTATTAGCCTACGTGGGTCGAGTCGGACTGAGCCGGGCCAGGCTGACCCATTTTGACAAATCTACCTTTAATCCATGCTCCATCCCAAAGAGGTGGTCAGCATATTTGGACATCACATCCCAATATAAACCCAAATTAAGCCCATTGGAAATGATGAGTGAAATTGGGAGATTTCCTTCAACATTCGTTCACTTTTAAACAAAAATCAACTTTTTAATTTTTTTAAAGTAAATTTAATTTATGAATTTCTATCTCTTTTCCTTTTTTCCACAAAAATGAGTTTAAATGTGCTGTCTCTCCTCCTCCACTTTTTTTTTTTTTTTTTTTATACCAAACACAACACTATTAAGTCTATAGGCCTTCCTATATATATATATATATATATATATATATATATTTGCTAAATAAATGTATTCATTCAAATAAATGAAATTACATAAAGGGATATGAGATCTATAATAAAAAAAATATTATACTTCAAAATTTAAGTTGAATATAATATAATATACAAAAAAAAATTCTTCTAAACCTTCTTATCTCAATTCTTAAATATAAGTGATATGAAATACTTACACTCACCTAGTTCCGTAATGAGCAATTTAAATAGGCCTTCCATTATCTATTGGCGGCGAAAAACGGTAGCACATATTAATGAACGAGATGATATGATAATTAGGGAGGAAAAAGATTATACCATTGATATTTTTGCCATTTGGATAAAACAAACAAGTGCGGGGCAGAAAATCCAACAAGACTGAAAAAAACATGGCCACTGCCACTGCCACTGCCACCATCTTTCTGTCCCCGAAGCCGACGGCGCCACCACCTCCTCTTTCCTTTTCCTTCAGAGTCACCACCAGGTACCACTTAAACTTGGGACCCTTTACGGTTAGCACAAATCCAAATGCCTTTCACCTACACAGCTTTAACCTTCCCAAAATAACCTCGGCATCTTTCAGAAATAGTAACAGTATCCCACCAGAGTCCTCTGAAACAGGGGAGTGCCCAGTCCCACTGGATCAGCAGCCTATCAATGAGTACAAGGCCTTGTCCAATTCCTTTCCATTTTCATGGGCCTCTGCAGACTTGGTTGAATACAGCTCCCGCCTCTTTGTTACGGGGGCTTCGTTTGCTCTCTTTGTGGGCTTACCTGTTGCGTGGTTCGGGTCGGTTGGACCAGAATCCGACCCCCTCGCGAGGGTCTTGGCTGCTGTTTCAAGTGGGTTTCTTGTGGTGACTCTTGCAGTTGTAAGGATGTATCTAGGTTGGGCTTACGTTGGCAATAGATTGCTCAGTGCTACTGTTGAATGTAATCATACTTCTTTTTCTTCTCTAAAGTGTCAATTTTTGGTTGTTTATCTCTGTTTGCCTTTTTCTTTACTTTTGAATTTAGTGGCTAATGCTGATTCTTTTGTGGCAGATGAAGAGACAGGGTGGTATGATGGGCAGGTACTACTACTTTCAAGCATTTTCTTGTTTTAGTTTGCCGAAATTTATAATTTTTCATTTAAGAGCCTGTGGTTATTGCTTTAGTAACTATGTTATTGCAATCTTGTTAGACATTTTTGAAAAAATGATCTGCCAGCAAGTATGCTGTCCCAAAATTTCTGCTTCATAATGTTATAATTATTTTGTGCTTGACTATATTCGGAAAAGCGTGGCAATATGTTAATGTATGGAATCTGCTCCCCTTACCTATGAATAAGTAGAAGTTTTTCCTTCTGCCCGTCCCATTGAACAGTTAATGCTATTCATGAATAGCCGAAGCAAGAAGAATTGCATTTTATTAGTTACCATTGATGTTGCTATCTTTTTGTGACGGTGGGATAAATGTTAAGACAGCAATATGTCTTAGAGATTAAGATATATGGTGTATGTCAAGAGGTGGCTTTGTAGTCTCAAAGTTAGTGGCTTTGCTGTTCAAGTTTTTTGGTAAATAAATGAAGCAAATGTCTATGAAAATGATACATTCTAGATGATAGGCCTGCTGATGCATCCAAATAGCATTGTAAACTATGGTGCTGATCATCATTACATTTCCTAATCACTTACAATATTTTTGAATTACACGCTTGGTATATGAGTGCATTTTGTAAGTCTTCAATGGTTCTTTTTATTTAAAAAAAAAATGGTTGCCATAACTTGCTTATATTTAATGAATATAACCTTTTGTAAGGTTTCTAGTTTCTAGTTGACTTCTGATGAGTGCATGCCATATCTCCCGTCTATTATAAACCCCCTGAATATTCATGAATGGACCTCTTTGTCGTGGTTTCCAAAGGAAAACCCTTCGATATTCAGTATTTTGAAGTTGCTATCTGTCAGCTTGAATCATATGGTACTGATCCCAAATTTGTGTGATCATAAGAATTTCTCACCATGGTAACTGATATTGAGTTTTCCTTTTTAGATATGGATAAAGACTGCTGAAGTTTTGGCTCGTGACCGGCTTTTGGGTTCATTTTCTGTAAGTAATTTAACATTCAAAATTTGTGTAAATTTTTAGATTCTGATCCTTGAAGCTTGACAGCATATTACCTTATATCAAACTGACAGTCATATATAATAAGATGATATCAGCTACAATATTCACTGTGACATCCAAAGACAAAGGGGATTGATATGAAAGAATATATTCTTTGCCTATGGAATGTTTCTTTATAAAGTAAAACTTGAAGACCTCTGGCTGGATTTGGGATTGATCAGGCAGGGCATCTTTGCATTTAGACAAATGCACTGGGAATTTCTGACTGGCAGTAACTGGACTTTCTAGTTACGGATTTAGAAATGCACAAGTGACTGTCTTATCCCAGAGATTGGTCCTTCAACGAAATCTTAGATAAAGAGATTCTGAATGATATTATGCCTTTACTTGAGAGGTTTTCAATTGATTAATTGCTTCTTGCTATCACAAACCTAGGCCTTCCTTCCCCATCTAGATACACTAATGAAATGAAAGGAATAACAATACAGGAGCTTTCAAAGGGAAATAAATCATTAGCATGCTCAAGGCTATAAAAGTTAGCTGCACAGATGAAAATGTTATTAGCTGTATCCAGAAAACTTTGCTTCCATTTGTAGTGCAGGTGAAAATTTGCTATTGTCAAAATTTCATTCAAAATTGTTAAGCATTTCATTTGACTAACCAAATTAGGTTGTTATTTGTTGTTTTCAATGTACATGACAAAGTAAAACAAAGAAAATGTAATCCTAGTACTTTGTCTCTGGAATAGGTCAAATTAATTACTTGTGTTCGTCCGTTTTCTTTCCTCTTTAATATATACTCAGATAGCAAAATATAATATACCAAATCCACTTATACAAGATAAATCTAAAAAATAATAATAATAAACAACTAAAAGAAAAATCTGTTAGTTTCACCAATTGCACTGCTTTTACATGTGCAATAAAGCTGTTCAAACATTGACTTTGTATGACTTCAAGTACTGAAGTTTTTGCTGGCTTAACTCTCATAGGTCAAGCCTGTGCTCAATAGATTAAAAAACACTCTTATTGCTCTCGCAACATTGTTGTTTGTATGTGTCTTCATTCTCATCAACTCGGAGACCAGCCAAAAGGATATGTATATAAGTTCTGAGGAAGCTGGTGGTAGAGCTATACCTGGAGTTTATAATGATGAATCTGCTAGATCTTTCGAGCCTGATGCATTCTGCTGTGAACCTAGCATTCCCTAACTGATGACAAGAGAGGAACTCATGGAAAATATTATGTATTTGTAGAATGATAAATCTGCGTGTCCCCTTTCTGTACAGTTGTGCTTGTATATGTTGTTATACGGGATGCCTGCAATTTCTGTATATTGAATCCCCATGATATTAGTGAAACTAGTTAGTGATTTTGAAATTCTCTATTTGTAGCAAATCAACTGAACTTGTGATCACCTCAATGGAACCCTTGAGGATGCACAGTGTCTTCTTCTGGCCTCATATCCATTATAACTATCAATAAGCTCCTTGAACAGTGGGCTGATTGCACAAATATACCTATTGTTGATTTAACTCGTAATGATAATCTGCATTCTATGTGATTCTGTCCGGTTTGCAAATGGTTAACTTACCGTTGCTGGCTGTGTGAAAAACCCCAGAAGCTAACAGATACAGGTTTTGGGAAAGCTTTGAATTTTGAGGGGAACAGGTTATTGTTGTTATTGGGCTGCCCCATATTTGACTAGGCCTAGCTTCTTTTGGAATCTTTGTAAAGGTATTAGTGTGTTGGACTTAGTTTCTTTGAATAACTTTATCAAATGGGCCTCCAGAGGTTTGTTTCTGGGCTGAGCCGTTCAGTTGGAAAGTTTTATTTGTGGATTGAAGTTGATTTATGTATTTCAAATCTGGTTTCCGTATCCTATAGGGTTAAATTGGGGTAATAGATCGGATATGAAACCAATATTATAACCGGGTCTGAATCTGGAACAAGTTGTTCCATGCCCGTTTACATGCATTTACTTGCCCAGTGTCATGAAATTGGTAGTATTAGAATAAAATTTACACATTAAAAAATTTCTAACTATTCTTTACACAAGAATTTCTTCAAACTTTTCTCTTTCTTTCTCTCACAATTTTCTCTAACAATTCTTTCACAAAATGATGGTGGTATATTTCAAATTTAGAGAATAGTTCTATTTATAAATCTCTTATTTAGTGAAATACATCATTTTTCACTAATATAAATTAGTAGTGTCTTCACTAAATAGTAAACATTTATATAATTCATAATTAGTGAAGCTTTCAGTAATTTAATATATTTATAACACTCCCCCTTGGATGTCTATTATATAAAGAATATGCCTTGTTAAAACCTTACTAGATAAAAATTCAGTGGGAAAAAAATTTAGTAAAAGAAAAAGAGTACATTATTTTATATATCTGTTTATTGCTCCTTCTGATGATATGATTCATTTAAATTTTTTAACCGACGCATATCGATTTTATATCTCAACTTTTCAAATGTTGTAGTCGGTAAAGTCTTCGTGAAAGTATTTGCGAGGTTGTCACATGACTAAATTTGTAGCACATCAATTTCACCTTTCTTCTGGAGTTCATGAGTAAAGAAGAATTTTGGTGAAATATGTTTTGTCCGATCTCCTTTAATATATCCTCCTCGTAATTGAGTTATGCAAACTGTATTGTCTTCATAAAAATGAGTTTGAATATCTCTAATAGATGATAATCCACAACTTTTTCGGATATAATGAATCATTGATCTTAACCATACACATTCTTGACTTGCTTCATGAATGGCTATAATTTCAACATGATTTGAAAAAGTAGTTATTTGGAGATATCGAATGACTTGTTTAATTCCATTCCAATGTCGTCGTGTTGGTGAAGAACTAAATCTTGCTAATAAATTAATAGCAAAGGCAATATCAGGTCGTGTATTATTAACAAGATACATTAATGCACCAATTGTATTGAGATATGGTACTTCAGAATCAATGAGTTTTTCATCATCATCTTGAGGTCAGAAAGGATCTTTATTCACATTTAATGACCGGACAATCATTGGAATACTCAATGAATGTGCTTTGTCCATTTAAAATCTTTTTAGAACTTTTGTTGTATATGTTGATTGATGAATAAATGTTCTACTTTTCAAATATTCAATTTGTAAATTAAGACAAAATTTGATTTTACCAAAATCCTTAATTTCGAATTCTCTTTTTAAATAATCAATTGTTTCTTGGAGCTCTTCAGAAGTTCCAATAAGATTAATATCATCAACATATATAGCTAATATCACAAATGTAGAACAAGATTTCTTAATTAAAATATACGGACATACCTGCTCATTATTAAATCCCGCTTTCAATAAATATTCACTAAGACGATTGAATCACATGCATCCAAATTGCTTTAGACCATATAATGATTTCTACAACTTGATAGAGTAATTTTTATGAGGATAATGTTTATATGCTTCAGGCATACGAAATCCTTCAGAAATTTTCATATAAATATCATTTTCTAAATTTCTATACAAGTAAACAGTGACAACATTTAATAGGCGCATATCTATTTTTTCATATACTGCCAAACTGATAAGATATCGGAGTGTAATAGTATCAATAACAGGAGAATAAGTTTCATCATAATCAATACCTGATCTTTGTGAAAAATCTTGGACTACTAACCGTGCTTTATAACATACGATTTCATTATTTTCATTGTGCTTTCGCACAAATATCCATTTGTAGTCAACAGGTTTTACACCTTCTGATGTTCGGATTGCAGGTCCGAAGACTTCACGTTTTGTCAGTGCATTTAACTCCGATTGAATCGCATCTTTCCATTGTAGCCAATCTTTTCTATGCCGACATTCATCAACTGATATTGGTTTATGATCACCATTATCCTGTATAACATCAAGAGATATATTGTATGCAAACATATTATCAATAATTGTTTCTATCTAATTCCAACTTCTACCGAAAGTGGTATAATTGATAGAAAATTTCAATATTACTTTCATCAACTTCTGGTTCTTTGTCATCAGTTCTCTCTTGATTTTTATCATTCTTTTCTTCAATATGATCATCTGGATCATTTAATCTTCTTTTCTTTCGATGAGTTTTATCTTTAGAACCAAAAGGTCGGCCACGCTTCTGGCGTGCTTTTGACTCAACAGCTATAGGTATAATATTTTGTTCTGCTGGAACTTCAATTCGAATAGGAGTATTTATAGTTGGAATATGCGATTTTATAACTCTTTTATGGAGTCAATAAAAGCGTCTGGAAGTTGATTTGGAATAATTTGCAAATGAATTATCTTTTAAATTTCAAGTTTACATGCATTTGTGCGCGGATCAAGATAATTTAATGATATTGTCCAAGCAAGATCTTTCTTATGCTGTTTATGTTCTTCTCTTAATTTAAGAAATAATGATTCATCAAAATGACAATCAGCAAATCTTGTTGTGAATACATCTCCTTTCAGGGGTTCAACATATCTGATAATAGAGAGAGAATTATATCCAACGTATATCCCCTTTCTTCTTTGATGATCCATCTTTGTACATTAGTTTGGTGCAATTAGAACATATATAATACACCTAAAAATTCTTAAATGAGTAATATTTGGTTATGAACCAAAAGTCAATTGCAAATGAGATAATTTATGATAACTAGTTGGCCTTACACGTACAAGTGCTGCATCATGTAAAATAGCATGTTTCCAGGCAGATATTGAGAGATTTGTTTTCATTAATAATGGTCTAATAATTAATTGTAATCTTTTAATAAAAGATTCAGCAAGACCATTTTGTGTATGAACATGAGTTACATGATGTTCAACATTAATCCCAATTGACATATAATATGCATTAAAAGTATGTGATGAAAATTCACCAACATTATCCAAACGGATATTTTTAATGTGATGGTCAAGAAATTGTGCTCGTAATTTAATTATTTGAGTAAGTAACTCGTAAACGTCAGGTTGCGAGTAGATAATAAACACACATTTGACCATCGGGATGATGCATCAATTAAGACCATAAAATATCTGAATGGTCCACATGATAGATGAATAGGTTGATAAATACCTCCGTGAATCCGTTCAAGAAATATAAAACTTTCAGCTCCTACTTTGACTGGTGATGGTCTAATAATTAATTTTCCTATGGAATATGCAGCATATGAGAATTTTTCAAATGCTAATATCTTTTTATTTTTCAAGGGATGACCATGTGTATTCTCAATTATTCTTTTCATCATGGTAAATCCCGGATGACCCAACCGGTCATGCCAAATTCTAAAAGTAGTAGGATCAGTAAACTTCTAATTTACAAGATGATGAATTTCAATTGTACGTATTATTACAAAATATAGGCTAGTAGAAAATGACGATAGTTTTTCTAATACAGATTTCTTACTCAAATTAATTTGAGTAACATAAAGATGCTCAATACCATTTTCCTCATTTGTTTCAACATGATACTCATTTTTGCAGATATCTTTAAAACTCAATAAATTTCTTCTGGATTTTGAAGTAAATAGTGTATTATCAATAGTAATAGTTGTTTCTTTAGGCAACAATATAATAACTTTTCCGGAGCCTTCAATCACATTTGTACTACCATTTATCGTATAAATATTTATTTCTCTCATTTTGAGATAAGAAAAATATTTCTCATTTTTTAGTATGGTGTGTGTAGTTTCACTATCAATAATATATATATCATCATTAACTATAGGTATCTAAACAAAAATATATATGTAAACGTAAATATTATTAGAATATAATGAAAATTCAAAAATATCAGAGTGGGGCATAAGTTATTCTAGACACTACTATCACCAATTAAATGGTCTATCCTACTGTATGAGTATCCAAAAAAAAAATATGATACACCATATGGGTAATATTGATATTAAGATCTTCAAGATCAATATCATCATCTTCAGTATCATTCACTGGATGTTGAGAAAAATTTGCTTCAACATTTTTATTGTTCTTTTTCAATGAAACTTGATATAATTCCACTAAATACTTGGTCGTACGACAGTTATGTGACCAATAACTTTTCATGCCATATCTATAACACTTATCCTCATACTTTTCTTCCATTTATTTTTCTTTTTATTTTCCCTTATGATCTTTTCTATGTTACTTCAGGTGGCCAGTATTTTTCACAACTTGATTATGACTGTGATAAGGGAAACATCGAGCATGTCCATAACCATAGCCACAATCGGTCACGACCACAACTACGACTATAACGATGGTTTCTGTTGGAGCTAACAACATTTACTTCTAAGAGTGCTGTTGAGCCAGTTGGTCTGGCTTCATGATTTCTCAATAATAACTCATTATTTTTCTCTGCAATGACGAGGGCAGTAATTAAATTTGTAAATTTTGTATACCTTTTTTCTCGATATTATTGCTACAGGACAATATTCGAGGCATGAAAGGTAGAGAATGTTTTCTCCAGCATATTTTCATTAGTAACCTTTTTCTCCTCATAATTTTAACTGAGATGTAATTTTATACATCACGAAGTTATATTCATTCACAGTTTTAAAATCTTACAATCTCAGGTGCAACTATTCGTACCGTGCAGTGGGTAGTATGACCATCTTCAGGTGATCAAATCTTTCTTTTAAATTTATCCACATGACATATAGATCTTTTTCGATAAGATATTCTATTTTCAAATTTTCGTCGATATGACGATGAATAAAAATCAAAGTTTTGGCATTTTATTGTGCAGATGCATTATTATTTTCTTGAATAGTTTCACTAAGGCTTTTAGCATTTAGATGCATTTCTACATCGAGAACCCATGACATATAATTCTTTCCAGAAATATCAAGGGTTACAAATTCGAGTTTAGCAAGGTTAGCCATATGAATCAATAAATGCGTATCTGTCTTCTGGCTTGTGTAACGGTAGAGACTCGTGCTTTAATCTTTTGGCTTTTGTAACGGCAGAGACTCGTGTCGATAACGTGTTATGAAATTGGTAGTGTTAGAATAAAATTTACACACTAAGAAATCTCTAACTATTCTTTACACAAGAATTTCTTCAAACTTCTCTCTTTCTTTCTCTTACAATTTTCTCTAACAATTCTTTCACAAAATGATGGTGATACATTTCAAGTTTAGAAAATAACTCTATTTATAGAGCTTTTATTTAATGGAATACATCATCTTCCACTAATATACATTAGTGTTGTCTCTACTAAATGGTGGACATCCATATAATCCATAATTAGTGGAGCTTTCACTAATTCAACATATTTACAACACCCAGCTATAATTTCTCCTATTCTATACGTCTTAAGGGTAAAATAGTCACTTAATTTATAGTCAAATATTTACCTAAATTTTTATATTATAAAACTTACTTGCCTAGGTATAATTTCTAATAATCTATAAGTCTTAGGGCCAAAATACTCACTTAATTTATAATCAAATATTTATCTAAATTTTCATATTAAATCAAAATAAAATACTCAAATCTAAATGGATGGAATATTTCTTAACCTAATCTTCCACATTTATTTCTTTAACTTTTTATAAAATTGCAAATTTCTTACATAATAACTTGTTATGGAGTTTATTAGTTTTTTGATACATCCGATAGAAATTTTTAAAAAATTAATTTCTTAAATTATTGATACTTTTTTTCCTGTATATGCTATTAGTGGGGAAAAAATGTTATTACAAAATATATAGTAGTTTAAGAGACACGTCATATCACGTAGTAACTTCTAAATTAATTCACATTTCTTTTTATTTTCTTTTTAAAATATAAATATAAGAAGTCAAGATTTACTCGATTAATGAAATAACTCGTACAAAAATTACAAGTAAAATCAAACAAAAGAAAATTTTCACTAGAGAGGAATCGAACTTTATAGTGGATCGAATTCACGTAAACTATATATTTATATTTAATACATTGCAAATTGTACGATACAATATAGTAAAGCATAAAATTCACAGTGAACCTTAGAATTTCCATACTTGGATGGCATCTCATTTCAAAAGAAAATTACTCTACATTTTTTGCTTGGATTTGTACCACTTGATCAAGCATTCATTGACTCCATTTTGCTCTTTTTATACGGTATTAAAAATGGTAAATAACAAATTCTGTTAGAGCTTAGATTCAATCCCTTCTTTGTCTTTCTCTCCCCTTTGTTTTTTTACAAAAATAATTATAATGTGAAGATTTACACTATTAATGAAATATAGTTATACCTACACAAAATATCAAGAAAATAAAAATATATCTCTACACTGAGACACGAATTGATGAACTCATGACTCTTTCACTCGATAAAAGAGAATAAACTCTACAATTGATGTTGAACTCCCAACTTTTTGTCTGATTGGGAAGGATAAATTCATACCAGTTGAATATTGCCTCATTGGCTTCGTCTTTCTCATTTGCATAGTATTAAAATAAAATAAAAAAAAATAATAATAATAATACTAATAAATAATAATAATAAATTCTGTTAAAGCCTAATATTCAATCCACTTATAAAGAAATTATATTTTGTCGCAACTCTAAATTGCCAAAGCCAATTTTAGCCGTTAAACTTGCGTCTTCTCGTAACACCTATGCATATTGTGCAACAATTCAGCACACACCGCTCATTTAGAAAGTTCATTTATAAAGGAATATAAAAATGGACTGCAAATTTTTACGGTAATATACTCTAAATAATTGTCATTTTAAATATATGTCGTTTTAAAATTTAAGAAAATAAATTTATTATTTTATTTATTATATACTTTAGTAAGTTACGACATTAATTAGTTTTCAAAATTTTAAAAGGATATAATATAGTTCCTTACGCAATCCTTGTGCAAAACCTTAACAAACTCGAATAAGTAGTAAAAATAGTCTAATTTTACTTATTTTTTCATTTTTATAGATAATTTTGTCTAGAAAGAAATCAAATAATTAAATAATATTTTAATACTTAATCGGCTAGATTTCGGTCATATCTCAATTTCGGTATCAAACATAAAAATTTCTAACCTATCAATATCATAATTCAATTAGATAATCAGTTTTAAATTAATTAAATCATAGACTAAAGTTTTGGCTTAGGTTTGTAAATTTTTTTATTTATAAGCCCAATGGAGGTTTCCAGTAGTCTTGAATAGCATCATTCCATGTGCATAGCACGGGTTTTTTCTATAGATTTCACAAATAAACATACGGTGAGAAAACAAGAAAGGACATGATGATGAATGAAGAAAGGGTTGAAATAGTGTAACATCCACATTGATTGATGCTAATTTCATCGAGTCATTATCTCATTATCTTTAGAAAAAATTGCACGTTTTGCTTAGCAATTTTCCTTAATTTAAATGATCATCTTTCTACCCGCTTCTGAATTTATTGGTCTATTGTTCTTTAATTGATAAAGCATGATTCCAAGTAAAAACTCCACTAAAAAGAAGAAAGAATCCTGGACAAACAAACACGTGATTAAAAAAAAGAAAAAAAATCTCTACCTTACGTCTTAGTCTAAAGATAACATGATGGTTTAATTGATTATAAATATTTGATATCCTGCCATATATATTACGTTTAATTTACATTCTTGATTTTTTTTTTCTAAAAAAAGAAAATATATGATCAGTAAAATAATTATTGTTTTGCAATAATTCTTCCTTGAGTGTTGAGTAATTATGAGCGATGTTATTCGACTAATAAAGTAATGATTGAATACAAGATTATAAATTTAAAATTTTAGTTTCTCTCTCAAAATTCTTTAAGATAAAACAAATAAATACTTTTGAGAGAGGTGTGTTTGGAATCTGGATGCAGCTCATTTCAATGGAAAATTACTTTAGGTTTTTTTTCAGCGAAAAAAAATAAATCTAATGTAAATAAATTTTATTTGTGAAATATTAATAATTTTATTATATATGCTGAGTAGATTACAATATTAATCTTTGAATTTATAAATTTTTTATAAAATTCAAAATCATACGTATTGTTTCCCTTCCAAAGTCTCCAGCCGTTTGGTCAGCCAGATTGTACGTCGTTAGTCGCGAATCAGCTAACATTCACTCACTTTTATAAGTAAGACAGATGCAATTTAAGGATTGAAATTCAAACAAATTACTTAAGGTCATAAGAAATGAACAAACTCGAAGATTTCAAACAAATGTTCCTTAAATCAATAAGGGAATTGAAACAAATTAATGGAATAAGAAGTTTATTTTTAAAAAAAAAACTGTAAAGGAAAATACAACTGAATTAATAATTCCGGAAAGACAGTAGAATAAAGTAAACAATGACCTGAGAGTTCTTCTAATGTCGTCGTCCTCTTTATCGACGCCGATCTCGCATTTACTGGCTTTTTCAATCGCATGTTCTCCACGTCCGTCATAGGGATCAATAAATGCTTTCCCAATGGTCAAATTAACAATCATAGTAACATGCTTTCCCAAGGATCAAGACACGAATAGTATATGGTTACCAAATTTTATTAAGATTTTTTTTTTATTATACAATAATAATAATAACGTGGATAAGACGTAGAAGGAGTTGGAGAACATATATTAAACATGGGGTTTAAGAATTAAGTTGAAGCAGCCTCGCAGTTAATGATGTAGTTTTGGGATATAGTTTTCAAAAATTGTTCATAATAAAAAAATTACGTCAAATATATGAATAAGTGACAAAATGATGTAATTTTCCACCACTTTATGGAATTGCAAAATAATTATAAAATAAAATAAATAAATGTAAATTGACGGACAAGTTTCTAACTGTTACCTACGTGCAAAAGATATTGGGTAGGTAAATGGGAAAATAAAACAAGTGCTCGTGTGTTTTGAAATGTTTGATTGTGCCGTGACTTTTTTCTCAATAATTCGGATTATATATTCTATTTGTTATAAAATTAGGGTAGTGTTAGAATAAAATCTTCACGTTACACACTAATAAAACTCTAACTATTTTGCACAAGAATTTCTTTTCAAACTTCTCTCTTTCTTTCTCTCACAATTCTTTCTCTAATCTTTCTTTCTTTCACAAAATGATGGTGTATTACATGCTTAGAGAATAGCTCTATTTATAGAGCTCTAATTAGTGGAATACATCATATCATACATCATCTTCCACTAATCTCAATTAGTGGTGTCTCCACTAAATGGTGGACATCCATAAAAATCTTCTCTAATAATTCATATAAATCCATAATTAGTGGAGCCTCCACTAATTAATAGAGATTCCAATAATTCATAACACTCCCCCTTAGATGTCCATCCATTACATAAAGAATATGACTCGTTAAAACCTTACTAGATAAAAACCCAGTGGGGAAAAAAATCTAGTGAAGGAAAAAGAGTACACTATTCTATATGTCTGTTTATTACTCCCCCTAATGAGATGATTCCTTTAAATCTTTAAACCGACGCATACCGATTTTATATCTCAACTTCTCAAATGTTGCAGTCGGTAAAGTCTTCGTAAAAATATCTGCGAGGTTATCACATGACCGAATTTGTAGTACATCAATTTCACCTTTCTTCTGGAGTTCATGAGTAAAGAAGAATTTTGGTGAAATATGTTTTATCCGATCTCCTTTAATATATCCTCCTCGTAATTGAGCTATGCAAGCTGCATTGTCTTCATAAAGAGGAGTTGGAATATCTTTGATTGATGATAATCCACAATTTTCTCGGATATAATGAATCATGGATCTTAACCATACACATTCTCGACTTGCTTCATGAATGGCTATAATTTCAGCATGATTTGAAAAAGTAGCTGCTATAGATTGTTTCGTAGAACGCCATGATATAACATATTTCCACATGTAAATAGATAGCCCGTTTGAGAACATGCTTTATGTGGATCAGATAAATAACCAGCATCTGCATAACTTATTAATGTTGGATTGGTTTTATTTGAATAAAATAATCTGAGATCAATTGTACCTTGGAGATATCGACGGACTTGTTTAATTCCATTCCAATGTCGTCGTGTTGGTGAAGAATTAAATCTTGCTAATAAATTGACAGCAAAAGCAATATCAGGTCGTGTATTATTAGCAAGATACATCAATGCATCAATTGCACTGAGATATGGTACTTCAGGACCAAGGAATTCTTCATCATTTTCTTGAGGTCGGAAAGGATCTTTATCCACATTTAATGATCGGACGATCATTGGAATACTCAATAGATATGCTTTGTCTATGTAAAATCTTTTTAGCACTTTTGCTGTATATGTTGATTGATGAATAAATGTTCAACTCTCCAGATGTTCAATTTGTAAATCAAGACAAAATTTGATTTTACCAAAATCCTTAATTTCGAATTCTCTTTTTAAATAATTAATTGTTTCTTGGAGCTCTTCAGGAGTTCCAATAAAATTAATATCATCAACATATATAGCTAATATCACAAATTTAGAACCAGATTTCTTAATAAAAATACATGGACATACCTGGTCATTTTTAAATCCCGCTTTCAATAAATATTCACTAAGACGTGTGAACCACATGCGCCGGATTGCTTCAGGCCATATAATGATTTACGCAACTTGATGGAGTAATTTTCACGAGGATAATGTTTATATGCTTCGAGCATATGAAATCCTTCGGGATTTTCATGTAAACAACATTTTTTAAATTTCCATACAAGTAAGCGAGTGACAACATCTAATAGGCGCATATCTATCTTTTCATGTACTTGCTAAACCGATAAGATATCGGAGTGTAATAGCATCAACAACAGGAGAATAAGTTTCATCATAGTCAATACCTGGTCTTTGTGAAAAACCTTGGGCTACTAATCGCGCTTTATATCGAACGATTTCACTATTTTCATTGCGCTTTCGCACAAATATCCATTTGTAGCCAACAGGTTTTACACCTTCTGGTGTTTGGACTGCAAGTCCGAAGACTTCACGTTTTGTCAGTGCATTTAACTTCGATTGAATCGCATCTTTCCATTGCAGCCAATCTTTTCTATGCCGACATTCATCAACTGATATTGGTTCAGGATCATCATTATCCTGTGTAACATCAAGAGATATATTGTATGCAAATATATTATCAATAACAGTTTCTATCCGATTCCAACTTCTACCGGAAGTTGTATAATTGGTAGAAATTTCAGTGTTACTTTCATCAACTTCTGGTTCTTTGTCATCAATTCTCTCTTGGTCTTTATCATTCTTTTCTTCAATATGATCTTCTGGATCATTTAATCCTCTTTTCTTTCGAGGATTTTTATCTTTAGAACCAAGAGGTCGGCCACGCTTCTGGCATGTTTTTGACTCAGCAGCTATAGGTATAATATTTTGTTCTCGCTGGAACTTCAATTCGAATAGGAGCATTTATAGCTGGAATATGCGATTTTGTAACTCTTCTGGAGTCAACAAAAGCGCCTGGCATTTGATTTGCAATGCTTTGCAAATAAATTATCTTTTGAACTTCAAGTTCACATGCGCTTGTGCGCGGATCAAGATAATTTAATGATGTTGTCCAAGCAAGATCATTTTTATGCTTGTTTTGGTTCTCCCCTAATTTAGGGAATAATGATTCATCAAAATGACAATCAGCAAATCTTGCTGTGAATACATCTCCTGTCAGGGGTTCAACATACCTGATAATAGAGGGAGAATCATATCTAACGTATATCCCCTTTCTTCTTTGAGGACCCATCTTTGTACGTTGGTTTGGTGCAATTGGAATATATACAGCACACCAAAAAATTCTTAAATGAGCAATATTTGGTTTTGACCCAAAAGCCAATTGCAAATGAGAGAATTTATGATAACTAACTGGTCTTATACGTACAAGTGTTGCAGCATGTAGAATAGCATGTCCCCGGGCAGATGTTGTGAGATTTGTTTTCATTAATAATGGTCTAACAATTAATTGTAATTGTTTAATCAACGATTCAGCAAGATCATTTTGTGTGCGAACATGAGCTATAGGATGTTCAACATTAATTCCAATTGACATGCAATATGCATCAAAAGCATGTGATGAAAATTCACCAACATTATCTAAACGGATATTTTTAATGTGATGGTCAGGAAATTGTGCTCGTAATTTAATTATTTGAGCAAGTAATCTCGCAAACGCCAAGTTGCGAGTAGATAATAAACATACATGTGACCATCGGGATGATACATCAATTAAGACCATAAAATATTTGAACGGTCCACATGGTGGATCAATAGGTCCACAAATATCTCCGTGAATCCGTTCGAGAAATGTAGGACTTTTAACTCCTACTTTTACTGGTGATGGTTTAACAATTAATTTTCCTAGGGAATATGCAGTATATGCGAATTTTTTTGATGTTAATATCCTTTTATTTTTTAAAGGATGACCATGTGTATTCTCAATGATTCTTCTCATCATGGTAGATTCCGGATGACCCAACAGGTCATGCCAAATGCTACAAGTAATAGGATCAGTAAACTTCTGGTTTACTCGATGATGAATTTTAATTGTACATATTTTTACAAAATATAGGCCAATAGAAAAATACGGCAGTTTTTCTAATACAGATTTCTTACCCAAATGCATTTGAGTAATATAAAGATGCTCAATCCCATTTTCCTCATTTGTTTTAACATGATACCCATTTCTGCGGATATCTTTAAAACTCAATAAATTTCTTCTGGATTTTGAGGAAAATAGTGCCTTATCAATAATAATTATTGTTCCTTTAGGCAACAATATACTAGCTCTTCCGAAACCCTCAATTACATTTGCACTACCGTTTATCGTATAAATATTTATTTCTCCCATTTTGAGATCAGAAAAATATTTCTCATTTTTTAGTATGGTATGTATAGTTCCACTATCAATAATGCATACATCATCATTAACAACAGCTATCTGAACACAAATATATATATGCAAACGTAAATATTATTAGAATAGAATGAAAATGAAAATACAAAAATATCAGAGTGGGGCTTTAGTTCTTTTGGACATTGCCATCACCAATTAAATGGTCTATCCTACCGTCTGGGTTTTCAAAAAAATCCGATACATCCATATGAGTAATATTGATATTAAGATCTTCAGGATCAATATCATCATCCTCAACATTATTTATTGGATGTTGAGAAAATTTTGTTTCCACATTTTTATTTTTCAATGAAACTTGATACAATTCAACTAAATACTTAGTCGTACGACAGTTTCGTGACCAATGACCTTTCATGCCACATCTATAACATATATTCTCATACTTTTCTTCAATTTCTTTTTCTTTTCCTTTATGATCTTTCTGTTCCACTTCAGGTGGCCAGTATTTCTCACAGTTTGATTATGATTGTGATAAGGGAAATATCGAGCGTGTCTACGACCATAACCACGACCACGGCCACGGTCATGGCCACGACCACGACTATAACGATGGCTTCTGCTGGAGCCAACAGCATTCACTTCTGGGAGTGCTATTGAGCCAGTTGGTCTGGCTTCATGATTTCTCAATAATAACTCATTATTCTTCTCTACAATGAGGAGGGCAATAATTAAATCTGTAAATTTTATATACCCTTTTTCTCGATATTGTTGCTGCAGGACAATATTCTAGGCATGAAAGATGGAGAATGTCTTGTCCAACATATTTTCATTAGTCACTTTTTCTCCGTATAATTTTAACTGAGATGTAATTTTATACATTGCGGAGCTATATTCATTCACGGTTTTAAAATCTTGTAACCTCATGTGCAACCATTCATACCGTGCAGTGGATAGTACGACCATCTTCATGTGGTCAAATCTTTCTTTTAAATTTACCCACAGGACATATGGATTTTTTTCGGTAAGATATTTCATTTTCAAATTTTCATCGAGATGATGACGAATAAAAATCAAAGCTTTAGCCTTGTGTTGTGCAGATGCACTATTATTTGCTTGAATAGTTTCACTAAGGCCTTCAGCATTTAGATGCATTTCTGCATCGAGAACCCATGACATATAATTTTTTCCAGAAATATCAAGGGTTACAAATTCGAGTTTAGTAAGGTTAGCCATAGAGATCAATAAATACGTACCTGTCTTCTGGTTTTGGTAACGGCAGAAACTCGTGGTTAGTCTTCTGGCTTTTGTACCAGTAGAGACTCGTGCTAATAACGTGTTATAAAATTAGGGTAGTGTTAGAATAAAATTTTCACACTACACACTAATAAAACTCTAACTATTTTGCACAAGAATTTCTTTTCAAACTTCTTTCTTTCTTTCTCTCACAATTCTTTCTCTAATCTTTCTTTCACAAAATGATGGTGTATTACAAGCTTAGAGAATAGCTCTATTTATAGAGCTCTAATTAGTAGAATATATCATGGCATACATCATCTTCCATTAATCTCAATTAGTGGTGTCTCCACTAAATGGTGGACATCCATAAAAATTTTCTCTAATAATTCACATAAATCCATAATTATTGGAGCCTCCACTAATTAATAGAGATTTCAATAATTCATAATACTATTCACTTAATTATTAATATTATTATCATTATCAAAAAATATATAGAATTATTATGTAGTCCTATCATGAGAAAACAAGACCGAACATAGGATTCCATTATTTATGTGCATTTTCAAATTGTTTATCACCTTGAATTATAATTTAAGAAAGTAAGGGTCAAAATGTAACATACATCTTATTTAAAATAATCTCACAATAAATTAAACGTAATAACTCAATTAATAAAATATTATTTATCAAATTATAAAACTTCAAATTAAATAAATATTAAATACATATAATTATCCGTTTCTCCATTCTCGTAGGTACTATTTTTATTTGAAAAAAAAATTCACCATTACGTCACACCTCATAAAGCTTCCAAAAATTGCAAACGTACCGACCACAAGGCTAGAGGCCATTTTCCAAATTCAAATCATTTCAATTTCATGCGACTCTGATAGATTGTATTCTTTATGTGTTCATTGTTGACCAATAATGGAGAAAGAAGAGTAGGCAGCAAGTCCAAACTTGTACACCTCTAATTTTAATGGCCATTTGCATTGATACAAATGTTTGGTTTCAAAAGATTTGATAGATAAGTATAAGCTATAATTCTTTATATTATATATTTTGACGTCCAAATACATCCAACTATTTATGGCCAAATAGCAAGTAATCATAATGCACTTGAAGATAAGTTCTCCGGAAAATTCCAAAGGGCTTTAAGGTGATAAAGCGCACTAGGGCTACAAGCAATGGAAATCATAAATTTGCACCGACGGGCCACTAAAATTTGGCTTCTAAGAAGGGTCAAAAGAGATAGGAACAACTTCACCTTCAAAAAAATTAGAATATAGCAAGTGTCAAAATATTATTATTATTATTATTATTATTATTATTAAATTATAAAAATATTATATTCTTTTTTATTAACTATATATATATATATATGTATATTACTTTGTATTGATGATAAATTTGTGAGGACATCATTAACTTGCCACTACAATACTAAGAATTAAGAATTGAGTGATGAGTTGGGTTCTTGAACTAACCGTCCTCAATTCAGAGTAGGGATAGCAATTGCACGATTTTTTTTTATCAATTCCAACTTGTTACTAATTCAATTAATCAATCCAATACGTAATTATTTATTAAAATTTTGTTTTTTATTAAGGTCAAATACAATCGAATATGTTAGATTTTTATTTAAAATCAATTAATCATATATATATATATATATATATATATATATATATATATATAGTGTGTGTGTGTGTGTGTAAATCTATTGTTATATAAGAAGATAATATAAAGTCAAATATAATAGGATGAGGCATGCTAATCTCGCTATTTTTCAAGTAATTCAAGCCTATGCTAAGTATAAACTTCCATGTATTAGGTATCTAATTTGTTACGCTCAAAATACAACAATCTAACTTTGGTCTAAATTTGTAATATTTTGATTTTTGGACCAACACGAGGTTTCCAATAGTCTTGAGAATTGACCACTCATTCGACTATTAATACTAGTAAGGATTCTCACGTGAGATGCGAGTTTGGGTACCCGAGATATTTTCACTAATATCACTGCATTGAACTTTGATTTAGATAATTTTAACTAATTTTGTTACAATTTATTTCAGGACATCACCATAGAAGAATATCAAACTTGTTTCAATAAAGTCACTTGATCTCCAACATCAAGACCTCAAAACATGAAAGGAGAAGGTGGCCCCAGAAAGAGTCGCTCCCACCAATTGTGATGAGAAGAGTTGATTCTCACTATCAATTCACAATTCCATTTAACTTCTTTCTTGTAAAATTACACCTCCCTCTAAGACTGCAGATGAGCCCACTCTTAAGATAATGACAACTTTGGAAAAACAAAACAAAGCTATGTTAACAAAGTTGGCTTAGAATGTCCCACTTCCAAATAGGAAGTCTAGCCGGGTAATTATCTTGCCACAACAAATGGTTGGACATCATATGCATATATGTTCTCAAGAAATTATTCTTTCCAGCTAAAATTTAGAAACTCTCATGTCATTACCAACACTACAGTCTACCTATAAACATTTCTAGCTAGTGTAATTAATTAGCTTTAATTGTAGGTAAGTTTCTAGCCCTAAATAACAAAAGCAAGTCCAAGTGTAAAACTTAAAATGCATTTTGCTGCCATACTGAGACCACTGTCGAAGAAGATAAGACATGAAGTGTCTCATGTTAAATAGCCTAGATATGTTATTGATTCCATTACTCACCCCAGGATTGAAATGTTATTGATTCCATTATTCACCCCAGGATTGAAAAGACATTTTTATTGAATATGAACCAAAAAAAGAAACGTTCCATCATTGCTTATAAGCACAATTTGCAAATAATAAGACATATATATCATGAGTAATTTCCTATATCAGGAAAAAGTCAAAAATTTCAAAGACAACAAGTAGTGACAAAATAAGAGAAATAACAATGGATGTGGAATCATCAAGAAATGAATGTGACACATACATACAACTGGAGAAGTGATAGAAGATAGTGAAAACAGCTTATCTTCAAGTTGGAACTTCCTTGAACTCTTTAAGCTACAATCAAATAATGGATGATAAGTGATTAATAAAATATGAAATAGATCAACCTTAGAAAATAAAGCTGAAACCAAGCACAAAGCACTGGAAGGTTTAACGATAGTAAATGCTTTAAGATAACTTACACAGCATAATTACCTGTGTTTGGTCAAGAACACTAACTAAATAATTACCTGAGGCACGTTATAATGCCATTTGAAACTCTGAATTATCAGTAATCAGCATATGCATTCTTCCATTATAATGAAATATCAAGTCTAGTTATGAAGGCAACCCATAATAAATAATGAAAGACGCTGTCAGAGTCAGAGTCAGAGTCAGAGTCAATGCATTAATTCCTTTGAGAAAAAGGAAAACATCAATACCATCTAAAGCCAAAGATTAGGATGATAATAAAATCTCTAAAATAAGAAACAATGAAATCTAGTGTGTTAAAAAAGTCGGAAATTATGCCCTAGAATATACAGGGCTACATACTTGTTACAAGCAGCATTTTTGAATTAAAACCAAACTATATGAAGCATAAAAAAGCTCAAACCTAACATAACATTTCACTACTCATTGTCATTTTTTGCAACTTCATTCACCTCCTTAGTACCACCATCCTATATGAAAAATACAAGCAAATTCAATCAGCTTTATATCTTACAGAATAAACCATTTATTGAGATGGTGCTGGAGGTCACTATCCTTTTAATCACAACAAAGTGAAACTTCATCTTTCACTATATATTCCTAAGCTTACTAACTAAAGCAAGTGACGTGGAAATAAAAGTATCAATTTTGTCTGAAATATGCAAATTATAAAAATGAATGATGCAGAAATAAAAGGCATCAATTTTGTTTGATATGTGCAAATTATAAAAGATGTGCAATTTTGTTTGAAATATTGCAAGAAATTTTTTCAAATCTCTTCCCGACGCAATATCATGTAGGATTGCAAGAGATGTGTTGAGTTCATTCCTCAGAGCAGAAGCGACACCTAAGACAATATCTTCTGGAAGGATGATTTATGGGATTTGAGGAGGAGACGTACATTGATGCAATCTTCAAAATATTAGATGGAAAAAATAGACATATAAGCATATTAAACACTCTAGGAGACCTACATTGAACACAAAAGGCTAGGTTTTGAATACATCAGGTGGAAATAAAAATAGATACATAAGCATATTAAACAGCCTACTTGTGAATAAAAGTGGATGCATTTGACCTGAGAAAGAGGATTGCCATAAAAGGAATCAGAATATGGCAAACTAATGGTGACAGACTAATGAAAAAAATAGACATAAAAGCATATTAAAAAACATACTTGTTAATGAAGGTGGATGCACTTGACCTGAGAAAGAGAATTGCCAGAGCAAGAATCAAAATATGGCAGACTAATGTGAGCAAGTGGTATTCAAGCAATTCGAAAAACACCCACAATGCAGTGGCAACACCAGCAAAAACTTTCTTGTCCCTCCACAAGAAAACATCAGCAGCTGTTATAAAAGATGATTCAAAATCAGAAACACTGATTCAAATACATAAATGCATACACAGCTACACAGAAGTATATCATTGCAATACAAAATCAACTATGCTGCTGCAAAAATAATTGAAGGATAGAAGGTGCAAATACTTCCTATTTTATTATCGATATAAAAGCCTAATGCTATTTCAGTTTATGAGGCATACAAAACTCCTGGATCAACAAGAAAAATTTTTTTGATACAAGTACATTGCGAAGAAGAGAACTAAAGAAAAATCAAACAATGAGTGATTAATTGCAAAATAATTACTCAAATTTTGATGTGCACTAAAACCAAAAGCTATGTGAATGCTTGATTAGCCTAAGAAATAGATGTATGCAAAAGCACATCGAGGAAAGAGAGATTATTTGAAAAATAATTACTCAAATGCTAATATGCTAAAGTAGGCCTTAATTAGGATGAGTTTGAAATGTCTAGTTGAAATATAAATTAAAAAAAAAAATCATGAATGATAGAAGAGAGAATGCATACCAGTTGTCCTTGGTTAAAATCATCCGTACCTCATCCATTGAATATTTCGATGTGGATGAGCCATAACTTTGGCATCTGATTACACATGAGTAGCAAGGGTAGGAGTCACAATCTCCACATTCGAAAGCATTTCACTAATACAATTCTTCTTCATTCTTTCATTTTTTATTTTCCCCAAAGAATCAAACGATCTGAAGTGGGTTGCTTTCAAACAAAACCTTACTTGAAAAAAGGTAAAATCATCGTCATTTGACATCACGAACTCAACTCAGCTGCAAAATAGAGTCAATTGTTTTTCCCTACAAAAATCATCTAATTTATTACTATCATAAACTTAACGAATTCATTAAAAAAATTCACCATTGACATAAATCACATTCGTAAAAAACTTAGTGAGTATATACAAGGAAAGAACCAAATCACCGCCAAATAACCCAATTGCCTCTCGACAACATACCTTATTTTCTGATTCCAAAGTATATTCATCCTTCTGTCACGAAAACAGAGAGAGAGAGAGAGAGAGAAACAAAAACTGACTTAGAGAAAGAAGTCATATAAAAGAATCACCCAATAAAGGCATAAGAAAGAAGAAAAGCAACTACAGGCATGCAAACTCTGGCGACACATGTTACGGCACAGAAGGCCCAACAGCGAAACAAGTCACCTAGCAGGAAGAAAGGTTCAGATAAAATAGTTGGGCAAGAACCAACATTGAAGAAACAGGTCAAAAATCAGACATTTACCTACACGAATAACATCATCCTCTCTGCAAAACAAACAATAAATGCACAGCAAAATTAGAAAATTCTTTTCAATGAGGGAGGGAGGCAAGAAACGAAAAAGGATAGTAGAGAAATTGATATGTAGAAGAAGAAGAAGAAGCTACCCCGGCATTTGGCAGCGGGCCATAATGTGGTCTTTTATTTCTAACCAAAGCTGATAAAACCCTAGCAAACAATAAATTGAACATTCATAACTGAATACAACATAACCTTAGTAATATTATACAGGAAAAGGCTTAAAATTAGGGTTCACAAGGAATTGCCGGTACCTGACCACGATTTCCTCCAGCGAAGCAGACAAGTTGCCCAATCTGTAGCCATTGATCAAGCCAACCCTTGTGAGGGTGTAACTGCAATGTCCATGTTGAAGGCTAAGAAGGAGAAGAAAAGAAGGAAGATGGAAGAGGAGGCGGCGAAGGCAGAGGAGAAAGATGACAGAGGGAAAATGGAAGGGGAGGTAGGGAGCGGATTTGCATCGACTGAGGCCTCCAAAACCGTGGGCTTCTCACCCACTGACTCTCCAAAACAAACGTCTGCCAAACAACATTGTGAAAAGACAAAGATGCCCCTATTGACGAAAAATGAACAGTGTTCACCCAACTCCTTTTTCTCTATATAGAAGATATGGTGGAATGAGACAGCAAGAAATGACATGATGAATGAAGATTAGGATAAAATGATGCCATGCCCAGATTGATTGATGCTCTTCAAATGATCATTTTGCTTCACACTTTTGAATTTATTGGTATAATGACAAGGCATATTTCCAAGTAAAACTGCACCAAAAAAGAAGAAAGAATTATTCACAAACAAGCGATAAATATAAATATATTATGAATTATTGAAATCTTTATTAATTAGTGGAGGCTCCACTAATTATGGATTTATGTGAATTATTAGAAGATTTTTATGGATGTCCACCATTTAGTGGAGACACCACTAATTAAGATTAGTGGAAGATGATGTATGCCATGATGTAATCCACTAATTAGAGCTCTATAAATAGAGCTATTCTCTAAACTTGTAATACACCATTATTTTGTGAAAGAAAGATTAGTGAAAGAAAGATTAGAGAAAATTGTGAGAGAAAAGAAAGAGAGAAATTCTTGTGCAAAATAGTTAGAGTTTTATTAGTGTGTAGTGTGAAGATTTTATTCTAACACTACCCTAATTTTATAACACGTTATCGACACGAGTCTCTCGCCGTTATTAAAGCCGTAAGACAGTACGCATTTATTGATCTCGCTAAATTCGAATTTGTAACCCTTGATATTTCTGAAAAAAAAATTTTATATGTCATACAAAAATGCATCTAAATGCTAAAAAAAAGGAGATCCATATGTCATGTGGATAAAAAGAAAGATTTGACCACCTGAAGATGGTCGTACTACCCACTCGCACGGTATGAATGGTTGCACCCGAGTTGCAAGATTGTAAAACCGTGAACTCCGTGATGTATAAAACTACATCTTAGTTAAAAATTTTACGGAGAAAAAGTTATCGATGAAGTTATATTGGAGAAGACATTCTCCATTTTTCATGTTCTACAAGAATAATATCGAGAAAAAGGGTATCCAAAATTGACGAACTTTAACATGAGTTATTATTGAGAAATCATGAAGCTGCATGAATCGGCTCAACAAAGACTCCTGAAGTGAATGCTCGTTGGCTCCGAGAGAAGCCATCGTTATAGTCGTAGTTGTGGCAAGTGGCCGTGGTTATGGTCATGGACACACTCGATATTTCCCTTATCACGGAGAAATACTAGCCACCCGAAGTGGAACAGAAAAGATAATAAGGGAAAAAGATATTTCCATTAATAATAAGCATCACATCTTTTATTCATAGCACTAGTGTTCATATGAACTTGATGATACATGCTTATAGTTGCTCTTTTGTAATTGAGCCGACAAATGTAAGATGAAGGTTTGTAATTGTTCTTTTTCAATATTTACATTAGAGGACGACAAACAATTAGTAATTATGGACTTCAACTCCTCTTTTTCGACATCCTCCTCCTTTTCTTTCCCTTTTGAGCCAAAGATCGAGACTAGCAAGCAGAAGTAGCCGTAAAATTATCGCGAAATGAGTCTTGAGATTTTATGATCTCCTTAAGTTTATTATATTTCTTATTATATTTGGCCTTGAAGCATGCTTGTCTCAATTTCTGTGTTTGGTCCTCTAACCGCGTATTAGGACTTTCTTCCACCAACCGTTTTTCACATTCCAAGCATCGCAATGGCTTCTTGTAATTTCTTCTCACCCATATGTCCTCCTTCTTCTTTATTTTGCATATCCCGTAAATCGAAGTGATATCATCGGTTATTTACTTATAAATCTTTCATAGTTTCATACTTACAAATTATAAGTATGTATGAGAGAGAACCCGAACATTCTTGATTATGGTCTCCAAGCTCACCAATTTCCCGTGAGGCCATCGACGAATTCCTAACTCCCTACATCTTTTCTTGAGACGGGTTATGCCAATATTCAGCTTCTTTGGTCGCGCTCATGATTGGTAGGTAAAAGTACTCGCGAAATTGTTTCTCTTGATAGTGTTTGAGAGTTATTGCCCTTCTTCTCTCTCTCGCCTCTTAATCATCTTCTTCTCCCCATGAATTTTGTCCGCAATAATATCTTGAACTTCGATATTATGCATTTCATGAGTACTTACTCCGACTTCGCCGCCAAGACCACTCATTATTTCTCCTAGAAAAAGAAAATAATATCAAGTAAAGGTAATACCATTCAAAATCCATGTTTAAATGTATAATAACCTGGAAACATATTCTGGCTTTGTTCAAAATCCATTAGAGAGTAGAAAGGATCATGCACAAGCATATCCTCATTCAAAGGAATAGTATCAAGAGGAACAAGATCAAAAGCAGCCTCTTGTAGGAGCAGATCAACTTGGTCCAAAGCAAGATGTTCAAAACTTCCACCGATTTACATAAAAAAACAAACCAAAAGAGAGTTTAATTTCATTATCAAGCACACTAAAAACAAATGGAAGCCATCAAAGGTATCTCACCCGAAATTAGGAGGAAGTGGTTGGTTTGGAAAGGAAAACATATCAAAATCTTCTCGCGTTCGAATTAGACGAAGCGGTTGGTTTGAAAAGGAAAACATATCAAAATCTTCTCGCGTTCGAATTAGGCGTAAGCGGTTGGTTTGGAAAGGAAAACATATCAAAATCTTCCGTGTTCGAATTAGGCGTAGCGGTTGGTTTGGAAATGAAAATACATCAACATCTCGCCGCATAAACTAAGTCAAAATTTGACCATGTCTCAAATGAATTACGAGTCTCCATATCTCGCTTTGTGATTTTTGTTTTTGATGTTTACTAATGACTCGATAACCGATATATATATCGATACATATATATATATATATATATATCTGTATGAGGAAGAAGAAGAGGTAGATGGTAGGTAGAGGGTCGGAGGAGAAGAAAAGACAAGAGAGGAAGAGGAAAAGTCGGTACCGGGAAGAGTGAAAAAAAAAAAGGAGATATTTTTCTTGGCATTTCCTACTTGTCATCATTTTCTTATATTTCTTTTCTTATTCTCTTGTGAAATCATTATTCCCTAAATTAGGGGAGAATAGAAACAAGACAAGAAAGATCGTGATTGGACAACATCATTAAATTATCTTGATCCACATACAAGCGCGTGTGAACTTGAAGTTCAAAAGATAATTCATTTGTAAAGCATTGCAAATCAAATGCCAGACACTTTTGTTGACTCTAGAAGAGTAACAAAATCGCATATGCCAGTTATAAATGCTCCTATTCTAATTGAAGTTCCAACAGAACAAAAGATTTTACATATAGTCAGCTGAGCCAAAAGCATGCCGTAAGCATGGCCGACCTCTTGGTTCTAAAGATAAAAATCCTTGAAAGAAAAGAGGATTAAATGATCCGTAAGATCATATTGAAGAAAAGAATGATAAAGACCAAGAGAGAACCGATGACAAAGAACCGTAAGTTGATGAAAGTAACACCGAAATTTCTATCAATTATACCACTTCCTAGAGAAGTTGGAATCGGATAGAAACTGTTATTGATAATATATTTGCATACAATATATCTCTTGATGTTACACAGATAATGATGATCCCGAACCAATATCGCTTGATGAATGCTCAGCATAGAAAAGATTGGCCGCAATGGAAAGATGCGATTCAATCGGAGTTAAATGCACCGGCAAAACGTGAAGTCTTCGGACCTGCAATCCGAACACCGTAAGGTATAAAACCCGTTGGCTACAAATGGATATTTGTGCGAAAGCGCAATGAAAAGAGTGAAATCGTTCGATATAAAGCGCGATTAGTAGCCCAAGGTTTTTCACAAAGACCAGGTATTGATTATGATGAAACTTATTCTCCCGTTGTTGATGCTATTACACTCCGATATCTTATCGACTTGGCAAGACATGAAAAGATAGATATGCGCCTATTAGATGTTGTCACCGCTACTTGTATGGAAATTTAGAAAATGATGTTTACATGAAAATCCTCGAAGGATTTCATATGCCCGAAGCATATAAACATTATCCTCGTGAAAATTACTCCATCAAGTTGCGTAAATCATTATATGGCCCGAAGCAACTGGGCGCATGTGGTTTACACGTCTTAGTGAATATTTATTGAAAGCGGGATTTAAAAATGACCAGGTATGTCCATGCGTTTTTATTAAGAAATCTGGTTCTAAATTTGTGATATTAGCTATATATGTTGATGATATTAATCTTATTGGAACTCCCGAAGAGCTCCAAGAAACAATTGATTATTTAAAAAGAGAATTCGAAATCAAGGATTTTGGTAAAACCAAATTTTGCCTTGGTTTACAAATTGAACATTTGGAGAGTGGAACATTTATTCATCAATCAACATATACAACGAAAAGTGCTAAAAAGATTTTACATGGACAAAGCACATCCATTGAGTATTCCAATGATCGTGCGATCATTAAATGTGGATAAAGATCCTTTCCGACCTCAAGAAAATGATGAAGAACTCCTTGGTCCTCGAAGTACCATATCTCAAAGTGCAATTGGTGCATTGATGTATCTTGCTAATAATACACGACCCGATATTGCTTTTGCTGTCAATTTATTAGCAAGATTTAGTTCTTCACCAACACGACGACATTGGAATGGAATTAAACAAGTCCTTCGATATCTCCAAGGTACAATTGATCTCGGATTATTTTATTCAAATAAAACCAGTCCAACATTGATAGGTTATGCAGATGTCGGTTATTTATCCGATCCACATAAAGCACGTTCTCAAACGGGCTATCTATTTACATGTGGAAATACCGCTATATCATGGCGTTCTACGAAACAATCTATAGCAGCCTACTTCTTCAAATCATGCTGAAATTATAGCCATTCATGAAGCAAGTCGAGAATGTGTATGGCTAAGATCCATGATTCATTATATCCGAGAAAGTTGTGGATTATCATCAATCAAAGATATTCCAACTCCTCTTTATGAAGACAATGCAGCTTGCATAGCTCAATTACGAGGAGGATATATTAAAGGAGATCGGACAAAACATATTTCACCAAAATTCTTCTTTACTCATGAACTCCGTAAGAAAGGTGAAATTGATGTGCTACAAATTCGGTCATGTGATAACCTCGCAGATATTTTCACGAAGACTTTACCGATCGCAACATTTGAAAAGTTGAGATATAAAATCGGTATGCGTCGATTTAAAGATTTAAAGGAATCATCTCATCAGGGAGAGTAATAAATAGACATATAGAATAGTGTACTCTTTTTCCTTCACTAGATTTTTTTTCCCACTGGGTTTTTATCTAGTAAGGTTTTAACGAGGCATATTCTTTATGTAATGGATGGACATCCAAGGGAGAGTATTATGAATTATTAAAATCTTTATTAATTAGTGGATGCTCCACTAATTATGGATTTATGTGAATTATTAGAAGATTTTTATGGATGTCCACCATTTAGTGGAGACACCACTAATTAATATTAGTGGAAGATGATGTATGCCATGATGTAATCCACTAATTAGAGCTCTATAAATAGAGCTATTCTCTAAACTTGTAATACACCATTATTTTGTGAAAGAAAGATTAGAGAAAATTGTGAGAGAAAAGAAAGAGAGAAATTCTTGTGCAAAATAGTTAGAGTTTTATTAGTGTGTAGTGTGAAGATTTTATTCTAACACTACCCTAATTTTATAAGAAAATATATATTTTTTTAAAAAATAAAAAATTTCTCTCCCGTGATATTAACATAAGTGATGAATGACCGTGCAATTATTCATCAGATGACATGAAACTCTATATTTTGAAGACTAATTAATATGTAATATTTTTTAAAGTAATATTTAATTAACGAAAAATATTTTATTCAGTGCAATATGTGTTATGTTTGATTTGCATTTTTTTCTTTCTAAAATATTAAAAAAAAGCAATATTATTTTAAAAAAGATAATATACAATGAATAAAAATTTTGTTGTTGTTTGAGTTTCAAGTAATTATGAGCGATGTTATTTGACCGATAACTTAACGATTGAGTATAAAATTATAAATCAAGAAATTTGGAATTTTCTTTTAAGCCAAAGAAACCAGAAAAAGGGGGGGGGGCGGGGGGGGACTTCTTAGAGATCATTTACAGCTGAGGCCGAGGTGCAATGAAGTTGATAGTTATAAAAATTGTTAATATATATATATATATATTAAAAATTGATAATTGATGCGGGTGGTCACCATTGCAGTTGCGTGGATACTTTTTTGTGTATCCAATCGGGATAAGGATATTAACATTTAAGTACTGTCGGTCAAATTAACAACCACAGTAAGATGCGCTGTAGTTTCACAATATGATACAGTCTAAATCCCCATTTTTGAAAATTCTATTGAGTCGATCCTTTGTAGGAAGTAGTATCCACGACAGTAGTGTGCTTGCCATAATCGTTTTTAAAGGGATTTTTTTATTTTTTTATTAATAAAATAATATGTAAGGTCATTATCTAATTTTGAAATATTCATTTCGTCTCAAAATAAATGTCTCATTTAACTGATTATGCGGGTATTAAAAATTAAGTAAAATTTTTAATTAATTAAATATTTTCTTCTATTTTTACTCTTAATATTCAGTCTCTCTCTCTCTCTCTCTCTCTCTCTCTCTATATATATATATATATATATATATATATATATATATATATGAAGGCACGGAAAGCAGAAAAATACAGGGCACGTAGCGGAAAGCGAACATAAAAAAAACTGAAAAAACACAAGAATAGGGATTATAGGACAGGGTCGGTGCTAGTTGCGCCCTATCCAAATCTCGAGATTTTAAAATTTTTACCTCTCCTTCTGGTTCTCAAAGGCGGTTGGGCTGGAACGTGCGCAACCGGGGTAAGTGTGCTGGTAAAAGTCTCTGGTGCGATTCCTGCAAACCTCCTACTCCGCCTTTGCATGTATGTGAACGCCGAACTCTCGATCTTCCAATATATGGCCTGCCTAACTACCGTTTGGTAAACAACTAACAGGCTAGAGAATTTTCTGGAGAGAGAGAGAGAGAGAGACACCGAGCCTTTTTCACAGAGAAGAAGCCGTCTCTTAGATTGTGTGTTTTGTAAGAATAATGTTGTTTCCAATCCTCCTATTTAACCTAAATAAAAAACTCTAGATTAAACTGGACTGGGCCATTGGACTCTTGGTTTAACCTATTGGGCTTAATTAATTATTCTAGTTAGAACCAACTCAATGGCCTAACAAATAATTAATTTTCCAGCCTAAATAAACCAGTCTAATTAAATAAGTCTAAATCAATTTAGTCACAAGTTAATCCCTAATTATTCAAATTAGGCCAAAGTCCTAAATAATTAATTAACCCACCAAACTAATTTAATTAATTCTCTCTCTCCATGGACATTTATTTTATTCTAACCCAATAATTAAATCAGACTATTTAAATAAAATAAATTTCATTTAATTTAAGATCTATTCCTTAGCCCGTATTTAATTAGGACTCACGGTCTATATTGGGGACCAAAAGAAACATCGCCTTGGCTACTAAAATGACCAAAATACCCTTGTCATATAAATAACTGTATTTTACATTTTAAATATTTCCTAATATCACCATAAGAAAATATTGCCCCAAAGACAGTGCTGCGTTAGCAAAGTCTCCGACCTACATGTGTAATAACTAAAATACCCCTTTATACATCGTCGTATATTTAGAGAGGAAGAAGTGTACTAACACCTCTCTAAATGACATCTACCATCCTTAGGCCTCTAGTCCAATGATTCACGACTTCTTGGATTGTTTTCGCTTTCCAATGGAGCTACCCTAAAGCAAACATCCAAGTCATATTTCCCAGGACTCTGGATATTCAGATCATTTAGACAACCACAAGGGGCGGTATAGTATAGAAACTATCTTGTACAAGTCTGTCTTAACTAACTAGTCACACAATACCCAACATGCAAGTATATTGGCCCTACGATAGAACCTTAACTATAGCATATCAAAATATATGCTTTCAGCTTCGTCACACCACTAACTCATACTCAAGTCGTAGAGTACTAGTCCACGCTGTAGCGGTAGTAGTCTAGATTTTTACCATATAGTACTTTTAGAAACCACTACTACAGGTCTTGTTCTACATATTCGAAATACGCTTATGTCATGAAGTGAGTGGACTACTCACTGGTTAAAGGTAAGTCATTTCCCATTTAGAATTCACAACATAATAACTTAGACATGATGAGATTCTTATTCTCATCAATCGATTAAGAACAAAAGTTTATGTGTTAAGTAACATGTGATTCATACCTTACTGTGAAAGACCTCCATTCACATGGACCACTTACCTAAACACAATGGGTCTTTTCCAAACATAATTGTGCACAAATAAAATTTTAAATTCACAAACAATTTCTGAAAATAAATTCTTTTATTAAAATATTTATTTTTTTTACATCAGAAATCTAGTCTAAGAGGGTATACATCCCAACAATATATATATATATATATATATATATATATATATATGTAAAATAGTCGAAGCTCAATGAGCTTCCAGCACCTACTGTAGCTCAGGCCTCAAAAAAGGATTCTAGTAAATCTAAAAGTTGGTCTTGAAAAGAGAAAAAGAGTACGGGAAATTAACAAAGGGAGTAAGGTTGCATATGGAATGCACACAAATACACAAAGTATAAAGTAGTAAATAAGTAAACAAAAAAAATAACAAAGGCGGCTCAGCCGACCATAAAGGAAAATAGAGATACATAAAGGATACAAAATATTATTACAGTAATGAAAATTAAATATAAATTGGATGCTAGAAGGGAATTCTAACTGGAGAAGATTTGGGGATTCAACCTTAGAACTTGGTAACTAAGAATATGGTTGAATGGGAATGGGATGGTTGTTTATAGACAAAATAACCGTGTTGCTACAGTAGCTCACTATAGTGTACAGTATAAAATAGTAACACGTGAAAAGTCGCTATGGTGTATAGTTAAAACAATAACACGTGAAAAGTCGCTACAGTACTGCTACAGTGCCTGTGTACAGTAATTTGCTGATGTCATGAGTGATTAAATTTTTGCTGATGTCATGGTCTGATTACTATTCAAAATAGTAATATTCGTCTTCATCATCATCACCAGGTTCTTCTAGGGATGTTTCAACGGACTATTCTTTGTTTGCAGATGATTCTGCTTTTATTTGTTGCAGTAATTTTTACATTGCTGCAAGGAAATCATCTTTGGATGCAGATGATGCGAAAATTGTAGCAGCTATTGATTTATGCTGTAAGAAACCTATTTATTGACTGCCGAAAGAGGACATGTATTTGAAGTTAATTTTAAACCATTTTTCAATTGTTGGAATGTACGTATTTTGTGCATTCCAATCTTTCCACCATTTGCAATGACCTTGGAGGGTAAGATGTGGAAGACCTTACTGATCTGAATCCTTTGTATATGCAAACTTTTGGAAATATATCCAAGCAAGTTTGAATATGCTGAAAAATTAGACCAGTAAGGGAAATGCTGGCTGCTGATTGTAATATCTGCTTTTGAAATAGTCAAATCCTTCCTTGACAAGATCAAAAAGAATTTCTTCAATTGGGCTATAACAGAGCTACCACTGATTGATGAACCAATCAGGTTCCATTTGGAGTAGTTTGTATACTCCAAGGGTTTTGATGTATGCAAATTCTGAAGGCGTGGAAAGCGGGAAAAAACAGGGCACGCAGAGGAAGCGAACATAAAAAAAAATTGGAAAAACAAGAATAGGGAATTCAGGATAGGGCCGGCGTCGGTTGCACCTTGTCCCAATCTCGAGATTTTAAAATTTTTACCTCTTCTTCTCGTTCTCAAAAGTGGTTGGACTGGAATGTGCGCAATTGGGGTAGGTGTGCTGGTAGAAGCCTCTGGTGCAATTCCTGCAAGCCTCCTACTCCGCCTTTGCATGTATGTGAACGCCTAACTCTCGATCTTCCAGTATATGACCTGCCTAACTACCGTTTGGTAAACAACTAACAGGTTAGGGAATTTTTCTGAAGAGAGAGAGAGAGAGAGAGAAAGATGCCTGACTATTCTATAGAGAAGAAGCCATCTCTCTTGTATGTCTGATTTACAACAACATTGTTTCCAATCCTCCTGTTTAACCTAAAAAAAAACTCTAGATTAAACTGGACTAGGCCATTGGACTATTAGTTTAACCTATTGGGCTTAATTAATTATTCTAGTTAGAACCAACTCAATGGTCCAACAAATAATTAATTTTTCAGCCCAAATAAACCAGTCCAATTAAATAAGTATAAATCAGTTTAGTCACAAGTTAATCCCTAATTATTCAAATTGGGCCAAAGCCCTGAATAATTAATTAACCCATCAAACTAATTTAATTAATTCTCTATCTCCATGGACCTTTATTTTATTCTAACCCAATAATTAAATCAGACTATTTAAATAAAATAAATTTCATTTAATTTAAGATATATTCCTTAGCCCGTATTTAATTAAGACTCACGGTCTATATGGGACCAAAAGACACATCGCCTTGGCTACTAAAATGACCAAAATACCCTTGCCATATAAATAACTGTATTTTACATTTTAAATATTTCCTAATATCACCATAAGAAAATATTGACCCCAAAGACAGTGCTGCGTTAGTAAAGTCTCCGACCTACATGTGTAATGACTAAAATACCCCTTTATACATCGTCGTACATTTAGAGAGGAAGAAGTATACTAACACCTCTCTAAATGACATTTACCATCATTAGGCCTCTAGTCCAATGATTCACGACTTCTTGGATTGTTTTCGCTTTCCAATGGAGCTACCCTAAAGCAAACATCCAAGTCATGTTTCCCAAGGCCTTGGATATTCAGATCATTCAGATAATCACAAGGGGCGATATAGTATAGAAACTATCTTGTATAAATCTATCTTAACTAACTAGTCACACATACCCAACATGCAAGTATATTGGCCCTACGATAGAACCTGAACTATAGCATATCAAAGTATATGCTTCCAACTTCATCAGACCACCAACTCATACTTAAGTCGTAGAGTACTAGTCCACGCTGTAGCGATAGTAGTCTAGGTTTCTACCATATAGTACTTTTAGAAATCACTACTACAGGTCTTGTTCTACATATTCGAAATACGCTTATGTCATGAAGTGAGTAGACTACTCACTGGCTAAAGGTAAGCCATTCCCCATTTAGAATTCACAACATAATAACCTAAATATGATGAGATTATCATTCTCATCAATCGATTAAGAACAAAAGTTTATGTGCTAAGTAACCCGTGATCCATACCTTACTGTGCAAGACCTCAATTCACATGGACTACTTACTTAAACACAATGGTTCTTTTCCAAATATAATTGTGCACAAATAAAATTGTAAATTCACAAATAATTTCTGAAAATAAATTCTTTTATTAAAACATTCGATTTTTACATCATAAATCTAGTCTAAAAGGGTATACATCCCAACAAATTCTTGGGTCGAAGAGAACCTAAAAAAAATGTGTTTAGGCTTGGAGGAAAGAGGCTATTTGGATACCACCATAACCAATATCAGAGACATCAATCTCAATGAGCTTCTTTTCCTAACAAAATTACTATAAGCAAGTTGGGCCGATATTGTAGAATTAGAAGATCTACAGCATGCCCAATTCCAATCCTTCAGTCCATCTGATTTTGAGAATTGGTGCAAACTAATGGGATACTCTCATAGTTAGGTAGTTCCTTCTGACTCTCAAAATGTGGTGGTTAATCACCCCACTCCTACTTTTAAAAATGTAGTGGTTGCTAACTCCACAACCACTGGAACCCAAAATTTCAAAAGCACAAACACAAGCACGATGCAATTGGTATCCTGCTGTAAGAAGATCATAATAGAGAATGAATTTCTTGGGATTTGAAAACTAAGACACCTAATACATGAAATGCATCACAAAATACTAATAACAAGAATCATCTACCAGGGCATCTAAAGTAGAAGAAGGAATCTCTGGATTGGGCTCAGAATGACTTTCAGTATCTAAGTTATTTTGATTTAAAATAGAAATAAAATGTTGGGAACCAACAGATTGTTGAGAAGTTGAAGGCACTACGAGAAAACTGTTAATTCTGCGATGGAATTGCCATGGAATAAGACAAGTCCAAGCAAATTGCAAGGGATAAAAATCAAAAGCAAATCCATAGCTATTTGTCATGAAATTGCCATAGAAATGGTAGCAACTAGCCATGAACCAATTCTCTATCGCAAATTTGTAGCAAATAAACGACTTGCAAAAAATTAGACATTGATTTGCGATGAAAATACCTCCGTGGCAAAATTATAATAATTTAAAATAAATAAAAATTGAAGAAATACAGAAAATCTCATCGCAATTCTGTAGCAAATTGCAAGGGTTATCTATCGTCATAAATTCATTGTAATCTGTAAGGGATTTGCCACGGAATTTATTATAAATTTTTATTAAAGGATTCTCTCGCAAATTGGTGGCAATATGCCACAGAATTACTAAATGAAAATAATCCGTGGCAACCTGCGACAGTCTGCGAGGAATCTGCCATGAATTTGATTTTTTTAAAATTTTTTGCTAATTCTTTTATTCTATTAATTCGTATTAATTCTAATTCAATACCTATTGAAGAACAAATATGAAATTTTGTATTCCTTTATCTCTTTTTATTTTATTACATTATAGTTTTTAAATTTTGATAATATTCATATGTTAATTGTATTAATTAAATAAATCATATGTGTAACAACAAGTAGCAAAATATGTATGTTATTTATTTTGAAATATTTTTATGAGCCTTTTAGTTTGATTTAATGTATTATGATTGATAATATATCAAAAAATATGTTAGGCAAAATAAAGATAAAAAGAATGTGTTTTAAATTTTTATTTATTGGTTCCCTCGTAAATCCGTGGCAATTTGCCACGAAATTGGTAAATTACACCAATTATGTGGCAAATCCATAGCAATCTACCATGGAAGAATGAATTTCTCAATTCTTCCTGCTAAGAAATTAAGAGAGAATAATCTTTTTTCATATATTTCAAAGATTGCAATGAATTGATTATATACAAGCTGCCTAAGGCACAAATATGTCAATTACTCTAATAAATTGATTCACAAAATCTCAAAATCAATCCCCTAATTATTGTCCACAAAATCTTCTAATCACTAATTACAAAATCCCCATAATTTAAAGGTCAAACTTCCTTAATTCTAGTGTTACAATATTTATAGCCTTACTTTCTTAAAATACACCATTTAGCCATATTTTTCCATACTCCCCCTTAAGTTGGTGAATAGATATTCTCTATTTCCAACTTGGATACAATATTTTCAAACACTGGACCACTTAACCCTTTGGTTAACACATCAGCAAGTTGATCATTTGTAGACACATAAGGTGTGCAATTCAATCCACTCTCCAATTTCTTATTGATAAAATATCTATCACTTTCGATATGCTTTATCCAATCATGCTGCACAAGATTATGGGTTATGCTAATTGTAGACTTATTATCACAGTAAAGTCTTATTAGACCCTCCAACTTAATCCTTATATCTTGTAGAATGATCTTTAACCAAAATAACTCGCATACTCCTTGAGCCATCACTCGAAACTCAACCTCTGCACTAGACCGTGCTACTACATTTTGTTTTTTACTCCTCAATGTCACAAGATTTCCACCAAGTAATGTACAATATCCAGTGGTCGATCTTCTATCACTTAATGACCCAGCTTAATCAGCATCTGTATAAGCTTCAAACATTAGGCCTCTACTTCTCTTAAAAAGAAGTCCTCTTCCTGGGGTACTTTTAAGATATTGCAACATCTTGTGTACTGCTCGAAGATGAACCTCTTTTAGACTGTGTATAAATTGACTAATCACATTCACAACATAAGCTATATCCGGTTGTGTGAGAGATAAATAAATGAGCCTTCTCACCAAATATTGGTATACCCTTTTGTCCACCATAGTATCTTTCTCCACTAGTCCAAGCTTTATATTTGGATCTATTGGATTACTCATTGGTTTGCATGCGATTTTTCCTGTCTCCTTAAGTAGATCAGTTACATACTTTTGTTGAGAGAGAAAAATACCCTTTTCTAAATGTGCCACTTCAATTCTGAGAAAATACTTTAGCTTCTTAAGTGTCTTAATCTCGAATTCTTTTACCAAGCACTCACTTAAAGAACATCTCTCCTCATCATTACTTCTTGTAACAATTATGTCATCCACATAAATTAAGAGGACCGTGACTCCTCTTGAAGACGAACTTGATGAATAAAGTATAATTTCTTTGACTTTGTTTATATCCTAACATCACTATAACCTTGGCAAACATGCTGAACCATATTCAAGGAGATTGTTTAAGCATATATAATGCCTTCCTTAACCTACAGACTGTATGATTAGCAACTCTTTTCTCATAACCTGGAAGTATCTCCATATATATCTCCTCCCGGAGATCTCCATGCAAGAAAGTATTTTTTTTATATCAAACTATTGTAAATCTCATCCAAAGTTAGCTGCCAAAGACAATAGGACTCTAACAGTATTCAATTTTGCAATTGAGGCAAAAGTCTCTAGATAGTCCACTCCATATGTCTGAATATAACCCTTGGCAACTAGCCTTGTCTTGTATCTTTCTATTGAACCATTAGCTCTATATTTTACTGTGTACACCCATTCACTCCCCACTGGTTTCTTCCCTGCTGGTAACTCCACAAGCTCCCATGTTTTGTTCTTTTCTAGTGCCTCCATTTCTACATTCATAGCTTGTTTCCATTTTTCATTAAACAAAACTTCGGATAGATTGAAAAGAATGGCAATGGTTTCTAGGTTACTGAGAAAAGCTCTATGTGACGGAGAAAAATGCTGAAAGGACAGGAAGTGTGCAAGAGGGTATAAAGGTCTTTTAATGCACTCTCTTGCACTTTTTCTCAATGTAATGGGTAAGTCTATGTCACTACTATCCCTATAGATCTCATCCTCTACCTCTAGTTCTGTTTCAATCTGTAATGTAGGTTCAGAAGTTATTACTTGATCAGACTCTTAGACTTACGTAGGGTTGGGGGCAGTCGTCTTGTTCCATGTATACATCTTTCCTTTGCCATATCTAACATCTTTGGAAACAGATTCAGTGTCAGATTGAGCAAATACAGGTTCAGAGTGAATTGATTCAGATAGCTCAGAGTGAACTAAGATAGGATCACTAATGAATGAGGAAATATGATGATTTGAAGTTGAAAGATCCAATAACAAGTCAAAACCCAAACTCTCATTTTCTTTCACACATTTCTCCCCTTGAAGATAAGAGTTTGGAAAGTAAGACTTACGTTCATTGAAAATAACATCCATAGAAATAAAGGATTTTCAGGAAGGTGGATGATAGTGCTTGTATTCTTTTTGGGTTGACGAATATCCCACAAAGACACATTTTATAGCCCTTGGATCTAATTTTCCTCAGTTGTGACTGTAAACATGGACAAATGATGTACATCCAAACACTCTAGAAACAAGATTATTTGTGGTGTAGAAGTTAGGATAGAAAGTGGATAATACATCCATTGGACTCTGAAATCCTATGACTCTATATGATAATCGGTTTATGATATGTGTTACTGTAAGAATAGCCTCCCCCAAAAGGTTTTGTGTACATGATGTTCAAATAGCAATTCTCAAATTTTCTCAAGAAGATCACCATTTTTCTTCTCTGCAACTCTATTTTACTGCGGGGTATTCTCACAAGATAACTTATGGATTATCCATTCCTTTTGAAAATATGGACTTAGAGTTTGATTGAAATAGTCTCGTGCATTGTCAGACCTATCTCTTGATGGTCACTCCAAACTAGTTTTTAATCATGGAGTAGAAATTTGGAAACATAATACTGACATCAGATTTTTATTTAAAAATGAAGACCCAGCAGATGCTAGTGCAATCATCAATAAAGGAAACAAACCATCGTACCCCAGAAATATTAGCAATAGTAGAAGGACTCCAAACATCACTATGGATTAAATAAAAAAGAATAGAACTTCTGTTATTGCTCACTGGAAAAGGTACACATTTGTGTTTAGCAAGTTTACATTTTTCACAATGAAACAACTCAATATCTAAATGTTGAAACAAAGATGGAAACAAAAGTTTTATAACTTGAAATGATGGATGCCCAAGTCGACGATGATGGAGCCAAATTTTCTTCTTATTGGATTACAAAGACTTGGAAACAAATGACACTAACTTTTTACCCTTAGGGATGGTTGGTTGACTTATTTTAAGGAAGTATAGGCCACCCCATTCTCTAGCATGTCTAATCATCTTACTCGAACTTTTGTCCTAAAATACACAACCATTATGATGAAAAATCACCGTACATTATAAGTCATGAGCAAGTTTTTGGATGGATATCAGATTGGTAGCTAGCTTAGGGACATGGAGAACAGTTTTCAAGGTTAACAATGGGTTAATTTGGATACTTCAAATTTCTACCACAGTGGTTAAAGAACTATCTACAGTGGCTATTTTTCTATTACTCGGGTATGGGGAATAGGTGGGAAGATATTTGGTAAATGGGTCATATGGTTGGTAACTCCTGAATCCGTAATCTAAGAGGTGGAAAATGTTGTATCTGAAACATTTAATTCAAAAGAAAGTGAAAACTTACCTGAATATGTCACAGAACAAATACCTGAGGGCTTTTCTAGACTGTTGATGAGTGCTCTCACCCTTTCCAATTCATTTTGGTTGAGACCAGTAATATCTGACTTTTGTGGCTCAGCAATTTGGCCAACTGTTACATTGGCGTGTCCACTTTTAGATTGTCCCCTGTTTTGTTCACATTCTCTGCCGGGTGGCTTCCTATAAAGTGTCCAACATTTTGCTCTTATAACTCGTGTTTAAAAGGTTGACGTAGTAAAAAATATTTATAGCAATTAAGGCTATCTGAACAGGAAAAATAAAGAGAAAATGACAGTAATGAAGGCTACTTGGAAGAGAAGACTGCAGTAATGAAGATTGCTTGAAAGCGAAGAAAAAATAACAACAATGAAGGCTGCTTGGTATAAATCAGTATTAAAACAATGGGAAATAACACCAATAATAAAGGCCGGCTATATAGCACCTACAAGGAAGAAAAGTAGAGGAGAAATACCAACAATTAAGGCTGACTGGTCGTAGGAACTAGAATGAAAGAAACACCACCAGCAATTAAGGTTGGCCGGCAGAAGAATAAGAAGCAAAGGATAGGCACAAGCAGGAAAGTCAGAAGCATTCTAGGGTGAACAGCTCTGATACTATGCTAAGAAATTGAGAGAGAATAATTTCTTTTCATATATTTTAAAGATTACAATGAGTTAATTATATACAAGCTGCCTAAGGCACAAATATGACAACTACTCTAATAAATTGGTTCATAAAATCTCCTAATCAATCTCCTAATTACTGTCCACAAAATCTCCTAATAATTTATTACAAAATCTCATAATTTAAATGTCAAACTTCCCTGATTCTAGTTTTACAATATTTACAATCTTACTTTCTTAAAATACACCATTTAGCCATATTTTCCCATACTTCCATGGCTAATCCGTGGCAGACTGCGAGGGATCTGCCACGGATTGATTTTTTACATTTTTTTTGCCAATTATTTTATTCTATTAATTCATATTAATTCTAATTCAATACATATTGGGAACAAATATAAATTTTAGTATTCCTTTATCTCCTTTAAATTCAATACCTAATTCAATACATATTGAGAACATTTGTGTACAAGAAGAGGCCTATTTGGATGTCATAGGATATATATATGACCAATTGTGCAGACACCAGCAGTCTAAGGATTGGCAAAAAAATCACCTGTTGCTAAAGAAAATAGAAAGTCCAGCTCTGCCAAATATACCGGAGGTTCCTTCAGCTTTACGGAGCATAAGTCGAGAACGGTATTTTCTCTTACATGATCTTATATTAAATGTTCATTTTAATAATTGCTATTAAAATTGTGCATGTAAATTCTAATTCTGAACTTAATTATCGGAACCCTCTCAACTTATGTAGGGTTTTTAGTCTTTTTTCACAAGTTTCTTTGTGTGTGTAGGTTTTTGTATATATATTTTAATTGAAAGTGTTAAAATACAGGGATAATTTAGTTGTTACATCACATTCTTTAGCATGTTCGGATGAAGTATTCATATCATAGTTGCCTTACAATTTTAATACTTTTTGCAGCATGCGAAGTAAGGGGATGACTTTGACTATTTTGCCTTGTTTGAAAAATTGCACCAGTTTCAAGATGGGCCCAATAAGGACAAGTTTGTATATGAGAGATTCCACAAGATCATTGTATATTATATATTAATTTCATTTTTATAAAATTGCATAACACTTTATCTTTTGTTTACATTTTCACCTTCAAATTATTTAGAAGGATGTCTAAATGATGAAGTCGTAGTACTCTCAAATGGAGTCTATTAATTCAGTATCTACTCCAAGTTCCGTGCTAGATGAGAAAGCTATGATTTTGTTGGCAGCAGGTGGATTGAAAAATGGCAGGGTCTATAGCATGGGTCTGAGGCTTCACACTTCAAACTTCAGTATTGTCAGTATGGGGCCTCGTCGATCATCAGTGGATATAGAGAAGCTTCGTGGTAAGCTTGAGCAAACCCTTCAGCAGCAACTTCAGCAGTTGCTTCAGTAAGAGTTGGATAAGAAGGACAAAGAGATAGAGAAAGAGAAAAAAAGATGAAGAGGACTTTAGAAAAGAAGGATAAAAAGATGTCTACATTGATTGAGATGAATAGCATGGTGATGCAGCATCTTAACTTACAAGTGCCTTCCATTCCATTGTTTGACTCTGATGATTCTAATGAGGATGACTCATCTTTTGGCCCTTCAGTAGCTGCTGATAGTTAGATTAGTTTTATTTTCATGGGGATGTTAAGTGTGAATCGCTTGAATTATGGATTTAATATTATTATGAATTTGTATTTGTTATTTTTAGATATTTTGATGATATATGATTATTTATGTATTTGGACTCTAAAAAAATTATGGATATTTTGGTTCGCTAAAACAACTATGGTGAATGTGTTTTGCTGTTGTGCATGTGTGCTGGGAATATGATTTGAAAAGTTGTAGGTTGTGTGTTGTGCATGTGTGCAGGGAATGTGATTTTTCAAAGTTGTAGGTTGTGTATTGTGCATATGTGTGTAGGATTGGATTGGAAATATTATAGATTGTTTGTTGTGTGTGTGTCTCGGGAATGTGATTGGAAACATTGTAGGCAGGGAATGTGCATGTGTGTTGTGCATACTAGAATTGTAAAATACTTGCTATGGAATTGTAAACAGGGAATGTAATAGGTTTTGAAAGCTGACTTGTAGCTAGTATGCCATTGAATTGCCACTAAAAATAAAATTTCGTGACAAATTCGTAGTAGATTGCCATAGATTTGCGACGTATTGCTCCTATTGCTACTAGCTTTCGTGGTAAATCCGTAGCAATCTGTCGCGAATTTTTCACGGATTACATCTATTGCTACTAGCTTTCGTGGCAAATTCATAACAATCTGCCACGGATTATTATTTAATGTATTGTTTTTTTGGTATATTCGTGGCAGATTTCCATAGATTTGCCATAGATTGCATCTACTACTACTAGCTTCCGTGACAAATCTGTGGCAATCTACTATGGATTTGCCATGGATAATTTATTCTCTAATTATTTTAGTGGCAGATTACTACAATTTGTCACAGAAGCTAGTAGCAATAGATGTAATCCGTGGTAATCTGTCACGGATTTGCCACGAATAATTATTTGCATATTGATTATGTGGCAAATTTCAAGTGTTTGTGTACGGTCTGTCGCAAATCCGTAGCAATCTGCGACGGATTTGCCACGGATCCCAGCCAAATTCGTCGCAAATTTTTGCCATTTTCATGAATTTTTTGTTACTACTTGTATAAAATTTGCTCGCAAATTCATGGGGCCATTTGCAACGGATACGTAGTTCTGTCACAAAAATATCTCAGTGATGAAGGTGGTTGCTTGTTACATTTTCCGTTGTAGATCATTGACTAATTCCAGTTTAGCCACGAATTTGCCACAGAATATTCCGTGGTAGATTAATAGTTTTCTTCTAGTAAGGAGAGGTTGATTCTGGGATAATAGATTTCTCTGAAGTCTTTTTTATTGAGCTCTTTCCTATATTAGAGAGGAATCTCATATGGTTTGAAGAGTGGAGTAGAATAAGTTAAAGAACTTGAAAAAGTACTGGATGCAGGTTTATCCTGTATGGAAGGAGTACTCGGTTTTGAAATCAAATATTCACCAATAATTTGTAAATATTTATTTGTATAATTGTTTTGTTCATAAAGATTTTGAATATCTTTTGGACGAAGCATATCATCTTTATTGTCCTTTCTTTTAAGAGGAGAAGTATCAATTTACTCAATCCTAAAAGGAATTTTAAATTTCTGACCAGGAGAAAATTTAGAAGAAATATTTGTCCCTTGGGTAGTTTGCCAAAGTCTTGAAACATTAATAGTTGAAGTAAAAGGATAATTAATTTTATAAAGATCAACATAAGCTTCAAACCATAAAAAGAAATCAATTTATTTTTTAATTAAATTTAAAAATTCATAATAAGAATCTTGGACTTGTTGTCTAGTAGATTTTTGAAATTGTCCAAAGAACCAAGTTTTTTTTGAAAGATTTGAAGGAGAATAAAACTCTTCTCTAAGTTTTGTTTTGTCAATTACAAAAGGAATTTGTAAATCAATTTGTAAAGTATTGAGTTCTCCAATCATAGCAGAATGGCTTGGAGATGCAGGACTTTTCGATTCAATATTATCTGAATCAAGCTGGACTACATATCTAGCTTAAGGAATTTTAAATTCTAGATTGATACCTTGTAGATGAGTAGCTACAGAAGATACTGAATGTCTAGGAGGTTGAACGCCTGATGAAGACGCATGAGATTAAGGATAAGAAAACCTTTGACTGAGAAATCGTTGGAAAGCTATTTCCATAGATCCATAAGAGAATTATTTAATGTCTGATACAGTGGTGTTTTCTAGTTTTACAGAAGGAGCTGCGTTAGCTAATAACCAGTTAGATGGAAAACCAACCTAGTTCCATGAGATTGGCTTTGGAATAGAAAGATGAGATCTTTATAAATCTGCTTGGAAGAGAACGGTGTCACCTTTGTGAGACATTCTCATTGCATCAGTATTGAAGGCAGAAGTCATAGCCTTATACTGAATACAATATATGATGGCTACATGAAGGAAACCTGTTTTGATTTTGTAATTTGCAGTCTTGACATTAAGAGTTAGAGCATCAAGAAGATTTTAATTTTTGAGGGAGACTGTAAAATTTGAAAAACAATCTAAATAAACTGATCCACTATAAAGGCTGGTATCTACCATACCTAAGAGTGAATCATTGAAATCTAAAAATCTAGAATCTCTTAAATATAAAAGGAGACAAGTATCAAGTCCTTCTCTAGAAAGAGGTTTTTCTACAATTTGGATAAGACCAAAATGTAGATAGTTATATTTATTTTGAAATCTTTTGACTGCACTGGTAGAAAGAAGTTTGATTTCTTTGCAGTCAGAGTTTAATTGAACTATTTCTTCAACAGTTCAGATGACATAGTCACTGTTAAATGACTATTTGGGAGATTTGTAAATCTCATTGGGAGAAAATTTGGGAATTTTTCAATTGTCAATAGACTGTTGGAGGTCGGAAAGGTTAAACTCTTCCTTAAGTTTTGAAGAATTTTGAGAAGAGGAGGAAGAAGATCTAGAAAAAAGGGCAAAGGAAAGAAGACATAATTAAAAGTGTGAAAATTACCCAAACAGAAATATGTTAAATAAACACAGAAAATGCAAATATGGGCTTTATACTTCCCGTAACTTAGCAGTCATCACCTTCAGATTCCGTAAGAAGGATACATTCAAGTTATTAATAACTTATGATGTAAAACATAGAGATCTGTTTGTGAATTTAGTAGATATGAGCATTAATTAGTAAGTAAATAATATATCTATAAAGTCTGTAACAAGTCTAAGAGGGATCATGCCATTGAGAATAAATTCTCGTCTCTTACAAGCTACTAAGTCAACAACGGCCATTACTCAACTCATCGGCCAACAACAACTCAATTAAACTACTTGTAGAGTATATCTGAAACCAGATCTCTTTCCTTATCACCTCAGATCTGATGTAAAGTTGATAGATTTATTCAAAATATAGTGAATAATTCATAAATCTATTAATATCAGAAGCATTTATTCATCATACGCGGGCTTCTGATGGCAAGCTATCATCTTGAACACTACTAGGTGAACTAAGACACCCAATACACTTAGCATATTATCATATCTCCTTGCAGCAATAGAAAACTTATTGCAACAAATGAAAGCAAAATCATCTGCAAACAAAGAACAGTCCTTTGAAATATCCCCAGAAGAACCCGGTGATGATGATAAAGATGAAGATTACTATTTTGAATAGTAATCATGCCATGACATCATGAATGATATAAGCAAAAATCTAACATCACTTATGACATCATTAAAATTACTGTAGCAGTACTGTAGCATTTTTCACGTGTTGCTCTTTTCAACTTACACTATAGCGGCTTTTCACGTGTTACTATTTTATACTATACACTGTAGCGGGATACTATAGCAACACAGTTATTTTGTCTATAAATAGCCATCCCATTCCCATTCAACCATAAGCGTAGTTACACAAGTTCTAAGGTTGAATCCCCAAGTCTTCTCTGGTTAGAATTCCCTTCTTGCTCCCAATTTATTTTTAATTTTCATTATTGTAATAATATTTTGTATTTTTCTGTATCTCTGTTTTCCTTTATGGTCAGTTGAGTTGCCTTTGTTAATTTTGTTGTTTACTTATTTATTACTTTACACTTTGTATACTTTGTGTGCATTCCGTATGCGACCTTAATCCCTTTGTTAATTTCCTGTACTCTTTTCCTCTTTTCGGGACCAGCTTCCCTCCCTTTGGTATCATAGCCAGATAGAAAAGTAAGGTAGAAGATTCTTGTTATTAGTATTTTGTTATGCATTTCTCGTGGATCTGATGGTATGCTAAGTATATTGGGTGTCTTAATTCACCTAGATCATTGTAGCAGGTTTTACAGGTCAACTCAAAGGATGGTGGGATGAACACCTCAAAGAGAAAGATAGATATAATATCTTTCATGCTGTTAAAACCAACCCTGAGGGTCAGCCAATCATCTAAGATGGTAATCCTATCCTGGATGTCGTCTTAACCCTTATTTTTACTATTGCAAAAACCTTCATAGGTAACTAAGGATTTTTTTAGAGAAAAATCTACTGAAATTCTCAACAACATCAAATGCAAAACCCTATCTAACTTTAGATGGTATAAAGATACCTTTTTTACTCGAATCTATGCCGGAACAGATGGAAACAACCAATATTGGAAAGAAAAATTCCTAAATGGCCTTCTCAAATCTCTTCGTGACTTAGTTCATGAAGAACTTCAACCTCCAAGTACCTGTTCCCTTCTGACAGTCAACAAACAGGTTTCTTACAGCAAAAATCAATATCTGCTACAAATCAAATTTTGAAAACAGTAAAGTAGAATGTAATCTGTTTAGCAAATCTTTTTAATCCATCTGAGAGTTGAATTGAGTGGCTTGTAATTAATAACAAGACGAGAAACACCACACTCAATTTCTGCATTTTTGTTAACATAAAATGCCGCACAACTCTAGGGTGAAGTATTTGGAGAAATGATTTTCTTTTGTAAGAGATCACTTATCTCATTTTGGCAATGGTTTGTAAGCTTATGGTTTATTTGAATAGAACGGACCTTGGTTGGGATTAATTTTTCATCAAAGTCAGGTTCATAAGGGAGTTAGATAATATGTTGTTTTTTGTTCCAGAATGTTGTACGAAGATCAGAACAGAGTTGGGTCTCGATATGGATTTTCAGAGATTTGATTTGAGCTTTGATATGATGCTCGGTAAGTTGTTGTCGAAGATGCTGGAAAGCAACATTGTCTTTAAGAAAATTAATTTGAGACTGCTTTGTCTCAAGGAGATGAAGATTTTTTTCAATAGGAGGTCTATTGAAGGGAATAAGATTTTTTAGTTCAAATGTTCTAACTGAATTCCTATTTTGAGGACCATAAAGGGTATGATCTGTTGAATAAATGGAGTGCCTAAGATAACAGGATTAGTGATATCTTTAGCAAGCAAGAATGAAATAAAAATAAATAAGGAGGAATGTTTTACCTCAACATCTAAAAGTTTGAAGTTAATCCCTAGCTTCTTACTATTGGCTGAACGAAGGTTTTCCTTAGTTTTCTCAAAATATTTTGTAGGGATAAGACCTTCTTAAATGCAGTTGAGATCAGCTCCATTATCCACTAGAGTTGGGACTTCAAGAATAAAAGAATTTTGAATGACAAGTGTAATGCGCACATGTCATCTTTGAATTGAAAATTTTGAAAGATAATTCAAAAAAGAATTCGCATCAAAACTAATATCTGATGGTTTTTGAGGTTCCTTTTGAGAACAAAGATTTGTTGGGATGTATGCCCTCTTAGATTAGGTTTCTGATGTAAAAATCGAATGTTTTAATAAAAGAATTTATTTTCAGAAATTATTTGTGAATTTACAATTTTATTTGTGCACAATTATATTTGGAAAAAACCCATTGTGTTTAAACAAAAGGTCCATGTGAATAGAAGTCTTTTACAGTAAGGTATGGATTACGGGTTACTTAACACATAAACTTTTGTTCTTAATCAATTGATGAGAATGAGAATCTTATCATGTCTAGGTTATTATGTTGTGAATTCTAAATGGGGAATGTCTTACCTCTAGCCAGTGAGTAATCCACTCACTTCATGATATAAGCGTATTTCGAATACGTAGAATAGGACTTGTAGTAGTGATTTCTAAAAGTACTATATGATAGAAACCTAGACTACTACCACTACAGCGTGGACTAATACTCTACGACTTGAGTATGAGTTGGTGGTCTGACGAAGCTGGAAGCATATACTTTGATATGCTATAATTGAGGTTCTATCGTAGGGCTAATATACTTGCATGTTGAGTATGTGTAACTAGTTAGTTAAGACAGACTTGTACAAGATAGTTTCTATACTATATCGCCCCTTGTGTTTGTCTGAATGATCTAAATATCCAGGGCCTTGGGAAACATGACTTGGATGTTTATTTTAGAGTAGCTCCATTAGAAAGCAAAAACAATTCAGGAAGTCGTGGATCATTGGACTAGAGGCTTAAGGATGGTAGATGCTATTTAGAGACGTGTTAGTATATTTCTTCCTCTCTGAACGTACGGCGATGTATAGAGGGGTATTTTAGTCATTACACCTGTAGGTCGGAGACTTTGCTAACGCAGTATTGTCCTTGAGGCCAATATTTCTTTATGGTGATATTAGAAAATATTTAAAATGCAAAATACAGCTATTTATATGGCAAGAGTATTTTGGTTATTTTAGTAGCTAAGGCGGTGTATCTTTTGATCCCCAATATAGACCGTGAGTCCTAATTAAATACGGGCTAAGGAATTAAATTAAATTAAATTAAATTAAATTTATTTTATTTAAGTAGCCTGATTTAATTATTGGATTAGAATAAAATGAAGGTCCATGGAGAGAGAGAATTAATTAAATTAGTTTAGTGGGCTAATTAATTATTCAGGGCTTTGACCCAATTTGAATAATTAGGGATTAACCTGGGACTAAACTGATTTAGGCTTATTTAATTAGACTAGTTTATTTAGGCTGGAAAATTAATTTTTTGTTGGGTCATTAAGTTGGTTCTAATAAGAATAATTAATTAAGCCCAAAAGGTTAAACTAAGAGTCCAATGGCCCAGTACAGTTTAACTTAGGGTTTTATTTAGGTTAAACAGGAGGATTGGAAAGAAGGTCGTTGTAACAGAACACACACTCTAAGACACAGCTTCTTTTCTGTGAAAGGCCAAGCATCTATCTCATCTCTCTCTCTCTCTCTCTCTCTCTCTCTCTCTCTCTCTCTCTCTCTCTCTCTCCAGAAAAATTCCCTAGCCTATTAGTTGTTCACCAAACGGTGTTAGGTAGGCCATATACTGGAAGACCGAGAGTTCGGCGTTCACATACATGCAAAGGATGAGTAGGAGGCTTGCAGGAATCACACCAGATGATTCTACAAGCACACCTACCCTGATTGCGCACGTTCCGGTCCAGCCACCTTTGAGAATCAGAATGAGAGGTAAAAATTTTAAAATCTCGGGATTTGGACAGGGCGCAACCGGCACCGATTAGGGCAGTCGGAGCCGGCGCTGGCCCTGTCCTGGAATCCCCCATTGTGTTTTTCCAATTTTTTTATGTTCGCTTCCGCTGCGTGCCCTATATTTTTCCGCTTTCTATGCCTTCAAGATTTTGAAGAACTAATCTGTCTAGTTCTTGAGAAGTTTTGATTTCTCTAATTTCTTCCTTAAGAAAGGAGATTTCAGATTAGAGGTCTTGGATGGTAATAGTCCTGGAAGGTGTAGTACGAAACCTATTAAGAATATCAGTAAGATTGTACGTATTAGTAATACATGGATAATGTTGGAAAGGGTTGGAAGATAAAGTTAAAGGTTGATCAATAGTCTGTTTGAATTTATCAAGGTACGCTTATTTGTTTGAATCATTAGGAAGTTTTCCTATAAGTTCTAGGAGAAGATCTTGTTCTTTAGTGAGAGTGTTGATGGTTGGTCCTTCGAGATCAAAGTGATCAGAAGAGGATGAAGAGGAGAGATCATCTTCCTGTATTTGATTGAACTATTGTTCAAATTCATCATCAGCTTAATCAGAATCAGATACAGAAAAAAGTAGATTTTGGATTTTGTCAAGAACATCATCATTCAAAGAGAGTTTGTGAATCTTTTTGGAGAATTTGTAATATTTGGCAACATGATCAGGTTTTGTTGCATTTAAAACAGATAACTGTTTTTGACTTGAAAGGCTGAGGCTTGACATTAGCAGTTTTGGTTTTGGTTGGAGCGAGGAGTGCAGGCCGCTTGGCATGTCTATACTGCTTCCTATGGTAGGTAGGTCTGGGAGACACTTGGTATTTGGTCTTATGGAGCTTGTGTGGTTTGGCACTACAGGAAGGTAAACCAAATTATTCACAGAAGGTGCCAAGATCATGACTTCTCTGGGCAAGGTATTTGGCTAATTGTCTTTGCATCTTATCTTGATCATAGATTTTGAGAGCAACTTGTTGGATTTGATATGTCAACTGACCAAACATAATTTGTTCATAAGGTACAACATCGTTGTACTTGGTTTGAAGTTCTTCATGAACTAAGTCACGAAAAGATTTATGAAGACCATCTAGGAAGTTTTCTTTCCAATATTGGTTGTTTTCATCTGTTCTGACATAGATTTGAGTAAGGAAAATATCCTTATACCATCTAAAGTCAAACAGGGTTTTGCATTTGAGGTTGTTGAGAATTTCAGCAAATTTTTCTCTGAAAATTCCTCGGTTACCTATGAAGGTTTTTGCAATAGTGAAACAAGGCTTGAGACGGCATCCAAAATAGGATTACCATCTTGGATGATTGGCTGACCCTTATGGTTGGTTTTAATAGCATGAAAGATATTATATCTATCTTTCTCTTTGAGGTATTCATCCCATTATCCTTTGAGTTGACCTGTAAAACCTACTACAATTATATGAGCAGCTAATTGGTCAGAACAGTTGTGAGTAGTCCTATAGGCTATGGCTACCATAGCTATTTGTTAGAGTTTAAACATTATCTTATACTCCGACTAACCATCTAAGTTTCATTCATAGATATTATTGGCATTGTAGAAATTTTGAATGATGTTTGGACTTTCTTCTAAAGTAACATATGGATAGTTAGCTCTAGGATAGAAAAGCTTTTGAGGATTCTTCCAATGAAGAGGTTTACCTAATCAAGAGGTAGGACATAAGGAGGAATATATGGATTGGGCTCAGAATAGCTTTTAGTATCTAAGTAATTTTAATTTAAAACAAAAACAGAATGTTGGGAACCAACATGCTGTTGACAAGTTGAATGAGAGGCTGATTCTGGGATAATAGATATCTCTATTTCTGCGATCCTTTTTTGGATTTTAGTAAGGAGAGGTTTCGCTGAAGTCTTTTTACTGAGCTCTTTCCTATATTGGAGAGGAATCTAATATGGTTTGAAGAGTGGAGTAGAAGAAGTTAAAGAACTTGAAGTACTGGATGCAGGTTTATCCTGTATGGAAGGAGTACTCAATTTTGAAATCAAATATTCACCAATAATTTACAAATATTTGTTTGTATAATTATTTTGTTCATAAAGATTTTGAATGTCTTTTGGATGAAGCATATCATCTTCTTTGTCCTTTCTTTTAAAAGAAGAAGCATCAATTTACTCAATCCCAAAAGGAATTTTAAACTTCTGACCAAGAGGAAATTCAGAAGAAAAATTTGTTCCTTAGGCAGTTTTCCAAAGCCTTAAAATATTGATAGTTGAAGCAAAAGGATAATCAATTTTAAAAAGATTGGCATAAGCTTCAAACCATAAAAAGAAATTAATTTATTTTTAAACTAAATTTAAAAATTCATAATAAGAATCTTGCACCTGTTGTCTAGCAGATCCTTGAAATTGTTCAAAGAACCAAGTTCTTTTTGAAAGATTTGAAGGATAATAAAACTCTTCTCTAAGTTTTGTTTTGTCAATTACAAAAGGAATTTGTAAATCAGTTTGTAAAGTATTGAGTTCTCCAATCATAGCAGAATGACTTGGAGATGCAGGACTTTCCGATTCAATATCATCTGAATCAGGTTGGACTGCATATCTAGCTTAAGGAATTTTGGATTCTAGATTGATACCTTGTAGATGGGTAACTACAAAAGATACCGAATGTCTAGGAGGTTGAACGCATGAGATTGACGATAAGAAAACATTTGATTGAGAGATCGTTGGAAAGCCATTTCCACAGATTCACAAGAGAATTGTTTGATGTCTGATACAGTGGTGTTTTCTGGTTTTACAGAAGGAGCTATATCAGTTAATAACAAGTTAGATAGAAGACTAACGTAGTTCTATGAGATGAGTTTTGGAATGGAAAGATGAGATCTTAGCAAATCTGTTTGGAAGAGAACTGTTTCACCTTTGTGAGACATTCTCATTGCATCAGTATTGAAGGCAAAAGTCATAGCCTTATACTGAATACAATATATGATGGCTACAGGAAGGAAACCTGTTTTGATTTTGTAATTTGCAGTCTTGACATTAAGAGTCAAAGCATCAAGAAGATTTTAATCGTTGAGAGAGACTGTAAAATTTAGAAAACAGTCAAAATAAATTGGTCCACTGCAAAGGCTGGTTTCCACCATACCTAAGAGTGAATCATTGAAATCTAAACATCTTGTATCTCTTAGACATAATAGGAGAGAAGTATTAAATCCTTCTCTAGAAAGAGGTTTTGCTGTAATTTGAACAAGACCAAAATGTAGATAATTGTATTTATTTTGAAATATTTTGATTGCACTGGCAGAAAGAAGTTTGATTTCTTTGTAGTCAGAGTCTAATTGAACTGTTTCTTCAACAGTTCGGATGACATAGTCACTATTAAGTGATCATTTGAGAGATTTGTAAATCTCAATGGGAGAAAATTTGAGAAATTTTCAATTGTCAATAGACTGTTGGAGGTCGAAAAATTTAAACTCTTCTTTAAGTTTTGAAGAATTTTGAGAAGAAGAGGAAGACATAGTAGAAGAAGAGAAGGAAGAAGATCTAGAAAAAGGGTAGAAGAAACAAGACATAATTAAAAGTGTGAAAATTACCCAAACAGAAATATGTTAAATAAACACAGAAAATGCAAATATGGGCTTTATACTTCCCGTAACTTAGCAGTCATCACCTTCAGATTCCATAAGAAGGATATATTCAAGTTATGAATAATTTATGATGTAAAACATAGAGATCTGTTTGTAAATTTAGTAGATATGAGCATTAATGAGTAAATAAAGAATAGATTGATAAAGTCTGTAATAGATTTGAGAGGGATCAAGCCATTGAGAATAAATTCTCGTCTCTTACAAGCTACTGAGTTAACAACAGTCATTACTCAACTCATCGGCCAACAACAACTCAGTTAAACCGCCTGTAGAGTAGTAGTCAATTGCTTCTTCTATTCTTTTTCCCGGTACAGGAAACTAGATCTCTTTCCTTATCATCTCAGATTGGATATAGAGCTTATAGATTTATTCAAAATATACTGAATACTTCACAGATCTATCAACATCAGAAACATTTATACATCATACATGGGCTTCTGATGGTAAGCTATCGTCTTGAACACTACTAGGTGAACTAAGACACCCAATATACTTAGCATATCATCATATCCACATGAAATGCTTCTCTCTTGTGTTATTTAATTCAAATAGGTAGTAGTAGTTGTCCTTGATGTTTTTCAGGAATTAAGAGGATAAGTATGAATAACAAACCTTGTAAAATTAGTTTTCTGAGTATTTAAATATATTTGGGAAATAAAGTGTTATTAAAAGGGGGTAAAGTTGGAATGTTAAATCTTAATTTTCTAAAAAGACAGATAAATTGAAATGAAGACTAAGTTAGAAATTGGACACTTATCTTGGGATGGAGGAAGTAATAGATTTACCCAATAGATAAGATAATTTAACCCCCATAAATAAATCGTTAATTATTTCAACCACTTGAAATTATCATGCTATTGTCATATTGCCATTTGTACTTTTAATTTTGATAATTGATCACATTTATTGGAATTCCATCCAAATGATTTACATGGTACTCCCTCCGGTCACAAATAAATAATCTAATTGCCAAAACCACACATATTAAGTAATCGTGAAATTTCATAATAAAAAGAATTAAAATATCCATTCTACCTTTCTTGTAATTTTATTAGCTCTCTCATCTCATTAATTATCCCTCTTTTGTAATTCTTCTTGTCCATTGAGAGAAGAATTAATTAGACTTTTGACTATTCATATAGGAGAATGTATTGTCATTGTTAGTTAAAATAAATTTACTATGGGTAGTTGAAATAGTACTAATTAATTGATGAGAAATTATTGTAGAGGTAAAATTAGAAAAAAAAATAAAATACGATATATATTTAGAAAGTGGACAGTTATTTTTGGATAAATTAAAAAAGGAAATTAAATCACTTGTTTGTGACCTAAGGGAGTATTAAATAGATTCGTTGAAATACTTATAATGCCCTTCTTTACTTTAAATTAAAAAAATGGTTAATTACTTCAATTATCAAGAACTAGAGAACCATTGTCACATTGTCCCGTGTGTTTTTAATTTTGACAATTGGCTCCATTGATTAAAATTCCATCCAAATAATTTAGACTATTAACTATATTCACTGAAATACCTATAATAACCTTCTTTACCTTAAGAAATAGAAGAAGAAGTCAATTACACTAGAACCAAGTTCCATCCATTCAAAAATCTTGAGGTAGATTAATATCCATTAATTTCTCCAAATCTCTCTCGATGATATCTACCTCTTTGCCGCCATTGCCACTACCAACACACCTTCCCCTCTCTCTTTTGTCACTACCGCCACACTCCTTTTTCTTTACTGCCTTCAAAAACCCTATCTCCCTCCCTTCCTTGCTTCGTGCCATCGCTGCACCTTTTTCCTCCTACCTTTACTATTGCATGATCTATAAAAACCCTGAAGGGTGTCGCTTCGCAGTCCGTTTCTCTTCAAAGAAGGGGAAATCATTTGTATTTTCATATAGGGAGAAAGAAGTAACGAATAGAATTGGAAATTTGGAAAATATTTAATTTTTGTGTATTTGGAAATATTTAAAGATTTGGTAACCTTTCTATTTAGTTCGACTTCTCATTTTTTTCTTTCTTTTTTTAGTAAAGAAAAGTATTAGTACTTCAATGACTCTATTTAATTTTTTCTAACTTATTTAAATAGAATTCTAATTGACAGTGCTAATTATCAAAATTAAAAGTGCATAGAACAATATAATAATGACTTCCTAGTTCTAAATTATTGAAGTAATTAATTGTTTTAATTTAAAGTAAAGAAGTGTATTATAGATATTTTAATAAATTTATTTAATATCATTTAAATTATTTAAACGAAATTTCAATGAATACGATCAATTATCAAAATTAAAAATACATGGAGTACAATGTATGATACTAGTCCTCTAGATTTTTTTTTTCTTTTGTTAAATAATATAATTTATTCATATGAAATAAACAATTTACATAGAGGGATTAAACAGTTCATAATAACCCAAAAAAAAAAAAAATTCACACCCTTAATCTTAAGTAGATAAAGTACAAAAGGTCAAAAATAAAACAACTACATAATAAAGTTTCTTGTAACTGTCAAATCAACATCCACAAATAATCTTGGCATGAGAAGTTAATAAGAAAATAAACTTCATCAACTTGAACCTTGAATAACTTAAAAGACCCTGAACGTATCATATGTGTTGAAAATTGCCTACGAAGAGAAGTAGAAGTTAGTAGTGGGTTCAATGTAAACTTGGTAAGCCAACTTCTTTGAGTAATAAAGAAAGCATGTCAAAGAGAAATAGATATAGATAAAAAAAAAGTTAAAAGAAAAAATGTTGTGAATTATAGACAAAATAAGAAGTGAGATTACAAAAAAAAAACAGAAAAGAAACCTTCCAAGATCTGATTCCGAGTGAAGCTAGGGCTCGGATCTGGGCGAGCAGTACATACAACACTGGGAAGATGAAGGAAAGAAAAGTGGGATTGCAAGAGGGAGAAAGGTAAAGTTGTTCGAAGGATTTTTTACCAAAATGGGTTCCTTTTGGAATCGTCATCCGCAACCGGGTTCAAAACCAGACCATGTCCCCTGCTGGAGGTTCCTTGCGTCTGCCGGACACGAGGTATGCTGACACCTCGCATCAGGAAGACGCGAGGTGACTTTTTCTTTTGAAAAGGCCCATGTAGAGGTTTCCACGCGTCTGGCAGTCGAGAGGTGTAGTCTCCTCGCGTCTGCCAGACGCGAGGTGAGCCCCACCTGCTCTGTCCTCCACCAACAGCCTCCTCTTTTTTAGCAGCAATCAATCACAGGCTTTTTTTTTATATCTGCTTTCGCTTCTTCTCTTCCATCCGCGGCCATTTCTTCTTCTTCTCTGCTTCTTCGCCGGCCGAAATTTCTTCTGCTTCTCTTCGCAAATATTTCTCTAACTCCTCTTCTGCTTCTTATTGCCATCCTTCATATCTACTTACAGCATAATGCAGTAGAAGAGAAAGGGAACCTGGGCAGCAACTGAAGCCATCGCTTGGAGTACACTGTCTTACAGGTTTTTTTTTTTTTTTATCATATAAGATCGGCAGTTTTTTGAAGAATGAAATTATTTGCTACCATCTAAGCAAATAAAATTGCTTTAAAAATCATGTTTTTCTCCATTTCACAGAATCAAGACCATGCTGCTAAGGTGAACAACTAAGAAGGAAAAGCTTGAGGTTCATCACAAGGTTGCATCGAAGTCAAAAGTTTCTGCACTTAGTATTGTACTGCCACGTGATCTGTTCCATAAGATCTCTACTTAGGAAGAAGAAATTTAATAGCAGTACAATTTCATTCCACACTTGATCACAAGTTCCTACAATGAATAAAAGAATTTGTTATTGTTAGGGAATTATTATTTTATCATATTATATAAACTGTTTGGATATATATTTTGTGAAAATATGAAATTTTTTAAAAGTTGTTGTTGTTTATTTAGGTGAGTATTTGTTGTAGTTTAATTTGGTTATTTTGGTGAGAATGAAATTATTGCAATTTTTGGATTGAAATTTGAGTGAGATGTGGGAGCGCTCCATTTTTTCAAGTGAAATGGAAAAAATAAACATATAGTGAATTTAGAATAAATTACAAATTATTTTCAGATAGAAAAATTTAGAATAAAAAAAATACTTGTATGAAATAAATCTGGGAATGATGTTGGGCTGGAATTGTCTAATGGTCTGGAACTTTCAATTTAATCCGTTTTGAATATATATTGAAGCACATAGATAGATATAGTTTTATCAATCCTTTTAGAATTTTTCAAACATTTAATTTGGATACAATTAAAAGATCTATCCTTATTTTTTCTTAGACACAATTAAATTTGAAATATTAATATTTTAAAATTTTTTAAAAATTCAAATATTTGAGAATTTGAACATTTTGAAATGGTCGTTTATATTAAATAAATATTAAAATATTATGTAATCAATTTCAATTTCTTTAAATTAAAACTAAAAATAAATATTTTATATACAATTTGAAGAAGACTTAATTTTAAATATTGAATATTAAGTAGAGACTTAAATTTCTTTTCCAAAAATTTTTAGATATATATTTTATGAAATAAAAATTAAACAATAATATTTCTCTAAATAAATTAACATGAAGATTAATAATTTTTTTCATGCAATTTACAACATTAAATTTGTAAATTTGTAATGTCTAACTAAGAAAAAAAAATAATTTATCTATTCAAGTATTTAGTTTTAAATAAAATGAAAAAAATTAATGTTGAGTGAAAGATTTTTTTTTAAAAAAAAAGTCCTTTCATTTTTATATACAAATTAAAATTGAAATATTAAAATAAAATGTATGAAATTATCTAAGATTTTAATTTTTGAAATTAAAATTAAAAGATGGTATTGAAATAAAATTAATTTCAATAATTAAAAAATAATATTAAATTATTTTATGGACAATAAACATATGTAGTTAAAGAAAAAATAATATTTTATCCTTTTCAAGTATTTAATATTAAATTTTTATGTAAAAATTAAGTAGAAAATATCAAATCCATATATTAATTTTTTTTATTATTGTAGCTGTTAATTATCTTAATTAGTTCGTGCTATATTTCTTTGTAATTGTTGTCAAAAAATAAAAATAAAACTTTTGTTAGAATTTAATTGAGATGCGAGGAAGATTTGAGATTTATATGGATGTTACGAAATCTGATTATTTTTTATTTTAATAAAAAATTAGTTAATATAATTAAATTTAAATTGTTAAATATTTTTTATTTTTATTTACCTTAAACGAATAAGAATATTAATAGTTGAATTTTATATGGAAATATAGTTGGATGCTAGAGCCTTTCAGATTTTTTCAAGTAAAAAAAAAAAAAAAAAAAAGTTAGAGTGACATTATAAAATAAAAAAAACTAATTAAATTTAGAATATTAATATTTTCAAATTTTCAAATATTTGAGAATTTAAATATTTTTGAAATAGTCATTTGAATTAAATAAAAATTATCTAATTAATTTCAATTTCTTTAAATTAAAACCAAAATTAAAATTTTATATACATCTTGAATAAGATTTAATTTTGAATATTGAATATTAAGAAGACACTTAGTTCATGTTGAATTAGTTCGAATTAGTTCATGCTAATTTTTTTTGTAATTGTTGTCATAAAATAAAAAGTATAGATTTTGTTAGAATTTAATTATTTAATAGAAAGCATAAATTTTGAGCCTGTTCTGATTAATTGATTTATTTGATATTGGTTGGTATAGTATAATATTTACAACATTTGTTAGAATTTAATTATTTAATAGAAAAAATATATCTAACTTATTTAGGTACAATGTCATTAGAACTTGTAAGATTACGGTTCTATTGGGATTGCGAGATTATTCGCACCGCAAATAGTGATTTTTTTTTACGGTCGCTATCGCAAGACGTTGCTTGTTAGAAATCGAGTAAGTTATGCTGCATTAATCAATAAAATATGTGCGATTCGAGGCTTGGACGTGTCTACTGTAAATTTGCAAATCACGATGCGAAAAGACGCTTCCGTTGGTAATGTCGAGAGGTCTACAACGGGAAATATTACTGATGATGAGGATATGAAAAATTTGTGGTACTATGCATCCATTGCGGGGGAACAACCAGTTGATTTGCATTTGAAATATGAGATGTTGCAGACCCCTACAGTTGCTCCAAGTGTTAAAGTTCAAGCCAATCCTACGCTAGCTCCATATCTACAAATACCACCGTTACCAAGTAGTTCTCTGCCTATGCATTATGATGTGTTTCAGTTGCATTATAACTCTCTAATAAGATTCAGCCAACCCGAAGCACCTTCGATATAAGAATATGAGCACATTGAACCATCCCATACCCAGGCAGCTTTGCCATTGTTTCCAAGTGCTGATTTGGGTGTTCCACAGCACATCACTCCAGTTGATGATTAGGTTACTCGAGAGACCGTTTAGGTTGGTACTCCCGAGACGACTGTAGATGGTTTAAGACCTACATCAGATGTGGATGGACCCGTTGCTAATGAGAGTCCTGACGAGGATGATGGAGGCGATGATGTTAGAGCTAAAATGTTCGATCCTTGTGCGATGCCAGGTACTTTTGCATTCCCCAGTCCTTCTACGAGGCCCAATACTTTTGCATTCTCTGTTTATTCTGTAATACATCAGTCTGCTTATGGGGTCAGTGTACCGGAGCGCTTATACAATCCACCGTATTCCGAGTATCTTGATAGGTTAAATAATTCTCCAGATAGAGAATATGATAACGATGGAATCACAACATGTGGTTCTGGAATGAATTTCTGGTCAGAATCAAATAATGATTTGTGTGTCGGAATGTGGTTCAAGGACAAGGATGAACTACTGTGGGCTGTTAGGTCATGGTCCGTGTGAATAGGTCGAGAGTTTACGGTCCTAGAAAGCAAGTCTACACTTTGATTGTTGAGTGCAAAAATTCTACTAACGAACATCGATGTTATTGGCGGATCCGTGCACGGAAGAAAGAAAAGTACGATTTATGGCAAATTACTCACTGGCACAGAGAGCATATTTGTCTAGTTCGGACAGTCGATGGAAACCATCGCAATATGAGCGCCAATTTTATGGCAAAGCACATTATGACTATGATACATGATAGGCCTGATATTACAGTGCACAAGATTAATAGTTATATTCAGAATGTATTGCATTTTAGTTCATCTTACAAAAAAGGATAGAATGCTAGGAGGATGGCTATTGAGATGGTTTATGGGGATTGGCCTTTTTCATTCGAGCAGTTGCCACGATTCATGCTTGCACTGTAGGATTCGAATCCAGGGACGGTAATTGAGTGGCAACATTTACCATTTGATAGCAACGGTGCCAAGACTTTTGGATCTGTTTTTTTGTCTTTCAAACCATGTATTGATGACTTCGTTCACATAAAACCAGTAATCAGCATTGATAGGACATTCCTTAGAGGTATATACAAGAGAAAGCTTTTGACGGCAATTGGTTAAGATACAAACAATCATATATTACCCATTGCATTTGCAATTATGGATGAAGAAACCAATGAGAGTTGGGGATGGTTTTTGTAGTTATTGAGGGCACATGTTCTGGGAGATCGTAGGGTATGTTTGATATTAGATCGGTACAAGGGGATAGTGAATGCGGTACATCGACAGCCTCTCTGGCAAGAGCCGTTGGTAATGCATAGATTCTGTCTCAGACATATTCGGAGTAATTTCAATGCAAAGTTCAGGAACCACCAACTGAAGAAATTGATACATACGGCTGGTACTCAGAGTAGGAAACATAAATTTTTGAAGATTATGGATGAAATAAATATATTAAATCCCCTTGCAAAGGCATGGCTTGATGCGATTCCATTAGAGTAATGGACTCTTGCTTATGATGGTGGGTATCAATACGAGAATATGACAACAAATTTGGCAGAATCATTCAACAATGTTGTCAAAGGCATACGTGCTCTACCCATCAAGGTGATCGTCGACTCTTCATTCAAGAAAACAATCAAGTACTTTAATGACCATGGACAGGAGGCCAATCACGGTCGATATCACTTTCCTTCTAAGATATGGTCCAAATTTATACAGAATGAGACAAAGGGAAGAAGCCATCGTGTGCAGGCTTATGACTAAGGTCGGGGCATTTTTGGTGTTGTGTCAGGATATCGTGAGCATGGTAAGGGAAATAATACATATCAAGTTGATCTTAATTCGAGAACATGCAGTTGCGCCAAGTGGGAAATATATGGAATACCTTATTCGCACGCATTTATAGCTTGTCAGTAGGTAGGGTTGAATCCTAGGGATCTCATGTCACCCTTGAACACGACACCGTACTACAAAATGATATACACAAGACAGTTTAGACCTATTCCTCACGAGGATTATTGGCGCACTCCCCCTTTAACATTGGCACCGAATCCGTACCGGTTCAAAAACTGTCGTCATTGTGGTATGAGAACATCGAGGATTAGAAATGAGATGGATGAGTGTAACCTTGATTCGCCGCCACGTTGTAGGAACTGTCACCAGACTGGACATAACAAGAGAAATTGCCCCAACAACGCCATTCATCGGGGTTGATATGTTTTCTGTAGTTCCCTGTATTATCTCTAATTTATGTATTGCTGTATCAAGTTTCAATGTTGTATTATGTATACTTTGTGTATTGCTATATAACTTTGCATAAACTGATGACACGGGAAGTGTTAACCTTAAATTGATGTATTGAGTACTATGTTTTAATATGTCTTTACTTTATTCGATTCGTTTAGTCGATTGATTTTTACAAATTCATTTCATGCCTTTACTTATTTCTATTTATAACATTTTTTTCTGTATTTTATATCGATTAACAAAATGACAAATTCTTTACTGTCTTCGTTTTAGGACATCATATACGAGCCTATGCCTGATGGAGTTGACCCCAGCCCCATTATACCAGACGTGCTAACCATGCAACATAGACATAGATCTACACATATTTGGGTAGGACAGTTACCAGATACTGTCCTTAGTGCAAGGCGTAATGACAGCCCCTTTTGGGTTACTCGGCCACTCGATCCCCGTGTCCAGCAACTTATGGAGTTGGCCGGGTTCGATGAAGTCATTCGTTTATCGTACATAAAAATTGATCATCCACTTATTATAGCGTTGGTGGAGAGATGGCGTCAGGAGACGCACAATTTCCACTTACCAGTCGGAGAGGCCACAATTACCCTACAAGATGTAGAGGTCCTCTTCGGCTTACGTGTGGACGGTGAGCCAGTTATTGGTCGTGGATTGACTTATCCACAAGCAGAGTTGTTAAACGTGTGAGAAGCACTGCTTGGTTTTCGACCCACGGACATAGACCTAGACGAGTCTCGTTTGAAGTTGAGCTCTATCGAGAGAGCCTTTACTCAGCCGCTCCAGCCATACGCGACACCAGATATGGTTGCACAGCATGCACGGTGTCACATCATACAGCTTATTGGTGGGTTTTTGTTCTCGGACAAATTTGAGAATCGGGTTCATTTACGCTTTCTGCGATATATACGTGATCTACAGTTGTCTGACACAATTAGTTGGGGTAGTGCAGCACTGACTTATTTATATCGATGTATGTGCAATGCAACAAACTATACGACGCATCAAATAAGTGACCCACTTTTGTTAATTCAAGTTAGAAATAAAATTAAATTTAAGTTAACTATTTTTTTCAATTTTTATTCAAAAAATGATCGTGAGATATAAGGCTAAAACTAAAACTCTACTTATATTGTGATAGTTATGGGCTTGAGAGTGCATTCCAACCATTAGACCGGACAGAGTACAACCGATAGAGGATATACCCCCCGACGCACCTAGAGGTTTAGCATGGTAGGGTCCACTTGAACTTTCTCGCACCCCAACACATGTTCTCCTTGCGTACAGAGATCAGTTGGATCGAATACGATATAATCATGTAAGTATAACTATTATGAATTTGCAATCAATTATAATAAATATGCATTGATTTACTATTTACTACTATATATCTTATTTCCCAGTTTATATGGTGTCCTTACGACGAGCACATGTTGGCATCCTTACCCCCGTATTGCACACATGGGAGAAACATCTGGATGTCTATTACGTCTCTATTGGATTGGAAGACGATAGAGTTACATCGCCCTGATCGAGTCCAGTGACAATTTAGATTGATACAGCCAATTCCTGATGCCGTTGATACGAGGGTAGATTTGTATTATCGTGACATGCGGACGACTAGTGGTGAGTGGGACGATGTTGATACACTACATCTCGCTAACTGGATAAACCTCCAGGCATATGTTTTGATAGGAAGGCCCACTTTTGGTAAGAGTGTGGTCTCGGATGGTAACGCTGAGTGGTATTGGAAGCGCACACGACGATTGATTGGCAATCCGACTATACAGCAATCGAACCCCGTAGGCTATCAATCTAGTAGTACAATAGCTAAATTATTTGTAAGTAAAATTTTTTCTCATTCTGATAGGTATATATATATAGAGAATTTTTTCTCATTCTGATAGGTATATATTAACATTTTCTTGAAATGCATGTGCAGACTGACGCGCTCTACTGAATTTTGCATCTAAGCGATACTGTACCAACTCAACGTGCTGAACCATTGCTGGCACAATCAGTCGGGAGGATATCAGATATTGTCAGGAGTACATTGATTGCTATTGGCGAAGCAGATCGTATACAACGCATACCGTACGAGCCATCAAGACGATCTTATACTTCCGATCCGATACCACCTATTCTACAACAAGTCCCTCGAGAAGTACCACCGATTCAGAGAGGTGGTATGCGGGCACGTTATCGTGCTGCGGCTGACGAAGTCCCTCACCAGGATCACTACTCACTTGTGCCAGTAGATGAAAGTGATTATGTGGCAGGTGATCCTACAGCTATTGATGAATTCGTCACTCCACAACACCTAATTTTCAATACTAGGCGTCATTCTTCTGTCGGTGATATGATATTGGTCCATCTACTGAGTGGTCTCGTAGATGGCATATACAGTCTAAAGAGATTGCAGGTCCCTCATATGCTACAGAAGAACATAATGAGGTACAACCCGAACCACAACCTCGAAGACGGGTTCAACCTCCGAGGAACCGTCGAAAATTTCATTGTGGGACTAGCTTTCATCCATTTTTTTGACGAATTCATATGTAATAAAGTTATTTGATAGATCGGCTTATTTTTACTAAAATATTCAATTATAATTATCAAAAATATTCACGAAATATTAAAGAGTAATTCAATCACTCAATATTCACGACTTACTTTTCACTAAAATATTCATAAAAATATTCAACTATAATTCAAACTATTATTCACTAAAAATAAAATTTAGTATTCGCATATTTTCTTTAATTTTTCACATATTATTGAATTTTGGTTAAAAATAAATTATTCGAATTAAAATATAAGGAGATTATAAATTTACATAATTGATATTTAAATTTAAACATAATTTTTAGATAATAGAGTTTATAAAATCTAGATAATTGATATTTGAAATATTTATACTTTTTGCAAATAATTGATATTTATAGTATCAATAAATAAATATTATAATTAAACTCTAACTAACAATTAAACTCAAAACGTGTGTTATAGTTAAATTTTAATAATTTACTGACAATATTTTCAAATTTATTTAGAAATTATAATTATTTTTATCCCTATTTATAAAAAATAAAATTTGACAATTTTCAAAAATACAAAATTAATTGTGAATCCATAAAAAAATTAATAATAAATATTTAATTAATGTAAAAAATAAAATTTAGACAACTAATACATAAAAATAAATTTGTATGAATAATTAAAATTAAAAAATTATAATTATTGCGATGAAAATATTCTGACAAAAAAAAGCATCGTCACGAAATATTAAATGATAATTCAATTACTCAATATTCATGAAAAATTCACGACTTACTTTTCACTAAAATATTGATGAAAATATTCAACTATCATTCACTAAAAATAAAATTTAGTATTCGCATATTTTCTTTAATTTTCACATAGTATTTAATTTTGGTTAAAAATAAATTATTCGAATTTAAGGATATTATAAATTTACATAATTGATATTTAAATTTAAACATAATTTTTGGATAATAGAGTTTATAAAATTTAGATAATTGGTATTTGGAATATTTATACTTTTTGCAAATAATTGATATTTATAGTATCAATAAATAAATATTATAATTAAACTCTAACTAACAATTAAACTCAAAACGTGTTATAGTTAAATTTTAATAATTTACTGACAATATTTTCAAATTTATTTAGAAATTATAATTATTTTTATCCCTATTTATAAAAAACAAAAATTGGCAAATACAAAGTTAATTGTGAATCCATAAAAAATTAATAATAAATATTTAATTAATGTAAAAAAAATAAAATTTAGACAACTAATACATAAAAATAAATTTGTATGAATAATTAAAATTAAAAAATTATAATTATTGCGATGAAAATATTCTGACAAAAAAAAGCATCGTCTCGAAATATTAAATGATAATTCAATCACTCAATATTCATGAAAAATTCACGACTTACTTTTCACTAAAATATTGATGAAAATATTTAACTATTATTCAAACTATTATTCACTAAAAATAAAATTTAGTATTCGCATATTTTCTTTAATTTTCACATAGTATATAATTTTGGTTAAAAATAAATTATTCGAATTTAAGGATATTATAAATTTACATAATTGATATTTAAATTTAAACATAATTTTTGGATAATAGAGTTTATAAAATTTAGATAATTGGTATTTGGAATATTTATACTTTTTGCAAATAATTGATATTTATAGTATCAATAAATGAATATTATAATTAAACTCTAACTGATAATTAAACTCAAAACGTGTTATAGTTAAATTTTAATAATTTACTGACAATATTTTCAAATTTATTTAGAAATTACAATTATTTTATCCCTATTTATAAAAAACAAAATTTGACAAATTTGAAAAATACAAAATTAATTGTGAATCCATAAAAAAAAATTAATAATAAAAGATTCACGATTTACTTTTCACTAAAATATTCATGAAAATATTTAACTATAATTCAAACTATTATTCAAAATATTATTCACTAAAAATAAAATTAATTGTGAATTGTGAATCCATCAAAAAAAATTAATAATCAATATTTAATTAATGTAAATAAAAATAAAATTTAGACAAATAATATATAAAAATAAATTTGTATGAATAATTAAAACTAAAAAATTGAAGAGAAGTAGAAAGAAGAAATGGCAACGAAGTGAAGAGAAGCAGAAGAGAGAAATGGGTTGTCATGCAAAATGGCAAAGGCATTAAATGGAAGAAAAAAATCACCGTGTATCCGTGATCATGACAAGCACTCGTTTGCTTTGCTAAATTGTGAAAAGAGGGAAGAAGATAAAATTGTGTCTGGAGTCGGGGCACAGAAAGTGACCTCGCGTCCTCGCGTCTGGCAGACGCAAGGAGCCCTCTACGCGGTTAGATTGGATCAAAAAGCCACCTTGTGTTTGTTAAACGCGAGGTGTCTATATACCTTGCGTCCGACAGACGCGGGAAACCTCCAGCAAGGGACTGAGTCTAATTTTAAACCCAATTACGAGTGAAGATTCCAAAAGAAACTTATTTTGATCAAAAACCCGTTGTTCGAAGGATTGAAGTATACGCAACTAATTCTCAATTTTAGACCATGAATTTTGGTACGACATCAATTATTGTCACTATTTTAACAGCTTTAGCGCATTAATAAAATATTGGACAAGAAGTTTGTTTATTAGCTTCACAGTGGGCAACAGTACATTACGTGGACTGGATCAAAATTCAGTCAATAATCCATGCGTCTAGGGATGGCAATTTTCCCGCTTAAATCGGGGACTTAGTCCGGCCTGGCCCGACTCGATTGGGCCGAAAATTTCTTGATTTAAGTGGGGACGGGCTTCATTCCTCGACCCGCCAACTGGGGACGGGAATTGTATGATCCCCGCCCCCGGCCCGTTTTACATATATATATATATATATATATATAATAAAATAGAAAAGAATAGGAAAAATAAAAAAATTATTAATTATTAATTATTAATTTTACTCTTACTAATCTAGTGATATGATAAATATGTGCATTATTGAAAATCACTACAAAAGTTTTCTATATGATTAAAAAATTTTGAATAAAAATATATTGGAGGTAAATTTTTTTTCTTTAAATCTTTATAATTATTTTCGAGTCCAAATAGGCCCCCGCTTCCCGACTTTCCCAGGCTGGGACCGAGGATTGTTTTGTCCCCGGCGGGCCAGGGGTGGGGATCCCCGCCTTTTTCCGTAGCGGGGACAAGTCGGGGATGAAGATACAAAGACATATGCAGGGACGAGGTCGAGATTTCTAGTCTCCACGCTCGGTCCAGCCCCATTACCATCCCTACATGCGTCCAAGAAGAAAGCTGAAGGTGACACTGACATGAGATCCCAACCTGAGCAGTTAATGTCGGGGATGTACATCATCTTGTCCTACACATAAACATGTAAAACACTATTCTCTCAGTTAGTCGAAATTTTAATATTATCAAACTCAAATTCTGTTCTCCAATACTATTTTGTGAATGATTTAGAATGTAAGTGGATAATTATTATGTGGAGATGTGTTTTATAAAAAATAAATAAATAAATATGTGAAGTTAATTGAGGTTTAAAAAAAATAATATGTTGTGAGTAAATAATAATTATTAAAAAATATAAAATATAAAATAATAATATATTTAAAATAAAATTTTGATTTGAAATGAGATTAGAAAATTATTTTTTACTTAAAGTTTTAAATTTACTTGGGTTGTAATTTTCTTTTAGAAAAAATTTGAATTAAAAAAAATCATGTAAGTTATAAGAAATAAAATGTGATGTTTTGGAAATAAATAATAATTTTTATATTAATCAATCATTTAAATAATAATTTTCACTTATTTCATTTATGGTAAACAATGCACATTCTGTTATGAATTATTGGAATCTCCATTAATTAGTGGAGGCACCACTAATTATGGATTTATGTGAATTATTAGAAGATTTTTATGGATGTCCACCATTTAGTGGAGACACCACTAATTGAGATTAGTTGAAGATGATGTATGCCATGATGTATTCCATTAATTAGAGCTCTATAAATAGAGCTATGCTCTAAGCTTGTAATACACCATCATTTTGTGAAAGAAAGATTAGAGAAAGAATTGTGAGAGAAAGAAATAGAGAAGTTTGAAGAGAAATTCTTGTGCAAAGAATAGTTAGAATTTTCTTAGTGTGTAGTGTGTAGATTTTATTCTAACACTACCCTAATTTTATAACACGTTATCAGCACGAGTCTCTGCCGTTATTAAAGCCAGAAGACAGGTACGCATTTATTGATCTCGCTAAATTCGAATTTGTAGCCCTTGATATTTCAGAAAAAAAAAATTATATGTCATACAGAAATGCATCTAAATGCTAAAAAAAGGAGATCCATATGTCATGTGGATAAAAAGAAAGATTTGACCACTTGAAGATGGTCGTACTACCCACTGCACGATATGAATGATTGCACCTGAAGTTGCAAGATTGTAAAACCGTGAACTCCGTGATGTATAAAACTACATCTTAGTTAAAAATTTTACGGAGAAAAAGTTACTGATGAAGTTATATTGGAGAAGACATTCTCCACTTTTCATGTCCTACAGTAACAATATCGAGAAAAAGGGCATCTAAAATTGACAGTTTTAACATGAGTTATTATTGAGAAATCATGAAGTCAGATGAACCGCTCAACAAAGACTCCTAAGTGAATGATGTTGGCTCCAACGATAAGCCATCGTTATAGTCGTAGTTGTGGCAAGTGGTCGTGGTTATGGTCATGGACACACTCGATATTTCCCTTATCATAGAGAAATACCGCCACCGAAGTGGAACAGAAAAGATAATAAGGGAAAAAGATATTTTCATTAATAATAAGCATCACATCTTTTATTCATATCACTAGTGTTCATATGAACTTGAGGATATATGCTTATAGTTGCTCTTTTGTAATTGAGCTGACAAATTTAAGATGAAGGTTTGTAATTGTTCTTTTTCAATATTTACATTAGAGGAAGACAAACAATTAGTAATTATGGACTTCAGCTCCTCTTTTTCGGTATCCTCTTCCTTTTCTTTCCCCTTTGAGCCAGCATCGAGACTAGCAGCAGAATTAGCCGTAAAATTACTGCGAAATGAGTCTTGAGATTTTATGATCTCCTTAAGTTTATTATAATTAAATTTCTTATTATATTTGGCCTTGAAGCATGCTTGTCTCAATTTCTGTGTTTGGTCCTCTAACTGCGTATTAGGACTTTCTTCCACCAACTGTTTTTCACATTCCAGTATTGCAATGGCTTCTTTCAACTTCTTCTCAGCCATATGTCCTCCTTCTTCTTTATTTGCATCTCCTGTAAATCGAAGTGATATCATCGGTTATTTACTTATAAATCTTTCATAGTTTCATACTTGCAAATTATAAGTATGTATGAGAGAGAACCTGAACATTCTTGATTATGGTCTCCAAGCTCACCAACTTCCTGTGAAGCCATCGACGAATTCCTAACTCCCTACATCTTTTCTTGATACGGGTTATGCCAATATTCAGTTCTTTGGCTGCGCTCTTGATTGGTAGGTAAAAGTACTGCGAAATTGTTTCTCTTGATAGTGTCTGGGAGTTATTGCCCTTCTTCTCTCTTTGCCTCTTAATCATCTTCTTCTCCACAGGAATTTTGTCTGCAATAATATCTTGAACTTCGATATTATGCATTTCATGAGTACTTACTCCGACTTCGTTGCCAAGACCACTCATTATTTCTCCTAGAAAAAGAAAATAATATCAGTAAAGGTAATACCATTCAAAATCCATGTTTAAATGTATAATAACCTGGAAACATATTCTAGCTTTGTTCAAAATCTATTAGAGAGTAGAAAGGATCATGCACAAGCATATCCTCATTCAAAGGAATAGCATCAAGAGGAATAGTATCAAAAGCAGTCTCTTGTAGGGGCAGATCAACTTGGTCCAAAGCAGTATGTTCAAAACTTCCACTGATTTACATCAAAAACAAACCAAAAGAGAGTTTAATTTCATTATCAAGCATACTAAAAACAAATGGAAGCCCTCAAAGGTATCTCACCTGAAATTAGGAGGAAGCGGTTGGTTTGGAAAGGAAAACATATCAAAATCTTCTGCGTTCGAATTAGGCAGAAGCGGTTGGTTTGGAAAGGAAAACATATCAAAATCTTCTGTGTTCGAATTAGGCAGAAGTGATTGGTTTGGAAAGGAAAATACATCAACATCTGCTGCAGAAACCGAGTCAAAATTTGACCATGTCTCAAATGAATTACGAGTCTCCATATCTACTTTGTGATTTTTGTTTTTGATATTTACTAATGATTGATAACTAAGATATATATCGATACATATACATATATATATATATATATATATATATCTCGTATGAGGAAGAAGAAGAGGTAGATGGTAGGTAGAGGGTCGGAGGAGAAGAAAAGACAAGAGAGGAAGATGAAAAGTCGGTACCGGGAAGAGTGAAAAAAAAATGAGATATTTTTCTTAGCATTTCCTGCTTGTCATCATTTTCTTATATTTCTTTTCTTATTCTCTTGTGAAATCATTGTTCCCTGAATTAGGGGGAGAACAGAAACAGTACAAGAAAATCTTGATTGGACAACATCATTAAATTATCTTGATCCGCATACAAGCGCGTGTGAACTTGACATTCAAAAGATAATTCATTTGTAAAGCATTGCAAATCAAATGCCAGACGCTTTTGTTGACTCTAAAAGAGTAACAAAATCGCATATGCCAGCTATAAATGCTCTTATTCTAATTGAAGTTCCAGCAGAACAAAAGATTTGACATATAGTCGTCGAGCCAAAAGTATGCCGTAGTATGGCCGACTTCTTGGTTCTAAAGATAAAAATCCTCGAAAGAAAAGAGGATTAAATGATCCGTAAGATCATATTGAAAGACCAAGAGAGAACCGATGACAAAGAACCGTAAGTTGATGAAAGTAACACTCGAAATTTCTATCAATTATACCACTTCCGGTAGAAGTTGGAATCGGATAGAAACAATTATTGATCATATGTTTGCATATAATATCTCTTGATGTTATACAGGATAGTGATGATCCTGAACCAATATCAGTTGATGAATGTCGGCATAGAAAAGATTGGCTGCAATGGAAAGATACGATTCAATCGAAGTTAAATGCACTAACAAAACGTGAAGTCTTCGGACCTGCAGTCCGAATACCAGAAGGTGTAAAACCTGTTGGCTACAAATGGATATTTGTGCGAAAGCGCAATGAAAAGAGTGAAATCGTTCGATATAAAGCGCGATTAGTAGCCCAAGGTTTTTCACAAAAACCAGGTATTGATTATGATGAAACTTATTCTCCTGTTATTGATGCTATTACACTCCGATATCTTATCAGCTTGGCAAGACATGAAAAGATAGATATGCGCCTATTAGATGTTGTCACTGCTTACTTGTATGGAAATTTAGAAAATGATGTTTACATGAAAATTCCCGAAGGATTTCATATGCCTGAAGTATATAAACATTATCCTCGTGAAAATTACTCCATCAAGTTGCAAAAATCATTATATGGCCTGAAGCAATCTGGCCACATGTGGTTCACACGTCTTAGTGAATATTTATTGAAAGCGGGATTTAAAAATGACCAGGTATGTCCGTGTATTTTTATTAAGAAATCTGGTTCTAAATTTGTGATATTAGCTATATATGTTGATGATATTAATCTTATTGGAACTTCTGAAGAGCTCCAAGAAACAATTGATTATTTAAAAAGAGAATTCGAAATCAATGATTTTGGTAAAACCAAATTTTGCCTTGGTTTACAAATTGAACATCTGGAGAGTGAACATTTATTCATCAATCAACATATACAGCAAAAGTGCTAAAAAGATTTTACATGGACAAAACACATCCATTGAGTATTCCAATGATCGTCCGATCATTAAATGTGGATAAAGATCCTTTTCGACCTCAAGAAAATGATGAAGAACTCCTTGGTCCTGAAGTACCATATCTCAAGTGCAATTGGTACATTGATGTATCTTGCTAATAATACACGACTCGATATTGCTTTTGTCGTCAATTTATTAGCAAAATTTAGTTCTTCACCAACACGACGACATTGGAATGGAATTAAACAAGTCCTTCGATATCTCCAAGGTACAATTGATCTCGGATTATTTTATTCAAATAAAACCAGTCCAACATTGATAGGTTATGCAGATGCTGGTTATTTATCTGATCCACATAAAGCATGTTCTTAAACGGACTATCTATTTACATGTGGAAATACTGCTATATCATGGCGTTCTACGAAACAATCTATAGCAGCTACTTCTTCAAATCATGCTGAAATTATAGCCATTCATGAAGCAAGTCGAGAATGTGTATGGCTAAGATCCATGATTCATTATAACCGAGAAAGTTGTGGATTGTCATCAATCAAAGATATTCCAACTCCTCTTTATGAAGACAATGCAACTTGCATAGCTCAATTACGAGGAGGATATATTAAAGGAGATCGGACAAAACATATTTCACCAAAATTCTTCTTTACTCATGAACTCCAGAAGAAATGTGAAATTGATGTGCTACAAATTCGGTCATGTAATAACCTCGCAAATATTTTCACGAAGACTTTACCGACTGCAACATTTGAGAAGTTGAGATATAAAATCGGTATGCGTCGGTTTAAAGATTTAAAGGAATCATCTCATCAGGGGGAGTAATAAACAGACATATAGAATAGTGTACTCTTTTTCCTTCACTAGATTTTTTTTTCCCACTGGATTTTTCTCTAGTAAGGTTTTAACGAGGCATATTCTTTATGTATGGATGGACATCCAAGGGGGAGTGTTATGAATTATTGGAATCTCCATTAATTAGTGGAGGCTCCACTAATTATGGATTTATGTGAATTATTAGAAGATTTTTATGGATGTCCACCATTTAGTGGAGACACCACTAATTGAGATTAGTTGAAGATGATGTATGCCATGATGTATTCCACTAATTAGAGCTCTATAAATAGAGCTATGCTCTAAGCTTGTAATACACCATCATTTTGTGAAAGAAAGATTAGTGAAAGAAAGATTAGAGAAAGAATTGTGAGAGAAAGAAAGAGAGAAGTTTGAAGAGAAATTCTTGTGCAAAGAATAGTTAGAATTTTCTTAGTGTGTAGTGTGTAAATTTTATTCTAACACTACCCTAATTTTATAACACATTCTAATTTAATAAGTACTACTTTTATTTTACAATATAGATAATTTTGGATTTGAATTTTTTTTTTATAATATAAGTCGTTTTATAAAATTTTATAAATATTTATTACTTTTTTTTCATTTCTACCCTTCTTTACAATTTCTCTCTTTTTACTAATTATAACCCAATTTTCTCTAATATCAAAGTAAATAAAAATTTAATTAGAGATAATTTTAAAATTACATAAAATTTGAGATTCTTAATTATTGTAGATAAATATAAAATAATTTATATTGTAAAGCATTATCCTATCTCTGCAAATGTTGCTGAGCTGGTCAGTAAGGACACGATATGACAACCGACAAGACCGCATCAAATTAACACACAGGCAGTGGTACAATTGCTGGTTGCTTTTAATATTTTTATCATTCTTCGTCCACGAGATTATAACTTGCTCAATCACAACAAAATTGATTATATAAAAATTAAATTTATAATATAACGTTTTCTCTTTTATTAAATAATATTTATGACTGAATTTTTTATACAAATAAAATTTTTAATATTTCAAAATAACTGTAATTATTACACAAATGATATAACGTAAAAATTTTAAAAGAAAAAAACTAAATTACTCTCATATATTTATTAAAAATTAAGGGTTAGTTTGAAATTGAAAATTAATTAAAATTATGATTTAATGATGGTTGCGATATAATTAGAAAATAATAAATATATTATTGCTTTTATAAAATAATAAATAATTATAATTTAAAAGTATGTAACACTCACATTTATTTAAGAATAATAAATAATAGAATAGAATAGAATGTGATAAATATGTAAATTAGCAAATAAGACTAATATATATATATATATATATATATATTGAAAGTTATTATTTATTATTTTACCTATTAAATTGATTGAAATGATTAGTGTTAGAAATTTTATGTTTAAGTTCAAATCTATTTGAAAATATGAATCATGTGGACACATAGTTGCAAATTTTCTTATCAATAAAAAATATTTTATTATTTATTATTTTGAGATATTTTAAAATAATAGAAAGTGGAGATGAATTTCTTAGTTGTCCCTACATTAATTGCGCCTATTATTTTTGGTGCATCTAATTATTGTAATGTAATTAAAAAAAATTAAACTAACATATAAAAACTATCTACGCATTCTAACTCTACATAAAAGTTCACATTTCATTTTTTAAGTCAAAGAATTCGAATGCAGGTACACTACCACGAAAAGGTAGTCGAGTTGATCGAATAATGAGTTCGGAGATTAGAAGGTCACGAGTTCAAATTTTATAGGCTCTTCGGTTGAGTCGTACAATCAGAATTTACATAAACTAAATTATATTCTCGTGATTCTTTACTTGTTAGGACACCTGTTAGGGTCACAAAGCGTGTCTACGGACTTCTCCCCAATCAACACCTACTAGGGTCACAAGGAATGCCCAACCAGCACCTTCCAGGGTCGCAAGGAATGTAGGTAAGTCATGTATACACGTCACGAGATAAGTTTTACCCAGTGTACATCTAACTCGATACGCATTCAAAAAAATAGTGCCTTATGAGATAAGTTTTATTCCGTGTACATATCACGAGGCGTATTTTATCTAATACATATCTAAAAAAGATAGTGTCTACGAATTTTTTCCCAATCGACAATAGAATATAAGTAAGCTATATGTAGATATCACGAGACAAAATTTACTCTAGTAAGCATCTAACTCGGCGCGCATTTAAAAAGATAATACCTACGGACTTCTCCCCAACCAACAATAAAATGCAGGTAAGTCACGTTAAAAGACCTTGTGTGCATCCAAAAATTACCCAGTAAGCATTCAACCCCATACATACGCATTCAAAAAGATAGTGCCTAAGGATTTCTCCCCAATCGACAAAAGAATGCAGATAAGCCACTTTACAGGACCCATGTGCATAAAAAAAGATAGCGCCTATGGACTAAGCCATATATAGACGTCACAGCTTGTGAAGTCCCTTTCTTCCCCAGGAAAAAACTGAAACTGAAAAAGGGAGGAGCAGATGCTTCACCATTTGGCATTCGGCAATGGACTCAACGAATAATTCTCTGGTAAATTTATTGTGTTTGATATATAGCATTTTTCTTAATTGGGTTTCTGATAGAGAATTCCTGGAAAAGGCGAATTAATGGGTTTCTTTTTGGGATGTGAATGCTGCAGGGAAGTTCTTTGACAGTTCCGGAGAAACTATGTGCTGCATTTTTTCCATTTGTTGCAATAATTGAAGCATTAATTTTTGCGGTATCAGGTTGCTTTGAATGCAAGCCCATCCATCGTCCCAAGAAATTGCAGTATGGATTCAAGGATCTCGTTCGATTGGCACAGGAATCACGATGTAATTATATAATTTTATGTCTACTTCCTTTTGCCATTTTTACTTATGAAATCTGGGTTGTTCTACTTCTCCTCTGCAAACTTGCTTTTGTTTGTTTCCAAGGAGAGTGATTTTCAGAATTAGAATTATAAACCCAGATTCAGAATTGGATTGAGTTGGCGCGCCGGACCTTTGCAATTCTTTTTCCCCGTTTGTTTACGGAATTTGAAATTGATAAAGATCAAATTCAAGTTTGTTGCTTTTCTATTGTTCTTTCCTCTTCTGATTCTAACTCCAAACTCAGAATTATATGCAAACAAGAAGAAGATTTTTATCCACTTGGATGAGATTTGAAGCATTGTGTTTTCAATTTTGCAGTCTCTGTAAATGAAGTAGAGGCATTGTATGAGTTGTTTAAGAAGTTGAGTAGCTCGATTATAGATGATGGATTGATCCACAAGGTATTTTCTGTCTTTTTCGAGCTTAATTTGATTGTTTTGATTTTCTTCTTTCCTTTACTTTTCCGCGTCTCTCCTTTCCTCACTATTTTGCATACAGACGTGTAATTGAATTTAGTTTTTCTTTGTTTTGTGGTTTTGGATGTCTGTTGTCTGAAGGAGGAGCTGCAGCTAGCATTGTTCAAAACTCCATACAGTGAGAATCTTTTTCTGGACCGGGTAAACTTGTCTTTGTATTCTTTACAAGGCTTCAATTTGTTTGTTTGATCGCCAAATGTTGGAGTTGGCACTCTTAGTTTTAAGATTAAAGTCGAGTTCTGTGTTATATAGGTTTTGGATTCCCAACTGAATTTTTTTTTTAAATGTTTGAAATACATGGCTGTCTTGCATTTAGACATTAACTTTACATCTCCATAATCTGGATGCTACAAATGTCAATACTCTCTGTTCATAAAGACTACGAATGTTCCCAGATCAGCTATTGTTCTCTGCTCTCTCATGTGTCCATTGCCTGCCTTTCCTTGCATATATATGTGTGGCAGCAGATGGGAGAGGTCATGGTTTTCAAGCATGTCTGGAGGTTAAGATTTCTAAATGGAACTTTAATTGCATTAAGCATTTTGAACAGATGGTTTTCTTTTGTGTGGCTCAAAGGTAATTCATTAAAATCTCCTTATTTTCTTCTGCTGCGGCCAACTTCTTCTCTCTCTCTCCCCGCCTTTGTGAGTGTGGTAAGGACATTCTAGCATTTCTCTGCCTTAAGAGAAGTTGTCTGATAAAATCATGGTGGTTGTTTCAAAGTAGTATTTGAAATAAGCTAACTACATTTAGGTAGCATGCTGAGTTTGACCTAGATTATTACAGATAGCATTACACAAAATAACCTTGCATGCTAATTTAGTTTGGCTTTTCCTCAGTTACATTGTTTTTCTAATCTCTTTTACGTTGTGCTTATTGAAGTCCTCATTGATTTTCAGTTAATGTAAGTACTCAATATGAAGTGCCCTTTTCCAGGTTTTTTATCTATTTGACGAGAAAAGAAATGGAGTAATTGAATTTGACGAATTCATCCATGCACTGAATATATTCCATCCCTGTGCCCCAGTGGAAGACAAGATAGATTGTAAGTGATCAGAGGCATCTGTTGGCACCAAGTTGGAATATCCATATTTTTTTTGGGGGGGGGTAGGGAGTCGTAAATCAAAACTCACTCTGTTTTCCTTTTTCTTTTTTTTTTTTTTGTTTCTTTTGTGTAGTTGCCTTCAGGCTTTATGATTTGAGGCAGACTGGGTTCATTGAAACAGAAGAAGTGAGTGCTCTGCAGCATGAATATTGCATTACAGGGATTGATTCGATTTGTTCATAACAGATTATCTCAATCTGTTGACCTTGTGTTTATGCTGCTTGTAGTAGTGCAATGTGCATGATGTTGTTTACCTTAATTGCATAATAATTAATATCCCTGCCTTAACAAATCCTGAAGAAGAAGAAAACAATTACACTTTCAATCACTAAGAGCCACTCATTCTTAATAAAAATGCCAAATACATTCATTTGAAGATGTGTGAAGCCCATGCAAATACTAGAATGACATTCATGAAGGCATGGAAAAAAATTTGCATCAGGTCAAGCTGATGGTGATTGCAATTCTTATGGAATCTGACACGATATTATCTGATGACCTTCTGGAGCTAATTGTTGACAAGGTATGAGTTTTTAAATATTTCGTCTAAATTTTCATTTTTCTTAAATCATTTCTCTGTCTATAGATCCTGTTATAATTGCATCTGTTGCAGACATTCGCTGATGCTGATACGAACAAGGATGGTAAAATTGATAAAGAGGAATGGAAGGATTTTGTTATTAGGCATCCATCACTATTGCGGAATATGACTCTTCCTTATTTGATGTACGCCAAGCCTTCTTGATGTCATTCATTTTTTCACTTTTACTAGGATAATTTGAAATGATTGATATATTGCTTCGTAGGAAAATTACACGTGACTATACATTAGACAAAAGAACTACTCCCTCCATTTCAAAATAACTGTCATTTTTATATTATTTTTTTTTTGGTTTCAAATTATTTGTTTTTTTGTAAAATCAAGAATGTATTTATTATCTTTTTTCCAATTTTAACTTTGTCACTTATTACTCCACTAAACCATAACATTATTTCTTTTCAAATTTTAAAAGTATTCCACAATTTCCAATGAAGGTCATTTAATCTTTTTTTTTTCCTAGTAACTCCATAGATGTTAGAGTTATTTTAAATTCTGTGCTTTGTGCAGTAGTGACAATTATTTTGAAATGGAGGGGGTAATATGCATAGGACAGAGGTTGTTAATGTCTGTTACCCCTTCTTGCAAGGGGGTGGGATGCGCGACTGCTCTAGTTTTCCCTTCTCTTTTGGAAATTGATACTGATACATGAATTCTAGCCAGCATATCTTGTAGGAAGATGAAAACAGCCATAACACGTTCTCATCACTGTTTCCATTATTTTATAGGGACATCACCACTGTATTCCCAAGTTTTGTTTTCAATACAGAGGTTGAAGACCTGCTGCAATGAATTATCAAACAGATAATATAACCTCCAGATTATGATGGATCTGGCTTGGTCTTTGACCCTCCAAATGCACACCTAGCAGAGTGGAGCTTTCCAGCATATCCTCCTGGGATGGGAGATCGCTCTTTCTGAGGCTTGAACTTTTCCCATTAAGGATGGATCAAATCGGGACTAAATTCTTTGCCTGAATGGATGAAACATTCTTCAGGCAACTCCAATAAAGGCCCAGAATTCTCCAATCATTCAAACCTCATTTTCTTGGAAATCTGGTGCTGTCATGTTGCCGATCTAGTGTGCTTTTACCCCGTTGTCTAGTAGTGTATTAGTCTTAGTCTTGGCTTTTAGAGCTCATCTCTTGGTAGGTAGTTGTAAGAAGGAAAGCTTAGTGATAAGCTCTGAGGGCTGCCACAAGCGGCTTGGCTGCACTTTGGATCCTGCCTATAGTCTATACACAGTGGCAAGAATGATTTCTATGTTGATTGATGGTATTAATTTGGAAATTCTTCTCCAGCAGTGATAAGTTCTTGTTCGCATCCCTGCACCTTGATCCATACATATGTGAATAATTCCAAGTAGTAAATTACGTGAGGACAAAGTGTAACATTCTGTCTTGAGCCGTCTTGAAGATAGAAAATCTATACTCTCTCTGTGATCTTTGAGAATTTTCATGATTTTTATAAAGTTATTTTTTTTCAAAGTCATTATTTTATGAAACAAATATTTTGTGCAAATATATTTTACATATTATATTATTTTCTATTTCATGAGTAACATTATATTTAGTTGATAAGAAATATTATATTTTCTAATATAATCTATTTTATACATATTATATTATTCTTGATAAAAAAGACATATATATTATTTTGCTATTATTATTATTATTATTTTTATCATTATCATTATTATTATTATATTATTTTATTGTTCTTATTTCGTTACTACTATTAATGTTAACATTATTTTATTACTATTTTAATATCATATTATTTTATAAGTAATATTAGTTTATTATTATTATTATTTAAGAAGACAAATTCAATTTGACTACTTGATCTCTTCATTAATTTGGTAGATCCACACCTTTGATAAAGTAAGTGCTTGGTGTCATTTCATACCTGCAAACTTTATTAAAGTTTAGATATTTATAATGTTATATAAATTTTATTACTTTATATTTTTCTAAAAGTTTCCACATTATTTTAAATTCTTTCACAATCTTCTCAAGGCTTCCAAAAGATTCTAGATTGATGAATCATCGTGTCAGGTGTCCCTAAAACTTCTAGAAGGTGGTGAGTTGCATTATATTACATAAGTACTTGCATAAACAATTACATAACACAAGAAGGGGGAGAGGGGGACAAAAATAAGGAGAGAAGAAAGAGAGAAAGAAGAAGAAAAGACAAAGGAAAGAAAGAAGAGAGCGAAACCGAGAAGAAATAAAGAAGGAGAGAGGGAGAGAACAAAAAGGAATAGAGATGAAGAAATGAACATATTAAGAGATTGATTTTGTTCATTGATGTGAATAAGTTTGACTTGAGAAAATCAGCAAAAAAATCAAGGTGAGTCCTTTTTATTTTACATCTATTGTGTTTTGTAAGTGATTTTTCAAAATATATGAAAATGAGTATTTTATAAATATAGATATTTGTGTCCCACTGGATTCATTCTCATTGTAAAATATGTTATGTTTACGTTTATATGACTAATGTTCCTATGGTATTAATGGCGGTTGGATTAATATTCCTTTCGAATGTGATTGCGATGTGAATTTAAAAGATAGTGAGACTATTAATTTCCATGTGAAGAAAATATTTGTTATATGTCAAGTATCTCATGTATTGTTGAGAAAATACCACGAAATCTTATTTTATGAAAATCATGAGTACATACAGGACCATTGAGTGTTCTTGCACTCACATGTTTTCTACTCATTTTACACTTAAATGTACAGATTGGTGACCAAAGTGTATAGCAAAAGTATGATGGAGTAGAAATAAGGAAAATGATCTATGGTATAATATTTATAGAATATTCTATGAAAGAATTGAAGACCACATAAGAATTTTCTCATGAATAAATTACTCTTTTGAAGTTATGGTATGATTCTGCTATTAATTAAATTGTTGATTCGTTATAAAGGTTTCTTATTTGGTAAATTAGACGGAGTGACATTAAGCTCCACTACGATAGGATATGTGAGGTGTTACACCTGGAAAGTTAGAAAGAGGATTTTGTCATCTTCCTGTATATAGAGTTGCAAATTAAAAAGAAAAAAAAAAGAAAAAGTCAGCCATAAAATCATTAGAACAAAACAAACAAAAAGAGAAAGTTCAACAATTAGTTTTTTAGCAAGAAAAATTTGTTTGATAAATGAAAAAAAAAAAAGTTCTAATTTCTCGTTGAACATGTTACTTGGTTTATTTAATGTTTTTTACTTGTGCTCTTCTTATTCTTTTGAATATAATTATTTATATGTCAATTTTTTGAATTTAAATATCTAGCGTTCAAAACAAAGTAATTCTATTATTTTTATTAAAAAAAATTGTAATGGGATCTAAAGATTAATGAAGTTTGTATTCGTTGAATTGTTGAATGGTAGAAATTAGTTGTAAAAATTTTGAAAAAGAATACATTAGTTTTAAAAAATAAATATTTATTTCTAAACATTTAAAAATGGGAAGGTAAATAGTATTTGATTTTGAATGGAATGAATATTAGATTGTGTGGTGAAGGTTGATGTGATGACATATCAACATAAATTTGAATTTCTTTTTTTAAATTCTCTCACACATTTTCTGAGGATGTGAACTCCAAAAAAAATAATATAATATTTAAGTATTGATAGGAGAGTTTTAATGATAAGAGAATTATTACTCAGACGTCGAGTTTAATACCGAATTACGTTTCATCCTTTTCTTTATCCCCTTCTCCTTCTCCTTCTGAAAAAACAACATTTAGGTAGATAATTTTTAAAAGAAAAAAAAACTTTAGCGCAAGATCTTGGCTAGGACTGTTCATGGGTTATGTTAGTTCGATTTTATCTATTTTTTAACCCAACCTAAATATTTCAATTTGAAAATTCTAAACACAAACAAAATTATTTAAAATTTCAAACTGTCGGCTTGGGTTTATTCAGTTTGGTTCAATCGATTTGTACATAATTTACTATGTAAATAAACTATTCTCTAATATTTGATAAAATATTACATGCAGAAGTATTAATTAAATATTACAAAAAACAATCATTTCTCAATAATACAAACTAATCAAAATTAAATTCATAGTTTATACAATATTAAAACATTACTTAATATCAATAACACAAACTAATTAAAGTTAAATATATAGAATGCTTTGCTAATAAACTAAATAAATAGCACGGATTAGTTTCATACCCTTTTTCAATTTCCACTAGATTGTTAAATTTTATCAAAACATATTATAAAAAATAAACACAAACTATTATTAATTTGATTAAATGAAAAGAATAAATACATTTGAGAATATACCAGCATGGATATGGAAGACAAATTTCAACCACCAACAATTGGAATTGTTTCTCTAGATGCCTCAGCTGTTTTGATGCATGAAGAGTTTGAAAACTTTACAATAAATATATATAGTCAGTTATTGCATTTCTTTTAAAATAACAAAATTGTCAATTAGATTAAACTATCAATAATGAATTACATTTCTCAATTGCCTCATATTTCTCCACTTAATCCATAGCATCACAAAAATCAACAGAATATGGATTAAATTGCAACCAATTTTGATAACATAAAAGTGCTTCAACCATTTTGGGAGATAAAAAACTCCTAAATGGATTAAGAGTATGCCCACTAGTGCTAAAAGTAGATTCAAAAGCTATAGATACTTGTATAGCCAAAACATCCCGTGTAATTTGAGAAAGGACTAGATATTTTTAGAATTAATTTCCACCACTCTATTATATCAAATGATGTGTTACTAGTTTCACAAGTATCCATCAAGTATCTAGTAATCTCCAATTTGGTCTCTACATTTTGTTCTTCTTCTAAATGTTCTGGAAATTGAGATTTGGGATATTTAGAAATGTCCTCAAAATCGTCAACATCCATGGAACATCTATTGTGTGAAGTACTAGTTCCAACACTAACACCCTCACAAGAATTACCACAAGCGTAGTGATCATATAACTGAATCAAATTAATCTCTACCTTTTCCACCAAAGACTTAGCCCTTGTTTGGTTGAAGAGAAAAGTGAAAGTAAAAGAGAGAGAAAAGTAAATTAGGAAGTAAATAGTAGATTTATATTGTTTGGTTGGGTGAGAAGAAGGGGTGAAAGTAAATTAGGAGGGGGAACTCCCCCTCCACATCAAATTTTCTTCCTTTCCAAGTATGGATGAATGGGGCAAATACTTTGTGTGCATTGACAAAACTACCCTTCACACTCCCTACGCCTCAATTTCTTCGTGTACTCCCCGCCTCTTTCATCTTCTTCGCATGTCTCTTCCAATTGCTCCTCCATATTTCTCTTTCCCCTTCTCTCTTTGACTCCTATTGCAGGTTGTGTATGTGATTCTCCAAGGCACAAGGTTTGTCTCTGTAGTTCCCATCTTTTTTATGCAAATTTGTAGAAATAATTTGTAGATTTAGGGTATGATGCACACTCTATACTTTTTTTTTGGGTGAAGTTGGAGTTCTATTTTCTTTTCTATTTTGTCTAATATGTTTAATGGTTTTTATGGATCTTTTCCTCTATTTTCTGTGTTTATTGAAATATATTTCTGCAATTTAAACAAAAAAAAAATCCTGCAGAGATGCTATGGAAGGAGGTAATTTATGTGTTTTGCTATTTGTATAATCTATGATATTTGTTGTGTATAATGCGGCGGATGGTGGTAAAGTGTTTTTTCTGTTTCAGAGAATAATCCTTCTAGTCTTTAGCAATGTTTTTGTTTCATCCTTTGAGGAACAAAATATTTTTTCTATTTCCTGATATTACACCACTTGTAATCTTGAGGTTGAATCCTCTCCATGTCACCAAGAGCATCAGCGTTTCGTTTTGTTTTGTCATTTGCTCCATTGTCAACTGTCACAACATGGTGATGCATCAAAGTTTTGGCCAAAATAATGTTTGAATAGGCTCTTTTTGGTGGCTCAAACGTGAAGAATTGAAATTTAATATGTGAGTCAAGTATGACTATATGATGACAAAATCATATGCTCAGGCTGCCTTATTGGGTTTCATGATCATTATTATGTGTCTGTTGTTGATGTATTTTTCTAGGCATTTCCACTTTAATGTGATTTTTATAATAATTTTTATTGTGCAATGTGTCTTGTTAGCAGTCCTCATAAAATTTTTCTTCTCTTGCTAATGATTTTGCAAGTAAACTCTACTCAATTTTACCTAGTCACTGTGACTGTTTTTACAACTTAATCTTTGGTGTACTGCCAATTTTCTTTGGGATATGAACTCCACTTTTTGGTATGAATTGTGTTTTATTGATTTGGAATGATACTATGATAATTTAAGTATCCAGTCAAAAGATTAAAAAAAAGAAAAAAAAAAGAAAAGGCAAAAGAGATAGCTTTTTGAGCAGTAAAAAGGAAAAGATTTATTATTAAAGTAAAAATTTATTGCCAGAGGGATGCTTTCTAATTTAGGAAAATCTGCAAGGCTTACGATACATTCTTTTATCCGATAAGTGAAGCATATAACTTTCTTCTTCCAAAAACACAAGTACAACTTGACAGCACTACTAGAAAAATGTGGAATATCAATTGACAAATTTTGTTGGTAATACTGGATTACCAACAGATTTCTAACAGAATTTGGTTCATTGGTAAAATGCTTGTTGGAAATTGTTACCAACAAGATTTTTTTCAAGTCAGTTGGTGAGTACCAACATATTTCGCCGTTGATAACATTAAATTTCAGTTGGAGTTAAGTATTTTCTGTTAGTAATTTTGTTAAATTACCAACAAACTGAATAACTGGTTGTTAAAGTAGTTGGTAATTTTCTAATTGATTCTTTATTTGGTAATTTAGTTGGCATGTTTTTCCAATTGATTATTTAATTGGTAATTTCCTAACAGTTCCTTAGTTAACATATTTGTTTTGTTGGTAAATATTATACATTACCAATTGATGATTCGATTGGTAATTAGTTGGTAACTTACCAACTAACATTCAGTTGGTAATGTTATAGTACAAAAACATTATATTGGTGATAAGTACCAATAGATTATCAGTTGGTAAGTGCCTATAGATTCCTGTTGGTAAGTACCAATAGATTTTTGTTGGTAACTAACATTACTAATAGATATTCTGTTGGTAAATAAAATTACATTATCACTATATAATCCATGATTCACATATTTGATAAACCAATTCTGCATAATATTAAAAGTACATCTATATTAGAAGTACATCCATATCCATAATTTACATATTTGAAACATTCCCTAAACCAACCACCATCTATATTAAAAGTACATCAAACACTGATGTGAAACAAAAAATTGATAAAGTCAATTTGTAATGAGATCAAAACAATATTTCACTTCATAAGTCCAAATCTGAAATAAAATAAAAAAGAAGAACCAGCTTGTGAAGCATCTTGTCCTTTGAGTTCCTTAACTTCTAATATTTGGGAATTCACCTTGGATTATGAGATCAAAACAATATTTCACTTCATAAGTCCAAATCTGAAATAAAATAAAAAAGAAGAACCAGCTTGTGAAGCATCTTGTCCTTTGAGTTCCTTAACTTCTGATATTTGGGAATTCACCTTGGATTGTAAGCATTCATTCACTTGTCGTAATTCTTCAATAGCCTTGTGTTGTGACTCTTGTATGCCCAAATCCTTTGATAGAGGAAGACTATTAAATGTTTATCTCCCATTTCTACTACTAAGCCTTCAAAATCTAGTGGACAAGAAATGGAAGTCAGTGTTCAAGTTAAAAGCCTTCTTGTATGGCAAGGGCCAAGGTGTGAAGAATAGATTAACAGAATCAATGAAAAAAGTATAGATAAGGGTTAAAGCAATAGATGATGCACAAAATGGCAACTACTAATAAACAACAGAATTAGGATCATACCACCAATAGAACGGGAGAATATGTTACCAATTGAATTTTGAATTTGAAGAGAGAAATGGACTTGCCAAGAGCCTTTGTTGGTGAACTTGTAGTAGAATCATATTCTTTCAATAAATTCTCCAAAAGCGGCGATGGCCCTAGGCTGGAACAGGGGAAAAAGTCGAGAAAAATAGAGCACGTTGGGAGACAGAGCCGGCGCCGTCTCCATGCTGTACAATGTCAGCGGGTTTTCCTTTTCCAAGCAAATTTTGACAATTTCAGTTTGATTATTTTGGAAACTTGTACGCACTTTTTGGCAATTAGAACTCTTATAAATATAAGAGAATAACATTGTACAAACTAGTTTTCATAGTTTTCAATTCGTCAATGTAATATCTTTAGAAAACTCCTAGAGAAACACCAAGATTTAAGAAGATCAAGGAGAATTCTTGGAGAGGAAAAGCGGTTGATCAAGAAGGTTTCAAGGTGGAAGAAAGGATCTTGCTTGTCTATGAGCGACTTCTTTTTTCTCTTCTTTGTAATTTATTGACAATTTGAGATTAATATTTTAATTATCTTTAGAAGATATTCTTTTAGATTCATGATTTTATATTGATTTTAGTTCTTTGATCAATTTATTGCTATTCTTGGTATTTGATTACTTGAGCATAATATATTGTTGGACTGATTAGTTATCTTCTAATTAACTTGCAAAACGATGTTAGGAGAGAATCTAATTAATTCAATACTAATTATTTTTAACTTGCTTGAAAAAGAGGTTAAGGAAAAAGATTAAGTAATCAAAAATTGATTGACAATTGCTAGAATATAGATTTATTAGCTAATTTCATGATTAGATCACCTAGAATATAGGGATTTGTGTAATGATTGATTTTAATGCATCTTTTGGGTAAATTGATTGAGATAGAATATATTTACTGATTTAACTAAAAGATAGTGATTTCATAAATTGCAAACAAAGTATGTCTACTTTAATCATTCATGATGCCAAGATAATAATTAATTAAGAAAATAGCTAGTCAATCATTATTGTGTATTCAAGGATTTCTATCTATTTATATGTCTTTTCTCCTTATTCTCACTCCTTGATTGTCCTTGTGACTTTTCTTGTTTTACTTGATTTTCTCTAGTATATTAGGTTAGTAGATTATTTACTTCTATTCATTTGTTTTATTGGCTAAACAATAAAGATTTCGGTAAAGTAAGGTGGGAGTCTAAATTCTCGTGGATTCGATATTTGTTATTCCCTATACTATACGATGGGTATACTTGCCCGTATGTATGGTTTTAGTGGTTAGTATTTTATTAAAGCTTGATTAATTGTATAATTTGTTAGTAATATTTTCTACACTAAAAAACACGTATCAAGTTTTTTGCGCCGTTGTCGGGGATGGGCACTATCAAAAACACTTGAATTTTGTTGATTTAGCTTTTGTTATATTTGTAAATATTACTAGCTTTTGTATTTAGATAGTTTGTGAATATTTCTAATTTGTGTTTTTTTCTTTATTTTTCTGTTATTTTTGTTTGTTTTTATTTTTGATTTGATTTTTTATTTTCTTTAAGTGTGATATTCAAAACATCATCATGGACAATTATTCATGGACACAATGTCAAATGAGTTATAATGATGATACGTTGGCAAGGTTGCAAACTCGAATTAATACTTTTAGTGAAACGAGACTTGAAGTTTCAATCAAATCCTTTGTTACCAACACAAACACGTCCATTAGATGGCATGAAGAAGTATCCCAACAAATGAGCTCTACAAGAACACAACTAGTTAAGTTGGTTGAAAATGTAATAAAGGCCCATATACTTAAACAAGAAGACCCCTAAGGAAAGGAGAGAGGATATGAGAAACACTTGTCCAATGTGGCAAGAGAGGTATTCGATTCTACTCTATGTGCTAATAATTCTAATCTCTTTTTGTCATATGATTTCTTAAGTTCCTCTAAATTATTGGAGAACAATGATCTAAATAATGATATGTTAAGTTTAACATGCCTCAAGGAGTTGGATCTTTCACTGAAACATCATAAGAAGCCCTTGGAGTATGCTAACAAATTCTTCTCTTCACCCCATCCAATGAGAGGTAACTTAATTTTTGTAGACTATGGATTGAAAAGTAAGGATTTTTTTATCTCATTTTTGAGAACTTAATTGCTAAGTTTCAAGGGAAATTTTCATTGTGACACATCTTTTGAAGGGAAAAATGGTAATTTCAAGCTTGATGCATTCTTTAGATACCATGTGCACTTGTATGTGGAAAACAGTATTTGTGTACCTAAAGGAATATTCGAGAATGAGGTTCATGTGTTTTGTTTTATTGAGAAAAATTATTTTCATGAACATGACCTTTTTCAAAAACCTCCATTCTTTTTACATTTATCATGCCTATCTTCTATTTTGAGCTTTAATTTCTTTTTCAAATGTTTGATGAGGAAACATGATGAGTGGAAAGAGTTTGTATTTTTTTTTTTTTTTTTGTATTTAGAGTTGGTAGGTGTTACTTCCCCCAAATAAAGAAAATATTTTCCATTTTAAGTGTGAGAAAGTGAGTCATGTCTTTATTTGCTTTCGTAGGATCTTTATAAGTGTGTTTTTTTTTTGTCTTTATTTTCTTTATACTTTTATTTGTATTTTGTTTTGCAGGTAGGAATAAATTCTTCTTGGGTAAACTCTTCTTTCTTTTCCAAGTTCATCTTTATTGGAACTTGTTACACTTGGAGAATATTGCTTAACTACTCCTTTATTATTTTTGATCACTTTGGAAATGTTTTATTACGTTAATTTTTTGCCAATGAGGATATTGTCCAGTTTAAGTGTTAGGGAGTAGTTTGATAATATTCTTTGACCAATTTTTTTATTAATCATCTTGGTATTTTCTTGGTATTGAGCTATTATGTTTTATTGGTATTGAGCTACTAAAATCATACATACAGATAAATATATCCATCGTATAGTATAGGGAATACCAAGTATCGAATCCATGAGAATTTAGAATCCTACCTTACTTTACTCAAATCTTTATTGTTTAACTAATAAAACAAAAGAATAAAAGTAAATAACCTACTAACTTAATATATTAGAGAAAATTAAGTCACACAAGAAAAGTCACAAAGATAATCAATGAATGAGAATAAGGAAAAAAGACATGTAAATAGATAGAAATTTTTGAATACACGATAATGATTAACTAACTATTCTCTCAATTAATTATTATCTTAACATCATGAAGGATTAAAGTAGACCCACTCGTTTGCAATTTATGGAATCACTATCTTTTAGTTAAATCAATAAATATATTATATCTCAACCAATTTACCCAAAAAATGTAATATAATAAATCCTTACACAAATCCCTATATTCTAGGTGATCTAAGTATGAAATTAGTTGATGAATATATATTCTAGCAATCATCAACCAATCTTTGATTACTTAATATTTACCCTTAACCTCTTTTTCAAGTAAGTTAAGAATAACTAGTATTGAATTTATTAGTTGGTCATTCTCTCCTAACATCGTTTTGTAAGTTAATTAGAAGAGAACTAATTAATCCAACAAGATATTATACTCAAATAATCAAATATCAAGAATATCAATAAATTGATCAAAGAACTAAAATTAATATAAAATCATGAATCCAAAAGAATATCCTCTAAAAATAATTAAAACATTAATCTCAAATTGTCAATAAATTATAAAGAAGAGAAAAGGAAGTCACTCATAGACAAGCAAGATCTTTTCTTCCACCTTGAAACCTTCTTGATCAGCCTCCTCTTTCTCTCCAAGAATTCCCCTTGATCCTCCTAAATCTTGGTGTTTATCTAGAAGTTTTCTAAATATATTACATTGACGAATTGAAAACTATGAAAACTAGTTTGTACAATGTTATTCTCTTGTATTTATAGGAGTTCTAATTGTCAAAAAGTGCCTACAAGAGTCCTTTTCCGTGGTTAAAAGAGTTCCCAAAAGAATCAAACTGAAATTGTTAAAATTTACTTGAAAAAAAAAAACCCCGCCGATATTGAACAACATGGAGTCGGCGTCGGCTCCGTCCTTCACGGCCGGTGCCAAGCGTGCCCGATGTGCTCTGTTTTTCTCGACATTTTCCCCTCGCCGGCTGTGTACCGCAGTGGCGACGGTTTTTTTTCATCTTTTACCTCTTTTTCTGTAATAGAATACCAAAACACATTTCCAAGAATAAAATATCAAAGATGAAAAAATATGACTAGTTATTAGATCAAAAGTATCACAAAAGAACCTCAAATAACTAGAAAAATATAGACAAATTTAACTCCTATCAATTCCCTCACACTTAAGCTTTGCTTGTCCTTAAACAAACAAGAATTAAAGTATTAAGCATTTAGAATAAGACAAAACAATGTAGTAAATTTTTCCTTAGCAAATTCATCCATAATGAAGACATAACCTTCTTCCAACCTTAAACATAAATTCGTAATTCATTCAACCCTTTCATAACCTTGTAAACTCTTGTATTAAATTAAACAATCCCAATGCCATCAAAGTTAAGTTAAACAGGCTTATATTTAGTATAAGAAAATTATCCTACTCCTCAAGTAAAAACATAGATAACATAAATCATACAAGTCAAGCCATTTAACCAATTTCAGCATTATAAACTCAAATTTACACAACTCAAGTTAATGAAATAAGGAAAACACTCCATACTCTCTTTTTTCAATGATTTAGGGAATTAATAGCCTCAAGTGAATGAATTTTTCTTTATGTACCGTATTGGCCCTCTTATAGTCATTATTATTGTTCATTTTTCATCATTTTTTTTCTTTCTTGCCTTTTTATCTTTCTACTTTGGGGATAACCTCAAGAGAGTGTACCAAACAATACTTGCTACTTCTCTCCATATTAACCCCATTTTCAACAAAAATGTCTTTTTTTTTTTTTTTCAAAAGATGAAAGTAAATTTTTTCAACTTATATTTTTTTCCACTTAATTTTTTTTATCATCACATTCCTTATTCACAACTCAAAGTCAAGCAAATTTTAAACATATAATATAGGAATTAATCAACAACTTTTCTCATATTTCATCATATCATCCACATTCAAACTTAAAGAATAAAATAAAATTCAAATACCAAATATAACCAATGTTAATTTAAATTCTCAAGACTTAGCAAAATCTAACTTAACACACAAGTTAACTTTTAATAAAAATCACACCATAATGAATGACAAATCCATATCTCAAGTTGAAAAGAAAACCACAACTCCGTTATAGACAAATAAGCTCAAGTTAGCTCCAAAATCTCCAAACTTTCAAAATTTCAAGAAAATTGCAACAAAATTGTTTCTGAAATTTCAAAAATTTTCCAAAGTAGCTCAATATCAAGAAAATATAGTAGCTTAATACCAAGAAAATGCCAAGATGATTGATAAAAACTTGGACAAAAAATTACACAACAAAGTTGCATCAAAAGTAAAATGCTAACAAATTACACAATCAATCAAGCTAATAACTCGTATCATAAGCAAAACAAGCCAAGTGACCTAACCTGCATCATGAGTAATGATGTGTTCGGACTTGGGTATAAAAATCATACAACAACTAAGCACATTCATAATCAAGTTTAAATTAAAACATTCAACCCAAATCACACATATGAGCAAGCGTACTCATCATTAACCGAGTATAGGGTTCAAACGAGTGTCGATCCTCAAAGAACAAGTAAATATTAATCACCTTTTATTTCATTATTTAACCGACTCGATAAAGTGATAAACAAATAAAAAGGAAATAAAATAAAAATATGTCATATCAATGATGGATAAGTAAGTAACTCAAATTATTGTTTAGACAAACATAATCTTGAAGAACTCAACCATTATCATAACTAATTCTTCCCTTGGCATCATGAAGGATAGAGGTAAATTAGTATCACTTGGTCTGTCTCAACTAATTCATCCAAAAGATGCATTAAACACAATCCTTGATTAAATTTCCTTGGTCTGGCAAATTTCAAACATGAAATTAATCAACGAATCCTTAGTCTGACAAACATGAATTAACCTTCAATTACTCAATCCTCAATAATTAACCTCTTTGGTCTAGCAAGTTAACAGCCAATAAATATGAAATTAATCAATTGTAACTACCATCAACCTCTTTGATTTAGCAAGTTAATGAAAAGAAACAATCAGTTAATCTCGTAATACGCCCAAGTAATTGAATACCAAGAAGAACAATCATTTAATCAAAAGATCAAATACCTCTAAATATCATGAATATCTAAAATAATGTCAAATTATACTAAAACAATTAACATATCACCGTTCAAGAAAAAGAAAACAAAGGAAAGAAATAGATACTCATAGACAAGCCTCTTTCTTCTTCCTTCGAAGACCTTCTTGTACAACCCTCCTTGAACTTTTAATCTCGAAAAAATATTGGTGATGCACTTTAAAATAAATCTAAATCCCTACATTGTGCATCTCTTTTCTAGGGTAAATTGACATTTATTTATAGACTTACAAAGTTCCTAAAAGAGTCTTAAATAAAGAAGAAGTAATTACCTAAAGAAATCAAAACTAAAAAGGAATAGAAAATTTTAAAATAAAATCTTAAGAAAAACTAAATAAAAAAACCCACTTAGGAACCGCCATTGACTTTTTGAATTGGAAAATTAGATTTGGACTTCACTTTGATTCTTGTCATTTTGTGCTGAAGATGTTCAATTCTTGTGGAATTCGAATTTGATTTCAATTTGGACTTTGTCTTCTTGTGCTGAAAATCGTGGATTGTTGACTTGGAATTGTTGAAGCCTTTGATGTTTGAATTTGGAATTGTTTGATTTGGTTTCTAATTAAGCCATTTGAAGCCACCAAAATTGTTTTCTGTCTTTGTTTGCTGTCGCAGCGGCTCAATTGAGCCACCGAAGTGCTATTTCCTTTTTCTTTATGGTGTCGGCTCAATTGAGCCACTTGCCTTTTGTTTCGTCGGTTCTAGTAAGCCACCGAATTGCTACTATTTCTTTCTTTCTATAGCCACAATTTTTGACCTCTTATACCGAATTGCTACTATTTCTTTCTTTCTATAGCCACAATTTTTGACCTCTTATTTGCACCTTGCTGACTGAATTTTGTCTTTTTCTTCTATTTTCTTTTCTTATTTCGACTGCTTCTTTCTCAGCTTGACTTTGATTTGTTTTTGTCCTTTTCTTTGTGAGTCGTGAAGCCACCTTCTTTAGTTCCCAATTTCACTTGCAATTTGTCCTCTGTTCCTTCAATTTCTTTTGTCCATCCAGTAGATAACCGGCGCCGGCTGTCCTTCTCAGGCTGGCGCCGCCTCTATTATGAAAAATCACACAATTAGTTCTAATTTTTTCTTATTTTTGCATAAAATTATAGAAAAATATTTTTATAAAAAAAATATCAAATATAAAGGAATATGACTAATTATTTCACAAAATGTATAATAAAATAACTTCAAATAATTAGAAAAAATATGACTAATTTAGACCATATCAAGTAATAAAAGGGTTAAGTGAGAAAGCAGTATGACATGATACGATGAAAGCCCCTAGTTGCTTAAAGGCTAACAACAAACTTGTTACAAAGAAATTTCTCATGAATTTTAATCATTCTAATTATCATTATTTCAAACCCAATACACATTGTAAGTTTCATTTTTCTTTTTTGCACAAGAGTTGGAATAATGTTACAGTTCACAACATTCACATATCATACTAGTTCAGAGATAGAAATTTAGATGGATTAAGAACCAAAAAGCTTGCAAACTACAAGTTAAAGGGACTTTAGCATACCAGTCTGGAATCACATTCCAAAATCAACATGTAGGAAGTAAATTTTGGGGTACATTAAAAAGTTTAGCTATGAACATGACGATTCTAAAGACCTAAAAAAGTATTGCGTCAAGCCCTCCACTAGCTTGCTAGCATCCCCTTTCCCATATGCAAGTTTCATCATTTTGATTTCAAAATTTGCTAAGTATGGGCATCTTATAGAATCATTATTGCCTTCAACTCGTAACTTCTTTGGATATGCAAGAATCAAACTGCACATCCAAGTAGAAGAATAAAATCACAAGACTTCAACCAAAATTGACTTCATAATCATAGTGCACAATTGGCAAAAACTATTGAGAGGATGATTATGCAACAATTTTAAAAACCAGCTCAACTTTACCAACTATTCTAATTCTAAATTGATAAAGCACCTCTTCCTTGCTAGCACCTCCCTTTACATAATATTCTAGCTGGAGATAACGTTATCAGTTATGTCCACCAAAGACTTAGAGAGTAACTATTTGAGTAAATAATAATGCTTGATAACTATGCCTTAATGGTTCAAACAATTTTCTTGTTCACTAACATCTTTACCCCAAGAAGAAACACATACACAAAGAAGAGAAGGAAAAAAAATAGGAAGAGAGAGGAAGAATGAGGAAAGCTAATAGACAACCCTAAGAGAATAGTAGAAGTTCTATAGCAGATCAACCTTACATATAATATTCATGAAACAGAGAGAAATTCTAAGTTAGAACAATTTTTTTTTTTTTAAAAAAAAGGTAACAATTTGACATTTTCAAGTTTGTCCACCAAAGAGCAATTAACAATTTGACGTGAATAATTATGCTAGCTAACTATGTCTTAATGGTGCAAACATTTTTTTAGTTCATTGCCATTGTTACTCCAAGAAGAAAAATAACCAAAAAAAAAAAAAAGAAAGAAAATTGAGGAAAGGTAAAAGAGAGAAAGAAGCAACACAATAAAGAACCCAAAAAAGAATATACAAGTTATTTAGCAGATTAATCTTACCCAAAAAATGAAGAAATTTTTCCTGACTTAGAAAGATAAAAAAGTAGGGGGATAAAAGTACTTTAGTTCAAATTACTACTTTCAAAACCATACCACAACTGTAAGACTTTTTCAAATATATCAGTTGCAATAGCATAATCATGTGCCTTAGCATGAAGCCTTCCCTGTCAACTTGAAGTTAAAGAATATAAGTTTATAGAAAACTAAAAATGGAAACACACAAATTATTTATAAGTATTCGAAATGAAGTGTGTTAATAAAAAGGTAACAGAGACATCCCATTAATTCTTCGTTGGCAACGCTGTACAAGTGGTAGTCTGTGGGGGAAGTTGAAGCCTCCAACAAGGTTCACTACAAGAAAATATGATGAACAGGAAAACAAACCCCAACCTAAGACCAAAAAAGAAATTGTATTTTCTTTTATTCTTTAAACAATAACAACAACAAACTAAGCCTTAATTTCAAGTAACTTGGGTTCGGTTACATGAACCAACATTAGGTAACATGTGATCATCCACATGAATCCTCTCTCGCCACTTCCTTTTATCGAATGTCATACTCTCATTCAAATTTAACAAAGACATATCTCTCTTACTCACCTCTATTCATGTCGTTTTAGGCCTACCTCTACCTCTGTCTAACCTATCATGTCTCTCTCTCTCCATCATCCTAACAGGAGCATCCATCGGTCTTCTCTGAACATGTCCAAACCAATGCAGACGACTTTCTTTCATATTTTTCTCAATACATGCCATGCCTTTTCCCTAATGGTCTCATTTTTGACTCTATCTTTTCTAGTATATCTACACATCCACCGTAACATATGTATCTCAACTACTTTCATTTTTTTTAAATATAACACCTTTTAACTGCCCAACATTCCGTGTCATATAACAAAGAAGGTCTTACGGTTGTCATGTAGAATTTTCCATTTAGATTCAATGGTATATTATGATCACATAGAATACCAGTCGCACTCCTCCATTTCAACCAACCCGCCTTAACGTGATGTGCAATGTCGCCATCAAGCTCTCCGTCTTTTTGAATAATAGATCCTAAATATCGAAAGCAATCAATTATTGGTATATCTCTACATTCCAAAGTTACACTATGGGCTATATTTCTGCTACAACTGAACTTGCATTCCATATACTCTATTTTACTCCACTAATTCTGAAGCCCTTAGATTCTAATATCTATCACCACAACTCTAATTTAGCATTTACACTGACTCTGATCTCATCAATCAACATAATACCATCCACAAACAACATACACCATGGCACAATCTCCTGTATAGTGTAGGTCAACTTATCCATAACGACCGCAAAGAGGAAAGGGCTAAGTACTGATCCTTGATGCACCCCGGTAGTAATAGGGAACTCTGCAGTCACTCCGGCGCAAGTCCTTACACTTGTACATACTTCCTCATACATATCTTTAATGAGAATAATATACTTCAGCGATACACCTTTTTTGGCCAGCACCCACCAAACTACTTCTTTAGGCACATTGTCATAAGCTTTCTCCAAATCAATAAATATCATATGTAAATCTTTCTTTTTTTCCTTATAATATTCAATCATCTACCGTAATAAATGAATTGCCTCCGTAGTGGAACTCCCAAGCATAAAACCAAACTGATTATTTGAAATTTGCATAATGCCCCGTAACCTCCGTTCAATCACTCTCTCCTAAAACTTCATAGTATGACTCATGAGTTTAATCCCACGATAATTGGCACAATCTTGAACATCCCTTTATTCTTGTATAGAGGAATCAGAGTACTCTTCCTCTACTCTGTAGGCATCTTAATAATTGAAAATAGAAATAAAGAGAGATCAGAATAGCAATCACTTCAGAACATGAAAGCTTTTTTATATAAGAAGTTTGACACGTGGATTTAGTTGAAGACACTGATTATAATTAGGGTGAATATCACTTTACTCTAATTTGCTCAGGAAAAGAGAAAGGAAAAAAAAAAAAGAGAAGGTACTGTTGTTCCTAAGTACGGAATGATCACATGGCAAGTTGCATGGGATTACTGATCAAAATTTTATTTTATTTAATATTTATATACTTTTTATTGTATAAATTACAAATATTATCCCTCTACATTTTTTATTCACAAACAAAAATTCCTACTATTTTGGTGTTTGACCTATTGTGTCACATTAGCACGCCAATAATAAATTCCTAAAATTCAAGACATTCAAATTGAATGAAGCAAATCAATGCATTACATTGTATAGAAAACTTATTTAAGAAACAGGCTGAGAAAATGAAGTGGTTGCAAGACTAGACATTTTTTAGATGGTGAGATATTACGAGACAAAATTTACATTTACTTTAGTTTTCAGAGGGGAAAAGGTTGAGAAATTGGCACATTTACTTCTACTAAGTTTTTACTTGACATTTTTAAAAATTTAAATACTAAATTAATGCCTCATCAAAAATACTGGAATAGTTTCTGGCTGTAACCTCAGAATGTAGAAGCCCAAATCTAGTACCTCTTTGTTACATTATACATATTCTTTGTATGGTTTGAATTTTGTATTTATTAGGTAAGCTAATTAATTGATAAATTATTGACGTAGCCACCACACTAAAAAAAAAAAGAAAAAAAGTTAGGTAGAAAGAATCCCGAGAAAAGGTTAGCCACCACACTTAGATTAAATATTATTTTGGAATTTAGGAAATAAAAGAAAAAATGATATTAAAAGAAGTAATTTTATAATGGCGACCTTTACCCTCCTCTATTGTCACTATCATCAACTACATCAACAAGGTCTCCATCATTCTTCTTTAAATGACTCTCACCATCTCTGCCTCTGCCCTCACCACCACCATCACTATATCTGCAATTGCCACCATACCAAATCCCTTTTTTCTTTTCCTCCTAGTTCCAATAAAAAACTAAGACCCATAACAAAGATTCTATGATTTCTACAAGAGTTTTTTGCCAATCCACAACAAATTTTACTAAACTCAAACACCATAGCATACTATTCTTTAAAATTTTGATAAACAATTAAACAAATAAATAGTATACCATTCTTAACTTCCATCAGGGCAAGAAAGGATAAATTTATAGCAACAAAATTCAAAGAAAAGTATACTGAAAGAAGCTTACAAGTGAAGAAGTTGCCCAACCATGACTATAACTTCAAATGGCTTTGGTTCATTAAAGTTTCAAGAAAACTTAGCTGTTTCTCTCTGTTTTTTGTCAAGTGAAGTGTAAGGATTAACTTTTGCTCAATGGCTACACACCTTGATGGATCCTCAAGTTCTAATTTGAAATCCCAGAATCCTATACAATTAAATAGATGAATTAAATAGTTACAAATAACCTCTCTGTAATCACCATTCTCAAAATAACTTGCAATAATTACTGCCCAAGAATAAACAATCTTAACAAAACTTTTATCAAGCAATTCCCGCACACTCCTCAAACTATCATGGCAAACGTGCATTAAGAACAGAAGATTAATGCTCGGCTATTGGTTCTGTGTTGGTTTGGATGCAGAATTTGGAGAGGAAAAAGGATATTTCAAGAAGATGAGGGATTAAAAAAAATCTGGAAAACCAAAAGCTTCGACGGCCTTTTGTGATGGAGGAATTGCAGAATAGTCGAAATCATAATCAGATGTAGCAACCTTTCCAAACAGCCCAATGTTTGTGTTGATGATATAAACACCGAAAAAAGCATTCCGAAGGATCCCAACACCTCCTAGTCTTTAAAGATGAATTCTTTGATGAAGGATATTCCAGCAGTGGCTAAGAAAGACGCTATGCCCCCTATTCCAGACGCAACTGCACAGTTGGAAGAAATAAAAAACCCCTAACCCAATGCTGCCTGTGACATTACAGAGGGCAGCGGCAAAAATAATCAAATCTGTTGTTTATAAAAATAGATAATATTATAGGAAATATTTTTTTTATTAGAGTGTAAATAAATAAATAAAATTTTCATTCATTATTAACAAAAAATATGATTTATTTAAAATAAATCAAATCTATTGTTAATAATAAAAAAAGATAATATTACAAAATTATCAAACTAATAAATTGATTAATTTCATTTAATCAAATTTATATGTTACATGTGACCAAATAACAATCATAAAACCCTTAAATACAAAACAAAAATTTGTATACCAATATAATAACTATTTCGATTTCACAAGATAAAGATAATATAATAACTAAATTTAGAAATTCAAAATAATTCTAGATATTCTTAATAATAAAATATTATTATATTATTAATAATGTAGTTATTAGGTTCAATTTAGAAATTTATTCAATTTCAATAAATTTAATTTCAATTTATTGGATTTTAGTTTTCCATTTAGCTTGAATAGTCGTCCAACTGAAATTCAATAAAGTAAAATTTAATTTACTTAATTTTAATAAAATAACTTCACTTTATATTATATCAATGTAAATAGGGGTCACATTATTCCCACCAAAATTCAATAAAGTCATCGTTCAATTTAATGAAACAACGTTATTGAATTTTGAAATTATTCCCAAATATTGTCTCAATAATTTTTATATAAATATAAAGTACTAAATTATTACTTAATTACAATGATTGAATTTCACTTTAAACAAATGTTACTTAATAGGCATAATATACAAATGAATTTTGGAATCTTACATAGAGATTATGGGAAATTACGTGGCAAAATATACCCAATTATCTTCAAATTTATTCATAATACTTTTTGTAATAATTTTAACAAATCTAATAGTTGAATCATTTTTTTAATATGCTTATCTTTATAAATGCGTTAAGTTTTGGGTTGTTATATAGAGATTATGCTAGATTATCTAGTAAAATATATCCGATTACCTTCAAATTTGGTCATGATATTTTTTTTAGTAATTCAAAAAAATGTAATGGTTGGATCGTTAATTTGATATGCTTATTTTTATAAATGTGTTAGGTTTTGAGCTGTAATATAGATATTATGGTAGATTATATGATAAAATATATCTGATTACCTTCAAATTTAGTCATGGTATGTTTTTTTAACAATTTTAACAAATCTAACAGTTGGATCCTTAATTTCACATGTTTATCTTTATAAATATATTAGGTCTTGGGTGCTTACATAGAGGCTATGCTAAATTATGTGACAAAATATATCTGATTACTTTAAAATTTGGTCAGGATACATTTTTTAACAATTTTAACAAATCTAATGGTTGGATCATTAATTTGATATATTTATCTTCATAAATACATTAGGTTTTGGGTCGTTATAAAGAGATTATACTAGATTATGTGGCAAAATATACATGATTAATTTCAAATTTGGCCATGATATAATTTTTAGTAATTTTAACAAATCAAACGGTTAGATCGTTAATTTGATATGCTTATCTTCATAAATACATTAGGTTTTATGCCGTTGTATACAAATTATATTAGATTATGTGGCAAAATATATCCGACTAATTTCAAATTTGGTCACGATACTTTTTTTTAGCAATTTTGACAAATTTAATGATTGGATCGTTAATTTAACATACTTGTCTTTATAAATGTGTTGGTTTTGAACTGCTATATAGAGATTATATTAGATTATATGACAAAATATATTCGATTAACTTTAAATTTGGTCATATTATATTTTTTTGGGGTGCAAATTTAACAAATCTAATGGTTGAATAATTAATTTGATATGTCTATATTTAACAAATCTAATTTTCTTCTAGTTAAACTTCTACTAACTACCCACTTCAATTGGTATTTCGTTGGAACATCGGCCGGAAAAAACATTCCCCTCCTTTTTACCAACATATTTCCATCATACATAATTACTAATTACAAGCATTTTATTAGTAATCAATTGGTAAATATTTTCTCACCTGTTACCAATATATTACCAACACAAACATTAATAACCAAATACACACCGTTGGTAATCTGTTGATAGCTTATTGGACATTAATTTACTATAATTCCAATGGATATTTCGATTGGTAATTCTGTTGGTAAAAAATTAACCATTATATTACCAACTATGTTACTAATTGATATATCTACCAACTACCCACTTTTGTTGGTATTATGTTGGTAAATTGGTGGGAACAATATTCCTCCCTATTACCAACAGATTACCATCAAATATAGTTACCAACTACTTGTATTTTGTTGGTAATTGATTGGTAAATATTTTTTCGCCTATTTATCAATACATTACTAACAAATTACCAACAAAAAAATCATCAACATAATACACACAGTTGATAATTTGTTAGAAAGTAATTGCAATGCAACACATTCCACATTTGTTAGGAATTTGTTAGTTATAACCAACTGAACCTGTTTCATTGGGAATGATCTATTGGTAATTAGTATTTTTTTCTAGTAGTGTAGTGAATTGGAAAAGAGAACCACTAAAAATATGTAAATCCAATTCTGCATCAACTAAGGAGGCATTTTGTTTATGATGTCTAACAATTTGCCTTTATTCGGAATTCGCAAGGCATATATTTCTTACTCATTTTAGCTTAACTTGAATGTTTGAGTTGTCATATGAGTGGCTACTTGTTCCAACAAAATACAAAAATTAATTTACCAAAGTGAGATTGATCCAGAAATGCAAGTTTCAAAAATTTTACTATAACTTGGCAATTTTCTAACTTTGTTAACTTCAAAGACTTAGAATTCAGAATTGCATTAAAATTAAAGTAAAATTTAAACATCTCAAAGTAGTAGGTGTCACTACCACATTCCAATATATCACATAGTCCTTCATAGAAGTGTTGTTATAAGAGCTTGATTGATAAAGCATTCCAAACCTTTTACCATGGTTGCACCAAGTGATAAAAGGCTTCAAACTAATATAAAAATATAAAATATATTGGCTGATATTTCATGAGTAAAAAGGTAAATTTAATAAATTATTATTTCATTCCCCTTCACTTTTCAATAGAACCAAACAATGGAAAGTATTTCTTATTTACTTCCTTTCCATTCATTTCAAACATAATCAATGTAAATTTATTTAGTTCTATTGGTGGAAGTAAACGAGCCATTTCCCCTCCCCTTCCCTCTCCCCCTTCCCTTTCGCAAACCAAACAAAGTGTTAGTTTTCAAACTATTATCCCTATATAATTGATTGAAACAGAATTTCACATACTTTATTTTATAACGAGATCAAGAACAATTCCAACAAATTACCAAATATTCAAAACGTCAAAATTTTTGCAATACTTGTTAAATTTAGTTTGCATATGTGAAGTCATTAATATCAAGAATGCATCTCTAGATTTAGTCAATTATGCATCTCTTTCATAATTTTTATTTTAAAATTAAAATAAATTTAATTAATATATGTGAGTTTTGATTGAGTTGGATTATATAATTTTAAAAAATCAAACTAAATTATTGATTTATAATTTTCTTAACTCAATTCAAATCAAACCAACTCAAAAAATCAAAATTCAGTTTGAATTAGATTGATTCGGTAATTTGGTTCGGTTTTTTATTTTACTGAAGAGCTCTAATCTTAACAATCCATACGGGTTTCAATTCCGATCCGACGTATTAACCCATCAAGTGATTTGGGTCATGCCACTATCTCTGATTATTCCCATTTCCAAGATTCTTACTTTTTCTCTCTCTTCTCCACTCTGTCGCTCTCTCCTTCCCTCTCCTTTCCTCTCCTCTCTGCCGTTTTTCTATTCTCTCTGGCTTTATCCGGACGCCATTTTCGAACGCAGTGGTGTGGAAGGTAGATGGCGGACAAGCCAAGCAGAGCACTGGTGTTATACGGAGATGGAGTGGCGCGATTCCTCAACCCATCTCATAGCCACCTTCATTCGTTGGCTTCTCTTGCCTGTTGTGGATTCTTGACCCTCCCTCATTCCCCTCCTTCAGGTTTTTCTTTCTTTTCTTATTAATTTTCACCATTTTCTGCTACTTCTTTACCGGCTTCTGAGCTGCATGCATTAGAAGCATTGGAATTTCTGTCAGAAATTGATTGTTGATTCTGATTGTGCTCAGTCTTTTATTCATTTACGGGAAACGCAAAAATGGGCCTATTTTTGTTCCCGTGAGAATTGGAAGGATAAAATTGGTTGAATCACCTGTTCTGGCTGCTAATGATGATAAAAGTACCTGAATTTACATCTTATTAGTTACTTGGTTGGTGACTTTACTTTCAGTAGTGACAGCTCAGGTGAGCCCGCTCTTTGATATAAATTTATAAAGAAAATCAATTTTATTATTGCAATATGGAAACGTAGTATTATTATTATTTTTTTAAGGAAATTATTATCTATTATTCAATCTTTCCAGATTTGAGCATCCCATTATAACTTGGCACAAAGGTTTAAAAGAGCATCTATAAGAAAGTTATTATCTTATCTTTATCCTTACTATTAATTACAGAGGATATTAGTGTTATCCATGGCCTAGTAGAGCTTGTATCCATAAATAGGGTGAAGGTTAGTTGTGAAAGTTTTGAGAAAAAATATATTTATTTTAACAAAATTAACATTTATTTTCGAACATCTCGAAATAGAAATGTGAATATTCAAATTTGGACTAAGAGAGTACAACAGAAGAGGGTGTGCGCTGGATGAGCATCAAATCAAGACTTTTTGATATGATAAGGAATGCTTTACCAACTGAGCAACTTCCTTGGCCCACAGAACAATACTTACTGGGATACAAAAGTTGATATATTTTTTGACATAAATTAGGATAATCAACTGGATCAAGATGTGCTACTGACTAGACTAGAGCACATTTGTACCATTTGAATTTTGCAGTTGATCTGCTTTGTTACACTTGAGTCAGTGATGATGGAAGATATTTGCAATTTGGCTCAATTGCCGTTGATATCTACTAAAGAATTGTTGCTTGCATTGCTATCGTGAAATTGATGTTTGTCACTTGCGTTGCTGTCCTGAAAGTTGATTATTGAATCATTTACACACTACCACAGCAATATATTCATCTCGGAAGTTTACGAGTAAATAATTGGGTTATTGTTCATTTCATTAAGATTGGTTCGGCCTTTCAATGAACTTTTTGTTATTCATGCATAAGTATTTTCAATTTGGTTTCCTAATTGTAATTGTTGATTTCAGAGCTCTTTTAGAATCGGTTACTGAAATGAAAGTGTTAATCTGCTGGATGCTTTTTAGATTTTCACATAGTACTCTTTTATTTACTTGGAGATCAGCTTGCAGAAAATGAAGGTGCTAGAATAATCAGGGAGTTTGCAGAGCTACTGGATGCTTGTGAAGCTTACAATGAGGTAGAAAGATACAATAACAAATTACAATGGTTTATAGAGGCATACTTTCTGATATTTCTTGATTTTGGTGCTCAGAATATGAGGGAATTTACTGGAGTTAAATCAGAGACTAAGTGTGCAATTGCGACCGTATCTGAGAGGTTGAATTCTTTCCTTTAATTACACACTATTCCTTCCATTGTTAAGTTGCTATACTATTCTTCTTCTTCTTCTTCTATTCACATTTATATAGGTGCATCTGATTCTCGTAAAAAAAGTTGTTTCAGGTTTATGGGGATGAAAGCTGCTCTTATTACTCAAAATTCACATTTGAAATGTTTTGGAGACAAACTTGGATTGACTACATTGCAATTGAATGAGTTGATTGACATCAGTGACTCCTTGGCAGTCTCACAACTGCTAGCCTCAGAATTGTTGAAGTTGCTTGGATTTGAAGAAGGAAAAACTTTGGAAACAAACCAATTTGACGTACTTTTTGTTCACATTGGAGCTGGTGAAGAGCCAGATGGTCTTTTGGGCATAGAACAAATGAATGATTTGGTAGCTGACTTATTGCATTTAGCACAACCTGGATCAGAAATTAGCTCTCGGTTGCATCTGTCCGTTTTAATCAGTTATGGGGCTGTCTCTGGCAATGAGAATCTAGATTTCTCTCTTTCCATTGCTAAGGATGATGGTAACTCTGAATTATCAGTGCTTTTCCCTTGTCAAAGTTACACAATGAAAGGAGGAAAGCCACGTGACAATGTAAGGTAAGTAACGTTAGCTACCTTCAAGTAAAACCTGTGGATGATAGCTTCATCTAACATGTTCTTTTTACAGGCATCAGAATCCAATTTTAATTGCTCAATGGCAGAATGCTGTTACACGCAAAGATATGGTGAAGGCTTACTCTTTTGCGGATTTTAAAGAGGTACCTCTCACATTGACAAAGCTTCCACTATTATAAATCATAGTAGTACAGTTTATTTTTTTGATAACTGCATACGATTGAGAGCTAATTTTGTTTTTGTTGATTCTATTACTTCTATCATCGTTATTCTTAGTTCAATTTTTCATATTTTATGTCACAAATTTACAGTAGTCAGACGCTGATGTATTGTTGATGTAATTGGATTCTGCCTTGCTAAGTTTAATAATTTGTAGTCCATATAAAAACCAATTACAATAAATTTTGCCCTGACAATTATACAGTATTTTTCTGTGGATGTTTGGGTAGTTCTCTTTTTGTCTTGATGGTGGGGAAAAAATAGAAATCAAGTACTTCACATGTCATCTCCTTCTTTTGCAGCATGGGGGAAACCTGGCGATACCAGCTGATAGATTTCTACATGAAGTAGCATTTAAGATTTGGAAGGCCCCAAAATATGGAGCATGAAGTGGAATGAGTTGGAAAGCTACAAGAAAATTTAGGATTCGGGTAATAATACATTACGAAGATTTGTGGTCTAAAGAGCCAATTCAAAATTTTCAGAAATGATTTTGTTCCCTCATGTGAAGGAGAGACTGATAATTTTACTGTTAATTCTTCTTTCTAATTTCCATTCTGATTTTCCTGTCTTTTTATTCATTGGTGAACATGAACATGAAAAAATTATTCTTGCTTTTTTCTAATCTGTCATTATCAAGTAATTGTGACACTGGGCATCAATCTTAATGTGATTGTTTAAACATGTAATAATCTTGTACTTGAGTTAAAAGTGCTGGTGAAATGTAAAGCAAAGAGCATTTTGTTTATGCATTCTTGCATGTAATATTCCTTCCCTCCCTTGCATTAACTAATTATGCTCTTGAAAAAAATGCCAAGCTCTTTTCTATGATAAATCTTGGAAAGATGGAGCATTTTTACCATGTATGTATTGTGTCTGTATTTGGATTGTAGTAAAAAAGAAATCAGAGGAGACAAACGCAAGTGTTTGCATTGATTTTTGAAGGGAAACAGATAGATCAGATTTATTGGTTTGACTTTTGTCTGATAGTGTATAGGAACAGAAGGGAGGAAATCACTTAATAAATTTTGTTTGTGAAATGAACATCTTATTTATTTGTGAAATGCCTTAAAAAATAAGTGAACACTTGCTAATTCTTAAATTGAATAAAATGAAAACATGATGTATTTATTTATTTGTGAAAATAGTTTCTTAAAAACCCAACATAGGTAAAATGTTTAAAACTTAAATAGCACAATAAAATTGCCAACAAACTTAAAAGCCTTTTCTTTCATCGACCATCCAAGCCAAAATGCCTAAATGGCAAAATGTAGTGAGCGTAAATTAATAGAACTCTTTAAAATTAGATCAAAAGCGATCATAAATGAATGTTCAATTTTCAATATTGCAATAAATTTCTTGGTTAATACATCCTTTTTCTCAAATCTCCCCAAGGCAATTTCTTTTTCCCATTTTTTCCCTTTCACCAGAACCATATTAGATGGATCAACTGAACTGCTCAGGGGTAGAATAATCTAGCATTCTAGAAGATTCTTGAACCCATAAGAACCCATCAAAAACCATCCAATAAGGAGGAGAGAAAAAGAAAACATTCCAATCAAGAATGGCCATCCCGCCATGAAAATACCAAAGCACAGCACTGTCATGAAGGGCAAAAATGATCTCAAGACTGAATACCAATCAACCCACAGCCCCTTAAATAGTATAAGAGCTGCAACATTTACCACGTTCCATTCTGTTGATCCTCCATGGCTGAGCCGGTTCAGACAATTGGCAACAAATGAGTGACAGTTGCACGTAAAAAGGTTGTAGGATTTGTGTTCAAAGTGCCGCATGCTTGAATGGAGGGCATCATCCCAGGTCATTGCAGTTCCATTCTCTGCATGTTTGTGTCTATGCTTGCAGGTATGCCCAGAAAGGTTTGGAGGGAAGCAGCACTGTTTAATAACACAATTTCCACAGAACGAGTAATTAGCAGATTGGCACACAAGACAAAATACAAAGAACATGCTAAGAGAAACCACACAAACATGCAGAGTCAATTGAAAACACTGAGCAGTGGCTTATACCTGCTCTCTGTCCAGCTGAATATATCTGGCAACGGAGCCAAATGCAAAATCATCAACACTAACAAGGTTGGATCCAGAAAAATCTAGAACAGCACCATCTTCCCTGCATATGCCAACATGCCCAATGAAGGGTGCCAACCACGACACAACTGGAAGGGGTGTCCAAACTAGACAACAAGGGAATTTTGCATTCTTAGGATCAATTTCATCAAGTGGCCATAATTCACGGTGAATGTTTCGCATAGGAATTTTCTTTCCAGCATTGTAAGTAGGTGATAGCTCCATTAGAGAAAGTCTTCCTGAAGACATATGGCCATGTACAATCTAGCTGTACCAATCATTTCCAGGTCAGACAACACCCTCTGACATATTAGGAACTTATTTCCTAGAAGGTGAATGAGATGGGTACATCAATTGCGTGCAAATCCAAAGGAAAGAATTGGTCTGCAGAGAAAAATGTTACTGAATACACTTTTTAGAGCAACGCAACAGCCAAAAAGAATAACTGGGAAATAGCAGCATGGAATTAATGTGCAAACTCAGCCAAAAAGATTAATATCACCACATGTTATCAATGTGCAAATAGAGCACATGGTATAGTGGATCAATAAATAATTAGTTAAAACTTCAGCCCATTATCAGATTGACCATCAACTTCAGTGTCCCCTGTTCCTTTAGATCTCCCACTTCACCAATGAATTAAAAAGAAAACGTCATCCAAAGTTATACAGCCATTTCTGCAAACAAAAACCTCACTTTCTCAACATCATTTGATAATCACTGGCGGTTGCAATAACTCTTTACCATATGGTTATAAGCATGCACAAACATGGCAAGAGATTGGTATATTTTGTTATCTTTTCAGACATTGCACAACAAAATGCTAGGCCAGGCAAATGATAAACCGATATCCTAACACATCCCAAACCATCCAACAAAAAGGTCCAAGTTCTTGTTAAGTTACTCCAAACCATATCCAGTTTCCAAAACGAATCACAGTTTTGCCCACCTTTATTCTTAAATGATGCATTTCAGATAGCTCAAATGAAGCATATCAAGATCTCTTCAAGCACAGTAATCTCATGACCAACCAATACACCAGATAGATATTTGGTGAGTCCACTACTGCATAATAGATACCAATTTCTTAATAACTCATCCAATACCTGTGGCCAAAATAACCCAACTGCATCAACCATGACATCTGAATTATCCTTTTACTCCAAGACAGATAACACAAGCTGATCCACCACAATTTGCTAGATATTATAAGAATGTATCCACTATTCTTCTTATCTGTCTACCTCCAATCTGTCTCTGAAGCCATACTACCTTAATGTTTCAACCTGTTAACTTGTGATAGATACTATTGTCTTGGACTGTAAATATCTTCTGAAATCCACCTCAAAATACTGTTTCAAGGTCTATATATTTTGTTGTTTCAGGTGGATTATGCTTGTTTTTCGGTAGAAGTGGTAAGAGGATTTGCCACAACTTTTCAATAAGGTCTGGCCACACTCTCTCCCTCATGCACCACCATAAAGCAAAATAAAACCAATACTATCAGGACCCTAGCTGTGCTCTGAATAAATTAGCAGGCAAGTAAACTTCCAAATCTCTTTCCCCAATAGTTGATCTCTAAGGAGTATACCACATTGTTCTCAGTTGGAGGAGTTAAGTGCCCCTATGCATCAATTATTCATATTTTTTCCTACTATCGGAAAAAATGACCAAGATTCGAACATCATAAAGATTCTTTATATTTTATCCCTCCATATTGAAGTAAACATTCTTATTATCCATGAAATGAAAGATACACCTATCCCACAGTTTAATGCAGTTAAATTCCCATACTCCAGGATAGTCACAGCTGTTGATCTCTTAATGGACGAGTATTGCTACCTGTGACCCAATTCCTCTTTTGCTATATTCACAAAAGCTAAAAACTTCACCGACATCCAAGGGCAGCAAAAAGTTCAATTTAAAATGAAAATCTTTTCCACATATACCTATATAATGTTTCTCATATTTTCTGAATTCTTCTAAGGACAAGGGAAAAAGCACCAGAAACACTATTTCATTTTCACTTTGCCAAAGCAACAGTAGGATCATAGACCTTGAAAAGATCTTCCATCAGTCATTTACAAAAACAATGTAAACTTGTCTCAATCCAAAGGAGATGTGTATCAAGTTGCCTAGCTTTTACAGTGATTAGTGTCTAAAATTATAAACCCTGAGGCTTCCTTCAATCACATTATATATAACAGCATCAGGACTTGTCTAAAACTCAAATTCATTCAAACTCCTTTCTTACCAAGTTAATTCATTCAAACAATCGTCAGAGTTCTTCGGAACAAGATTTTTAAAATATAATCTACTCGGGAATCAAAAGCATGCTACGAAAATCTAATTTTCAACTACAAAAAGTCAAATCATCAATGCCACGGGATAAGCTAAATAACAGTAAGATGCCAAAAAAAAAAAAAAGCCTTGCTATCATCTAATTTCTATTCATCCCTCACACTATTTTCTGAACCGAGAAATGCTGGCATAAAATGGCATCTTGATTCATCCCACAATCAACTTCTATGACAAGAAAACAAAAAAGAAAAAATAAACAAAAATTCGTTAGCTTTGAACTTGAAGAACAACAAATAAAGCCAATAATCCAAGTCCCAAAAAAAAAGCCACCCATTAGCTATTGAACATCAAGAACGACATAGAGGGAAAAATAAACAAAGAAAACGCCAGAATGAAAACGAACCTGCAAAAGCTGATGATAGTCTTGAAGCCCTTCGAGGATTACAAGCAAACAAGTATTTTGAACTTTGGGAAAGAAACCTCAGAAAGATGCTGCGGCTGCACATTTGAGCCATACTTATGCTTTGCCTTTTTTGCTTATATTTAATTTTTTTTTTACTCAGAAATTCTTTCTAGAGAGAGAAACTTCTTATCTAAGCCGAAGTTACTGATTTCGTCTTGTGAAATGGAAAGCAATAGACAGAAACATGGGAAGATGCATGTATCTCCTTAATCTCTAACCTAAAGGTGGACCCTACTCTAACGTGGTGTTAGATATTTATTGCTTTGGCCCTTACTCTTTTACTTTATTATCATTGGATCCTTATCCTTTCAAAATTGCATAACAATGTCCATTTTTCTTATATCATTTCGGATTTGAAATCTCATTAAAATTATTTTGTTTGTTTTAAAGTTGTCGATGCTATACTTAGCCCTTCAAAAAATAATTTTTGAATTTTATTTGTACTATTTTAAGACAAAATATATTTATTAAAAAAGTCAAGGTATTATCTATAAAATTTTAATAATTGTATTATTACTTTTAAAAAATTTTGTATCATCCTTTAATATATGTCATCTTAGTCATAATTTTGCCTCGAAATGTTAGATTTTTTAGTGAAATTCATGTTATTATGTGTATATTATTTAAATATAATTTAAGATTAAATGTGCAGATTAAAAATAAAATATATAATTATAAAAAAATTTAAAATTTGTCTGAACTACAAAATAATTTTTCTCTTTTGTTATATTACAAAATGGGCCTCAAAGTTTGATATTTCATAACATTTTTTTTACCTTGCCATTAATTATTATTAGAAAATATGTTAATCTAAATTAGCTTATTGGAGCTTAGAAAATGAGTTAAAAAAAATTGAGTAACATTTCAAAACTACCTTAAAGAGCATATTTATTATAGAAGTTAAATATTTCAAGACAAAATAGCCCTTAACCTTTATATAGTTCAACATATTTTCTTGTACTATTAAAAAAAATAAAAATTAGAATTCAGAAAATTTGAAGAGATAACTTAAGCTAAAAATAATTTAGTGCTCACTTTTTTCTTTGCTAACTAAAAAAGACCATCTTACATTCTAAAGGGCAACAAAATGATTTCAAATTTATCGTTAATAATACTTAATGAAAGTTGAATATAACAAAAAAAAAAAAAAATACACACACAAAACAAAGCTGATGTAAAGGATCATTTTGTAATATATACAAAAAGAAAAGTTGTTTTGAAGTTTGGACAAACTTCAAGGGTATTTTTATAATTCAAAGAAGAAATTTTTTTAAGCGATCCAATGTCATAGTGGCATTAAATGTAAAACTTCTGCGGTGTATGAATTTAGATATTCACGAGCTAACAAGAAATATGTATTTTAGTTGTCATAACATTTACTTTTTTTAAATTTTTTGAATTACTTACCAATTCCTTCCTAATATAATAAAATATATTATTCATTCAGTCTCTTTTCATGTCTTATTTTAGTTAAAATTTTTATTTTAATTTATCTATTTTATTAACAAATTAAGAATATATCAATTATTATTTTTTATAAATATTATTCTTTAATACAATAAGTATGGTTAAATGAGAATTCTTCTTAAATTTTATAAATTGAGCTATATTGTCAGCACTTATAATAAAAATATAAAAATAAATTAATTATAGTTACAATATATAAAATTTTAAAATTTTATTATCCTTTAAAAGAAAAATTTTTTAAGTGTAAAATAAAAAATATTAATTAATTAATTAAAAATATTTTTCCTTAAAACTTGTATATAGTTTGTTAAATGGGAGAAATAAAAAGAGTGGACAGAGTAATATAATAATAATTATTTTAGTTGTCAGAACTTGTTTCTCTTTGGTATAAAAATAGAAGTACCGTTCACAATAATGATTTGCAATCTTCTTGAGGAAAAAAAAGAAAGAAAAAAAAAGGCATTTGATAAGGATCGTGACTGTCACCGGCCACGGCTGCCAATGGGAGGCGGGGCTTTGACCCTTTGAATTTTCTAATGGTTGTTTGTTATGACTTTTTCATTTTCTAATTTTCCACGGCCGCCAATGGAATTGGTCGTCTTAGTATTTAATTTCTAGTTGTACGTTGTTTCCTTTAATACTTTTTTAGTTAAGCTTTTGCTGGAAAGAAATTTATTACCATCTAATATTTACACTATTAAGTTGTTAGATGTTTATATTTTATAGAAATATTCTAATATATACATATATTATTGTTTACGCAAAAAAAATAATACTAAAAAATGTTATATGAATACAAAAAATCAAATTTCATAAATTTCATTTGTTTTTTTTTCATGTAAAAAGTCTTACATATATAGAAAAGGAATTACGGTGTACTGTTCATTTTTTATAGTAAAGAATATTTATGTCTTTTCTAGAAGCGATAATATTGAACACGATACGTCAATACGACATGATTATAGCGGGTTAGAGTTAGAGTTTCGTGGGTTTGGATCGAAATAGATCGATCCGTTTAACTTTAAACGTGTTTAGGTCATAAACGGGTTCAACCCGTTTTAACCCGTTTCAACTTACGAATCCGTTTAACTTTTTTTTTAATACTTATATTTAATATTTTTTGTAATACCTTACAAATTTCACTATAGAAAATTAAATAATTTAATTTATTACATGAATTAATTAAATTAAATTTTATTACATAAATTAATTGAATTATTTGTGTGTTTATTTTGTTTAATTATATGAGACCTCTTAAGAAAAATAAATGATATTAATGTGGTTATTTGCTTGATATGTAGTAAATGAATAATTCTTAATTAATTATTATTTAGTGTCTATAATAGTAACATTATTATAATGACTTTTAGCTAGAGAAAATAATTTCTTGAACAATCTAATTTCATTGCAAAACTACATTTGTAAATCTTATAAATTTATTGAGACCTCTAAATATTTAGCAGAATGGTTTGTTGTTTTATTGATTATTTATGACTTTATGGGTTGTTTTATTATTTTTTTTAATTTTATATGATTTGATTTGATTTTTTAAAATTTTTGTGTAATGCTGTATAAATTGGCGGGTTTAGTAGGTATTCGGGTTGACAGATTTAGTAATTATTTATTTAATTTTTGTGTCTAATCATGTTATGTCGTGTCAATCCGTTTTATAATATGAACATGATACGAAAATAAACGGGTTAACACGACACGACACGACATGTTTATTAATCGGGTAGTATTCGAATTGGCATGTCGAGTGTAATTATCTCAAGTTAACACAACCCACCAACCCGAACATGACACGATTGCCATCCCTAGTCTTTTCTCATGTCAACTACTTGACAAGTATTAATCACGATTCTTAGTAACAACACACATGTTAATCAAATAAGTAAATAATTCACAACAATATGAGTCATCCAATAAACAAAAAATAATTGACTGCTCCATATATGCAGCACATAGGTAAACAAAACTAAATCTTCACCACTAGTATTTGCCATTATAAAATCAGAAATCTAACACTCAAAATTTGCACTTATGTTTTTTCTACATTTCAAATGTGTGTGTTTTTGGTTGTTAATCTTTTGTGGCTTTGTTAAACTTTTCTATTGTAGTTACGTTAATTTGATAGATTATAAAATAAGAAATTTGACAAACACAACAAATTATTAACGTAGTTCATCTATTAAGAAAACTATGTTCGTAGGTCCTAAACCAATAACAAACTCCTCTAAACTTTAACAAAAGTTATAGGATTATACTTATTATCTCAATCACTATGTGATCTCTAATGGACTCTACCAGAACATCACGGCAGTATTCTTTGTCAAACTCGTGAAGACCTTTGTGGGACAGAACTATCTCAATTGAACTCTTGTAAATCTTCGTCGCTACAACACAGTGGTACTTCATTTTATTCTGAAAAACCTTCCCACCAAGAAGATATTTAATCTTAAAAAAATTTTATTCAAGTTCTTCAAGAAGATATTGATTAGCGAACCAATTTACTTGAATCACTCAAGCATACTTTAACAACGAATATCAACAAGCTCCATCAATGGCATATGCTTCAGAATCGCTATGTATATGCATGAAATCCTTACTTTGTTACTCAACCAAATTTCTAAAAAATACTTTTTCAGTTTCATATGCTTTTTTCTCCTATGACATCTTTTTTTATTTGCTTCATGATTGAGATTTATATATTTATTAATAGAGTAGTTGTTTCCTTATAGAATCAGGAATTTGTCAAAGAGATTTATCTTCCTATATATTTGTAATTCCAATTTCACTTGGATTTATGGACTTCACAAATAGAATCTTTATTATATTGTTATTTCGATCCATCCTAGATTTGCTAGAATCCTTCCCTAATCCAACTTCCATAATCTACTTGTCAAATATTTCCAATTTCTAAAACTTCCACAAGTGTTTTGTTGTCAAGGACACATGCAACAACTTCGACATAACAAATTGTACAGTGACCTAATGAAGTAGTCTAATAATGATCCCTAACAATCTCCCTATATGGCATTGTTTGATACAAAACTAGGATCTGCTAAGTCTTCACCATAACATACATCTTCAATCAAAACTTTAGCAATATAGATTTTCAGGAAAATAGAAATAAGTATTAAAGGAAGCAATAGGGAAATTGTCAACATAATGAAATAAAAAGTGTTCACTATAATGAAGTCATTGTTCATAGCCAACTCTAACAATCAACAAAAACATATCTCCCCCAAACAAGCAGAACACAAGACAACAACCAGCAAAAATAAAAACAATCTTCTACCAAACTCATACTCCCTTTTTTGGAATCAAACAACTGCTAAAACTACTCAAGAGAGCATGTAACAACATTATCGAATGTAAGTAGATCAATTTGAATATACCATCGGTTCATCAAAATAGTATCAAGCTTGCTCTTGATAGATTGAATTGAGGCAACAAGCAAAGTAAGTTGATTCGAACAAGTGTTCATTTTCATAACCATGGAAGCAAGATTAGAAGAAAAAGACTCTGGGATAGGCTCAAAAGCACCAAAGATAAAAGAAAAAGACTTTGGGACAGTCTCAAAAGCACCAAAGACAACAGGAAAAGAACTACCAGTTCTAAGGGATCACTGAATATGAGTCTTCAAATGTGCGGCAATGGTAGTAGAGACTTTTCTTCAATAGAGGCTTAAGAATCTTGAGGTCCTGAATAATTTATCAGTTTTGAATTCCAAATAGCTTAGATAGGCAGTCAAATACTCTGCGAGAAGGTAGGGATATAGTAGCATAGTTGTGTTGTGAGTAATAAGTTGAGCAAACTTCACCGCTTGTTTTAAGATAAGCGCACTCAAAATAAACTTCATCTACTAATCTTGTATAACAATACTGTCATGCCCTATGCCTACGGGTCCGGATGCATGATAATAGGCTTGGTAGTACCCACAGTCAATTACTTGGCTGTTATTTTCGCCGAACCAAAATAGATATATCAAGTTGACAATATATATTTAGACCAATTTTTATGTACTATTCAAACTTATCATCTCAATCCTCTATGGGATTTGGATATCACAGTCACCCTCTCTTTAGACCCAAGCGTCCTCACTGGGTCCATATTTAAGGGTTAAATTCAGAACCAACCAAATGTAGTATATTAATTTTCTTACACCTAAAAACAGGCATCACTCGTCCTTTTTTTTCTCGACAATCATTGCGGAATAAACTTTGCTTGGAACACTTCTAAGAAATTGTCCAAACTCCATTTTATTTTTCTTCTTCCCAAATTTCTTACACACATATCCACCAGTCTTTTGCCGGTTCTCTTAATCAAAACACAGCGAACTTCACCATTCTCTTTTCTGAGTAGTGCAGAGTGCGAAAAATATCTTTCATATTCTTGATCTATAAATTATGCTTTTTGGTCTTGCTCAATTTCACTGAAGAAAGTAGGCAATTGAAATTTCATAAGCTTTTTTAAGGCCTCATTCTCTCTACGAGGGGTTTTTTTCTCAGATAAATTCTAAAGGATTTTCGATGTTTGGCCAAAAACTTGAACCATAATCACTTATTTAATTTTTTTCTGATCTAATTTCTCCGTCTTCCACATAGGCATTTGGTGGAGGATTTGGTATAGGGTTATCTCCCCAAGTTAGTTGCTCCACAGTAGAGGCTACATTGTTACAAAATATAAATTGTGTCTTTGGGGCCATCTTCTTATGAAAAATATCACAACCCCATCAATAGTGGTATATGTATGGTTTCTACGTATATGTAACTTATGTGTGACAGGATGTGATAAGTGTTCATTTTATATATATTTCTAGGTCATTTGTACTATAATTGTAATGCAATTTTGTTTAGATGACTACTTACTCCACCCATTTTCACCTTGTTTTGTGTAGTAATTGTTTAATGATCAAATGATGAAGAATAAGGGTGAAAAGATTTAGAAAAAGTTAAAAAATGCATGCCTAGAAGAGATAGGCGGTGCTACCTAGTTCACCTTAGGCAAGGCCGCCTATCTTTAGCACTTTCAGAGTAGAATAGGGAAATATTAAGATTAGGCAAGGCCACCTGGAGTAACTTAGGCAGCCTTGCCTAAGTGCACTTAGGCAAGGACTGCCTAGATCATGTTATGTAGGGTTGTCTAACTTCGCAAAAAGCTCTTGCTTTGCAATTTTAAAACTTGGATAACGGGGAACTATAAATAACCCTTCCTAAACCCTAAAAGGCTTGCCTTACATTAAAGAAAAAAAAAACATTAGAAAACCTTTGGAGAATACCAAGAGAGGCTAAGAGAATGATGAAGAAGGTCTTGGAGAGATCAGGAGCATTGCCAAGAAGATTATAAAGAAGAAGAGTCTCACACTTGCTATGATTTTTCCTCAATCTTTCTTTGTAATTATATGTTGTTAATGTAGGGTTGATTAGATCTAATTTTAATTTGAAGGGATGAACCCTAATTATGCTACGTGTTGAATTCTCTTTTTGGTTTAATTGAATCCAATAGTAGTATTTGATTACTTGGGCATTATTGTATTGAACTGATTGTGTAGGATGGATTGATTTATTCAACAGATTGGTTCACTTTTAATGATTTTGAGAGATGAGATTATGAGCTTGAATACCAAAATAATTAGTTCAATACTTGTTTTTCTTTGATTAACTCGAGAGAAAGGTGGAGGGAAAGAACTTGATAATTGATGGGTTTGTGATATCGCATAGAGAAAGGGATATTTGAATTTAGGGTTGTTGATTTTATTGTTCTTTAGATCTAATTGTTAAGGTAGAGATACTCATTGATTGGGCTAAGGGTAGGAAACTCATAATTTGAGAAATAATGGACTTCACATGAGTAAACCTTATCGATGATAAAATTGGTGATTCAATTGCCTAAGTTTGTGTTTGATATTTAGCTAATTTTGGGAAGATTTTATTCAATTGCATGTCATATCTCCTTTTCTAACTCTTTGATTACTCTTGTAATCTTTTGCGACTTTTCTTAGGAGATAGCTGATGTATTCTCTCTGGAAGTAGTTGTATTTACTTTCATCCTTTGAGTTTGTTGGCTAAACAATATGAAACAAGAATGGGTACATTGGTAGTTGACAAGTTCCTGTGGATTCAATACTTGCTATAACTTGTGCTATATAATAGGTATATTTGGCTTATTATGTGTAATTTTGGTATTAACGTTTTATTGTAAAACTTGATTTATTTGTGACCCTTGTCGATATTTTTTCCTATACCCACAAAAACATACACAAAGTTTTTGGTGTCATTGCAGAGATTGTCAATATCTTGAAAGCTTACTCAACTCCAAAATTGGTACTTATAGGTTACACTGATTCTGATTTTCAAGCTGATAGAGATATTCACAAGTCCACCTCAGGCTTTGTGTTCACCTTAGGTGGTGATACGATTGTATGGAGAAGTATCAGATAATCTTGTATTACTAACTCTACAATGGAAGCTAAATATGTGACAGCTTGTGAAGTAGCTAAAAAGGCAGTATGGTTGAAGAAGTTCTTGATAGAACTTGAAATAGTTCCTTCTACATCTCAAGCCATTAGTTTGTACTGTGATAACAGTGGTGCAGTGGCAAATGAGAAAGAATCACGCAGCCATTAGCGTGATAAACACATTGAACGTAAATATCACATATTTAGGGAGATTGTTCAATGTGGAGATGTAGAAGTATGCAATATTTCTTCTACTGAAAATCTTGTTGATCTTTTTACTAAAAGTTTATCTGTAACTATTTTTGGAAGTCATATAAAAAGTATGTGTATTTCTGATATGTCTCATTTACTTTAGGACAAGTGGGAGAATTTTTGTTAGATATACCCATCGAGTAAATACAATTTTTGTATTTTGAAATTAAATACAGTATGTTTTTATATATTTATATATATGAGCCTGTTTTGTCTATGAATTATTTAGATATTATAAATCAAATGTTTATTTGTTAAATACAGAAAAACTTGATTTATAATTTAATTCAAAATAAATTATCCGCGGTCTAAAATAAATTTAGACAATTTATTTTGGTGAGATCGTTTTAATTCTATTGAAGTCTGTCTTTGACTTTGGTAATAAAATTAAGAATATATTTTGATATATTGGATGGACCATTAATGTTTACTTGTAGAATAGACCGTACAAATAAAACATTAAAAGATTGTCGTACTTATGGAATCTGTCACCTTTAATAGGTAATATCATTTCCTCATAAGTTCTTCTAAGGGACAGTTAAATCTGAACTCAATAATTCAATAGTGTCTATTAAATTCAATTTGTAATGTGATGTGGTCACATGATACTGTCAAATTGAATATGACAATTGAGGATTTGAATAAAGGGCACTGTGGTCATACTGTATTATTCAAAGTATTATATTGATCGATTGGGGTAATTTGTTGGATCGATCAATCATTGAATATAATTATTGACTCCAGTAATTGCGATTAGACTAAGAGTGTAGTTACATTCTTTTAGTGGAGTAGAATGTAATTAATAAATTATTTTTGTTGACAAAATCATTTATTGAAGCTTAATCTAATTGTATCCGGTCAGGTCCCTTCAGTGACTCCTAATTATGGGACAATAATAAATTATAATTTATTAATGAAAATTGCAGGAAACTAAAAATCGTATTTGAGATAGAATATGATAAGTGAAAATAGTTATACCCAACTATACTTTTCTTATTCTATCAGGATTCGTATTTTGAGGTAGAGTCAACTATACATATTGTGTTATGACTCTATTTTCGACATACGTGAGAAACAACGTTCTTGTTCTCTCAGTTTTTGTATGAGTCCACCCTTAACAAAGAGAGAAACAAAATACGATTAGCAATTTTCTAATCTAGGGAGATTACGTTGAAGAAAACTTGGGGGTTTGGAGTATTACCAGTAGGCCAAAGACTTCAAAAATCGTATTGGTGAAGGCTATATCTACAAAGGTATGATTCGTTTCACGTATTCTTTGGGTTTAATTTGGTTGACACATAAGCATATCGATCCTATTAACTAACAAGAGAAATAATCGTATCTCATTGTTCATGAATCTGGAGAAGATATACATAAGGATTTTTTTTTTTCCATAGAGAAGACTATTTTAGTAGATGGTCTCATCTATGATTTAAGCATTTTATTGATGGAAGCATGTCTCATTTTCAATGTTCGCTCAGCCCAGTTATCTTATTATGAAAAATGTAGGCACCCTTTTAATTCTTCTAAATGGGGTCGCATCTGTAGTTCCTTGCTGTGGATGGTGTTCTAGAGAAGTATAGAGCTGAGCCTCTGGAAGCTACTAAAGATGATCTCCTAGTGGTAGCTGCAATTCTTTAACTAAACTTAACTGCCTTGATACTTGTAACTGGATACTGATGTGGCTTCAAAATTGTGGATCTAAATTTGCCTTTAATGTTTTCTCCAAGGGCCCACTACTAGCTACTTGCTTTTGTAATTATCTCTCCCAAGTCCTCACCCTGGCATGTATGTGCCTCTAGTTGCAGTTGTGGGACTTAAGTTTCATGGACAATTTAGTAAAAATTTTGCCATCGGTGATTAACTTTTGTTGTTATTGTTTATAGAGGCAGTTAAGCATTACAGTTAGCTTTAGTGATACATTAAATTTCTATAGACTTGATCTTGTTTTTTGTAACAAGTAGCTAAAATTGGGGGAAATTGCGGGAAAAAAAAAGGACAATAAGATTTTGAGAAACAAGGACCTATAAGTGCTTGAAGTCTTATTCTAATTCTTTTATAAAGAAAAAGTATTTGAAGCATTACTGGGTCAGCAAAGATTGAGCCATCGGAACCGATATGATGTTAATCTAAAGTTGACTTGCATTTAGTTGCTTATTGTAGCTTTGCTTGGAACCTATAATTTGAATTTTATCAAATTATTGATAAAAGATAAGGAGAAGTAATAAAGTATCATGGAGGACAAATGTTATTTATATATCTATTTGACTGACAAAAATAATTAAGACATGCAGCTGATTTAAGATTTGAAATATCTTGGCAACTAAAATTTTTATTGCAATAGCTGTTGTTGCTTGAAAAGTTGGCTTCTGCTAGGATTTTGGAGCTTCGTTAAGTATTAGAATCATGTTTAGAGCTGTTATGTTACGCTACTTGGTTCCACATATTTCTATTGACCAAGAGGAATGATTTAGCATCCATTGGTTAGATTTACCTTTTATCTTCTGTATTTTTTTGCTGTAACTTAGCTTGTAGTACACACCACCAAAAAATGATAGCTTACTTTTTATCATCTTGGTGCTAGGTGCATTCTGAAACATACTTGAATAGTCTAAAGAGCAGCATAAACTTCTCCATCATTGTCAAGGTGAGCCTTGAATATGTGTTTACTTATGAACTAATCGATGAAGTTTTTCATTTAGAGCATCCATTTGGCAAAAGTCTTTACAATAATTTTTAATTTTTCCGGTTCCACCTTCTCTGCTAACTGAGATTGACACAAAACATTTTCTGCACGTAAAAAGATTTCCTATAAAAGATTAATCACAGTGATGGGCTATATAAATGTTCTTTGAGTACTTGGTTATCTAACTTCTACGATGCACAGGTCCCTCTTGTGGCACTATTGCCCAATTGCCTTGTGCAATAGAAAGTTCTTTACCCTTTTCGCAAGCAGGTGAACTTATCTATTTGACTTCTGCTTCCTTCTTTTTCATTTTGGTTTAGAACTCATGCTCAGCTATTTAGGTGGGAGGGACTGTTAGTGTTATGCCCTAGAGGCAATCACTTGTACATTGTATATGGCACATTTTATTTTAATAAAAGACATTATTTATCTTACAATTTCTTTTGTTTACTTTTAAGTAATATAACTGTTCGATAAAGTCCCTAATACAACACTGTGTTAAGGAAATTATGATAGAGATCATGATATGAGATTCCTACTACACTGTATAGTGTTAGTACTTAAATAATCCCTAGTCGTAGTATTAATGAGACATGACATCCTTAATGTGTTAAAACTAGCATGTGTTAGACTTCCTGATTTGATCAGGCGGTGGTTCTCATATCCGTGAGTATTGAGATATTTAAAATTAACACATGGATGCTTGTTAATGAAACAAGTTCATTGGATGACCTAACTTTGAGATAATCACATGGATAACTATTTAGTGCCAGTGATATAATCTCAATATAGCAAACGTGTAAGTATCCTTAGACTTGAGATCTCCAAGGTACTTTGTTTGCTGAACTTTGTACTTTAATTCCAATCTCCGGAGCTCGATCGAGGGTCGCCTATGGGATGGATATTGGGTACATTGTGAGGTAAACGAAAGTAGTTGAGAGGGTCAATAAAGGATTCACCACTTCTAATAGTAGGGGCGAATATCTTACGGCCACTTGTAGGAATTACCACTCGAAAAGTCCTTGGACAAGGCGATTATGTATTGAAAATAGTTCCAATTGATACACATATAGAGTAGTGGGTTCCTGGTACAAGTACTATTGTATTCGGACCATAATTAAATCTGGAGGGAGTTGGCACTAATTCCGTACTCCAAACTAAATAAGATATTGTATGGTGAAAGGAGTTAATTGCACTGAAGTTTATTATTGAAGGGTTCATATCAAGCCACTTGACTTTCTGGACTCTTGGGTAGTCATGATGTGTTGCTAGATACCGCTCATGATCTGGGAATATGGGTTTATTAATTGATGAATTAATAAACTAATCTTTAATTAATATGATTAATTCTAATTAATTATGGATTATAAATCTCAAAGACGTTTGGATTAATTCATGTTCGCTACCAATTGATTGGGAAACCTAATAGGTCACACACAATAGAGGATTATATACTCAAAATGTTATTTGATAACATAGTGGGGCTAATTGCGAGAAAGAGAAGTTATTGTTGACAAATTATAATTAGTTATAATTTGTGGTCTAAGTTGTAATTGTGGAAACTTGATATTTCCAAATTACAATTAGGAAATTCTAATTTTTTTAGAATTTCAGAATTTCAGTGGATTTTGTAATATATATTGGATATGCTTGAAACCCTAATCAAGGGGTGATTCACACGAAAATAGGAGCCACAAAAACCAAAAGTCTCTCTCTCTCTCTCTCTCTCTCTCATTTTGCTGAAAACGAAAACAGCCCTAGCCGCCATCTTTTTCTGCTAGCATAGGAAAATTTGGTGCTTGATTATTCCTCTGTGTAGATTACTATTAGAGATAATCACACACTGTGATTATAGTGGTTAGACGTCCAACTCTCATGGAGTTTGCATAAGAGGATTGTTGGATCGCGCCTCGACTTGAAGAAGATCAATTTTGTTCTTCGGACGATCACCCAAAGGTAAAAGCTGTTACTTTTTTATCATTATGTCTTGTTTTTCACACATAGATGGGTCCTGAAAGGATATCTCGTTTTATTTTTCGCTGCGCCGTATACGATACGAGCTTGAGATACCCAATAGGGACCATTTTAGTTGCAAAGCTTGCAAAAGAACAGGATGGGCAATCAATGCCGGGGGTGGCTTTCATCATTGTTCTACAAAAAAGGGTGGTGGATTTTGTGCCTATGCAGACATTTCTCTTTGCATACATTTTGCATTCGTGCATCTAAATATTTCAAAGTAATTCTGCTATTGTAATTTCTTCTAGTTGTATGCTGTTTTATTCCCTGTTGTTTTTTATCAAGTTCCTTCTTGGGCTTATTGCTTGCATACTTTAACAAGGTGATGATAATTGATCTTGATGCACACTATGGGAATGGCCATGAAAAGGATTTTTCTAATGACAGTATGATAATTATCCTTCCTTGTTGCCTTTCTCTAGGTGTTGCCATATTAACCAGTTTTCTGTTGGTGCTGACGGAAGAGTTTATATCCTGGATATGTACAATCCTGATATTTATCCTTTCTTAAGTTATTCTTGGTCTCTCTTGCATTCACAAGCAAAGATGGTGCATTTGCTCCTATTTCTTTCTCTTTCTCAATCTACTATCATAATGAAATGACATCATAAGATGAACATAGAAAATGCCATTATTGTGATTTTGTCTTTTATCTCAATTAGTAGTGACGTACTTTTTTTTAAGGATTATGAAGCCAGGAGTTACATTGATCAGAAAGTTGAAATACTGGTAATTTTGTTCATGGATGTATTTTATTTATATTTTTTATTCTGTGTATCATGATAAGTGTTTGCTTCATTTTATTAAGCAGACTGGAACTTCAACAAGTGACTACTTGTCAAAACTAGACAAAGCTGTTGAGGTATATTTATTAACTGGCTGTTTCAGACTGTATATTTGGTCCCCCATCCCCGCCCCCCTTTTTCTTTTTTCTAATGATTATTTGAAACCAATTTCCTCTTGTCCTTCTCCTTTTCCCCAGTTGGAAGCAAAATTGTTCACTCACAACTAGTGAGAACAATATTAGTTGACGATCTTGAGCTAGGACATAAGTAATCTGACTTTTGAACTTGCACAGCACGTAAGCCCAATTTTTACAGTTAAACTGGCTGGATAGGGCTTTAATAATAATGGTTTTGCATGAAGTTTGCCTTTGTTATACTCTTGTAAATGTTTTTGTCACGCCCCGAATTCGAAGATGACATGGCAACACCCCAAAAAGAAAATGTCAAACCTTTACATCTATAAATGGCTATTAAGTATTAACCAAGACATATCATCCATTCATAACTTAAGAAATAACAATAGATAGTCTTAAATTACAAATTAAAAACTAAACATAAAAACTAAATCCATATCAATAAACAAATCCCAAAACAACGTGCTAAAACTAATACAAAGATCATAATATCTCATCACTCTAAATCTTCATCAAACCACTTCTCCAATTCATCCTCATCTAACTAAGAACTTGCAAAATGGTAGATAAGGAGTGAACTCACTAGCTCGGTAGGAAAATCTGGCTTACTTGGGATTGAACATTCTACATATACATATACATTTGTAATAAGATTGCTTAAAATAGCTTTCAAGTTATTGTAGTACACAACTCTTAGGGTTTCAGAATATCTTTTTGGTGGGTTGGTGGCACCACATGAAGATCTCGGAATATCACACAAAGAAACAAGAGGGAAGAAAAGAGGAACAATGAATTTATTACCTTTATTTAATACTAAATTAAATGAGGCATAACAGACACGTGGATACTGAACCGGTGCTGTTTATTCAATGAAAATGATGATAAATAAATCAAGAGGGAAAAAGATCATCGCCTGAATGGAAGAAAACCGGTGCCAGGATCAAGCAGAGGAGGGCCAATGCTGGATGTCACTTCGACAACATGCTGAACAAAGTGCAGTCGATGCCAGGTGTGAAGGAGGAAACCGGCATCGGCTATGCTTTGGAATATGTGCAAATGCGATTTTCAGAGCACCAAAAGCCAACTTGCAACATCTCAACCCTAAGAACCAATTGAGCCATCCACTGTATCAAGGAAAAGCACCATTTTGTGCACAAAAACCATTTAAACATATATCATACATACTTAAACATAGCTTAATTCATGAAGATGATTCACGCTTGGGGCTTGTTTTAGCTTAACTAATCAGTCTTATTATATCCCGTTGGAAGAAGGCCATTAGCTTATCCTAGGTATTGTATCCCCCTAATTGGGTCTTATAGCTTATAAAGTTGAAAATTCCCTACTAAAGGAGAACTCACAAGCAATTCAGCATTCTCATGAATCAAAATCAAATCATAAACATAGAATACAACTTAAACTCATAAATTTCATTTACAACATCAAAATAAAATTTAACAAATAAATATATCATGCTCAATACCATTTTTCATATATTCAAAATAATACTTTTCATAAAGAATTCAAGAACATCTTTGATTTAAAAGAAACAGTAACGAGAAACTAAAACATAGGAAACCCAAATTTCCTTACCTAGAAATTCAAACACCAAGAATCCTCCAAAAGCTTCCCTTCAAGCCACCAAACACTTATTCACCTTCAATTGAAACCCAAACAATACAATTAATCCTCTAATCAATTTTCCTCAATTTAGAGCCCTAACACTCTAACTTCAATTCAAGAATAACAAGTCTCAATCCTATGCTACAAACACCATAATCAACAAAAGAAAGGCTAACTTACCAAGATTTGATGTCAATAGCTCAAGCCCCTTTTCAGACTCTTCACCCTCTCTCATCTCTTCTTCGTTTCTTCTATTCTAGCACTGATACTGAATAAACAACGTAACCGACGTTTTAACTGAACCTCTAATAAGTAATTAAGTAAAACCTCCTAATAAAATAATTGCTACCTAACTCATTAACTTAAAATACTAACTCTAGAGCCATTCTAATACATGGATCATAGCCCACTAATTAAAAACAACCGTAGCCCAAGAAGCCCATAAATGATAGGAGGTCTGTGGGCTCACATTCCACTCCCCTTACAAAAATTTTCGTCTTCGAAACTTAGATACCTTGATCCTCGAATAAGAAAGGATATTTCTAACGTGCATCTTTCTCTAATTCCCAAATTGCCTCACGTTTAGAATGGTTTGACCACTACACCTTAACGTAGGGTATCATCCTCCATCTCAGAACTTGAAGCTTCCTATCCACGATCCTTACCGCTATCTCTTCGCATGTCAAATCTTCGCGTACTCGCAAAGGCCACGTCTCCAGAATGTGACTCGAATCAGGCACATATCGACATAGCTGAGATACATGGAAGACATCGTGAATCCTGGATAATGCTGGTGGCAAGGCTAATCGATAAGCTAGGTCACCCACTCTTTCAAGGATCTCATACGGCCCTACATATCATGGATTTTAGCTTCCCACTCTTTCTAAATCTCATTACACCCTTCATGAGTGATACATTCAAATACACTTTCTTGCCATACTGAAACTCCAATGGTCTTCATTTGCTGTCCGCCTAACTCTTTTAATGATCTTAGGTAGCCTTTAACCTTTTGCAGATGACCTGTACCTTTTCTGAAGCAATCTGCAGATGCTCATTTCTCCTACATCATCCCAACTGACTGGTGATCTACATTTCCATCCATAAAGAGCCTCATATGGTGCCATCCCAATACTAGTTTGGTAATTGTTGTTATAAGAAAACTCCACTAGTGTCAAACAGTCAACCTAACTGCCCTTGAAGTCCAACACACAAGCCTACAGGATATCCTCCAATATTTGAATTGTCTTCTCTGACTGACCGTCAGTTTGACGATACAACGTTGTACTAAATGTGACGGTGGTTCCTATGGCCTTGTTGAAACTCTTCCAAAACTGGAACACAAACGTGGTATCTCTATCTAACACTATACTCACTGGCACCTCGTGAAACCTGACAATCTCATCTATGTACATTCTAACTAACTCTTCCATAGAAGTTGTTACCTTCATAAACATGAACTGCGCTAACTTTGTTAGACGATCCACTACAACCCAGATAGTATCCTTTCCTACCTTGGATTTAGGCAATCTAATGATAAAGTACATAGTGATATGCTCCCATTTCCACACCAAAATTTCTAGAGCTTGAGTAATCAAGTAAGTTTTTGGTGTTTCGCCTTAACTTGCTGACACACTAAGCACTTAGACATATATTTTGCTATACTCCGCTTCGTACCGTTCCATCAAAAGTTCCTTTTAAGATCCTTGTATATCTTGGTTCCTCCTGGATGATTTGAAAACCTCGTGTTGTGTGCTTCCTTAAGTACATCGGTATTCAATGCTTCATTATTGGGAACACACAATCTGCCCTTGAAATGTAGACTGCCATTTGCATGCACCTGAAAGTCTAGCTGATTGCCTCTAAGAACTAAGTCTCTATTCTTTTCTAATTCCACGTCCTTTAATTGAGCCTCCTTGATTCTTTCCACCCATGAGGACTGAGCCACTAAGGTAGCCAAACACCTTGTCGTCGGCTGCACTACTTCCAATTCTAATCTCTCAAAATCTATGATAAGCCGATCCTGATCCGTGAGTGAAGCTGCTAAGGTGCCAAACCTCTTCCTACTAAGAGCATTCGCTACCCGATTTGTTTTCCCAGAGTGGTAACTAATATTCAAATTGTAATCCTTAAGCAGCTCTAACCACCGCTTTTGCCTCATGTTAAGCTCTTTCTGTATAAATAGATACTTTAAACTCTAATGATCGGTGAAGATCTCACATGATTCTCCAAACAAATAGTGTCGCTAAATCTTTAGCATAAATACTACTACTGCCAACTCTAAGTTGTGAGTTGGGTAGTTTTGCTCGTAAACCTTCAACTGCCGAAAAGCATAGGCGATCACCTTACCATTCTGCATCAACACACAGCCTAACTCACTCTTCGAGGCATCATTGTAGATAGTAAGTCCCTCTATCTTAGACAGTAATGCTAACACAGGTGCCCACATTGGGAACTTTTTCAACTCCTGAAAACTCCTCTCACAAGCTTCACTCCACTTAAACTAAACTCTCTTTTAGGTCAACTGAGTTAATGGGGTAATGATCTTAGAGAAATCCTTCACGAACTTCTTGTAGTATCCAGGCAACCCCAAAAAATTTCTAACTTTTGACGCATTGGTTGGCTTGGCCAATCAACTATTGTTTCAATCTTCTTAGGATTAACGGAGACTCCCTCCTCAGAAATCACATGCCCCAGAAAAGTTACGCTCCTCAGCCAAACCTCACATTTGCTGAATTTAGCATATAAATTTTGCTCCCTAAGTCTTTGCAACACCACTTTTAAATGTTCTCGATGCGCTTCTTCAGATGAGGAGTATACTAGAATATCATTTATAAACACCACCACGAACCTGTCCAGCTCATCCTTGAAGACTTGATTCATCAACTCCATAAAAGTTGCTGGAACATTAGTCAAACCGAAATGCTTGACTAGGAACTCATAGTGTCCAAATCGAGTTCAGAATGTGCTTTTCGGTATGTCTTCAGGTTTGATCCGCAACTGATGATCCTTGGAACATAAATCGATCTTAGAAAATGCCTTCGCTCCTTTCAACTGGTCAAACAGATCGTCAATCTTGGGAAGTGGGTATTTGTTTTTCATCGTGATCTTGTTCAATTCCCTATAGTTGATGCACATCCTTATACTTCCTTCCTTTTTCTTCATAAATAAAATAATAGCACCCCATGGAGACACAACGTATGAACTTATCGTACAACTCCTGAAGTTGTACTTTCAATTCCCATAGCTCAGTTGGTGCCATGCGATATGGTGCTTTCGAAATCGATTTAGTTCTTGGAATCAAGTTGATTTCGAAGTCGACCTCTCTCTCAGGTGGTACGCCTGGCAGATCTTCTAGAAACACATCTTGGAACTCATTCACCATTGGAATATCCTCAATTCGTGATTCTTGTTTCTTTATCTCCACCATGCTAGCCAAGTAAGTCTTATATCCTTTGCGCATATTCTTGTGAGACCTAACAGCGAAAATTACTAGCATAGATCTCTTGCCCGCTACTCTACCTTCACTCTGGAAATGGAAAACAGCTCTGCCCGGTAAAGCAAATTACACCTTCTTCTCTTAGTAATCCACCAAAGTATGATTATTAGCTAACTAGTCCATACCTAAAATCACGTCAAAATCAACCATATTAATCTGGATTAGGTTTACATCAAGCTCTTCATCATCAATTGCTACCCGTCATCCCTTATGCACCAGGTTAGGCACCAAAAATTTTCCATTAGGTACTGCTATTCTATATGAGTCGACTAAATGGGTAGGACCTGACTTTGAGGCCTTAGCAAACCTATAGGATATGAACGAATGAGATGCTCTACAATCAAATAACACAATAGTAGGCAAAGAATTAATCAGAAGTGTACCTGTCACCATACCATATCATCAGCTGTATCAACCTCCTCCTAGGTAAGAGCAAACACACGAGCATTGGTCTTCTGTCTCTGATCCCTTGCCTTGGGTTGCTATGTGCTGCCTGCTGTCTGAGTCGATTTAATAGTTGGCTTGGGACACTGTCCGATCTTATGACCCATCTTTCTGTATCGAAAACAGCCATCTGAAGCCCACCTACATTCTCCCAAGTGCCTTTTACCACAAATGGTGCATTCCTTAAATAAAGTGTTGGCATTAGAAGGTGTAGATCTTGCTATACTCCCCGCCGGTGCCCTTGAAATGGTTGGCTTGGGCTGATTAGGAAAGGCTCTCCTCTTCATATCAAGCGGACCTGACAATACCGGTCTAAACCTCTACCCCTAGCTAAACCCTGGCCTGGCACTCTGTCCCTGACTGACCACTGGCCTGAACCCTTGTCCTTAACTAAATACTGCTCTGGATCTTTTTTTGTCCCTATCAGTGTCAAATCTCCTGAACTCAATTTCGATGTCCAAGTTTCTCTGATAGGCTTCCTTGTAGGTACTGGGTCTGATCACCAACAACCTTCCACGAATACTAGCCAATAATCTATGCATAAATTTATTAGTCCTCGAAGTAGGGTCTCGAGTAACCGCATGTACATATTTACCCAATAAATTAAACTTGAGTACGTAGTCCGTCACACTTATCTGCTCTGCCTGAATCAACTCAAAGAACTGGTTCTTCTTCTCAATCTTGAATGTGTCCGAGAAGTACTGCTCCAAAAATATTTTCCTAAATTTCTCCTATGTAAACGGTTCACCTCCTTGATAATAGATGGGTTTCACCCATTTCCACCATCGCAGTGCTTCACCCTACCAAGAACTGACCTGCCATATTCGATTTAACTTCCTCAGAAACTTCCATCGTCTCAAAGTGATGCTCTAGTTATTCGATCCACTCCTCAGCTCTCTTGGGCCCTCCCATACCATTGAACGTCGGGAGTCTCATTCTCTTCATTCACTCGTAAAATGATCGAGCTCCCGAGTCATTTCTCTGGAATTGACGCTCCTGGTCTCGCTGCAACTGCTGTTGCTACGCCTGCAACTTAAGCTGTTCTTGCTAAACTCTAATCTGCTCTTGTTGTAGCAACTGCTAACTCTGCGTCGCCTGAGCCACCATAGCTAATGCAGTATGTATGTCCATCGGTATACTAGGACCAGGCACGGCTGTGACTGGGGGTACCGTCGTTGCAGCTGACAGCGTAAATGGTAGAGGTGGGGGCAGTTCACCCCAGGAGAATGATCCCCTGCCTCATGCGATGCTGACACAGTAGCGGACGCTGCTAGCCCTACTAGTCTGCCCTCGTGTTTGTGTAGCCGCGGGTCTATCCTTGTCACTATCCCCAACACCCTCCTGAGCAGTCCTCCTTGTACCATATGCCATCATGAAAGCGTCACTCGCGTTCTATAGCGACAAAAGAAAAAGAAAATAATTTACTAAACATTCAACATCCCCAAAGAATACTGAAAATACTACTTATACTATTATCTTCCTTAAATTTAAATTTATAGATTATCACCCAGTTCCATACTTATTATCCTAAAGTTTCAGCTTAGGAAACATAACATTCATCTCTGATACCACTAAATGTCACATCCCAAATTCGAGGATGATATGGCAACACCCCCAAAAAGGAAATGTCGAACCCTTACATCTATATATGGTCATTAACTAAGACATATCATCCATTCATAACTTAAGAGATAACAATACATAGTCTTAAATTACAAATTAAAAACTAAACATAAAAACTGAATCCATGTCAATAAACAAATCCTAAAACAACATGCTAAATCTAATACAAATATCATAACAGCTCGTCACTCCAAGTCCTTATCAAACCACTCCTCCAACTCATCCTCATCTAATTGAGAACCTGCAAAATGGTAGATAAAAAGTGAGCTCACTAGCTCAGTAAGAAAATCTAACTTACTTAGGATTGAGCATGCTACGTATATATATATATATATATATATATATATATATATATATATATATGTATATATTTGTAAAATGATTACTCAAAATAGCTTTCAAGTTATTGTAGTGCACAACTCTTGGGGTTTTAGAATATCTTTTTGGTGGGTTGGTGGTACCATATGAAGATCTCAGAATATCACACAAAGAAACAAGAGGGAAGGAAAAAGAAACAATGAATTTCTTAACTTGACTCAATACTGAATCGAATAAAGCATCACTGACACCTGAATACTGAACTGGTGCTATTTATTCAATAAAAATGATGATAAATAAATCAAGTAGGAAAAAGACTTTCGCCAGAATAGAAGAAAACCAGCTCCGGAATCAAGCAGATGAGGGTTGGCGCCAGGTGGGGGAGGCACAGCCAGCGCCGGGTGTCGCTTTGGTAACACGCCGAGCAGAGTGTAGCCGGCGCCGGGTGTGAAAGAGGAAGCCGATGCCGGCTGTGCTCTGGAATCTGCACAAATGCGATTTTCAGAGCACCAAAAGCCAACCTACAACATCTTAACCCTAAAAACCAATCCAACCATCCACTGTATCAAGGAAAAGTACCATTTTGTGCACAAAAACCATTTAAACATATATAATACATACTTAGATATAGCTTAATTCACGAAAATAATTCATGTTTAGGGCTTGTTTTGGCTTAACTGATCAATCTTCCAATTATTATATCCCATTGGAAGAAGGTGTTAGGGATATGTCATAGAGTCAATTTGTACTTATACTATTGTCGTTATATTTTATATAATAATATGAGGTTTTCCTTTCTATGAATAGTGCATTTTGTTTTGTGGTAATCAAGTACGTGATTTGATAGTAAAACCCAACAATGAATATAATGACTATTCTAAAACTGTCCATGATCGATTTTTATTATTGGAACAATAATAAATTAAGATTAGTATGTTTGTGACTTGATGGCTATGTTTTACTGGTCATAGATATTTGTGATATTGATTCAAAACATAAATAAATGTTAGAGAACATTATATTAGACATGACCCACTGTGAGAGTACTTCATGAAATATGTCATAAGTACTTTCTTGCCATAATAATATTAAAAGTCATTCGATCTAAATTCATCATAGTTTCCTACTTGATAAATTCTATATTTTGACGTTGTCTAAAGTTGTCTTTAATCAGATAATAAATTAGACTACTGTTGGATATAGAATAAATTAATGAGAGGAATATGATTGATAGTGAAGGAATTTGTCCCTCTCAATTATGGGAGAGATATCCATGGGCCCCTTGATAAGTTAGACTGTTAAAATGTATGGCCGTACTCAAATATATCAATCTAAGATATTGATATCATTTGTTTGAACAGTCTACTATGAAATCAAGAAATAATAGATTAAGCTTAATAAGGATGATATGCTCCGTGCCTTATGCTTAATCTGGATATCGTGTGACAAAAGGACTAAATATAAAATTATGGTTTGGTTCAAAGAAATCACCAATCTTCATTTAACTTGGCTAGTTATAATGTTTTTCTAGAAACCACTTATAACTTGTGCGTCATTTAAATATGATTTGGGCACACTGCCAGTGTTCAATGAACCTATAGGGTCACACAATAAGCGAACTTGTTAGGTTATTTTTCTGGTAACCAGATTCGATGAATTTGAAAATATGTCTAAGTTAATCGAATTTAGAAAATTTACCAGATACAATGAATTTGGAAATATGTCCACATTCGATGTATATGGATAATGTCCAGATTATAAGAATTTGACTCAGTAAATTAATTAGTTAAATTATCGAGATAATGGCAAAATCTTATCATATCAATTTTAATTTAATTTGAATTTAAATTAAAATATGATAAGATATTATTAGAGTTGAACTCTAAAAGGTTCGGAGGGGTTTTTAAGAAAACCCTAGCCGTCTTCTCTAGAGAGCTATTCTGTTAAGAATATTCGTGTCTTCATCCACCAGAAAAATAAGCCACTCAAACTCTAGGCGCTAGCACTCCACGGGTAACGAGTGAGTTCGCAGTGTGTATCCGATAGAGGACGTTCACATATTGCAACGTCTGGTGATTGTTCGGGTTGCACGTACAACAGCATAATCGGAATCGAAGGATATCGATTACACCTAATAGAAGTAATTTTGCAAATCTACGATCTTCTTAATCGTTTACTTGGATCATCGGAAGAGATTCCTGGATGTTTTTCGCGTTTAGGAGTCCACGAATCCTAACAGAAAGGCCTTAACTTATCATAAGTATTGTATCCCCCTAGTAGGGTCTTATAGCTTATAAAGTTCAGAATTCCCTACCAAAGCAGAACCCACAAGCAATTCAGCATTCTCATGAATCAAAATGGGATCATAAACATAGAACACAGCTTAAACTCATAAATTCCATTTACAACATCAAAACAGAATTTAACAAGTAAACATATTATACTCAATACCATTTTCCATATATTCAAAATAATACTTTTCATAAAGAATTCAAGAACACCTTTGATTTAAAAGAAACAATAACGAGAAACCAAAGTGCAGGAAACACAAATTTCCTTAGGAATTCAAACACCAAGAATCCTCCTAAAGTTTCCTTTCAAGCCACCAAACACTTATTTACCTTCAATTGAAACCCAAACAATACAATTAAAATCCTCTAATCAATTTTTTCCAATTTAGAACTCTAACACTCTAACTTTAATTCAAGAATAATAAGTCTCAATCCTATGCTACAAACACCATAATCAACAAAAGAAAGGCTAACTCACCAAGATTTGATGTCAATGGCTCAAGCCCCTTCTCAGATTCTTTAGCCCCTCTCTTCTATTCTTCGTTCTTCTCTTCTAGCATTGATACTGAATAAACAATGTAACTGACGTTATGACTGAGCCTGTAATAAGTAACTAACTAAAATTCTCTAAAAAAATAATTGTTACTTAATTCCTTAACTTAAAATACTAACTCTAGAGCCCTTCTAATACATGGATCATGGCCCACTAATTAAAAACAACCGTAGCCTAAGAAGACCATAAAGGGTAAGAGGTCCGTGGGCTCACAGTTTTTCATGTTCTAGAATTATTGCTGAAGCCCCAGCTTATTTGTTTGTTATAATTTTCTTTATCACCATGCTATCCGACACATTTTCATGGTCTAAAACTAATTTGAGCTTTCGATATTATGATATATTGTTCTTGATTTATGATATTACATTTAGTTAATGCCACTATCTTTGCACATCGGATATCATGTCACAAAATAGAGACGGCTTTGCTTTTTGGTGGGAGGTGGCCCAAATATATATATATATATATATATATATATATATATATATATATAGGATTATCTTCTAATATATCATTTTATATATTTTGTCCTCCTAACCCCAAATTTTTTATTCCATCTCTGTCACAAAATTTGGTATCATGAAGTGTATAATTTTCCCGTGTCATTGTTTTCCTGTTGTGACAAGTTATGTCTTTATTACAACTTGTTAGGTAGCTTCAAATAACTTTGATCCTTAGTTGATCGTGTACAATACTGGAATTGATATTTTGGAAGGAGATCCTCTTGGTAGGTTGAAGGTATGCTCTTTGGTCTAAAAAATGTATGCTAGATGGAGTTCTTCACCCACAACTACACCAGTATTGTCCTTTTAACAAATTATGGCATAGACACTATAGATTTAGGAAAAGAATTGAAAAGAAAAGAGGGGAAAATTGCATTCGTTGCCCTTTGCATTAGATGTGCTGTCTCAGGGAGAACAAAGAAAGAATGAATACAGAATGTATTGCAGCTGATGAAGGTTGTACATATCTAAAAGAAAAGCCTTCGTGCAGATCAGCCCTGAACGAATAGCCACGAGGGATGAAAAGGTCTTCAGGTTTGCCCATGAAAGGAGTATCCCTTTCATCATGCTTACGTCAGGTCACTTTATAACCATGATCAATCTTTTGCAACATTAGACCTTACTGTACATGGTGTATTTCTTCTTGCTGTACCACTGATCAATTTATCATCCTACATTACTCTGTCAATTTTCAGGTGGTTATATGAAATCCAGTGCAAGAGTGATAGCAGATTCAATTAAAAACCTCTCAAACAAATCCTAGATAAAGCTGTAGAGTTCACCATGGAAAATTTAGCTGTCATGAGGCCTTTTTCTTTACTAAAATGTGCTACAATTATGGACATGTACATGAATTCTAGTGTAAGAGTGCCAAATCGATTATCTACCTCTCACAACCACATCCTACTATTTTGATAAAGCTGCAATCTTCAACAGGGAAAATTTTATAGAGTATCTTATACGGTCTTGTCATGTGCCTCTGAAAATAGATCCAATAATAGAACTGTGTGGCTGTGTTTTAAAGTTAAGATCCGTCCTTTTGGTAAGTCCATACACTATGTTGTTTGATTAGCGAATGGTCTTTTGGTGGTTAGGAGCCGCTACACGCTGCTCGTTGTTCAAGTAGGTGAAACAAAGAATGAAAAGGAAGCAAGCATAGGACCAAATGGTATACACAGTTCCTTCTCAGTTGATGACTTGATGTGTACTGTACACCCGCACTGTAAATTAATATTGGCCGCTATGCTGTTGTGCACTTTGTATGGTAAATTTCACTACAGGAAAATTCAGGTTTTGCGACGGCCAAAAACCGTTGCAGTTTGCGACGGTTTTGACCGTCGCAAAAAATGTTGTCGCAAATTACGACGGCCAAGAGAAACCATCGCAAATGTGGGCAAAAAAAAACTGTCGCCATTTGCAACGGTTTTGCAATGAATATTTTTTGTCAAACTTCGACGAAGAAGCAAATTTGCTACCGTTTTGCGATGAAATGCATTGGTTCGTAGCAAAATCCTCGCAAATTGCGACGATTTTGCGAGGGATTTTGCAAAATCGTTGTAATTTGTGAGGGACGTGGCCCTCGCAAAACTGTCGCAAATTGCGATGGATTTTTCGGCACTCGCAAAATCGTCGCAAATTGCGAGGGTTTTGCGAGAGAAGTATTAACCCCCCAAGTCGTGGCCCTCACAAAATCGTCACAAATTATGATGATTTTGCTAGGAACTTTTTGGCCCTCGCAAAACCCTCGCAATTTGCGAGGGACTTTTGTTCCCAAAACTAGCCCTCGCTAAATTGTCGCAATTTGCGAGGGTTTTGTAAGGGATATAAATTCGTCGCAATTTGCAATGATTTTGCAAGGAATTTTATACCCTCGCAAAATTGTCACAATTTATTAGAGTTATCGTCGCAGTTTGCAACGAAATTTTCTAGCCCTCGCTAAATCGTCGCTAATTGCAAGGATTTTGCGATGATTTTTTTATTTTTATTATTATATTTATTTTAAATTATTCGTTCCCTGTAAATTAGTCCTGAAATACTTCACAAACAAATGCCAAAACTATGTTCATAATCCAAAAAAATAATGTAAAAAATTAAAACTAAGCCCGAATAAATATAATTAAAATATTGAAACATAATATAATATAAATACATAATAAGTATAAAAAAAAGTAAAATAGTTCACAAAAATAAGTAATAGTGTATAAAGAATATAGAAATAAATACAACAAAATCTATGTAGCTAAAGAAGGAGCAGCTGCAGAAGGGGGTAGAGGAGGGGAACGAGAGCCTCTACGCGGGCTTGGGTGCTTATCAGCTGAATCAAATCCATCGTCAGCATTTGAATCTTCATCTTCAGCACTACCAGCTGCTATGCGCGCCTCTATCTCCTCTATGGATGGCATAGATGGTGCAGGAATGCCTACCTTGTTCGACATAACTGCCATCCAACCACCAAATGTAGAGTGTTGTTGCCTCATGAAATCCCAGTACAAGTCTATTTGTCGATTGAACTTCTGCTCAGCCTGCTGAACCCTTTGCTCTACTAGATGTCCGATATCAGCTGGTGTAGTAGAAGATGTATGCGGTTCACTTTGAGACAGTCTAGTTCGAACCTGTGTCGCCTCTGAGCCTAACCCATAAACTTGTCCCCTTTTGAACCCACCTTGTGCCTTTACGAGCATGGCTTTTTCATCAAAAGGAACAACAGAGTTTACGGAGTCACTAGACTCGGGTTGAGGAGTGCTCTGTATGAGATTTCGCACCTCATCTTAAAAAAAAAAAAAAGGAATTGTTAGTACTAATTATCAAACTAAAATACAAATTCCACATAATATAAAGAAATTTCAACATATTTAATCTATATAGTACCAAAGTCTAGCAAGATCGCTCACTGACAAATTGGCCCTTTTGTGGCCCACTTGAAAAGACATGTAATGTCTCAAACATGTCTGTGTAGTTGAAAGAACTCCCCTCCTTGACCCACTACATTTATGTTAACAAAACACAATTATTACAATCTTATATAAATTTGTTTCAAAGCAATTTAGAATAATAAATAATTAAGTGAAAATGAATTACTAAACGGTCCTCGTGTTCTGTGAACGAGATAGACCCTCTAGTATGGGTGCAGCTATTTTCGCAATTCTTTTTGTTGGTGGATAAGAGCTTCTGATACTTCTCTCTGATCTCTAATACTCACAAATGTCATTTCAATACTGAGCCTCCATCCAATGAGGACATACCCAACCATCCCTCTCAGCCTAGACATTATGTTCAAAAATCGCGGCCAACACTTCTTTTCTCAAATTGATCGAATTTGGGAAGCGTATTCATCCCTTCACGAAAAATATTTTCGCATGATCATGATTAAAAATTCTGATTAACATATAACATAGTACTTAGATAGCAAAAAATACTCAGAAATTGCTTACCCTAAATTCTTGAAACCATAAGTCTCTCACGGTTATTGGGACATGCGTGTATGTCGAATACGAACCAGTGAAGTACTGTTGTATTATATTTGAAATTTCTCGGACACATTTGTCCGAGCCGACGAATCTATTTTTTGTGCAATGACAATGTACAATAGAGTTATGTTAATCTCTAAAAATAAATAAATAATTAAACTAATACTTAACATATTACAAAGTATGAATATGTTACTTACCCGTTTCCCCATGGAACAATCCAAGGTCGGGAGTCCATAACTTGCTACCCAATAGAATGCGAAGCTAAAGCAGTGGATGATTGAAAAGATGGGGATGGTACTCTCTCGTCTCCAACAAAGCCATGTAAAGATAGAGGCACTGAAAGCCGAGGTAGCTGAGTAGGAGATGAAGTATAAGGCTCCTGACCCTCCTGACTCCCCTCCTTCAATGACCCTTCATTAGAAGACATTGCTAAAGGAGATGAAAAAAAAAAGAGTAACCAATAAAGACCAAGCCCACTTCAAAAGAATGATGTAAATAACTGTGAATAAAAATGAAAAAAGAATAATAACATTGAAATGTTATATTTATTCGCTAGTTTAAAGCAATACAATAACATGTATGATAATGATGGATATGTCAAAATAAACATTGTCCTTGTGAATTGAGTTTTTAAAAAATTTTAACAGAGTCTCCTTTATAATTGGACATTTCCCAAGCACAAGGCCACCTCAAGATTTGACAATCAAAATGCTATTACAAACAACAAAGACAGATCTTTCAAATATAAAAAAATCCAAAACATAACTAGGGGTAATCATCTATTACCCAAGATGAGTGATCACCCATCACTAACGGGGTTCCAATTAAAATGTTAGATATAGTTAAAATCAAACAAAAAATTATAAATGCCTCTGTCCTTGTGAATTGTCTGTCAATACAGCAACAATACACTATATAAATTACCTTGTTGTTTACACCACAAAAGAATATAATAAGGAATAATAAAAATATCATACGGATAGCAAGCATGTATATGGATACACCATATACCCAAAACAATGCCATTTGTATAACACCAGACATAGATAGAGCCACCTTATGTTTTATCTATCTCTTTTCCTCCGGCCTGTGCACGTCTAAACAAAAGATTCTTGCAAAAATAGAAGGAGATGAGATTCCCGAAAATTAGACAAAATTAGTGTAAAAAATTGTATGTGATGGAATTTAAAATAAAAGAAATTAAAAGATTTTGAAATGTGAAACAAATAATTTGCAAATGAATTTAAATCAGGTAACAAATAAATTGTAAATTAAAATTTGACATGGGATAGTAATAATGCAATAGATTTCAGAAATCCCTCACCATTAACTATAGTATTTGTAAATGAATTTAAATCAGGCCTAATCACTGGAATCATTCTCCGATACAGACTCATCGTCATCTACTAAGGTATCGCTATTCGTTTCCCATTCATCTTTATCTTCTTCATCTTCATTTATATGAGAATTTTCCCTTGCCATTATAGCCTCATCTTGAACATCCAACATTTCATTCATACCATTCTCATGCGTCAAAATACCAAGAACAACAAATAACAATATGTTAACTTTGTCAGTAGCATCTACTTCTTCCTAATAAGCTCTGTCAACCACGGGTGCATCTATTATATATCGAGCTTTGGTTTTGCAAACTGCCAACCAATCAGATCTTGGCCTCTTACTCTCTGGATATGATGCATAATACATTTGGCTAGCTTGTTAAGCTAGAACAAATGGATCATAGTTGGCATAGCTCCTTTTGTGGTTAATTTTTACAAGATTATACTGCAGATGTGCCCTAGTACCACGATTCAATGTTTGATCAAACTAGTGTATTTTATTATTCCTAAGTATGAAGCAAAATTCTTTATAGAAAATTCTTTACCAATGAACATTCAATGAGAAAAATAAGTGATTCACATAAGAAGTCTTGTGAATGGCATGTGAGCAAAGTAAATAGGGATATGAAGAGAACAATGGCTAAGTCATATAAACATTATCATATTCAAACGTACAAAATTTTGGTATTTATTACTGCCCTTTGGAAGTAAGAAAAGTCCAAGCTTACTTTCCTCTTCCTTTTAAGATTTTCTCTCTTTTTCTCTCTTGTTTTTCATTTGTTTTTCTTTTCCTTATTTCTTTCTTTTCTTTTCTCTTCTCCTCCTCCTTTTTTTCTTGTTGTTTTTTGGCCAACAAAATGGCCCTAACTACCATCCTCTCTTCCTTATTTATAGAGAATTCTGGTCTCAAGTCAAATGACATTAAATGCTTTATTAAATATCTTAGGTTGACTTGATGGTTTTTCATTTGATAATACATGCTTAGTCACCAAAATAGCTTGCTTAGTCATCACTTAGGTTACTTAGTCACCAAACTTCATTAATTTTTCATTAAATGCCCATGACTTGGTGAAATCTCATTGGTCCATATAGCGTTTAGGTGTCTACTTAGGTGGCATAAAGTGATGACTAAGTTTCCATATGACAGAAAAGAACAATAAGACACATGTCTTATCCATTAAATAGGTGACACCGAACTTGTTCAACGAATAAAAATGCGACACTTGTTTTCTTTTGTTCAAAATGACTATAATGCTTCAGGAAACCTATATATTTCCTAATAAATATATATAATCAAGTCACTTTTCATCTTCATCATGAAATATACTCATGTTCAATTGAATAACAAACTCCAAGATAAGGGTAGTTATTCTATTCTACAGTAAACAGTGGCAAATTTTGAAAAATTTTTGACAGGGTCTTTCCTATAATTGGACATTTTCCAGGTACGAGGCCACCTCAAAATTTGAAAAACAAAATGCAATTGCAAACAATATAGATAGATCATTCATTTATAGGAAAAAAATAAAAGGAAACTAGGGGTAATCACCCGTTACCCAAGAGAAGTAATCACCCATTACTCATAGGGAATGTAACGTTTGAATTCAATATCAAGGCAATTTATATGAAATTATCCCTTTTCTAAATAAGTTTCTGATGAAATTTAGCCTGCTAAGATCAATGCAGCAGAAATCATAGGACAATGAGAATAATAAATTGCTTTTAAAAGTTTCTATAAGATAAAAAAATTAAAAATTAAAAATTATTAACAATACACACACAGAAGAAGAAGAATACAACATACTAAAATAACCAAGCAGCTTAATATTTTTTACACAACATGGAATATATATATACACACACATATATATATAATATATATATATATATATATATATATATATATTAAGTCTAATTTAAATACTCGTATTTATCTACTGCTTTCTTTACCCATTTCTGCAATTTATATTATGTCATTTTCCAGAATGTTCCGATCTCCCTCCTCCTCTTCTTCTTCTTCTTCATCTTCTCCTTATCCGATCTCACCCTCTCTTTCCTTAAAAATCAAAGAAGAAATCCACTTCTCTGATCTATAACAATCAATAGACAATTGGAAAATACCCAAGTTTTCCGACAAAAAAATTTACAAAAATCCGAGATGGTCACTTAGCAGTGACTATGTCATCCGAACTGTTGAAGAAACAGTTGAAATAGATTCTGATAGTAAGGAAATCAAACTTCTTACTCCAAGTGTTCTGGCCAAGTTCAGACACAAATACAAATACCTCTACTTCGGTCTTGTCCAGATCGGAGCCAAACCATTGTCTAGAGAAGGATTAGACACTTCTCTTCTGTTATGTCTTAGGGACACTCGATTCCTAAACTTCAATGACTCCCTATTAGGTATGGTAGAAACCAGCCTTTGCAATGGATCAGTTTATTTTGACTGTTTTCCAAACTTCACTGTCTCTCTTCAAGATAGGAACCTCTTAGATTCCCTAACCTTAAATGTCCAAATTGCAAACTACAAAATCAAAACTGGATTACTTCCAGTAGCCATTCTTTACAGAATTCAATATAAGGCTATGAATTTTGCATTTAACGCTGGTGCTATGAAAGTCTCAAATAAAGGTGAGACGATCTTGTTCCAAACTGATCTCACTAGATCCCATCTTTCAATCCCAAAACCTATCTCTTGGCAAGAGGTAAATCTTCCTTCAAATTGGCTCCTAACAGGAGCTACTCCTTCTGAAAAACCTGAGAACACTACGGTATCAGAAATTCATCAATCTCCTTCTGGAAATGTCGAAATAACATTCCAGGGATCTCTTAGCCAAAGGATATCATATCCCCTCTCAACTGTTGCATCTCGAATAGGTGCATTGTCTAGGTTTCAACCACCTAGACATTCCACATCTTCTGTAGCAACACAGCTACAGGATGTTGATCAAGATCTGAGGATCCCTCAGGCTAGGTATGTTGCACAACCTGAGTCTGATGATAATCCTTCATCTCCTACCCATTCTGCTATGATTGGAGACCTCAATGTTTTATAAAAAGAATTTGTCATTGACAAAGAACAATTACGAAAAGAATTCTATTCTCCTCCAAACATTTTAAAAAGAAAATGGTTTTTCAAAAACTATCAAGAATCTGATAGACAACAGATCCAAGATAAATATTACAACTTTTTAAATTCTATTGAAAAGCAAATTGATTTCTTTTTGTGGTTTGAAGCTTATACTTCAATCAACAAAATTGATTATCCTTTTGCTAGTTCTGTTAATGTTTCAAAAACATGGCAGACATCTCAGGGAACCAGTATTTCATCTGAACTCCCTCCAAATCAAAATTTCAAAATTCAAATCGGCACAGAAACTATTACTGCTGCCCCTTTCAAACGAAAATTAGATACTGACGAGGCAGTATCAGCAAAAGATATTCAAAACTTAGTTGATCAAAACAATTACACAAATAAGTATTTACAAACAATTGGTGAATACTTGATTTCAAAACCAACTGTCTCCACTCCGAGTATCTCTACTCCCGCAACTTCCATTCCTTCTATTTCTCCAACAATTCCATTATTCAAACCATATGAAATTCCTCCTCAATTTCATAAAGAAATTCAAAGCAAATCTGCTGCTCCTCCACTTCTTACCGAACTCCAAAAAGGATTGCGTAAATCGAAAAATCTTTCGTTCCGCATTCCCTCGCATCCACCGCCAAAAAGCCAACAACACAACATTCTGTTTCAGCTTTACATAAGACCGATTCCGATTCTCGAATATATTCCGAAGAACAAACTTCTCCAATAGAAATTGCTCCTCTTCAATTAGGACGACCAAATTGGCGAAATCCCCAAAAACTCTACTATTCTAGAGCTACCCATCCCGATGTAGCCTTAGAAGAGAGTCCAGCAATATTGCAAAACTCTTACAATGCCAATCACATCTATGAATGGAACATAGATGGACAATCCGAATACAATATCATGGCCAAATTCCAGCAGATGACTATGGTAGCCACTGCTTATAGAACCACCCATGGTAGTTCCGATCAGTTATCAGCGCATGTGTTGATAGCAGGATTCATAGGTCAACTAAAAGATTGGTGGGATGAACATCTTACTGACTTTGACAAACATGAGATTTTGCATGCTGTCAAAACAGATGCAAATGGCCAACCTATTCTCCAAAATGGTGAAACTATCCCAGATGCAGTGTCAACACAGATTTTCACTCTGGTCAAAACCTTTATAGGAAACCTAGGTATTTTCCGAGAAAAATCCACTGAGATCCTTAACAATCTCAAATGCAAAACTCTGTCTGACTTTCGATGGTATAAGGATACCTTCTTTACTCGCATATATGCTAGACTTGATGGAAACAGCCAGTATTGGAAAGAAAAATTCCTAAATGGACTTCCCAAATCCATTCGTGACTTGGTCAGAGAGGAACTTCAAACCCAGTATAACGGTGTTATACTTACAACACAATTACTTTTGGCCAATTAACCAGTCAAATTCAACAAGTTGCCCTCAAAGTCTGTCGCCAAGACAAAATATTGAGGCAATTAGCCAAAGACCGAGCCCAAAAACGACATGATTTGGGTTCATTCTGTGAACAATTCGGCCTACCCACTTGTCAGTCCAAACCTAATAGAAAGAAACATCATAGGCCCAAGCCCACTTATTATAGAAGTAAGTCCAAATTTAGGAAAACTAGGTATCCAGCCCATTCTTCTAAATATCCGGCTCTTCCTACTCCTAAACCAAAGCCCAAATCATCTAAACCTAGCAAAAGTCCATTTTCAAAAGACAAGTCAAAAACTATTACTTGTTTCAAATGTGGCAAACTGGGTCACATGGCCCGTTATTGCAGAGTTTCAAAAAAGATCCATAAGCTTTCATTGGATCAAGATGTACTTGATAAAATTCAGAATCTTTTTCTTTCTGATTCTGAGTCCGAGTCAGACCAAGCTGATGATGAATATGATCAGCAATTCAACCAAATCCAAGATAATGACTATTTGTCTTCTTCATCATCATCCTCAGAATCTGAAAATGATCAGCCCTCAATCAATGTCCTTACTAAAGAACAAGATCTCCTTTTAGAATTAATAGGAAATCTTTCTGATAATTCCAGCAAAAAAAAATATCTGGAACGGTTTAAACAAACCTTTCAGCCATTATCTTCTTCAAAACCCAATCCTTTTGACAACCATCCTAGAATTGTCAACACCTACAATATCACAGATATCCTCAATAGGTTTCCTGCCAAACCTCAAAAATCTGTAACTATTCAAGATCTTCAGTTAGAAATTGCTATTCTGAAAGAAGAAATTAGAGATATAAAAGCGTCTCAAGAATTGGACAGATTAGTTCTTCACCAACTCTGTTCAAAAGACGACAAAACTATTCCCCCAGAAACTGAAACTTCAAATGATCAGGAAACTAACCAGTTCCTGAATCATCTTTCAAAGATATCCATTCAAAGATGGCATATTTAGATTACTCTAGTAATCAACAATTCTTTTACTCTAGAAATCCCAGCTCTTTTAGATACTGGAGCTAATCTCAATTGCATCCAAGAAGGACTTATTCCTACTAAGTTCTTTGAAAAAACCAAAGAACTTTCTGATGTTGAGGTAAAACATTCTTCCCTGTCTGTTACGCCCTCTTTCCTTCTGGTCAAAGATATCACTAATCCTGTGATATTGGGTACACCTTTCATTCAACAGATCATTCCTTTCATGGTTCTCAAAAATGGTATCCAAGTAACTCACTTGGACCAACAAATTATTATTCCCTTCGATAGGCCTCCTATTGAAAAACAACTCCAATTTTTGGAAAACAAACAGTCTCAAATAAATTTTCTCAAAGAAGATTTAGCCTTCCAAAGACTCCAGTAGCAATTGCAAGAGTCAATTATCAAATATAGAATCAAATCTCTGGAAACCCATATCCAGAAACATCTTTGTTCTGATCTTCCTACTGCCTTTTGGCACAGGAAACAACATATTGTCAGACTCCCATATGAGCTTGATTTTGATGAAAAGTCTATCCCTACTAAGGCTAGACCAATTCAAATGAATCATGATTTGACTTCTCTCTGTCAAAAAGAAATTGACGATCTTCTTCAAAAGAAAATTATTGTTCCCAGTACATCTCCTTGGAGCTGTGCTGCTTTCTATGTTCACAAAAATACTGAAATTGAGAGAGGAGTTCCTCGACTTGTAATTAATTACAAACCTCTCAATACAGCACTCCGGTGGATAAGATATCCTATCCCAACAAAAAAGATTTACTAAATAGATTGCATGCTGCAGTCATTTTTTCTAAATTTGATTTAAAATCTGGATACTGGCAAATTCAAATTGATCCTAGGGATTGATACAAAACTGCATTTATTGTTCCATTTGGTCAATACGAATGGAATGTAATGCCTTTTGGATTAAAAAATACCCCTTCTGAATTTCAAAGAATTATGAATGACATTTTCAATCCTTTTTCCCAATTTATCATTGTTTACATAGATGATGTTCTAATCTTTTCAAATGATTTGGAGCAACATTTTAAACATCTCCATGTTTTATCCCAAATCATTAAACATCAGGGTTTAGTTCTTTCGAAAACAAAATCCAGCATTTTTCAAACTAATATTCAATTTTTAGGGCATTATATCCAACAGGGGACTATTACTCCTATTCTCCGATCCATTCAATTTGCTGATAAATTTCCTGACCAAATACTGGACAGGACTCAACTTCAAAGATTTTTGGGATGCTTAAATTACATTTCTGAATTTCTCAAAGGAATAAAAAATCTGATTAAGCCCCTCCATGATAGGCTTAAACAACCTCCTCCTCCATGGACTAACGTCCATACCTCCATTATCAAGCAAATCAAAATCAGGTTAAACATTTTCCTTGTTTAGCCCTTCCAGATCCTGAGGCCCCAAAAATTGTTGAGACTGATGCATCTGATATTGGTTATGGTGGCATTCTCAAACAAAAGAAAAATGGCAAAGAACATATAGTTGCATTTGCATCCAAGCATTGGAATAATTCTCAACAGAATTATCCTACCATCAAAAAAGAGATTTTAGCAATCGTTTTATGCATTCAAAAATTTCAAGTTGACTTATTAAATCAGAAATTTTTATTAAGAATTGATTGTAAAGCTGCAAAATATGTTTTGCAAAAAGATGTCAAAAACCTTGCCTCTAAAAAAATATTTGCTAAGTGGTAAGCTATTTTATCTATTTTTGATTTTGATATAGAATATATCAAATGATCTTCAAATTTAATTCCTGATTTTTTAACTCGGGAATTTTTACAGGGTCGATAACCCATTGCCTCCAAAACACAAAAACAAGAATGTGAAGCTCACAGAGCTTCCAGCCTTACCTCCACCTGTAACCCACCAGGCCACAAAAGTTGAGTCCTCTGGACCATCCACTACCGGTAAAACCCAATTTACCAGCCCAAAAGACTATGCCATGACCATAGCCAACACAGCTGTTCCACAGCCCACAAAACTTCAAGAGCCCATTTTCTTAGGGACTCTTACCTCCAAAAGTTGGGCCAATTTAGTGGAAGGTAGTGATACACAAGATGCCTAAACCCAGTCTGCATAGACTCTAGCAGACATTCAAAACTGGTGTCAGAAGATGGGCTTTTTAATGCCCACTTCAAGTCAACAGATGGGCTTCCCATCAACCAGCCCAAGTCAGCTTTCCCAAGCTGATCCACAACAGGTAAGTCAGGTAGAAAGCTCTGACCCAAAACTTATGGTGGTATCTAGCCCCACAAACACTGGAATTAAAAATTCCAAAAACACAAGCACGATGCAATCGGCATCCTCAAAGGCTCTTTCTTTCGAGCCACAACCCATTTCTTCCTGGCCCTCTGGTACACCAGAGTCTGCTTATGTTAAAACTCCAGGAGTTTATAAGCTCCTTCAAATGGAACCAGAATTCTGGAATTCCAATCCCCAATTGGCAGCTAGACAACTCTTTGACCCAGATGTCAATTTTGTCCAAAAATCCCCAAAGTTTACCCAGAAATACTATGAGTTTATTCTAGTAGACACTGAGAGTGCTTCTTTCAACCCTCATAAAGACAAAAAAACTGAATCATTCATTATGAACACTTCAGTTCAAATTCATTCAATCCATACCCCTACGGCATGGAAAACTCCTCCAAATACATTCCAAAAGTTTTCACAACCTTTTGATCCCATGGTATATAACTACTAGGATTATCAAACTGCTTGGGTAAATACTTTTACATACCAAAACAAATACCAGAATCATTCATGGTTCTTTTATTTTAATAAAAAGAAGAAGCCAGCCCAGATTGAATTTCCTCACTGGTTTCTAAATCAATGGTGGCCAGTCTATGGCCCCACTGAGGATATTCTTCCCCAGCCAGTCAAAGAAGGATTTGACTATTTTCAGTCTAGATATTCAAATCCACAACCTGCAGTTCCTCTACTGCTCCAATTTTTTAGCATATTCAAGCTTACTTGGATATACTCTCAGAAGTTTGCTTATCATAAAAAAGCAAACCAACACGACCTTCCTTATCTTGCTCTTCAAGGCCATTGCAAATGGTGGAACGACTGGGATGCTAGAAATTCTTACATCCCAGCCATTGAAAAATGGTTCAAGATGAATCCCAAACAACTATCTCTGACAGATAGCCAGCAAATGAAGTTTTTGCAACAGAAATCCATAGCAGCTGCCACACTTGCAGCCTCCCGATCAAAAGAAGACTTTGTAGCAGCTATGCAGATGATGCTACAACAATTACAAGGAGACACCTCCACACGGTCACCAGACGAAAATCCTGAAGATGACACAGAGGACTATGATCTACTAGATTCGTGACCTCCGCATGACAACAGCAATAATGTCAGCAATTATTTCAGCATGACGCCAGCCATGATGAAAGCAGTGATGCCAGCAATAATGACAGCAAAATGTCGGCAGAGTACTGTAGCACTGTTCACTTTTCATCAGTTATTGTGTAGCACTGTAGTACTTTTCAATTTTTATCTATTTAAAGCTCATTTCAGCTCATTTGTAAGGGTCTGAAACTCTCTCCCTAGTTTCTCTCTCTCTAGATACTCCCTCTCCCGAGTCTGTATCCTGTAGTCCCCGGAGCTCTGTTCTTGTATCCCAGTCCCCGTCCGGTGACTGTGTACCGGCCTGATCGGTGCCCTATTTTCGGTGACCCTTTTCCGATTAGAATTTATTTCTAACCTTCCAAATATTGTAATCTATTTTGATATACTTTGTTTAAGCTATTTATCTATTAATTCCTTAGTTATTTATTTAATTTCAGTTTAGCATGCATATGGTCGGCTAAGCCGCCTTTTATTTTCAGTCTCATGCGTATGTTTTAAATTTTGTTTAGCATTCCGTATGCGACCTTACTTTCTGTAACTTCCCATATTTCCCTTTCCTTTTCTGGGCAAAGCTCCCCGTCCCCTTGGTTGATGATTCCTGTATATATATGTCAATTGATTCAGCCATAATGAAAATTCTATATCAGACAAAACATAGGTAAAATCCAAAAAAAAAAAAAACCAAAAAAAAAGGTGAAGTCTTACAGTTTGATGAATTAATTCAAAATTTGGTGAAGCAGCTTCAACTTCAGCAATAGCACAGGAATGGAACTTCAGTAGTATAAAAAAAATATGCATAGGTGGTGACCAGCTGTGGGGTGGGGCTCAGCACCAGGGGGCGGGTTGGAGGGGGACTTTGCGGGAGGGGGCGGTGGGGAGGGGGTTGTGCAGGAGGGGGGCGCGGGGACGGCCGGGTGGGGGACCGCGGGTAGCGCCGGGGGGGGGGGAGGCTCGGGATGGGTGGGGAGCTGCCGGAGGGGGCGCTGTGGGAGCAAGGGGAGGGGGTGGAGGCGGGGGCAGGGATAGCAGAACAAGTGTGAGGAAGAAGGAGGAGGGAAAAAAAAGAGAGGAGGGAATGGAAATTTGGAAATTTTTAGTTTTTTTTTTAATTTCCTAGCTATTTCATCGCAATTTGCGACGATCTCGCTAATTTCTCACAAATTGATACGAAGAACATTATAAATCGATCTCTACATTACAATTTTCACTATTTTTTTTAGTGATCTCAATAATAACAATAGTATTTAAATTATTTTTCTTTATATATTTTACTTTATACACCACTTAACCAAATGAATAAATCAAAAAATTAGACACACACACACACACACACACACACACACACACACATATATATATATATATATATATATATATATATACATAACTATATAATATAATATATATTAACATGTAGGAGACGAAGAACATTACAAACCGATCTCTACATTATAATTTTCATCATTTTTTTTAGTAATCTCAACAATAATAATAGTATTTGAATTATTTTTCTTTATATATTTTACTTTATACACCACTTAATCAAAGTAATAGATAAAAAAATTAGACATATGTATATACATACCTACATGTTATAATATATATATTAAACTAAAAAGATACTTATATACATTGTATACTGCATAAGCATATACATATACTTATATATTAGAGTAAGTATATAACATAATATAATTAACTATATATATTTACTTATGTAATACATTAGGTGTATAACATAACATAATTACATATACAAAATTATAATAAAATGCACAATTTGAGACACATTATTAAAAATATTTAGTAAATTTATCAAAATACACCACCAAACAAACACATAAATAAAAATTTTAAAATTTTAAAAAATATAGATTAAAATCCTATTTTTTCGAAAAACCCTCGCAAATTGCGACGGTTTTGCGAGGGAAGAAGAAAATTCGTTGCAATTAGTGATGGATTTGCGACGAATTTGCAACAAATTAGGGTTTTCGGATTTTCCATTTAAAAAAAATTCAAAAAATCGGTAGAAAAGAATATTCAATTCCTGCCGTGCAAAAAATTTAAAATTTCAATCCGAAAAACCACTTATGAAAAAGGCGGGTAATTTAAAATTTCGTCTCAAAAGCGTTGCAAATTTGTGAGAGTTTTGCAACGATCTAGACTTTTTTTTTTTTTTAATATGAAAAGTCCATCGCAAAACCCTCGCAAATTGCGAGGGTTTTGCGACGGTCTAGATTTTCTCTTTTAATGTGAAAAGTCCGTCACAAAATCCTCGCAAATTGTGAGGGTTTTGTGACGGACTTTTCACATTAAAAAGAGAAAAATCTAGACCGTCGCAAAATCCTCGCAATTTCCAGGGCTTTGCGATGGACATTCAAAAAATTTTTAATTTAAATAATTTTGTATAAAAAAAAATTGGCTGTTGCAAAGCTCTGGCAAATTGCGAGGGTTTTGCGATGAAAATTCAAAAAAAAAATATTTAAATATTTTTTCAAAAAAAAAAACCATCGCAAAACCTTCATAAATTGTGAGCGTTTTGCGATGAACATTCAAAAAATTTTTTAAAAAATATTTTTTCAAAAAAACAATCAGCTATCACAAAACTCTCGCAATTTGGGAGGGTTTTGTGACGGTCTAAATTTTTATGTGAAAAGTCTATCGCAAAATCTTCACAAATTGCGAAGGTTTTGCGATGGACATTCAAAAAAATTTTATTTAATTATTTTTTCAAAAAAACCCATCGCAAAACCCTCGCAATTTGCCAAGGCTTTACGATGGACATTCAATTTTTTTTAATTTAAATAATTTTTTATAAAAAAATAATCGACCGTCGCAAAACCCTTGCAATTTGTGAGGGTTTTGTGACGACCTAGATTTTTCTCTTTTTAATTTCAAAAGTCCGTCGCAAAATCCTCGCAAATTGTGAGGGTTTTACGATGGAAATTCAAAAAAAAATTATTTAAATATTTTTTCAAAAAAAATAAACCATTGCAAGACCCTCGCAATCTGCAAGGGTTTTGTTACGGATTATGAAAAGGCCGTCGCAAAACCCTCACAAATTGCGAGGGCTTTGCGATGGACATTCAAAATTTTTTCAAAACCCTCGCAATTTGCGAGGGTTTTGCAACAGTCTAATCCATCGTAAAACCCTCACAAATTGCGAAGATTTTGCGACGGACATTCAAAAATTTTTTATTTAAGTATTCTTTTCAAAAAAAGGGGCCGTCGCAAAATCCTCACAATTTGCGAGGGCTTTGCGATGGACATTCAAAAAAAAATTTATTTAAATATTTTTTTATAAAAAAATAATCGACCGTCGCAAATTGCAAGTGTTTTGCGACGGTCTAGATTTTCCTCTTTTTAATTTGAAAAGTCCATCACAAAATCCTCGCAAATTACGAGGGCTTTGCGATGAAAATTCAAAACATAATTTTATTTAAATATTTTTTCAAAAAAAAAACAATTGCAAAACCCTCGCAATTTGCGAGAGTTTTGCGACGGATTACAAAGAGGCCGTCGCAAAACCCTTGCAAATTGCAAGGGCTTTGCGATGGACATTCAATATATATATATATATATATATATATATATATATATATATATTCATAAAAAACAATCGGTTTTGCGATAGTCTAGATTTTTATGTAAAAAGCCTGTCGCAAAATCTTTGCAAATTGCGAGGGTTTTGCGACGAATATTCAAAATTTTTTTATTTAATTATTTTTTCAAAAAAAGGGCCGTTGCAAAACCCTTGCAATTTGCGGCTTTGCGAAGGATATTTTAAAAAAACTTTATTTAATTTTTTTTATAAAAAATAATCGGCCATCGCAAATCCCTCGCAAATTGCGAGGGTTTTGGGACAGTCTAAATTTTCCTCTTTTTAATTTGAAAAATCTGTCGCAAAATCCTCACAAATTGCGAGGGTTTTGCGATGAAAATTCAAAAAAAAATATTTAAATATTTTTTTTCAAAAAAAACATCGTAAAACCCTTGCAGATTGCGCAGGTTTTGCAGGTTTTGCAACGGCTCGCTAACTCAACTTTTTATTTTTGTATTTTTTTAGATTTTCAAAAACCCGTCGCAAAACCCTTGCAATTTGTGAGGATTTTGCGACGTCTATAACAATTTTGTTTTTTGTTTAAATATTTTATTCTAAAAAATATTTAACCGTCGCAAAACTCTCGCAAATAGCGACGATTTTGCAACGAATTGCAACGGCTATTTTGGCCGTCGCAAAATCATCACAAATTGCGAGGATTTTACGATGGTGTTGGTCAACTCGCGATTTCATTGTTAATCGTAGCAAACTGTCGCTAATTAGTGACGGTACTGTAGCATCGCAAAAAGTGATTTTTCCTGTAATGTTTCTCCTTAGGTGATATGTAAATTGCCTTTGAGGGAATAAGGAAATGGTACTCTTTTAATAGACCAGGCTCAACTCGAAGTGTCATCCTGTGATTACTTGGTACCAAGAATGTGTCTCTAATCTTCATTCAATTACTTGCAGACTAACAATATACAGGGAAGAAATGCGTAAACAATATACAGGGAAGAAATGCCTAAAGTCAAGACGGCAGATTGGTTGGGAAATTTTTTAATTGATCTCCCATTTGATCCTTTCCGCGTGCTGGCGGCCGTTACCTATTTTCTTCTTTGTGACATTGTGCGTCCTCAAAAAGATCCCCACAGTGCCACATTTGTTCCTTCTTAATAGAGACGACATTTCTGACTTTTGTCTAGTTCCTCACCGAGCACACTTGTCTGACACTCTAGAGTACATCTGGTGATCTCATTGGAATCAATTTAAAGGTTAAACGGGTTTGGTGAGAAAGAACGCCAAGAGTTCAACATTTTTGGCAGAAGATGATTCATCTTCTAAGTAGTTTATAATGTGATTGTGCAAACTCGCTTGAAGGGAAAGAAGGGTTAGATTAATTATATTCAAACATTCCATGCGAGATGACTGCTAGAGAACAGGCACATCCAATCTTTTGTGCTTATATCTTGAGTGGTTTATGAGGTGTAATATATGTTGAAAGGAAAAAATAAAATTATAGAAATTGTACCGAGTATTATAATATATACATTTTTAAAAGTTACGTTAAAAAAAAAAAATAATGCAAGTGTTAAAGAAAAAAAACAGTTAATGTTTTTAATTTATATGAGTGACATTAAAAGAAAAATGAAAGTATTAAAAGATAAAAACTTATGGAGGTTCAAAACTAAAAAAAGAATACAAATGTGTAGAAAAGAAAAAATGAAAAAATAATGAATATTTAAAGACGTATTACTGGTTTTTTTATAAAAAAAAATACACTTAATGCCAACAATTTCTTTTTAAAAAAAAAATGTTAGAGAGGAGATGGTGTAGATTAAACCTTTTTGTTATAATGAACCTAAAAATGATACAATATTACCAAATAATTTTTATTATTGTTGTTGGAAGATTTAGAATGATTTTAAACGAATTTGAAGAGTATGGCTTGTGTAATGTCCGATTAGTAAAATAATATAAAAATCAAGTCGTTAGTGAATTTTAATATGGCCATTGTAAAGAAACTTTCTTTTTTTATGTGATAAGAAGTGTTGTTAGTAACTAAATTACTAGTTTAATACTTTTTCTATATTTATTTTTTTTCAATAAATAGATTAGGATATGTCAAATCCCCCACCATGGTGACGGTGGCTTCGAAAGAAAAAAAAAAGGTTATACATTCACACTTACTATTCAAAATTTTGCCCGATTTGTGTAATTAATATACAAAAGATTTTTCATTTATAATATAATGTTTTTCCTCTATCTCTATTTATCTGTCATAATTAAAAAATTTTAATTTTCCTTTTTATCTATCACATTGAAAAAAAATTAGGTATCATTAATATTAATTTTACTTCTATACCCTAGTATTAAATAATTTTAAAAAATAAAAATATAATAACTTTAGAAAAAGAGTTGAGCAAAAAAAGTAAGAAAATAGTTGGGAAGAATATTAAATTTAAGGGTACTTTTGAAATGTATAAATAAAATTATATAAATTTAAGAGACTAACTGGGGGTCTTTATTTTTCATTGATTATTAGGTTTAGAAGATGCGCATAATAATATGGAAATATATTGGCAATTTCGAAGATAAGAAAATTTTAGAAATTACAAGAAATATTGCAAGAGAATTTCATAATTTAACAACAAACTTTGACATCTCCGTATTTGTAATCAATACTACATCCATTTTACAATATAAGTCATTTTAGACTTATGCATAGGAATTACTGGTCCATAAATTTTAGACAATTTTAAAACTGAACTTTCAAAAACATCCCTAATTAAGTCTTTATCTACTTTGGTAATTGGAGAGAGTTGTAATTAATGGAAAGAGAAAGATTGCAGGGAGGAATAGAGTTGGAAAAAAGTAATAAATTTTTATAAAATTTTGTAAAATGACATATATTGTGAAAAAAATTTCAAATCTAAAACGACTTATACTGTGAAACAGAAATAGTAATAATTACTAGCAATCATGATTGTTTCGTTAGATTTATCTTGAGCTTTGAAACTACTCTCAAAGAAACCTACCATCATTAAAGAATCTCATCGACTTTGGAAAATAATTAATTGTAACACATCCAGTACCACAAAACAGCCAAATGCAAAAACTAATAGACTTATAACAATTCATATTCAATATCTTAAAATGTATTGTGAATTTGATTCAAAATAAAATCAGTAAATATAAAATTGTAAAGTAAAGATACTAGAAGAGGAGAGAAAAGAGAGAATCACTTAGATACGATTTCATTGATTGTTCGCTTGTTTATATATGACCCCTATTTATAGAGGTTTCGATACAGAATCTAAAAGGTTAAGAAATGGATTTCATAAATGTTATCTTATCTCATCCATTAATAACCTTAGGAAAACAAACAGTCACATTATCTTCAAGATAACAAATAATCATATTAATAGAAAATGAACAGCCACTTAATATTTTTATAACACTCCCTCTTGGATGTTCATTTTCAATCACTTCAAAAAATACCTCGTTAAAAACCTTCATAGGAAAAACCCTGTGGGACAAAAACCTAGTGAAGGAAAAGAGTACACTTTCCGTTCTAGAAAGAATACTACCTCATTAGAAACCTGACTAAGAAAAAACCCAGTAGGAAAAAAAATCTTAGTTAGGGAAAAAGAGTACAGTATACATACTCCCCCTCTTAATAACATCTTCAATATGACTTTATGTCTTTCAACCGACGCATTCCAATTTTTTGTACTAATTTTTCAAATGAAGCAGTTTGTAATGCCTTAGTGAATAAATCTGTCAGATTATCACATGATCAAATTTGTTGTACATCTATTTCACCTCTCTTCTGGAGTTCGTGAGTAAATAGAAATTTTGGTGAAATATGTTTTGTCCTATCTCATTTAATATATCCACCTCTTAATTGAGCTATACAAACTGCATTATCTTCATAAAGAGGTATTGGAATTTCCTTTTCAGAAGGTAATCTACAATTTTCTCGGATATAATGGATCATTGATCTCAACCACACACATTCTCGATTTGCCTCGTGAATAGCTATAATTTCAGCATGATTAGAAGAACTGCTATAGATTGTTTTGCAGAGCGTCATGATATAGCAGTACCACCATATGTAAATAAATAATCAGTTTGAGAACGTGTTTTATGTGGATCGGATAGATAACCCGCATCAGCATATCCAATCAACATTGGACTGGTTCTATTTGAATAAAATAATCCAAGATCCATTGTCCCTCGGAGATATCTTATGACATGTTTAATCCCATTCCAATGTAGTCGTGTTGGCGAAGAACTGAATCTTACTAATAAATTCACAGAAAATGCTATATCTGATATAGTATTATTAGCAAGGTACATCAATGCACCAATTGCACTGAGATATGGTACTTCAAGACCAAGTAGTTCTTCATTATCTTCTCGAGGTCAAAAAAGATCTTTATTTGTATCTGACGACCTCACGACCATTGGAGAACTTAATGGATGTGCTTTGTCCATGTAAAACCTTTTAAGAACTTTTGTTGTATATGTTGATTGATGAATAAAAATACCATCTTCCAGATGTTCAATTTGTAAACCAAGACAAAATTTAATTCTGCCAAAATCCTTGATTTCAAATTCTTACTTCAGGTATTTCTTGCTTTTTGGAGTTCTTCTGGAGTTCCAATAAAGTTAATATCATCAACATATATCGCAAGTATCACAAAACCATATCCAAATTTCTTAATAAAATACATGGATATAGTGGATCATTTTTATATCCTGATTTCAATAAATATTCACTAAGACGATTATACCACATGTGTCTAGACTGCTTTAAGCCATATAATGACTTTTGTAATTAAATGGAATAATTTCCACGAGGGTTAGAATTATATGCGTCAGGCATACTAAATTCTTCTGGGATTTTCATATAAATATCATTATCAAGGTTCCCATATAAATAAGCAGTCACAACATCCATTAGACGCATGCCAATCTTTTCACGTACTACTAGACTCACAAAATATCGGAGTGTAATTACATCCACCACAGATGAATATGTTTCATCGTAATCAAGACTCGGTTTTTGCAAAAAACCTTGTGTTACAAGTCGTACTTTATATCTTACGACTTCATTATTTTCATTTCGCTTTTGTACAAATATCCATTTATAACCAATTGGTTTTACACCTTCTGATATTCAGACTACAGGTCCAAAAACCTCACGCTTTGCAAGTGAGTTTAACTTCGATTGAATTGCATCTTTCCATTTTGGCCAATCATTTCTATGACGACATTCTTCAATTGATGTTGGTTCAAGGTCCTCATTATCTTTTAACACTTCAAGTGCTATATTGTATGTAAAAACATCATCAATAGTTATTTTCATCCGATTCCAACTTCTGCCAGAAGTTATATAATTAATGGACATCTTACTATTCTGTTCACTATTTTCAGATATTTAGATCTTTTCATCAGTTTCCACTTGATCCATTTTTCCTAATTCTTCAATTGGATCATTCTGATAATTTAATCCTCTTTTCTTTCGAGGATTTTTATCTTTTGAACCAATGGGTCGTCCATGTTTGTGACGTGTTTTTGATTCAGTAGCTATATGAATTGTATTTTGTCCTACTGGGACTTCTATCCGAATAGAAGCATTTGTAGTTGGAATATGCGATTTAGTTATCCTTGTAGAGTCAGCAAAAGAATCTGGCAATTGATTTGCAAGTCTTTGCAAATGAATGATCTTTTAAACTTCTAGTTCACTTGCGCTTGTACGCGGATTTAAATAATACAATGATATTGTCTAGGAAAGCTCATTTTTTTGTGGTTTATGTTCTCCCCCTAATTTAGGAAATAAAGTTTCATCAAAATGACAATAAGCAAATCTTGCTGTGAATACATCACCTGTCAATGGTTCAACGTATCTAATTATAGAGGGAGAATCATATCCAACATATATCCCCAACCTTCTTTGAGGACCCATTTTAGTACATTGATTTGGCGCTATCGGTACATACACAGCACACCCAAAAATTCTTAAATGAGCAATATTTGGCTTGAAACCAAAAGCCAATTGTAAGGGAGAAAATTTGTGATAACTTGTTGGCCTTATGTGCACAAGTGCTACAACATGCAAAATAGTATGTCCCCAAGCAGTTGTAGGGAGATTTATTCTCACTAATAACGGTCTAGAAATTAATTGTAACCGTTTAATGAATGATTTAGCTAGACCATTCTGAGTATGAACATGAGCTACTGGATATTCAATAGTAATGTCAATTGACATGTAATAAGCATCAAAAGCTTGGGAGGAATATTCTCCAACATTATCTAAACGGATCCTTTTGATAGGATAATCTGGAAATTGCGCTCTTAAGCGGATTATTTGGGCAAGCAATTTCGCAAACGGCAAGTTGCGAGTGGATAATAAATTGACATGTGACCATCGGGTCGATGCATCAATTAAAATCATAAAATATCTGAATTGCCCACATAGTGGATTAATTGGTTCACATATATCACCATGAATTCTTTCTAGAAATACTGGAGACTCAAACTCCACTTTTGTTGGAGATGATTTAATAACCAATTTCCCTTGAGAACATACAACACATGAAAATTTATTAGATATCAAAATCTTTTGACTTTTCAAAGGATGACCATGCGTATTTTCAATTATCTTTCGCATCATAATAATTCCTGGATGACCTAAACGGTCATGTCAAATGATAAATGTAGCAGAATCAGTAAACTTCTGATTTGCTGAATGATGCACTTTAATTGCATGGATTTTTGTGCTATATAGACTAGATGAAAGATATGGTAGCTTTTCTAATAAAGATTTCTTATCCGACATTATTTGAGTAATACAGAGATACTCAAAACCATTTTCTTCCATTGTTTTAATGTGATATCCATTTTGGTGAATATCTTTAAAACTTAATAAATTTCTTCGAGATTTTGAAGAAAATAACGCTTTAGGAATAACAACATTTGTTTCTCTGAGTAATACAATATTAGTTATTCCAGAGCCTTCAATCAACTTTACACTACCACCTATAGTATTAACATTTGTTTCTCCCATCTGCAAGTAAGAGAAATATTTTTTATCTTTCAATATGGTGTGTGTTGTACCACTATCAATTAGACATATATCTTCAATGCCACTTGTATATCCAGTAAGTGGAATAATAGCCATATGGGCATAACAAAACATTTATAAATTTAAATACTCAAACAATAAAAACTTTAAACGCTAATTACTATTACAATGCCAAATATAAAACATAAAAGAAACATATTAAAAGTTAACTTCTAATTCTTTTGGACACTTTCATGCCACAACAATAATATTTATTTTCATAATTTTTAGGAACAACGTCATTTTCTTTTTCTTTCTCGTTAGTTTTTGGCTATTTCTGGTGGTTGTCATTATTTCTCGTAACTTTATTTTAACTATTGCGATCATAATGAATATTTTTTTATCACGACCATATATACGTCCACGGCCACGGCCATATCCACAACCACGACCATGACCTCTTCCAGGGCCAAAATTACGAGTTCTAACATCTTCACTTCTAGGAATAGAGTTGAACCTGTTGGTCGAGCATCATGATTTTTTATTAATAACTCATTATTGTGCTCAGCTACGAGAAGACAAGATATCAATTCTGCATACTTCTTGAATCTTTTTTCTCGATATTGCTGCTGTAGGAGCACATTCGAGGCATGAAAAGTAGAGAAAGTTATTTCTAATATATCCTCATCAATAATATTTTCTCCACACAGTTTTATCTGCGAGCTAATTTTAAAAATAGCAGAATTATACTCACTAATGGATTTAAAATCTTGTAATCGCAAGTGTATCGAGTCATACCGTGCCTTTGGAAGAACGACCAACTTTTGGTGATCAAACATTTCTTTCAAATTAGTCTACAAAATAAGTGGATTTTTCACAGTAAGGTATTCAACATTTAAGCATCATGAAGATGATGGCGGAGAAAAATCATAGCTTTAGTATCATTTTGTGATGATGATGGATTTCCTTCTACAATAGTATCTGCCAGACCCATTGCAGCTAAATACATTTCAGCATTTAGTGTCCAAGATAAATAGTTTTTCCCAATAATATCAAAAGTTGCAAACTCAAGTTTGGTAAGATTTGCCATGTGAATACAAAATCAAATAGAAAAAGTACTTACCTTCTTCTTTTGTTCTAGAAAACTTCAATAGTGTCACTGTGATTATAACCTTCAGTAAAACAACTTCAGTAGAGTCTCGTGCTGATAACGTATTGTGAATTTGATTCAAAATAGAATCAGTAAATATAAAATTGTAAAGTAAAGATACTAGAAGATGAGAGAAAAGAGAGAATCACTTAGATACGATTTCATTGATTGTTCATTTGTTTACATATGACCCCTATTTATAGAGGTTTCGATACAAAATTTGAAAGGTTAAGAAATGAATTTCATAAATACTATCTTATCTCATCTATTAATAACCTTAGGAAAACGAACAGTCACATTATCTTCAAGATAACGAATAGTCACATTAATAGAAAATGAATAGTCACTTAATATTTTCATAACAAAATGGAATTTCTGGGCAATTTTATTGATAATCTTACTTATTTTTTAGGATTTTCGCCAGAGTTTATTCAGGTTTCCGGCATGAAATTGCAGTAAACTTGAGTAGACCATCATTGGTTGCCTTAGTCATGGGCTTTAATGCTAGTACAATCTTGAAAGCCCTCAACCCTTGATGTATGAAGGTATCCAACATGCGCATCAAAATAATTGAAGAGACTACGATTAATCATTACTATTTCTTAAATGATAAAATAAAGGAATTTCTTATTATAGTCAATATGGTATTTTTGGCTTACCTCCATTCATTAACAATGAAGTGAAGCCCCTCCACGTGAATGCTATTTTTAACAACAAAGGCCAAAATGGGGTTATGTGTCGAGTCCAGTCTGCTGTCTTGATATCCTGACAGCATACCAAAAAAAATAAAATAAAATTGCTCATTTCAATTGGTGACTAATCTCAGCTCTTATAATCTGGAGTGAATAAAGGAAGTAATTACCTGGAGAGAAAGGTATGTCAACCACATCATGTAATCAGATGTAGAACAAAAAGAGGACAGAACAAGGGCATCACATATCTTCTTCAATAAATTTTCCTCCTGGGGCTTCAAGGATTCTTCAGAAGGATTAAGATCCCTTTGGGTGAATGACACGATAACTATCGTAGCACCGGGAGCTGCCACCCGAACCATCTCACAAATGAACTATTTGTTTTGAAAGTTTTAGACAGGAAACAGCATGTAAGAAATCAAAATGGAGACAATCATATGAAAGAGAGAAAATTGCCAGAGAAAGAAACCTTTTCTTTGTCTTGAATGTGTTCAATACACTGCAAGGTGAAAACCAGATCAAATTGACCATCTCGAAAAGGCAGATCTAAGGCATCTCCAACTTCAAAGGAAACCTGATTGTTTCAACAGTTGTTAGCCAAACGAATAAGCTATAATACCTTAAAAGTGATTGATGCTTTATTAATTTATATGGAAATGAAGTCAGCTAAGTTCCTTTATTTTATTTCTTTTCCAGCTAAGTTCCTTTAGGGGAAAAAAATATCATATGATTGCTCTTTGAGAGAGATGAAAGATCATAGATAGCTAAATAACTATTTGGCATTATCGCGTCACGGCACAAATTGTGAAAGCATCGAAAGTTCACAATCCTATACAGGACTAACTGTGACTCTCCAGCTGTTATCTTCCGGGTATGAGATTAAATACTTTAAGATTCGCCAATGCATAAATTACTATAGTATAGTAATAGCAGCATAAATATAATGAAGGACAGAAATTGGAACCTCGCAAGATTGGCACACGTACCTTGCTTTCTAATCCCTGTGCAACTGCAAAAGCTTGAGCACTTTAGACTTGCTCTGGGCTTATGGTGATGCCTTTGCATTGTATACCATAGTTCCTTGCTACATGTAGACAAGTGCCACCTAACCCGCATCCAACATCAAGCATATTTTTTGGTTTCTTTGCTGGATCATCTAGAAAATATCTCGGGGAAAAAACAAAAAAGAAAGAACTCATGCATTTTCAATAGTTAATGTATGAAGGGGAAAATCCTGAAACCAAAGTTACACAACTTTAAGCGAAAACTGAGGTGACATTCCATCCCAATGTGGATCCTATATACATTAAAGTTCAAAATGCAGAGCTGAAAATGGCTGACCAGAAATGGAGGCGAAACGGAGAGCCTCATCGATCATTCGAGTCACAGCGGCTCGGTGGGCGGGGATGGTGGCGGTGGCTCCAGGCTCATAAAATCCCTCGTGCAAGTGTTCCCCAAGGAGGTCTTCCCATTTTCCAGTTGTGTTGTCATATAACTCCGCCACCACCTTCTGCTTCTCTGCTTCCCCCGCCATTGTTGTGCTGATACTTTGCAACCTTAAGATGAGAAATGAACGAGTCGGCCAGATCCAGAGGTTTTATAAACATGGCATGGCAGGCAACAGCAGTAAAATACAGCATGCGACGTGGTTCATCGGGAACACGTCCTTTTTTTTTATTTTCACTAAGAAAGGTGACAACTTTTTATCTTTCCTAGAAAAGGTGACAGCTAAGGAAGGAAACTGGACGACGCAATTTATTAGTCCCAAATTGAGTAATTAATTGACTAACAAAATTTGAAATTTAATATTTTTGTTATTATTTATCTGTCACAATTAATTATTTTACATTTTAAAAAAATTAATTAATCTCTTAAATTTATACAACTTTACTTATATATTCCAAAAGTATTCTTAGATTTAATGTTCTACATAACTACTAGGTTGATATCCCGTACGTTGCACGTGTTATTATTTTATTAAGATTCAATATATTAATATTAAATATATATTTTTTATTAATTATTTAATTAAAGGAAAAAAAATTGGAAGAAGGCCATCGTACTATGTTCACTTGAATTAATAGGGGTTTCATCAACATTGAAAAGCAACAAACCTTTACTAATAGTGTCAATAGCTTGTATTTAAGATGGTATGGGCACCTCTCTTTTACAGAGTGTTACTACTAAAATCTAGCCAAAAGAGAAAGGTGCATAAATACTCATATTATTATTACAGGCCAATATTGAAAAAGTATATAGCGGGCAACCAGTAGTAAAATACAAAAAACAAAAATCCAACCTAAAATCCATAGATTATTCTTCAAAATAAGAACCTTTTCTCATTTATACTTTCTTCAAGTTCTCAATCTTTCCTCCTTTGGTAGCTTGAAGAAATCCCAATAAATTGTCTATATAGCTATCTTGTTTAGCTTGATCACATAGCAGTCCCTTCATTTCGTTGATCTTCTCCCTGTAAATCTTCCCCTCTTCCTCAACCATCACCAATCTCACTGATTCAGCCACCGTTTCGTGTAAAGGACCCGTCTTGCGCATCTCTCGAGATCAAATATGCAATCTTCTTCTCCATCAACAACCTTCCTATCACGCCTTGATCAGCCAAAAAAGTTAAAACAATAATAGCTTTCTCAAACTGTATTACCTCCGCAACTGAACTCCAGCCAGAGTGAATCAAGAGCCCACCTACTGATTCATGGCCACAAAATGGTATACAACATATGCGTGGCAAAATTTGGAATTAAAAAGCACAATAAAATGACCATATGTTTCAAATCCTAAAGATTCACTCTTTTCCCCAGCATTTCATAAGATAACATTACAAATCTGGCAACAATATGAGTGGCTATCAACTCTGATCTCCTTTCTGAAAAAACTAAATAGTCTCAAAACATAATCAGTTTCATGACTTTACAATTAAGAAGAATCCTAACAGTCCAAATCACATGTATCCAAACCCAAAACAAAAAGCACGGGCGAATCAAAATCAATGACCATTGTATCAAAATGGAAAGAAACACAAAATGGAAGAAACAATATGATTTGAGAAATCAAAATGGAAGAAACACAAATAAAAGCACAATGCTGATCAGATGCTTAAAAATGATCCTACATTCAAGAAAAAACTGCCATCAAGTGAATCCCTTGACACAAACAAACAAAGAAATTGAAACCCACTTCCAGAATTCACCTGTTACTCAATAAAAACAAACAAATACAATCTGATAATCAAATTACATATCACAAAAATCAACTCAACATACTTCAGATTCAAAAGGGACGAAAATGTATGCTTAATGACAAAACCCAGAAAAATTCTAGACCCTTTCCAGCATTTCAGAAACTCAACAAAGAGAACGAATCTGGACCCACGTGGATCCATGACCAATAATAATAATAATAATAATAATAATAATAATAATAATAATAATAATAATAATAATAATAATAATAATAATAATAATAATAATAATAATAATAATAATAATAATAAACTTTCAATAATACCACATCGCATAAAAAACATAAAGCCAAGGGATTCAGAACAGAAGATAGTTTGGCTTACCGTTTAATCAAATTTTGCTTTCCTCTGGATTAAGACTAAAAATCCAAGTCTTTTGATTGGAGGAATCATGGCACTGGTTCTTTAACGGTGACGTTTCAGCCCAGCACCGAGGTTGCAAAGTCAATCATGTCCTCCACCGAGCCGACGCACCACTTTGTTTCACCGCGGCTCGGCGCTCTCTCGCACTTGCCCAGTGAAGCTTTCATCATGTCTGCCATGCGAGATTTATCCTGGGCGTGGAAGATTTTCTTCAATTCTTGAATCTTGCTGGTTGAAAATGGTAATTTTGAGAGGATCACTCAGGGCAAGAATGACCTTTTGGGCATTTTATCCCAAATGTCTGGCATTAGCATCACTGCCCCTTTCTTCAACATCTCTTCCCAGAAGAATTTTTCGGGTTCCACCCACCAGTTAACTACCTTCTTGCCACTGGTCTTCACTGCAAAAGCCAGAGTAGCAGTAGTAGAGGTTCCATTGAGATAATTAGTGAATTTGACGCCACTTTTGTCGTACTCCTTGAAGGGTGTTGTTGACTCCGTAAATTCTGAAGTCAACCTCCTGATTGTGAGCACCTTTTCCATAGTCGGTGAATCTATCAGAGCCTTCATTGAAGGATTGACCGTAGTTTGAAAAACTGACGTTAGCTGCATTGGAATTCTTGGCATATGATTCAAACGAATCGTCTCCGATATTGGACTGATCGCTTTAATTCTTGAAGGTTTCTGCAGCAGCATTGCCTCCAGCGCCGAAATTCTTGAAGTTATTTTCTGGAACGTTGCCGTTGGAGCCATATGAAATGAATCGTAGGCCTCGCGTCGGAGGTGATCTTTAGGGTTTTGATCTCGGCAATAGTGTAAGGGACAACAGTGATTCAGGTTCACGCACATGGGTCACGCCCCCATCAGGGTCTCCTCCGTCTCGGTTGTTTCTTCCCTTTCTATACTTGGTCGGTTGTTTCTTATACGACCAAGTATAGATTTCCGACAACAATTAAAGAGTATGAAACGATTAGCAGCAATGAATTAAGGTTTTCGAATCATTCAAAGCCCAAGAGCTACATCAACACCATTACTTTGAATTCATATGTAACTGCGAAATTGAGAAGTGCAGAGTAAAGAAATTAGAGAGAAAAAAATAGCAGAAAACCTCAGTGACGACGTTTGGTCTCATATGACTCATTATAGTAGCGCGGCTAGCATTGCTAGCATCACGGTTTTTAGGTTACTGCAAGCGGCAAGATGGTCCATCTTCCATAGAAGTTTGAGATCTCCAATACAATCTCGTGTGGAAGAACAGAATGTCTTTTCCTCTTCCTCAGCAGTGACCTCAGCAGTAGAGATTAAAGGTTTATTTGTAAATCTGGACAGTCTGCCTTATCAATTCCCAAAAACTACAGCACTCCACAATTGCTTATAAATACTGTTAGTTTTACCTTATAAAAAATCTTATACTAACCTAAAAAATATTTTCAAAATTCTAAAACTAAGATCTATAATCCAAAATTCTAAAATTAAGATCTATACCTAATTAATAAACCTAAGAAAGAACCTAAAGTAATACTACAAAATACCTCACAAATACTTTTCTGGTAAAGTCATCAAAAAGTCAGGAAAAAAATAACACATTAACCTAAATTTGCTGAGGTGTCAAATCCACATGACTTTACCCCTCAACTTTGCATATTATTAATTTTCTTGCCTTGTTTGCTCAACTCTCTTTAAAGTTATTACACTTTTATTTTTCAAAGTTATTTAATACAATGGTATAGCAGTAAAATTAACATTAATAGCACCAAAATTTTTTTAATGTGACAGATAAAAAGGGATACCAAAACTTTTCAGTTGCGACAGATAAATAGGAACGAAAGGAGTATATTTAATGGTTATAAACTTGTGACATTGCGAGGTTTAAAGGTACTAACCTGAATTTAGATAAAAACTAGTTTTGCTCACGGTTTGAAATTTTTTAAAATTTTGTTTATATTTAATTATTAGTTTATTTTATATATTTTTTGATGTAATTTGATATTAATATTTGATATTGTGTGTGTGTGTGTGTGTGTGTGTGTGTGTGTGTGTGTGTGTGTGTGTGTTGAACAATCCTATTGTATGAATGGAGTTGGTAATGAATAGTTTTGATTGTTTTACTTCTTGTTAAAATTTGAATCTTTTTGATGAAATTCAAATTCTAATATTATTAGATTTAGATAGATTTGATATATGAAAAGTTTTTTATGAAATTTTCTGTTTTTTAAATTTCACTTAAATTTTTTTATGAAATTAATGTTTTGTTATGAATTATTTTTAACCAAATGTGTTTAAAAATTAAAAAAAAATATTTAACATTAATAATTACAATGTAAATATGGTATATATTTTATGGGTTTTTGGGAAATTATTGTTGAATATAATGTTAATTTTGTTAAGGGCTTTTTTTCGGCCCAGTATTGGTGAAATGTAAGTCCCTCACGGGTAGTATTCTTACCTAACGAAAAAAGCCCATTCGATTGCATTGGCCTAGCGTTGGTATGTTGTTAGGGTTTGCTATATATTGTGTTTTTATTTGAAGGTTCTCGTCAATTACCTTTATTGCCGCCGTCTTTGCTTTAAGGAAGTTGTAGGGTTTTTTTTTTTTTTGTTCGAGATTCGTTGTTTGGATGGAGATGAAGCAGCGTTGCTTTCGCCGAAGTATTAAATCGCATCTTAAATGGAGAAATCCTCTTCAGATGACAGTAAATCCGGAAAGCAAGCCATCGATGGAAACGAAGGAGCGTCTTTACTTTTCTCTTTTGCCCGTGTCGTTTGGTTTTTTTAGATGTTTATTTGATCGAATGTTAGTTATGTGTACATTGAATGTTATTCTGCGTTAATATTTGGGTTATTCGATGGGTTTTCAAATTAAATTATTTGAAAATTTTCAATGGTTTTTTATTTCTATATATATGGGTTTTGTTTTTCTTCTTAAAGTATCCTTTGTATTTTTCGTTTCTTATTTTTATATTTTCAAATTTTTAGTTTTTCAATGAAATTGTATAACAATTTTTTGGCCAAATACAAATTAGTCGGAAAGCCTGTGTTTCATCCTTTTATGTCTGAACTTATTGTCTTGAATTGTGAAGATTTTCAAAATACGAAAGTGCATAAGCTATTCCAGATAATAGGGCTGATTCTATTTGCCTTATTTTGAATGAAAGTTCAAGTGATTTTTCAGAGTATTTGGAGATATTGTTACCTACATCTACTGGTAGTGGTGGTGGTGTTGGTTTATATGGAAATCTGTGGGCCAAGACACATGATTGGGTTGAGAGACATGGTTCGATGGAGTATCCGTTGACTATCATGCTATTAAATGAAGATTATTTAGTTGTTGGTGATACGGAAAAGAAGATGTCAACTTTTGTTAATTTTTATGAGCCTTTTGTTGTTGGGGTAGTTGATTCTCGTATTAAATTATGGTTACCTATGGAGCTGTTTAAAAAAAATTTTGGGTTTTATAAATTTCAAGTTGGTGTGGATTGCCAGAATATGATATATTTGTATTATGATACAAATAAAGTATTATTGCATGTTCATTTTGCTGAAAAGAAAACCATTGCTGATGTGATACGTTTATCTGGTGGTATTATGTTTCATAAGGATAAGGTAATGGTGAAGATAAGGCTGCATTTGGAGGAAGCTGAGAATTCGCGCATAAATTAAAGTTGCTTTAAAGCAAAAAATTGAAAGTCTTTTTTTTTATTTTATGGTAGTGTTTTGTTATGATGATGTTTTTCAATAATTAATTTAGTTACTGTCTAGTGATTTTTCAGTGTATGGTGGCTGATATGTAATAGTTAGTATGATTTTGATTTGAATTTCTTTTATAATTACTATAGTTTACAGTTTAAGTTTGTTTTTGGTTGTGTGATGTTTATAATAGTTAAGCTTGTTGTTGGTTCTTTAAAAAATCATAAATAGTTTTGGTATCAATGATTGAGTAAACAACAAAAGGAATTATTGGAAGAATGGTTTTTGGCAAAAGTAGAAAGTATTTTTGTAATATGTCAGATTTGACATTAATATGGGTGTGAAAAGAAAGATGGAAGTGGGATAGCTATATATTACATGTGCAATGTTGTTAGATTGTTATGAAGAAGCTGTACTTATCAAAGGTAGAAGAGGTAAAGGTTGATAATTGTGCAAATGAGTTAGACATGTATTTTTTATGATGCTGTTGGCGTAAAATGACAGATTTGAAAATGAGACGATTGATGTGGCTAAGTTGGTGAAATGTAATTTAGTATTCATTTTGAGTTATTTATTTTTAAAAATCAATTTGAAAATCAGATATGATGTGAATGAGATGTATGTTGGAGGGGATAATGATTCTTTGTTCATTATTAGTTGGATCAAAACTTTGTTGGTGTTGGTAATTATGATTTTGTGAATATTTTTGAAAAATGAATATTGTGACAAATATTTTAAAAGGGGCATTGATATAAGTAAAGGATAATATTTTCAAATACAGAAATTGCTTATTATTATTTTTTTATTAATCAAAATTTTCTATCATAGGATTTTTTATTTTACCTCTTTTATTTTAATTCTGTGCATAATGTTATCATTTTTATTTACATTATGGTGTTTTGAATGCACTCCTTTTGTTTTTTTTTGTTCACAGGTTCATGTAATTTGAATAAACACTTCTTTGAAATCACTTCGCAGCATTTGTTCATTGCATTTTGTAAGATCATTGTTGTTGTTAGTTCTATGCAAATATATTACTTATAATTATTTGTTACGACTAAGAGGATACTCTTAGTCGAAGCAAAGGTGATTGTAAGAGGAACAATGATGGTAATCTGAAAATAATATATGAAGTCCATGAAGTCTATGTAAGGTTCTTTCTCTTGATGATTGTTATTGTTGGTTTTGTATTTTCCATTCTGTTTTTTAATAAAAATTCAGTATAGTTTGTTTTTTGTTGTCTGATTTTAATTTTATGGATAATTTGGTCATTTTTTTAGCATAGTTTGTTTTCAATGCACTAGTTTTGTTATTTTGTTATACACATTGATTTAAATAGACAATCTGCTTTGTTTTTTGTGTTAAAAATTTTGAGGGATTTTTTTGTTAATTATATATGAAATAAGGTTTGTAATTCTAATTTTGTGCTAAGTATATTAGGTGTCCATATAAACATGATTGGGTAACCATTCAATATTTTGCGATGATGGTTTATCATAAGAAACCCACGTATAATGCACAATAATTGAACTGTTTTTCCATTATAGAAAAAGCGTTTCATGAAACTTTCTGTTTTCTAATAAATATGACTCAATGTTCAATCATCTATCTGTTATTCATGTATTGTATGAGGTTAATAATTTTAATTATATGCTAAATATATTGGGTGTCTATATAAACATGATTGAAAAATCAATCGATGTTTTGCGACGATGATTCACCATTAGAAGCCCACATATGATGCATAATAATCGAACTGTATATGAATTATTGAAAAAGCGTTTCATCAAGCTATCTATTTTCTAAACTTTTGTTATTTAAATTCTTGAGAAAGCGTTTCAAAACTTTTCAAAACTTTTTTTATTTATGTGTTTTTATCTGTTTAGCATAGTTTGTTTTCATTGCAGTGGTTTTGTTATTTTGTTACATACGTTGATTTAAATAGACAATCTACTTTGTTTTTTGCGCTAGAAATTTTAAGGGATTTTTTTGTTCTTTATATATGGAATAAGGTTTATAGTTCGATTTCTGTGCTAAGTATATTGGGTGTCTATATAAACATGATTGGGTATCCATTCGAAATTTTGCGATAATGGTTTACTATCAGAAGCCCACGTATGATGCACAATCACTGAATTGTTTTTTCATTAAAGAAAAAGCGTTTCATGAAACTTTCTATTTTCTGATAAATATGATTCAATGTTCAATAATATATCTGGTTATTCAAGTATTGTATGAGGTTAATAATTTTAATTGTGTGCAAAGTATATTAGTTATCTATATAAACATGATTGAGAAACCAATCAGTGTTTTGCGACGATGGTTCACCATCAGAACCCACGTATGATGCACAATAACCGAACTCTATATGAATTATTGAAAAAGCATTTCATCAAGTTGTCTGTTTTCTAAACTTTTGTTATTTTAATTCCTGAGAAAGTGTTTCAAAACTTTTCAAAACTTTTGTTATTTATGTTTTTTTTTTTTTTGGTCTATTTAGCATAGTTTGTTTTCATTGCACTGGTTTTGTTATTTTGTTACAGACGTTGATTTAAATAGACACTCTGCTTTATTTTTTGCGTTAGAAATTTCAAGGGATTTTTTTGTTATTTATATATGAAATAAGGTTTCTAAGGCTTGTGGTTGTTGATTTAACATAATTTTGATTGTTGGTTGATTGGTGAGTGGGTTGATGGTTGATGGTAACTGTCTTTGATTGACTATAATGCTTGTGCAAAGTATAGTCAAGATGAGTATTCCTGAGAACTAAAAATTGGTATGGACTCAGTACACAATAATGGCAATCTGAAATTCAGATATGAACTTGATGAAGTCCATGTAAGGTTCTTTCTCTTGATCATTCTTCTTGTTGGTTATGTTTTTTCCATTTTTTTTATTAATAAAACTTCAGTGTGATTCAGAAGGTAAGCAATTTTATTATAATTCAGTAATTGTTTTTAGCATAGTTAGTTTTCAATGCACTGGTTTTGTTATTTTGTTACACACGTTCATTTAAATAAACAATCTGCTTTGTTTTTTGCGTTACAAATTTCAGGGGATTTTTTTGTTATTTATATATGAAATAAGGTTTGTGGTTCTATTTCTGTGCTAAGTATATTGAGTGTCTATATATACATGATTGGGAAACCCATCGATGTTTTGCGACGATGGTTCACCATCAGAAACCCACATTTGATGCATAATAATTGAACTATAAAAACTTTTATTGGTTTTGTATATCAATTGAAAAATTGATATGGATTCACCATACAATAATGGGAATAAGAAATTCAGATATGAACTTGATGAAGTCTATGTAAGGTTCTTTCTCTTGATTATTCTTCTTGTTGGTTTTGTATTTTCCATTTTTGTTTATTAATAAAACTTGAGTATGATTCAGAAGATAAGCGATTTGATTCTAAGTGATTTTTTGACAATTTGCTTTATTTTTTGCATTAAAAATCTTAAGGGATTTTTTTTTTGTTATTTATATATGAAATAAGGTTTATGGTTCTAGTTCTGTGCTAAGTATATTGGGTGTTTATATAAACATGATTGGGCAACCATTCGATATTTTGCGACGATGGTTTACCATAAAAAACTCACGTATGATGCACAATAACTGAACTGTATTTGTAGTATAGAAAGAGCGTTTCATGAAACTTTCTGTTTTCTAATAAAAAACACCCAATGTTGATTGATCTAGTTGGTTATTTACATATGGTATTAGGTTAGTCATTTTAATTGTGTGATAAGTATATTAGGTGTCTATAAAAACATGATTGGGAAACCATTCAGTGTTTTGCGATAATAGTTTACCATCAAAAATCCTCGTATGATGCACAATACAATGTATGACTTTGTATTCCAAATGCAATCTGAAAATGCACTTGATTTATTATTTTTGGTTTTTACGAAGGTAACAAAAGTTTATGTTAAAAAAATAGAATGCACTGGTAAGGTTCTTTGTCTTCGTCATTGTTATTGCTGGTTCTGTTATTTCCAGTAACTTATAAGTACTGGTTTTGTGCTGAGTGTATCAGGTGTGTATATAAACACGATTGAGCAATTATTCAGTATTTTGTGATGATGGTTTATTATGAAAAGGCACCTATGATGCATAATAACTAAACTGTATTTGCATTGATGTCCAGTAGCAATTTAATTATTAAATATATGAAATAAGGTTTGTGGTTCTAGTTCTATGCTAAGTATATTGGGTGTCTATATAATATCACTGTCTATATATAGCATATCCAAGTCATCAATAATGTCTATCAAAGTTGTGGTGTAAAACCCATTTGGGGTGAACCTTAATTTGTTGGTTGATTGAGAGGTTTTGGAAAATCAAGTGTGGTGATCCTCTCTTGTATTCAGTATAGATTGATACCATTGAGTTGGGTAAATGAAATCTGGTTAAAAATTCTTAAGTGTGAGCTTAAGGTAGTGGATGCGGATCTTGGTAGATCGAACCACTATAAATCTCGTGTCATATTTCTCTGCATTTACTTTTGGTATTTATTTTCGGATAAACTTGCAAATCGTCCCAGCTCAGAATTTCTTAGTTCCTTAAAGAAATTTTTAAAGGTGTTCACCAACCTATTTTCAATCCACCATTAATTGCATCTGTATCTTACCTCTGTCTGAATCTAGATATTTCTCAAAGTCATTCTGAAAAGCTCTCTCTGTTGCAAGTGTTGTTGGTCAAAAACTCAAAGAACATTTCTATTCTTTAAAACAGATTTCTTGAAAATTTTAGTTTGCCAAAAACCTTATTCACCCCCCTCTAAGGTTTTTCATTTAGAGCTTGGTCTACTCTATTCTCGGTCTAACAACCTTGTAGAACAGATCCTCATGGCAAACTCATCTTCTCTTTCGTATGTTGAAGGTTCATCAACAAATTGACCTCTATTGTTCAATGGAAACAACTACACATTTTGAAAAAATATAATGAAAATCTATGTTTGTTCAGTCAACTTTGAGTTGTGGAATTTGATTGAAAAGGGTCCTTTTGTTCCGACAAAAGTTGTTGATGGCGAAAAAGTGCTTAAACAAAATGACGAATTTGATGTTGAAGACAATGCTAAGATGACATTGAACTTTCAAGCTATGAATATCTTGTGTTGTACACTTGATGCCACTAAATACAATGGAGTTAGTGGCTGTAATTCAGCCCATGACATGTGGAAACTATTTGAGGTCACCCATGAGGGAACAAACCAAGTTAAGGAATCTAAATTGGGGCTTTTAATTTATGACTATGAATTATTTACAATGAAGCCAAACAAAAGCATAACTAATATGTTTACTAGATTCACAAATATCTCAAATGATCTCAAAGCCTATGAGAAGGTTTATTCCCTTGGTGAACAAAATTGAAAAATTCTAGATGCATTACCTAAGAGCTAGCAGCTGAAAGCTCTTGCTGTGGAAGAATCTAAGGATTTGAAATCCTTACCAACTGAAGAGCTGATTTGCTCTCTTCTAACACATGAAATGAAACTCAAGAGGTTTCAAGAATCCGATGATCATGATAAAGGTAAAAAAGGAATAGCACTGAAAGGTGAGGAAGAGGAAGCAGAAACCAGTCAATCAGACAGTGGCGATAAGACTGAAGTAGAGAATGAAGAATTGGCAATGATAGCAAAAAAATTCAAAATGATGTTTAACAAGAGGAACTTCAAAAGAGGAATGAAGTTTGCAAAGAGAAAATAACAAACCTCAGCGTTTAAGCCTCAATGTTATAAATACAAAAGTACTGAATATTTTATTGCTAATTGCCCAGTTGCTAAAGAAAAGGAAAGCAGAATACTTAAAAATAAGAAGAAAGAGCTAAGAGTAAAGAAAGGTAAAGGATTGATGGGAACTTAGGACCAAAATGAGTCTGAGTCTGAGGAAGAAGATTCTGAAAATGAAATTGCCAACATATGCTTTATGGCAATGGAAAATGAGGTAAACTTTACCACTACTGATTCTATGTCTAATTCGTATATATCTATACATGAAAAGCATGATGATCTAAATGAATTACTAATTGACATATTCCATGAACTAAAAAAACTATCTAGAAGAAACAAAGAAATGAAAGTGAAGATTAATTGTTTGCTAAATGAGAATGAAAAGTTGTTGAGTGAGAACAAAATGTCTCTTAAGTCACATATATGTGCTATTATGGAAAAGGATGTGATCATCACTACTTTACAGTATGTATCTCTAGAAAATGGACGTTTATATGATAAAATTCATTCACCTAAAAGTATGGTTAGCATGTTTGATGATATGAAAAATAGAGTCAATGATATTACCACATGTATTGAAAAGTTTACAAATGGTAAAAATAACCTGAAAAAATTACTTGGGACTCAACACCTAATTGGAAACCGAAATGGCCTAGGTTGTAGATATGAGAACAAGGATAAAGTTTACAATCCTCAATTTGTAAAAGCTACCTCATCTTACATGACACACAAAATATGCACATATTGTGGAAAATCTGGATACAAAGTATCTAGGTATCATATTAAGAAGAAAGTGGAATCCTGTAGAATAACATTTTGGAATATTAAAGGAAACACTACTAATCCCCGTGGACCCAAGAAAATGTGGGTGCAAAAAATCACTCTTCTTTCTCATGTATAGGCACATTCTTTGGAAAAAATGAGCTTCACCAAATGGTTTTTGGATAGCGGATGTTCAAGACACATGACTGAAAATGCAGCTTTGTTAGAAGATATGCAAACCATAAATGAAGGATTCGTTATCTTTGGAGATAAAAAGAAGGAAAAATTCTTGGCATAGGTAACATTGATAAAGGTTCCTCAACCATTATAAAACAAGTGTTATTAATTGATGAGATGAAATATAATGTGCTTAGCATTAGCTAATTATGTGATAATGGCTGCAAAGTCATTTTTAAAAAGGATTCTTACTCTATCATGGATAGCTCAAATAAAGAAACAATTTTTGTTGCCAACTGTGTTGGAAATGTGTATGTATTCTATCTAAATGACCTTATAGCTCATGGTATTATATGCCTTTCCGTGCATGACAATAATGGTTATCTTTGGTATAGAAGATTAGGTCATGTATCTTTCGATTTGATAAACAAATTATCTTCAAAAGAGCTTGTTAGGGGACTGCCAAAATGAAGTTTGATAAAGCAAAATTTGTGATGTATGCCAATTTGAAAAACAAATCAAAACTTCTTTTAAACCCAAGAAAATGATTTCAACCTCAAAATCTCTTGAATTAATTCATATGGATTTGTTTGGACCAATGAGGACCGTTAGCCTTGGTAATAAAAGGTATGCTTATGTGTTAGCCGATGACTTCTTAAGATTTACTTGGACTTTATTTCTTGGACAAAAGGACGAAACCTTTTTTGAATTTTTAAAACTGTTTAAACGCGTCCAAAACTCTATTGAATGCAAATTGATTTCTATTAAAAGTGATAATGGTAGAGAATTCTGCAACAATGAATTTACACACTTTTGTGATGAAAATAGAGTATTTCATAACTTTTCAATAGATAAAACATCTCAACAAAATGGTGTTGTTGAGAGGAAAAATCGAATTTTGCAAGAAATGGCTAGATCCATAATTTGTGAAAACTCCCTTCCAAAATACTTTTGGACTGAAGCTGTTAATACAACATGCTATATTGTAAACCGAGTAATGTTGAGACCATTTTTTGAAAAAACACCCTTTGAACATATGTTTGACAAAACTCCATCAATATCCTATTTTAAAGTATTCGGCTACAAATATTTTATTCTTAATACCCGAGACAATCTTGAGAAATTTGATAACAAATCCGATGAGGTTATATTTCTTGGATACTCTTCCAATAAAAAATATATAGAGTATACAATAAAAGAACTGTATGTGTGAAAAAATATGTACATGTTGTTTTTTATAAATCTAACATTTATGCTCCAAGGAAAGATGATGATGATGTAGGAGGTTTAAAGGAAGTAAGGAAAGAACAACACAAAGCACCACCACTAGATTCTCATGCAAAAGAAGAAGAAATTGAAAAACAACAAACTGAACAAGGCAGGCAACAAATTGAAGAATCCATGGATCAAAAATTAGCAAAGGATTTGAAATACAAAATCGGTCATCTAAAAGAACAAATCATTGGTGATCCAAGCTATGGAGTCAAAACTAAATGGTATTTCATAGATAACTTTACTCTACTCTCAAATATAGAACTTAATTGTATTGATGTAACACTGCATGATGAATTTTAGATAATTGCTATGCAAGAAGAACTAAACCAATTTGAAAGAAATCAAGTTTGGAACCTTGTCTCTAGACCACTTGATCATCCAGTTATTGGTACCAAGTGGGTATTTAGAAACAAACTTGATGAAAATAGAGTTATCATTAGAAATAAAGCTAGACTGGTTGTCCAATGATTCAATCAAGAAGAAGACATTGATTATGATAAAACATTTGCTCCCGTTACTATATTGGAATCTATAAGAATGCTTCTTGCTTTTGCTTCTTTCAAAAATTTTATACTTTATCAAATGGACATTAGGAGTGCATTTCTAAATGATTTTGTTGAGGAGGTGTATGTAGAACAACCTCTGGGTTTTATTCATAAGGATTTTCTAAATCATGTTTTCAAACTTTCAAAGGTTCTTTATGGTTTAAAACAAGCCCCACAAGCTTGGTATGAAATGTTTAGTGGATTCTTGCTTTCCAAAGGGTTCTCAAGAGGCTTGATCAATACCACATTGTTTATCAAATCAGATAAATCTGGTGATCTCTTTATTGCTCAAATTTATGTTGATGATATCATTTGTCATGCCACTAATGATTCTTTGTGCAAGATATTTGCTAGGATAATGCAGCAAGAATTCAAAATGAGCATGTTGGGAGAACTAAAATTCTTTTTTGGACTACAAATCAAACAAACCAAGGATAGAATCTTCATAAATCAAGTTAAGTATGCCAAGGAACTGCTCAAAAAGTTTGGCATGAACGAAGCCGAAGAAATCTACACACCTATGAGTACTTCTATAAAACTTGACAAAGATGAAAATGGTAAGAAAGTAGATAAATATAAGTATAGAGGTATAATTGGAAGCTTACTCTATCTCACTACTGGCCGGCCAAATATTATGTTTTCAATTTGTCTTTGTGCCTGCTTTCAATCATGTCCAAAGGAATCACACCTATGTGTAGTAAAACACATCATTCAATATCTAATTGGCACATATGATTATGACTTATGGCATCCTCATACTAGCACATTTGATTTTATAGGATATACTGATACGGATTGTGTAGGTTGTAAAGTGGAAAGAAAAAGCACAAGTGGCCATTGTCAATTTCTTGGACACTTTCTACTGTCATGGCATAGCAAGAAGCAAGCATATATATCCTTATCCACAATCGAGGCAGAATATATTGCAGTCGAAAGCTGCTGCGCACAAATCTTTTGGATGAAAAATACATTGCTTGATTTTAGTTTTAATTTTAACTGTGTACCTATATTATGTGACAGTACAAGTGCTATCAATCTAACTAAGAATCCTATTCAACATTCTAGGATCAAGCATATAGAAGTTAAATATCATTTTATCCGTGATCATGTGCTTAAAGGAGATATGTGTGTTGTGTGAAACCCTAGCTGAAACCAACCCTAGAGTAAGGGGGTTGGGATGCAAATCATATTTTCTTACATGCATAAATATATTTTTGAATGATTTTATGTGCTTTAGAATTGTAATTTGTAGTCTAGAAGGCCTAATTGTGCTTATTAAGTAGGAATGGCAAAATGATAATTTTGCTTGAAGTGAAAATAGAGAAATAGCTTGAGGAGTAACTATGAAGAATATTTAGGAGAGAAAATAAAAAAAAAAGAGTTGTTGTGGTTTAGTGGTTAGAGTTTTGGAATTAATCCTTGAGGTCTTGAGTTCAAATTCCATCATTTAAGTTTTAGCATGATTAATTTTATTTTGCTTGAAGATTGGGATTTTCGGCCTTATGCTCCATGAATAGAAATAAGAGTGTTGTCCTAGAGTAGGCATGAAAGGAGTGTCCTAATCTTATTCTTATGCCCTGCAAGAATTCTTGAAGAACTCATGTCCTTTTACTCTCCAGCCTACCTTAATTCTTTATCAATTAAGTTGTTCAATTTATCCCAAGACCATTTTTATTTCCAGAAATTTCAATAAGGTTTATTAACCTTGGAATCTCGAACATAATTCTTAGAGGATGGAGTTTTGGCTGAAAATAGGGAAAGAGTTAAGGAAGGTTCCCAAGAAAATTAATCTTTATGGTTGAACCTTTAAACTCCACCCTATAAGTATTCATCTTCTTCATGTAGTAATCTAGAAAATTTTTCCAGCCTCTTGGTCAATCCAATTTTTGAAATCTTCAGCCACATTTCTCACTCAAATACTGCCAGAAAAATAGCCAATTTATTCAGTTTGAAGACTGAAAACTTTGGCCAAAATTCAGATTGCACAAAACTGTGCAAACCAAAAAAAAAAAATCTGGGCAGAATTTGCAACATAGTAGTCCAAAAACCAAACTATTTCTTCTAACCTTCAAATCAGTAATTCATCTCTACTTTTCCTCCATAAAGAAGGCTGGAAACCAATCTTAAAGGACCCTTCAATACCCCTTCAAACCTTCTACAAGTCGGCTGGAATATTGCAAAAAAATCTGCACAAAAATTCCAGCAAACCATTCAAATGGACAACTAGAAATTCCAGCCTTGTTCCTTCTCCAACCTTGTTCGAAAAACCACTCCAACTTTCTGTGAAACTAACATAAGTCAGCCATGAACTAAACTCCTTCACCCCCTCCATTGATCTACACAAATGAAGCTCCATGGCTACTCCTTAGATCACTCCATCAATCACTACAATCAAGCCTCCAATTAAAATTCAAAATTCCAGTAAATTATTCCATGAAAACTCCTTGGATTAAACTTCAAACAACCAGAAAATCTTCCACCATTACACTCTGAATTTTGGCCATCCTATAACCCATTCAAACATCATTCATCTCAGCAAAATCCCAGCCAAACCAGTCGGCTATTGAAGCTCCCAAAGACCTCCATCAACCAAACCATTCTTACCATATCTTATACCTTAACTCACTCCCTAAATTACTTCTTTTGAATTTCAAACAACCAGTTTTCCCTCTTCTCCCTAATCTGAAAATTCAATCACAAAAATCCCCTAACCATTCGGCCAACCCCTTTAGCAAAACTCGTCCAGCTTTCTCTCCATTCTCTCTATTTCACCAAGAACACACACCACCACTCTTCAAGCCTAATACCACCCTAAACATCTCCAATCTCTCTCAAAAACTCCAGATCACGTCTACTCACCCTCTAGAGTCCATTTCTGTATTTTATTACACCAAACACTGAAAATAAAATTCTGCTATCAGATCAAAAACCAGAATTTTTCTTGGGGATTCAAGAACTCTCATAAGGTAACCATGAATGATTATGTTCATCTTCCATTCCTTTTTAATCTTTAAAATAAAGTACTAATGCTCTCTCTCTCTCTCTCTCTCTCTCTCTCTCTCTCTCTCTCTCTCTCGACCGAAATTGTTGTTCCAACCATGGCCATCTTTCTTCTTCCTCTTTGGACGAATCAAGCCTTCCAAGCGTGGGGATTCTCTTGGGACTTCTTCAAGGTAGTCATCGTTCAAGTAGACCTCTTCAACCTTCTCTTTAAATTCTAGATCCATGTCTTTAGTTGTTGTTGGAAAGTGATGGAATATGTTTGGGGGTTAAGTATATGCTTGTGAATGAAAGAGTTGAAATTGGGGTATGAGGATGTTTTGCCATGATTAAGTGCTATAGTATTTCTTGTGAATCATTGCATATTTTTCATGTCTTAAGTGAGTTGGATGGTTAAGCATGCTAAATATTATGTCACCTTTGGTGAATAGGGTTTTATGTTCTTGTATTCTTGTTGAAGCCATGATTGTGATTATACTTAGTGAAGTTTAGATCATGTGATGGTAGCTATGGATTTAAGCCTTTATTCATGAATTGAATGGTTAGTGTTAGAATTTATGTTCTTGATTATTGTTGGCAATGGGAGAATTATGATCATGACCTTGTTGATCCTAAGTAATTTTGATTAACCAAATGTTATTGCGAATACTATATTTCCTCCCAATGATTTCGAAAACCTTAGGGAGATTTGGAATTGGATTGTTATATGAAATAGTGAAATTTTAGCCAAATAAATGATATCTTTATTAAAAATAAAATATATAAACACTATATATATAATAATATTATTAAATAAATCCTTTTATATAAATAATCATAATAGGTAAAATATTAATCTTATAAGGCTTATATTCATAAATACTATTAAAATTTATTTATTATCTTTAATCAAAATACATAATTACTTATTAATTTATCAATTATTTTCTAACTATTAATTATTATTTATTAAGAGAATAGTAATAAGTTATTATTTTTAATAATAACATCTAGGACTTAGGATCCTTCATCAAATAAACTCTAGTTTATTTATTAATATCAAAAGTTTATATTTTAAATCTATAACTTATTAGTAATTATTTTGCAATCCTTAGTTATCTTGTTATCAAGCTAGACCTATTTATAAAGCATATATCATCTAACTTTAAAACTTAGGATATTAGAGTCATGATTGTAATAAGTTGAGTTAGGATTATTTATGGATGCAAATATGGCTTGAGTTTAATTATGGCTTATGTTTACCCCAGGCGGGGTTAGGCCAGCTTTGGAAGATCTTTGATTTAGCTCAAGTAAGGATCAGGTAAGCTCATGCATAAAACTTATTTGATGTAAAAAGGTTACTAAGGCAAGCCAAATGCGAAGTATATGAACACTCATTTTTGTAAAGGCAATTAAGGACTGTTTCCTTTCTTGTTTCAGTCAAACAAATTAGTTAAAAATCAACAAGCAATTTTACTCAAATACCAAACTCTTTCTAAAATCAACTTTGACACGAACTTCAGAAATCCTTAATTGTTGTTTCCAAATAAAGCAATGTTTTATCCGTTTTCTCCCAAGTGGGACAAACAACGTTGAGTACTCAATAAGAGTAAACTACTAGGACTAGTCTTTGAAGGGTTAGGGTAAGTCTCTCAGTAGGTGGCCACCTCTGAGGGGTAAGTCCTTCTCGGATAAGATGTCAGTCCAGTAGGTCATGCCAATCCGAGCTAGCAAGTTTCAGTCATGTGGACTGTGTGTTGTCGGAATGGACAATCGATTTATTTGGGTGTAGAGAATGATGAGTATCTTACTCGGTAGGCCGTACACCTACATTTTGTCAGTTTGCATAAAGTGTGGCATTCTAACTATTAAATGGACATGGGGCCCAACATGTGGTAACCCATAACCGCCCGTTTGAGTGGTTGTGTTTATTGTGCACTTGTATGGTTTAAAAAGAAGAAAATGCCACTCTTTATTTTAACCTTATTGCTTGCCAGCATTATCTCTTATGAAGTCTTACAACCTGCATTCATGAACTGTTTTACCTGAACACTCAAAGCACACACGGACTTACTGAGATTTTTATCTCATCACCCTTTTGCCATATTTTCAGGTCGGTCCTACTGTGGAGATAAGTAGATAGTTTGTTGCTTACTAGGAAAACCTTGTGTTATTTTCTTTATGTATTACTTTGAGAGATGGGAGTAATCAATGTATTTATGGATTTGTCTTGAATTCTTGGATTGTAATAAATTTTAATTTTAAAGTATTGTTTTATTCTCATTTGTGTGACCTAGTTATAAAAACCTATTGTCCTTTAGACGGGACGACATCTCCGGCCCTGTTGGGCCTAGGTAGTGGGGTGTTACATGTTGAATATATTTCAACTGATGAATAACTCGTCGATATCTTTACAAAACCTCTGGCCGAATAAAGATTCAACAATCTAAGAAGAGGTTTGGGAATTACAAAAATCATATAATTGACTTGTTTGCACAAGATTTTGTATTTTGCAGAACCACTGAAAATAAAGCTTTTGGGCGCAGCATTTCAGACCAAAACTCACCTCCAAAAATCTTCCCTGAGGATGTTCCGTTTGGATGTATATTTCGGATCAGGCCTGAATTCAAAACGGAATCACCTTTAATGCTTTTATTTCCTTTTAAAATAACTGCTTCCATATTTTCATTTTTTAATTTCAAAATGCTTGCACTTTTCTCAAGATGCCTTTTTTGAAATCTCTTATTAAAGTGGATTTTTCAATGTACTTAAGTGTACTTCTATCACAATTTTTGAGGTACTCACAAAGGACTTTCTCTCCTTCTCTCTTTCGAACTCTGGAACCGACAATTCTTCACTCCTTCCTCAAAATCCTCTGAGTTCTTCTTTTCTGAACAACTGAGTGTTTAAACCCTCATTCTCTCACTGAAATGTCAAAAACAAAATCAACCATATTGAAACCAAAGATGATCTGAAAACTATCTCCAATGATGAAGAAGAAATCATCAGTAATGAATAAAGGAAAAGAAATTGCTCCAAATTTCTTAGCTTCCCATTATGACTTCTCAAAATCATTACTAGAACAAGAGAGTTCTGAAACTCAAGTACTTCAATTTTTAGATTCAAAAAGTGAGTCAAATTATAATGATTGGGTCTCGAGAAATAAAACTGTGATTATTGGCTATCGAGTAAATCCATCGTCTTTCTTGAATGTTTTCAATGTGTTGAATATGTTTGAATCTATTGGTTAGGATAGTCTACTATCCGTTGATAAAAAACTATTTACCTCACTCATTTGGGAATTCTATGCTAACCTAAGAAAAGGACGACTTGAGGAAACCGGAGGAGGGTTTATGATCAGATAGTACGCCTCTAGAGTTGGGAGGAAAAATATCAAGTTCAACCACCATTTGCTGAACCGAGTGTGTGAGGTTTGAGATGGAGGAATTCAATACTTTGAACTGAATAAATTTTCAGAAGGAACTGACATGTTTGATTTAAAGAAATTTGAAGAAATGTTTGCTGGTGGAAGGAGTTTCAAGAATTCCAGTGACAGAAACACAAAGTGGCTAAATGGAGAGGGTAGGATCTTGCACCACATGATCTCAACCATGGTAGTCCTAAGCTTCGGTCACAAAACTTCTATAAACATAATGCAAATGGTGATTATGTTAGCATTAGCTGAAGGAAGGCAAATAAGTTTTGGGTTCTTGGTTGCCAAGTTGATGTTGCAGATAAAAAACACATCTAGCAAGGCACTGCCGTATGGAAATTTGTTAACAAAAGTGTTCAGACATTTTGATGTTAGTTTAAATTCAATCCCTATGCGCCCTCAAAAATGAATGTATATAGCTTTGAGTCTTTTGAGCGCATGGGATATGTGAGATTGGAAAATGAATGGAAGCTACTCCGTGATGCAGATGGTGATGAAAGGGGAAGACTGTTAAAAGTAAAAGCTGAAGGCAAGAATGCCCCTTTTGTTGGATCCAAAAGAAAAATTAAGATAGAACCTCAGGAAGAATCCTTTGCCAAAAAGAAAGAACGGGCTCAGGACAAAAGGTTATTTCGAAAGCATTTTAGAAGCCATCAATTCTCTAGCTATTAAATTAGATGGCCTTAGTTCAGAAATTCAAACTCTTGGACATAGGCTAACTGTTGTGGAGGAAAAGGGGAGAACGGATGAACCAGTATCTGCTCCATCAGCACCATCACCAGCAAAGGCAACTACAGAGCCCACGTCCCTGAGACCGAAGAAGAAATTGCAAAAGAGCAAACTGCTGAAGAAGTGACAGTCACTGCGTAAGGCAAAGAAGAATTCCCACATCTAGAAAATGTAGCACCTCCTACCCCCTCTGAACCTTGTGTCTCATCTAGGAAGAGACAGAAACATGTGGTGATTAGGAGAAAATCTAGTAGGTTTGCTGGACAATATTCCAGAAAAGCTGTCGGGTTGAAGATTAAGACTATTCTCATTTCCTGAGTGTCCCGATCAGTAAACTGAATTTTAGCTGCCCTCTACCAAAACCAACTCTTACTGCTCTCTTGAACAGTTTTTAATTCCCGTTTCAGGATTTGAACAATTTATTTTCTGATTTTTCACTACTATTTCTGCTCAACTTATGAATATACTTCTCACTGCTTCATATATTACTCTTCATTTTGATTGATGACAAAGAGAGAGAAAAATGATAGCTAGTTAGATTGTGATTGGTGGATTGTGAATTGTACCTGTTATGCTGGATAAATGACTGATTGTGATTGAGCAAGTATGTATGTGATTAATTCAACATTACATTGTAGTATTGTGCTATGCCTTCTGTAGCTATCTGTTAACTCTGCACTACAACTATCTTTGAGTAGTCTAAGTCTTATTTCGCTGGACAAATTGATGGCTGTGAAATTTTATGCTCTGAGTTGATGTTCTGCACAGAAACAGACTCATATGCTGATTTTGAATAGTGTTAAGATCCTGTGATTCTCTTTATGAAATTCATGACAGGATTTGAATAAACTGCATGCTGTGAAATTTTTAATGGTTTATGATCTGTGATCTCAGTTTGCTGATGTCTAAAAAAAGAAACCAGCTTGACATCCTATTTGTCGTCAAAAGTGTTCTCTTCAAGTATAAAGGTATCATTGAGACTAGAGTTGTTGGTAGATTTATTTTGAAAATTACTGATATGATTCTGTGATATATTGATAAAAATCTCAGATAGTTAGGATAGTAATTATGATATTTCTTATTGCATAAAACTTTCCTTAAAAGACTAAAATTCCTTGAGAAAACTAGAATAGATCAAAATTTCTGAAACCCATTGTTCCCCACACTTTAACAGGGGGAGTTTTAGACACACATTCTCTTGATCCAAAAGTCCAGTCCTGTCTAAACTATATCTTATTTTGGACACCCAAAACCCAAAATCCAAAAGCTCCATACTCTTACTCACCTAGTTTTGGATACATATTTTGGTTGTCCAAAGGTTGACTCCATTTTTCTCTCATACTTTACAAATATTAATATATGCACACATTAAAGAGGAGCATATCATCTTATGATTCATTAAGTATACCTCCTTGTATACATACCTATACAATTTTTATAACGGCAATTCTTTTAAAGAATAGTCATGTGATGGAAGGAAGAAAGATATAGAGGTAGGTTGGGACATAAGCTCATGGAGCCACGTTTGTGAGTATATACCTAAATTTTTTATCTTAATCTCATAAGCTCTCTTTGAATCCTATAAATAGAGATTACATTTCAATGAAAAATATTCTTATTTCTCTTGGTCTAAACATGTCTGTACTGTACATATCATTATTATTCATATCACAATCCCATCAAGTTTGTCATCACTCAAAAAGTGAGACATTTTTAGCCCTAAGGGCAGTCTCCTATGTTTCGACTTATGACAAATAATGATGATGACTAATATGTGCGATCTACCTATTATAGGACATGTTTGACCTCAAATTTTCTAAGGCATTCAACTAAGATTACTAAGCAGTTCTTAAAGTTATAGAATCCGAAAATAGAAAATCAAGAAGAAGATCAAGCTTGAAAGATTGCAAACAAAAGAATCCGTTGTGGAAAAACCTTAGACTAGGAATACTTATTAAGGTACCTCTCTGTGTAAATTTCTATGTCTTTTTTACCTTTTGATTCAGTTTAATTCCACCGAGAAGTACTAAAACAAAAGATTTCAAAGTTTTAAAATCTTCAAAATTTTGGATTGGGTGTTTTGGGTGACCGTGCATATAGAAGCTACGTCCAAAACTCTGTGAACAGTATCAAATCGATTCTGCTTAAAAAAATGCCAATTTGAACTTACCTTTTGGATGTACCATCATCCAAAATATGAGTCCAAAACGCTAGTAAATCTAACAAGGAAAAATAGTCGTTTTATCGTCGTTGGTGCTTTACCTTATGACTTTATATAAGGCTTCTAAACTCAATTTGAAAGTAGATTTTTATTCTATCCTTCTAAAAACACTCTTGCTCTATAGAAAATAAAAATATCCTTTATCAAAGTGTTTCAACGTGAAATCAAATTATGTCTTAAAGGTAAAAGTGTTTGTGCATATTCTTGGTGCGTATCTGCTCAAAAAAGTGAGCCATTTTTGTTTCATTTATCTTCAATCATTTTTGTATATTAAGGTTGTGGTGTAAAACTCATCTGGGGTGAACCTTGATTTGTTGGTTGATTAAAAGGTTTTGGAAAATCAAGTGTGGTGATCCTCTCTTGTATTCAGTACAGATTGATATCATTGAGTTGAGTAAATGAAATCTGGTTGAAAATCCCTAAATGTGAGCTTAAGGTAGTGGATATAGATCTTGGTAGATTGAACCACTATAAATCTCGTGTCATATTTCTCTGCATTAACTTTCAACATTTATTTTTGAATAAACCTGCAAATCGTCCCACCTCAGAATTTCTTAGTTCCTTAAAGAAATCTTTAAAGGTGTTCACCAACCCATTTTCAATTCAATATTAATTGCATCGTGCATCTTACCCCAGTCTGAATCTAGATATTTCTCAAAGTCATTTCGAAAAGCTCTCTTTATTGCAAGTGTTTTTGGTCAAAAACTCGAAGAACATTTCTATTCTTCAAAACAGATTTCTTGAAAATTTTAGTTTGTCAAAAACCTTATTAACCCCCCTCCCCCCTCTAAGGTTTTTCAGGTGTCTGTATAAATATGATTGGAAAACCAATTGGTGTTTTGCAACGATGGTTCACTATCAGAAGATCACGTATGATGCCCAATAACCGAAGTGTATATGAATTATTGAAAAAATGTTTCATCAAGTAGTCTATTTTCTAATAAAAAAGACCCAATGTTCAATAATCTAGTTAGTTATTTAGATATGCTATTAGGTTAGTAATTTCAATGATATGTATTTGCATTATAGAAAAAGTGTTTCATGAAACTTTCTATTTTCTAATAGTTTGATTATTCAATTTAGTTTGTGGTTGTTGGTTTAACATAAATATGATTGATGTTTGTCTTGATCATTGTTCTTGTTGATTTTGTATTTTCCATTTTTGTTTAATAAAAATTCAGTATGATAGTTTTTTTACTTGTTCTATTCTAATTCAATCATTTTTTTTTAGAATAGTTTGTTTTGAATGCATTGGTTTTATTTTTTTTTTTGTTTCAGGTTTGTGGTTCTACTTTTGTGCTGAGTATATTGGGTGTCTATATAAACATGATTGGGCAACCATTCGGCGTTTTGCGATAATGGTTTACCATCAGAAGTCCACATATGATGCACAACACAATATAGGAATTTTTATTCAAAATACAATTTGAAAATTCATTTCATCTCCTATTTTTGGGTTTTACAAAGTTATCAAAAGTTTATGTTAAAGAAATAGAATTTACTGGTGGATGTGTTTTTAACATGATAATATTATTTCAGTTGTACTCTTTTTTTGAAATGGCAATTTGGAAGTGAGAAATCAAATCAATCGTTCCTCTTAAGATGATTTATGCTCTTTGCCATTTATTGTTCTCTATCAATTTTGTTTTTCCAATTAGCAACTCTCTTCCCTCACTTAATTCAAAAGGTTGTACTATTGGTGGTAGATGTCTGTGAGTTAATTAAAAGGATAGTGGATGTTATTGGATATCCATTCAATATGACTGGAGCTTTATTTTGGATGTGAAAAATATATTCCTCAAGGAATTTGGGAAACATATTTGCTATCATTTTTTGTTTTGTCAAAATAAGGATAGCCATTTTTCAGGTGGTCCAGGCATGGTATTAAAATTGTTAATTGAAGCTTTAATAATTTGCATTTATAATTTAGGCAATCCTTCGAACATAGGAGGCTTGTATAGGTTTTGTTGTTAAAGATTGATTTATCGAACTTGTTTGTCAAGTTGTTTGATTTGAATGGCACCGTATCAATAATTGAAATGGACTTTTATTGCTTGTTTTATATTAAATAAGACACAATAAGAAATGAATTTCATTATACTTTGATATAATAGTCATATAATAAAAATACACAATAGATGAATAATCAAATATATTAAAGGTTGGTATTTAGAATCCCCTGTAGCTAATATTATTTTCCAAAAAAGACATTTCTTGTGTAATAAGAATCAATATGTAATAGTTAGACATATGAATGTAAAATTAAAAGACACTTACATGATGGTAGATTGTGAAAGACTTCTGGATACACAATATTCTTTATATATGTTTTGAATTCTACATCATCTTCCAATGCTAGGATCTTCAATCCATTTGGATTCTTTACTCTTGAAACAGCAACATAGAGTTGGCCATGGCTGAAAATAGGCTTTGGTAAGTATAATCCAATATGTTCCAAGGTTTATCGTTGACTTTTATTAATTGTCATTGCATAGCATATTTTTATTGGAAATTACCTCCGTCGCATTACAAATGGCAATTTGGTTTCTGTTGGAGACATATCAATTCGTGAGATGAATTTGCGTTCCTCAATATGTGATCCCGAAATTATTTCTGCCTCAATTATAAATTTCCCTATTTGTGTTATGATCAGTCTTGTTCCATTGCACATTCCTTCACTTTGGTTTAGATTCCGCAACAGCATGATTGATACTCCTACTTTCAATTCGAGTTTATGGTCTGGAATGCTTGCAAAGTGTAAGTTGTTTAAGAATTCTGTTGGATACAAAATCTCTTCTCCTACAACATTTCCAATTGATTTATCAATGACATCTGAGCTCTTGTACTATTGCAATTCCTCTGGGATCATTTGTATTATAAAGGAATTAATCTGATCAACTATTTCATTTCTTGGTGTTGGCATCACTCGGTTCATTAGATATTTCTTGTCAGATCTCAGAGCATCAAAGTCTTCATAAACAACATAAAAATAGCTTTAATTGAATTTTATGTTTCTTGCACTGTAAATTTCTCTGGTATCTTAATCCAACATGCTTCTTCATCAGTTGTTCTTGAAATTGAATGCTCAATACCATTTCCAATTCTTAGAATCCAATCTGAAAAATCTTTGAGCGTTTGTTCTTCTTCATTTTCTGATGAAGCATTCTAGAGACGTATATTTTTTGTCAATGTTAAGACCTATCAAGATAGAAAAAATAATTAAATGTTAGATGTAATGAATTAAATATATGTTGTAATGTAATTTGTATTGCTAAATTTACCTCACAGTTACTCCAAATCTCTGAATTGTTAACTGCCAAGTTTACAATTTCTGACCTTGTACTTTTGAGTACTATTGGGAGTATTTATCTAAAATCACCTCCAGGCAAGACTATTTGCCAGCAAAAGAATGTTCTTATTTTAAACCTGAGGATCCCCTTAGTATATCCTTTATTGTCCTATCTACTGTTTCAAAAACATTTTTATCATTCATTAGTACTTCATCCCATATAATTAATAAGCATCTCTGTACCAATTCAGCCAATTGAGTTCCTTGTTTTATCAAATAGGTAGTATCTCCACTGTATTTTAATGGGATTTTGAATCTGCTATGAGCTATTCTTCCACTAGGTAACAGAAGAGCTGCTATTCCTATAATTTGTCATGAATGGAAGCATCATTATGAAGTAGTTATTCAATAATATAAATTTTATGAAATAGTATGTTCTTTTCTTTTACCTGACGACGAACAGCTAAGACAATTTTTTATTCTGATCTCAATCTTGTAATAATTTTTTTGTAAACAAATGTTTTCCCTATTCCACCATACCCATAAAGGAAAAATAGCTTAAACCCATTATTTGTTGCTGCATGGATAACTTTTTCATAAACACTTCTTTGTTCTACATTAAGCTGAGCAAACATAATGTCATGTTCCTCTTGTAGATCATTTACGTCATATGAAATATCTTCCCTCAGCAATTTCTTGTTAAAATCATGCACCATTCCTTCATCAATCATGGGTATCCCCTGAAAATCACTTAATGATTTGCCATATCCAAGTAACATTTTTTGGATGTGACAAAAAATGAAAATTTTCAGCTGCTCTTCACTTAGTCTCAATCTTAGCGATTTGAAAATCTTTTGTTGCTTATGTAGTATATCATCACCTATTTTTGTCCAATTTTTTTCCCAGAATTGTCTTATATTCGAAATTTCACAGAATATAAGTATCAAAACAAACAATTCTCTTAGTTTACTTCTTGTGGCCCAATGTGCTGCTTCCTCAATTGCATCGTTCCACTCTGTCTTCTTGTAATAGACTAAGAGAATAGCAAGCATCCTTAAATGATGCATATGTGATACTATTTATCATGCGGATATTCTCAAATGATGTAGGACGGTTCACAACATTCAGTAACATTCTTAGAAAATACCTCTCATTAGCGGTTAGGGGCACATATGTAATTCTTCCAATGCATCTCTTTGTTTTCCTTTTTTTTCATGATTTTTCTTGTCTATTCCATGTGTATTTGCTTGGGAATTCTGCATAACCTAACTGTCTTGCTTCTGGATCGATAGCATTTTTGGCAAATCATTCAGTTAGCATAGTTTTCCCAACGTTTTCTCTATCAACAATTTATGGCAATAGATCATCATTTTTGAATATGAGCAGTTCATCACATCAAGATGTACACACGATCTTTCTACTGCTGGTATTCTAAAATGTATGTCAAAATAAAAAATGCGCCAGTAGGCCTCACATGGAGATAAAAATCAACAATCCAAAAATGCTCTGATTTCATCCTTTGCTACTGCTAAATTGTTTTCAATTACTATAGGATTTGATGAGTTACTTACAATCAAAGCTTCAATTCAATCAAAGCCTTTTGTAATGTATTTGAATGGATACTTAATTACTTTTGATTGATTACAAGCTTCAACATTGATATGGCTCTAATACTTAAGCAATAAAACCTATTGTAAGGCACAACATATCTATTATCCAATTTGATTCCATGCTTTTCCACAAACCTATTATTACATCTTCGTTTGTGTAAGCAATAACCATTACTATCAATGTTTGTTTCAGACTGAAAATCTTTTGGAAAGTGTTTTGAACATGTATTTGTAAAATTATTTAGCTTTCATTAAACAGAATTTGATAATTAACAAAATATTGCATTTATTTGATAATCAAGGGAGAGTAAAAATACCATTACTCATGCACGGTGAATTTGGATTTGCTAAACCACATGGACCATGCATCATGAAATTTCAAATTGCTTCGTAACAATGAGGATCATGGATCAGATTAGGTATTTCCGCACTGATAATTTTGTCTATATTATTTGTGTTATTCCTTTTCACTGTCTCATCTAACCAAAGCAGCATATGAGAGTATGGTAATCATCTCTTTTGAAATTCAATTGTGTATACAACTACATAGATATAAAAATTACGTTCTTAGTTAAAATGGATTGGACTCAAAATGTAACTAAAGTAATTAAATTGGAAAGAAGTTTAGAAATAGTAGAAACCTTCTTGAACTGGACCAAAAATTTTGTTCTTCATGATATCCTTGATCATTTCATCTAGATTCATCTTGAAAATGTGTGTTTCAATAACTGGACAATTTTTAGCCTTTTGACCTCCCTTTTGCGTCACATAAAAATGGATTTCAAGCCATTTTGGGTTTGCTATAAATGTAAAAAACAAATCTGGATTCCCGTACCTTTTACAAATTGTCATTGCATCTTGGTAATTTTGAATCATGTAACGTGGACTACCTGTAAAGATTGATGGCAAAATTATTCGGTTTCCAATTTTTCTTGAATCAATATCACCTTTCTCTACAACATCTTGTATATTCTGATAGAGATCACTTCTCAATTTTCCTTGATTTCTTCTGATCTAGTCTAATCTTTGTTGCTCAATCGCAGTATAACAATCCACTACAAATTATTGGAAAAGCCGACCTCCCAGTGTAATATTATAGAGTACATCCACTCTGTCTTAGATTAGATACTCATTCATTGTTACAAACCCCCTTGTTGTTCGATTCTTCTATCTTTTTTTGCATATTCTATCCCTATATGGAAGCCATTTTCTCCATATAAAAATAACAGTGGATACTGCAATGCCATAAATGAAGGGTGCAAATAACTGATCCTTTTCAAAGAACTATTTCTTGCTTAAACAATAATATCTCGATAAGTGAATGGAGGTGAATTTTGTGGAATATATTTTTAGATTCCAGATTTTCAGATTTCCAGATTTATGTCTCTTAAGGACTAAAAATGGTTAATATGTCCACTAGCTACTAAAATAAAGCTCCTGTCTACTGCCACATGAGACTGAAAATTGTTAATATGTCCACTAGGTACTAAAACAAAGCTCCTGTCTACTGCCACATGAGACTTATAACTTAGCCTGGTTTTAAATGGAAGATATCAAAATTAGACACGCATAGACTTAACATGCATAGACATTTTTTGCTGAACTGTTTTTGGGCAATTCATACTAGCTTCATGTTAGAAATATGCAGAATTTGGTGCAGAATTTGTGTTGAAGTAGAATTTGGAACCAGCATTTGGAAGCAGATTTGATGTGCCTTTTTACTTATTTAATAATTCTTTGCACAGGTTGGTTTCTTTGGCATTCCTTTTTCTTTCTTTGTCAAAAATAAGGACAATAAAGTCCTTGAGCTATTTTCTCTTTCCCCCACCAAAAAAAAAAAGTGCCTATGAGGTATTTTATTTAGTCTGATTATTGCAATTAGCATTGCAAATTTTTTTCCATTAAAGGCTGGCTGTAAGAGAACTATTCTAGCTTTGTTGGAGAAAAACAATGCAAATCGATATAACTTTAATTGCTTGTTAAAGGTGTATTTTGATGCACGATGCACACAGATAGTTTATTTCCATTACTTATGAGCAGAAAGTTCTAAACTGTAGCTGGGTGTTAATAAATCTTTAAGACACTTATGTTGACTCCATTTTTAATTTTTTTTTGAATTTTCAGCTTGCTCAACCAACTAATTGCTCATTTGGTTTCAGAGAAACTTTTTTCCCAATACTAACTCTCGTAGTAATCCAAAAATTTTGTATAGTCTTACTGGAGAACAAAGTAATGGCAATAGATGGACAAAATATTGTGAGTTATGCGGCAACTTATTTAATGTTGTCCAATCAGATAGTTGTCTGAGCATTTAAATAGAAGCCTAAAAAGCGGGAAAATGTAGGATAGAAGGGGAAAAAAGAGATCATCAAAGTCATTTTGCAACAGCTGCCCAACTAATTTTGTGGATTATATGTAAACTTTCAGTATATCTGAAAATTTTTTTAGAGTATGTGTTTCAAACACCTGGAATTTCTGATTCATTGACATCACTCTATACCCTGTGCTCTTTATGAATGAATTTAGAAAATTTCAGCTTAGAACTCATCTTGATTTCACCTTGAAATATAAAAATAAAAGGAATTTTCAACTTGATTTCATAGAAGGCTTTATGGTACTTTTTATTAATCATATTTATTTTAATTTTGTGTGAATTGCTTGCTTAGTGGATAATTGTATAAGATATTGGTACTCATATAGATGCTATAACTGTTGCACATGAATTAGCTATATGTTGATAAAATACACAAATGCCCAAATCTATATAATTCTTCCCCAAGAAGTAGAAATAATATGGAATAAAAAGAATTATTAAATAAGTAAAAAGGCACAAATATGTAAATAATGTTCCACTTGTTAAGAAAAATACTGAATGTATAATTATGTGTTGTTGTTGGAGTAAGGAAGTTCCCTAGTGCAGGAGTACCTAATTTGTTGGGTGTTTGGCCATGAGAAACTTAGTATTACTTGGGATTGATCTGCTAGGTGTTCTCTAGTACGGCTTCATCCTTCACAGATACTATATCAAAATTCTTCACATAATTGAATGCATTCACTCAATGCCTATAATTATTAGGACCAAAATTGAATGCCACCAACAAAATCTTCTACATACACTAAAAGTTGGAAAATTAGAAGAATGAATGATACAAATAGAATTGACAAGAGAAATAAATAGTTGTAATATTTCATAGGTAATTTGTTCTATGACTTTATAGGGTTAGTAGCATTATGATGTTGAAAATGGAGAAATGCTCTTCTTGGTTTTTGATCCCTAGAGATAGAGTTTGGGTTAATTAAAGTTACCTTTTAAATGGTCATTGTATTTTACTTGTCTTTTTATGTATAACAGTTGTCAATGTGATTGATAAATACAACAACGGCCATGATGGAGTGGCAAAGAAAAAAAGAGGCCCTACATTCATGACTGGACTTTAGGGTAGGCCAAAATGTTTGAACCGCATAGAAGTTGAGTTTGATGAGACAGGTGTACCTATTGGAGATAATGCTGCAAAATTGAATGAGTTTTTGGGAACAGTTGTCAGAAATGGCAAGGATGCTCCTATAGATATCATAGATTGGCGTTTGGTACCAGCAAAGAACAAATTGAGAATGATAAATATGGTGAAGGTATCAAAAGATTAGTTTCAATAATTGTATAACTTATCTACTTTTATAAATCTTGTAGTTAAAGGCCTTATGTCTACGTATTTGATTCTGATTATTGAAATTGATTGTTTCCTGATTTTACATATAATATACTTTAATTGTTTCTTTCAATTACAGAACATATTTAACCTTCCTCCTGGTGCTGAAAATTAGGTCTACAAATCTATGGGTAAGAAATGGAGAATCTTTAAGGCATATTTGAAGGCTAAATATTTTGATCTAAATCAACCTGTGTCAGCTTAACTTGCCTCTGGGGATGAGCGTCTCATACGAGACCAATTTGTCAAACTTCTAGAGTATTGGAGCACAGAAAAAGGCCAAGTATAATATATGTGATTTTTTTTATTTATAAAAAACTAAAAGTAATTACATCTTAACATTTTTCTTTATTCATTTTCAGTGTAGAAGTGCAAAGAATAAGCAAGCTAGGGCATGCAACAAGATGAATCATTGCATTGGAAAGAAATCATATGGCGGAATTAGCAATGAATTGGTAAAGTTACCCAATATAAATTTATATTTGACAAATTTAATATAACAGAATACATTGAGAATCAAATATCTTAATTTGTATTTAGGAAAAGAAATTTGAACGTCCTGCATCCCGGGCTGAACTGTTCAAAAAGTGCTATATACGTGCTAATGGTGAACCTTCTGGAAACGAAGTTGCTACTGCTTGGTAAGGATTTTCTTCTCTCTTTCCCTGATTCCATTTAGTTGTATGATATATTGTATACGTTCCATCCATATTATTGAATTTAAATATACTACATTTTAATTCACTAATAGGGGGAGATGACAAAACGTACTACCCAATTTCCTCAAGATTCTATTGATAGTATTAGTCCAAATGACATATTTGGACAAGTTTTAGGTAAAGAAAAACGTGGTAGGGTGCGCATGTTTGGATCGAATGTTCCTACAACGGATGAATGGGGTCAATTGCCAAGTAAAAGTGCATCTTACCGCATAATCCATGAACAATGCCAGGAATTGTTAAGGGTGAACGAAATATTAAAGGAGCAAGAAAACAGATTTGAGGAACAAGGCAACCTTATACAACAACTGAAAGCTGTAGTTACACAGCTAAGAGTTGCCTCACCAGTAGGATTTCCTTCCTCTTCAACTAGTAATATTCCCAATTCATCTAATGGTCAAGTTATAAGTTCATCTACTCTTCCAAGACGTTTGACGGTATATTTTACTCTTTTAACTTTTATACATTCAGAGATTTTTTCATTAATAAAAACTATCAACAATATTGAATTTCTTTTGGTTTTTCTCTTTTTTCTTACTCTAGTTCATGCTTCTGTGTCACTTAAAAGTCTAAATGACCTAAATAAGATTGTTGCAAAATACTATATTGTGGATATGAATCCACAAAAAAATGTGGGTGGACATATTTTAGGTCCTAATTGGTGTGAGGTTAACATACAAGTTGTTATTGAGCGTGAAGAATATTTGGTTAGACCTTATTCATTGTTGGAGACCATTGGAGATGCTCTTGGCACTAATATTGCTTGGCCAAACTCTTTGGTATATTACCAATTCACTTGCACTCTCTGTCAAAATCATTTTTTTTTCAATTAATTGATACATAATTTTTTGTTATGTAGGTGGAAAGAAATGCAGATTGAAGCAGGCTTGTTGACCAGGAGCAGACATTAGTCTACAGCTCTTATAGGATACATGATTTTATGCTTTTTGTGCAAACTTATAGAAATTAATAAATTTAGGATTTTTAAAGTTTAAGTACTCTTACATTTGATGTTTATTTAGTTGATACTAGGATATTTCATAATAAATGTATTTTGGTGGTACATTGAACTTAAATTAAATTTATGGATATTTTTCTTTCTTTTAATGTAAATTGTTGTCGCAGGGATTAGTTGAAATTGGTCTAACATATTAAATTGTTACAATATTCACAATATAGTGACATTTATATATCAGGGCTGTCAGAATAAAAGAACAAATATAAATGTTATCATATTATGGATAATATATCACACACAAGTATTATGAAATGTATGATTACCGACATAACAATTTGTCACATTAGAATAGATATGTTCTATACTAAATGTTAGAAAACAATAATTATTTTGACAATTATTTATGTTATATTTGGAACAATTATTAACATTATAAAAGGTCATAAAATACATAAATTCTAATGTATGTAGATGTCACCATAGCTGCATAATGTGACAATATTATGTATTAAAAAAATTTTAAATATTTGTTTTGCCTTAACTTTATTATAACACTAACAAATGTCACAAGAAGAATTTATAAGCACATTTACATACGTTATCATAGGTTCTTATGGTAACATATGTTTATGATATTTATATATGTCAAGACTTTTTCTGACATCATTTTAGATGACACTCTTTTTATGTGTCATAATAGATTAAATGTCAGAAAAAATCCTCTATAGTGACCCTATTGTCAATCAGCAAAATACAGAAGAAAGTATTGTAGAAGATGATCCAATAATAAATTTAGCAAATAGTGAGAATGTAGACAATTCCAAGTTTGAAACTTGGTTAAATATGAACCCTAGTACTAGTCAAACTAGTAGTATTAGTGATGCATCACCAATGTATGATGTGTCTCAATCAACTACTTCACAGTTACCAAAAAGAGAACCTTCAAGAATCTTACCAACAGTGGGAGGAGGTTATGAACCTTACTATGGCAACAAAATAATAGGACTTTAGCAACCCCCAGGGGTAATTTATAATTTGTCACCTCAACATAAAACAAGTAGTGAATTAACAATGACATCTTTTCACTCTCAAAATTGGAAAGATGTAATAGATAGATAGATAGGAAGTTGATGCACTTAATGGACTACAAAAATATAATTATACAATGACAGCTGAAGAAGTAACCAATTTTATAGAAAATCTGTTAAGACCTATGAAAAACTATTTTACAGATTGGAGAACCAAGTACCCACAATCTTATCGAAGGATAATAAATTTAGTTGAGAATCCTTAGAATATAACTAGTCAAATTCGACAACTAATCTTAGGATATGACCTTTATAGAGGACAAACAGAATTACAAGATCAAGCTATGAAGGATCTTGAACGACTACAAGTAGACAAAGATCTTCTAAATATAGATACATTTAGCAAAAAGTGCTTAGAATTAGCTATGAAAATAGGAAGAAGCTGGGATTTAGAATTGAGTAACAAGTACTTTGCTAAACTCCCAAATCCTTTAGGAAAGGTAGTTGCAAACAAATGGGCTGAATCCATAGGAAGACAATCTGTAGTAGGAAGAACTGCTAGGATTCAATTCCTCTTTAGTTATTTAAAGGAACAATGTATGCAACACCAAATAGACAAGCAAATAAAAAATTATAATTATTGTAAAAGGATAATAACTCATTGGTATTTTGATTTAGGAAAACCAGAAAAGACAAGGAAGTTAAAAAGAAGTAAGTATTATCAGAAAGGAAAACCCCTAAGGAAGAATCAAATTGGGAAGTTTAAAACTCATAAACCTCTTAAAAAAGGTAAATGTTATATATGTGGGGAAATAGGGCATTTTGCATATGAATGCAAAAATAAAAAAGTAAATAGGGAAAGGTTAAATACTTACCAAACTTTAGATATAAAACCAGAATATGATATTGTATCATTAGAAGGTGATGAAGCTAATAATGATAATGATATCATGAATTATTGTAGCATATCTAACATGTTAGATAAACTTAAGGACTTTGAAGATCTTAATTTATTAAACATGAAAGAAGATTGGAACTTAGATAATAATCCTATTTTTCTTTAAAATAGATATAATTTAGAACTCAATAAATATAAAAAATATAATCATAGTTGGCAAGATTTCACAAAATTTAAAGATAGTGTGAAATTTGTCTAAAATTCTTAATTGAAAAACATAGAACTTATTGCACAATATGTAGCATAGCAATATGTAGATTTTGTGCAAATCAATACTTAGGCTAGGACATGTCCCAAAAAATAGAAATTAAAGGGTAAGAAGTTCAAGATGTAAGTTTGAAATCACAAATAAATTTACATCTTAAAACCGTAGGAATAATGCAAAAATACATAGATAATTTAGAAGAAAGCCTAAGAGATTGTAATAAAAGAACAAAATAGCCTAGAAATAGTTCTTGAACCTTGCAAAAATGAGCAAAATATAACATTAGGAAAATATAGGACAAATAATTTGCTCAACACTGTCTGTACTATAGAATTCCCTAATAAACATACCATAACATTATTAGGAATAATTGATACTAGTGTTACTATGTGTCATATCCATAAAGATTTAGTACATGATAAATACCATAGAAAATCAAAAGTAGATTCTATTGTAATAGACACAGTAGGAAATATTAGAAAAATATATGAGAGATTGGTAGATTGCACTATCAAATTTAATAGTGAAAAATATTTCTTACCAACAACTTGGGTATCACCCATGAATTATCAATTAATAATAGGTATGAATTTCATCAAAAATCTCAATAGTGGAATAATAGTGGAAGGTAACAAGGTAATCTTTTTAAACGGGCAGATACAATATTGAGCTCTCCTTTAAGCAGAGAACTCAATCTCTTATCTAATCCAACTTAAACATCAGAAACAGTATAGAAAAATATGGTTGAAATAGAAATGCCTAAAATAAAAATGTTTGAATAATTTGATTTTTTAGAATTAAATTATTCAAATGAAATAAACTTTAATTTAGGGTAAATAGCTAGTGAAAAGCATAATATAGAGACCCTATTGCAACAATTAGAAAAAATTAAGATCATAGGAGAAAACCCTTTAGAACATTGGCAGAAAAATAAAGTACTCTGCAAATTAGAAATAATAAATCCTAAAATAATAATTAAGGACAAACCTATGAAATACAATCTCAAGGACTTAGAAGAAGCCAACATGCACACTAAGGAATTGTTGGAACTAGGAATAATTAGAAATAGTTATAGTACACATAAAACTCCTGCCTTCATAGTAAGAAAATATAGTGAAATTGTTAGTGGTAAAACTAGAATGTTATATAACTATAAAAGATTGAATGACAATACAATTAAATATAGTTATATTATCCTTGATAAATAACTTTTAATATTATGAGTAAAAGATAGGTTTTATTTACTCAAAATTTGATCTTAAATAAGGATTTTGATAAATAGCAATGCATGAAGATAGTATTCCATGGACAGTTTTTACAGTTTCTAATGGTCATTATGAATGGTTAGTAATGCCCTTTGGGTTAAAAAATGCACCTTCTATTTTCTAGAGAAAGATGGATAATATCTTCAAAGAAATTCCATTTATAATATGTTACATAGATGACATACTAATATTTAGTAAAAGTAGGAAAGAACACATAAATCATTTAAAAAGGTTCTTTGATTTATGTATTCAACATGGTCTTATACTTTCAAAGAAGAAAATGTTTTTAGGAAAGTATCAGATAGAATTCCTAGGGTTTATAATTGGCAAAGGACAAATCAAGTTAATGGATCACGTTGCCAAAGTAATCTTAGAAAAAGAAGTAGACATCTCAAATTTGAAATCCCTTCAATCTTTTTTAGGTTTATTAAATTATTGTAGAACTTATATTCCTAATTTTGAAAAATTAGTAGGGCATCTTTATACCAAAATTAGATCCCATGGTCAAAGAAAATTCAATGACCAAGATTTAAAATTAGTCAGCAAAATAAAAGAAGTAATTAGGATATTACCACCTTTAGAACTACCACCCCCGAATGCATACATAGGAGTAGAAGTAGATGAAAGTTTAGATGGATGGGGAGGAGTTTTAAAATGGAAACCGTTTAAAGAAAATGAGTGGACTAATGAAAAAATAAGTAGTTATTGCAGTGGTCTGTATAAAAGTAAGGTAATTAATACAAATTTTGAAATTCTAGCATGCATATTTGTTTTAAAGAAATTCTCGATTTATTTGCGAAATCCTACACGAGAATTTACATTAAGAACAGATTGCAAATCTATAGTATCTTTTTACAATAAGATGTCTCATTCTAAATTATTTGTTAACGGATGGCTTAGTTTTGTAGATTTTCTTATTGGAAATGGATTTAAGGTTGTGATAGAATACACCCGTGTTGATCAAAACTTTTGGGCTAACCAACTTAGTAGATTGGTTACCAAGCCCATAGTTTAAAAATGTAGGTTGGGATTAGCCCAACAATATATTTAGTCAGAGCTTAATTCTGAAAGAAATAGTACAGTATTCAAAGCTGTTATGGGTACCAGTTTCATTAGTCGGGGCCCAAGTATAGAAATTAGTAGATCTTTAAAGATCTAAATAGTTTTTCTTCTAACATAATTGTTGTTTGTGCAGATGGCCCAACAAGAAGGAAGTCCATCAAGCCTAATTAGAATAGATAACTCTGAAAATAGGATAATAGGTCCAAATGAAATCTCAATTGGACCTTATATTCTAAAACAACTCCCTTAGAGATTTAGTCCAGATTTCCAAGTTCGAATAGAACATCAGTGCCTTCTGGATAATCTTTCGAAATTCAGAAATCACAAGCAGTATCCCCTCATGTTAAAAGTCCTTTCAGGACATTTATATTTCCTGAATGATCTCTATTCAAAAAAAGACCAAATAATCCATCAATAATCTGAAATTTTGGCCCAAAACTCAATCCAGCCCATATTGAAACCTCAAACGCCAAAAGCCATTTTTTATCTTGAGAAACAAGTCCAAATGCTAAAAATTAGTCTCAAAGGAAAAGAAAAAATAAGCGAGGAATCAACAGTGTTAGCACAAGAAATGAGAGATTATGTGAAAAAACATTTAAGAGAAAAAGAAGATAAATGGGAAAAAATTCCCAGAAAAATTAACGAAGTCAAAATCTACATTTATCATTTTGTGTTAGCAAATAGGATAAGTGAACAGTTAGCTCTTCAAGAACTGTTCAGAAAAATTTGTTCTAAACCAGTACCATAATATAGAGGTCTAAGTTTTAATATCATCAGACACAGAAAAGACAAAAAACTTTACCTTTATCAGAGCAGTGATTGATTTAGAAAAATGACAAGATAAGAAAGTATTAGAATTAGACGTATTAGTAAAAAATTTAATGAATCATGGAATGCTTTGCAAGGCATATATTCCAGAAAAAAGATATGCTTTTACAAAAAGATTTTTGACTCATTCAAGATAGTTGGAACACATTTGCAGTCACATGATTGAAACAGAACTTTGCAAGCATGGACACATAAGGATGGCATTCTCAGCAATACCCCCTTTGTTTCATCGAAATTATCCAGATGACTGTAGAACCGAGATTCTCATTTCCCCTGTTCCATTATTTAAGCCTAAGCCAATATATGAATACAAAAATCTGATCATTGTTCCTGAACAAGAAACACCTATTCTGGATCAAATTTCTAACTACAGGGCATTGAAGCTGTCAGACATCTTTGAATGTTCTTTTGGAACTGTGCATAACCTTGTGGTAGAATCCAGGAATATGAAAATCTTTTTAGATTCCGTATTCCCTGGTCATGTTTATGTTCCTTTTCAAAACCTGTTCAATGACAATCCTTCCCTTTCAACATTTTACAAAGATTGCAGAGCCAAGTCTGATTGTACAATCCAAGGAAAAGTCTTTGACTATAATGTTGTCTACCGAGACTTCATAACCTATGAAGATGATACAAATCAAGAATATGAAGATGATGAATATGGCAACTTGGCAAACATGATGGAAACATAGTTAGTGGAGTAACCACTAAAATTATGATCCTCACTGCTTTTTAGAAAGCAGAATAGATTAGATATAGTGGGAATGCCCACTAATAATGTGATGTGAACTTTGTCTTTATCACTACCATCTGATTATTCAATGGAAAAACTGTACAGAATGCGTCTTTACTTTTGAAAAAATATGATCCTCACTTTATCATTACTCTAACTTTATATCAGAGAAAAACTATTGATGAGCGTCTTTTAGTAAGTAGGTGAAATTGTTGTCCTACCACTTAAATAAAACCAATTTGTTCGAAAGCATGATGTCCCACTGCTTTTTTGAAAAGTCATTTAGCTTTTTCTTTTCTAAAGAGTCATTTTCCAAATAATAGATTTGAAGAATCAAGTTAAGCTCAGTATATACGCCGATGCTTGTTTCATTTTGATCACACCCCCAAGTCAAAACATTCCGCAAAAACTTGAGTTAGTGTGTATTTTGTAAAGTCAGGAATAGTGCTTACGCCACCAATCCAACTAATTACAATGTCTTGTCACCCTGTTTGGAGTAAAACAAAACCCAGAACTGGTCAGATTATTTGAGACCGTTTATCTCTAATATGAGCTAGTACATGCAAAAAAACTTTCGCTGAGTACTCAACGTTCATAGGATACGGGTGATATTGTTCATGTGATAAAAAAGGTTTGTCATTTTGTTTTCCCATAACTTGTCATGTTAGTTATACAATTCATGAAGAAAATGTCATGAAACATGGTTTTGGCAAGTAGTGAAAATATGCTTAAGCTTTTAACAAGAAAAGAATTCAAGTTTTCGCAATTTTCATGCTTCTTAAAACTATTGAATAAATGCTTGTAATAAAATAGTTTAGAAATCTATTAGCTAAAATGGAGTTTAAAAACCAGAGGACCCATATGTCCATGATTCATAAAATATTCACATATAAATTTTTTAGAGAATTTATTAGTCTATAATGAAGTTTTATAAATAAATGGACTCATTTTGTATAAAATGTTCATGTGCAAGTTCAACAGAAAACACCTAGCTACTTAGTGATATGACCTTATAGTTGATTTTCTATTGAATTTTGTGGCTAAATCTAAATCAAAATACAAGACCATTGAAGAACTCAAAACAGAGAATTTTATGAACAAATGAAACATCCAATTCAAATACTAGGACCCTAAGCCCAAATAAAGAATTTAGAACTCTAGAAAAGAGAATTAAGTCTACTAATTTATACCCAAGAACCCTTAATTCAATAAGGAACCAAGAATACTTAAAGAAGAAGAACTAAGCAACCAAAGATAGTTTCTACTCTAGACCCTTAAATTAACAAGAATCTAAAATTCTATTTTGATAGATTAGTTTGATCTATCCTTAAGAGTTTATAGACTTAAATCAAAGGTAAGGAATGAAATCCTAAAATTGGTCTTGGCCTTCATGGAAGAACCTTCAAAGAATTCTCTCAAGAATGTTTTTTGATTTCACTAATAAATATCCAAGTTACATTTGAAATGTTATAATGCCCTATATATAGGCATTTAAACCTAACTAAAGTGAGATGAAGTCTCAACCATTCAAGTCTTTAAATGGTTCAAAATATCCCTATTATATAATAAAAGTCATGAAAATTAATTTAGAAACCAAAATAAAACAAAACAGAAAAATTTAACGAAACTGGGCATGACCCGAAGGTACCTGGCGTCGGGTGCACTAGTACACCTGGTGCCAAGTACACTCTGGAGGAGTTGCTCTGTTCCAAAACACACCTGGCGCCAGGTGTACCAATGTACCCGGCACTAGGTGTATCCTGGTTTCACACAGTTAGCTTTTTCTTACCCTTTCAACCCCCTCTTGTGCACTTTTGGCCCTCTACACGAGTTGTTGTGCAAATGCAGCTCTATTGGGCCTTCTCTTAGGCATCCATCCCTTCACACTGTTTATGTTCCTTGGCTTTTTAAATGGTTTTGCTTAAATACTCCATTGTAAACTCCCATGTCTTGGATTCTTCCAAGGTGCTATGAAGTGTGACTTGTAGTTCCATCTTCCTTCTTTAGCTTTAATATATTGCTTAGATGGATTCCTATCATTTTCCCCTTCTTTGGGCGAATTTGTCTTCGAATGAGCACCTACATAAGATTTCAAACCAGAAGTTTTAATGTGAAGACAAAATGTTAACCTATGTTCCCCGACATAAAGTGCATGTTTCCTTTCTTCTTCGCTCTTCTTTTTTGTAGCTTTTCCGTCTTTATTTTCATCTTTTAAGCACAAAAGAGTCACTCTCATTTTATCCACATCTTCTCTACTCTTTTCATTTTCCTCCTTCACTCGCTCTTGTTTTAAGGTCTCCTTTTGCACTCTTTTTTTTTCCCTCATCATTTTTCCTCTCATTCTTTTCCTTTAGAAGGTCCTCCTACTACACTCTTCTTTTTCTCATTGTTCCTCATTTTTCTTTGCATTTCTCTCACCTCACTTAGGGTTAGGAGTAGAAAAGTATATAGCTTACTTCCCTTAATAACTGAGTAAGAATTTCTCCTTCCATCATGTAACACACTCCTATCAAATTGCCATGGCCTTTCCAAAATTAAATGGCTAGCTTGTATGGGAACTACATCACAAACAATTTTATCTTGATACTTTCCCATTTCAATTGCCAACAACACTTGTTTATTCATCTTCAACTTTCTACTATTATGGAACCCTTGCAATCTATAGGGGTTGAGATGTTTCATCACATATAGACCCAATTCTTCCACAAGACTAGCACTCCAACATTGGTAAAGCTCCCTTCATCAATCATAGCAACATATGGCTTTTGGTTAATAAGGCAATGGGAGTAGAAAATATTGTTTCTTTGTAAGCACTTCTTCACTTCATCACCACAAACATCTCCTTCAACACAAATTCTCATTTCCTTAACTGCAACTCCGGCTAGAGAGTAAAGAGGTGGCACAACCATTCCTTCGTCACTAAAATTATCATTACCATTTTGCTCCCCATTTCTTTTCTCTTATCCACAATCCTCCTCCCCACTAGTTATCTCTTCTTGGATATTGGTAAATATCAATTTCTTAGTTGGACACTCATATGAGGTATGTCCATAGCCTAAGCATTTGAAGCATTTGATGTCCCTAGTCCTTGGAGGTCTCTTAATATCTTTCCTCTTATCCTTGGCTCATTCTTCTCTAAGCTTGTAAGGCTCTCTTGGTGGTCTTGGTAGTTTTGGTTGCTCTTCCCTCTCTTTTGGTTGGTGGTTGAAAATAGAATTGGTGTAGATAGTTTCTTTAGAGTGTGACTTTCTTTTGAGTTGTCCATTAATTTTAATGGATGATGCGTTTGAATTTGTGTATAAAAATCACATAAAAATAAATACATTCCCAATCAAGTTTAAATTAAAACATTAACCACAAATTACACATATGAGCAAGAGTACTTATCATTAACATAGCATAGGGTTTAAACGAGTGTCGATCCTCAAGGAACAAGTATGCATTAATCACTTTTCTTTCATTGTTTAACCGACTCAATAAAGTGAAAAGCAAAATAAAACAAAAGAAAATAAAAATATATACATATCAAGGATGGAGAATTATATAACTCAAACCATTATTTAGACAAACATGATCTTAAAGTACCCAATTATTATCATAAATAATTATTCCCTTGGCATCATGAAGGATTAAGATAGACTCACTTCTTTTTCAATCCATGAAATCACTACCTTTTAGATAAATTAGAATCACTTGGTCTCGTCTCAACTAATTCATCCAAAAGATGCATTAAACACAATCATTGATTAAATTCCCTTGGTCTCGGCGAATTTAAAACATGAAATTAACCAATGAATCCTTTGTTGGAATATGTGCCCTCTTAGACTAGGTTTCTGATGAAAATATCAAATATGTTAATAAAAGAATTTATTTGTCAGAAATTGTTTGTGAATTTATTTTCTTTATTTGTGTACATTTTCGTTTGGAATAGACTCACTGTATTTAAATAAGTGATCCATGTGAATAGAGGTCTTTCACAGTAAGGTATGGATCATGGGTTATTTAAACACATAAACAGTTGTTCTTAACCGATTGATGAGAATGGGAATCTCTTCATATTTAGGTTATTATATTATGAATTTCAAATGAGGAATGATTTACCTTTAGCCAGTGAGTAGTCCACTCACTTCATGACATAAGCGTATTTCGAATACGTAGAACATGACCTGTAGTAGTGGTTTCTAAAAAGTACTATATAGTAGAAACTTAAACTACTACCACTACAGCATGGACTAGTACTCTATGACTTGAGTATGAGTTGGTGGTTTGGCGAAGTTGGAAGCATATGTTTTGATATGCTATAGTTGAGGTTCTATCGGAGGGCCAATATACTTGCATGTTGGGTATGTGTGACTAGTTAGTTAAGACAGACTTGTACAAGATAGTTTCTATACTATATCGCCCCTTGTGGTTGTTCGGATGATCTAAATATCCAGAGCCCTGCGAAACATGACTTAGATGTTTGCTTTAGGGTAGCTCCCTTGGAAAGCGGAAACACTCCAGGAAGTCATGAATCATTGGACTAGAAGCCTAAGGATGGTAGATGTCATTTAGAGAGGTGTTAGTACACTTCTTCCTCTCTAAATGTACGGCGATGTGTAGAGAGGTATTTTAGTCATTTCACCTGTAGGTCGAAGACTTTGCTAATGCAGCATTGTCCTTGGGGTCAATATTTCCTTATGGTGATATTAGGAAATATTTAAAATGCAAAATACATCTATTTGTATAGTTTGGGTATTTTGGTCATTTTAGTAGCCAAAACGATGTGTCTTTTTGGTCTTCGAAATAGCCCGTAAGTCCTAATTAATTTTTGAGTTGAGAAATTGGTCTCAGTTGAGAGACTTTTATTTTATTCAGGAAGTCTAATTTATTATTAGACTAGAATAAAATAAATAGAGAGAAAATTATTATCTGATTTAATTGGTTAATTAATTATTCAGGACCAAGGTCTAGTTTGAATAATTAGAAAATTAATCGGGACTTAAATTAGAGGAAAATAATTATTACTTAATTATTTATTGGGTTATTTATTTAATTAAATCCCAAGAAATAAATAATTAAAGTTTAATTATTTTTTGTTCATTTGGGTTCATTAATTATTTATTGAGTTATTTATTTAATTCTAAGAAAAATAATTAATGTTTATTATTTTGGATTTTTCAGGTTTAAGGAAAATAATAAATATTATTTGGGGCCAATAGCCTGGACCATAGGATTTTTTCGGACACAGTTCAGAAGAGTTAAGGGTGAAGTCAAAATTTATTTTGTAAATAATATTCGAGTATTAAATCCCGGGAATATTATTTTTATTAAAATAATTATTTTTGGTTTTATGACTCTTGGTTTTTTGTGTAAAAAAAATAAAATAAAAGAAAAAAGGAAAAAAATAAAAATATTTTCCAATGACTCTTGGCTCTCTCTCTCTCTCGTGGCTGTTTAGCTTTCCTGACTTTTGGTTTTCTTCACGTTTTCTATAACAGAAGAAACCACGCTTGGAAAATGTATGGTCAGGGCTAAGGAAAAATTGAGAGTGATCATCTTCTTCTCTTCCAAATTGAGTGCTCACCAACCGGAAAATTAGGCTGTAGAATATTCCGTGAACTGGAAAGCAAGCATTCACCGGAGGAAGGAAGAATGCAGTGCACTGGTGTTCACTGGACATGCAAGGAAGAAGCTGTTTTTGAGCTTCAAGCCATTCAACCATGTTCTTCAAGTTTTAAAGCTCCAAGAGATATGTTTTCATGTCACCATACTGCTCCAATACTCTGTTATATTGTTCTTCCATTTTTATTCATCCGTGAATAAAGCATGCTCTGTAAATGTCAAATTCCTTCATCCTTGATCCCGACAAACATCAATTAACTTTTAATTATCTAGTCCTCATCAATTAACCCCCTTGGTCTCGGCGAGTTAACAGACAACAAATATGAAATTAATAAATTGAAACCACCATCAACCCCTTTGGTCTCAGCGAGTTAACAGAAATAACCAATCAATTAATCTCGTAATAAGCTCAAGTAATTAAATACCAAGAAAAACAATCAATTAATCAAAAGATCAAATAACTCTAAAAATCATGAATACATAAAATAATGTCAAATTACAATTAAAAAATTAACATATCATTGTTCAAGAAAAAGAAAACAAAGGAAATAAATAGATACTCATAGACAAGCCTTCTTCTTCTTCCTTCATAAACCTTCTTGTACAATCCTCATTAAACTATTTATCTCGAGAAAATATTGGTGATGCACTCTAAAATATATCTAAATCTTTACATTATGCACCCCCCCCCTCATTTTCTAGGGTAAATTAGCCTTTATTTATAGGCCTACAAAGTTCCTAAAAGAGTCCTAAGTAAATAATAAGTAATTACCTAAATAATCCAAAACCAAAAAGTAGTAGTAAAATTCTAAAATAAAATTCTAACTGTTATAAAATTAGGGTAGTGTTAGAATAAAATCTACACACTACACACTAAGAAAATTCTAGCTATTCTTTGCACAAAAATTTCTCTTCAAACTTCTCTCTTTCTTTCTCTCACAATTCTTTCTCTAATCTTTCTTTCACTAATCTTTCTTTCACAAAATGATGGTGTATTACAAGCTTAGAGTATAGCTCTATTTATAGAGCTCTAATTAGTGGAATACATCATGGCATACATCATCTTCAACTAATCTCAATTAGTGGTGTCTCCACTAAATGGTGGACATCCATAAAAATCTTCTAATAATTCACATAAATCCATAATTAGTGGAGCCTCCACTAATTAATGGAGATTACAATAATTAATAACACTCCCCCCGTGGATGTCCATCCATACATAAAGAAAATGCCTCGTTAAAACCTTACTAGATAAAAACCCAGTGGGAAAAAAATCTAGTGAAGGAAAAAGAGTACACTATTCTATATGTCTGTTTATTACTCCCCCTGATGAGATGATTCCTTTAAATCTTTAAACCAACCCATACCGATTTTATATCTCAACTTCTCAAATGTTGCAGTCGGTAAAGTCTTCGTAAAAATATCTGCGAGGTTATCACATGACCGAATTTGTAGCACATCAATTTCACATTTCTTCTGGAGTTCATGAGTAAAGAAGAATTTTGGTGAAATATGTTTTGTCCGATCTCCTTTAATATATCCTCCTCGTAATTGAGCTATGCAAGCTGCATTGTCTTCATAAAGAGGAGTTGGAATATATTTGATTGATGATAATCCACAACTTTCTCGGATATAATGAATCATGGATCTTAGCCATACACATTCTCGACTTTCTTCATGAATGGCTATAATTTCAGCATGATTTGAAGAAGTAGCTGCTATAGATTGTTTCGTAGAACGCCATGATATAGCAGTATTTCCACATGTAAATAGATAGCCCGTTTGAGAACGTGCTTTATGTGGATCAGATAAATAACCAGCATCTGCATAACCTATCAATGTTGGACTGGTTTTATTTGAATAAAATAATCCGAGATCAATTGTACCTTGGAGATATCGAATGACTTGTTTAATTCCATTCCAATGTCGTCGTGTTGGTGAAGAACTAAATCTTGCTAATAAATTGACAGACAAAAGCAATATCGAGTCGTGTATTATTAGCAACATACATCAATGCACCAATTGCACTGAGATATGGTACTTCAGGACCAAGGAGTTCTTCATCATTTTCTTGAGGTCGGAAATGATCTTTATCCACATTTAATGATCGGACGATCATTGGAATACTCAATGGATGTGCTTTGTCCATGTAAAATCTTTTTAGCACTTTTGCTGTATATGTTGATTGATGAATAAATGTTCTACTCTCCAGATGTTCAATTTGTAAACCAAGGCAAAATTTGGTTTTACCAAAATCCTTGATTTCGAATTCTCTTTTTAAATAATCAATTGTTTCTTGGAGCTCTTCAGGAGTTCCAATAAAATTAATATCATCAACATATATAGCTAATATCACAAATTTAGAACCAGATTTCTTAATAAAAACACATGAACATACCTGGTCATTTTTAAATCCCGCTTTCAATAAATATTCACTAAGACGTGTGAACCACATGCGCCGCATTGCTTCAGGCCATATAATGATTTCCGCAACTTGATGGAGTAATTTTCACGAGGATAATGTTTATATGCTTCAGGCATATGAAATCCTTCGGGGATTTTCATGTAAACATCATTTTCTAAATTTCCATACAAGTAAGCAGTGACAACATCTAATAGGCGCACATCTATCTTTTCATGTACTGCCAAACTGATAAGATATCGGAGTGTAATAGCATCAATAACAGGAGAATAAGTTTCATCATAATCAATACCTGGTCTTTGTGAAAAACCTTGGGCTACTAATCGCGCTTTATATCGAACGATTTCACTCTTTTCATTGCGCTTTCGCACAAATATCCATTTGTAGCCAACAGGTTTTACACCTTCTGGTGTTCGGACTGCAGGTCCGAAGACTTCACGTTTTGTTAGTGCATTTAACTCCGATTGAATCGCATCTTTCCATTGCAACCAATCTTTTCTATGCCGACATTCATCAATTGATATTGGTTCAGGATCATCACTATCCTGTATAACATCAAGAGATATTATATGCAAACATAGGATCAATAATTGTTTCTATCCGATTCCAACGTCTACCGGAAGTGGTATAATGGATAGAAATTTCAGTGTTACTTTCATTTATGTCTGGTTCTTTGTCATAAGTTTTCTCTTGGTCTTTATCATTCTTTGCTTTAATATGATCATTTGGACCATTAATCCTCTCTTCTTTTGAGGATTTTTATCTTTAGAACCAAGAGGTCGGCCATGCTTCTGGCATGCTTTTGGCTCAGTAGCTATATGTAAAATCTTTTGTTCTATTGGAACTTCAATTAGAATAGGAGCATTTATAGCTGGCATATGCGATTTTGTTACTCTTCTAGAGTCAACAAAAGCGTCTGACATTTGATTTGCAATGCTTTACAAATGAATTATCTTTTGAACTTCAAGTTCACACGCGTTTGTATGCGGATCAAGATAATTTAATGATGTTGTCCAATCACGATCTTTTTTGTACTGTTTCTGTTCTCCCCATAATTTAGGGAATAATGATTTTACAAGAGAATAAGAAAAGAAATATAAAAAAATGATGACAAGCAGAAAATGCCAAGAAAAATATCTCTTTTTTTTTTCACTCTTCCCGGTACCGACTTTTCCTCTTCCTCTCTTGTCTTTTCTTCTCCTCCAACCCTCTACCTACCATCTACCTCTTCTTCTTCCTCATACAGATATATATATATATATGTATGTATCGATATATATCTCAGTTATCAGTCATTAGTAAACATCAAAAACAAAAATCACAAAGCAGATATGGAGACTCGTAATTCATTTGAAACATGGTCAAATTTTAACTCGGTTTCACGGCGAGATGTTGATGTATTTTTCTTTCCAAACCAACCGCTTCTGCCTAATTCGAACGCAGAAGATTTTGATATGTTTTCCTTTCCAAACCAACCGCTTCCTCCTAATTTCAGGTGAGATACCTTTGAGGGCTTCCATTTGTTTTTAGTATGCTTGATAATGAATTTAAACTCTCTTTTGGTTTGTTTTTTATGTAAATCAGTGGAAGTTTTGAACATACTGCTTTGGACCAAGTTGATCTGCCCCTACAAGAGACTGCTTTTGATATTGTTCCTCTTGATGCTATTCCTTTGAATGAGGATATGCTTGTGCATGATCCTTTCTACTCTCTAATGGATTTTGAACAAAGCCAGAATATGTTTCCAGGTTATTATACATTTAAACATGGATTTTGAATGGTATTACCTTTACTGATATTATTTTCTTTTTCTAGGAGAAATAATGAATGGTCTTGGCAACGAAGTCGGAGTAAGTACTCATGAAATGTATAATATCGAAGTTCAAGATATTATTGCAGACAAAATTCCTGGGGAGAAGAAGATGATTAAGAGGTAGAGAGAGACGAAGGGCAATAACTCCCAGACACTATTAAGAGAAACAATTTCGCAGTACTTTTACCTACCAATTAAGAGCGCAGCTAAAGAACTGAATATTGGCATAACCCGTCTCAAGAAAAGATGCAGGGAGTTAGGAATTCGTCGATGGCCTCACAGGAAATTGGTGAGCTTGGAGACCATAATCAAGAATGTTCAGGTTCTCTCTTATACATACTTATAATTTGCAAGTATGAAACTATGAAAGATTTATAAGTAAATAACCGATGATATCACTTCGATTTATAGGAGATGTAAAATAAAGAAGAATGAGGATATATGGCTGAGAAGAAGTTGAAAGAAGCCATTGCGATACTGGAATGTGAAAAACAGTTAGTGGAAGAAAGTCCTAATACGCAGTTAGAGGACCAAACACAGAAATTGAGACAAGCATGCTTCAAGGCCAAATATAATAAGAAATTTAATTATAATAAACTTAAGGAGATCATAAAATCTCAAGACTCATTTCGCAGTAATTTTACGGCTAATTCTGCTGCTAGTCTCGATGCTGGCTCAAAGGGGAAAGAAAAGGAGGAGGATGTCGAAAAAGAGGAGTTGAAGTCCATAATTACTAATTGTTTGTCTTCCTCTAATGTAAATATTGAAAAAGAACAATTACAAACCTTCATCTTAAATTTGTCAGCTCAATTACAAAAGAGCAACTATAAGCATGTATCCTCAAGTTCATATGAACACTAGTGATATGAATAAAAGATGTGATGCTTATTATTAATGGAAATATCTTTTTCCCTTATTATCTTTTCTGTTCCACTTCAGGTGGCCAGTATTTCTCTGTGATAAGGGAAATATCGAGTGTGTCCATGACCATAACCACGGCCACTGCCACAACTACGACTATAACGATGGCTTCTGCTGGAGCCAACAGCATTCACTTCTGGGAGTGCTGTTGAGCCAGTTCATCTGGCTTCATGATTTCTCAATAATAACTCATGTTAAAGCTGTCAATTTTGGATACCCTTTTTCTCGATATTGTTACTGTAGGACATGAAAAGTGGAGAATGTCTTCTCCAATATAACTTCATCAGTAACTTTTTCTCCGTAAAATTTTTAACTAAGATGTAGTTTTATACATCACGGAGTTCACGGTTTTACAATCTTGCAACTTCAGGTGCAACCATTCATACCGTGCAGTGGGTAGTACTACCATCTTCAGGTGGTCAAATCTTTCTTTTTATCCACATGACATATGGATCTCCTTTTTTTAGCATTTAGATGCATTTCTGTATGACATATAATTTTTTTTTTTTTTAGAAATATCAAGGGCTACAAATTCGAATTTAACGAGATCAATAAATGCGTACCTGTCTTCTGGCTTTAATAACGACAGAGACTCGTGCTGATAACGTGTTATAAAATTAGGATAGTGTTAGAATAAAATCTACACACTACACACTAAGAAAATTCTAGCTATTCTTTGCACAAAAATTTCTCTTCAAACTTCTCTCTTTCTTTCTCTCACAATTCTTTCTCTAATCTTTCTTTCACTAATCTTTCTTTCACAAAATGATGGTGTATTACAAGCTTAGAGCATAGCTCTATTTATAGAGCTCTAATTAGTGGAATACATCATGCCATACATCATCTTCAACTAATCTCAATTAGTGGTGTCTCCACTAAATGGTGGACATCCATAAAAATCTTCTAATAATTCACATAAATCCATAATTAGTGGAGCCTCCACTAATTAATGGAGATTCCAATAATTCATAACACTAACAAAAATACTAAGGAAAAGAAGTCCATCGCCTTGACTTTTGATCAATTGAGAATCAATTTGGACTTCCGTCTTCTTTTGTTGTTTTGTGCTAGAGACGTTCAATTCTTGTAGGATTGTAATTGCTGAAATCGACTTCTGATTTGAGCCATGAAACTGCCGAGCCGTCTTCTCCTTGTAGTGTCGGCTTCGATTGAGCCGTCATCCGAATTGCTTCTTCTGTTTGTGCTTTGTTGTCGACTCAATTGAGCCAATAAATCAAGTCACCGCCTGCTTCCTTTTTTTCTTCTTGCATTGCTTGTTTCGGCTGCTTCTTTTGCTGCCTACCATTATTGACTTTGCTTTGCATCTGGGCCCCACCGATTTCTTCAGTTTGTGTGCAATTGTCCTCTATTGCTTTTGTTGTCCGTCGGCTTTGGCTTGGAGCCACGAGGCTGCCGAAATTGTTGACAAAAATCCATCATTTTTCTTTCACCAATTGCTGACCGAGTTTCCTTTCTTTAATTTCCAACTTCAATGTTCTGTTCCATTCAATTTCTTCCGTGCTGCCAGTAGCTAACCGGTGCCGGCTATCCTTCTCAGGCTGGCGCCGCCTCTGTTCTAAAAAATCACACAATTAATTCTAATTTTCTTTTATTTTTACATAAAATTACAGAAAAATATTTTTATAAGGGAAATATCAAATAGGAAGGAATATGATTAGTTATTTCACAAAATGTATCACAAAATAGCTCAAATAACTAGAAAAATATGACTAATTTAGGCCCAATCATATTCCCCACAATCTTTACTTGTCCTCGAATAAACACTTAACCAAAGCATTTAAAATAATTTATTTCTTTTCATATTCATCCATAACAAAGCAATAATTTCTTTCCAACCTTAGATACAAAATTGTCATTCATTCACCCTTTAAAAACCTTCGTAAACTCATAAATTAAATCAAATAATCCCAAGGTCATCAAAGTTAAGTTAAACAAACTTATATCTAGTACATGAAAATTATTCCACTCCTCAAGCAAAAACAAAGATAACATAAATCATACAAGTCAAGTCATTTAACCAATTCAAGCATTATAAACTCAAATTTACCAAACTCAAGTTAGTGAAATAAGAAAAACACTCCACTCTTTGTTTTTTTTTTCTATGACTTTGGGAATTAATAGCCTCAAGTGCATAGATTTCTCTTCACACGTATTGGCCCCTTTTATAATCATCACTCATCATTTTTTTTCTCTAACAAATTTTCAACATTTTTTTTCTTTTCTTTTCTTTTTCTTGCCTTTTTGCCTTCGGGATAGCCTCAAGAGAGTGAACCGAATACACTTGCTACTTCTCTCCATATTGACCCACTTTTCAGCAAAAGGTCTTCAAAGATAAAAACAATAAGAACATTTTTTTTCTTTTTTCAACTTAATTTTTTTTTCACACAATTTTTTTCTCATATATTTTCCAACTAAAATTTTTTCTCTCACATTCCTTATTCAAAACTCAAAGCTAAGCAAATTCTAAATCCATAATATAAGAATTAATCAATAACTCTTCTCATATTTCATCATATCATTCATATTCAAACTTAAAGAATAAAATAAAACTCAAATACTAAATATACCCAAGGTTAACTTAAATTCTCAAGACTTAGTAAAATTCAACTTAATACACAAGTTTACATTTTTAATAAAATCCAACCATACTGAATGGCAAATTCATGTCCAAAATTTAAAAAAAAAAAAAGCCATATCTTCATTATAAACAAATAAAATCCATTTGGCTTCAAATCTTTTTTGTTTTTTCTATTTTTTTTAAAAAAATCAACAATTCAAACATATATCATTGATTGGAAATCCATTAAAAATCACAAAGATGCACTTTGAGAAAATGTTAAATCTCTCCCCCATACTTAAATTAGACATTATCCTCAATGGTTTAAAATAGCACACTAAAGCATAACCAAGGGACCAAGAATGTAAAGAGGGAAAAGAAAATAATACTCCCCAAGGCATATTAGCTCTATAAAAAGTCCAAATTTCAAATTTCAAAGTAACTCACCAACAACAAAATATCAAGATAATTGATAAAAATTTGGACCAAGAATAGCATCAAACTACTCCCCTATACTTAAACTAGACCGTGTCCTCATGGGCAAAAAATAAACACAATAAAACATCTCCAATGGGACCAAAATTGAAAAGGGGTAGAAAGTTTAAGCAATACTCTCCAAGTGTAAATTAGCTCAAAGATATGAGAAGTTCATTCTTCAAGAAGTTGAAAGAATTATTGCCAGCAAACTTCAACCTACAAATCGATAGATGAATACACAAGTAAAAGTATAAAGAGTAATTAAAATAAAATAAAAATCAAGAGAGAAGAAAAATAGAAAGTCAAAGCCTTTAAGTCCCCCTCGAAGTAGAGTCTTCCTTGTCTCCAAATTGTCCAATAGCACCACCATAACCTTCAAATGGCTCACAAGATCCTCTTTACAATTGGGTCTCGTTTTAGTGAAGAACTTTTCTAGATTTTTTATGCTCAAGACAAATAAGAATAATATCCTATGTAGATAGCACAAGTACAATGTCAATCAATCTTCAATCACTATAGCATAATACCACAAGGGGGCCAAGATTTCCAGATTTGCAAAAAATTCCAAAAAAATGCATAGCTAATTTGTTAGAAGCAATCACAAGAAGCACAATTCATTCGATGCATTTTGTTTTTGTTTTTTTCTCATCAAATTAACTCATCAAATATAGGTCCATGTCTAGTAAAATTTTTCCTCATAATGCAAGAAATTCAAGAGGATAAAATCTAGCTTACCATGAAGAGAGTTTTTCCCCCAAGTATTCCCCAACGTATAAGTTTTTAAAAATTTGGACTCCATGGGGGATAATTAGAAGAAGAAAAGTAAGGTGAAGAAGAAGAAGGGAAAGACGAAGATGAAAGGGAGAAATAAAAGTATCATTCTAGAGGACTAGGGAAAAAATAAAAGAAAAAAGAAAAATAGAAGAACAAGACAAATAAGAAAATCAAAGAAAAAGACAAACGAAGAGAAATTGGGAAGAAAAGAAAAAACAGTAAGGGAACAAACGAAAAAAAATTCCAGACCGGAGTCGGTGGCGGTTGCATTCTATCCGAGCTCCGTTTTAATTTTTTTTTTTTTTACTAAAACTATCCTAATTGAATGCATGACCACTATACATTTAAAACAATAATTCCTAAATTAAACTAAAATTAAAAATTGTAAATAAAGAAACAAATAAGAAAATAAAATAGTTCGTCTCCAATATCGTGTTGGCAAAAGTCCAAACCTAAAAATAGGAAGAGTTAGTTTTCACTCAAAATTATAGGCATAAAAATCAACAAATTAAAAATACCATTATTACACATATTCCACATTATCATTAGGTTAGTAAAATTAAATACTAAATACACAATAAATACAACCATACAAAGACAAGTTAATTATTATGAATATGTATCTACCTATTTACATATTTACAACATATAGTGAAATTAAAAGACAATTATACAAACAACACAATATGATACTTTTTTGCAAAAAGAACAATTGTACAAATTTACATATTTATATATTTACATATTCATATGGTTAAATCAACAAAATCCAAACTTTCATGATATTGTTCCCCAGTAACAGCGTTAAAAACTTAATATTTTTGGTACGAGCAAAGAATTATTAAATTAATAAACACATATTTATCTCTGACAACGGTCTGGAATTTGGACTTCTGTCTTCTTTTGTCATTTTGTGCTGAAGACGTTCAATTCTTGTGGGATTGTAATTGCTAAAATCGGCTTCTGATTTGAGCCATGAAATTGCCAAGCCGTTTTCTCCTTGTAGTGTCGGCTTCGATTGAGCCGCCATTCGAATTGCTTCTTCTGTTTGTGCTTTGTTGTCGGCTCAATTGAGCCAATAAATCAAGCCACCGCCTGCTTCCTTTTTTTCTTCTTGCACTGCTTGTTTCGGCTGCTTCTTTTGCCGCCTACCATTGTTGACTTTGCTTTGCATCTGGGCCCCACCGATTTCTTCACTTTGTGTGCAATTGTCCTCTGTTGCTTTTGATGTCCGTCAGCTTTGGCTTGGAGCCATGAGGCTGCCGAAATTGTTGACCGAAATCTTTCCTTTTTCTTTCACCAATTGCTGACCGAGTTTCCTTTCTTTAATTTCCAACTTCAATGTTCTGTTCCATTCAATTTCTTCCTATGTTGCCAGTAGCTAACCGGCGCCGGCTGTCCTTCTCGGGCTACACCGCCTCTATTCTGAAAAATCACACAATTAATTCTAATTTTCTTTTATTTTTGTATAAAATTACAAAAAAAGTATTTTTATAAGGGAAATATCAAATAGAAAGGAATATGACTAGTTATTTCACAAAATAGCTCAAATAATTAGAAAAAAATATGACTAATTTAGGCCCTATCAATGGACATATAGACTATCTCCTCCAAAGTCTTATGAGAATGTAATTCAACCACATTTGCTATGTCCCTATTCAACCCACTCAAAAACCTTTCTTTTGTAACCCTCATATCCTCAACAATGTTAGCCCTCATCAAGGTTACCTCCAACTCCTTGTGAAAATCCTCTACACTTTTATTTCCTTGTCTAAGTACATGCAACTTTTGGTAAAGTTCATTATAGTAGTGCAGGGATACAAATCCCCCTCTCATCAAGTTCCTTAACATTTCCCAAGCGGTAACCGGCTAATCCCCCCCTATTCTCCTTCTTTGAGATGCTACTTGATCCCATCACACTAAAGCATATTCAAGGAAACTTGAAATGACTGATTTGACCTTGGTCCATTCACTATACTCATGGCACTCAAATAAAACTTTCATCCTCCTTTCTCATTCAAAATAAGCTTCTGGGTGACTTTTACCTTAGAAATGGGGTATTTTCATTTTAATGTGCCACAACTCTCTATCTCTCTCATCTTCGTCTCGCCTTCTTATTCTAATCCCATTTTTTCGATTTTGTCTTCCGTAATCTTCCTCATGGACTTCCTCATCCCAATCTTCCATTCTTTCAAACTCTCTCTCAAGCCCCCTTACATTCTGTCCATCATGCCTTCCTTGCATTTTACCTCTTCCTCCTCTCAACCCTTGCCTACCTCCCCTCAATAGTGTAGGTGGATGACTTCCTATGGAATGCTCATCCAAATCCTCTCCTTGCTCATATAATGGGGGTATGACATTATTTCCTCTCTCATCCTAGGGCTATCTTACTCCCTATAACCCCTTCTTTGTGTAACGGTTAAGGCTTGGCCTTGGTTGGTTTACAATTCGGTAATATCTCTCTTCATCTTATCCATTTTTGCATTGAGAGTTTCAAAGGCAATTTGAATATCAAAAGAGTCTTGGGATATTTTGTTGGGATTTTACTTGGAAGGTTTAAATAGAAGAAGTATTCTTCACAAGCACTCCCTTACGTGTATACACTTACCTTTGTGTTTAACTCTCTTTAGCTTTTATATCAATAGGCTTACCTTCTTACCTTTTTCAATTCACTCAAGTGCTCAACAAGTTCTTCCCACAAAAGTCTCCCCAATTGCTTATGAATTAGTCCAAACTTTGACAAGTCTACTAATTCTCTACAGACAATCAACTAGATGACTAATGGTGGAAGTTGATCAATACACGCCTCAAGGAATTTATATCAATCAAGGAAATTAAATGAATTTAAGAAACTCAACAAATTGACTAAGAAAAGGGTGAATGGACAAGATCTAACAAGAATTTTCAATGTAACACTAGAGGTTCAAGGAATATAGCATTCAAGAGTAAGAGTAAGAATTTATCAACTAAAATGATCTCTCAATAGACAAGCAATGTCCTCAAAATATTTAAAATGATAGATAATCAACTATAGAAAATGTTTTCAAAAGTTTTAGCCACAATTTCAAGTGAAGAGTTCACTCAAGAAAAATATCAAACACTTTGTAAGCAGTTTTTGGAACTCAAGATATAACAAAAATTTTAAGCAATTTTAGCCCCCAAAATCAACAAACAATAGGAAATTTGCAACCCCCAATGATTATACTATCAACAAGGCACAAGTTTAACACATAAAATATAAGAAAAATTAAATAAAACTTGACCTTTTTGTAGTACAAATTTGAGTTACGGGATTGACCAATTTTGAAGCCTTGTTCAATGTCTCCAAGCTTTGATGCGAATCAAAACTTTCCTTACTTTGATACCAAACTATTTGATATAACCTTGGGGTTGATTTTCTATTAAATTTCGTGGCTAAATCTAGGGCAAAATACAAGATCTATTGAAAAACTCAAAATAGAGAATTTTATGAAGAAATGAGACACCCAATTCAAATATTAGGACCTTAAGCCTAAACAAAGAATTTAGAACTCTAGAAAAGAAAATCAAGTCTACTAATTCATACTAAAAAACCTTTGATTCAACAAGGAACCAAGAACAATTGAAGAAGAAGAACTAGGCAACAAAAGATAACCTCTACTCTAGACCCTTAGATTAACAATAATCTAATATTCTATTTTGATAGGTTAGTTTGATTTATCCTTAAGAATTTATAGACTCAAATCAAAGGTAAAGAATGAAATCCTAAAATTGGTCTTAGCCTTCATGGAAGAACCCTCAAAGAACTCTCTCAAGAGTGTCTTTTGATTTCACTAATAAATATCCAAATGTTATAATGCTCTATATATAGGCATCTAAACCTAACTAAAGTAAAATAAAATCTCAGTCATTCAAGTCTTTAAATGATCCAAAATATCCCTATTACATAATAAAAGTCGTAGGAATTAATTTAAAAACTAAAATAAAACAAAACATAAAAATTCAGCGAAACTGTGTATGGTCCGAAGGTCCCTAGCGCCAGGTACACTAGTACACCTGGAGCCAGCCAGGTGTACCAGTGTATCTGACGCTAGGTCTGTCTTGGTTCCATACAGCTGGCTTTTTCTTGTCCTTTTAGCCCCCTCTTGTGCACCTTTGACCCTCCACATGAATTGTTGTGCAAATGCAGCTCTCTTGGGCCTTCTCTTTAACATCCATCCCTTCACACTCTTCATATTCCTTAGCTTGTTTGAATGATTTTCCTTGAATCCTCATTTGTAAGCTCCCATGTTCTGGATTCTTTCAAGGTACTATGAAGTGTGGCTTGTAGTTCCATCTCTCTTTTTTAGCTTTAACATATTATTTGGATGGATTCCTATCATTTAGGATTTAAGAATCAAGGAATTCGCGTGAATCGTAAAATATGAAATTTAATGTATAAAAGCTTCATTATACATAAATTTCAAGAAAAAGAATGTACATTAAAATCCAGCAATCAATATTTACAAGTTCAAGCAAAAAGCTTACACTTGAATATATCAAGATAACACTTAGTTATATTAGCAAAATATTTTGCTATATTAGAAAAACACTTAACTTCAACAAAGCTTAGAAAGATAAGGAGCTCACCTTAATCAATAAACTAGGATCACTCACACATCCCATGCCTAGGGCATCTCTTGAACTGACTCACCTACAATAACGAGGTTTTTTCATAAAACATTGCTCAGTATTCTCAAATTAGGATTTGTATCATTCTAAGAGCAATTGGGGCATTATTTCTTTTCCTAAAGGGAATCAGCATTCCAGCTTTGTCACCTTTTGGTGTTTTAATCATAACTTTTGCTATACAACTCCAAATAAAGTCAAACTAGTTTTTAAATACTCCCAAGACATTCTGCTACAAAATCCAATTCATGGAACACCAATGTCTTTCCTCACTTTGTACAGTTCTGACTGCAACTTTGCAGCAATATACACAAGCTATTTCACCTTTACAGCTTTGGCAACCCTTGGTTTTTATTTCATAACTTTCAAAGTACAACTCCAAATTATGCTAAATTGGTCCCAAAACGTTCCTAGGACAATTAGCTACAAAATTCAGTTCATCAAGTCCCGAAAAAATTAGCCATTTTGTACAGTTTAATACACAAACAGATGGATCTAGCAATTGCACAAAACAGATTTCCCTAATTGTGTTCACATATTGCACAAGCCACATCTCTCAATTCTCCTACATAACATATATCATCTAAACCTTCCTAAATCTTTTTTAACACTTAAGAAAGTGTGATTTAACCTTGCTTTCAATCTAACTTCCCCATATACATTGAAACAAGGCACAATTACACGATTACCAAACCAGTACTTTTATGTAGGCAGTTTTAGTTCTCTACAATCTTGTACATCTTTTTGTATTTCAAACACCAGGAATCCAACTCTTTTCTCTTCATTCACTTCTAGACATGATAAAAAGCATTTAATTCCATTTAGAATCCTGCATACACATCAATTAATTGCCTACAATATGAGAAACAAAAACTGCTCCACATGGTTTCTTTAATACATAGCAACATAGCCAACTTTAGTTTCCATTTTCTTTATTCATTTTCTCCCACAAGTACGGCCATCTTTAACCTTTCACAATCCCTTTAATACATATTTAAACAGCATAAAAATCACAACAAACAAATCCCAAAAGTAATCGTCACTTAGCTCAATAAAAACAACATCATAACAACATTTCTTCACAAATCACTTTTTAAGTTCTATGCAATTTTCCCATGAAAATTAACATCAAAATATTTTTTCATAAGTTATAGAATATTTTTAATTCTTGAGGAAATGAATTTTACCTTGTGAATGATGAATTTTAAGCTTGAAAAGACCCAGATTTTCCTCCCTTCTTCTTCTCCACTTCCTCACTGTTTTCTTTCTCTCTCTCTTCTTCCTTTTTCCTTGCCTTTCCTCTTACTTTCTTTCAATCTTCTGGCTGTTTTGATATCCACCAACACTTCTCCCTTTCTTTTGATGTTTTCATACCACATGTGGTCAAATGGAAGCTAGGAAAAGTTGGTGAAAACTTGGGGAACTTTTTGAAACTTTATAGAATCTCTTGAGAACTTGTAAACGTTTTATAAGTACAAGATACCTTCATAGGTTTTTAATAGAAAATTTCATTTTCTTTTTTCTCTCTCTTCTTCTTTATTTCCAACTCCAAATGGTTTCCATTTCCATTCTCCTTCCCAATATATATATATATATATATATATATATATATATATATATAAATATACCACAATTTTAGCCATGTGATATAAGAACTAAGTCTAATTGGATGCTTGTAGAATCTTATAGAAAGCTATGAAACACTGTGAAAGGTTAGAACATCATGGAAATCTTATAAACTTGTAAGATTTATGTTGGTCATGCTAAACTTTCATGTAACCAATTACCTCAAACCATATGGTTTTCATCCAACCAATCATCTACAAGCACATGGTTTCTAAGCTACCAATCATATAATCCATTTCATTTTTTCTACTAACTTAACTATATTTTTCAAAAGTAACCATAGTTAACGTACTATTCATCCTAGATGGAAATTTTTTTTATTTTATCAATGTGATGTACACTACAGGAAAATCGGGATTTAAAAATGAAACTTTAGAGACGAATAATGGTGGTCAAGTTTCTTAATTTACTCCCTCCCTTGATCGATTTTCTCTCTAGAATTCTCATTATTAATTGTAAATTAGGCCCTATTATTAGTTATTAGTTGTATATAATTCATTCTATATTAGGTTATAAACTCAGAGGATTTGATGTACTAAACTTATGGGATTTGATGTACTCTTGATGTGTATATGTGTAATCCCATAGAAAAGAAATGGCAGAACAAGTTTTTAGAAAAGTATCATGTTGTGCATCATTTAACTTTTGACTATTGACTTTTTGTGTTTCTTCATCTTGTCGAACCTATTGTTATAGTTTCTCAATCTTTTATTATTACGAACTATTCAGTTGTTGAAATCTTTAAACTTCCTTTTCAGTGTTTTAATCTGTTCTACTCCGTCAAACCATTTTGAATAGATAAATTCACATTCTTGTAAAAGTGTCTGATGTGTTACTTCCTCATCATTATCATTGTCAGACTCATTAATAAGGTCTTCAATTTTATTTTTCTTTTTAACAATAAGATTAAGTACAACATTACTTGCATCTCCAAACTCATCATCTCCATCAGTGCTATATTCAATAGAATAATCTAGTGTATCATCACAATCACTTAAGGTAATATTATAAGACTTATTTTTTAGCTGTTTCTTCAAATTATTCACAGTTAAGCTGAATATGACCAATTCTACCACATTCTTAACATTTGGGTTCTTTTGGTACATTCTTATTTTCTGTGAATTTTTGCTCAATGTTGATATTTTGTTAAGCTTTTCGTTTTTATTAAATAGTCTGCCAAAGGGTTATTTGCTTTTACTTTTTCAGCATCTTGTTAAATTGTCTTGTTAGCAGTCCAATTTCATCATCAAAATCTTTATCATCAAAATCCTCTTTACCTTTCAAAGCAACACCTTTTTCTTTGGCTTTTGACTGTGATTGAAAACTCATCTTATAAGTTTGCAAGGAGCCCATAAGTTTATCTAATCGCATCTTTGATACATTCTTATATTCTTCAATGGTAATAGCTTTTGCATGAAATATTAGTGGTAATGATCTCAATATTTTATGAATCAAATTTTTTTTCTTCAAAATATTGTTATTCAAGTTGAAAAGGCTTATTAGCAATGTCTCTTAGTTTCTTACCAAAAAGAGTAACAGTTTTGTGTTCACCTATTCTTAGTTCTTTAAACCGTGTTAACATTTGCAACTTTAATATCCTTACAGTACTTATTCATTCAAACACTATTTGTAACTTTTTCCATGCACCTTTAATAGCTCTACGTGTTGAAATCAACTTGAATTTTTTGGCTCAAATGACAACAAAAATTATATTCAAGTTAACATTCAGCATTAGTCCACGAATCTATAGGTTTTTCTTCTTCCACACCAGTACTTCTATTTGGCATGGTTGGAAGTTTTCATACTTATAAGATAGCTTTTTAGACAGTAGTGTCAAAAGTTTTGATAAAATTTTCCATTCTGATTTTTCAGTAGACATAATTCAATCCTTTTTCCAATAATGGTGATCGAGTGATAGAATTTTCTTCTTTCATTGGTCCATATATGATGTTCCAAACCAAGTTCTAATATCTCATTTGCTAAATTAATAGCGCCTTCAAGACAACGAACTGCTCTGATACCAGTTGTCTGATTTGGTTTGGTTTGTTAATCTCTAATTGTTTTGTTAAATTTTATTGTTATAGTTATATTAATTTGACATATTATAAAATAAAAAGTTTAACAAATATAACAAATTATTAACGCAATTTAGTTATCAACAAACTTACATCTGTAGGTCCTATACTTGTAAAAAGATCCACTAAAATTTTAACAAAAGTTATAGGAATATACTTATCTCAATCACCATATGATTCCTAATAGATTCTAAGAGAATACCGCATACCAGTGTTCTTGATTAAACTCGTGAAGGCCTTTTCTGAACCTAACTACCTCGATTGAATTCTCATTAAGCTTCGTTGCTATAATACAGTGGTACTTCATTTGACTCTAAAAAACCTTCTTACTAGAAAGATATTTGATTTTAAGAAGTTTTGATTCAAGTCCTTCAAAAAGATATTGATTGTCGAACCAATTTACTTGAACCCTCTGAAGTATACTTTAACAATAAATATCAGCAAGCTCCATCAATGATGTATGCTTCAGAATTGCTCAGTATATATGTATGAAATCCTTACCCTGTTACTTGATCGAGTTTCTAAAGAATGCTTCTTTAGCTTCGTCCTTCTTTTCTCTCTATCACATTTTTTTTTTTTTTTACTTCACAATTGAGATTTATGTATATCAATAGAGTAGTTGTTTCCTTATAGAATTAGGAACAGCCAAAGAGATTTATCTTCTTAAATCTTTGCAATTCTAATTTCATTTGGATTCCTAAACTTCACAAATAGAATCTTTATTACATTATTACTAGGATCTGTCATAAATTTGCTGGAATCCTTCCCTAATATAACTTTCATAATCCACATGTTAGACATTGCCAATTTCTAAAACTTGTATCATTGTCAAGGATGCACACAACAACTTCGACATAACATGCAGTACAATGACTTCATGAGTAGTCTAACAATGATTCTTAACAAAACATTTCTGTAAGTGTTGTCAATTTCCAAACTACTTAATCTATTATCAAATACAAAACAATAAAGAAAAACTATAGATATTGAAGAAAATCAATCAGAAGCAAATTTTGAATTTTGGAGGTACAATGAAATCACTGTAATCTTTATGATTACTGGTACTGTGAAGAAGACAATTTAAATCTATATAATATTTATTTGACATTGTAAAGAAATATGCAAAAATTGTTTAACTACTTATTTAACTAAAATTAAAATCATTTATTATATAAATTCATTCACAAATTGAAATAGTAAAGAGGTATGTAAAAGTTATTTAGCTATTTAATTAATTAAAATTAAAACCATCTATTATATAAATTTATTTACAAATGTTCTTAGACAAATCTCGATAATTTCATTAATTTATTTTTAAATATTTTTGAATTTATTAATAATATAAAATATTATCTAAATTCAATGGTTTAAGTATCTCATTAGTAAAAATATAATTTAGTATAGATACTGAACTCGTGTCTTACCCGAGATAGCTTACTAGTAATATAGAAGAGTAAATGGAAAGACAGAACTAGTTGGCAATCTGCGAGGTATTGTGTAAGCTTTGCTTTTATATGCTCTTCCAGACTCCGTGTTCGTTTCTTCCTTCCCTTTTTAGAGTTATTGAAAGTCCTGTTTTGCATAAGCTTTTTCTTCTATAATTCAGTCTTTTCTAGTCATCAACGATTCCCGTCCTCCAATGTATTGAAACTAAACATAAAAAATACTTCATTATATTAAAAATAATTTCAATGCAAATAATTCATACCAGGACTGTTATTTATTTATAAAATATTACATTTTTTTCTTAGCGCTACATATATAAATTTTTTCAAAATTTAATTTTCTTTTCAATTCAGATAATTTTTATCATGAACATTGCAACCTAAGTACATTTTTAATTATAAATTTTTTCGTATACTTGAATTGCCACTCAATCTATACAAAAATTTCAATTTAATTAAAAGAGATTTTAATTTAAATAATTTATATTTTTTTAAATTAAGTCAGGTAATCCCTCTCTCTCTCTCTGTAATTGACAAATATTGTTGTCCAAAGCCTTGACTTGCTGCTTAGCCTTGGCCTGTTTGAACCCACGTCACCCCCCTCCGGAACTACCTGTCAGCCTCTCCTACTTCGTGCGGCCGAGCCAGTCCCTTCAACTGCCGCTCCCACCGAATCAAACTCAGACTCGGCTTCACTCGAAGCTATGAACTTGGTTTTCTCTCTCTTGCCCCTTCGTCGCGGACTCGCTGTCACCATAAGGCCTTATCGATTCCTCACTCCTTGAGATTTACGCTATTTCTCACTCTTCTTTCTGGCTTCTACAAGAATGTCGACCGTGTCTTCACAGGCCGGAGGCTCTTCTTCCGGCAAAGCAACCAAAAACGACGACGTTGAAACTCTCCGCCGCAATCGAATTCTTTCCAGCCAGCTCTATTTCGACGTTCAGCCGTCTAAAGTATTAACCAGAACTTTATAGTGATATTGTTTACCGTCATTTTATAATCTTGTTGTGTTTTTTCTTAAGCGCCTTTCTGACTCTGTAAAATCTGGATTGAGTCGATGGAAATACATATCATTTACGGATTAGTAATTGGATGCTGCTGCAAATATTTGCGTGTTATCTAAGTTTTATTGTGCTTTTTGTTCTTTCAGGTTCCTGTAATTTACTCGTCTTCATATGACATAGCGTTTCTTGGCATTGAAAAGCTGTAAGCAATCAAATATCTTTACATTTATTTACCCCTGGGACTTCACGTTACCAAGTATTTGTGGTAGAACATTTGAATGGTATACTACTATTATGCTAAATGTTGCAAAGTTGAATATTTTGAGTTAAGAATTGTTAATCATTTCAGTATCATTTGCACAAGTATTTTTCTTTCTAGTTATTTTTATTTTTTGTTTTTTTACTTCTTTTTGTGCATGTACATAGCATATACAACATATAGGTAAATCAAACATGAAGGATAAACATGTTTGCTCCCCCCCCCCTCTCTCTCTCCCTCCTAGGTAATGGATAAACACGTCTACGGAATTGCAAAATAGAAGTTTTGAATAATTATGACGTAGTGGTTATGAAGGTTACAGAATTGCTTTAGGCTAAAGTGTCACGAAAAACGATCCATCGCGCTGGTTGTTCAAATGAGAATCTGTTTGTTTAAAATAAGGGTGCCAAACTACTAGACAGTTGATGATGATTTCTACAGGAAAGTGTATTATCATTTATGGAAGTTTGAAATTCATCATTTTTTGAAAAGATACTTTGCCTTTGATAGAGAAATAATCATATCTCATTGTTCATGAAGCTGGAGAAGATATACATACGGATTTTTTTCCATAGAGAAGAATATTTTAGTAGATGGTCTCATCTATGATTTAAGCATTTTATGGATGGAAGCATGTCTCATTTTCAATTTTCGCTCAGCCCACTTATCTTATTATGAAAAATGTAGGCACCCTTTTGATTCTTCTAAATGGGGTCGCATCTGTCAGTTCCTTGCTGTGGATGGTGTTCTGGAAAAAAAGCATATAGTTGAGCCTCAGGAAGCTACTAAAGATGATCTCCTAGTGGTAGCTGCTATTTCTTTAACTAAACTTAACTGCCTTGATACTTATATCTGGATACTGATGCAGCTTCAAGCTTCACAATTGTGGAGCTAAATTTGCTTTTAATGTTTTCTCCATGGGCCCACTAGTAGCTACTTGTTTTTGTAATTCTCTCTCCCAAGACCTCACCCTGGCATGTATGTGCCTCTAGTTGCAGCTGTGGGACTTAAGTTTCATGGACAATTTAGTTAAAATTTTGCCATCGGTGGTTAACTTCTGTTGTGATTGTTTATAGAGGCAGTTAAGCATTACTGTTGGCTTTAGTGATACATTGAATTTCTATAGACTTGAACTTGTTTTTTGTAACAAGTAGCTGAAGTTGGGGGAAATTGCGGGAAAAAAGAAAAGGAAAATAAGATTTTGAGAAAAAAGGACCTATAAGTGCTTGAAGTCTTATTCTAATTCTTTTATAAAGAAAAAGTATTTGAAGCATTACTGGGTCAGTAAAAGATTGAGACATCGGAACCGATCTGATGATAATCTAAAGTTGACTTACATTTAGTTGCTCATTGTAGCTCTGCTTAGAACTCATAATTTGAATTTTATCAAATTATTGATAAAAGGTAAGGAGAAGTAATGAAGTATCATGGAGGACAAATGTTATTCAGATATCTATTTGACTAACAAAAATAATTAAGACATGCAGATGATTTAAGATTTGAAATATCTTAGCAACTAAAATTTTTATTGCAAGAGCTGTAGTTGCTTGAAAAGCTGGCTTCTGCTAGGATTTTGGAGCTTCATTCAGTATTAGAATCATGTTTTTAAGGCTGTTATGCTACGCTACTTGGTTCCACATATTTCTGTTGCCCAAGGGGAACGATTTAGCATCCATTGGTCAGATTTACCTTTTGTCTTCTGTATTTTTTGCTGTAACTTAGCTTGTAGTACACACCACCAAAAAATGATAGCTAACTTTTTATCATCTTGGTGCTAGGTGCATTCTGAAACATACTTGAATAGTCTAAAGAGCAGCATAAATGTCTCCATCATTGTTGAGGTGAGCTTTGAATATGTGTTTACATACGAACTAACTGACGAAATTTTGCATTCAGAGCAGCCATTTGGCAAAAGTCTTTACAATAATTTTTAATTGTTCCGGTTCCACCTTCTCTGCTAACTGAGACATGACACAAAACATTTTCTGCATCTAAAAAGATTTCCTATAAAAGATTAATCACGGTGATGGGATATATACATGTTCTTTGAGTTCTTGGTTATCTGACTGCTACGATGCACAGGTCCCTCCTGTGGCACTATTGCCCAATTGCCTTGTGCAACAGAAAGTTCTTTACCCTTTTCGCAAGCAGGTGAACTTATCAATTTGACTTCTGCTTCCTTCTTTTTCCTTTTGGCTCAGAACTCATGCTCAACTAATTTAGGTGGGAGGGACCATTTTGGCTGCAAAGCTTGCAAAAGAACAGGGATGGGCAATCAATGTCGGGGGTGGCTTCCATCATTGTTCTGCAGAAAAGGGTGGCGGATTTTGTGCTTATGCAGACATTTCTCTTTGCATACATTTTGCATTTGTGCGTCTAAATATTTCAAGGTAATTCTGCTACTGTAATTTCATCCAGTTGTATGCTGTTTTATGCCCTGTTGTTTTTTGTCAAGTTCCTTCTTGGGCTTATTGCTTGCATACTTTAACAGGGTGATGATAATTGATCTTGATGCACACCAAGGGAATGGCCATGAAAAGGATTTTTCTAATGACAGTATGATAATTATCCTTCCTTGTTGCCTTTTTCTAGGTGTTGTCATATTAACCAGTTTTCTGTTGATGCTGACAGGAAGAGTTTATATCCTGGATATGTACAATCCTGATATTTATCCTTTTGTAAGTTTTTCTCGGTCTCTCTTGCATTTACAAGCAAAGATGGTGCATTTGCTCCTATTTCTTTCTCTTTCTCAATCTACTATCATAATGAGGTGACATCATAAGATGAACATAGAAAATGCCAGTATTGTGATTTGTCTTTAATCTCAATTAGTAGTGACAGACTTTTTTTTTTTAAGGATTATGAAGCCAGGAGGTACATTGATCAGAAAGTTGAAATACCGGTAATTTTGTTCATGGATATATTTTATTTATATTTTCTATTCTGTGTATCATGATTAAGCATTTGCTTCATTTTATTATGCAGACCGGAACTTCAACAAGTGACTACTTGTCAAAACTAGACAAAGCTGTTGAGGTATATCTATTAACTGGTTGTTTCAGATTGTATGGTTGGTCCCCCCCCCCTTCTTCTTTTTTCTAATGATTATTTGAAACAAATTTCCTCCTGTCCTTCTCCTTTTTCCTAGTGGAAGCAAAATTGTTCACTCACAACTAGTGAGAGCAGTGTTAGTTGATGATCTTGAGCTAGGACAGAAGCAATCTGAGTTTTGAACTTGCATGGCACATAGGCCCGATTTTTACAGTTAAACTGGCTGGACAGGGCCTTAGCAATAATGGTTCTGCATGAAGGTTGCCTTTGTTATATCTTCTGTAAATGTTTTTCATGGAATAGAAAAACTGCTGAAGCCCCAGCTTCTGTGTTTGTTATAATTTTCTTTATCGACATGCTATCCGACATATTTTCTTGGTCTAAAACTAGTTTGAGATTTCAATATTATGATATACTGTTCTTGATTTCTGATACTACATTTAGTTGCTTCCATTATCTTTGCACAGCTGATATCATGTCACAGAACAGAGACGGATATGTTTTTAGGTGGGGGGCACCAAAAATATATATATATATATATAGAGAGAGAATTTTCTTCTAACATATCTTTTTATATAATTTGCCCTCCCTATCCCGTTTTGATTCCATCTCTGACACAAAATTTGGTATCATGAAGTTTATGATTTTCCTGTGTCATTGGTTTCCTGTTGTGACAAGTTACGTCTTTATTACAACTTGTTAGGTAGCTTCAAATAACTTTGATCCTCAGTTGATCGTGTACAATGCTGGTACTGATATTTTGGAAGGAGATCCTCTTGGTAGGTTGAAGGTATGCTCTTTGGTCTCAAAAATGTATATGGAGTTCTTTACCCACAGCTACACCACTATTGTCCTTTTAACAAATTATGGTACAGACACTATAGATTTAGGAAAAGAATTGAAAAGAAAAGAGGGAGAAAATTGCATTCGTTCCCCTTTGCATTAGATGTGTTGTCTCGGGGAGAACAAAGAAATAATGAATATATGTATTGCAGCTGATGAAGGTTGTAAATATCTAAAAGAAAAGCCTTTGTGCAGATCAGCCCTGAAGGAATAGCCACGAGGGATGAAAAGGTCTTCAGGTTTGCCCGTGATAGGAGCATCCCTGTCATCATGCTTACGTCAGGTCACTTCATGTCCATGATCAATCTTTTGCAACATTAGGCCTTACTGTAAATGGTGTATTTCTTCTTGCTGTACCACTGATCAATTTATCATCCTATGTTACTCTGTCAATTTTCAGGTGGTTATATGAAATCCAGTGCAAGAGTGATAGCAGATTCAATTAAAAACCTCTCAAACAAATCCTTGATAAAGCTGCAGGGTTCACCAGGGAAAATTTAGCTGTCATGAGGCCTTTTTCTTTACTTCTGCTACAAAGAATGTGCTACAATCATAGACCAGTGCATGAATTCCAGTGCAAGAGTGCCAAATCGATTATCTACCTCTCACAAACACATCCTACTATCTTGACAATGCTGCAGTCTTCATCAGGGAAAATTTTATAGATTATCTCATATGGGCTTGTCCTGTGCCTCTGAAACGGATCTAATCATAGAACTGCGTAGCTGTGTTTTAAAGTTAAGATCTGTCCTTTTGGTGAATCTAGACACTGTGTTGTTTGATTAGGGAATGGTCTTTTGGTCATTGATCAAGTAGGTGAAATAACTAATGAAAAGGAAGCATGAGACCAAATGGTATACACAGTTCCTTTTCAGTTGATGACTTGATGTGTACTGTACACCCGCGCTAATATTGGCAGCTATGCTGTTGTGCACTTGTATGGTAAATTTCTCCTTAGGTGATATGTAAATTGCCTTTGAGGCAATAGGGAAGTGGTACTCTTTTTATAGACCAGGCTCAATGCAAAGTGTCATCCTGTGATCACTTGTTACCAAGAATGTGTCTCTAATCTTCATTCAATTACTTGCAGTCTAACAATATACAGGGAAGAAATGCCTAAAGTCAAGATGGCAGATTAGCTGGGAAATTTTTTAAATCAATTAATAGGTCTCCCATTTGATCCTTTCCGCGGGTTGACGGCCGTTACTTATTTTCTTCTGTTTTCTTCTTTGTGACATTGTGCGTCCTCAAAAAGATCCCCACAGTGCCACATTTGTTCCTTCTTAATAGAGACGACATTTCTGACTTTTGTCTAGTTCCTCACCGAGCACACTTGTCTGACACTCTAGAGTACATCTGGTGATCTCATTGAAATCAATTTAAAGGTTAAACGGGTTTGGTGAGAAAGAATGCCAAGAGTTCAACATTTTTGGCAGAAGATGATTCATCTTCTAAGTAGTTTATAATGTGATTGTGCAAACTCGCTTGAAGGGAAAGAAGGGTTAGATTAATTATATTCAAACAAGTTTCCATGCGAGATGACTGCTAGAGAACAGGCACATCCAATCTTTTGTGCTTATATCTTGAGTGGTTTATGAGGTGTAATATATGTAAAAGGAAAAAATAAAATTATAGAAATTGTACCTAGTATTATAATATATACATTCTTAAAAGTTACCTTAAAAAAAAATAATGCAAGTATTATAGAAAAAAAAACAGTTAATGTTTTTTGATTTATATGAGTGACATTAAAAGAAAAATGAAAGTATTAAAAGATAAAAACTTATGGAGGTTCAAAACTAAAAAAAAGAATACAAATGTGTAGAAAAGAAATAATGAATATTTGAAGACGTATTACTGGTTTTTTTCTTTTTTTTTAAACTTAATGCCAACAATTTCTTTAAAAGGAAAATGTTAGAGAGGAGATGGTGTAGATTAAATTTTTTTGTTATAATGAACCTAAAAATAATAAGATATTACCAAATATTATTATTATTGTTGTTGTTGTTGTTGGAAGATCTAAAATGATTTTAAACAAGTTTGAAGAGTGTAGTTAGTGCAATGTCCGATTAGTAAAATAATATAAAAATCAAGTGCTTAGTGAATTTTAATATGGCCATTGCAATGAAACTTTTTTTTTTTATGTGATAAGAAGTGTTGTTAGTAACTAAATTACGATTTTAGTACTTTTATTATAAGTATTGTACTATAAAAAAGGGGTAAAAAATACATTCATTTGTAATTATTTATAGAGTGAGAAAATCAGGGTCTTATACAGTTTGTTATTGATGTTAGACTCTCAATACGTGGTCATAGAGGAGGATTTCAAATTTACTTTTTTTAAGGTTAAATATTATATAAATAAATTTTGAAGATAGGTGTTATCTCTTACTCATAACAATTGAAAACTCTCAACCACACTAAAATTTTGATCTTTATTAAGTATGAGGTCCGTCCTCTCTCTCACCGGGGGTAAACTTTATATATATATAAAAAATTATTCAATCATGTAAAACTTATACTATTATAAAATTTGGATAATATTAAAAAAAAATCTACGCACTACACACTAATAAAAATCTAACTATTCTTTGCATAAGAATTTCTTCAAATCTCTCTCTTTCTTTCTCAATTTTCTCTCACAATCACAATTCTTTTTTTCACAAAATGATGGTGTATTACAAGTTTAGAGAATAACTCTATTTATAGAACTCTTAATTAGTGGAATACATCATCTTCCATCAATCTTAATTAATGGTGTCTCCACTAAATGATGGACATTCATAAAAATTCATAATTAGTGGAGTTTCCACTAATTAGTGGAGCTTTCACTAATTCCCTAATAATTTACATGAATCCATAATTAGTGGAGCTTCCACTAATTCAAATATTTACAACACTCCCCCTTGGATGTCCATCCATTACATAAAGATTATACCTCGTTAAAACCTTATTAGATAAAAACCCAGTGGGAAAAAAAATCTAATGAAGGAAAAATAGTACACTATTCTATATGTCTATTTATTACTCCCCCTAATGAGATGATTCCTTTAAATCTTTAAACCGACGCATACCGATTTTATATCTTAACTTCTCAAATGTTGCAGTCGGTAAAGTCTTCGTGAAAATATTTGCGAGGTTGTCACATGACCGAATTTGTAGCACATCAATTTTACCTTTCTTCTGGAGTTCATGAGTAAAGAAGAATTTTGGTGAAATATGTTTTGTCCAATTTCCTTTAATATATCCTCCTCGTATTTGAGTTATGCAAGCTGCATTGTCTTCAGAAAGAGGAGTTGGAATATTTCTGATAGATGATAATTCACAACTTTCTCAGATATCATGAATCATTGATCATAATCATACATATTCTCTACTTGCTTCATGAATGGCTATACTTTCAGTATGATTTGAAGAAGTAGTTGCTTGGAGATATCGAATGACTTGTTTAATTTCATTACAATGTCGTCGTGTTGGTGAATAACTAAATCTTGCTAATAAATTGACAGCAAATATAATATCAGGTCATGTATTGTTAGTAAGATATATCAATGCACCAATTGCATTGAGATATGGTACTTCAGGACCAAGGAGTTCTTCATCATCTTCTTGAGGTCAAAATCTTTCTTCACATCTAATGACTGGACGATCATTGGAATACTCAATGAATGTACTTTGTCCATGTAAAAGTTTTTTAGAACTTTTGCTGTATATGTTGATTGATGAAACTTGCCAAATGTTCAATTTGTAAACCAAGGCAAAATGTAATTTTACCAATATACTTGATGTCGAATAATCAATTATTTCGTGGAACTCTTCAGGAGTTCCAATAAAATTAATATCATCAACATATATCACAAATTTAGAACCATATTTCTTAATAAAAACATATGGACATACCTGATCATTTGTAAATCCCGCTTTCAATAAATATTCACTAAGACGATTGAATCACATGCGCTCAGATTGCTTCAAGTCATATAATGATTTCTATAACTTGATAGAATAATGTTCACAAGGATAATATTTATATGCTTCAGGCATATGAAATTCTTCGGGAATTTTCATGTAAATATCATTTTCCAAATTTTCATACAAGTAAGTAGTGACAACATCTAATAAGCGCATATCTATCTTTTCATGTATTGCCAAACTAATAAGATATTGGAGTGTAATAGCATCAACAATAAGAGAATAAGTTTCATTATAATCAATACCTGGTCTTTGTGAAAAACATTGAGCTACTAACCGTACTTTATCTCGTATGATTTCATTATTTTCATTACACTTTCTCACAAATATCCATTCGTAACCAACAAGTTTTACACCTTATGGTGTTCAGACTGTAGGTCCGAAGACTTTACGTTGTGTCAGTGCATTTAACTCCAATTGAATCGCATCTTTCTATTGTAGCTAATCTTTTCTATGCCGACATTCATCAACTGATATTGGTTCAGGATCATCATTATCCTGTGTAACATTAAGAGATATATTGTATGCAAACATATTATTAATAATTGTTTCTATCCAATTCCAACTTCTACCGGAAGTGGTATAATTGATAGATATTCACTATGAACATCTGGATCATTTAATCCTCTTTTCTTTCGAGGATTTTTATCTTTAAAACTAAGAGGTCGGCCATGCTTCTGGCATGCTTTTGGCTCAGCAACTATAGGTATAATCTTTTGTTCTGCTGGAACTTCAATTCGAATAGGAGCATTTATAGTTGGAATATGCGATTTTGTAATTCTTCTGGAGTCAACAAAAGTGTCTGGCATTTGATTTGGATTTGCAATACTTTGCAAATGAATTATCTTTTGAACTTCAAGTTCACACGTGCTTATACACGGATCAAGATTATTTAATGATGTTGTCCAATCAAGATTTTTCTTATACTATTTCTGTTCTCCCCCTGATTTAGGGAATAATGATTTCACAAGAGAATAAGGAAAAAGAAAAAGAAATGCAAGAACATGATGACAAGTAGGAAATGCCAATCTTTTTTTTTTTACTGTTCCCGGTACCATCTTTTTCCCTTCCTCCTTGTTTTTTCTTCTTCTCCGTCCCTCCATCTATCATCTACCTCTTCTTCTTTCTCGTACAAATATATGTGTATGTGTGTGTGTGTTGATATATATCTCAATCATCAGCCATTAGTAAATATAAAAAAACAAAAAGCCTCAAAGCAGATATGGAGACTCGTAATTCATTTGAGACATGGTTAAATTTTGACTTTCTAACGCAGAAGATTTTGATGTGTTTTCTTTTCTAAGCCATCCGCTTCTGCTTAATGTCAGGTGAGATACATTTGAGGGCTTCCTTTTTTTTTAGTATGCTTAATAATGAAATAATGAAATTAAACTCTCTTTTGGTTTGTTGTGATGTAAATCAGTAGTAGTTCTGGACATGCTACTTTAGATTTTCAATTTGATCTACTCATTCAAGAGACTTCTTTTGATGCTGTTCCTCTGAATGAGGATATACTTGTGCATGATCCTTTCTACTCCCTAATGGATTTTGAATAAAGTTAGAATATGATTCCAAGTTATCATACATTCAAACATGGATTTTGCAGGGTATTACCTTTACTGATATTATTTTTCCTTTTCTAGGAGAAATAATAAGTGGTCTTGGCAACGAATTCAGAGTGAGGACCCATGAAATGCATAATATCGAAATTCAAGATATTATTGCAGATGAAATTCCTATGGAGAATGAGAGGATTAGGAGGCAGAGAGAGGAGAAGGGCAATAGCTCCGAGACACTATCAAAAGAAACCATTTTGCAATACTTTTACCTACCAATCAAGAGCACGACCAAAGAACTGAATATCGGCTTAACCCCTCTCAAGAATAGATGTAGGGAGTTGGGAATTCGTCGATGGTTTTACAAGAAGTTGATGAGTTTGGAGACCCTAATAAAAAATGTTTAGGTTCTCTCTCACACACACACTTGTAATTTGCAAGTATGAAATTATGAAAGATTTATACGTAAATAATGACTGGAATGAATGTATCTCTACCGATGATATCACTTCGATTTACAGGAGCGAGATAAAGACGAAGGAGGACATATGACTGAGAAGAAGTTCAGAGAAGCTATTGAGATATTGGAACGTGAGAAGAAGTTGGTGGAAGAAAGTTCTGATACGCGGTTGAAGGACCAAACACAGAAATTGAGACAAGCATGCTTCAAGGCCAAATATAATAAAAAATTTAAGGGGATGAGAAAATTCCAAGACTCATTGCGCAGTAACTTCACGGCTAATGCTACTGCTAGTCTAGATGCTAGCCTAAGGGAGAAGGAAGAGAAGGAGGATACCGAATAAGAGGAACTAAAATCCATAATTGCTACCTATTTGTTTTTCTCTAATGCAAACATGGAAAAATAACAATTACAAACATTCATCCTAAATTTGTCAGCTCAATTGAAAAAGAGCAACTACAAGCATGCATCCTCAAGTTCACGTGAATACCAGGGAGATGAATAAAGGAAATGCGAGTGAATACAAGACTTACAATCAAGAGGAGATATATTTTTTTTTTCTGAACTGTTAGCAGTAATATAGTGTATATTGACATCCGAATGTAACATCTCAAAGATGTGATACTTATTATTAATAGAAATATCAGTTTCCCTTATTATCTTTTTTGTTCTACTTCAGGTGGCTAGTATTACTCTGTGCTAAAGGAAATATCGAGTGTGTCCATGACCATAACCACGGTCACTGCCACAACTACGACTATAACAATGGCTTCTGCTGGAGCCAATAGCATTCACTTTTGGGAGTGTTGTTGAGCCAGTTGGTCTGGCTTTATGATTTTTCAATAATAACTCATTATTTTTCTCTACAATGATGAGAGCAGTAATTAAATTTGTAAATTTGATATACCATTTTTCTCGATATTGTTGCTGCAGGACAATATTCAAGGCATGAAAGATGGAGAATGTCTTCTCCAATATATCTTCATCAATAACTTTTTCTCCGCATAATTTTAATTGAGATGTAAGTTGATACATCGCGGAGCCATATTCATTCACAGTTTTAAAATTTTGCAACTTCAAGTGCAATCATTTATACCGTGTAGTTGGTAATACGACTATCTTCAGGTGGTCAAATTTAAATTGTCCACAGGACATATGGATCTTTTTTTTTCAGCATTTAGATGCATTTCTGTATGATATATAACTTTTTCCAACAATATCAAGGGCTACAAATTCGAGGTTAGCAAGGTTAGCCATAGAGATTAATAAATGTGTACCTATCTTTTGACTTTAATAACGGCAGAGACTCGTTCTGATAACGTGTTATAAAATTTGGGTAGTGTTAAAAAAAAATCTACACACTAATAAAACTCTAACTATTATTTAAACAAGAATTTCTTCAAATCTCTCCCTCTTTCTTTCTCTCACAATTTTCTCTCACAATTACAATTCTTTCTTTCACAAAATGATGGTGTATTACAAGCTTAGATAATAGTTCTATTTATAGAGGTCTTAATTAGTGGAATACATCATCTTCCACTAATCTTAATTAGTGATGTCTCCATTAAATGATAGACATCCATAAAAATTCATAATTAGTGGAGTTTCCACTAATTCCCTAATAATTCATATAAATCCATAATTAGTGGAGCTTCCACTAATTCAAATATTTACAACAACATTTTTATTAGTATTAGTATTTATAATTTAATTAAGGGAGAGGCTAAATCTACACTTCTATCTATTTATATTTACTAATTAGATAAAAAGTATTTTTCACTTTTTTTTTAATTTTAAATTCTTAATTTATTTTTTATTTTTTAACTTTTAAATAAAATCATATCTTTTGAAAAAATATCAAGTTAATCTACGTACATAAAATTATGTACGAATTAAATTGTTAAAAAATAATGACTTATATAAGAATTGAATTTCATATATTTATCATATGTTGAAAGTTTTATTTCTCTTTTATACTTTGTGAAACTTGTGAAAATATATAATATTAATAATATAGGTCTCTATTTGATTAAAAAATTATTGATTTATTTGCGCTTTTATCAAAGATTAAAACAGAGAAAGATTATTGAGGATACATATCAAAGATTAGTAACTATTTAACTTTCATTAATTATTTAGTATTAAAATAATTAATTTACATTAAAAAAATAGTGACATTGCTGATTGGAAGTAAGAATAGAAAAGAATATCTTTGTCTAATTGTTAAATATTACTCCATCTCTCATAAAAAATCATGTCAGTTTAGGATATGAACGGAGATTAAGAAATTATCAAAATTTGTATAATTATAATATAAAAAGACTATTTTACCCTAAATAAAAGCAAATATATATCAATTATTCTCTTCTATACATTCATTAATGATTTATTAAGAATGCATATATTCTTGATTGAATGAGGGGTAAATTATGAATATAAGCAATAAATTTATTCTTAATTTGTGAGATTGATAAATATTTTGCTATAATAAAAATAGATAATTTTGATATAATTTTTAGGATGAGGAAAGTAATAGATAAGGGTATAAATTTTAATTAGAAAAATACAAATTTAGCCCTTTCCTTTTGTTAAATGAGTAACGTTGATCACCGTTATATCTCTTACTACAAAGATGAACATTCCCCAGACAGACCAAACAAAATCTTAACAGATTTGGTGGAACATGCAAATGTCACTTTAGAACCAAAAAAAAAAAAAAAAAATCTTAAAAATATATCATAGTGATTATTGTTTAGAATATTTACTTAATCTGAATTGTGCGGTTTATGAAAATATTTTTATAACCTCTATCCAATTTTGCAAGATATTATTATTTTATTAAACTTCTTTTCTTTATAAATATACCAATAAAAAATATGAGTCAACACTTGACTATTTTTGTAAAGTAAAAAGGTACTTAGTTATTAATTGGAGCTATAGAAATATGTAATCAATTTTCTTTTTTTTCTTTTCTCCATTTTAAAAAATATAATTTTGAATTACAAATATCGTTTCATAATGTGTTTAATTTTAATAAAAATAAGAAACACTGTATATAATAATAACATCTTTACTTGCCCAAAAAAAATTATTTATCCAACATTTTCCATTAAAAAAAAGGAGCAAACAGAAATTTGGAATTTGGAGATACAGATCAAATCCACCACCAAAAAAAAAAAGTCCATGAGCACGTGACGGAGGCGCATCCCCACCAAAACAGCCTTTGCTTAGCCTTTTTGTCTTCTTAAATTAACCACAATCATAAATCAATCACTCACCCTTATACAAAAATCATAATTCTCATTCAACTACTCCACTGTATAGAATACTCATAAAAACTGTGTGTACCGTATATTTATATGTATATGTGCACAGACCACATGCTCACTCAGCCGTGGTTACTTTCTCTCTCTACCCCTTGAAGAATTGGGGCTCACAAGCACAGTGGTGCCACTCACTCAGATTGATTTTTGGAATACTGACAGTGTAGTAATATTATTCATTCCTCTCTTTGCTCAGATTTCGTTGGTACAAAGTTTTGGACAGCGACAAATCCGACTGAAGACGGTGAACGGTGGACACTCAGAGGCTCTACATTTTTGCATTTTACTATTGCATTTTGTTTTTCTCCAGTAGATCCTGCTAACCTGCGCGGGGGCCTGCGTATCGTTCGCCGGCGCCATCGCATCAAATGACTATAAGGAGGAGGAGAAGGTCCTCGTCGTTTACGTCGGTGTCGTCCTGTTTATCCTCGGAAGTGTCGGTTATCGCGATTTTGTGTTCTCTTTTTGTTCTGTTTGCTCTCGCTTTGGTTATTGCGTCACCGCTGTCGTTTGCGGCAGTTTCGGATCGGCAGGAGATTGATAGCAATGCCGCCGACAATGTTAATGTCACGGCTGAGTTGAATGCGAAAGATGAAAATACTACTACTAGTGATGCTAAAAATGGTACGAGTTTTGCCGACATGATCGATCGAGCACTTGAGAAAGAATTTACTGAAAATGACGATCAGAATGAAGGTATTTCGTTGGATCTGCATTTTTCCTTTTTAATTCTTGTTAATTTACACGCTTTCTTTTCAATTTTAATCAATGTGTTTTGCTAGGGTTTTGAGTCAAACTTTATTTTGCGTTTCTGCTTAAGATTAATACGATATTCCCAAGTTTTAGTGGTAGTGAAGAGGTTGAAGATGGTTATTCAATTAAATTGGCTGCTAGAGAATTTTTTCTTGTTTTACACAATTGCATCTGTTTTTATTTGCCATTACCGGGCAAGCTAGTGTTAGCCATAGCTGGGGAATTCCTTGATACTCTCTTATTCAGTCATTAGAACAGAAATTCGATGACAGTCTGCAAGTCATACTTGGGATGGGAACTCTGTTGAATTTTTGTTGTGCAACAGCTTGATTATTTTCTTGGGCTAAAACTTGTTTCTAACGTAAAAAGCTGCCTCAAAAAAACAAGTTATGGTAGATGGGTACCTTAAAGTAGGATATTTGGTAAAATGTAGACATGGATGTATACATGAAATGGTTGAAGTAATACCAACAAAAGTTTGGAGATAAGCAACAGGTAAGCGATTAAGGAAACTTCGTTTTACTTATTCGTAAAATATTAGGGGGAAAATAGGCACTTAGGCATGTTCATATAGACTAGAAACACCTGTAAGAAAAAAAAAGAAAGAAAACATTTTTGAAGGTAGAGCTACAGGAAAAATGTAAATTGTAGGGGAAGACATTTCAAGTAGGGCAATAAATGAGTAGCTGTACACTGCAGATTGACCTGAACTGGAAACAGCTATGAATAATTCAGATCAGGCTTCATTGATTTGTTTGTATCTGGTTTTGAAACCAGTCTGCAGATGTCATCATCCTTTTACTTGATCTAATCCATCTGATAACTTTGTACTTCTGAAGTCTATGTGATGAAGGAAATAAATACTTATGTGAATGATTTTGAGGTTGAATACCGTTCTTTACATGTATAGAAATAGAATGGGAAGGCAATGCTACTTTAGAAAATAAGGGAAATGAATTGCAACTGTTATTATGTATGAAACTTAACCATAACCTTGGTTTTGCATTCAATTGGCAGCAAATGATGCAGGCAGCTTCAACAACAGTGTTGCAGAGCAGCAGGTACATGGCATCCAACATACTTCTTACAAACCCTTTGTTTTTCTTTCATGGGCCAGTTTTCGGCCTAGGAGCAACTAATGTAATGCTGTAATACCCCTATAATATTCTGCGCTATGATGTATAAATGTAGTGCTCTTTTCAAGCTCTCAAAGGAATTGTGAACCAAGATTTGTTAAAAACTAAAAAAGATAGGGATTTTTGGAAAAATCTCAGAATGTCTTGCAGTGCGAAGAAAGAATATAAAGAACTGGTAAATAAATGCATATTACACTCTTCTCTCTGTAGAAAATTTTTTGTTGTAAAAGAAAGAGGTGGCTTTACTCCTAGCATGTCTGTTGCACCCTCAGCAAATTTAGTCCTATTAGTTTTTCTGTTTTGATTTTCATATGGAGAATCATTCTGTCTTGCTTCTACTAGTCCATTTGTTCCTTGACAAGTAAGTATTATCTTGGCTCACTTGGGCAAAACCGTTCCAGCATTTTGGTTCATCTGCATAATTTCATGTCCCAGTTCATGTAATCTGGAAATGTAATTGCTTGCTTCCCATCTCATATTGCAAGCTCAAAGTCCTCTTCCTCTTAAGCAAGCTCCAATGATTTGTTTTCTGAACATCTAGGCTAGGTCAAGCGATCAATATATTCCATTCTCTTAAAAAAGCTGGTTAATGGACTGATTTCCAAGCCCTCACTAAGAAAAGGAGTTTAAAAAAAAAAAAAATCAATTGAAAACCAAGGGATGATGACTTCTATGCAATATGATGGAGAACAAATTTTAGCAATAGTTGGGTGTTGCCAAGATGAAGCTTGCTGAACCCTTAGACCTATTGTGTGGCCCCAGCAGGAAATATTCAGGTTTTTCCACAGGCCGAAGCTACTGGATGGTTGCCTAGGCTACTTTGCTCCTGTCTTCTTTTTTTTTTTTTTTTTTGGTTGGGGGGTGGAGTGGATGGGGGCTGAACATTCATTGCATTAAATACAGTTTTTCTTTTATTTTTTGTGGTTTTATAGCATATATATTATCTGGAATTTATCTGGTTTTAATTCTTTTTTTGTTTATCAGGCAGTTTTGGAGACTGTAGCTAGAGTTAAGTCCAAGAAAAATGAGACAAAAGCAAATGAGGAAAAGTACATCTTATTATTACAAGCTTAAAGAATTTTTTCGTGGATGTGATGATGTTATGTTAGGATTTCATTTTTCATTCACCAATTTTTTGTCTTGTGCAAATGATCTTAGATCCTTTAAACTTCATCACGTTTTCAATTTGGATAATGACAATGGCGCAGAAGAGACCCCAACATTGATAGATAGAAAGGTAAATTCTTATCTACCCAGCTTGGACAATATCCCACGTGCTTCTTCAGTTAAATTTCTTATCTACCCAATGGGTCTTTTTCTTTTCCCTTTTTGGTTAAATTTTTTTATCTTCTTCTTTGGAGAGGGTGTCAACCTCCCAGGGCTAGGTGCATTAAACTAGTGGTGTTTATAGACTACAAATTAGATATTCACCACTTTCAATGCTCAATACTTGGTTTTTTCAGGACAACGTCTTCATTATATCTAATTTCAAATCTAAATATCCAGTCTTGCAGTTGGATTTAAGGTAAACTTGCTATCTAATCAAGGTGGCATTCAATCAACTGTTTTGTTGGTTTATTCTGACTGCTACTGTGTTTTGTAGGCTGATATCAGATCTTGTGGTGGTCATTGTATCTGCAACATGTGGTGGAATTGCTTTTGCATGTGCTGGGCAACCGGTCTAATTGCTAACCTTTTATGTGTTTGCTTTCTTACAAGTTTGACTCCGTGATTTACATTTAAGCTATTGGAAGTTCTGATCTAGGAAGATCTCATTCAATATTTCTCAGGTTATTACTGGATACCTGCTGGCAGGATCTGTTGTTGGGCCTGGTGGGTTTAATTTTGTGAGTGAAATGGTGCAGGTATGCAGCCTTTTGCCACCCCCCTTTCATGAGGTTCCAGCATTGTTTTTACTCAGTCTTTTGTTTCATGTATGAAGCTTAATTTTTTGTCCAAATTTTAACTCTTTTGATGAGATTTCAAAAGAGTTTTTCCTATGAGCCTAGGTTAGTGCAGCCTTTTTGTCTTAGTTTTCCTACTATACAGAACAAATGTCTGGGTTTCTGAGAGAGTCTTGCATGTTTAATGCGCTAAGATCTTTTCCATTAATGTTTTCTTATTGGATCTCTGTTACCATATCTTGTGCATAGGTTGAGACTGTGGTACAATTTTGTTCGATCTTATGCATTAATGTGTGTTCTTATTACATCACTGTTACCATACCTTGTGCAAATAGGTTGAGACAGTGGCACAGTTTGGTGTGATTTTCCTTCTTTTTGCTTTGGGGCTGGAGTTCTCAACAACAAAGGTTGGCTCTTAATAGAGCTTAATATTTCTTATTTATTGTCCCCCCTTTCCTTCATCTAGAACTTTAAAAACCTTTTTTTTCTTACTTTTATTTTCAATTAGTGTCATATTTTTAGAACTGTGATTAACAGCCCTTCCTTTTATCTTGTAGCTTCGAGTCGTTCGAGCAGTTGCGGTTTTGGGTGGCTTACTCCAAATTCTTCTATTCATGTGCCTATGTGGAATTACAGCCTCGGTATGCCTTATATTTCAGATAACTAATCTAGGTCTCTTAGTGGTTGTGCCTACTAATAATTCGAATCATATGGGGAAATAGAAAATTCAACATCTTCAATAACGAGCATTGCAATGTACTACATTGATTTCCACATTCAATTTGGTCATATTGTTACAATTTACACAAAGTGGATTTGGTTAATGTTGTTCCATGAAGTTTGCTATTGAACTTACCCTTTCCTGCATGCTGCAATAGAAAAGGTGTTAACTTGGTGTTTGCAGTTATGCGGCGGTAAATCTTCAGAGGGAGTTTTTGTGGGTGCATTTCTCTCCATGTCTTCTACCGCAGTGGTAATCTTCTTTTTTCATATTTTATTTACATGCAGATGCTTAAATATATAAATATACTTGTAGTCGCTAAACATCAATTTTGATGCAGGTCTTGAAATTTCTGATGGAGAAAAACAGTACGAGCACCCTGCATGGACAAGTGACTATCGGCACTCTTATTTTGCAGGTAATCTGGTCTTTTGAGGGAAGAGACCATCTATTTACCTTTCTAACGTATCTCAGATATTTGTTTTAAATTTCCACTTTGACAAGGCTTTAAACTTAGCTTTTCTTTGGGAATCTTGCCTTAGCACCTTACAAGGGTTTTTTAGCGAACCATTTTCCATGTCAGGCAGTTATTTTTAAAGGTTTTGTCTGATTTGTAAAATATCAGTCTTTAACTTCCAATTTTTGTCCTTAATTTCAGGATTGTGCTGTGGGTTTGTTGTTTGCACTACTTCCAGTCCTGGGAGGGACCTCAGGAGTTCTTCAAGGAGTAATGTCCATGACTAAATCGTAAGTCAATTATATTAGCATCTCATTCCCATAACGAGAACACCTGAGTTCTTGCTCCCTTCATCACCCCAGAAGGGAAAAAAATCATGCCCTTTTTTTAATATTGGCTTTTCCTGAATGGGATAGAACAAATGTGGTTCTTGGGCTAGTAAATACTCAAGTTGGGATTGGAATCCGGGCAATGTTCTTGGGTATTTCTGAAGTTACAAAAAAGCAAAAGGGACAAGCGGCTTGTATATTTGCATTATTGACCAAATATTCCTGACTGTATTCCCTTTTCAGCTATGTGAAAGTCCCAAAACTATGTTCAGCTATATGAAGCATACTAGAGTTTTTACACCATCAAGCATCTATAGTGGCCTGGGCATATTTCAGCAAATAGTTTTTTGGACAGGTGGCATAGTCATTACAAAAACATGAATATATTTGCTGGCCAAGCCTAAGCACAAAACATTTTTGACTTACTCCTTTGCACATAATAATAATAATAATAATAATAATAATAATAATAATAATAATAATAATAATAATAATAATAATAATAATAATAATAATAATAATAATGTATTCTGAATATTAAATTTGGCAGGAAATATTGTTGATGGAAGTAGTTATTTGAACTTCATATGTTTGCAATTTTCTTCTTTGATAGGTAAGTTAGATTAGGTTAACATAGGTGGTGCTGCTCATTTACTGAGTTCCTATATGTCTACGCACATAAGCTAATATGAATATTTTCAAACAAGTCAAGTGAAGAGTGATAGTTAGGAGATAGTTTTTCTCCACACAAAGGAGAGTAATAACGCAAAGACGGGTTTCAAGTGATTTGCAGTTTTCTCATATCCTTCAAAAGCTCTTCCATTTCCTGTAATACCTCCAACTTAGAAGAGTGTCCTTGACTGTCCCAATCATGCATGTACTCATATGGTGCTGCTCAAGAGCAGATTCCATAAAGAGGCAGCAACTTAACAATGGAATGAAAGATGTTCCATCTTCTCCTTGTTATTTTGCACTTGAAGCACCAATTCACAAGCTCTCTCTCTCTCTCTTTTAAATCAGCTAATTATCTCCTGTCACTATGTTTCACTCACTTCTTTTCTTGTGGGTTTGGGTTGGGGAGTGATAAATAGTTTAGTCCTTGTCTAGCTTTTTAATAGCATGAAAGCTATTTGTCTATTATCTGATGCTGATGAATTTATTGGCCAGGTTGGTGATATTAATTGCATTCTTGGCCGTGTTAACAATATTGTGTCGGACTTGTGTGCCTTGGTTCCTCAAACTGATGATAAGCTTATCATCACAGGTAAGAAATTTTTTTACGTGATGGTCAATATTTTTATTTCATGAAGTTTCCTTTCTGATTTATATCTGTTTACATTAATCAATGGGCGCGATTATTTCTGCTTAGTCAATTCCTATATTTCTTAGCAAAGCCTTTTCCTTCGCAGACCAATGAATTGTATCAGTTGGCATCAGTTGCATTTTGCCTTCTCGTAGCCTGGGTTTGTATCTTTTCCACTATCAGAATTGCCCATTAGTGCTGATTTATGTTCTGTATTTTGCATTTCTTCTATTAGTATATTATGGGGGATCCAGAAAGATACTTAACATTTATCCCACTGCTTGGAGACCCAATTGCTTGATATTATTTCTAATAGAAACTTATGCTATATATGCATGCTATCATCTCATGACTAGGGCATATTAACTTGCTGAATGAGATAAACTGTGATGGGAGTTGCTTGGCTTTTTGCATTTTCTACTTCTTGCTACACCACTAATATGATCTATTTGTTTGTATTTTTCAGTGCAGTGACAAGCTAGGTCTGAGTTTAGAGTTGGGCTCATTTGCTGCGGGAGTGATGATAGCAACAACAGATCTTGCTCAACACACTCTTGAACAAGTATGCCTTTTTCTTAACCTTTTTGATGCAGGACAAACCTGTTAAAGCAGCCCCCCAAATATGCCCTAGAATCTGCTAACAATGATGTACAGAAACCAGGTTGTAATGCGGAAGCTAGGATATAAATATTGTAAATAAAAACAAAGTAAAAATAAGAGATTAAGGAAGAAAACTCTTAGCGTCACACCAAGAGGGAAGGATAAACCCTAAGAGTCACGCCTAGGACCTTAAGGCATCGCAACTTAGGCTTTGATTGCATCACACAACCAGAAATACAGAAACATTCTGTATACTCTTTATGAATTGAATAATGAGAGCATACATATGTAATAGAGAACTTCTCTATTTATAGACCCAAAATTCTAAGCTAACTAGGACTAGACTCTTTAAGTTTCTAAAATATAACTATGACAATAGAATTCTTAAACCAATCAACTTAGGAATCCTAACTAGAATAGAAATTAAAAACTCTTAGGAAACTTCTACAAACTATAAAATTACTTAAACATCTTATATCTCTAAAAGACTCATAAACTTAATTAAACTAAACAAAACTAAATATTCCCAGATATGACTTATAAGCTACTTCCTCTGTCCTACTAAAATTGACCGTGATTGACTTGGCACGAGATTTTATAAAAAAGTAAAAGTTAGAATATAATAAAATAGAGTATAATATAGTATAATAAAAGTAGAAAATATGTGGGTCCCACAATACTTTATGTAAAAATAATATATGTGGGGTATATTGATTATTTTATAATAAATTATATAGTAAAAACTTTCTTTTTAAGGAGAGTGTCAAATTTTTTGGGACCGTCCAAAATAGTAAGTAGGTCAATTTTATTGGGACGGAGGGAGTATTAAACAAAATAAAACTTAATATTCCCAGATATGACTCATAAGCTAGGATTTCCAAGACTAAAGCTGAATTGTAGAATCAGTGTTGGACTTAGAACTTTCCAGTTCTTGGATCCTTTTGTGTTCTGCATCACTTTTTCCCCCATCCTTGTAAGTCTATATGTTCGAGAGCAAGGAAGTTATCTAGTAGAGTTAAGTTGAATTACTTTGTATTTGGAGTCTAATTGCTTATCCATAACACAAATATGGATCTCTATTAGGAATGCGTTGTGTTGTTTGTTCTATTGTAAAATTTGCACAAAATTTTACTTTTGTTCTATTGTAAAATTTGCTTATGATTAGTTTTTGGGGTTATTGTTGTAGTAGCAGGATTGCCTTCTGGAATTCTTTGAGCCTATGACGATTTTACATGTACTACTTCAATTTTGGGGAAGATATCATGTTAAGCATTTTTAATAGCATCACTTTTCGGAAATCAAGGTGAATTCTCATGTTGTCTTTGACTAAGTCATATGGTTCGAAAATAACTGCTGCAATGTGGTAGAAGTGCCCACTAACAAACAAAGGTCTTGGGTTGATCTACATTCCTGCTCCTTGGATAAAAGAAAAAGGTTCCAAATCATCATTGGGATCAAGTTATTTTGCTATGATAAAATGATAAACTGATAAGAAAAATATTACTGATTTATACCCAAATGTCATCCATTTAGATTTTGTGCTGTTACCTGCAGTTTCAGGGAATAACGCATTACCAGTTTGAGCTGCAACTGCCTTTTACAGACGTTTGATTTTTTTCATTTTATTTTGTTTAACACAGGTTGAACCCATTCGGAACTTCTTTGCAGCACTTTTCCTTTCTAGTATTGGGATGCTGATCCATGTTCATTTCCTTTGGAATCATATCGATATTTTACTGGCATCAGTTATACTAGTTGTCATTGTGAAAACAATTGTTATTTCAACAGTTGTGAAAGGATTTCGCTACAACAATAAGACTTCACTTTTAGTAAGATGATAAATAGGCCTTTCTTTCTGAGATGCTTTCTTGTTATGCTTTTCACATATTTCATAATCCTTGATTTTACTCCTTAGGTTGGGATGTCATTAGCACAAATTGGAGAATTTGCTTTTGTGCTGCTCAGTCGTGCGTCAAATCTTCATCTTGTTGAGGTACTTATATACCAATACTCAATGTTTCTTTGACTGTTAACAGTCCTATGATGAAGTTAACTCCCCCCCCCCCCCCAACCCCCCCACCCCACCTTTCTTCTGTCTCTCTGTTTCAGGGTAAGCTGTATCTTTTACTTCTTGGGACAACAGCTCTTAGTTTGGTACGGTCTCATTCTTGGTCATGTTCAAAATTGTCTGATCAATAAATGCTAAGTTCTTTTTATGCCAGATGCTTGCTTGATGTCTTTTGTGCTGCTTTTCATTATTTTTGTTAACTTCTTGAACTTGCAAACTGATACTCTTTTTACAACATGAACATGACCAACAAAAATACAAAAGACATCAATTGTGTCATTTATCCCATTCCCAACACCATCTTAGATTAGCCTTTTGCTTTTCAATGGTGAACATATGCTTTTTTCTCTGTAGACATAGGATAAATGACACCACAAGTGTGTGAACATTCTTACTTAGCTCTGAAGCAAGAGAATTCAATTGATGGAAATGTAACTCTAATATGCTCAAATGAGACAGCGAGAAACATTATTGAGAAATAAAAAACTTATCTGTTAACTGAAATTCTAGATAATCGGATTAATGCAAGCAGAAGATGTACTGTATTTTCTGCTTCGTTTGGTTTTGCTGTGCCTTTTTTTTTTTTTCCCTCTTTTTTTTATTTGTGTGAGTGGTAACAAGAGAAGTTCTACAGGTGACTACTCCATTGCTTTTCAAGCTCATACCTGCTGTGGTGCACCTTGGTGTGCTGCTACGGTGGTTTTCACCTGATACTCAGAGCGAGGTAATGACTGACGTTAACATTTGGATTGTTAAGAACAGACTGTTACTTGAGATGGATTCTTTAACCTCTTTGCCTTATCTTTGCTACTAACTTGAAAGTTTCTGGATTGTTTTTTAATTCCAGTTGGGGTTTAAAGGTGATAACCTTCGCTCAGACAGTGCTAAGCAAAGGATTGCCTTGATATCAAAGGATCTCTTGATTCACGAGGGATAAATTTGCAGGGAAGAACACCATCTAAGATTTACCGGGAGAAATTCTTTTTTAAGTGGATTGTCTGGTATATTGCAAAGAATGAGCAAGCTCCTTCATTCTTGTATGAAGTGCTGCAAGTGTTATCTTTGCTGTATATTTCTAGCCAATATATAGAGACAAAGCAAAGGAGCACCACAAACTTGCTGCAACTGAATTGATGGAAGCCTCGTTCAAAATATTGTGACCAAGCTAGGAGGTAATCAAACTCTCGTATTAACTGACCAATTGAAGCTTAACAATCGAGGTTTTTTTTTTTTTTGGGGGGGGGAGCCCTATATTGTAAAAAAGTTTTAGGTTTTGTTATGTGATCCGGATCCAGACTGTCACGTTATGTTTTCATCTTCACTGGTCTAGTTCAGTTTGTATGTTCATCTTGTAGATACACAATGTGTCAATCCGTCTGTTTTTTTGAAGGTCAACTGTATAAAGTACTAATGCATTAAATTGATACAGGAAAAGGAAATGTATGAAAGTGTTTTTTTTTTTTTATTTTTTTAGCTTAGTTATTTAATTTTATTTTATGAGATTACCTGAATTGAGTACACCTAGTAATTTTCAGTGACTGTCGCATGATTGAACTGTGTTCCATTCTTGCAGTATATCTCTACCAGAAAATCAATTTTGCGGGGCATTTTTGTTCTTTACCTTGGTTTCTAGCAAAGATGTCGACAATACATAATCTAGCAAATGTTGGTTGGTTGGGCATGCATTAGTGCCAGATTGATTCATGTCCAATCAGTTTTCTGGCACTGGACTGTGCCTATTGCTTACATCTCTTTTTTCGAATACTTTGTCTCAATTTTTCCTTTCTGAATGGAATGGTTGGTATGTAGACCTGCATGTTTTGAGTACTTCAACTAACTGGAGATGATGGGTGTACTATATAGTAGTATTTCGCATTCGCTTCTTTTTCTTGCAGAATAGGGGGCGGGAACCGTTTTCTGCATGATTCTCATTTGGTCTAAATTTATTCAGTCAAAATAGCAATTAAAGTAAAGCCAGATGTACGGACTAAAAGTGGTTTTGTTTGGTAAGTTTGTTTCCATGTGATCTCGTCATGCATGGTTTTATTTAAATACTTGAGCATTTGCTTGGTTGGGAAAGTGTTCAATGAATTGAAAGCGACTCGGATTGCTTTGAGTTCTGACCTGACTGAGTCAAAATTAGAGGGGTGTTTGTTTTAACAGTTGATGAGAACTCAAAAAAAGAAAGTGGGGACTTTGCGGACTTTTGTTGGAGCAATTGATTAACTGTGGGTCCGAATTGAAAAGAAATATTCTGATGACCTACATTTCTGAATTTACATAGATAAGTAGAGTCTCAATTTGTTTATGCATTGGGGTCCTCCGTCTATCTGTAGAAAAAAAGGTCCAAAGTGCGAATATCCAACATCTTGCGTTGAAATGTGACACTACATAAGAGCTGGGTTCAGAAGAGTTTTTGATTTTGTAGATGTCCACCGACTCTGCTAAGAAACTTTCTCCTACCACTTGTGGGAATTGAAAATGGCAGATTCTGACCACATGAAAAAGGGTATTCTTGCGTGGGATGGGTCTGGCAGGAAAAATTCTAGGTGACAATTATCTTGTCGAACCCTGACCCCAAAGACTGTCGCGAAGACACTATATAACGCACAATTTTGAATATCCTCCCAAATCTCACTCGATCTGTGTTGTGATATTTAAATATGCTATATTGTCACGAAATTAGTACCAAATGCGAATATTTATAAGCTGAAAATTCATATAACATACCTTTCTTTTATTTTAGTTTAATATCAAATCTACTTTTCAGTGCACGATGTCAGATTTTATACACTTATATTTTTCTTTTCCACAAATAAAAAATAATCATAAGTAACGAAGTCCATGCACTACACTCAATTTTGCACTTATTTTCAGCTAAAAAAATTGGAAAGAAGCATCCTTTCTCTGAAGCACATGGGAATAGAAGTTCCATAGGAGTTTGTTACGGTGAAAATGTTCTTATAATACTACTGTATTTAGACAATTTCCAGTAACCACTGGCTCTTCTTAATGAATTTGAAAAAATCCAGAACTATTCTGGGGTACCATTATATAGGTTCATCTTGATTAGGCTTGAAAATAACAAACTTATTTATTCGAATGAAACAATTACTGACAATGAACCTCAGACAGAGGGGACGTTATAGATGGATTTATTATATACTTATGAGCAGCCATTTTGTTTTGACCATATTTTTGGTCCATCCAATACATCTCTCCAGTTTCCTCGAACAAATTGGTAGGGCTAGCAATTCGTCCATATTGTTTAACCATATTTCCGGTCCTATACGTTCCTCAGCCTATATGTTGGCTTGCCATTTTGTTTAACCATATTTCTGACAAATTGCTAGCCATTTAAAAAATTAAAAAAATGCGAGGGTTAAACCAATATATCAGCTGCTGGATTCATCAAGCACAGATTTTTACTGGTAGCAGAATCGGTGGCAACTAACTCTTTATTACCTACGCCAAATTGCACCTTGGTTTCCACCCCCACGTTTTCCACTTTTTTTTTTTTTCATATTTCATTTTGCTAAGTAAAATGGGAGGAAATAGGCAACATAAATTTTTCTTGATTAAGGCCGCTGTTGCTGTGGAAATGGAATGTTCAATTTGAGCTTCGGCAATTGCTAGAGAAGTGAGTTCTTCACTAAAGTTCTATCAAAATGCTAGAGATGCGCATATTCATTTCAATGCCTATAAACAAGTATTAATTCGCACATTTTGATTGTAAAACTAATGGCCGTGTAATATTAAGCTATCAATTCACTGGTGACTACATTGTTTCTTGTTTAACTAGTTATCATATTGTAAAATGGTTAATCAAATTTCAACTCACTATATTGTTTAAAATTTTAAAAAAGAATTCTTTAATTAATAGTAGCCAATATATCCATTTTTTACTTTTTGTTTTCTGGTGGGGGCCAGCGATGGAATTTGTGAATCTTGTACCCACCTCACATGCCAGATACGAACGCTCCCAGGCTCCCAGCCAATCCTTGAACTAACGTATACAAATCATAAAATTAGTTTCTTATCAAAGAGTAATTAATATTGAGACACTTGAGAGATACATGCATATATAGAGTGATGATGGAGGGGGGGGGGGGAAGGAAAAGAAAAGAGGTATGCCTAGTGAAAATCTTGACTCTTGTGGATGTCTACAACTAACAATTACCTAGAATTTATTACATCAAACCCTGAGTGTATCCAAATAATTAAGCATCACAAACGTATTGATGACATGAAAGTTACTATAAATTTTCCCGGGACATATCACACATTTTATCATCAGAGGTTTCTAAACTAAAATTATTGTTAAAACATGCAGCTAAGCAAACTCTTCTTCAATAGAGAAGATCTTTCGGAAAGGTTTTGGACCTAGCAGTATATGTTAGTATAGTTCTTAGATCACTGCAATAGTTCCTGTGAGAAGACAACCTGCAGATGATGGTTTGCTTTGATCAAGATTTTGTGGAACCGCAAGAGTGAGCTCTAAATTAGGTGGAGAACTTTGAACATCAGGGTTATTTATCCTTGAAGCGACCAATTGGGATTCTGTAGATCCACATGGTCTACCTGGGATAGAAATTTGACTACTGGAGCTTGAATCTTGCTCCCAAGAACTGAAGTTGATCGTGGAAGCATTCATTCTTGGCGATATTCCACTTGAAATGGAAGATTCATTTGCAATGGGGATGCGTATGTAAGCTTCTCGGACTGCATATTTAGCCTTTTCTTCCTGATAGAACAGGTATCAGAAAGGCAAGTGAATTTGATGATGCTTTCTTTAACATAAACTTCTATGTTTCTAGACAATCAGATCGAAGAAAATACCATGTCAAATAGGCTAGGCCTTCGCTTAATCTTTCTGTTGAGGTTGTTTTGTCGAAGAAAATACTTCTGTGCATGACTGGCTACTTGTGTTGGAGTTCTGGTGGTCACAAAGTTCTTGGAGATGCCTCTCCAGTCACCTCTACCCAGTTTTTCGAGTCCAATAAGAAATGTCCTGTGTTCCTCCTCAGTCCATGGCAACCCTGCTTTGCACATTCGATCTAAATATTTCATTTGATTTTCCAATATAAACAAGAATAAAACATAAATGATTAGCTAAAACAACGGGAGAAACCAAAAAAATTCTTCTTCTTTCTTAAAGGGAATTCTTCTAACTATATATTAAACATCATGTGACAAAAAGTTAAAAAATCAATCAGTTCTTTCTTTCGTGTTCGAGTTGAACTTTGCTTGTTGGAAAATTAGAACACTAGTAAAATGACTTGGGAACAATTTCAAAATGACCAAAACTAAAAGTACTCAAATTTTTCTTGAATTTCTCAAATAGAATTTCAAGTTATTATCACTACATGAAAGAAAGAAAGGTTATCTGTTGTTTACAAGAGTTTTGCATATATACATATAGTATAGGCCCGAGAATCTTAGCAGCCGGAAACAAGAAAAGAAAACTCGAAACTCAAACAAACAAATGATGGAAGGGGATTATCTTCCATGAGATAGATAATTATAAAGGAGGATAATCGGAGAAATTTTGCAGAAGAGGAATCAAATAATTAAGGATGAAAAAGAACTTACCCTTCTTCCTTTCTGGAGATCTTCCAATTAGGCCATCAGAGAGATAGCCGCTGGCGCCGGATATTTTATGGGAGTTTTCATCGGCAAATATATTAGAAGATGTACAAGCAGATGGTGTTATCGATGGACATACATATGGCAAAGATGACGAGAGACAGTCCACACTAAAGCTCTTCTTGATCGCAAAAGGAGAAGAGGAGGAGGAAGAAGATAGGTCCAGTTGCACGCCAAAAAGCTTCATCCTGCCATCATTCATGCTTCTTCTGTGAGTTGGGCATGTCCTTGAATTGTGGCCTATGTTCCCACAATGTGAGCATTTCCTTCCCATTCTAATTAAACTTCACAAAGTCACAGAAACTACACAAACAAGAAACAGAAGGGAAGTGGAGAGAGAGAGAGAGAGAGAGAGAGAGAGATAGGTGCACTTAAGTCATAAATAAGTGTATTGCTTATATAATTGTGGTTAATGGGCTAACTAGCTTGGAAACAGGAAAGAAAATGGTATTCTATCAAAACTATTTCTGATTGGATATTTCCCAACCGAAGTTTACTTACAAAGACATCACAATCTCTCTCCCTCCTCTGCATTGCTGAGGAAAAGCTTATCTCACATCAGCATCGTTGTTAATACGTTTTAGTGTCCATTAGCCGGGGTCTTTTATATATATATATATATATATATATATATATAATTCTATTATATTATATCGTCCTCTTGTCATATTCTCCCATGCATACGGCTATATCACGAAGAAGTACAGAAGCAACCTTCAACTGCTCCTAATATACGTGTACATTGCTTCAAAGGACTTTTTAGCAATTTGAAAGTGGGAATGGAAATCAATAAAGTTGAAACGAAACGTTTAGGCTTCACAAAACTATGAAAGAAAATTACTTTTAACTTTGGACGCGGTATAACACTAAAAACTGGGAACTTGCATGAAATAGACCGCGTAGTCAAAAGGGTTATTGGAATTCATTGGAAGAAATGAAGAAATTGGAAAAACTTAGTAGTATACTTCTTCTTGAAATATTCTTGTAGTTGAAGCACGTTTTGATCATGAATAAAGAAACTAGGGGACAAGGGGGTGGTTGGAATCATAGAGACTGGAAGGTTTTGTCCATGTTTATGTATTGGGAATAACTTAGAGGTAGGACAAGAAGAGTCATTTAAGAGAATTGGGAGAGCAGTTCCTGTAAAAGTTGATGTCTGATCAAACCAACACTATTGTGGTTGAAATTTTTGCGGGAGAGTTCCAGAACTTGGCAGACAGAAATTTGACAACTCCTATAAAAAGTCTCTGTGATATGTCTTTCGCTTGCTATTTGCATATAAAAACAGCCCACCTTACAATGATTACATAATTCATTCACTCTCCAAGAGCCTGTTAAGTATCCTTCAATTTTGAATCTCTATTCCCAAAGATTTACATTCGGCAGATGAGTACTGAATTGCCTCCCCCCACAACCAGGTTCTTAAATATACTTTCTTTATTTTAAAATATTTATTTATGAAACTTTTTACACACATTAAAAGTATTGAAAATAATATTACAATTTAGATAAAATTCTCATTCTACCCCTATTAAAAATATGATAGTTATTGATTGATGAAAATTTTCAAGAAAGAAGAATTTTAAAAAATTGTGCAGTTAACATAGAATAAATAAGAGTAATATAGGAAGAAATTAATCATTAATTCTAAAAATATGTACACGAATAAGTATTTTGAAACAAAATAAAAATTTTTTATAAATAAATATTTTAACACGGAAAAAGTATAAAATATGAATTTTTTATCCCGAAACACACATTAATATAAATAAATTAAAATATTTATAGTAATAAATTCTTATGCAGCTCGGAGCCATTTCAAATTTGTGCGATGTAATAACGCGGGGTTAAATGTCTATTTGGTAACTTAAAAAGATAGTGATTAATTTTTAGAATGAAGAAAAAAGAAAAAACCATTTCACATTAGCCAATATTTCCACAAAACTTATTTAGCTCCTTTTTGTCTTTTTCATATTGCCATCTTGCAGTCCAATTGACTTTAAGCATGGAAAACATGGAACAAAAAAATTAAACATGGAAAGGGCAAAACTTTTCAAAGTATTAAGTAATCACTTACTATTACTTTGTTTTTTACAATATCTAAATGGAGATTGACAGTGAAGAGAATCCCCAGTTATACCTTCCCCTACTTGCCTTTGTCTTTTACCAACTAGTTAGTAAATTATTAGTATCATCAAATGAACCATCTTTGTGGATATTTTATACTAATTGATGCTTTAATCCAAATACCAATTTATGGACCCAAAAAAAATTTTAAAAAAAATGGACCATTTGATGAGTTGATTTCAATGCTCATTAGTCACTAGCCAGCCTTTTTTTTTTTTTTTTTTTTTTTAACAACCAGGCTCCTCGCTGGCACTATTGTTGGTGGGGTATCTTCTTCTCAAAGCAATCACACATTTTCTTATATATGAAAAAACTTTTGCAATTTCTGGTAAACTAATTTTTAATGACTGATTATCTCAAGTGCTTATACTGCCATTGTTGCTTTTAGTCTTCATAATCAACTTAGTTTAAACCCACCAAAAAAATCCTCACCTTTCAAGTACATAACATGCTAGTAAACTATATTTGTGCAAGATGATGCACACGTCTAATAATTGACTCTTTTAGAATTAATCAATTATGCAACAAAAGTAACCAATCTTTTTTTTTTTTTTTTTTGCTAGATTAGATAAAGTTGAAAAAAAGATGATCAACATAACTATAGCCATAGTTATTGTTATGAAAGTAAGTTATTTTAACTCTAAAGAAGCATTAAGATTAAAAATATTATCTGTATAAATATATAAAATCATGAATGCATTATAACATTCATCGTCAAATTAATTATTTTATATAAAAGTATAAGTACCGCACTTTGGTGGTCAACCTACGAAAGAAGGAAGAGCCAATTCGTAATAGCCTTTCTTTTCTCCTCACTTGCAGTATTCTCGAAAAAAAATGAATTGAGATCATAAAATAATAATAAGGAAAATATCATATTTCTTCTCTTAACCTTTATCATAAGATTATTTAGACTTCTTAAAGTTTAAAAAACATTATTTACCTCTGTTGGATGTGATGGTTGAGGATAAAATATTAAATTTAATAATCGATTATCAATTTTACCCTTTATGAGTATAACCATCATTAAAACAAAATATTTTTTATATATATATCAATGTATTGAAAACAATACAACACTACAAATATAGCAAGTAAATGTTAAAAATATAAAAGAATAAGTTGATAATATAAACAAATTTAAATCATATTTCAAAATTTTCATCGAAACAAAAATATAAATAGGGATGCATAATGTTTTAGAAAACATTTACTAAGTTGATGTTAACATAAGAATTGTTTTTTAATGATAAAATCATCTATAAATGCACTACAATTTATACTAGAAAATTAGGATTGAAATATATTATACAATATACGCCATAAATTAGTTTATCCTAAACTAAATGATTTGGATATAAAAAATAGTACTAGTATAAAACTACAGAGTCAAGAAGGACAAATTAGGTGGCCAATTATGATATTTATTATTTTATTCCTCACATGTCACATCCAAGTAAATGATATTTTTATACTTTAATGAGTTTAAATGATATTACAACATTCCTCAAAAGAATTCTCTGATAGTATCCCATAATAATAACACAAAGGGTGCGATCAGTCAAAAGGAAGAATCCACTGAGTTTTTTTTTTTTTCCCTAATGAAACTTGCACTATTTAATATTCTGACCATTAAATCACCAGCCATTTTTTGTAGCTTTTGCAAAGTAGGTTCAATAATTTAGGAGGAAATTAACTGTAAACTAATTAGATAAGGTAGAATGGTGACTAAATACATTGTCCAATTAATGCAACTTGATATCCATTTTTCAAGTCTCTCAGTATATTACCGTATATTACACATTAATTAAATGGGTTAATACCACTTAGCATGTGAATTGACTACTTTTTTTTTTAAATTAAGAGCTGAATATATTCAAACAGTCAAAAAAATCGAATTGATCACTAAATAATTGACAGAAAAAAGACAATTATAAATTTCAAATTTTTGAAAATATGACATTTTTCTATTTAACAAAATGAATTATAATAAATAATAATAATAATATTTTGGAAGCAAAATTTTCAAATACCCCTATTTATTTTGAAAATGACATCTGAAGTGCTATTCTAATGTAAGTCTTTACTCAGAAAAATCAAGTAAATAAATGTATTGAAATTTCTCAATTTGAGTTTTGAATAATCATTTTTTGTCAACTTGTGTAATAAAATTAAAGCATATCAGAAGAGATAGAAAATAAAAAATAATAATAAATATGGTCGATGGGCCCACAGTGGTTGTTCAGATATATATTTATGCATTATTGAAAGACAAAAAAGTACATGGCGAAAGTTCTTTCAGCAGCCCATTTCAATATTCCTTGCGATGTACAACTTGGAAACGCGGCCGTTTAAGTTGACGGTCAGGATGAAAAAGAGAAAATTTTGATAGAATGTATATATATATTGTTATTTTGTTCATTAAATTGTAACTATTATTCAAATTATGTAATTCCAATCCATACAATTTTTGCAAAAAAAATATTTCTTTTCATATAATTCTAAAAGGGTTTTTGGCAAGTGTGCCGAAAATGGTCAAATCTTTTTGTTAATTAGACAAAATAGAATATTTAAATTCAAATAGAAGAAAATTAAAGCATATTGGAAGAGACAGAAAATTAAGTAAAACTGTTCAATAAGCCTACATTGGTAGTTTATTTTTATATTTATAGTCACTTAAGATTGTATAAGTCACTCGTGTGTCTTTCAGCCCATTTGCAATCAAAAGAAAGTTTACAAAACAATTCTTGTTTTAATAAGAAATGAAATGAACTAAATACTACTCCCCCCCCCCCCCGCCCCACCTCCCCCATCTTTTTTAAGGGCTTGAATTAAATACTACTATAACTATATTTTGCTTCTAAACATTTACATAATTAGTGGTTGAATATTTGATTTGTAATTCTAAAAATTAAGAAGTGGCTCTTGTATTATTATTATTATTATTATTATTATTATTATTATTATTATTATTATTATTATTATTATTATTATTATTATTATTATTATTATTATTATTATTATTATTATTATTATTATTATTACTATTATTATTATTATTATTATTATTATTATTATTATTATTATTATTATTATTATTATTATTATTATTATTATTATTATTATTATAGTTGCTTTTTGCCTACTAGTTACAATACTTCATGATCCCAATCACAAAGGAAAGATAACGCCCAAATCCACAGCAATACCCTCATGAACCAATTTCCTATTGCATGCAATCATATGAAGGGGTTGGCTAGTCCATATATTGTATGTATTCAATATGTGTAATTTATACTATTATTATTATTATTATTTATTATGCATATGTAGCTCTGGAAAGAGGGAGTCCCAAATTTTTTTTAAATTTATTTTTTATTTTAGAAAAATTAAAATTTTAAAAATGATTTTTTGAATTTTATCTTTTGTCCCCTAAAAAATATTTTTAAAATCTTTTAATATATTTTTTATATATAATTTACTCACAACTCTAAATTCCTATTTTATCCTTGTGCATACCTAATAATGATAATTAATGTATTAGGAGATAAGAGCTCCAAATTCGCATCATTACGAATATGAAGCTACGATTGTATTTTAATTATAAGTTCTAAAGAAGAACTTATTGCACAGTTAAAGTACTTAGGCATTGAATGATTAAGTATTTGCGCAACCGAAAGAGTTTTATACTATAAATATACACACTACTCTTGAGGCACGTCTAGAAGGATCCTCAATTTTTGAAAAATGTTTCTCTTTGTTAAAAAAAAAAAAATTAACATTTTCAAATGAATTATTATAAATATCACTTTTAACTTTCTTAAAAAAATTTAAAAGCATTGTTTACGTCAACTTTAGTCGAGCTATTATAACAGTAACTTTGAATCAATGTCTATAGGAATTTCGCCAAGCCAACGATGACATCGAGTATTCTTCAGTTGATGTACTCGGTCAACATCGAAATCAGGAACCATTAAGTCGTCGCCCTCATGTCTCGGTACGATCAGTAAAATACTACTGCACTCAATCGCTAAGATTGAATCATGAAACAAGATTTTCTCCACGTATAGATAGTTAGTTACAACGCCACAGCAAGCATAACAACGATTCCCAGAGCCAAGGACACCACAACGACAAACACACCAGGACATTACCAGTTTCTTGTTTTCAATTCCTTTTTCTTATTTTGCATTTTCCATGTCTTTATTTACAGCTTTGAACAGAGGTAAAACGCTCATGGGATACCTCAAGCAATTGTGTATCCTTTTACCTCGGACCGTTGGTGCACCATCTTATGGGTCAGTGCAATTATTGCGTAGGGAACCATCATTTTCGATACCCAAGGGGCACCAAGGGAATCAAGGATTAGCGGCACAAAGGTGATTCCCACAGAGCCTTTCTTAGGAAGAATTGCACCATACTTTATTATGAGGGTCTAGGCACCAATGGGGGTACAGGTATCTTATGACCTGACGGCAGTCCCTAACAGGAGTGTTTATTCCTGGTATAGAGGGCCACCAAACTAGGCTACAACAATTGTTCCTCCCACATATCCTAAAATTGCGACAACTTATTCGATGCAGGGAGCGGGATACCCTGAGATGGCCCTATTCCCAAGACAGGGCTCCCGGTCAATTATGATAATTCCCCCATGCAGAATCAGCAGCCAGCACCATCAGCTAATGTTAATGCAATGATAGAAGTGTTGCGTCAGCAGACCAGGGATCAACCAATTTATTAAAAATCTTATCCCGATTGGGTAGATTTTATGGCAGTGTTACCTCAGGGGTTTAAAGTGCCTGAGCTCTCCACATTTTCTGGAAAGGATAACAAATCAACCATAGAACCTATTGGGAGGTTCAAGACACAATGTGACTAATTCGGGAACAGTGATTGGCATAAATTGCAATTGTTTTCTTTATCTTTAACATATGTAGCATTTACTTGGTATGCAAATTTGATGCTCAATTCTGTGTATTTATGGGTAGACATAGAACGAATTTTTCATGAGCATTTCTTCAAACCGGTACCTAAGGTTTCCATAACAGATCTCCTGACGATCAAGCAAAAGTCATTCGAAGGTGTAACAGAATTTATTAAGCGCTTTCGGCAGATTAAGGCTAGATGTACCACTCAACTGCCGAAAATGGAGTGTGCTAGAATAGTCATCAGTAGAATGTATCCGCAGCTCAAAAAGAGTCTCATCCTCTAGAATTTTTCTGATTTGTCCCGCCTGCTTTCTCATGCCGTCAGAATAGAATAAATGATCAAGGAAAATGAGAAGAAGCAGTCTGCCAAGTTATCTCATAGGCAAATTATGATATTAGTTGTGGATGATGTTACGAACAACAAGGAGGAACAGCTGATGGAGATAATGGCGACAGAGTTAGTGAAAGGTTCATCTTATACTTGTCCTTTTTTTAAACCTGGCAAAGAAAAGGAGGAGGTTTCTCCTGCGGGGCCAACTAACTATACATTTGATGTATTAAAGGTTGAATAAATTTTTGATTAGATGGTCAAGCACAAGCAAATCCGTTTACCTTTCGGCCACAAAGTCCTAAGTCCAGAGGAATTGAGGGAAAGAAATATTGTAAGTGACATAATTCGTTTTCTCATAACACCAATAGTTGTGTTGTTTTTAGGAATACAATTCAGAAGGCTTTGCAAGAAGGAAGGGTGAGATTTGCTAACAAACGCAAAGAAACCTTAATCGATATAGACTCATTCCTAGCGGTTGATACAAACATAGTACAGACTTGCAAGGAAGATGTGGAACATAAATTAGGAGATTCTTCCATCAAGGAACAGTCCAAAACCTTTGAAATGAAAAGAACAACGTTCCAAAGACTAGATGATCGACCGTTGATTTCACTCGACTTACTGTTCCGACCCTCACAGCTCACTTCCATCGAAAAAATGAGAAGTTTACGGTGTATGTACCTCATAAGGATCCTCAATTTTTGAAAAATGTTTCTCTTTGTTAAAAAAAAAAAATGAACATTTGCAAATGAATTATTATAAATATCACTTTTAACTCTCTAAAAAATTTAAAATTATAAAATATCATTTAATAAGTATTCTTTTGTAATTTGCCTTCGAATTTAAGATCTCTAATTCTGCCTTGACAATCCTCCAATTGTGTCTAGCAATGATATATATGTCGGCCTACACAATTTCAAACTATGCTGAGCCGGTCTCGCCTCTAGAACCGTCAGGCCCATGAGCAGGGCGGGCTATTTCGTGGGCCTCTCTCTTCTTTTTTTTCCCTCTCTATCTTAATATACTTTTATTTTTTTTAATAAATACTTAGATAACACGATTATTTAAAATTATAAAAAAATCACCTTGAAGTAGTGGAGGATTTAGTTTGGACTCTTACTAATTTTATTAATTAATAATATAAAAATTATATAAGAATGGGATTTAATGCCTAAACCTCTTTAAAATATTACAATAATTAAAATTTAAATATAGAATAAATATTCTAAAAATAAAATTAAACAATTACATAATATTACTTATCATAATTATTTGAAATACTAACTACTCAACTCACCACATTCTTCATCTGATGAATCGTCATCAACAATTCATGAATTAATTGTCCTATCATCGACTGTAAACCAACTATTGTAACACATTAACATCTCCAAAGTATGAGGAGCCAATTGAGATCTTCTTTCATCAATTACTCGAGGGAATCTCATTAAAGACACTTTCTAATGATACTATGGAGACATGTGATGTCAAAAGATCATGTATAATTTTAGATAAAATTGGATATTCATTTACATGATCCTTTCACTAACTACAAATGTCAAAACTCTGATAATCATTTATTATCTCATTATAAGTGATAGATGATTTTCTTTGACACTTTACGATACCCCATGGATTAAATTTTGATAAAATTGAAAAAGTAGGTCTTCATAATGGTTTAAATTGATTGTTAGATGATAATGATGATGATGATGATGAATCTTCCCTACTTATGGTAGTAGAATTAGAATAAGAAGACTTAAACTCATATAAATTATACATATAAGATAAAGTTTTAACTGATTTATCTTTTATATCTTTTATTATAAGTTGCTTAAGTGTTGGAGATTCATCAAAATTTAGTATTTCGTAAAAGTATTCAATAATATTATAAAATCTAAGAGTTTTTACTCGAAAGTCTAAACACAATGCTATACAATATGACATAGGAATATCTTCGTAATATTTCTTATATTTTTCAAACATACTTTTCATTAAATAATTATTTTCAAGATGCTCCATATACTTACTAAAAATTTTAACTACTTTAACAAGTGTAGGAAAAACATAATGAGCAATGAGATAATAAGATCCAAATAAAAGTTTGGTTACTTATTTAAAAGTAATTAAAATTGTTGAAAGTACAATACAATTTTTAAAATGTGCATCAATGAGTTAAGGTTAAAATTGTTATTATTACAAAATTTAATAAGTTGATTTTGATAAAGTATAACACTTTCAAATATATCAAAAGTTGAATTCCATACAGTTTAACAATCTCATCTAAATATTTTAAAAGAAATACTTTATTCTCAACATGAAGTTTTAAAATTTTGAAGTCTAGTTGAAGAAATTTTAATAAATAAAACAACATATCTAATTATATTAAGAGTTTCATCAATATATTTATATCATTTTTTAACACTCAAATTAAATATATGGCAATCACACCTAATTTGAAATAAAATACCATCTAACATAGGATTCATATTATTTTTCAAAATTGTTATAGCAGAATTATTATCTGAAGTATTACCTAAAAAAATAGAAATAATTTTATTTAATATATTATATTCACGACATATTTGAATAATCATTTTAACAATACTCTTACATATATGAGGATATTTAAATGGTTTAAAATAATTAATTCTTTTTTGTACTAACCAATCATTATCGATCCAATGACATATAATGTACAAATAAGCCTCATTAGTAACTGCACTCCAACTATCACAAGTAAGAACAAATTTTCAATTACAAAAATCAAATATGTCAATAAGACGCTCTTTCATCTCTTTGTATAACTTTATTATTTTAGTTTTTAATATTGTTTTAGGAATCCTTTTAACTGTAAGTTGGCAATGGTATTGTATGAATTGTTCATAATGTGATTTTTTAAAAAAGTTAAAATGTAATTTAGTTTTAACAAGCATTTTAGTAAATTCAATTCTATTTTTTTTTTATGATCATATTAAAAATTACATATAATTTGACTTCCAATGGTATGAATTTGTTATTGTTTAAATAGGTTTTCTAACAAATCATTATGTGACATTTTCATATGTCTAACTAACGTTTATGTTCCTCTTCCCTTCTTATATACATATACTACCTTATAATTTTTACATATTACCCTATCATTATCATTATCCATTTCAAAAAAATTCCAAATCATAAATGTTTTTTTTTTTAACCACAACTTCCGAACATTCAGTATCAACTTGGTCCCGAAGTACACTTATATTAGATCCATTAGGATTAATAGTTGAAGTTAGTTGTTGTGCACTAGTGCTATGGCCTTTATTTTCATTACTTATTTCATTATTTATTAAATTCAATGCTAAATCTATATTGAACTCAACATGTGTAGATGATTGTGAAGAAAAATAATGATATTGATGTGGATCCATTTTTTAAATATTTATTATGTAAATTAAATTAAACAAGAACAATCAATTAAAATTCAAACAAAAGTTTGGATAAATAAATAATAGTTCAAATAAATGAAATAAAGTATTAACAAATAATGAAATAAGAGAATTGAAAAATATAAATAACTTGAAAATTAACTTAAAATTAAACAAATAATTAATTAATAAAGAAAAAAACGTATGATTAAGAAACACTAACTAGTTGATAACCAATAAACAATAACACTTTGTTGAGTTTTATTTCTCGACTTCTTTGAGACTTGAACTGTCTATTATTCCGCAATTTAATAATCTTAAAAAATATGAAGATTTGGTTAAATAATTTTTAAAATATATAAAAAATAAATTTTATTTTAACACTTTTTATAAATGAGACAGAGAGAGTTGAGGATTATGAGAGAAAAAGAATAAAAATAACGCGTTGGAGAGAATTGGAGAGAGTTAGAAAGTGCTCAGTAAGTTTTAGAATGAATTGGGAATATTTATAGAGTTTTGGGAGTTGGGGGTGAAATAGCCATTGGGGCCAATATATATATATATATATATATATATATATATATATATATATATATATATATATCAATTTTACCATTTAGGGTCAAATTGCAAAAAAAAAAAAAAGTAAAGAGCGGTTTCAAGCTGGCCCGTCGATCCATGGTCCCAAATCCTTGGCCCCACATGGATTGATCTGCCACAATAGAGCCAGTTCAGCTCTTGGTCCCAAATCGACCTGTCTCGAATCGACTTATATGCCATTACTAATTATGTCCTAGCTATTTGAGCAGCTTTACCTCAAAAATAATATACTATCTAGGTAGAGGCGGAGTTTCCCTTGGCCTAAGGGAGGCCATGGCCTTTCCAAAGGAAAACACTTTCATAATATGAATCTTTTTAGTTAAAAGATTGAAAAGAAAAAAAAATGTTATTAGTTGGAAAAAAAATTAAATATTGGCCCCTCCAACTAGATGATTTGATATACTAACCTAGAGATGGAAAAGAAAAAGTTGGTTGATTTTAATTTATCAATTGTTATTACTAGGTAAAGACAAAATATTATTATAAAAAGACAAATAATTTTGATGACTTTTAAACTTTTTCAAAATCTAATATTTGTCCTTGAATTTTGCCCTCAAATTGTTATATTGTTTGGTTTTTGTCCTTCTGTTAGCTTCTAAATTTTTTAATCACCAGATTGTTAGTTAATTTATAAAAGAGCAAATTTTAAATGATATTATAATTTGAGAATAAGTAAAGATCGTTTTTAGTTCGAGGATAGAATTTAGATTTTAAAAAAAAATTAAAAGTCATCAAAACTATTTACTCTAATATAAAATGTTAATCAAAATTAAAATTTTTTTCTTATACACTTCGTACATCTTCAACTATTCATTTTTTATTCCGCAACACAATTCTTCATTTTTAGAATCCTCATTTTGGCTGTAAACCTCCAATGAAAAAGAAGACAAAATAAATAAGAGAAAATAGTAAAACGAGAAATTATATGTAGAATTGAATAATGGATAACAATTTATATTGTCAAGAATACAGAGTTATTTTTATAATGAAGAATGTTCTACATTTTGATGGATTATTTGTAAATTTTTTGTTAATGTGTGTGTGTGTGACCCCCCCCCCCCCCAAAAAAAGAATAACTATATCTATGGAATTTTTCGAGACTTTGATCCTTCATTTTTAGGGGCAAAACTTTATTTGCGTGTTTGACCTTTTTTTTTCTGTCTAGTTGTATACAATATGGACGAGGCTTTTTTTTTCCCTTTGACTACTTTGGAAAAAAATTTCTTTGTGCTTTTGGAAGTCAGGTATGAAATCTCTTGGTCAAGTCAAGAATGAAGAATAGACCAAAAAGGATGGCAAAGAATGAAAGGATTTAGAAATTGCCATGAAATTTTGATGCTATGAACAAATCTACTTCTTACATATTTACGTCTAAGAATTAGGTGAATGAAGAATTAGGTGAATGAATACATTGTGAATTGTTTATGATGTAATGACCACTTATGTTTCTTGAACAAACCTATGTTTGTTTGTTTATTATATCAAAATGAAATAAATAAATATTAAATTTAAAATTTATCGTTTATTAAAAATATATTTAAATTATAATTTTATCTTGAATATATATAATTAAATAAGTGTTATCTTTACATAATTCGCTAGGCTAAAAAAGCTTTAAAAGATATAAAGTTTTAAGACAAAAAGACTAAATTACTCTTGTTAAAATTATATATTTTTTAAAATTAAAAAATCAATTAATGTTATGATTTAATAAATTAATAAATAATAAATATACTTTATTTTATAAAATAGTAAATAATTAAAATTTTAAAAAAATTACAAATAATACTTATTTTATTTAGGAGTGTCACTTTAATACGATAAAAACCGTCTGTTCGAGTTTAATTATGCCTAAATTCAATGTGAGTTTTTTGACTTTATCTCCCCATTCAATAAGAATGGATAAGAGGCTCGTGGAATTGACGTGGGGATAGAGATAATTATATTTTTGAGAGCAAACACAGAGCACATGGAAAAAAGTTATGCCTTAGTATGAAAGACAATTTGCAATCCGTTTTGTCTTTGTCTACAAATAAGAAATTATAAATAATACAAATTTCATGAAGAGTTCAAATGTGACTCAAGATAAACATTTGTAGAATACTTAACACATGCAAGTCCGACAAAAAATAGTACTTCTAGTGACGGACGTAGGGACCAAACTAGATTCATCACGTTATATAAAAAAATATATTATAAGAATAATATTAAGGACGAAATATAAATTTTTAATTTTTTTAAATTTTAAAAAATTTAAAATGAATTATAAAGTTTTAAAAAAATGTTAGAGATAGGCGCCACCTCTCGTCTCCCTAATTTGTCTCTGTACGGACGGGGACGGTTGAATAACGCGTAAGTACCTACCCATAAAAGGGGACACCAGGTGGAAACGGGGATGGCGTGTCTAGGTTGTTTGTTCTGCGTTGATATTTATGTAGATTTTTAAATATTGGGCTTCTGATTTAGAAGATTTTTGAGTCCATTCTCTCAGAAATGAGCTGAAAATCTGTCCCATACTGAATTCTTTGGGTCCAAAGCCCAAAACATCACATGTTCAAAAACCAAAGGCTATAGAGAGAGCAAGGGTCAAAATCCATACTGTTCACTCACAACTCTTGTTGGGATAGGCTCAAAGACCAATATTCTTTCGTCCTGTTAATGGGCTAAGTGCAAAGTCCATAATTGGATAAAAACTTGTTTGGACATTTGAAATTGAAAATATTGTTTTTCAGTTCTTTTAAATAATACAGTTACAAGGCAGTGGTTCAATTTTCTAACATGAGCAGGTTTCAAGTTTGATTCATATCCTGGTATATTAAAATAAATTAACTAATATATTAATGCTCTCCTATTTGGAGAAAATATTTTATGCAGGAAACAATAACTTTAATTTCATATAATTATTCTAATTTCATTTTGGTTTTCTATAATTGTATGTTAATGAAAGCCAAAGAAACATATTTCAAGCGAAGATTTGTGAACTTATTTCGAATATACCCTAAACTCATCCAATTTTGTGGACTCTCATGAAACTCAATATTTTTATATTTACTTCATAACACCAGTGTTCAAGGTCTAACTTGTTTGCATTTGATGATATGATTATATGTACACCACTTATTTTCTTTCAATATAATAATAGGTGAATGTTCCGGTATTTAGTGCATAGATTTGGATGAGAGATTGAGAGTGCCTAGCATATGGCCACTCTCACATTTTGCTTAGAGAAAAAGGAATGAAGCGTGCAAATGATCCAACACAAAATGTCAAAAGTGCATTAGCTGTGCTCATTGAGAATTGAGTTCCAAAAGAGCAAAAGGGGCAAATCCAAAGAGTTATATTCATCAATTTGTGTGGACTTTTGGGTCGTTTGACAGAAAGACAGTGGCATTTTGATCCAGAGAGGAGAGAAAATTGTTTTTCCAGCTGATTCCTCCAATTATATTCTACGTCGTCAATGGATTTCCCATTTCTCTCTCAATGCGGGAAATTTGAGACAAGATTTCAAGTTTTCGGTGTCCCTTTTTGAAATAGTCCATGGAAACCATAACCAATCAAGAATTCTTAATTCAAAACAATCTTTATCCATTGCAGATATTTTTGAAGATACAGCAAATCTTTTGCGGAGTTCATTGTATCATGTCCTTGAATTGGAAGTAAGAAATCAAGGCTTATTAAAATTTTCAAAGAAATGATGACCACACTACTTATAAGAAAAACCGTGAAAGAGAGAGAGAGAAGTGGAATGAGAAGTTGAGAACCAAACTCGTACTGCTTGTGTCATATAAGAGATAGAAATAGAAATTTGTAATAATGAATTACAAATCAATAATTGTTATAAAATTAGGGTAGTGTTAGAATAAAATCTACACACTACACACTAAGAAAATTCTAACTATTCTTTGCACAAGAATTTCTCTTCAAACTTCTCTCTTTCTTTCTCTCACAATTCTTTCTCTAATCTTTCTTTCACTAATCTTTCTTTCACAAAATGATGGTGTATTACAAGTTTAGAGAATAGCTCTATTTATAGAGCTCTAATTAGTGAAATACATCATGGCATACATCATCTTCAACTAATCTCAATTAATGGTGTCTCCACTAAATGGTGGACATCCATAAAAATCTTCTAATAATTCACATAAATCCATAATTAGTGGAGCCTCCACTAATTAATGGAGATTCCAATAATTCATAACACTCCCCCTTGGATGTCCATCAATTACATAAAGAATATGCCTCGTTAAAACCTTACTAGATAAAAACTCAGTGGGAAAAAAAAAATCTAGTGAAGGAAAAAGAGTACACTATTCTATATGTCAATTTATTACTCCCCCTGATGAGATGATTCCTTTAAATCTTTAAACCGACGCATACCGATTTTATATCTCAACTTTTCAAATGTTGCAGTCGGTAAAGTCTTCGTGAAAATATCTGCGAGGTTATCACATGACCGAATTTGTAGCACATCAATTTCACCTTTCTTCTGGAGTTCATGAGTAAAGAAGAATTTTGGTGAAATATGTTTTGTCCGATCTCCTTTAATATATCATCCTCGTAATTGAGCTATGCAAGCTGCATTGTCTTCATAAAGAGGAGTTGGAATACCTTTGATTGATGATAATCCACAACTTTCTCGGATATAATGAATCATGGATCTTAGCCATACACATTCTCGACTTGCTTCATGAATGGCTATAATTTCGAGCATGATTTGAAGAAGTAGTCTGCTATAGATTGTTTCGTAGAACGCCATGATATAGCGAGTATTTCCACATGTAAATATATAGCCCGTTTGAGAACGTGCTTTATGTGGATCGAGATAAATAACCAGACATATGCATAACCTATCAATGTTGGACTGGTTTTATTTGAATAAAATAATCCGAGATCAATTGTACCTTGGAGATATCGAAGGACTTGTTTAATTCCATTCCAATGTCGTCGTGTTGGTGAAGAACTAAATCTTGCTAATAAATTGACAACGAAAGCAATATCGGGCCGTGTGTTATTAGCAAGATACATCAATGCACCAATTGCACTCTGAGATATGGTACTTCGGGACCAAGGAGTTCTTCATCATTTTCTTGAGGTCGGAAAGGATCTTTATCCACATTTAATGATCGCACGATCATTGGAATACTCAATGGATGTGCTTTGTCCATGTAAAATCTTTTTAGCACTTTTGCTTGTATATGTTGATTGATGAATAAATGTTCCACTCTCCAAATGTTCAATTTGTAAACCAAGGCAAAATTTGGTTTTACCAAAATCCTTGATTTCGAATTCTCTTTTTAAATAATCAATTGTTTCTTGGAGCTCTTCAGGAGTTCCAATAAGATTAATATCATCAACATATATAGCTAATATCACAAATTTAGAACCAGATTTCTTAATAAAAACGCATGGACATACCTGGTCATTTTTAAATCCCGCTTTCAATAAATATTCACTAAGACGTGTGAACCACATGCGCCCAGATTGCTTCGGGCCATATAATGATTTACGCAACTTGATGGAGTAATTTTCACGAGGATAATGTTTATATGCTTCAGGCATATGAAATCCTTCGAGGATTTTCATGTAAATATCATTTTCTAAATTTCCATACAAGTAAGCGGTGACAACATCTAATAGGCGCATATCTATCTTTTCATGTACTGCTAAACTGATAAGATATCGGAGTGTAATAGCATCAACAACAGGAGAATAAGTTTCATCATAATCAATACCTGGTCTTTGTGAAAAACCTTGGGCTACTAATCGCGCTTTATATCGAACGATTTCACTCTTTTCATTGCGCTTTCGCACAAATATCCATTTGTAGCCAACAGGTTTTACACCTTCGGTGTTCGGACTGCGGTCCGAAGACTTCACGTTTTGCCGGTGCATTTAACTCCGATTGAATCGCATCTTTCCATTGCGACCAATCTTTTCTATGCCGACATTCATCAAGCGATATTGGTTCGGGATCATCATTATCCTGTGTAACATCAAGAGATATATTGTATGCAAATATATTATCAATAACAGTTTCTATCCGATTCCAACTTCTACCGGAAGTGGTATAATTGATAGAAATTTCGGTGTTACTTTCATCAACTTCGGTTCTTTGTCATCGGTTCTCTCTTGGTCTTTATCATTTTTTTTTCAATATGATCTTCGGATCATTTAATCCTCTTTTCTTTCGAGGATTTTTATCTTTAGAACCAAGAGGTCGGCCATGCTTACGGCGTGTTTTTTACTCAGTGACTATAGGTATAATATTTTGTTCTGCTTGGAACTTCAATTCGAATAGGAGCATTTATAGGCTGGAATATGCGATTTTGTAACTCTTACGGAGTCAACAAAAGCGTCCGGCATTTGATTTGCAATGCTTTGCAAATGAATTATCTTTTGAACTTCAAGTTCACATGCGCTTGTGCGCGGATCAAGATAATTTAATGATGTTGTCCAAGCAAGATCTTCTTTATGCTTGTTTTGGTTCTCCCCCTAATTTAGGGAATAATGATTCATCAAAATGACAATCGACAAATCTTCGTTGTGAACACATCTCCTGTCGGGGTTCAACATACACGATAATAGAGGGAGAATCATATCCAACGTATATCCCATTTCTTCTTTGAGGACCCATCTTTGTACGTTGGTTTGGTGCAATTGGAATATATACGATACACCCAAAAATTCTTAAATGAGCAATATTTGGTTCGACCCAAAAGCCAATTGCAAAGGAGAGAATTTATGATAACTAGTTGGTCTTATACGTACAAGTGTTGCGGCATGTAGAATAGCATGTCCCCGAGCGAGATGTTGGGAGATTTGTTTTCATTAATAATGGTCTAGCAATTAATTGTAATCGTTTAATCAAAGATTCAACAAGACCATTACGTGTGTGAACATAAGCTACGGGATGTTCAACATTAATCTCAATTGACATGCAATATGCATCAAAAGCATGTGATGAAAATTCACCAGCATTATCCAAACGGATATTTTTAATGTGATGGTCCGGAAATTGTGCTCGTAATTTAATTATTTGAGCAAGTAATCTCGTAAACGCCAGGTTGCGAGTAGATAATAAACATACATGTGACCATCGGGATGATGCATCAATTAAGACCATAAAATATTTGAACGGTCCACATGGTGGATCAATAGGTCCACAAATATCTCCGTGAATCCGTTCGAGAAATGTAGGACTTTCGGCTCCTACTTTTACTGGTGATGGTTTAACAATTAATTTTCCTAGGGAACATGCGGTACATGCGAATTTTTACGATGTTAATATCCTTTTATTTTTTAAAGGATGACCATGTGTATTCTCAATGATTCTTCTCATCATGGTAGATCTCGGATGACCCAGCCGGTCATGCCAAATGCTAAAAGTAATAGGATCGAGTAAACTTACGGTTTACTAGATGATGAATTTCAATTGTACGAATTTTTACAAAATATAGACCAATAGAAAAAGACGGCAGTTTTTCTAATACCGATTTCTTACCCAAATGCATTTGAGTAATAAAAAGATGCTCAATCCCATTTTCCTCATTTGTTTCAACATGATACCCATTTACTGCGGATATCTTTAAAACTCAATAAATTTCTTACGGATTTTGAGGAAAATAGTGCCTTATCAATAATAATTGTTGTTCCTTTAGGCAACAATATACTAGCTCTTCCGGAGCCCTCAATTACATTTGCACTACCGTTTATCGTATAAATATTTATTTCTCCCATTTTGAGATCAGAAAAATATTTCTCATTTTTTAGTATGGTGTGTGTAGTTCCACTATCAATAATGCATACATCATCATTAATAACGACCATCCGAACACAAATATATATATGTAAACGTAAATATTATTAGAATAGAATGAAAATGAAATTACAAAAATATCGAGGTGAGGCTTTAGTTCTTTTGGACACTGCCATCACCAATTAAATGGTCTATCCTACCGTCCGGGTGTTCAAAAAATCCGATACATCCATATGGGTAATATTGATATTAAGATCTTCAGGATCACTATCGTCATCCTCAACATTATTTATTGGATGTTGAGAAAAATTTGCTTCCACATTTTTATTTTTCAATGAAGCTTGATACAATTCAACTAAATGCTTAGCCGTACTGACGGTTTCAGTGACCAATGACCTTTCATGCCACATCTATAACATATATCCTCATGCTTTTCTTCAATTTCTTTTTCTTTTCCCTTTTGATCTTTTCTGTTCCACTTCAGGTGGCCAGTATTTCTCATAGTTTGATTATGATTGTGATAAGGGAAATATCGAGCGTGTCTATGACCATAACCACGGCCACGGCCACGACCACGACTAGAACGATGGCTTCTGCTGGAGCCAACGACATTCACTTCAGGAGTCTTTGTAGAGCCGATTGGTCCGGCTTCATGATTTCTCAATAATAACTCATTATTTTTCTCTCGCAATGAGGAGGGCGATAATTAAACCCGTAAATTTTGTATACCCCTTTTCTCGATATTGTTGCTTGCAGGACAATATTCGAGGCATGAAAGGTGGAGAATGTCTTCTCCAACATATCTTCATCGATCACTTTTTCTCCGCATAATTTTAATTGAGATGTAATTTTATACATTGCGGAGCTATATTCATTCACGGTTTTAAAATCTTGCAACCTCAGGTGCAACCATTCATACCGTGCAGTAGGTAGTACGACAATCTTCAGGTGGTCAAATCTTTCTTTTAAATTTACCCATAGGCCATATGGATCTTTTTCGGTAAGATATTCCATTTTTAAATTTTCATCGAGATGACGACGAATAAAAATCAAAGCTTTAGCCTTGTGTTGTGCAGATGCACTATTATTTGCTTGAATAGTTTCACTAAGGCCTTCGACATTTAGATGCATTTACGCATCGAGAACCCATGACATATAATTTTTTCCGAAATATCAAGGGTTACAAATTCGAGTTTTGCGATGTTAGCCATAGAGATCAATAAATGCGTACTGTCTTCCGGTTTTGGTAACGGCGAAACTCGTGCTTAGTCTTCGGCTTTTGTACCGGTAGAGACTCGTGTCGATAACGTGTTATAAAATTAGAGTAGTGTTAGAATAAAATCTACACACTACACACTAAGAAAATTCTAACTATTCTTTGCACAAGAATTTCTCTTCAAACTTCTCTCTTTCTTTCTCTCACAATTCTTTCTCTAATCTTTCTTTCACTAATATTTCTTTCACAAAATGATGGTGTATTACAAGCTTAGAGAATAGCTCTATTTATAGAGCTCTAATTAGTGAAATACATCATGGCATACATCATCTTCAACTAATCTCAATTAATGGTGTCTCCACTAAATGGTGGACATCCATAAAAATCTTCTAATAATTCACATAAATCCATAATTAGTGGAGTCTCCACTAATTAATGGAGATTCCAATAATTCATAACAATAATAATCATTTTGTATATATAATATTTTTAAAAAAAAAACCACGGGAGAGAAAGCCGATGGCAGCAAAAGGCATATTTGTCGTACCATTAGATTTTAGTCAAAATTCAAGTGTTATATTACAAAAGTAACGAAAACGTTACTGTTATAATAGACATATATATATATATATATATATATATATATATATATTAGAAAAACTTGATAAAGGAGTAACACAGGTCCCTTCCGTTCCTCTTTATAATTTTATGCAATGTATTCTCTCCATCTTATAATATAAGTCGGTAGAGATTATTTTTACTGTCTCTTGTTGAAGATTTTTTAAAAAGATTTTAAAGTTATTTTTATATTTTTATATTTATTTATTATTTTCTTTTTTCTCTTTCTCTCTTCTCTTATTTTTAAGACATTTAAATAGGAGTATTTTAAAAAGAAAAAAGATAAAGTTATATTATTTTTAAGAATCTTAATATAGATAAAAATAAATCAAACAACGTATATTATAAGAGGAGGAATTATAAATTTTCAAAGTGATTAATAGAGAGGCAGTTGTCAAATTAAACAAATGAATTCCTATAAAAAGGCTCCTGCAGTGGGGAAAAGTGGGACCCAAAGTGAGGTGGAAATGCTGCAAAGTGCAGTTTGGATCACGCGGGCGGGCAGTTTTTTAAACTTCTCACATGATCCGCGAATCTATACCTTACCCTTTTCAACGATTCTGACTATTCTCTTTTCCGCTTTTGTCCCTTCTCTTCTCTTTTGCTTCTTTCTAAAAACCCCACCCTTCGCTTCATTTCTGCATTTGTAATTGCCAATCAGATGGTATTCAACTCTTAATTTTCTATCCTTTTTTCTTTTTAATGACAAGACCGATATTTCTTCCTAAACAATCATACCCTTATTTTAAATTATCACACAATAAGTAAGGATATATTTAATTATTTGATCAAGATAAGAAAATTTTAATTAATTTTTAAAGTTTTTTATCTTCAAATTATTATTTTTTATATAAAGAGTGAACTGCTAGAATATTTAATTAATTTACAGATGGAAGGAAGATATGTTTGCACATCACTAATTATTGTATTATTGACTTCCTACGTGATGTTTGCTTCCCTCTCAATGGCAATGCCTCCTTCACAAGCCAAATCTCCACTTCAAAAAGGCCTTTCTTAAAATAGTAAGATATCTATCTCAAAGTTGGGGCTCATAATGCCTTGTCATTTTTCAAACATTTGTATCCAGTATCCACAAACATACACTAGTAAGACAATTTGCATGCTAAATTCTTCCCTTATTTAGTTAGAACATGGTGCGTGCGTGCAACAATGCCATCATTTGTCACTAAGCCCTATTTTGGTATAAAAGACAAACAAACACAAGGGCATATCAGTCATAAAAATCCACCACAGCTTTTTCTGTGGCCTCTCTCTATATAAAACTCAGCCCACAATTATTTGTAGTCTAATTTATTCTTTTTTTTTCAAGTTTAATACATAATAAAGCCACGAAGAAGTTCAGCCCGACTCCCAACATAAGCATCCAATTCTCCAAGTCTTATTGATTAGGCTTTCTTCTTCTTGAATTACAATCGTCATTTCCATACATCAAGTATCTTTCGTGCTTGCCGGATTTTCAAGAATGGAGCGCGGCCAAATCCCACACGGGCTGAGCCGAGAAGAATTTTCAGAGCTGGAGCCACTCATTTGCACATACCACGCCTTCGAGCCTACTCCCAACACATGCACGTCTTTAATAACGCAGCGGATTGATGCACCGGCGAATGTTGTGTGGCCATTCGTTCGCCGGTTCGACAACCCGGAGAAGTACAAACACTTCATCAAGAGTTGTAGAATGACCGGAGATGGAGGTGTGGGCAGCATAAGAGAAGTCACTGTTGTTTCGGGACTTCCAGCTTCAACCAGCACTGAAAGGCTAGAGATTTTGGATGACGAGAAGCATATTTTGAGCTTCCGGGTCGTCGGCGGTGAGCATAGGCTGAACAATTATCGGTCCGTCACGTCGGTTAATGAGTTCAACAAAGAAGGTAAGGTTTATACGGTTGTTTTGGAGTCATACATAGTTGACATACCCGAGGGGAATACGGCGGAGGACACAAAAATGTTCACCGACACGGTGGTGAAGTTGAATCTGCAAAAGCTTGGGGTGGTGGCAATGGCCTCATTGCATGGACACGAATGAATATGGAGGTGGCGGAGAGTAGTGGTGGCTGCAGTGGCGGTGGTGCTTCTCAAAATTTTATTTGAATAGTATATTTCTTGAGGGTTGTTGCGAGGTGGAATTGGTTTTTGTATTTTTATTTAAATTCTTGCATTAGGTGATCACATATTATTAGGCTAATTTAATTTTGTTGGCTGGATGTGAAATTAATCAACCATAGTTTTTTGGGGCATCATTGAAAAATTGCATTTTGTTATAGTATTTGGAATAAAATGATTGGCTGCATTGCCTAGCTGACTTCTTTGGGAAGCCTGCCTTTTAATTAATCTATATTTTTTTCCATTTAATCATGGGTTGTTTTGGGAGTTTGAGATCGATATGGAAACTTATTTTTTAATATTTGTGTATAATGATAATAATAATTAATTGAGTTAAATTTTATAAAAAATTATTAAATATATAATATCGTGTGCTGTTTGAGGAAGGAAGTCATGATGGGTTATGAATATATAATAATTTTTTAAAAATACAAATTATATAAAATAATAATATATTTAAATTAAAATAAAATATTAATTTAGAATGAGACTATTAAATTGAAATCCAAGTAGAGCTATACATTGATTAATAATATAAATATTATTTTGATGCATCGATTGATTTTCTTAATTTTATTATTATTATTTTTTGGATAAGAAGTAGATAGTCCACGGCTCAAAATGTCATATTTGACTCATTGAAGAGATGGATAAAAGCACAAATTTAGAATTATGAGTTACTGTTGCCTATTATTAAAAAATAATTAGATGAGATACTTATCATGTTCTATATAAAAATAAAATAAATTTTCTCTCCCTTTTAATATATGCAAGGCATTAAACTTAATTTTCTGAACTATTAGTTACGATGCTCGACTTTAAGACTGTCAATCGAATACTTTCTTCGTTTGGGGACTTTGTTTTTATATAATTTATTAAATTAATAATGTATCTATTATTTTTTTTACAAGTGTGATATTGTAATTTATTATTTTACTAAATTATAATATTAATTAATTTTTAATTTTCAAATTATCTCTGCAATTTTTAATAAAACTACTTTAGTCATTTTCTTTTAAAATTTTATAAATGCAAAAATTTCTTTTGCACATGCAAATTATGTAAAAGTAAAAGTTATTTAAAATGGAATAAGTACCAAGTTATGGTCAATATAGGTGATAACGGGATAACTCAATAATTAATTGCAAACACTCTTTTTCTTTTTTTTGGTAAATAGATTATTTCATTAATTCAAACCGAACCAATTACATAATTTATGAAAAATCAAGGTAAATTAAAAAAAATCACATCTTATAAACTCTATGTCAGGAGAATACAGAAAAGAAAAGAAAAATAATAAAACAAAGAAATGTCTTATTTAATAAAGAGAAAAAGAAAGCATTAAATAAAAAAGGGAGATCAGAGATCTGGCAGAAGGAGAGAATTAGGAAAGAGAGAGAAATGGCGAAGGTGCTTTTTATAAAATTCAATAAGAGTAGTTGATTACAAATATTTTTTACTGCATAGTCAATAAAATTTGAATTTAATTTATATTTACGTCTTATTTATTTATGTTTAAAAAATAGTCAATATTGGGAATGTCATTTTCGTAGCGTAGGATAAGCTAAGTTGTTCACATTTTATAAGTGAAAACGCGGATTCCTTATCAAATTGTTTGGTCAAAGGCAATTGATGACCACAAATAAGGAAAATGACTCCATTTATTACAAGTGCATTTTTAGTTTGCCTACTAAGGTTTTAAAAAGAGAGAGAGAGGGGAGAGGGGTTGACAATTCATGCTAGTGTCATTTTTTTCCTTGGATAGGCACAAGTAATTAATGTCCTGTTCGTGTGGCTTCTTTAATGTCAACACAAACCCCATGGCCATAGATAGAGATAGATCTTGAGATACTCGTGAGTTAAGCTAAACCCCCAATGGACATGTGACCGTGGAGCTGCTGCTTAACCACCCCTTCTCAAATGATCTTGAGATACATTTTGAATGGCAGAAAAACACAAGATTTTGGAGAAATTATACTAATTGGAATATGAGGCAGGCAGAGGAATGGTGGGTTTGACCTAATGCCTAATGCTGCCAAGAGTTGAATACTCGGAAACGGTTCCTCCATCCATATGGTGTACATTAAACTAAGTTGTTTCTTTTTGACACTTTTATTGCTTATGTCATGCCCATGTATTACTCTTTTCTCTTTCTTTTTTTTTTTTTCTGAACAAGATGATGCATTAAGAAGAAGCAAGTTATATAGAATGATCAAACGGTCTATAATAACAGAAAATTATCACACTTCTAACTTTGGATAAATAAAACAATACGTAGTTTATCAATACTATCTCACATTAGAAAAAAAAAAAATTTTGAAACTCTTTATTACTAATTGTACACAAAAAATAGTGTTTTAAATGCCTTCAATGTACATGGACTTAACCTTTTGATTAGTCTATTTTTTAATTATATTTATATCTTAAGATGGCACTTGGCTTGTTTGAAAGAGAGTTTCTTTTTATATTTTTTTCAAATTAATATTTCTTAAAGGATATAAATTTTTAGATAAAGATGTATACAAGGGGTTGTTAGTTGTTACTTCTCTGATAACTATTAAAGAGTTATAAAATTGGAAGTTTTTACAGGTTTTTTTTTTTTGTTTCTTTTCTATTATAAATTCTCAAGAAACTTCTGTTGTATTTTGAGGTAATTTGTTTTGATAAACTAAACAATATTACATTTAAAATAGTGTAATCACACATCAAAAGTCTATTTAATTTGTTTATTTTCTAACATAAAATACAGGACACAAATAACAAAAACAACAAAACAAACATACATCAATCGCCATACGAGCCGCAAGATCTCTAGCCATAAACGACCTTGATAGGAGAGAACAAGAAAAGGTCTCAATGTTCCACCTAATACTATGAGCAGCAAACCAAAAATCTTGGGCGCATCAATTGTCGTGAGGTATGCTCGAGGAAAAGGCCCAAACAAACGCTGGGTTTGAGGTGTGTAGCATAGAAACCATGCCAAGGACGTGCAGAGCAAAAAGAAGAAGTCCACGGAGGAGATTGTGAGGTTTGCGGACAAAATAGGGGATGGAAATCGAAAGGAAACAACAAAGGAACAAAGATTAGCCAAGATCCAAGCGCCAAGTAAAAGCTGGGCTTGGATCTGGCCGAACAGGAACACAATGAAGAAGACAATATGCACTAGAGAGCAAGGGTAAAGAGAGAAAGGAACAGGAGTATTCCTCGTACTTTTCACTTGGACTAACTCAATGTTCAAAAATTATGGTACTACTAGACAACTTCCACCATCCTTCAACTTTGATATTTAAAATGTATTTAGATAATAATTATTTTGAAATAAATTTATTTAAATATAATCAAATATTATAAAAATATGTGTGATCAAAGTGGGATTTATATAAGGTAAAAAAGAAAAAATATGATATGTTATAAATATGATAGTTTTTAAAAAATAAAATTATTTAAAATTAAATTGAAGAATTATATTCGGTTGCATCCAATCGACTTACATCCTTAATTTAAAATTAATTAATAGCAAAGAAATGACTTGTTGTTTATAGTCAATTAGTTAAATTGTTTCTCATTCCATTCATTTTCAAATAATTATCACTTTTAAACAATTCATATATTTTAAATAAATCTTAAATTACTCCTATTAAAAATTATACAATTAATTTAAAAATGAAGTAATATTAAAATATAGTAGAATAAAAAATTATAAGAGTAGAAGTGTTTAAAATTTTCTTTTTTAAAAAAAAAATGTCTAATTAAATGAACCAAAATCACCATCTTTAGTTTGAGTTGGTTTGATTTTAAAATTTTTAAATCGAAGTTATTACTTTAATTTTTAAAAATAGGTAAAACTAAATCGTAAAATTTTTAAATAAGAATACGATAAAAATAATAAAAAATATATTCTTAATTTTATAACAATAAATAATTATAAATAAAAAAAATTTAAAAATAATGTTCATTTAATAATAAAAGGTGTAATGAATTTTGTGCTATTACTTATGAAGCGTGCATAATAATCCCTTTTGCATACATAGTCATGTGTTTCATTTGCAAATGGTCAAATGAAGACGAGTATATATAAAAAGGATGGAACCCCCATCCTCGAGGGACTTTACTACCTCTATCCTGGAGCCATGAAGGAGATAAATCGTGGGATGTATTTCAATTGGTAACCCTAAAAAAAATGTCTTTACTGTACTATCCGCAAAAAGTCGAACTTCAATTGTCGCTAGCGAAATTCAAACTCTCATATTACGGGTGGAATGTTGACTGCTACAACAGCTCACTTCTCACTTGTCAGTTGAACTATGTCCCGAGGACTGACGAGTATATATATATATATATGCACAGCTGGTTTTTGGTTTCTTTTGTGCATAAGTTGTGGATGACATGGTAGGATGTTGAAGAGATGAAGAAGAAAGCATATGGTGGGAAGGAGGCGCGTCCTGCTCCTATCAAGTATCAACAATTTCATAGGCACTACTGTCTTTAACTTCCACAACTACAACTGACACACACATAAGATCCAATCCTTAAATCTTGCTATTATACAGCTTGCTTTTGCATGCACGGTGCAGATTGCAGCCTCACAGAGTAAGAGTCAACGCACTTTATAGTTATACCCTCCCCCTTCTTAAATCATTATCTATTTATATTTGCTAATAAATGTTAAAATGAATGATGTTGAGTAGGAGTGTACTCAAATCGAGCCTTTATCAAATATGTTTGGACTCGGTTCGATAAAGGCTCGGTTCAAGTTTGAAAAATTTGAGCTCGAGTTCGAATGTAAGTCTTATGTTTAAACTTAAATTTTAAACGAGTTGAATTCGAATATTCAAGTATTATGCTTGAAAATTTGCGAAAATATTCGATTAATTAATTAATATATAATTATTTAATTTTATAAATTTTATTTTTTTAATAGTTATTCAAATTCGAGCTCGAGCTTATTATAATCGGGTTTCAAATCAAGCTCGAGCTCGAATTTGAGCTTTCGAGCTTATTATTTAATTTTATAAATTTTATAAATAACTAGGAAAAGTATCGCGTACGAAATCAATAATTTAGAGTTAGGAAATAAATTATAAAAAATATATATATTGGAGAATTTGTGAAAAATTTTTAGGGGACTAAGGATAAAATTTCAAGAGATTTTAGAAAAAAAAAAAAAAGCTTTCAGTTTTATTAGAGTAAACATAATTTTAAAAAAATGCCCCTGCCTACGTCTTTGCTAAGTATGCCACTTGTTGCTCTCTTTTTCTTCTCTTCTTCTTACAATGCCATACTCTTATATTAAGGAATAAGGATTCAATTACTAAGTCAACAATCTATATAAGCAATGAAAATTTTCCCCTAAAGTCTTTGTGTCCGGATTGAAATATTTGGAAAGGGAAAGTAATATATGCCAATATTTTACAATTTGATATCTGACTCATAAATTCAAGAAGATCAGGATTTGATATCTGTAGGATTTGTTAAAATTCTTTTTTTTTTTTTTTAACGAATAAGATTGGAAAAATGGGCTTCCCGAAGGGGATTAAAGGATACCCAAGGTCTCAAGATTGGACCTGATACTATCATATTCATGGGTGCGACCGTTGGATAATAAGTGAACAGTGGTAGAAGACCAAATTAATCAATTGTGGACCCAACCCAACATGAAAGCCCATTTTTGCTCTACAGAGTGTGATGGAAGACGTTAAAAATATATTATTTGATTTTTTTTACTTTTAAATTTTAAATAAAAATAAATATAAAGATAAAAAACATTAATATTTTTATATTTTGTTTTCTTTCCATTCGTGACATGCGATATAAAGAAAATAAAATTAAATACTTCCAACATGGCAAAGTATTTGGCTCTTGAATTAATCTGATCAAAGGAAAATATATATATATATATATATATATATATATTTGTATTGATTGGAGTAGTAGTAACTAATGTACTCCCTTTGAAGCTTTGCATTGTTTGGATCTTCTTAAGTTTTATTGTTTAAATCCATTGATGTATTCTTAGCAATCTTTAAGGAGTAAAAAAAAAAAAAAAGGAAAATAAAATGCTCGAAGATTTGGAAACCTGCAAGGGACGTCAGTTAAAAATCCTGTGAGGAGAAGAAGCAAGTGGATTGGTCCATTCCCTGCCTTGTTTTGAAGCTGAAAGCATAACTCTGGCCGTACAAAAACCAGAAGCGGTAGAGAGAGAAAGAGGAGAGGGGATGAGAGGCAATGGTAAATTGAACGGTTGCACCAATAAATTCGTCAAAGATCTTCCCCTTAGATCTTCTCCTTGAAAGCCTCCAATTTTGCTTGCATCATCCTCTAGATTAGATGAAAACTGTTCTCCTTTTCTCTCTCCATGATACCAAAAGTACACTGCAACTGCAACTGGAACAGTGCTCACTGCTCACCTCACTCCTCTTTTCAGTTTTCTCTCACATAGACTTGCTTTTATTTCTTAGTTGTTTGATTCAGGTAACAAAAGCATGTTATTTTATTGCTCTCTTTACTCTTCTTTCTCATCACCATTAGGTTGATGCCTAAATACAGCTAAAACGTAAAGGGCTTTCTTTCTTTCTTTTATGGCTTTTGATCTTTTTATTTGAGATGGTGCCAAGAATACCTGCCTTGCACAAGAGTTTGAACAGAAGGAATCCAGATATTTTGATTATGATGATTGCAGAGAAGCAGATAATGAGAGGTGGTGAGGAGGACAAAGGAGGTCAGTCCTCAGAGGGGGGGTGGAGGAATGGGCCCTCTAAAGGCTGCTACACAAATGAGTGGAACTGCAGAGCTCCACAGACAAGTAGTAGCAGTAGAAGTGGAAATTATTTCTCTTTCCTTGTCTCTGTATCAACTAGTATATCCTTTCTACAGAACTTGTGTGGCTCTTTTTCTCTCCATCTTTTAATAATGGGTCCATTTCATTCATTTACCTAAATGAACATCTCTGCAGAAGCCCATCTTCCGGCTTTTCAACGCTCTCTTTCTTGCATGCCTTTAATGTTTTCTCTTCCCTGAGATGGATGCGCTTTATTGTTCTCTCATGAACACTTAGGTCTTTTTAGAGCCTTAAATTCTTTGTGGGCTTCGGTTGAATCATTTAATCTGTGTTCTACAAAGGAGGGGGCATGATGCATCATGATTCTTTTTCATGGGGTCTGAGATTCTGTGACTTTCAGGTTCTTGGGTTCTGGATTCTTGAATGAAATCCACTTTTCCTCTTCATGCAAACAAAACAGGCTTACTTTTTGAATTACCTTTTTATCTGTTTTGTGCATTTTTTAAAGGTGGTGGGGATGGGGTTAGTACTGCAGGGCTCTTCTTTAGCTTTTTCCATCTTGTTCTTTTCTCTTTCAGGGTAAAACAACTTCCTTTAGCACAGTTTGCTGCCTTCTGAATTTGCATACGCTTCGGGGAATAAAGGATGACCCATGATTTTTCGTGAAACTTGCACTCCTTATAGTTGTTTTGGATTCTCTGAGGAAACCTACATATAGAGCCAAAAAGTACGGGATCGAGCTTTTGCCTTTTCTTGAAATACCAAACACTTGCATCGATTTAAGTTTCTTGAAATACTAACAAATCCTCCCATATGGTCTATTCTCTCGACAAAGCTTGGTGAAACTAGGTACAGAAGAATTGCATCTTTCACGGGATGCTTGTTCCCAGATATTGATGCTTTCTCTTTGTCAAAGATTCAAAGGTTGGTTACTCCTACCTGTTCTTCATTCCAATGCTTTGCCTTATCTTCTTTGTATTTCATTTGCATTTCCTGCTTCTGGCCGTGTTATATCCTCTGCAAGAAGTTGGTGTTCTACAAGATTTCAAATACATTAATCCTGCTCAAACCTTTGCTTCTTTAAATGTGTTCAAGTCAGAGTGCCAATCCTAAGATTGCACTGGTCTATCTCAAACCATAAGAGTGCCAATCAAGCATAATGTAAGTGTTAAGTCTCTGTTTCTTTTGCTGCATGTCAGGTGAATAGGTGTAAGGAAGAGGGTTCATTCATCTGATATTTTTGTTTGATTTGAATTATTCACACTACACGAGGTTCCTGTAGGTTAGTTTAATATAATGTCTTACTTATCAGTGCAATAGATATTTTAGGAAAACATCAAAGGTAATTGCTTAATTAGCACCTCATGTAAACCAATGGACATTGATGAAAATTTTCCAATTGGAGGAACCTACATGATTCGAGATTGATGGGAATGTCTTCCATTGTGCTGCAGTGTGAATTTTGGGCGAACAATAGGCTGAGATCTTCCATATGGTTTTTCAAATATTTATGTTTAGACAGACTATTAAGAGGTCAATTTTCTGTCGAAAAGGTTTATATATCTAATCCTATGATACCGTACTGGAATTATTTGCAGAGGAACTTCTTCTCAGTAGCAATGCTTTCCTGTTTTCTGCTCATCAGGTGACATAAATCCTGGGACACATGGCATGTATTAGGATAGAGAATCAGGCCCAGACTTATATCCTTTCAGTTGGACTTATATGTGAACCCTTGGCCTTAGTGGTTTGCTAGCTAATTTACTCAAAACAATACATATGGAAAGCAGATTCTAGGATGCTGTGTTGCAATGCTTGCACATTTTTTCAGATTGCCTTTGAAAATGGTTCTGAAAGAATATGGTTTGTCGTGGAACTTCTGTGATGTTACTCTTTGCCTTCTTAATGGAAAATCCTGATGTCAAAGATGCGTATAGTATAGAAGCATTGAACTCTTAAACCACGTTTGTGAAATGTTATTATATATTCTTGAAGGGAACAATGGTTTAAATACTGGTTTCTGCAAGAATTATCTACATCATGTTTAGTGGAGAACCAGGAATGAAGATTTCTGGGGCAGACTATACGGGGATATGTATCCGAGGGAGGGGCAATTTCACGATTTTGTACAATTTTCAGAAAAATCTTGGAGGAAATAAGGTAGTCTCTAAGGATTTTTTTTTTCCCCAACATCTTTTTTACATGACACTAGCACATTGTTTTTCTCTTTTGGCGGAAAAGGAGTTTCTGTTCTGATCTCGGTATTCCTTGATTTACTCATTTCATCAGCAAAGTGTTCTGTTCAATAGATAACAGATTGGTATTTTATTTTCTAGAAGCGTGCTATTTTCACTGTAAAATTTTCAGGTAGTCACCTTGCTTTGGCTTCTCAAATCCATGTGCACTCCATAAAATTGCAAACACATCAGGTTGATTAGCACACTCTGCCTAACCATTGAACCTGCTTAATCTGTTTGGATATATGTAGGAAAAGGAAAAGAACCTTGGACTACTTGACAGAAAATGACATGAGACGGAGCCCTCAGGATGTTTTAGGAGCTCTATATGATTCACTTCAGTTCATTCTTGATTGTCAGTATGACGGAGAATGATGTATTCAATGTGTCAGTAGACATGGCTGAGTCAAGCTCTCTTGTTACAGATGGAATCCCATTTCATACGAATTTTATACCCCTAAGTTCTTTTGACTTGATTGTCATGAACAACCAAGACCAGACCATGAGTGGATTTCCTAGCCCATCAACACTGCATGGTGATATGAACAATTTAGAAGCATGTGCGCAAGGAACAATTTCTGGCAGAATTTCTAATTCTTACCGAACAGGAATTGTGCAGCCTGAGAGATACAGCATTGGTGATTGTTTATATGGCACTCCATATCCAATGAATGATGCTCAGATTAAGGGCCGATATATGGAGGGGATGTCCCTATCTGCTGCATCCCTATCCAACCTTTTGGCTGCAAGGTGCAACCCTCATGAGACTCTAAAGAAATTTGCTTCAACTCCTTTAGCATATCCTTTGGAAGTAACGAGAAATGATAATCCAACTGATGACTCTAATACTTCAAATGACAATGTACATGCCAGTACAAGCACTAAATGGGATTTTAACAATTTTGTTCCTCATCCTGAGTCTGCTGCAAAGGTCATAGGAAGAGCAGAATTACAACCTTTTGGATTAATGCAAAACATCAATCCAGAGGCGTGGGTAGCATCCCAAAATACCAGTTTGAGCTCTGATAGTCCTGGGTCATCTAGATTGAGTAATGAACTATCCCTCAGTCTTGCTACTTCCAACCCTGCTGTTCTATGCAGGAATCCTATCCAGGATCACTGTTCTGAAATATGTGCATCTAGTAGCAGTCCTTATGAAAGATGCTTGGGCTCAGAACAAACCTCTTGCAGTAGGAATCTCTCTTTGAGCTTTGACTCTTCCAAGCAAATAGAGCTTTCCCGATTTTTTTCTGGGTCGCTATATGTTCATGCAATACAAGAGATACTTGCTGAAGTTGCCTCCTATTCACTTGGAAATCTTGACCACATGAACTACCTTACTTCTGGAATTGAGCATCATACAAATCTTTCTTTCTCTTCAAATTGTACTGCTGGAGAAGGCTATTTAGGGCCAGCTTCAGCTGGCTTCTCTGATGTGGCCAACAAGGTTACAAATCAGACTGACCCAATGATGCAACAATTGGAAGTTGGAAGAAAGAAAAAGCACCTGCTTGCTTTATTACAAGTGGTATGTTGATGAAAACGTAAATTTGATATTATACTTGTTCTCTGGCTTGGCTTTAGTGGAAATTTTTCATAACTTTTTGTTTTCTGCCTCTTGTTTTCTGCCTCGGCTTTTGTGGTGGGATTGGATCTTTCATCTAAATTGACCTAGCTAAGAAGACTCGGAGGTGAAGGAGTACTTTGACTCCTTTGAAAACCTCTTGGAAACAGAGTGGCAAGAAAGACAACTTTTAGGGAAAATTTCATATGACCACCTCTCTTTCTCTATCTTTCTCTGTTATACTTTGTTTCCATTTTTAATTCTATTCTAGTTATCATCACATCGTCAAACTAGACACAAAAGTCCTTAGTGGTAAACCAGATAGGATACAAATATGAGTTATCTTGTAATTTGTTCTTTCATGAGGAAATAAAAAATAAAAATAAAAAAGTGGAACAGCAACATTTTTATTCCTTTTATGGTCTTTTTTACTTGTTTTCATATCTCTAGCTTGCAAATCCTACTACTAAGTTAAACTGGAAAAGCTGAAAACAGTTAGTTCAACTCTAGAACTTCAGTTCTAGATTTAAAGCACTGCTGCATCAAGTATCTATCTAGTCTAATATGTGACACTTTTCTTCCTTGCTTAAAAATTAAAAAATTAATTCTCTTTTAGATTTCTAATGAAAATTGACCACTGCATTTTAGTTCTATGTTTGAACATCTGGTAGACAAATCATGCCTAGTTTGTTGTGCTGCTTCTGCGGTGCTTTGCTTCTGCTACACTTTGCATGTTTCTGTTTCTTTCTTCTGTCCTTGCTACTTCTCACTTGGCCATGTGACGCCTTAATATTTTAAACTCAGGTTGATGACCAATACAGTCAGTGCCTAGATGAGATCCACACTGTTGTATCTGCATTTCATGCTGTGACTGAGTTGAATCCTGATATACATGCTCGTTTTGCACTTCAAACTATTTCCTTTTTGTATAAAAGCCTGAGGGAGAGAATTAGCAATCACATTCTCGCAATGGGAGTACATTTCAGTAAAGAAGTGGCAAGGAAAGAGGAAAAATCATTCGAGACATCTTTCATACAGAAGCAATGGGCCCTCCAGCAGCTAAGAAGGAAAGATAGTCAGATATGGAGGCCCCAGAGAGGGTTGCCAGAAAGATCAGTCTCTGTGCTGAGGGCATGGATGTTTCAAAACTTCCTCCACCCGTAAGCTCTTGCACTGAATTGTTTTACTGATACATTCAGTTGATATTGGTTTATGCTTCAAACCAAGGTGCACAATTACATTTTCTCCTTAAATATGGCAAAACTTCTTAAGCTCTGATCTGTATTTTTCCTTGCATCTGTGGGTTGTGAAATTTCCACCAGGCTCATACAGTTTTCTACTTGACATTCTTCCTTTCCATCATGGTATACTTGGAAATTTTGGTTAGGGTAATCTAAGAAATGATTAAAATTGAGAGATTATGTGGATCTGCAAATGCTTGAGGTTAAGCTGAGGTATTTGTTCAAGTGAAAAACCGAGCACAGAGGAAAACTGTTCTAGTTGATGAAAGACTTCTTAGGAAGATTTTGTGAAACATTTGAAGGACATGGAAATGGAGTTGAACAGAAAGGAAGCATTACTTACCTTGCCTGCTTAAATTGCAAAAAGAAATTTAGTATGAGTAAAAGATAATCACATTGTGTCAGGCAGTAAACCAATCTTTCTCTTATGCATAATGTACAAGTTATTGGCCTTTTGAGATATCTTGTGTGGCATCCAAGAGTCCTAATGAAACTTCAATTGTAATGCATGAATCCTAAAGGACAAGACTTGGTCTTGATCCATATAAAAGCTGTTTACATGTCTGCTTGCTTAAGCCAGAAGAATGGGTTCTTCAGTTCAGTGTGGTAACTGCAGCTTTAGAGTTACAATTGCCATAATTCCAGGTATCCAAAGGATGCAGAGAAGCACTTGCTTGCAGTAAAAAGTGGTCTAACAAGGAGCCAGGTAACTAAAAGTTTTTGTCTGCAGTCAGCTACACTAGAAGGACATATTTTAAAAATATGGAATTAGTAGCTGATTGTGACCATTTACTTGAGTAAGCAGCCTCTTCTTGGTCAGTATATCCCATCTTACAAGTTCTGCCCTCCACTAGGTTTCTAATTGGTTCATAAATGCTCGGGTACGACTCTGGAAGCCAATGATAGAGGAAATGTATGCTGAGATGAACAGAAGGAAAAATTATCAAAATGAGGAAGACACAAACAACAAGCAGAGAAGTCGAGTAAGGATTGACAACCAAAGGTTCGCAATGTTTTGAGATGGTCATGGACCTTTCACTGTCCTATCTACTGAAGATTTTTCATCAGACAAAGCAGATGCTACAAATTGTACATGTTAATGAATTCCAGCGGCAAAGTTTAGATATATCCTGCTGAAGCGATTGACTCTTAGCTCACATAATGCATGTAAAAACACATTTAATATGGCATTCTCAGAGCATGAATGTATTTATCCTTTTGAATGACAATCAAGGGGCATTTAATTGGTCGGAAAATTTTCCAGTAGCCATAGAAAAGAACTTTAACCGGCAGGTGATTTTTGTTTGTTTTGTTACCAATTTTTATCTGCCTCTTTTCATATCAAGGCCATAGGACCCTGGATACAGGTAAATCATGCTAGATTAGCCCTTGTAATTGGGAGAAGTCCAAGAAGTCCAATCACTGCTGGTGCAAAGCTTGCTCTTTTAACCAACATCCAACCACCCCGTGATATGTTTAAGAGAGACTCATGCCATTGATATGGCATCCTCCCGGCGACTGGTTGCCTTTGGCCCTTGGATTACTGACTACCGCTCTACCATCTCATTTCTTGAAGGCTGTAAATGCTTCTGGAGTCAGTTTTCTCATGTAGAAGTTTTCATACTTTTTGCTGGTATGAATTGATGATTCAACCACCCAAGTCCCTTGTTGCAGCGTCTAGAATTCCACAGCAGTCCAGATATATAAATCCATCTTCTATGCAGTGTCCAACTAAAGAAAATGTGACGGTGCCCAATACTTAATATGGATGTTTTTCTTCTAAGCCGTTATTATCTACTACTAATATCTAGCCTATGAAGATCTCTGTAGATCAATGTCTCTTGGAGCCTAGTTCAACAAGACATGCCAAACCCAGTACTTTTCTGCATCTCTTAAACCAACTTATCGGATGTTAAAGTAGAGACTCAATTGATAGATCTTTCCTCTAACAAGACTGATTCTTCTTCTGTGCCATTCTTTTCCACCTTGTAATAGTATAGGCCTTCCTTAAGTTGATTAAAAAAGAAAACTCGTATGGAGCGTTATTTGATAGGAGCCTGCAACTAAACTCCTTACATTGAAATGAACTAAGAAAGGAAAAAGTACAGAAAGAACAGGTTGGTCATACTTTGCCTTCTAGGAAAATTGCTCATCATGTCTGATTTTCTGTCAACATCACACCTAAAAATTGTCTTCCTCTGAATCATGTGCAATAGGCCCTTCCTACCGATCAGAAAAGCAAAACTAACTAAACTGGAAACCAGATGACAGCTCACCCGTACCGACACTTACAGAAAATATATATATATATTCCAATAAGCATCATCTGATACGTATATTTTTAAATTAGTTTCTTTGATTTTCTGAGTCTTTCTTTGACCACTCCAAATGATTCAACTACATTAGACTTTGTCACTTCACTATTGTTGCTCATATATTATTAAGAGTTACAGTTCCAGTACCATTCCACACAAGACCAGGTTGTCCCATTTGGCAAAGCTATTCATAAGATGTTTATAGCAATCCCTATTCCTACAAAGTATGCTCGTAATTCTATAAAAAGAAAAGTGACAGACAAGGAGACAATAAAGAGCTAAGACAACAACTTCGCCCGCCCCTTTTCATTTTATTGCTCTATTGTAACAAATAAATTATTCTGAGATGTACAGAAAGTGTTTACACACCTGCACTATATAACTTGTGGTTACAAATCTTGTGGAAAATTTAAGAAAAACCTCAAATATCTTCTATTCTATTGTTGATTTCCACTTTCTATCTTTTCACTTCTATCTACAGTTCTGGTCTCGATTTTCCTCCCCCACTATAGTTGAGGTCTCCCTTTGGCCTGCATGGATTTCAAAGGTGCAAAAATTGTCTTCCATCTTCAGTTTCTCATCTTCTCATACTCATAGAGCAATTTTTGTCTTTATCGGTTTTAGCTTCAATCCCATACTTTCTGGTGAAAAGAGCTCCGGGGAGATGCTAGTCGGACTCAAGGGGCTTCTCGGGCTTACACTGAGTTGAGGTGGTCTGTAGAAGCCATATCCCATTAGGAAATATTCCAATGGTGTCAACATTGCATCTGGTTGTTCCTCTGTCACAATTGATCCGCATGCTTGAACCTGAATCATCACAAAGTGTCTGTTAAATAGAAGCCCACTCTCTTTAATGGCTATGTGGCAGAGGAAGATTGGTGAGAAGTATGATTTGTATACCTCGACTAAGGCACTGAATCTTCTATCTAACTTTGAAGTCATATGGAGTGAATCTGAGTGGAAAGGAGAGTTTTCTCCTACAAATATTAAAGAGCGACATTTCAATTTTCTCAAACCGTTGCTAATATCTGGTCTCCTGCAAGATATAGTAGAGAAAATGAGGCTATCTTGAAGGCCAGAAGAAAGTGTCGAAGTACACAAAACTTTCTCATGCCACTCTCAATAGCAGAAAGGAACCTTATTTGAGCAACTTCCATCTCCTAGACAGTACACAGATATTGCTAGAACTGTATAAGTGTTTCTATTCTGTTCCATAATCATATATTTACTTCAGTTTTGATATCATATTCTTTGTCTACTTTCCAAACCATCAGTATCCATTAAAATTTTTTAGCTTCAGAAATCTTTGCTTTGGTTGAAGGTTTGAAATATTAGGTCTGTTCTGACTTAAAATAAGCATCCAAATGAAGCTAGCAGAGCTTGCACAAAAGATGCACTACCTTCCCCTACCACCTTTGCTTCCGTGGCAAACTATCATGCAAAAGAAAATTAGAAGTCATGGAGGGCAGGGATATAATAGGAAGACCATGTCTATCTCTTCAAAATGCTAGGTTAAAATGCCCAGACTAACTTGCAAGTAGTAAAGATATTCCTTCAAGGAGCTCTTCAGCAAGAATACTTACTCATTCATTGCCTCAACAAACCGCAACACATTTGGACTCTGTCTCTCTCCCAGCAACTGCATAAAATCACAGACCTCATTGAAGTCAGGCAAATGCTCAACTCTTGAAAAGATAGTATCATTTTGTGATTCCTATCATGGTAACTCAAATACAAGAAATGAAAGGGAAGGAAAAATAGAAAAAGAAGAAAAATGTGAGTGACTGACTCTTCTACATGCTTGAACTATATCAGACTCTGGTACTTCAGCACTGCCGCGAACTTCCTGCCATATAATTTTATAGCCAATCAGATCTTCAAACCAGTCAAATCATCCAACATTTTTACCTATTTTAAACTTCCTTTTAAATTACACGATGCTCAATCAAGACAAACTGGGAATGAGAGCTTACCTTGCTAAAGAACCGTAGTAGCAATAATTCTTTCACCAAGGTACACATACCGCAAAAGTAAAGCAAATTTGACATCACCTGCAAATCATTTACCAGAGTAATAAGCAAATTTGTCTACCACCTCCACCCCATACAAGGTAGACAAGTCTAACAACAAGGAGGAACAAAAATGCATGAAGAGAAAGAGCAGCATGAAAGAAACCTTATTACATAACCATTCTGTCCAAGATGGTGCTTTGCATAGAGGGGAAATAAGTATCATACCCATAACTCTATGTGTATATTTTATCTGCAGTAAAGAGGTATATTCTCAAGTCAGTAAATACACAAAATATGAAACTGAAATGCAGTCCTTTAGCCAAAACAACTGGCAAATTTCACACTACCACTTACAGCAAATAGGGTGAGAATGTAAGCTCCAGCTGTTACCCCCATACACATCACAGTACCGAGTCTGGATAAAAACAGACAAATTCAAGAAATCAATAAGGAAACAATATCAGCTGGCTTTTTTCTCCTAAAATGTGTTATAGAGCCAAGTCTTCAATCAGCACATATTTGGAAAAAAAGATATTAACTAAGTCATAAGTCAACCAAAGCCATTTACTAACTAAAACTAGAGACGCAGGTAAGCTCAGAATATAACACCATCATTACCCAAAATAGTCAAGAACCTCAGCAATCTGATCAGCTAAATCATCTACAGATAAGGCTGGCTCATCAGGGCTCATTGCAAGGGCTCCTAACTGCAATGACAGTTGAAGAAATACCAGTTAAGAGAAATGATAATGGCAGCATTCAGAAGTTTTGAGACAAAAATCTTATAACAAGCACAAAAAATTATGAGATAAAAAGTAATAAACCGACAAACCTCATGGCCAGGTGGACTAATATGGTAAATACAGAAGTTATGGACCAGCAAAGAAAATGCTTCTGGACAAAAGAACAATCCTTGGAAACATGAGATATCTGTTGGATGACATACAGGCGGGTGAAGAACAATTAGCTATTAACAGAACTCTGGAGTACCAATTGCTACTACACCAATAACTAGAAGAAGTAAACGAGATTCCAGCACGAAGTAAACAAGTAAAATATTCCTAATCCAAAACCAATATATAAGAAAATTTTCATCTCTTTTACTTTTTCTTTTTCAACTTGTGGACGATCAATCTTGATATGTCAGGTTTTTAAGAAAATAATACCATATTTTGCACCACTTATGCTACCAGATAAAAAAATTTAAATTATCTTTCTGCAGCTCTGCCCCAACCCAAATGAAAAGGAAAAAGAAAATAGGTTTTGGCACAGTTCCAATAACAGCTAGATGAAAATTAATGCATGATTTATAGAGACAAATGCAAGTGCAAACACCTGAGATTTAGTCAAAGATCAACATGGTTATGGTTTACTTACAATTTAAAGCCAAATCAGGATACGTGATTAGAGCCGGTTTGTCTTGGTCTCCAAAGACAGCAACTGAGACAGAACCACGGCCAGTCTTGACTAGGTGCTCCTGCAGGCAAATTACGCATTGAATTTAGTGTCATATAAAATCCTGTATTGTATTTAGTCAGATAAAACATGCAACAAAACAAAACTCCCAACAAAAATGAAAGCTCCAAGCAGTAAATTTACAAAACATTTTTGTGCCATGTCCTGGAGAAAGGAATAATTTCATGCAAAGCCACACTTATGCATTCTTTTGTTTCTCACTGGGAGTTTACCATGCTTTCTGGTGCATATAACAATCTAGTATTGGCTTTTATTTGTCCCCACTCCCCGCCCACTGGCACCTTCTCTTTTTTCCCTTAGTAAGAGCAGTCTAGTGTTAGTTAGGTCATGCTAGTTAACTGACCATATGGTAATTAATTGTGTTTCAAACTTAACATATCTAATTATAACTATAGCATTCAAGGAAAGATTTAAAAAAGAAAACACGCACAAAAAAGGAAAAAAGTGTTTTATCATAGTCGCCTCTTTGCACCTTGAATGAACTATTAGTAAGTCACATGGAAATGCTTCAAATTCTAGAACAATCAATAAGCACATGATGGCACCTCCTCTCCGCAGAGCAAGCCCAGAATAAACAACATTTGGCGAAACTGAAATTTATGATTCTCATGCAAATAACATGTTAACAATTTCCACCAAGAAAAAAAAAATCTTTTGAGCAAAATTATTAATCATTTGCATTTCCTGAATGAATAATAAGAAAGAACCAATACTCCGTGCATTCTTCAAATATTTACAATACAATTTTCAAGAAGAAGTTCAGGACTTGAAAATTTTGAACAGCAGCTAAAATCAGCACAAAAAAGAACCTTTATCAAAGTTTGGAATTACCATATCAAGGAAAAGCCATCCCCAATAACTTAGTGCCATCAAATGTATTCAAGAAAAAGTAAAAAAAAAAAAAAAAAAGACTGCCCTGAATCAATATCCCCATAAACAAATTTCGCAGCTCAAAAAGACTCCTTTTACTTTCGCAAATCATCAAGAAAACAAGTAATACTACTTGAAGGAATTTATACGCATGAAATACACAGGCATTAATAATCAACCATCGTCAATATCATAAACTAGTTAAAAGCTCCTCAACCTTCAAAATGCTGTTGAAGAAAGCAAACCAAAAGAAAGCCCAATCCCAAAACGTCCCAAGAAATCAGAACCATAAACTCAGAATCATTTCTGAACAACTCCTGGCTTTCAATGCTCTAGCTAACACACCCACGCACACAAAAATGACTAAATTTATATGCAATGCTCAACCTTTCCGGCAAATGACATGGTCTCCATATCAATTGAAACCGATTCGCCGCCCGAGTCCCCCATTTTGCTGCTGTTCTCTCCCCTCAAAACCTCTTTCTCTCTTTCTCTCAAGATGAAGGTGGAGACACATTTGTTTCAGGCTTCATAGTTTATATACCAATCTACGTCTCCGTCTGACTTTCTCTCTTTCCCTCACTATATAAATTTCACGAATATACACATTGTATTTATCAATATCGTTTTAGAAAGCATACAAAATTACAGAGATAGAAATCATACTCTAATCTCTCTCTCTCTCTCTCTCTCTCTCAGAGTATCTATCTGTATCATATTCAAGTCCCTTTCCGCGTCACAACTGAGTTGAACTCGCAACGTTCACCGGGTCACCGACGCTCACGAGTGGTCCGGACTTCGTACGCTTACTAACCACAGGCCATGGTTTACTTTGTAAACCATAGTTAGAGACCGACAGAACTCCTGTTGAAATGACATAAATATCCACTTGGCTTGTCGACAAGCCCCTATTGGAAGAAATGCAAAACGAGCCTGGTGTTATATACAGCTTTTTTTTTTTTTTTGCCACAATTTATTTTTTTTTTAACATTGTACTAATAAATTATTTATGTAATCCGCTTTTATGTTTGGGTTCGAAGATATTTATCATGCTTCTAGAAAAAAAATTTAAAATTAATTAATTAACAAGGCAATGTATATAAACTTTTATACGAATAGATTGAGATTATTATCATTATATTTTTTTATTCATGATGAGATATATAATCGGTTATTTTAAAATATTTAAGAATAAAAAATTATTTTTAAAAAGAAATTTATTTTTATTTTAAACTTTCATGATTAACACTATCCATTTCACAAACAGAAAGAGACTACCTGTCCTCAAATTTTTAAAATTTTTATTTTTTTGATAGGCAAATTAAATTTTTTTAAAAAAAATTCTTTAAATTTTATCTTTCGTCCCTCTTTTCAAATATTTTCAAAACTATATTGATATATCTTTTTATATAATTTATTCTCTACTTTAAATTTTTAGTTCCGTCATTAATCTATTTAAGAGATTAGAACTCTATTAATCTATCGCTTTCTAATTAATAACATTAGATTCTACTATTAATCTTTCTAATTGATAATAGTTATGTTATGATTCTAAATAATTTAAAGAATTACAAGCAATAATTTTATTAATAACTCATAAAATACAAAGAGTTTGGGATAAGAACGTAAGAATTCAAAAGAATACAAAGATAAACCACCAAGCTTTAAAATATAATCACAGTTATGACTAACTCTCGAGAACCCTAAGAATTTACTTAAAATATGGCAAATTTAATTTAAACCATTTGATTAATTAATATTCTAAACTATGCCGTTTTACTTACAAAAATATTTAAATAAATATTTACTGTATTAGTATTAAAAAAAATTCGGAGGCATATGAAATATGCGCAAATGAATAACAAAGTTTCTAGAAAATGATCATACATGAAATCGAACCGCAAGTCTGCAAGAAATAAGTACCACAATAGAGCAATTTGATTGTATTTATAAATTAAAAAAAAGAGTTATTTGAGCTCTAATAAGAATAAAATAATAAGTTTGGAATTTAAATACAAGTAAAATTTTATATTTTAATATTTTTTTAAACAGATATTAATCACTTATATTAATATTTAATTTGAAAATTTACAAATTTGATTGATAAGTTTATATAATATAATATAATAAGAAGATAAATGACAATCGAATATAATATAATCAGTTAAAAATATCTTATATATAATATAATATACATATAAATATGATACAAAATAAAATGTTTTATTAACGTGTAAATAAAAAATTATTATATCAATCGTTCTTACCATTTTCATGTATCACTAATAAAATTATTATGGTTGTTGTCATATCTTATCTTTTTTTCAAAAAAGGAAAGAAATTAAAAGGCGGAAGCAAGAGTTGAGTGCCCCCCCAAAAAAAAACACCCAAATGTGGAAACGATTTGAAGGTGTTTAGTTTATTTTACTACTATTTTATTATGCCATAGGATTCTAATAACGTACACTACAAACGGTACCTGTTCTGTCCCCACATTTTTCTCTAACATAGAAAGTGAATAATCTGGATAGATCTGCTGACATGTCTCGTATTCAGACACGCGAGTTTATTGGCTATAAAAATGGAACTTTCTGATATAACGCATCCGGGAGACCGCTTTTTTTTTTTACGTAAAATAACCGTAAGCGTTCATCTGGGAACTCCACCGGTTACCGTTTTCCGTTTTTTAGTTGATCTCTTTCTCTCTTTTACTTCAAATCCTACACTTGGTTTACTGAAACTGAAAATTTCTCCCATAACCTATCGAAAATTTTAACATGGATTCAATTTACTATACTGTATATATTAAAATATTACATTTCATATAATAAAAATTATACGATATTTTTTTTAATTTTAAAATATTTATTTATAAAAAAAATATTTTGTTTCAAAATAAATATTTATATAATTAATGATTAATTTCTTCATATTTTACTCCTATTTATTCTAAACAAATTATACAAATTTTTAAAACTCTTTTTTCTTCTTATTTCTTAGGAAATTTTACCAATCAATAACTGTCGTATTTTTAATATGAATATTATAGAAACTTTATGTAAATTGTAATATTATTTTCAACACGTATATAAATAGTTTTATGAATAAATATTTTAAAACAGATAAAGTATAATTTTTTAATACATATAATTCATAAATCTAAAATCTAATATAAACTCGATTTACGTATATTACATATATTAAAAAATTATATTTTATATAGTAAAAATTGTATGTATAATTTTTCAAATGGATGTGTTGATCTACGAATCTATAATGTATGCAAGAATCTCCTATTGTGTATACCTTTTTCTACATCTCATCACCTGACATAGTATTTTATATATATATATATATATATATATATATATATATATATATATAATCTACAAAACATGCTTCAATAAATCGAAGCATTATTTTGTTAAATAAAATTCTTCATTCCTCTTTCACATTTACACTTTCCTTTTCATTCAACTACCAATTCTTATTTTATATTAATATCTAACGCTTTGATACTCTTACACTTAGTTTAACGAAATTAAAATTTTCAAAATTATAATAATACTAAAATAGTGTTCTTGTAAAAAAGGTCAATGGTGTTACTATTTATGAACTGAAATAACAAATTTCATTGACCAAACTTTTTTCTCAATTCTTAAATAATTGTCATCTTAAAAAAAATTATATATATTAAAAGAATCTCTAATACTATGTATATAGAATTTTAAGAGAAAAATATTGAATTACTCTTATTGAAAATTATAAAATTTATTTAATGCTATAATGTAATGATAAATTATAAAGATATAATTATTTTATAAAATAATAAATAATTATTAAAAACGTTATATGTGATAAGTATTTAAACATTAAAAGACAAATATTATTATAAATTTTAGGAGCTGTATCTTCCCGTTGATTCCAGCTGGCAATGGTCCAAAAAGGCCATCCAGGCAAGTTTCTACTGTCGAATTAATTATTAGTTACATGCAATCGATTGATTGAGTTGAAAAGAAAAAAAAAGAAGGTAAAAGTGTAAAAAAATTACTTCATGTTACATATCATGATTGATTAATTTGTTGTATGCTCAAATGTCTATGTCTTTAGAATCTTTGACTTGATGAACATCATAAGTTCCAATGTCTCCTCATAAACCTAACAACTTGACTGCCTTTTTTTTTTTTTTTTTTAGTTTCAAATGCTAAATTTTTGCACCTCCAATGTTGCATTTAAGGTAGGAGTAACATGGTTGTCTTTATATATAATTTATGTGGTTCATTATGCTTTTACAATCACAAAGACACCTAAATTGCATGCCATCATAAATGGTCTCAATATTAGTCTATTTATTTTTAAAGATTCTTTATATTTCAAAGTATTTGTTATTCTATAAATATTCGATTTTTTTTTAATTTATGTAATTTGTGTAAGAAAGACTTCTAATAGAAACCATTAACATAATAATTCTCTTTCAACACAATCATAATAGTCTTTCTTTATTGTAAATTGATGGTTTTGAACTAAAACCATCACTCACTTTTCATGTAATTGTAAGAGTTATAAACATCATTAAGTTCCAATGTCTTCTCATAAACCTAACAATTTAATTTAAATATTTGCAACTCCCATGCTTTATGGTAGGAGCAAGACGGTTGTCTATATATATAATTTACATGTCCACTATGCTTTAATAATTGAAATTTTTACAACGACCCAGACGAGCTAATTAGCTACCTGCAATAAGTTAAAGCCATTTATGGAAGTCTCTAATTTGCCCCTACCTACTATTGTGAGTGACATAATTTTACGCTACTATTACACTCCGTCACTAATGTAATAATTCTCTTTTAGCGCATTTTTTGAGTTTTTTATACTATATTTAGTAGGAACGAAAAGTAAATTATGAGTAAAAATAAATTGAAAATAGGGTATAGTTGATAGTTCTCCCTCTGTTCTGTAGCAGTAAATCTTTAACATTCAACTTTAAAAGTATTACTCCTTCTATCTTTTTTTTTTTTATCTCTCTGTTTTAATCGATTTACAAGTTTTAAAAAAAATAAAAAATTTCGATTAATTAATTAACATTTACTATTTTACCCTCAAATAATCTCTCTCTTTTTATTAAAGAGTAATTAAATTTCAAAACTTTATATGTTGTAAGTATATTTAATTTACTTTTATTTCCCACTATAAGTGCACAATACTCATTATTTTTTTTTCTAATTTGCTAGTTTCTCAAAAATTTGACTAATTTTCCGTAAATTTTGACAACTTTTCATTAAAGTAGGAACAATTAGAAATTGAAATGTTGACTAGAGACAAAACAAAATTTAAGTGGCCATGTGAGATCCAATTATAATTTTAGATTGTAAAGTGAACTCTTGCCTTTATATGGTTCGTTCAAATATAGTATTAGGAAATAAAATCTGTTTCCTTCAAATAATTCCTTAAATCCAGGTAAAATAATAGTAGTATAATGCAACAAAAAATGAGATATCATTGGAGAAATATCACATATCTGTAACATTTTAAAAATAAATTAAGATTGCAACTGAGTTATTGCTGTTTTTTATTATGATTATAAGTTTTTTTTTTTATTTTGTAATTGTAAAACGTTCTATTTAAGTGCATTGTTATTAGCACTATATGGAGAAATAATGCAAGTAAACCTATTATTAATAAAATTTTGAACCTATCTATATCAAATTAAAATTAAAAAAAAAGTGGTAGTTTTGAAAACCAATGATATTATTGTATATGAAACAACATTATTAATTCACACATTTAAATATTTTTTAATCTAATAATATCATTTTATAATGTAACAATATTATTAATACAGTAAACAAGGAAGGCACCAGAGGACTCCTCGTCATATAACTTGCCTTTGCACCAAAGAGTCATGAGTCAATCACATATCTCGCGAAATAGTATGTATATTTTGAAATTAGTTTGTTTTGAGTATCGAAATTTTATTCTACACTAATATATATATCTATATAGCACTTTATCTTGATTTTTATTAAAGAAATTTATTCATTAATCACATAAAAATAGGGGGAAAAAAGTAACTTTGAAGTTACACTCTTTAATTTTTTAATTCAATAATATCATTTTATATATAACAATATCATTAATATAATACATAAGAAACGTATTAAAAGATTCATGGTAAAAATAAACCCCTTTTATACCAAAATTTAATATATGTAACATACTCCCTTTCGAAGTAGTAGTACATATATTTAGTAAAATAATAATAATAATAAAGAAATAATTCTTCATCATATTTTCTAAAAGTTATGTGTCGGTGGTTGTTTTTTAGGTTTCAATGTAGGTATTTTTAGCTTTTCCCTTTTTGTTAATTGCCGGCTGTGGGGGGTTGGGGGGGGGGGTTCTAGATGGGCGCTGGTAATAGAGAGGTTGGAATCATGTTAGATTTAGGGTCAACAAAGAAGGGGCCATGCAATAAGCCCCAAGAAAAGCGAGCCAGCAAGAAAGGGAAGAGTAGAAGGCAATCCTTACAAGCTTCCCTCAGCTAATATTTCGTGCCACGTGTCCTTTTATGTTGTGTCTATAGTGTGTGCTCCGGTTGGTGCATGATCCGATGCCTCTCACGTCATATTTATGGCGATCACACATATAACGTGCAACGTGGCTTGTGATCCCTTTCTCTCTCTCTCTCTCTCTCTTTTTTATGTTTCGTGGTGAGCTAAAAAAAAATGAATTTATTCAATACTTAATTCTAAATATTGATATATCTTCAATTTAAAATACCATACTATTCAATCTTAATGCGGGAATAAGTTGGTAAGTTGGAAATATAATTGCAAGAGAATTTTACACTATTATAAAGAAAAAAATAAAAATAAAATATATTACTCGTCGTATAAATATTAAATTTCATTTTATTTTTCCAAATAAGTGTCTTAGTCAAGGATAATTTACGGAGATGGGGATAGAATCTGCCACCCAGAGAGAGACGGAGACAGAGAGACTCTCGTCCTCAAAAAAAAAAAAAAAATTACTTTTCAAAAAAAGTTTGCATAAATTTTTCTTTTTACTTCTAAAAAAAATTTCTAAATTTTGTAATATTATCTTTTATCTTTTTCTTTTCTATAACATTGTGTGTCAAGTTTAATGTTTTGATTCCATCCATAATCTTGGCCCAAAATTGAAAACATAGTTTTGATGGGAAGGGAGGGTCATAGTCCTTATTGTTAAAAAAACAAAACAATAAATAAATAAATAAACAAACAAAAGAAAATTTCCTTCTTTTTTTTTCCCAAGAAACAAAAGAAAACAAGAATTCTTGCTGTGGTTGGTTGGGAACACGGCGGACCACCACTCTCGAAACATGAATTACACGTGCCCACGTAATGTAACATAGATGGAGTAAGGAACCTCTTGACTATTCCTTCCCCCAAAGCATTACAATAATATAATACAAACTTAATATTAAATCTTCCTTTTTTTTTCTCTTTTTTCTGGAGGTTGTGTAGCTAGCCAATCATGTTCTAGCTAGAACGAATAGTAGAAGAAAGAAGAAGATAGACGACGGAAAAAGAGAAATCAAAATCCAAAACATTAATTATTAAAAATTGGTGTTTGTATGATAAAGTATCATTATCATTGTCATATTATTTATTCACGCAACTGAGAGGCTTTTCAAGTAATTGACATCTAACTCCCCAACTCAATAATGCCATCATCATCATCATATATGCTTCTTCCACAAATCAACCAATTTTTCTTTTTTGCATTTTTGTTGTTTCTTGGAAATCCTTCTTATTTTAGAAGGAAACCGACACTTCAATACTTGTACCAAAATACATGCACCAAACTTTCATGATACTCATATTGTTCAAATAGTGCACATGTTGCATATTTTAATTTTATATTATACATTTTACGATTTATATTTTTTATAAAATTTCAAAATATGTATTGTAAAAGTACTCAGTGATGGAATAGTATTATTAAAAAATTAAAAAAAAAAGCGCACGTTTTGAAATTAATTTGTTCTGGGCATCAAAATTTTGTCCAAATTTTCATTCAAAGAATCCTGAACGCAAGATGGAAATAATATGGGCCTTCGTATGTGGACCACAACATAAAATCAAGGGGTGCAATGTATGAAAGATTGGCCTGGTCCATTTGTCGCCATATGAGATTTTTACAAATGACTTTCTCTATTTCAAAATGTCTGTTTTAAAAATTTTGTGTATTTTAAATTATTTATTATTTGTGATTTTTTTAAAAAATATATAATTTTTTAGTAGTACTCTATGATTTTATTATTCTACTAAATCATAACCTAATTAATTTTTAATTTTAAAATGAAAGGAATTTAATCTTTCTAAAAACTCTATATAGATATTAGAAGTTAACTTGTGTAATTTTGTAATAGCAACAGTTATTTTGGTAATGGAGAAAGTAAACAGCAAGGCATTGCTTCTTTTCCTGTGACTACTAACAAACAAAGACTAATCGCCAATAATTGATTAAAATTCACCAAATTAACTATATTCACATCTCAATAGCCCAAAATTTTGGTCTTTTTCTACTCAATGAATCAGATAGTGTACTCTATGCATTGTCCCCCGCCCTCATTAGATGAGAATCTCCAAACTATGAAACAGCCAAATGATTTATTTAAATGATAATCTTCGGTTACACATAGTGGTAGGGATCAGAAACGTGAGTAACTGTCTCCATATTAACTAAAACTTAAAACTGAACTATCACTATTCAAAATCCTACTTTCAACACCACCTGTGTGCAAAATTCTGTGACCCCTGTGAACTCTGTTCAACCTGTGACCATAACCTCTATTTCTTCATCCGTAACTGGATTTCCCATTTCACTTCCACTAACAAATTTGCCATGGTACATTGAGCTTTCACAAGGGTCATACCTGCCAAGCTTGGCTCTTGCTTCTCCTACATCTATAATTCCTTCCTTGCGTTTTCTTCCGACTTCGGTTGTGTTATTAAATGTGCAGATAGCATGAGGGCCCCCAGCATGCAATGGATCAACCATCTCTTGATCCATAACTTCACAATCCTTCCTATCGCTGTCTCTGCAGTAATTCAAAAAGTTTTCTCTGGGGTTGTGAGCATCTTTACAAAAATCAGGGATCTCAGAGTCAGATCCTGTTTCAGAAATTACTGCTTTTGGGAGGAAAGTTGATATGTTATGATCAAATACTCTAATCCCTTGATCTTCTAGTAATAATAGCCAACCTGTAAACCAAAATATGAACGACAAAATATCTATTAGAGAATTCTGCTTGGCTAAAATTTCTCCAACTGCAGCTCTTTAGCAACTACAACAGGAAGGGGAGAAAAAACAAATGGTTGAGAATTAAAAAATAAATAATAAAAATATGGTGGATAGATCATTTAGAACTTTGTGCCCTGGATTCTAACCACTTTTGCAGTAGAATGCATGTGCAAAAGAAGTTTCTGCAGCATAGAAAACTAAAGTAACCAAACAAGGGGTTGAAGCAGAGAGCAACTGACTGATGAGAGCTCTAGGAGTCCGAGTATTGGGTCTAAATCTCTTCTCCAAGCCTGCTTGATTAGAGACCCATTTGATCAACTGAGTAGATAACTGTGATTCAAGAAAGGCCTTGACATAAGAAACTGCACTGCTTTGGTCAGATATATCCCTGTCACGAACAATATTCAGCATTATTGTTGAACCATTTCATGATGCTATCTTTGAATCTTGGGCTGGATAACTCGGTCATACCTAGCAAACTGTACCGCAGTATCAGCAACTAATGACCACATCAAGGCCAAATTTCTTAGATGGTTGTCATGCAGCTGAGTCCATCTACCATAGTAGAGAAAGGAGTAGTCAAACAATATCACCGCATCATACAGAATCTTCCGCATAAAAACTACATCTTCAGAACTCTGCAACAAGAAGAGAATTATTTGTATTTTCAAAACAAAGGTCAGGTGTTAAGTATAACAAAGGCAACCCTTTGAGCATGATAAAATATTTACATCAATCAAGGCAAGCAACAGCACTTGTTATTAAATTCAAGAGGCCTAAAAGCAACATGAGCATCTATCCACGGGTTGGTAGAAGAAAAAGGTTCTCCATGGTCCCTTTCACCCCAATTCAGAACCCTTAAGAAGAATAAAAAATTGCTAACTGCACATACTGACCAAAAGACTGGTGACAGGCAATGTTGGCTCCAACAGCGTTCTAAGAAGCAAATCTGGCAAGCAGCAGATAAATGAATTTTGAGAATGAGAACATAAAGAACATAAGAGAATATTTTGCTAGAACACATAGCTACAGATCAAGTAATCCAAAGTGGAATGGAAGGAGTATTTAATTGGAGATTTCTCATGCTTGCAATTCTGGGTAAACTGATTTTTGCTTTCTACAATGTCAAGTGGGTACTACTTCATTGAAGCAACAGAGGATGAATTACCGTGCCGAAAATTCACAACTTCCAGAATTCACTTACTGGAGTTTATGTTTTATTTGGCTACAGGGCATGATCTTTCCAAAGATAGGGTTGTGGCCACAAGACACTGAGTCAGACAATGCCACGGCGCCAGTAGAGTTGATTTTGGAAAGGGCACCATGCATGATAGAAGAATATGAAATATGCAGGAAGAGACAAGCATCTATGCCACTTAATTTGAAAATATGAAATCAAACATCAATCCGGTAATTGCAGAACATGAACGAATATCAGATAAGATCTCATTGGATTAGCTAGCAAGAAATACTTAAGTGTAGAATAAGCATGCTATACCATACTCAGTGGAACCAGGAGGAAAGAAATTTAGTTAATTAAATGAAAGAAAAATAAGCACTTACTAAATTCAGATCCGGTTAAAGAATGTAAACTAGCATAAACTACCAAATTTCTTAAACTTCATTGCCTGTGAATAGCAATCAGACTTTTGCATAGAATTCTGGTTTCATAACAGACTAGCCCCAGATAACCATAGCAACACCCTATTAACTCCATGGTAATGTTAATTAAGTTCAGAAGTGGAAATAATTGTAATATCATCAAAATTAAACCACTCAAGTAACATATGCCAGAATCTTTATCAATATTTGTGGAAGAAAGATCTAACATAAAAAGATCGATGCGGTCCTAATTGATTTGTCAAAATTTTCAAGCAGTTCATATACCGCTGGATGGTAAAACATAGCCAGGAGCTAGAAGGAGCCTTCGGAAATCCATGTTTACTAAGCCATTCTTCAATGGGGTATTCTAGTGCCACAAATTGTTTTTGCAGCATAGAACCAGATAAAATCAGGTGGAAGATCATCCAAGCTTGGAACTAACTAAAACGAGAAAAGACTCGGAACCTGAGAATTAATAAATCTCGAGAACATTTGGGCCAACCAACTGGAAGTGGTTGGTTAATTGTATCAAGTATCAACAACATATCACAGCTCCGAGATGGCTTGGGCTGGCTGACTTAACATTTGGTGCACCATATGTGGTGCTTAGAAGGAAACAGAAAACTCTGACTTGGCAACGGATCACTTTGAAAAGTTTCAGAAGATGAACAAACTTCAACAGGAAGTTAGAAGAAAGATAATAAACCACATTTAGACTCCAGAAAGATGCCCCAGAACTCGTGAGGTACATACAGTAAACTGAAAAGTATGAATGTCACTAATACATTGCAGTTTCCTGAATAACCATATAAAATGCAATTTCATTTGTATTACATAATTTTAAAGTCTAAGGAAATTCAAAATCCCCTATCAGTAAGAACTAGTGACAAGTGTATTTCCGCAACCCTCATCATGAGTTCACAACATTCCACAATATCTGAAGGTTAAGAGAAACAAAAGAAAACATGAACATAAGCTCTAAAGAAAGGACTTCGGCGTAACATTTAATTATCATGACAGATCTTCCATGGTAACGCAAAAAGATTAATTGCTTATCAACAACAACAAAACCTGCGCCTCCGACTAACAAGCTTCAACCTTTGTAGTTGGTTCCTGATAAAGAACTTACATATTAATAACTATTCCAGATCCAATCCAGCATCATCACAACTAGGTTTAAAACCAAAAACTACTTTTAATTGGTGAACCATCACAACTTCTTAATTAAATTAAACGCGCTGGAAGCGTGAAAGATGTAAAACCATGAATACCAAGCCAACTGCAAACGTTAATATGCTAAAAGCATTAAGTAATTATACCGAAATCAAAATGCCTCACCTATAAAGCAACAGTTCTGGAAGCCCTCAATCATTTGAACTGCAAAATTTCGCATATTTGTCTGCAACTTGTCCCTCAGAACCGGCAAATCGAATTTCAAGCACAATCTCAACAGAAACACCTCAAAGAGAACAAGCTGAGATAAATTCTCAATGCCGCACCTTCCATTGATCCCTTTCCGAACACCATCGCTCAAAACTGGAAAAAATATCCTTATACAATCTTCAATTTTACAGTCGTTCCCAGCGCAATCAATGGTCCAAACCCGGATCAAATCCTCAAAAGAAACCAGCAAATGATCGGGTTCATTTCCATTTTCACAATCATCATAACAACATAATGTGGCATAACTAACCACTTTTTCCACCAAATCCTCAACCTCTTTCCTCAAACATGGCCCATACATGTTAGAATCAGACGCTATATTATACAATTGATAGACAACTGGAGCGAGCAATGCAATCTTCTTTGGCCCATTACTCCAATTAGAACAAGATGTCAGCAACTGAAACATCTCTTTAACTAATAATACAATCTTATTTGAAGGGCCATGTGGGGTTGATCTTGCTCTGTAAAAAGTAACTGCTGAATAAAACCAGGCGATTTCAAGAGGAGGATCGGGCATAGATTGGATTAAACGGAAGAAAATTGTCTCGAAACTGGAGAAATCGGAGTGCCCATTCCGGTGCAAGGCCAGAAAGTGTTTGAGTGATTCTTTTAACATAGGCTCATAGCACTCTGATTGTGAGTTCATCGTGGACAATTTCGCTTCCAAATTCCGGAAATGCAAGAGATTGAGTGGCTAAAGCTGGATTTGATCGAGCTTTGACTGGAGGTTTGGGGTTTAACCGTTAGTTCAAAAACCCTAGGATAGTAGGAGGATGTGCCAAAAGAGGAGAGGGAAGTTGCGGGGCTTTGTAACGGACAGTTTTTGAATTTGCAATGTTATTATGCTTCTCCTTTTCTGGAAAAATTAATTAGGAAAATGAAAAACACACAATAGCCCGCTCTAACTAACATTACTTTCAATATATATATATATATATATATATATATATATATATATATATATATATATTATATTGTATAAAAAATGACAAATTATTCTGATGACCTTTTAATTATTAATTAATTTATTTTCTACTCTTTAATTAAAAAAATATATAACGATTCTTTGAATTTTTTAATTATTTATATCTTATTCTTCCATTAATTTATTAATGGTCAATTGAAAATTTTATTAATTTTTAATAGTATTATGGTAATTTTACACATTTATAATAAAATATATTATTTTTTATTTAAAAATAATTTCTTTTTCTTTTTTTTCTTTATTCCCTTCTTTCATTTTTCTCTTCTTGTCCTTCAACACCGTTGCAATTTCACTTCCATCGCAATTGCCTGTGTCATGATAAATCTCAATCCATCTGCAATCATTTCCAGTTTGTCGTATTTGGAGATTACAAAAGATGAAAGGCTCGACATTGCACCTTCTCTCACTCTCCAGTTCTCTAAGTTGAGCAATGAAAAGAGTCGTAAAGCAATTTGGGAAAACCCATTCCATGGCATACTATTTCTCTCCCTGCAAATGAATTTGTTGCTAAAGGGAGTGTCTGTAAGTGGGGAAGCCTCTCCAGTGTCATCATTGGGTCTTCCTGAATTTCACATTCGTCCAAAACTGTTGTATTTTGATGAGGCCTGGAGAGTAGTGCCCTTCAATTTCATACCTTGGCAAGTTTCTGGCGGGCCCAAATATCTCCAAGAACTCAAGGTTGTTACAGAAAGGCACCAGTTTAGAACAATTAAACCATTCTCCAGTTGAGGAAATCGTAATATGAGATGTCGAGAGAAGTTTGCCTTAAGTTGTTTGAATTTGGGATGAAGCTAATGACCTCTATGAGGTCCTTAATCTCATCCTTTACTGCTGCTTCTAAAGTCTACAGATTGGTAAATTTTGATAAATCTTGAAAAACATAATATTTATTGTTAACCTAAAGAGTATTTTTATATATTTTGACTTATGACAAACATTAATATGGACTGACATATGTATTTATTTGTATGTGATAGATTTTTTTGAATATAACATGATAGACCTCGATTCTTCAAAGCCTTACAAATAGGAATGAAGCTTGAGAAGAATGATTAAAAGAGGCATTTAATCCAAAGAAGTTGCACACCATGAAGATTTTGAAAAATCTTAGAAAATGGTTATACTACCAACTACACGATATAAATTGTTTGTTGCACCTCAAGTTATAAGATTTTAAAATCGTGAATGAATATAACTCCGCCATGTATAAAATTACATTTCAATTAAAATTATGCTAAGAAAAAGTTATTGATGAAAATATACTGGAAAAGACATTCTCCACCTTTCATACCTCGAATATTGACCTATAACAATAATATCGAGAAAAATGGTATATAAAATTTACTAATTTAATTATTGTCTTCCTCATTATAGAGAAAAATAATGAGTTATTATTGAAAAATCATGAAGTCAGACCAACTAGTTCAATAGCACTCCTAGAAGTGAATGCTGTTGGCTCCAATAAAAGTCATAATCGTAGTCGTGGTCGTGGCCGTGGTCGTAGTTATGGTCGTGGTCACGTTCAATATTTTCTTTATCATAGTAATAATCAAGTTATGAGAAATATTGACCACCTCAAGTGGGAAAGAAAAGATAATAAGGGAAAAGAAAAAGAAATGCAAGAAAATTATGAGAATAAGTGTTATAGATGTGCCATGAAAGATCATTGGTCACATAACTGCTGTATGACCAAATATTTAGTGAAATTATATCAAGTTTCACTGAAAAAGAAAAATAAAAATGTTGAAGCAAATTTTTCTCAACATTCAATTAATGATGCTGACGACGATGATATTGATTCAGAAGATCAATATTTTTATAAACAGTGTCTAATATTTTTCTCAAAATTTTTATGTTGAGACAGTATCTAGAAGAATTAATGCCTCACCCTGATATTTTTGTAAATTTTTATTATATTCTAATAATATTTACGTTTTCATATACATATTTTTATTCAGATGACGATTTTTAATGATGATGTATATATTATTGATAATGGAACTACATACATATTAAAAAATGAAAAATATTTTTCTTATCTCAAAATGGGAGAAATAAATATTTATATTATAAATAATAGTACAAATTTAATTGAAGGCTCTGAAAGAGCTAGTATATTATTGCCGGAAGGAATAACAATTAATATTGATAAGGCACTATTTTTATCAAAATTCAGAAGAAATTTATTGAGTTTTAAAAATATCTGCAGAAATAGGTATCTTGTTGAAATAAATAAGAAAAATGGTATTGAGTATCTTTATATTACTCAAATTAATTTGGGTAAGAAATTTGTATTAGAAAAACTACCGTTTTTTTCTACTGACTTATATTTTGTAAAAATATGTACAATTAAAATTCATCATTTAGAAAATCAGAAGTTTACTGATCATACTACTTTTAGTATTTGGCATGACCGGTTGGATCATTCAAGATCTACTATAATAAGAAGAGTAATTGAGAATACACATAGTCGCCCATTAAAAAATAAAAAGATATTGACATTCGAAAAATTCTCATGTGTTGTATGTTTCTTAAAAAAATTAATTATTAGACCATCACCAGTAAAAGTAGGAGTTGGAAGTTCGACATTCTTGAATGGATTCACGGAGATATTTGTGGACCTATTTATCTACCATGTGGACCATTCAAATATTTTATGGTCTTAATTGATGTATCATCCCGATGGTCATATGTGTGTTTATTATCTACTCACAACCTGACGTTTGTGAGATTATTTGCTTAAATAATTAAATTACGAGTACAATTTTCTGACCATCAAATTAAAAATATCCGTTTAGATAATATTGGTGAATTTTTATCACATATTTTTTATGCATATTGCATGTCAATTGGGATTAATGTTGAATATCCTATAACTTATGTTCATACACAAAATGGTCTTACTAAATCTTTTATTAAAATATTGCAATTAATTATTAGACCATTATTAATGAAAACAAATCTCTCAACAATTGTTTGGGGACATGCTATTTTATATGTTGCAACACTTGTACGTATAAGATCAACTAGTTATCATAAATTATATCATTTACAATTAGCTTTTGGTTCAGAACTAAATATTGCTCATTTAAAATTTTTTGGGTATACTATATATGTCTCAATTGTACCAAACCAACGTACAAATATGGGTTTTCAAAGAAGAAAGGGGATATACGTTAGATATGATTCTCCTTCTATTATCACGTATGTCAAACCCTTGACAAGTGATGTATTTACAACAAGATTTACTGATTATTATTTTGATGAATCATTATTCCTTAAATTAGGGGGAGAATATAAAAAGTATAAGAAAGATATTGCTTGGACAACATCATTAAATTATCTTGATTCACGCACAAACGCGTGTGAACTTGAAGTTCAAAAGATAATTCATTTGCAAAGCATTGCAAATCAAATGCTGGGCATTTTTGTTGACTCCATAAGAGTAACAAAATCGTATATTTCAATTATAAATGTTCTTATTCGAATTGAAGTCCTAATAGAATAAAAGATTATATCTTTAACTGCTGAGTCAAACGCACGCTAGAAGTGTGGCCGACCTTTTGGTTCTAAAAATAAAAATTCTTGAAAGAAAAGAGGATTAAATGATCCAAATGATCATACTGAAGAAAAGAATGATAAAGATCAAGAGAGAATTGATGACAAAATAAAAGAATTAGAAGTTGATGAAAGTAATACTGAAATTTCTATCAATTATACTACTTTCAGTAAAAATTGGAGTCGGATAGAAACATTTATTGATAATATGTTTGCATATAATATATCTCTTAATGTTACACAAGATAATGACGGTCTTGAATCAATATTAGTTGATGAATATCGGTATAGAAAAGATTGGTTACAATGGAAATATGCAATTCAATCGGAGTTAAATGCACTTACAAAACGTGAAGTCTTCGAACCTGCAATTTGAACACCAGAAGGTGTAAAACTTGTTGGCTACAAATGAATATTTGTGCAAAAACGGAATGAAAATAATGAAATCATACGATATAAAATACAATTAGTAGTTCAAGGTTTTCACAAAGATCAGGTATTGATTATGATGAAACTTATTCTCCTATTGTTGATAATATTATACTTTGATATCTTATCAATTTAGCAGTACATGAAAAAATAGATATGCGCCTATTAGATATTGTCACTGCCTACATGTATGGAAAAGTAGAAAATGATATTTATATGAAAATCTCCAAAGGATTTTGCATGCCCGAAGCATATAAATATTATCCTTGTGAAAATTACTCCATCAAATTGTAAAAATCATTATATGACCTGAAGCAATTTGGGTGCATGAGGTTCAATCATTTTAGTGAATATTTATTGAAAGTGAGATTTAAAAATGACCAGATATGTCAATGTATTTTTATTAAGAAATTTGGTTCTAAATTTGTGATATTAGCTATATATGTTGATGATATTAATCTTATTGGAACTCCAGAAGAGCTTCAGGAAATAATTGATTATTTAAAAAGATAATTCGAAATTAAGGATTTTGGTAAAACTAAATTTTGTCTTGATTTACAAATTAAACATTTAGAAAGTGAAATATTTATTTATCAATCAACATATGCAGCAAAATGTTATAAAAAGAGTTTACATGGACAAAATACATCCATTGAGTATTCCAATTATCGTCTGGTCATTAAATGTGAATAAAGATCCATTCTGATCTCAAGAGGATGATGAAGAACTCCTTGATCCTGAAGTACCATATCCCAGTGCAATTGGATGCATTGATATATCTTGCTAATAATATATGACCTAATATTGCATTGCTGTTAATTTATTAGTAATATTTAGTTCTTCATCAATACGACGACATTGGAATGAAATTAAATAAATCCGTCGATATTTTAAAGGTACAATTGATCTCAAATTATTTTATTCAAATAAAACTAATTAAACATTGATAGGTTATGCAAATGTTGGTTATTTATCTGATCCACATAAAACACATTTTCAAAAACACTATCTATTTACATGTGAAAATATTGTTATATCATGACATTTTACAAAACAATCTATATCAGTTATTTTTTTCAAATCATGTTCAAATTATAATCATTCATGAAGTAAGCCGAGAATGTGTATGGTTAATATCAGTGATTCATTATATCCGAAAAGGTTGTGGATTATCATCTAGGAGAGATATTTCAACTCATTTTTATGAAGACAATACAGTTTGCATAACTCAATTATGAGAATGATATATTAAAGGAGATCGAACAAAATATATTTCACCAAAATTTTTCTTTATTCATAAATTCGAAAAGAAATGTGAAATTGATGTGTTACAAATTCGGTTATGTGACAATTTGACAGATATTTTCATGAAAACTTTACTAACTGCAACATTTGAGAAATTGAGATATAAAATCGGTATGGATCGATTTAAAGATTTAAAGAGATCATCTCATTAGGAAGAGTAATAAGCAGTCATATAAAATAATGTACTCTTTTTATTTCACTAATTTTTTTTCCACTGAGTTTTTATCAAATAAGGTTTTAACAAGTCATATTCTTTATGTAATGGATATATCCAATGGGGAGTATTGTGAATACATTAGTGGATTAGTTGTGAATCTACTAATTACATAGTGAAAAAATATATATGGATGTTTACCATTAATACCGTTAATACATATTAGTGAAATTATTGAAAATAGATGATTAACTCTATTAATAGAGCTCTATAAATATAGTTTTTTTTTTCTAAACTTGAAAAAATATTAATTGTGAGAGAATTATTGAAGAAAATTGTTAGAGAAAAGAAAGAAAAAAATTTGAAAAAATTATTGTATAAATAATAATTAGAGATTTTATAGGTTTAGATTTTATTGTGATATGTCAAAATTCAGTCGGCTTATAATTAATAAAACCGGGAGAGAGTTCGCTGCGGCGGTTCTCTTTGCTCTCTGTGTATTGCCATCTCTCCCCAAAAATGGCTCTCCTTGCTCGAAACGCCCAGCGTCTAGGCCTAACGGCGGCGATGTATCAGAGGGCGGGATTAGCCTCAATCCACACAACCCTACCGGCCTCTTTCTCTCAACAATCCTCGTCTCCGACAACCTATGCCCGCGCTCCGCCGCCTTCCACTTCGTCACCGACTGGCCTGCCCAAGGCGATGGAGTATGTCATTTCAAAGGTCGATGATGTGATGAACTATGTTCGGCGTGGCTCCATCTGGCCCATGACATTTGGATTGGCTTGCTGTGCTGTTGAAATGATGCACACCGGCGCCGCTCGCTATGACTTGGACCGATTTGGTATTATCTTTAGGCCTAGCCCGAGGCAGTCCGATTGCATGATTGTTGCTGGCACTCTCACCAATAAGATGGCTCCCGCTCTTCGCAGGTAGGTTTCTTTTGTAGTTTTCATTTTCTGCCACATTTCATGTCTGTATATAAAATAATTTTACCGTTTTACTTTGGGCAATTTGGTGTTTTATCTGTTCAATTTATATATATTACAATGTAACCGTATGTTACTCTCACTAATTTGTGAATTAGTGTTTTTGGAGGATATTTGATGCCGAGTTTTCCCTTGATTTCGCTATCTCGTTTTTGGGAGTTTAGGGTTTCTGACAGTTGTGGACGTGTAGTATTTGTAGCAACTGGATATGTATCTATATCAAATCTCTCCCTCTCTTTTTAACCTTTCTTTCCGTAGGAAATAATAATAATAATAATAATAATAATAATAATAATAATAATAATAATAATAATAATAATAATAATAATAATAATAATAATTATTATTATTATTATTATTATTATTATTTGGAATAGGGGATTTGGATTTTGAGCTGTGAAACGGGGGTAGAATGTATGTTTACATTGTTTTGGCTTCTTTTCTGGAACTTGGATAATTTAAGGGTCTTCACTAGGGAGCGTACATAGACTGATGGGAATAAGGTAAATTTATCCAAAAAACTGTTAATATTATCAAGTTCAAAAGGTAACGATGTATGGGAGAAAGATTTCAGTTTTATTCATAGTTTCTTTGGTATCTGCTTTTCAAATTTGATTTTGACTCTACCTAGATCATTCTAACAGATTTGATCCATGACCTATCAATTTTACTCTAGCATGCTTTGATTGTCCCTTGTGTACAAAAGGATCTCTAAAATCAGTTGCATACTGATTAGGTTTCAGCAATCAATCATACAATTTTGTTTTACATTGACAAAATAAAGTGATTATATTGCAGCAATAAAAGAATCCTAAATAAAAGCGTAATTGTTTGGGTTTGGTGAATTTCTATACAATTCTTGATTATTTTTATTGCTAAATTTTGAGAATGCTGAAGGGTATCCTATTCTGTGTTTTGGAAACTATAGCGTGGCAGAAACAGAATAAAAGGCTTTTGATTGCAATCCTGTTCACAAGAGGGAAACAAACTTCCTGTTCTTTGTCTTTCTTCCCTGGTAAATAGGAGATCACTTGTTTCGTAATACTTAGGTTTGTGAAATTGTAACCTCTTTAGGAGGCTTCATTCCTCTAGATATTGTTTACAAGGATACAGATTGGCCTGGTGAGGTAGTCAGTAAATTCACTCTTTGCTTTTTCCTCCCTTATCATCAGGAAACATTTGTTTAGATGCATTATTTCTCTCTTTACTCACACCAAAGTTCTTGCACAGAAAAAAGACATTTCATTGAGTAATGTAATATTTCTACAAACTAAGCCGTGGAGAAAGAAGTATGCACTGATGTTCGTATGGCATGCCTAATCCACCTTGATACTGTGTATATTACACCTCCCACCACATGAACAACTTTAGACATCTGTTTAAGTTGACCAGAGTGCCTCACATTGGTCTTGTGCAGTTCCACTTTACACAAAACTCCTAAGCTCTTTTATCTTCTTGCATGGGTTCTTTGTTATCATTAAACTGGTGCTTCCTTTAGTCTTGCCGTCTGCTGTTACACATGGCTGCTCTGAGTCTAAACTTGGTCTCTGCTTACAATGTGGCCATTTTCTTTTGGCTGAATTTAAGCAGCAAGTTCATAGTTATTTGAATAAATGATGGTTTATCTTATAAGGTAACACGTATACTTGCAGCCACTTGGCATGATCATTCATATTGAAAAAATAGGCTTAATGAGAGTTTAAAGGGAACCAAGTTCTTGTTGGCACCAGCCTTTTAGGTTTTTTTTTTAATTAATTTTTTTGGAGGTTGCTGCAAAAAACTAGATTGCATTAGTTGAGTAAAATAATTGTTTACATTTGTGAAAGGTGTAGGCTAACACTAACTGAGATTAAGGGATGAATTCCTAGACCTAAGGTCGGTTAAACCCTTTATTCTGTGTTGTGTGGGTATGGTTTCTTTTCCTTTTCTTTCCCCTAAACTCAATAAAAGCAATCTTCCCTGTTCTGCTCCACACTTTTCAAATGATCATCTACTTTGCTTTTTTGGTGTTTGTGGTGCTGTTGTTTTGGGGGGGGAGGGGGGGGGGATCAAGTTGTTATATTAGTCAAGCATTATTTACCTCCCGCAAGTCTTGGTCAAAATGTTTATTCCTTCATAAAGATTGTTTAAGTACTGACCTATAGAATTTTTTTCTCTTTAGATTAGTTATTCAAGATTTGGTAAAAGAGAGCAAGATAAATGCCTTTTTAGACTAATATTTGTAGCTTGGAATCATAGCAAATATTATGCTTTTGGACTTCTCATCTGTAGTGCTATTATTAGTTTCCTTTCTTCAATTTTTTTTTTTAAAATTTTTTGTGGTCAATGTTAATTTGAGAGAATTTGCAGACCTTTGTGAGGTTGTTCTAGATTGTTTGGAGCTTGAATATTGTGACTGATGCCTCTGAATTTCTAGGTAATAAATACCACTCCTTTCATTTGTTACTGTGCTAATACTTCTGTATCAATTTTCTGATCTCAAGTGTAATTCTCTTTTGCTCATGCAGCTCCTGCACATTGCCTTTGTCGCCTGACCATGAACATCTAGAAAGTTTAGAAAATGCTAAGACCTCTATTCTTGCATACCACTGTTCTTATTTGCTGTCTTATTGAAATGAAAACATGTGCCTCTTTGAGGCTCCAAATTTGCACATCAAAATATTGAAGCAGTTTCTTGAAAAGTAAAGATGTTCTGCTATCTTGCATGTTAACTTCATCTCTATATTTTCTCTTGAACATTTTTTGAGCTGTACCTCCAACATATATTCCCAAGGTATTAATGGTTCTTTCAGATTGCTGGGTTGTGGGAGTCTTAACTGCAGGTGCTTTGGCCTGCTAGATATCTAATGAAATTTGGGTTTTGATTTGTTTTCATTATTGCTAGCCATCTTTTGTCCTGGATCATGCTAAATGGAACTAGACACTATAGCTGCCAACTTTGGACTGTGGATGAGTGCAATTCTCAGGGCCAAGTACTATTTCTAGGACCCCAAAAATTAATTGGTCACATGTTCATTTTGATGAATCCATCCTTATTTCTCCTCTTGAAACTTCAAACGTCTAAAATGATGTAGCCTACAAGAGAGGGTGAGATTCCTGGAAAGGAAAAGAATATGGAAGGTTACATGTTTACTGTTTTTTGCGGTTAACCTATTATTGCATATCTCCTTAGGGCTACATGCAGCTCCCCAGCTTTCAATTGTTTGAAGACTAATGTAATTTTGCTTTCAATTTTGTTGGAATTGTATATGAAGAAGGTAAGACTCAAAAAAATGGGCTGAATCCTGTTATCTTGCTTAGTTGAATGCTTTCAGTTACTGTGATGAGATTAGTGCTTTCTTTTCTGTCCATTCTGCCATTCCTGCAATAATTTTCTTTGCATCTTGCATATGCTTACTAGAATGTATTGGTTGGCCAAAACCTTAATCTCCACAACACCCCCCCCCCTCCCCTCCCCCAAACCAACCCCAACATCTCTTGCAGAGTGTATGATCAAATGCCGGAGCCTAGGTGGGTCATATCTATGGGAAGCTGTGCAAATGGTGGTGGATATTACCATTACTCCTATTCTGTTGTTCGAGGTTGTGACAGGATTGTCCCAGTAGACATTTATGTTCCAGGTTGTCCACCTACTGCCGAGGCTCTCCTTTATGGACTTCTGCAGCTGCAGAAGAAGATCAATAGGCGCAAGGATTTTCTTCATTGGTGGACAAAATGAGGGCTGCCTATTCCCTTCTGGGCAGCTTTTATTTGCATGCAAATGGATAATAAGTCAAACTATTGGGCTTTCCCTGGTTAAACTGCCATTAAGGAGAAAAATATTCCTTAAACCATAGACTCGCATGAACCTTTGTATGTTCTTGTATTTCAGCACACAGTGGTGTCATATGGTGCCTGTATGTGGTTTTTGTTTGAATGTTGATTTAATGATAATAAAGATGATCAACATTGTGCAATTTATATTCACCGCTCACATATGAGATCTTTTGGGGGATTGCAACCTGTAAATCACTGTATAGTATCATCTGATGTTGCTTAACATAAGATAGTTTGATTGTTATTAACGGTTTTTGACGGTCCTTTTGCGGGTCTGTAACTCATATATGTCAGATTGGACGGTGCTTTGGCTTCACATTTGTTTTGTAGAGGTCGAGAAAAAGGCATTTTGGTCACGTATTTGGCTGGTGGAAACTTTTCTAGCTTCGAACAAGGGGTGCCCTGTAAAGGCAAATGTTTCTGCTCTCTGTGGAGGTGTAAGTCCCACCTCGAAAACGATTCACAAAGCCAGGGTCGGAAAAGTTGTCATTGAAGGAAATCAAGAATATTGGTTTCATTTCTTTGCTAAGATAATGGATGGGATCAGATTCTGGCATCTAATGTCCTTATACTTCCCTCTTTAAATGGAGCTAATCCTTGTCAAGTACAGAATGCTTATCCCATTTAAGGCATTTGTTCTCCAATTCTTTTCCCCCCTCGATATACGTAGAAAAGGATATGGATTAAATTTAGATCTCTTACCTTTGTAACAAGTGATTTTATCGACAAAATATTATCTTGCCCTTGCTCAATTTGTAGTTTATTTTTTTATTTAGATTAATGTGGTATTAAGAGAATTGGGTTCAGAGAATGGTTAGGGTCTATTGAATGAATTAAGTGCTTATTTTATTAAGTATGTTATACTATTTTTGCTTTATAATATAAGTCGTTTTTAGATTTATACATAAAAAGGTTTTATAAATTCTAATTAATTTTGAAACTAAAATTTTAAAAATATCATTAATTAAGTATTTGTCTACTTTAATAATTAGAGAGAGTTGAGTCGAAATTAGTAAAAAGAGAAGAAGGGATAGAGTTGGAAAAAAGTGACCTATATTGTGAATGAAACAAAGATAGTAAATTTTAAGTGAATTGAAAGTTATTTAAGATTAAAGTCTGAATATATTAAATATTCATATAATTATTAATATTATTTTATATTTAATTTAAATTGTAATAGAATATAGTATAAAAATAAATTATAACTAATCCAAACTTTAAACTTCAGATTTAATTTTCAGAATTCAATACTTAAATATTTATATTTTAATCTTTAAATTTTAGTTTTATTAAACAACCCTTAAATCACACTTCCATAAGCCTTAAACAAGGATTAGGATACTTTAGATGGGGTAAGTTATGCAGAAGGATCAGGAGAAATGACTTGTGCAAGTGTGATCACCAAACAGGGATGTCCCATAAGAAAAAATACATGATCAAGAAAAAATATTAGTTAAATGAATTACAAGAAAGAGGAAGGAAGACAAAATTTTTATGAGCTAAAAGAAATAGGAAAAAAAAATATAATTAGAGGAATTACAAGAAAGTAAAAAACAAAAAAATTCACATAAACTAAAATAAATAGAAAAAATATACTTTCAAGAAAAAAATTGAGTTAGATAAATTACAAGAAAGGGAAAGATGAAAAAAATTTTTATGAGCTAAAAAAAGGGAGGGGGACTCATCCTAAAAAATAAATATGAATTATTGAAATTATAAGATTAGTAAATATATAACTATCTTAATTAAATCTCTCAAATATTATTTTATTTAATTTGAGTTTTTATAAATATAAAAAGTATATTAAAATGGTTCTTTATTTTTTTATACATTTTTTATATTTATAAGGATTATATTAAATAAAATAATATTTAAATAACTTGATTAAAATACTTGTATAATTTTTAGGATCAATTTAAAATTACCTTTTGTAATAACAACAAATTCTAAACTGTCAATCCTTGGTTTCTTTTCCCGATTCAAGTTAATCCATGGTTTGATTCTAGTGCCACAAAATTTACAACCTAATTTTAGGGGGGAAAAACAAAAATATCCCTCAAAATCACCCAAAAAATGCAAATAATAAAAGAGAGTCTTTAGTAATTTTGTCATCCATTTTTTCAATCATATTCTTCTTTTTTTGTAGAACTCTTCGTTTTACTCCCTAAATGTTGCATTTTTTTTTTATTTGGCAATTGTGCTCCTCTCTTTTTGTTTAATTATTAATTTTGCCTTCAAAAGTAGAAAATATGATCAGTGTTATTCTTCTATTATAAATGACAAAGGGTTATATTAAGACTATTATGACATTTAGAAGGGCAAAATTAATAGATTAGTAAAAAAAAAAAAAGAAAAAGGTATAGTTACAAAAAGAAGTAATATTTAGAAAATAAAATGGAGAGTTTTGTAAAAGTAAAGATATTGCCGACAAGTTTAATATCACTAAGCCTAATGGCTTAGTGATATTAACCCTTGAAAAAAATCATAACTTTTGAAGAATAAAATTGAAAAAAAAAAAACTCCAAGGTGTACTTGGATAGAAATTTTTTTTTCAAAAAATTTTCTCAATTGAATTAGAAAAAACATCAATCAAAATTATTTTAATTATAAAAAATTGTAATGTACTAATAAAATATTATATTTTCTTTTTAACCTAATTTTTTAAAATTAATTTTTTTTCAAGTCAAATAAAATTTTCTAGTGATTCAAGCACACCTTAAAAGAAGACTAGACCATGGGCTCAAACAAGATCGGCTAGCCCAAGCCCTTTTTCTGTTAGGTGGAAAATAATCCAGGCCCACGGATAGAGCCAATGAGTCGAGACAGCTTTTCTATTTTCCAATCAACCCAGGCCAAAAAAAAAAAAGAAAAGAAAAGAAAAAGGTACTACAAAAAGACAGTAATATTATAAACGCAAAAATATCTCACGGTCAGTCCCCGTAATTTGTCTGCTATAAAATGGTCTACAATCCAACCATCGTCACTCTCTAATCCTTGCGCTTTCTCTCTAGGGTTTTCGCAGCCCTGCCTCTTTTTCCCTCATCCCAGGCATACAAAGAAGTGTCTGCTCTGCATCTATAGATTCATTCTGATAGAGAAAGAAACAATGGCGGAAGAGGTACAGTACGCATCGGACTCCGGTACCAACAAGAGGAAATATGAGGACAACGAAACCACGCCTTCGAGGAGGCCGACGGGCTTTTCTGCACCGATCTCCTCTCAGTCACCGCCAGATTCTTCTGGTGTTGGTCAGCAACCGCTGTCTTATAACAGCGTGCCCAGCGTGGCCACGGAGGATTTTCAGCGGGCTAAGCAGAAATTGCAAGAGATCGCTGCTCGGCTCAGCGCTGAGGCCACCAAAAGGCCTAGGGTTGAGAACGGGGCCGGTGGTGGTTTTGATACAAATGAAAGTAGGAATTTTAGCCCCCTTTTCTTCTGTCTTGACTCCCTTTATTTTTTCTTATTTAATCTTTATGGAAGCTTGTGCTTTTCTGTATGAATTTGGTTCTTTTTTCATATATTTTTCAAATTCTTGTATGGATACGAATGATTTCTTATGTTTTGGAGTAGTCGATTAGTGATTGACAGCGCATAAATTTTTTCTTTACTAAACAATTTAAAACATTCGAGTCTTAAATGAATTATCAGATTCATGTCTGTTGAGTTATGATTTATCTGCCTTATATGTTGTGCCCCTTATGTTGTTTGTACCATGTCACCTTAGCTTTTGTTGTTTCAACTTCTTTTGTTTCTTAAATGTTGGGAATAGGATTTGATGCAGATTTGGCTCCAAAGCCTTTGATTTCAACTATTACTCCATCAATGCCAAGCTCATATGGTGGTTACCCTGGTCCAAGCAAGAAAATTGAGATACCAAATGGCAGGGTTGGGGTGATTATTGGTAAAGGTGGGGAGACTATCAAGTACCTTCAGCTCCAGTCTGGTGCAAAGATTCAGGTTACCAGAGACATGGATGCCGACCCTAATTCTGACACTAGGGGAGTTGAGCTTATGGGTACTCCTGAGCAGATATCCAAAGCTGAGCAGTTAATCAAGGATGTTCTTTCTGAGGTTGTAAAATTCTCTCTTTCTCTTTTTTAATATTCAAATCATTTATTCCCTCGAGTAAATGTAGTATTTCAATTTGTATGTTGGAATAATTTCTCTAATGCAGAACATATTACTGATTCGGTGTGGCGATGTCACTTTTTATGTTTCTGACAGGCTGATGCAGGTGGTTCGGGGATTGTTTCCCGAAGGTTAACTGGACAGCAATCTGGGGCCGAACAATTTGTTATGAAAATTCCAAATAACAAGGTGAATATATGTTGAAATTGCCTAGCTGTTTGATTGGGTGATTTCTTTCATGGTCTCTTATGTAAAGAGATTTACTTCTTAGGTTGGGCTCGTCATTGGAAAAGGAGGTGAAACCATAAAAAATATGCAAGCTAGATCAGGAGCACGTATTCAGGTATGGCTGTTTGTCTCACGAGTATTTTCAGTATGAAATGAAATATATAGAGATCAATACTCAGTTAATAATGTGGGTGGTTATTACAAACTTGCAGGTGATTCCTTTGCACTTACCCCCAGGTGATACATCATCTGAGAGGACGCTACAAATTGATGGCACAAGTGAACAGATTGAGAATGCAAAACAGTTGGTCAATGAAGTAATCGCTGAGGTATGTTTTGTCGCTTGAAGCTTCCAGTTGCCTGTCAGGGAAAAAAAATGGGTATCTCTGTGGAGTTTGTTGTTTTAATAGCCGTCTATTTTTAAAAAATATTTTTTTTAATCCACCCCTTGCTGAGTTGATAATGCCATGCTAATATCAGTTTTTTAGACTTAGACTACACACAGTTCTTGTAATCAGGACCATTGTACTAGTGATATATGATTGCCATCTCAACTGCTACATTTTTTGTTTCAATTTTGGTAGATTGCATTTTTATGGGTGGCAGGCTTGTGTTGGTTAGTCTAGTTCTTTTTTAGTGCTGATTAATCTGCTATGTACTCTAAAAGAAATGGTTGCCCCCCTGCAGATCCTATCCACAGCTGTACCCTTTTGCCTGATTTATGACTATTCATATTCTCTTGTTTGGTGCATTGATCTTTTGATGTTCAATTTTCGTTTATTTGTATTTGTTTATATTTTCTGTTCATACTCCTTCCATCCTCAATTGGTTGTCTTGATTCCTTTTTGGGTTGTCTCAAAATGCTTGTTTTTTACTTTCACATTTTGCTCAAAATTTCCAGCATTAGCCCTAGTTAAAAAGAACCTCTTGGATGCCAGTTATGATGACATGTGGGTCCAACAATTAACAAGTAAGGTGGTGAAAGGCTAAATAGCCAAATGTTCTCTTGAACTTTTTTGCCAATTCAAATAGGACATTTAATTTGGGATGGAGGGGAGTAGCATTATTTGGGTAGAATTATGACTCCTCGATTGGTATACTTCCAGTTCTCTGGTCTACTACATGAGGGGGGGAGGGGTTCTTAATTCACTTATTGTTCTTTAGCAGTGTACTTCTGCTGATACATATGTCTAACTGATATCGTACGTTATTTTGATTTACTCAAATATGATGGGGGGATTCGGTCATTCACCAATAAGAATGATGCTTCCATTAAGTGTGTGTGTGTGTGTGTGTGTTTCATTTGGGTGAGTGCAAATGCAGCTGCGATCGTTGCATGCCTCTATTGTAGTCGATTCCAAGTACAATGATCCCTTCAAGGGCAGAGAAGAGTGGCCAATTCTCAACTCGTTTTACTTGTCAATTCCAAATTTCCTTTGTGAACTTCTGGGAGAGTTGATCACTAGCTTGCAATATGGGATCTGGATGGCATACTTATACCTGCTGCAATAAGGCACTTCTTGTTGATCACGGAGGGAAAGAAATCGAATATACGGATTGCCATTATTGTTATTGTCTTTTTGAGATATATACTTCGTATGCAGCTCATTTCATGACAAATCAGTTGGGATGAGATATGGGATGAGGGTTGAGGATTATCAAAATTTGAAATTCACAGTTTGATTTTTTTAATGGTGAAGGTTATTGGTAAATGAGATACATGCCCTGATCTATATATTGATGTATTCGATATTTGGATATCCTCTTTTATGTGAGGCAGGTTTTTCCACAGAGCCCATTTCATGAGGTAATTTGAGGCATTGCAAAAATTTTTCTGATATTGAAGATATATCTTAGACAAAGAATGCATTCGTCCTTAGTTGAATGCTCAAGTAAATTCTCAAGTCAAATAGTTTTCAGGATTCAACATTGTTCGATTGTGCTCATTCATTTTGTATCTTAATACTGATGTTATTGCTGGGAACTATTGTAGGGTTAGTGGGTATTGGACTTTGGTGACACCAACATGGAATCATTTAATGTTGGTGTTCCCCCAGCATTGTTCTGGTATGGTTCTGAACCTCTTTTCTAATAAATTGTCCTCCTATACTGGAGATATTAAGGATGAAATTTTGGTGGAGGTACAAAGGAATAGTCAACTATTGATTTTACTATCTGTTTGCTAGTAGGACATAGATGGATCCATAATTCATATTGGTCAGCGCTTGAATTCTAACTGTGTGTACTTTACTGTTGATTGACCATCTTCTTTTCAATTTCCACTTAACCTTGAATTTTTTTAATGTATATTTTTTAATTGTATTGTGAGTAAATCTTAATGATAGAACAGTTTTTCTGCCCCCTTGACGACCCCCCCCCCCACCCCCCAAAAAAAATGTTAGAAACATTTATTTCGTGTCTACTAACTGTTATTATTATTATTTTTGGGTTTTGGGGGGGGTTCCTTGTGTGGGTGGTGATCTTGTGTCCTTTTTATTCTTTTCCTTCTATTTGGTTAATTGTGTTTGCAAAGTGTTCTTAAATATAAGTTCGTTTTCAAAGCGCACCCCCCCGAAGTGTTAAACTGGTTCTATTTTTCCTGTATATATTTCTGTGCTGTGAAGTCACTTGATGGCTCATGCAAGGGTCATATTCTTCCTCTAATCATTTTTGACGTATAAGGATCTGTTTTTAGGATCTTCTGCATTTTTTTAGGTTAAGGCACATGCCATTAGCTATTATGTGGCAATTGTGATGGTGAGATGATTTTGGTTCTCTTTATTGCTTAAATGTTCTGCTTATATTGTCATGTAATTCTTATGTGCTATTTCAAAATTGATGCTGTTGATTCAGTAATAGCTTAGACTAAAATTTTGATTATATCTTGATATGTTATTTTAAATGGTCCACTTCATACCTATTGCTTGTTATGATTTGTTAGTTTGGATAACATCACTTATCACTGCTTTACGCACTGGTTCATCTGTTGCGTTTTTCTGGAGATTGCCCTATAGTTTCCTGCTTAATTTAGAATTGTAGAATTTTTGCAATTTCCTTTTGTACCTATTCACCTCGAATAGGGAGACGATGGGCTTCTGCAGGAGTGTTTCAATAGTACCAGCCCACGAGTACGGTATGTAGGCGTCTAAACTTTGCTCCATGGAAATAAGCTATATGATGAGATTTTTGGTGTATAGCATTTGGATAAATGATGCTTATATTGTTCTGTGTTAATTGCCTTATATTTTATCTGGTTATGCGTGTAGAACTGTTCTGCTTCTCTTTTATTACATGTTCTGTTACTTTTATTTGTTTTCTTTAGATTAGATACGCTTTTTTCATTTAATGTAACAAATTTCTGCAGAATCGATTGCGAAATTCTGGTATGGCTGGAGGATATCCTCAGCAAGGATACCAAGCTCGGCCTCCTACCAGCTGGGCTCCTCCTGGTCCACCCATGCAGCAATCTGGTTATGGTTATGTTCAGCCTGGGGCATACCATGGCGCTGCCCCACAGTATAACATGAATCAACCACCTTACCCTGGTTATCCACCACAGCCAACCTCTGGGGGATATGCCTCTGGATGGGACCAAACGACTGCTGCTCCAAATCAGCAGACTGCTCAGGGCGGTGGCTATGATTATTATGGTCAGCAGCAACCTCCACAGCAGCAGGCACCGGGAGGTCCTGGTGCTCCTTCTGACAATCCTAATGCTTATGGTTACAATCAGCCACCAGCTTCTGGATATAGTCAAGGCCAAGGTTATCCACAGGATGGATACGGTGGATATCATGCACCCGCTCCTCAATCTGGTTATGGTCAGGCCCAATCTAATCCAGTTCCAGGCTATGATCAGCAACAAGGTTATAATTCTACTACTGGATATGGCAATGTATCCAACCCTCCAGTGGATGGCCATACACCTTCATATGGAACTCAAGGTGATGCTAGCCAAGCACCACCTGTCCACTCTTCCTCCATGGGCCAACAAGGTTACACTACTGGTCAGCAGCCAAGCCCCAATCCTAATTACCCTCCACAAGGTTCCACCCAGCCTGGGTATGGTATGCCCCCAACTTCGCAAGGTGGTTATGGAACTCAGACACCTGCAGGTTATGGTCAAAGTTATGGTCCTCCTCAGACTCAAAAGCCTCCAGCCAGTCAACCCGCTTATGGGCAGCCTCAGCAGTCACCCAGTGCACAAGGAGGTTATGGTCAGCCTGGGTATCCTCCTGCTCAATCTGGTGGTTATGCACAGCCAGATTCTAGTGCTCTGCGACCTCCATCATCTGGATATGGTGCACCAGCAGCTCAGCCAGGTTACAGTGCCTCGTCTTATGGAGCACCGCCAGTGGCTCAACCTCATTATGGGCAGCAGCAGGCACCAACATACAATAGTGGTTATGGAGGTGGTTACCCTCAGCCTCCAGCATACTCTTCTGATGGCAGTTCGGGTGGCAATGCACGAGCAACATATGATTCAGCACCAGCAGCACAGGGAGTCCAGCCTACTGGAGCTACAAAAGCCTCACCTCAGAGCTGATGCGTGTTAAGACTGGATGGGTGGTCTTGTCTGTCTCTGGTCCTGTTAGGATATAGTGGGAAGCTCTAGTTAATTGGTCTTAGAATTTGTTTGTCTCGCCCCTCCCTAGGTATTTGTAGGTCTTCTAGTGTACTACTGAAGTAAGTTTGGTATTTTAATGGTTTTGGATTTAAGATTATGACTGTAATATCGCTGCCTGGAGGTTTCATTATCCTGCTTTTTTCTGTTACATTTGACCTCTTTTTAGATTATTTTGCAGCTCGTTATTCTTGATATTGCCGGTGTGATGCAATTAGTGCGCACAAATGCTGGTGCTTGATGGTTTTGGGAGTGTGGACTTATCTTTGTTTTCTTCCTCTTCCCTACTTTCTAGTGCATTTGTTCTGTAATTTTTTTTAAAAAATAATACTATTTTAAGTTTTAAACTTAGAAGTTTTAAAATTTTAAATAATTTGATTGAATTTGAAAATTATTAAAGATAAACCAAACCGAACCCTAACATGATCAGTCATCATCAAGCATAAAAGAAATGCATTTTGTATGGCTTTAAAACTCACTAGTTGGAGAAAAAAACAACGGAATTATATTAATATTGTTATAAAATTAGGGTAGTGTTAGAATAAAATCTTCACACTACACACTAATAAAACTCTAACTATCAAGAATTTCTCTCTTTCTTTTCTCTCACAATTTTCTCTAATATTTCTTTCACAAAATAATGGTGTATTACAAGCTTAGAGAATAGTTCTATTTATAGAGCTCTAATTAGTGGATTACATCATGGCATACATCATCTTCCACTAATCTTAATTAGTGGTGTCTCCACTAAATGGTGGACATCCATAAAAATCTTCTAATAATTCACATAAATCCATAATTAGTGGAGCCTCCACTAATTAATAAATATTCCAATAATTCATAATACTCCCCCTTGGATGTCCATCCATTACATAAAGAATATGCCTCGTTAAAACCTTACTAGATAAAAACCCAGTGGGAAAAAAAAAATCTAGTGAAGGAAAAAGAGTACACTATTCTATATGTTCATTTATTACTCCCCCTGATGAGATGATTCCTTTAAATCTTTAAACCGACGCATACCGATTTTATATCTCAACTTTTCAAATGTTGCGATCGGTAAAGTCTTCGTGAAAATATCTGCGAGGTTATCACATGACCGAATTTGTAGCACATCAATTTCACCTTTCTTACGGAGTTCATGAGTAAAGAAGAATTTTGGTGAAATATGTTTTGTTCGATCTCCTTTAATATATCCTCCTCGTAATTGAGCTATGCAAGCTGCATTGTCTTCATAAAGAGGAGTTGGAATACCTTTGATTGATGATAATCCACAACTTTCTCGGATATAATGAATCATGGATCTTAGCCATACACATTCTCGACTTGCTTCATGAATGGCTATAATTTCGGCATGATTTGAAGAAGTAGGCTGCTATAGATTGTTTCGTAGAACGCCATGATATAGCAGTATTTCCACATGTAAATAGATAGCCCGTTTGAGAACGTGCTTTATGTGGATCAGATAAATAACCAGCATCTGCATAACCTATCAATGTTGGATTGGTTTTATTTGAATAAAATAATCCGAGGTCAATTGTACCTTAGAGATATCGAAGGATTTGTTTAATTCCATTCCAATGTCGTCGTGTTGGTGAAGAACTAAATCTTGCTAATAAATTGACAGCAAAAGCAATATCGAGTCGTGTATTATTAGCAAGATACATCAATGCACCAATTGCACTTGAGATATGGTACTTCGAGGACCAAGGAGTTCTTCATCATTTTCTTGAGGTCGGAAAGGATCTTTATCCACATTTAATGATCGCACGATCATTGGAATACTCAATGGATGTGCTTTGTCCATGTAAAATCTTTTTAGCACTTTTGTTGTATATGTTGATTGATGAATAAATGTTCCACTCTCCAGATGTTCAATTTGTAAACCAAGGCAAAATTTGGTTTTACCAAAATCCTTGATTTCGAATTCTCTTTTTAAATAATCAATTGTTTCTTGGAGCTCTTCGGGAGTTCCAATAAGATTAATATCATCAACATATATAGCTAATATCACAAATTTAGAACCATATTTCTTAATAAAAACGCATGGACATACCTGGTCATTTTTAAATCCCGCTTTCAATAAATATTCACTAAGACGTGTGAACCACATGCGCCCAGTTGCTTCGAGGCCATATAATGATTTACGCAACTTGATGGAGTAATTTTCACGAGGATAATGTTTATATGCTTCGGGCATATGAAATCCTTCGAGGATTTTCATGTAAACATCATTTTCTAAATTTCCATACAAGTAGCGGTGACAACATCTAATAGGCGCATATCTATCTTTTCATGTCTTGCCAAAGCGATAAGATATCGGAGTGTAATAGCATCAACAACAGGAGAATAAGTTTCATCATAATCAATACCTGGTCTTTGTGAAAAACCTTGGGCTACTAATCGCGCTTTATATCGAACGATTTCACTCTTTTCATTGCGCTTTCGCACAAATATCCATTTGTAGCCAACGGGTTTTACACCTTCGGTGTTCGGACTGCGAGTCCGAAGACTTCACGTTTTGCCGGTGCATTTAACTCCGATTGAATCGCATCTTTCCATTGCGGCCAATCTTTTCTATGCCGACATTCATCAAGCGATATTGGTTCGGGATCATCATTATCCTGTGTAACATCAAGAGATATATTGTATGCAAATATATTATCAATAACGGTTTCTATCCGATTCCAACTTCTACTAGGAAGTGGTATAATTGATAGAAATTTCGGTGTTACTTTCATCAACTTACGGTTCTTTGTCATCGGTTCTCTCTTGGTCTTTATCATTCTTTTCTTCAATATGATCTTACGGATCATTTAATCCTCTTTTCTTTCGAGGATTTTTATCTTTAGAACCAAGAGGTCGGCCACGCTTACGGCGTGTTTTTGACTCAGCGACTATAGGTATAATATTTTGTTCTGCTGGAACTTCAATTCGAATAGGAGCATTTATAGGTTGGAATATGCGATTTTGTAACTCTTCGGAGTCAACAAAAGCGTACGGCATTTGATTTGCAATGCTTTGCAAATGAATTATCTTTTGAACTTCAAGTTCACATGCGCTTGTGCGCGGATCAAGATAATTTAATGATGTTGTCCAAGCAAGATCCTTTTTATCTTTGTTTTGGTTCTCCCCCTAATTTAGGGAATAATGATTCATCAAAATGACAATCGGCAAATCTTCTTTGTGAATACATCTCTGTCGGGGGTTCAACATACACGATAATAGAGGGAGAATCATATCCAACGTATATCCCCTTTCTTCTTTGAGGACCCATCTTTGTACGTTGGTTTGGTGCAATTGGAATATATACTGACACACCCAAAAATTCTTAAATGAGCAATATTTGGTTCGACCCAAAAGCCAATTGCAAAGGAGAGAATTTATGATAACTAGTTGGTCTTATACGTACAAGTGTTGCGGCATGTAGAATAGCATGTCCCCGAGCGAGATGTTGGGAGATTTGTTTTCATTAATAATGGTCTAGCAATTAATTGTAATCGTTTAATCAAAGATTCGACAAGACCATTACGTGTGTGAACATGAGCTACGGGATGTTCAACATTAATCCCAATTGACATGCAATATGCATCAAAAGCATGTGATGAAAATTCACCGACATTATCCAAACGGATATTTTTAATGTGATGGTCCGGAAATTGTGCTCGTAATTTAATTATTTGAGCAAGTAATCTCGTAAACGCCGGGTTGCGAGTAGATAATAAACATACATGTGACCATCGGGATGATGCATCAATTAAGACCATAAAATATTTGAACGGTCCACATGGTGGATCAATAGGTCCACAAATATCTCCGTGAATCCGTTCGAGAAATGTAGGACTTTCGGCTCCTACTTTTCTTGGTGATGGTTTAACAATTAATTTTCCTAGGGAACATGCGGTACATGCGAATTTTTCGATGTTAATATCCTTTTATTTTTTAAAGGATGACCATGTGTATTCTCAATGATTCTTCTCATCATGGTAGATTCCGGATGACCCAACCGGTCATGCCAAATGCTAAAAGTAATAGGATCGGTAAACTTCGGTTTACTAGATGATGAATTTCAATTGTACGTATTTTTACAAAATATAGACCGAGTAGAAAAAGACGGCAGTTTTTCTAATACCGATTTCTTACCCAAATGCATTTGAGTAATAAAAAGATGCTCAATCCCATTTTCCTCATTTGTTTCAACATGATACCCATTTACGCGGATATCTTTAAAACTCAATAAATTTCTTACGGATTTTGAGGAAAATAGTGCCTTATCAATAATAATTGTTGTTCCTTTAGGCAACAATATACTAGCTCTTAGGAGCCCTCAATTACATTTGCACTACCGTTTATCGTATAAATATTTATTTCTCCCATTTTGAGATCAGAAAAATATTTCTCATTTTTTAGTATGGTGTGTGTAGTTCCACTATCAATAATGCATACATCATCATTAATAACGACCATCCGAACACAAATATATATATGTAAACGTAAATATTATTAGAATAGAATGAAAATGAAAATACAAAAATATCGGGGTGAGGCTTTAGTTCTTTTGGACACTTGCCATCACCAATTAAATGGTCTATCCTACCGATGCGGGTGTTCAAAAAAATCCGATACATCCATATGGGTAATATTGATATTAAGATCTTCAAGATCACTATCGTCATCCTCAGCATTATTTATTGGATGTTGAGAAAAATTTGTTTCCACATTTTTATTTTTCAATGAAATTTGATACAATTCAACTAAATGCTTAGCCGTACGACAGTTTCGTGACCAATGACCTTTCATGCCACATCTATAACATATATCCTCATGCTTTTCTTCAATTTCTTTTTCTTTTCCCTTTTGATCTTTTCTATTTCACTTCGGTGGCGGTATTTCTCACGGTTTGATTATAATTGTGATAAGGGAAATATCGAGCGTGTCTACGACCATAACCACGACCACGACTATAACGATGGCCTGCTTGGAGCCAACAACATTCACTTACAGAGTCTTTGTAGAGCCGATTAGTGCGGCTTCATGATTTCTCAATAATAACTCATTATTTTTCTACGCAATGAGGAGGGCGGTAATTAAATACTGTAAATTTTGTATACCCCTTTTCTCGATATTGTTCTTTGCGGGACAATATTCGAGGCATGAAAGGTGGAGAATGTCTTCTCCAACATATCTTCATCGATCACTTTTTCTCCGCATAATTTTAATTGAGATGTAATTTTATACATTGCGGAGCTATATTCATTCACGGTTTTAAAATCTTGCAACCTCGGGTGCAACCATTCATACCGTGCGGTAGGTAGTACGACCATCTTCGGGTGGTCAAATCTTTCTTTTAAATTTACCCATAGGCCATATGGATCTTTTTCGGTAAGATATTCCATTTTCAAATTTTCATCGAGATGACGACGAATAAAAATCAAAGCTTTAGCCTTATGTTGTGCGAGATGCACTATTATTTGCTTGAATAGTTTCACTAAGGCCTTCGGCATTTAGATGCATTTACGCATCGAGAACCCATGACATATAATTTTTTCCGGAAATATCAAGGGCTACAAATTCGAGTTTCGCGATGTTAGCCATAGAGATCAATAAATGCGTATCTGTCTTACGGCTTTGGTAACGGCGAAACTCGTGCTTAGTCTTCGGCTTTTGTACCGGTAGAGACTCGTGCGATAACGTGTTATAAAATTAGGGTAGTGTTAGAATAAAATCTTCACACTACACACTAATAAAACTCTAACTATTTTGCACAAGAATTTCTCTCTTTCTTTTCTCTCACAATTTTCTCTAATCTTTCATTTCACAAAATAATGGTGTATTACAAGCTTAGAGAATAGCTCTATTTATAGAGCTCTAATTAGTGGATTACACCATGGCATACATCATCTTCCACTAATCTTAATTAGTGGTGTCTCCACTAAATGGTGGACATCCATAAAAATCTTCTAATAATTCACATAAATCCATAATTAGTGGAGCCTCCACTAATTAATAAATATTCCAATAATTCATAATAAATATTGATTTATCTTCTTCCTCATTTGGACTCCGTAGCTTCTTCTATAATGTTTAGATCTGCGAATTCTGGTATCATTATTTTTTGGTTTCAAACAATGCCAATGATCACTATTTATTTGAGACTACAAATTCAGATGATCAGCCCAAAGATTTGTGTGGATTGGGCCCTGGGCCATTTGTTGCAGCCGGTTTTTGTTTTTTAATAATACGAACTAATGGTAAGTGGGCCATTTCTACTCCAAAGTCAATCTATCTTCTCCTCTCTATCTTTCTCTCAAAAAATTCTTCCAATTTGCATTTTTATCCAATAAGTAATTTAATTTCATTTGCAAATTGAAGTACTAGATTGTTGCATATTTGCAGTTAAAGTGGTGGTTTGAGGTGCGATATTGATCTTCTTCGTCAGCCATGAATTGATTACAACTATATTGTTAGCTTTTTAACTTGATTTTTTTTAAAAAAAAATTTATTTCTTACATGTTTGGTTAGTATATAATTTCTTAATATCTTCTTTCTGTAGATAATTTTCTCTTCTTATTTGATATATGGTTATATTATAATATAAATTTCCATCCCAATACTGCTATTAGATCAGCACAAACTATGAGGAGGAAAACAACATATTTAGTTTAGATTAAAAAAAAAAAAAAGACATAGAAATACAACAAAATGTATTCCATGCAATAAGAGGCATGAACGCTAGCGTGTCATAAAGAGTAAACCTAATAATTACTGGTTAAAGAATTTACATAAATACAATAAATTTAAAGTTGAGAAGGCGAGTTGGATTGATTCTTATATTTTGAGACACTAGTTAATGAATGTGAGGGATTGGCGCTAAGATGAGGAGAAACTATAAGGATGTCAGGATATGGATAGTTTGAAGAATGAATAGGCGACATCCAAGATTGAGCCTCTCAAGATGCTACATTTATATTTCATGTATTTAATTGTTTAATTAATTTTTAAAATTATTTTGAGATATTATATTTAGTTATTGTACGTTTTTGAAAGGCTTAGATACCAAATTCCCATACTATGTATGCATCAAAATATAATCAAATTTGGCTTTTCTAATTTTGTAACAAAGAAATTTCCAAAAAAGGAAAAAAAATAGCTCAATGGAAATTTGGGTTAAAAAAAGACTAGAGGTGACAACATGGAGAACCTTTTAGATTTTGGATGGAGTTAAATAGAATTTAATATATCTAAGTCCAATTTATTTGAATTTATTTAATAAATAGATTAATATGGATGAATTTAAATAGATAGTGAGTATTCATTTATTCATATTTATCCATTTATATATTTTTGTCCAACAAATTTTTTTTTATTTTCTTTGTTAATTAAATAGAATCAGTGGTGAACAATTGGGCTTCAACAAGCTCGAATGATTCGTGGCTTGGCCGGTCTAGGCATGTCAATTTGAAATTTTTGTTGACTAACCTAACTCGGCCCATCCTAAGCTACGTATCCTCCCTCTTGGGGACTCTATGTGAAGCCATTCTTTCACTCGAATTCATAAAAGGTTAAAATAGAAAAATAATAATGGTCAAATATCTTTCTTAAATCCTCATACCAAGTAAAGCAAGTTTGGACGAGGGAGTACTAAAAGAAATGATTGACCAACTCAAGAATGTTAGGAGGTAATTCAGTAACAAAAAATGGTTGTCCAACTCGAGGTGATTCAGTAACCTTTATATGATAAGATATAGTATGTATATTTATTTTTTTTACTTTACTTTAATACGATAATCTCTTACCATAAAAAGAATATTAATAGTCATCATAATAGATTTTTCGTTTTTTTCCCTTCCTTTTGCACTATTCTTTATTTTGATATTATAAAAACTATGCTAGTAAAGAGAGCATGTTGCAGAGAGGTTTTGTGGATATCAGTCTGCCATCATGCTTGATTATCTCATTCTCATCTTCTCAAGGGTTTGTCTTCTTTTGTCCTTCACTTTTTATGTTTGGATCACTGCTTCTTCTTCATTGCAAGATGAAAGATTAGTTCTCAGGATTATTCCCCGAGACTCAATTCTCTCACCGTACTATAATACAAGTTCTACCATTTCAGATCGTGCTAGCTTTGCTCTGAAAAATTCTATGGCACGTCTTGCCTATATTAAAGCAAAAGCTAATGGAGTTTTTTTCCCAAACGTACAAGGGACATTGTTTCCAGGTTCTCATGGTGATATATTTTTTCTAAATATTTCGATAGGTAATCCACCAATTCCTCAACTTGTGGCTATGGACACAGGTAGTCACTTGTTTTGGGTTCAGTGTCAACCATGTATTGCATGTCAAGATACAGATAGTCCTATTTTTAATCCTCGTAGATCATCTACGTATGCCCCATTAACATGTCACACTCCTGAATGTCATGAAATCTTTAATGGGCATTGCGACTCAGATGGATATTGTGCTTATGTAGTGGAATATGAGGATGATACAAAGAGTACTGGTGTTATAGCTTATGAGAAATTCACATTTATAACACCTACTAACGGCGTATCAGTTGCACCTAGTGTTCTATTTGGTTGCGGAACAAAGAATCATTTTAGGTTGTCTCAAGCAAGTGGAATTCTTGGTCTAAGTGCTAGTAATGTGTCAATTGTCTCCTCTTTTGGTTCTCAATTTTCATATTGCATTGGGAATATTAGTGATCCTACCTATACTGCAAATAGTTTGATTCTTGGTAAAGGGGCCATTATTGAAGGCTATTCCACCACATTTCAACTTCGTGATTGGTTATATTATGTGAGTTTAGAAGGCATTAGCATAGGGCAAACACAACTAGCCATTAATCCTGAAGAGTTTAAATTTAAAGTTGTACTTGATACTGGATCGACATTGAGTTTCTTGGCAAGAAGTGCATATGAACCTCTAAAAGCAGAGGTACAAAGGATTATAAATGGATCATTGGAACCGATGAAGATACATGACTCCCCGGATCTATTGTGTTACGAAGGAAACTTGGAAAGAGATGCCCGAGGATTTCCAACTGTAACATTTCATCTTGCTGAAGAAACCGATTTAGATATGGACATAGAGGGCTTCTTTTTCACATTGGATGCAAATATATTTTGCATGGCCGTCAATGCTGATGATGATGGTTATAATATAATAGGAGTTATAGCACAACAATATTACAATGTTGGGTATGATTTCAAGGCCAAGAAGGTTAGTTTTGAAAGAATTGATTGTGATGTTTTCGAAAATTCTTTTTCATCTGTTGTTTAATAGCTTATGGTTTTCTTTTGAAAGTAAAAATATGATATTTTGTTGAATATAAATCGTTTGCTTTCTGATATTTCATCTAACTTTATGCCTGCTCGTGTGTCTTGGTATTAATATTCATTTTAGAAGTTTTGAATTTGATGTTTTTATATATTGTTCGTGTATGCCTTACCCTAAAAAAAATGGATGCAACATTATTCTTGACTCATCCATTCTATTCCATTTGATTTTCACACATGATTTGCACTTTTCACAAAATAGGATACATGTATAAATTTGACTTAGATACGTTTGATAAAGTTTAAATGTGAATATTTAAGTTTTAAATTTTTGAAGATTGAATTAATTATAGTTATTTTTATGTTATATTTTATTATAATTTATATTAAATAAAAATAACAATGATTAGATAAATGACTAACATAATTATATTTAGTTGAGGTGGAAAATGTGAGAAAATAAAGAAAAAATACAAATGTAGAAACAAATATATGATATATTTTGTTTATATTATTTGATTGCGATAAAATGGGGAAGGAAAATTGTCATGGCCTTTCTTCTCCCTTTTCCTCCTCCACTTCTCCTTGCTTCATCTTTGCAGTCCCTTTATTCGCATTTTTTCACTTCTCTACAAAATCAATAAAGTAATTATTACAGAAAAATTAGATCCAAATACATAAAATGGCAGTGGGAATAAAACGGAGCTATCTCTACCAAGGATCTTAACGAGTTGAAATTAATCGATTGATTAAAAATTGAATCTTTTCTATTTGTTTTGCTGATCATTTTGGTTGTTGAACATTCAAGTCGAGTTACAAGTAGGACTTCACAAATTCTGCCTCTATGGTGTCTATTCAAACCAATTCAAATTGATGCCTCAAATTTTAGTATTAATTGAACTTTCAAGGTTTTTTACTTGGAAAGAAAGGTTTCATTTTGATATAAGTTTTTCTTTTAATTGGAAAAAAGAGAGATGAATTCTGGGGAGTTTTGAGACGGCTTATGACATATTTTTTTGAAGACTTCTAAAGATTTATCCCTGCCATCATACACCAAATCTAGGATATTTCATGTTTGATGATAATCCTCAAATTCCTATACCAATCAAGGAAGTTGACTCCAATCAACTTGTCCTTTTCAAGGACAGATTGTAGTGATAGTTGCCATCTAGTTTTACAACAAAAAATATGCAAAGTATGTGTCATATTTTAAATCATTTAGTTATGATTTTATTAAATAACAATACCATTATATTCTTCGAATTAATAACCCTCAGTATTAATTTGAAACATTATAAATTTTATAGTGGGCCAAGATAGTTAGTTTTGCCTGATTTATGAAGATTTGATTATTTAGGTAGACAACACCTTGCCAATTACATCTCTATACAACTCTTGGATAGTTGACTGAATAACACTTGTTCTGATTCATTATTATCAATTTCTCAATACTTAATCTCTAAGTACTCAATTCTATTGAGATGACTTAGTTAAGTCAGACCTTATATTTAGCTATTTGGATATCACAATTATATCTAATAACGCCTCAGTTGGATAGATCATATATTTTGATTTGATAGATATACACACAATTGATCTAGACCTTGACGAGGTATAAATTTAGAAGGCTTTTATTTGACTTAATATTTAATTTGAAGGACTTTTAAAATTAAATGATCTCACCATAATTATTTTGTATTAATGATTTTATTTATTTTGATCAAATCAATAGACATGCATCTCCTACAAAAAAACATAGAACATGATATAGTAATAACCCATCCTATGCTAATTTTCTCAAACCAATGAAAGAATCAAAGGTCTGTCTAGGGTAAAGAAAATTTTAAAAAATCTTCTAGCACCTTCTTGAACCGCCTTATATGGTTGCCTTCATAGTGTCTCATATACTATAGTTCTATGATGTAGAAGAAACCTCGATTTATATTTGAGGGGAATGGCATGAGAAGAGAAAGTACAACCTAAATAATTGAGAAAGACATGACATGCAGGCCATATTTAAAAAATACAACAAATCACTAAGTTAAGGGCTATTACTATCTACGATGCTTAAACATCATGACAATCATGCCATATCAAAAAGCACATAAATTAAAATTGAGAGATTTTGGAATTTAATTCATTATAATGGGATCTTATAGGATTCATGCAAACATCACGCAAGGATCAAGAAGGCGGGGAGGAGAGGGGAGAGGGAGGGAGGAAGAGCGAAGGGGTCAGCGAGTAGAGCCCCTTGTAGTGGAGGCCTAAAACCAAAATAGTAAATAGAATTCACCAACCCCTTTCCTTGATCAATTTTAGAAATCATAAAAAAAAAAAAAAACTAATAGCTCATACATTAAAAATAAGTTTTGGAACAATTTTCAAAACATGAAATTCTGAAACAATTTCAGAAGTCTTCCTGAAAAGTTCAACCTTTTCTAGTTCTATAAGTCTTAACCATTTTCAGCGTAAAATAGTTTTATAGATTTTATCAAATAAATGCCCCATAAATAATGAACATACGATCATATAAAAAACATGCAATGTGAATAAATAGGCCAAAATATGATATCATATACCGTACATAAAGTATAATCAACTAGAATTAAAAGGCACAAATAACATATAGAACCGATTTGGACTCATTAATAGCTTTAATACCACCATTAGAGGAAAATTAGATCTAAACATACAAAATAGCAGCTGAAATAGAACAAATCTACCTCTATTAAGAATCCTAACGAGTTGGAAAAAATCAATTAGTTAGATATTGTACCTTTTCCGTTTGACTTACTGATAATTTTAGTAGAATTTTCAAACCAAATCACAAACAGGACTTCATGAATCTTGCTTATTTGGTATCCACTCGAACCAATTTAGATTAATACCTTGAATTTAGTACTAGCTTGATTTTCAAGGTTTCTTACTCAGAAAGAGCGGTTTAGTTTTGATCTAGGCTTTTTTTTAACTAGAAGGGAGAGAGTTGAATTTCAGAGAGTTTGGAATGGTTTATGAGATCTTTTTTAAAGACTTCTAAAGACTTAGTCCTGATATTTTGGACCAAATCTTAAATATTATTTGATTTGAAATCATATTTTAAATCAGATTTATATTTTATTTTGGAATCATGATTTTAACCGAAGTGGAATCTTACTTTAACTCAGAAATATCTCTTTTATTTATTATAATTTAGTTCTGAATCGAATTTAATTAATTAGATAGCTTAAACTAATTTCGCTCAATTAGTTAAAATGCCCAGACAAAGATGAAAATATTCTTTGACTCTCAATCCAAATTGATCTTAAAGTTTGACCTAATAGGTCCTTGTAATTGATATAGAAAAGTGAATAAAATATAATTCTTTCTTATTTTCTAATTTTTTTTAGTTCTTTTGTTAGGAATTCGATCGATATATTTATCATTAACTAGATTAAACCTTATAAATAAATGAGAAACGAATCATACTTCCGTATACTACAAGAAATCTGCCAATTTTCCACGAACAAATCCATGGCAAATCCATGGCTAAACTGGAATTTGCCATGGAAAAGGTCCGTGGCAAATAACTTTGTCGCTAAGCATTTTTTTGCCACGAAAATATTTTCCGTGGCAATTTATCACGGATTTGCCACGGATTGTTCAAGTTGGTATCACATTTAGAGAGAAATATTGCGAGAGAATCGTGACAAATTCGTGGCAATCTGCCGCAGATTTGCCACGGATGTTACCTGCTTGAGAATCGTCCGTGGCAGGATGTTTCTCAAAGCAGGTACCATCCGTGATAAATCCGTGGCAGGATGTTTCTCAAGTAGGTACCATCCGTGGCAAATCCGTGATAGATTGCCACGAATTTGCCACGGAAACAATATGGAATATAAGTTGTTTTTTTAATATTTATAATTTTAATACAAACGTATATTTCGATACTAAAAAATAATACATCTTATTTTCAATTTCATTTCAAGAATGAACGTATTAGAAAATAGATAAATCAAGATACTTACAAAATATTCCGTCGTTGTTATTTAAAATGTATGAAACAAAAATTAATACAAACCAATATAATTAATAAATTAAAACAAAATAAAAGGAAAAAAATGCCGTGGCAATCTACCACGGAATTGCCATGGTTAGTGGCAATTTTGTGATTCTATAGCAAATTTGTGGCAATTTGCCACGGAACACGCAACAAAAATTTAGCCATTTCTTTTTATCACTGCTTTGTAATTCCGTGTCAAATCCGTGGCTAATGTTTGGCATAAATATGCCACGAAAATGTTTCCATCGCAAATCAGTGGCTAATATTTAGCATAATTTTTTGACGCATTTTTTTGCTACCGATTTGCGACGGAATATTTTTGCATCGCTACTTGCTACTATTTCCGTCGCAATTCCGTGTCAAATTGCCATGGATTTGCTAGGGTATTTTTTCCCTCACAAGTTGCTTGTATTTTGTTGTTTTGTGGTAAAATCCATCGTTGATTGTCACGAAAAATATTTCGTGCCAAAAATCCGTGACAGATTCACAATTTTCTTGTAGTGACGTAGATATCGTCTTAAAAAATATGACTTAAGAAGCTTTTGGCTTCCTGGTGATACTCCAAACCTCCAAACCTTTTTCAATGTAATTTTCTGGGATTAGAAAATTACTAATCGTATTTTTCTCTCTTTGTTGAGATTAGACTCACACATAACTAAGAGAACATTGTTTTCTAATGTTTATTAATATAGAGTCTTAAATCAATATATATAGTTGGCTATTTCCAACTATCTTTATATATTTGATTCTATCTCAAATACAAATCCTGATAGAATAAGAAAAGTATAGATGGGTACAACTATCTCTACTTATCCTATTCTATCTCAAATACGATTTTTGATATCCTATGATTTTCATTAATAAGTTATAAATGTTTATAATTTATTATTGTCCAATAATTATGAGCCACTGAAGGGCATGACCAGATACATTAGACTAAATTTTAATAAATTATTTTGTCAACCTAAAATAATTTATTAATTACGTTCTATTCTACTAAAAGAACACAACTACACTCTTAGACTAATTTAAATTATTAGAATCAATAATTATATCTCATGATTGATTGATCTAATAAATTACTCCTGTCGATCAATATAATACTTTGAATGAGGCAATATGACCAAAGTGCTCCTCATTCTAATAATCAATTCTCATATTCAATTTGACATTACCATGTGACCACAACATACTTACAAATTTAATTTAACAGATACTATTGAATCACTGAACTCAAATTTAACTGTCCCTTAGAAGAATTCATAAGAAAATGATATTGTCTATTAAAGGTGACCGATTTTATATTGTAGAATAATTATTTCATATTTATTTTACTTTAATTTCCTAGATATCAAGATATTAATTATCATATTAATCTCATTCTTTGGTAACTCAAGAAACTTTAAGTTAGTAAATATAGATTATTATTTGCTCAGGATTAATGTATTATGTATGACAATATTGTAATATTTAATTTGTATGGTCTATTTCACAAATTAAATATTGATGGTCCATCTAATATATCAAATTGTATCTTTAATTTTATTACCAAAGTTAAAGATAGACCTTAATAAAATCAAGATGATCTTACCAAAATATATTGTGACAATTTATTTTTGATGCAGATAATTTATTTTAAATTAAATTATAAATAATGTTTTTTTTTGTTTAACAAATAAAAACTTGATTTACAATATTTAAATAATTCGTGCTTATACGTGTATGTAATTATATAAAACGTATTTTATTTAATTTTAAAATATAAATATTGTATTTACTCGAAGGACATATCTAAGAAAATTCTGCTACTTGTCCTAGAGTAAATGAGACATATAAAAAATATCCATACTTTCAATATGAGTTCCAAAAATTACTACAGATAAAATTTTAGTAAAAGGATCATCAAGATTTTTAGCATAAGAAATCTTGCATACTTTTATATCTCTACGTTAAATAATTTTCCTAAGTAGGTGATATTTATATTCAATATATTTACCATGCTAATGGCTGTTTAGTTTTTTTGCATTTGCCACTACACCACTATTGTTATAGTACAAATTAATAGCTTGAGATACAGAAGGAACCATCTCAAATTCTTTTAAGAGCTTCTTCAATCATACTGCTTCTTTAGCTGCCTCACAAGCTGTCACATACTCAACTTCCATAGTAGAGTCAGCAATACAAGATTGTCTGATATTCTTTCATACAACTGCAACATCACCTAGGTTGAAAACAGAGCCAAAAGTGGACTTGCAAAAATCCTTATTAGCTTGAAAATCAAAATCAGTGTAACCTGTAGGTTCCAATTCTGGAGCCAAGTAAACTAAATATATATATCCTTGAGTTTTGCAAAGATACTTGAGTATATGCTTCATTACTGTTTAGTGTTCCAGTCCTGAGTTGACTAATATCTACTAGCCATTCCAACAACATAACAAATGTTTGGACGAATACAAAATATAGCATATATGAGACTTCCTACTGACTGATGCATAAGGAACCCGTTTCAATGTACTTAATTTTATCTTGAGTTTTAGGATTATGCTTTTGCGACAACTGAATTCTATGTCTAAAAGGCAATAGGCCTTTCTTAGAATTCTACATTAAAAATCTCGTCCGTATTTTGTCAATATATAAAGTTTGAGATAAAACGATCTATTTTTTCATTCTATCCTGAAAGATCTAAATACCTAGAACATATCTTACTTCTCCTAAATCCTTTATATCAAATTGTTTATCCAATTAACATTTTACCGATGTTAATGTCCTTACGTCATTGCCAATGACAAGGATGTCATCAACATATAATATGCGAAAAATCACCTTCCTATCTATAACTCTTTTATAGACGCAAGATTCATCAGGATGCTGACTAAAATTATATGATTTAATAACTTGATCAAACATGATATTGCAAGATCTAGACGCTTACTTAACCCCATAAACGGACCTATTCAACTTGTAAACTTTATGTTCTTGACCTTCTTGAATAAAACCGTATGGCCATACCATATAGATACACTCGTCAAGATTTCCATTAAGAAATATTGTCATGATATTCATTTGTCATACTTCATAATCGAAGTGAGTTACAATGGATAAGAGGATTCTTATAGACTTTAATATGGCCATAGGCGAGAAGGTTTTCTCATATTCAATATCTTCTCGTTGAGTAAAACCTTAGCAACCAATCTAGTTTAGAAAGTTTTCACTTTCCCGTCTACTCCTCTATTTCTTTTGTAGACCCATTTGTACCCAATGGGTTTTACCTCATTAGGTAAGTCTAAAAGTTTCCAAACAGAGTTAGTGTACATAGATTTCAATTTTGAATCCATTGCACTCTCCTAATGGTCTGCGTCTATATCCTCTACAACTACATTAGAAGTAGTGTGATCCTCTTCTTCCTTAATGGAGATTGTTTGAAAAGCCTATTTATAAAGTAAGTATATAGAGGGATGTTGAATGACTGTCCCATTATGCCTAAGTTGTGGAGATTCTTGGATGATTGAATTTTTTTCCTCCTTGTTGAATGGAACCTTTTCTGCTGATTCCTTAACGACTGAATTTTGAATAGGAACTGTAGGTTCTTCCTCTCTATATACTGAAGAGACAGTGAATATAAAAGCCATAATATCTATTTATCTCTCACTAGAAATTAGTATATTAAGTGGTATAGATACGAATCTACCACGAGAATCTTGAGTATAAGTTTCTGTAACCTTGCTTAGGATTATCTCCCTTAGTTTCTTCCAAAACAGCCCTACTCTTGGATCCACATGCTTCTATATACTTTTTTTCTAAGAAAATTGCGTTTGTACTTACAAATATTTTCTTATCTTGAAGACTATAGAAGCAGTATCCTTTAGTTCTTTTTGAATACCCAACAAACAGGCATAAATTTCATCTTAATTTCATTTTATCAAATTTTCTCTTTAGCACATATGCAGGACACTCTAAATTCAGATATGTGTCAAATTAGGCTTCCATCCATTCTACAATTCTAATGGAGTCTTAGGGATAGATTTAGATAGAGCCATATTTAATATATATGTTGCAGTTTGTATAGCAAATCCCCAAAAAGATGTACCTAGTGTTGAGAAGCCAAGCATTAATCTGACTATATCTAACAAGGTTCTGTTTCTCCCTTCTGAAACTCCAATTTGTTGAGGAGTACTTGGTGCACTTAGTTGGGATAAAATCTCATTTTTTGACAAATATGTTCTAAAGTCGTGGGTTGATATTCTCTACATTGATCTGATTGAAATGTCTTGACATTTTTACCTAACTATTTCTTAGCATCAGTGTTAAATTTTTTAAATTTTTCTAAGGTTTCAAATTTATGAATCATTAGGTAAATATATTCATATATTGAGTAATTATCTGTAAAAATAATGAAATACTCATACCCATCTCTAGCATGGATATTAATTGGTCCACATACATCATAGTGCACTAATTCCAAGACTTTCTTGACTCTAATTCTTTCAAAGGAAAAGATCTTTTGGTCATTTTACCCTCTAAATAAGATTCACAAACTTGAAAGGGTTTCATCTTTAAGTCACTTAAAGGATTTACTTTTATAAGTTTTTGAATCCTATTTAGATTAATGACTAAGTTTAAGATGCCATAAAAGAGTCTTATTAGTAAGAGATAACTTAATGCGTTTATTAGATTCAATATGATATAATGAACTGTTGGTTGGTTTTAAAATATATAGATCATTATTTAAATATCCATGACATATCAAGGAATTATTAAAAAAAAAATCACTACTAAAAATTTATGAAATTTAACAGAATATTTTTATTTGAATTATAAGGAAACCAAAATCAAATTTCAGTATATGTCAGGAGCAAAATAACAAATTTTCAAAACTAAATATTTATTATCAAAATAAAGATAAACATCTCTAATAGCTTTTGCAAATATTACTAATCCTGTGCCAACTCTTAGAGTATGCTCTCATTCATTGAGATATCTGGTTATTTGGAAACCCTACAATGAATTGCAAACATGATTAGTGACTAAAGAATCTATTATCTAAGTATTTATAAAATCATCTACTAAATAAGTATCAATGTAGAACAACTCACTAGTACCCTATTTGTGTTGGATTGTATGCCCTCTTAGACTAGGTTTTTGATGTAAAATCGAATATTTTAATAAAAAAATTTATTTTTAGAAATTGTTTGTGAATTTACTTTTTGTTTGTGCACAATTTTCGTTTGGAACAAGCCCATTGTGTTTAAATAAGTGGTCCATGTGAATGGTGGTCTTTCACAGTAAGGTATGGATCACGGGTTATTTAACACATAAACTTTTGTTCTTAACCTATTGATGAGACTGGTGAATCTCATTATGTTTAGGTTATTATGTTATGAATTCCAAATGGGGAATGGCTTACCTTTAACCAGTGAGTAGTCCACTCACTTTATGACATAAGTGTATTTCGAATACGTAGGACAAGACCTGTAGTAGTGGTTTCTAAAAGTACTATATGATAGAAACCTAGAGTACTACCGCTACAGCGTGGACTAGTACTCTACGACTTGAGTATGAGTTGGTGGTCTGACGAAGCTGGTAGCATATACTTTAATTTGCTATAGTTGAGGTTCTATCGTAGGGCTAATATACTTGCATGTTGGGTATGTGTGACTAGTTAGTTAAGACAGACTTATACAAGATAGTTTCTGCACTATATCGCCCATTGTGGTTGTCCGAATGGTCTAAAATGTCCAGGACCCTGGGAAACATGACTTGGATGTTTGCTTTAGGGTAGCTCCCTTGGAAAGCGGAAACACTCCAAGAAGTCGTGGATCATTGGACTAGAAGCCTAAGGATGGTAGATGTCATTTAGAGGGGTGTTAGTACACTTCTTCCTCTCTAAATGTACGGCGATGTGTAGAGGGGTATTTTAATCATTTCACCTGTAGGTCGGAGACTTTGCTAATGCAGCATTGTCCTTAGGGTCAATATTTCCTTATGGTGATATTAGGAAATATTTAAAATGCAAAATACATCTATTTATATAGTAGGGGTATTTTGGTCATTTTAGCAGCCAAGGCGATGTGTCTTTTTGGTCCTCGCAATAGCCCGGAAGTCCTAACTATTTTTGGGTTGAGGAATTGGTCTCAGTTCAAGAGGATTTTATTTTATTTGATTTTATTCAAGATGTCTAATTTATTATTAGACTGGAATAAAATAAATAAATAAAATAAAATAAGAATTGAGAGAAATTAATTATCTAGTTTAATTGGTTAATTAATTATTCAGGGCCTAGGTCCAGTATGAGTAATTAGGAAATTAACCTGGACTTAAACTAGGGGAAATAATTAATGTTTAATTATTTATTGGGTTATTTATATAGGCCCAAGAAATAAATAATTAAAGATTAATTATTTTTGGTTCATTTGGGCTCATTAATTATTTATTGGGTCATTTATATAAGCACAGGAAATAAATAATTAATGTTTATTATTTTGAACCTTTTGGGTCTAAGAAAAATAATAAAATTTATTTTGGCCCAATAGCTTGGATATTAGGGTTTTTCCAGATACGGTTAAGAAGAGTTTAGGGTTAAGCCAAACTTATTCTCAGGATAACATCCGGGTGTTTGAAATTTGATATCCCGGGAATATGTTTATCAGATAATGAGAGACCTAGTTTTGGTTAACCAATTAAACAAGTCTTTGGTAGAGGAAAACCCTAATTTTCCCTAGCCTAACTGAGCCTCTCGTGTAGCTCTCTCTGGTCTCTCATGCCTCCCTCTTCTGTGTCTTCTTCTTGTTTCTTTGTTAACTAATAGCAAGAGAACCAAGGAGATTTAAGACCGTTCCTCTTCACTGTTGTGTTCACCGACTAGAGGTTAGGCAGAGGAATATTCTGAGAGTTGAAAAGCTTGGCGTTAATGCAAACAGGGCGAAGTAGGAGGCTAGCGGGTTTTCAACCGGAAGTTTCTTCAAGTGGGCAAAGCGAAGCGATTCCAATTGTTCAAGCCATTTCTACTCAACCTAGGAGGCTTAAGGAGCGCAAATGTATGATCTTCACGCTTTCGTGTGGCCTCTAAGGCTTGCGGGTTTTTTTTTTCTCTGATTTTTCCCGTGGATGCATGGCTCCCCTATTTTCTATCCCCTCAATTTGGGCACTATGACTTCTAATATCCCTTTTGCTTGTAGTGAAAACATTTACGTTTGGACTTTTCATCCACTTTTGCTTTCTTAGCCTACTGCTTAGGCCTTTTTTTGTTATTTTGCTTCCTCCTATTTCTTCCTTTGCTCTTAGGCTTAGAAGAGGAAGATCTAACATGAGCCACAATAAGAGCATTGCCACTTTCTACTTTTAGGGTAGTTTCGGTGCTCTCAAGCTCCTTTATCAACTATGTAAGAGATATCTCGAGCTTTTTTATGTTATATTAACCTTGAATTGTGAGAATATCTCAGGAAGAGTTTCCAGAGCCATATTGACCTGAGTCTTGAGCTTAATTTTTGCCCCTAAGACCTTTGCTCTGTTAAATTGAGCGATCAATTCTAACATATAATCCCTTACGGGCATTCTAGGTTTCATGTGCATATTCATCATGCACGGGCGTTCCACGTTTCATGTGCATATTCATCATGCACCTTATTGCTGCTTGCTGAGCTTGACATCCTTTGTGCTCAAATATTTGTTAGAAGCTATTCATGATATCCGAAGTGGTTGCCATATTCTTATATTTCTGCTGCAACATATTTGAGATAGATCTCAAAATGTAACAACAAACCATCTTATCAAGTCTCAATTACTTCTCATAACTACCTTTTATTCGGATGTGGAAGGATTAGTAGGCTTTGGAGGACATGGTTTAGTTAGCACGTATTTAAGTTTCTTAGCAGTGAGTGCAAAAATAAGGTTCCGTTTCCAATCAATAAAATTCTCTAATCAGTTTGCTTTTTGTTAAAATTAAAATGTTAAAAGTTATTTTTTGAAATAAAATAAAATAAAAAAATATATGAGCCAATATCATACCATGATGCATGATTAGGGGTGGCAATCGTGTCGTGTTCGGGTTGGCGAGTCGTGTCAACTTGAAATAATTACACATGACACGTCAACCCGAACACGACACGATTAATAAACGTGTCTAATTTTGTAACACGAACACGACACGAAAATAAACGGGTTGACACGACACGACACGATTAGACACGAAAATAAATAGATTACTACTAAACCCGCTAACCCGCCAACCTGAATACCTGCGAAACCCGCCAACCCACTAACCCGTCAACCTGAATACCTGCGAAACCCGCCAACCCACTAACCCGTCAACCTGAATACATGCGAAACCCGCCAACCCGAATACCTACTATATCTGTCCACTCATTACACTAAAAATTTGAAAAAATAAATCAAACCATATAAAATTAAAATAACCAATAGAATAGTCCATAAAGTCTTAAATGGCCAGTAAAATAATAAATTATCTAATTAAATATCTAAAAATGTAAATAAATTCATAAAACTTAATCTAAAAAATTTAAACTTTCAATTTACTTAATACATTAAAAATTTAATAAACTTCAAACAACATTGTCAATGTTCTTCAGTTCTTCTCAACAGCAGGTGCCTCCTTATTGATGTTCAAATCCATGATATTTTGAACAACTTCATCCACATTTAACTTTTCAGCAAGTGCTTCTGCAATAAATTTAAACAAACAAGTATTATAAATTTTATCTAAAAATATAAATTGAAATAAAAATATAATAGGTAAAAAAATTTTACCTCCATAAATCCAATCCTTAGAACAAATCAAAGACTCAACAAGATCAGGTGATAAAGAACTTCTAAATTGATCAAGAACTCTACCACCACTACTGAATGCAGACTCAGAAGCAACTGTAGAGGCAGGAACAGTAAGCACATCTCAAACCATTTGAGCTAGCAAAGGGTATCTATACTGATGAGCCTTCCAATAAGATAAAACATCAAGCTTAACTGTCCTATCAACCCTTGGCTCATCTAAATACAACTCTAACTCGGATTTCTGCATATGCTTCATGATATCTTCATTTTCAAAATCATCAAACTCCTATTTTAAAAATTAAAAATGGAATTAGAAAGCATAAATTAAATTATATATTAACATTGTAATATAAATTATAATTATAAAGATATTGGACTTATAAAAAAGTAATAAGTAAAAGAAATAACCTGAAAAACACTTGAACTTTCTACACTATCTTTCTCTTTGGTAGAGGTTGATTTTGATTGTCCCTGAAATATAGTGCCAGATACTCCAGAAATAGAAGAAAGATTAGTCTTGTATGCTTCAAAGATAGAGAAAAGTTTAGATTTAAGTTCTGAGCACTCCACTTGACCATCAATACCATAAAGTTTCCTATAACTAAATTCAACAAATTGCATTTTATACCGAGGATCAAACACAACAGCAATGGCCAAAAGTGGGCTGAACTCTTTCCAATACTTATCAAACTTCGAATACATGCCAATTGCAATTCTCTTCATGTAGTCATCAGGACTTTTAATTTCTTCCGTCAACCTCAACTGAATCATAAACACATGGGGAAAATAGAGATTTGAAGTAGGCATCTTCGCACTAGAAAATGCATTTGTTGCATCATAAAATAATTTCAAGAAACCACATATTTTCTCCACTTTACTCCATTCTTCTTCGAAGGGTTATGCTTGAAATTAGAGTCACTCAATTGCAAATGACAGAAAGCAAGCTTATAATAAAGTGCACTAGCAAGCATCTCATATGTGGAATTCCATCTTGTAGGAACATCTTGCTTAAGAGATTTCTTGGATTCAAGAAATGTGTGTGCCACACACTCTAAAAACTTTTGCTTTCTTGTTGGTGACCCTTTGACATACTTCACAGATTCTCTTACCTTCTCAACTGATTCATCAATTTCTTTCAACCCTTCTTTTACAATTAAATTGAGAATATGGGCACAACATCTTACATGAAACAAAGAACCAAAATCCAACAAACATCTTTGCAAATTCAACTGATATTTCAAAAGCTCAACACATGAATTGTTGGCAGAAGCATTATCCAAAGTTATAGAAAATAACCTCTTCTCAATTCCCCAACTAGCAACCAAACTATAAATCTTTTCAGCTAATGCAATACCAGAATGAGGTGGAGGCATGTAAGAAAAATTCAAAATCTTTTTATGCAATACCCAATTCTTGTCAATAAAATGTGCAGTCAAAGTCATGTATCCATCTGTAGCTATCGAAGTCCAACAATCAGAAGTCAAGCAAATTCTACCGGGACATTGTTTAAGTTGAAGAGTGATCTTAGCAACATAAGCAGCATGTATATTTTTAATATCTTGCCTCGCAAGTATTCCTACTAATATGAGACACATCCGGCTCTAAGTAGGAAAATACAGCCCTAATACCCTCATATTCCACAAAAGATAAAGGCAAATCATGTTGTATCACAGCATTAATCAACAACTCCCTAAACTTTGCTTGACAGAATCTTCTAGATCTAGTATTCATGCTGCCACCACTAGATTCAATGAGCATTTGTCCTATGTCCTTTGTATCAATCCTAGGACATTTCTTAATATGCTTTTTCAGAGTTACCTGTCCCATATTTGCTAGCTGAAAGATATGTTTGACCACAATACTTACACTTGCATCTTTCTTTTCCATCTTCACCAATTGGTATTAGGTCAAAGTATTTCCAAACATTACTTGTAAGCTTTCTTTTACGTTTATGACCTGTTTGAGTGGTAGAAGAATCCTTTGAATTTGCACCCTCTCCGTTGTCATTTCCAACCATCTCAACACTTTCATCATCTCGTGTCACCTTCAAGTTCAACAAACTCTTGCTGCAATTCATCAATTTGTGGTGGAGGTAATAATGAATCCATCTCTACAATTGGTGAAAAAGACATAATTAACCTCAAGTATGTTAAGAATGCTACAATTATGTCAATGTTCATCATTTGAAAGCTCACAATCACAAAGAATTGAGTTGGAATAATTGGAATGCAAATAGTCAATGTTCAATCAAGAAAACAAAGCCTAACGGAGTGATGAAAATGCAAAAGTATAGCAGGAATTAATCTCATTAGCTAGTTAATCTTTTTTTGTTATTTTAAATATCTTTATCGCAAAGTCTTTTAGAACAAATTACTATGCAAATATCACTGTCCATTGCACATAACACGTAGTGAAGGATCATTGCTTTACATTCACTTTGGGACAAGAAGTTAGATGACAAACATGCCTCGTATTCTCCGCATTATTATGATATAGCAGTTTCAATCTCAAGGCACTAAAGTGTCGAGAACTTTGTAATAAAGGATTGATCAATTAGTACGTAATGGCAGCTTTTTTTGGCATAAAATTTTGTGAGGATTCTTTATAAAAGCGAATCAAGCAATCACATAAACAATTCCAAAGACAAGATGAGAAGAAAGAAAGAAAGACATAATTTGCACTCGATAAAAATATTCCTTTGCCTACCATTTTGCTCTATTCTTATAATTCTCAAGCATGCTTTGAAAAGAAGCAATTTTGGGCCCCATGTATAAAAGGTCAAAGCTACCTCTTTTGTGAATTGACTGTTTTGCCCCTTATGCTTTGCTTGCCTTCAACCTTTGCCATTTGAACTTATACCTTGGTTCTAGCTTCTTACAATCGAATTGAGCAGCTTTGCAAATAGTAATTCTTTTTCCCGAGATTTCTAGTTCTTTCACTTGGTTAAGAATGACAAAAGGAAGGCATAAATGATGCTACAAAAAGTTTTTTTTTTCTCGAGTTGTGTTGTAGATAAAATATGATATATTTTTATATAAATATCTTATAATACCGAATATTGTTAATCAAATATTAAAGAACTTTCTATAACAAATAAAAGAATTTTGATATCCGGAATAACTTACATAATCCCTATGACCTCATATTTGATGCGGCAAAGGAATAATTGGAATGCATTTTATCAATTGGTTTGTGTTTCAAAATGGGTGAACCGTCAAGTAGCCCTTCATCAGAAGAAATTAAGAATACTTTTAAATGAAGCTTATTAAATAATACTAGTAGTAGTTAGAGTTTGTTTAATAATTTAATTAAATATTTAAAATTTAATTAAATATATTTAATATTGTATTTTAGATTTTAGATATCTATACGCCAATATTCAAAATGATCAAACATGCCTTAGTTAAATGCACATTCAATGATTTCTTATCAACCTTAACAAAATATATTGTTTTTCCCTTTTTTGACTGATTGGATTCTAAAACCAAGGGGAAAAAAAGGTAAAAAGAAACAATTGCAGTTACTATAGATGGCAATTAAATCAACTCATCCTAATCTACTTATTAAACAATCTTAAGAAAAAGAGAAAGTAATAAGGAGGGAAGAAATGGAAGTTTTATAAAAGGAATGCCATGAAAATATATGGAAAGAATATTGTAAAAGATTCAAAAAACTATTCTTATATATTTAAACACAACTCTTTCAAATTTAAATAGCTTCTTACCATAAGCAAACAAAAAACTTTAACTTTTTCAAAACACGATATATGTATTTCAATAATTATATCCTTTTTCTGTTGAACTACAAATGGTATACTCCAACACCAACAATTTGCCCGAACAAGTAGCTCAATACTCCAACAACTCCTTCACAAAAATCCACAATAATTCAACACATAAAACAGCCCCAAATTGTCGCCAAAAAAATTAATACAATTAACATTTCGCAGCAGAATACCCTTCACAAAAATCAATCAATAAATAGTCCAATCTACCAAGAACTCATTCAAGACAACTTCCACATCACTACCAAGAACTCATCTCTACAATTGCCCAAAAAACTCCCACACGCAGATGCAAGCTCATCTCGCTGCAAGCTCATCTCGCTGCAAGCTCATCTCGCGGTTTCTCCAACAATCAACAATCAAACATGCTCGATTTGAGCAAAATACAAGCTCATCTCCCGATTTCTCCAACAATCAACAATCAAACATACTCGATTTGAACACGCACGGTATATATTTTGCTTGATTATGCTCGATTAAAGCTAATGCAGATGCAGAAAACTCAAGGGAATAGTTACCTTAGGAAGCAGTCACGGAAGCTCTGCAAGACTGCCACTGAGCTCCTTTCCTTTCTAGTTGAAGTCGAGGGAGCCCGTCAGTAGCGGTAGCGAAGGCCGCCAAAAAGCTGACGGCAACGGCGAGGAAAGAGTGAGAGGCAACAGCAAGGAGAGAGCGACGGCGAGAGGAGAGAGTGAGAGCCGAGAGAGCAACGGCGAGATGAGAGAGTGAGAGCCGAGAGAACGACGGCAAGGGGAGAGAGAACAACGGCGAGAGGAGAGAGTGAGAGCCGAGAGAGAGAGAACGACGGGAGTGAGAGCCGAGAGAGAGAGAACGACGGCGAGAGTTAATCAGTTCACACTTCCACAGTTCCTTCCACACGATAGGGTTTTGTTTTTTAGATTTTTTGTGAAAAAAAAAAAAAAAAACGGGTTGGCGGGTCAAACGGGTTGAAACGGGTTCAACCCGTTTATGACCCGAACCCGTTTAAAGCTAAACGGGTCGACCCGTTTCAACCCGAACCCGCGAAGCCCCAACCCTAACCCGCTATAATCGTGTCGTTTTCGTGTCGGGTTGACGTGTCGTGTTCAATATTGCCACCCCTATGGATGATCAATATACAACAACATGATGCATGATTAATATGATAATATTTTAAGTAGTAATAAAATTACTATCATATTACGATAATCTAAAACTTCGAAGTAACATCCACCTTTATAGGAGATAACAGTATGACTTACAGTTAGGTTAGGATCCACAACTTAAAATCCTAAAGTAACATGTATCTCTATAGGAGATAATAATTGCAGTTAGGCCTAGACCTTCCCATTAAAATTAATATATCTTGCATCCAAATGTAATATTATTTTTAATTAAAATTTTGGAAATCGTAGATATCATTTGGATATTCTATAGGAAGTCCTTATTATATCTTTGATTTAAGTGTATAACCCCTATATTGATATTTTTAAAGTTTCCAATCCAAACAAATTACCTATATGGTAGTTGTGTATGAATTAAATTTAAAAAAAATAACACCAAAATTTTGGGCCCAATCTAGTAACCAACACAACGTAGCCTTCCTTTAGGGAGACCATTTAAAATGGCACGAAGCGAAAGTTAGTTTTACTAATAGGCTAATAGGGGAGCCTAAGTTTAAAATTAATCTTTACACACTTAATTTTTTTAATAAAATTTATGCATAACAAAATAGTACTTAGAGCGATGTTAATACAAAGTATATGTCATGTTAACATGAATCATACATAATTCAATAAAAATAATATGGTAAAAACTATAAAATAAAAATAATTTTATGACCAACTTAGACACAAAAATAAAATTATAAAATTACAATTAAAAATAATAATTAGCTAATCCTTCAATCTTCCTGCAATATCAATAAGATACAGCTCTTTTTTGTTACATAATCTCTGTTAGAGTAGTGGCTAGGCTGCTATAGTTGGAATCTAGTGACCTGGGTTCAAAACCTATCACTACCATTCCTTATCCCCCCCCCCTTTTTTTTTTAATTAAAGGGCCCACTGTTGGATCTGGGCTAGCCTTACGCTAGCAGCCTAGTAGACATTGCCAAGCCAAAGTTGCTGGCCTAAGGCCAGCCGTCCAGGCCCAGTGATGGGCCTTGTGGCTGCTAGCCTAGCACACGAAGCTACTGGTCTATAGTGTTGGAATGTATGTCCAAAATTAACTATGTATTTTTATATTTTAGAAATTAATAAAATATTTTATTCAAATGATTATTTATTTATATATATTTGCACATTAAAGGTCTAATTGAGTTAGTAAGTAATCTACGTAATTAAGCTGTACTTTTACAGTAAGTAGATTACAGACTACTAACACATAAGCGAAATATTCTTGATCGATTGATGGAGTTGGACACTTTATCAAGATTTGGATCATTATACTTTGATTTTTAAATAGGGAATGTTTTACTTTTGACTAGTGAGTAGTTCAATTACACCAATTATGTATGTATATTTTGAAATATGTAGAATTGGACCGCACGATAGTAATATTTAATAAAGTACTATAATAAATAAAGATTAGTCTATTGCTACTACTGTGTGGACGAGTACTCTAAGACTTCAGTATAAGTTGGTAGTATGGTAAAGCTAGACTTATGCACTTTGATGTATGTTGTGTGAGATCTTATTGCAAGTTTAATAACATTGTACGTTGGGTGTATGACTCTAATTAATTAAGACAGATTTATACAATAGAATTTATATTCTTCACTTAGTAAAGATATCAACCATTGTGATTGTTTAGGATAATCTAGATAAACTAGGGAAAAGTGACAAAGTATGGATGCTTTTGGATAATTTCCTGAGATAAGTAGCTACATATTAAAAGTCATGGATTATCAGACTAGATATCAAAGGTTGGTAGATATCATTGAAAATGTATTAGTACATTAATCCTATCTCAATGATGGGTGTTATATATAGAGGTATTTTCATCATTACATCTATAGGTTGAAGACATTATACTTGCAATATTATTTTTAGAGTTAATATTTCTATATGCTGATAAATTAAATATTAAAAATGATAAAATACAACTATTTGTTAGTAAGGGTATTTTAGTCATTTTAGTAGCCAAGAATAATATATCTTTTGGTCTCCACAGTAGCTTAAGTAACTTTAGTAAAATTAATTTACTATATAACTTATTGGATGAAATTAATATGAAAAGAATTATTTTAGGAGTCCAACGATTATTTATTCAGGTTAGAACAATTTATTGTACCAATTTAATTTAATTTATTTATTAATTATCTTAGATAATTTTATATTAGATTCCAATAGATCAATTAATTAATATGAGAGTTATTTAATTAGTTATGAGCTAATTACATAAACCCTGGCTCACCATGGTTGAAGCAAGATGGCTACAGATTTTGAGGACACCAAATAGCCACCTAGCTAACATGAAAAAAGAAAAAGAGGTGATGGCCTTATTTTAGAAGGAATAGGAAAGCATTGTGTGGTTAGATATATGCTACTGCGAATTCATATTCACGTAGGAAGCACAAGTGAAAGAGCTTTCGTTTTTTTCTCTCAGTTAGCCACCGTCCCTTCTTCATTTTTTTTCTCTTCTTAGATATAGCTCTGCCAATTCTTCTTCCAATTAATTCATCCTATAATCTACTCTCACCGGTAGTAGTCTATAGGAGATTTGAGAATACTCTGAAATGTCTAGAGTTAACAAATGTGATAAGTGTTTGATACAAAGGAGTCGACAATTAGTTGGAATTCTCGCAGAACAAGTAGAAGTTCCAATCTAAGAAGTTATGTCAAATTCGAATTCGGTACTAATTATTCAATGTAAGTGCCCTAAAAGTAACTATTCTTAAATTTTGGCTCGAAAAAATTTTAAATTTGCATACTTCCGCTACAATTTATTTTTCCCGCGATCCTTCACCTAGGACCTACTGGGCTTGCTGCTAGACTTGCTAGTTGCTGGGCCAAAAGAAATTCTGCACTCCTTTGTTGCATTGTAGCTTAGCTTCAACATGTGTCTCTAGTGTCAATTGAATTTTGGTTCCCTTTGACGTCGCACCGTGAAATATGTTCCAATATATTTACATTTTTTTATTTTTAACTAAACTATTAAAGTTTACAATAAAAACAATAATAACTTAAAAAGGAAAATATGGAGACATAATCTACCAATTTTATTTCAAGACTTGATAATACTTATACATAATTACCAAATTAAAAACTATGGACTATAAAATTATTTTGAATTAATTAAACCATTTACCATAAACATGAATGCATTATTCTGTTGGGAAGTATGCCCTCTTAGATTAGGTTTTTGATGTAAATGTCGGATGTTTTAATAAAAGAATTTATTTTAGAAATAGTTTGTGAATTTACTTTTCATTTGTGCATAATTTTGTTTGAAAAAGACTCATTGTGTTTAAATAAGTGATCCATGTGAATGGTGATTTTTCACAGTAAGGTATGGATCACAGGTTATTTAACACATAAACATTTGTTCTTAACCAATTGATGAGAATGAGAATCTCATCATATTTAGGTTATTATGTTATAAATTCCAAATGGGGAATGGCTTACCTTTAGCCAGTGAGTAGTTCACTCAATTCATGACATAAGCGTATTTTGAATACGTAGAATATGACCTGTAGTAGTGGTTTCTTAAAGTACTATTTGGTAGAAACCAAGACAACTGCTGCTATAGCGTGGACTAATACTCTACGACTTGAGTATAAATTGGTAGTCTGACAAAACTGGAAGCATGTACTTTGATATGCTTTAATTGAGGTTCTATCGTAGAACCACTATACTTGTATATTGGGTATATGTAATTAGTTAGTTAAGACAGACTTGTACAAGATAATTTCTATACAATATCGCTCCTTGTGGCTGTCTGAATGATCTAAAGGTCTAGGGCCCTGAGAAACATAACTTGGATGTTTGCTCTAGGGTAGCTCCCTTGAAAAGCGGATACACTCCAAGAAGCCGTAGATCATTGAATTAGAAGCCTAAGGATGGTAGATGTCATTTAGAGAGGTATTAATACATTTTTTCCTCTCTAAATGTACGACGATGTGTAGAGAGGTATTTTAGTCATTTCACCTGTAGGTCGGAGACTTTGCTAGTGCAACATTGTCCTTGGGGTCAATATTTTCTTATGGTGATATTAGAAAATATTTAAAATGTAAAATATAGCTATTTATATAGTAGGGGTATTTTGGTCATTTTAGTAGCCAATGCGATGTGTCTTTTTTGGTCTTCGGAATAACCCGTAAGTTCTAATTAATTTTGGGTTGAGGAATTGGTTTCAGTTAAAGAGGATTTTATTTTATTTAGGAAGTCTAATTTATTATTAGACTGAAATAAAAATAAATTAAAAGAAGTTGAGAGAAATTTATTATCTGGTTTAATTGGTTAATTAATTATTCAGGGCTAAGGTCCAGTTTGAATAATTAAAAAATTAACCTGGGCTTAAATTAGATGGAAAAAAGCTTGTTTAATTATTTATTGGGTTATTTCGATAAGCACAGGAAATAAATAATTAATATTTAATTATTTTTGATTCATTTGGGCTAATTAATTATTTATTGGGTTATTTCTATAAACCCAGAAAATAAATAATTAATGTTTATTATTTTGAATTTTTCGGGTCCAAGGAAAATAATAAATATTATTTTGACCCAATAGCCTGGACCATAGGGTTTTTCCAGATACGGTTTAGAAGAGTTTAAGGTTAAGCCAAACTCACTCTGTTGATAACATTCGGGTATTTGAAATATCAGATCCCGGGGGATATTGCTATTAGAGATCAGATATCTTGCTTTTGGCAAGAGAGACTCACGTCTCTGAGAAGAAAAAAAAACCCATTTTTTTGTTGTTTAAGCTCTCTCTCTCTCGTGACCTCTCTTTTTTTCTCTTGTTGTTCTTGATTTTTGCTAATCAATAGCAAAAGGGTCAAGAATATTGAGACTACTCCTCCTCGCCTTTTGTTTCACCAACAAGGATTGAGGCAGTGGAATATTTCGAGATCTGGAAAGCTTAGGCGTTCATGTAAGGAGAAGTAGGAGGTTAGCGGGATTTCAACCGGAAGCTTCATCAAGCGGACAAGAAGGAGCTGTCCTTGTGGTTCAATCGATCATTTCACAGCCTAAGAGGTTTAAGGCACATAGAGGTATGGATTAAACGCTTCCATGCTGTTGTTCTTCGTTGTTTTTTTTTCCTCTGTTTTTTTCTGTTTCCCTCAGAGCATGCACACTCTGTTTTTCCAAACTACATATTCTTGTACCCCTCAATTAACAAACACATAAAAGATTTAATCTTAACATATAAACACATATCAAAACTAGACTCTGATACCAATTGTTAGGAATTTGATCGATATATTTATGAATTAACTAGATTAAATCTTATACATAAATGGGAAATGAATCATATCTCTATAGATATCGTCTTTAAAAATATGACTTAAGAAGCTTTTGGACTTTTGGTAATACTTTAAACCTACATACCTTCTTTAGTGTAATCTCTCGGGATTAAAAATTGCTAATCGTATTTTTCTCTCTTTGTTGAGAGTAGATTTACACAAAATTGAAAGAATGTCGTTTCTAACGTCTATAGATATAGAGTCTTAAACCAATATATATAGTTGACTATTTCCAACTATCTCTATATATTTGACTCTATCTCAAATACGAATCTTGATAAAACAAAATAAGCATAGTTAGGTATAACTATATCCATTTATTCTATTCTATCTCAAATATGATTTTTAATTTTTTATAATTTTTATTAATAAATTATAAATATTTATAATTTATTATTGTCTAATAATTAGGAGTCACTGAAAGGATATGGACGGATGCAGTTAGACTAAGCTTCAATAAATTATTTTATCAACCCAAACCACTTTACTTAAAGAACATAATTACATTCTTAGACTAATTAAAATTATTGGAGTTAATAATTATATCCTATGATTGATCGATCTAACATTTTTATATGTTTATACTTTTTTAGAATATTACCACTTTATTTTGCTATCAATATTTTATGCTTTCATTCCAAAAAATTTATAATATGTTATTAGTAAGAATCTCTCCTCTTTAAGTTTCAAAAGCTTCTTCTAAGTATAAGTCTACTTTTTAATGTTTGAAGATTCTTCGAAGCTCGGAGATCTAGAAAATGAAGGTTACCAAAAGTTTGTCTACAATTATTTAAAACATGGATAATATATTTAATCTTTTCGGAAGAGGTATGTCTTGATCTATTTTAAGAAGCATGATAGTTCATATTATATGCTTAAAGTGCAGTCCAATAATAATTAATTTTATATGCTTATTGAAGAGGGTTAAATTTACCTATATTTTCTTGGTCATTTATGTTATTTGTGTTGAATTCATATTTAGTTGACTAATAATTCCTAACTTTTCCCTTTCTTTTGTGAAAAATTCATAGAGTGAAAAAATATCAAGAAATAAGGTGAGCATAAAAATAGAGGAAGCCAGAGTCCAAGTAGGGCTGCTGGGTATTGAAAAAAGAACACAATTCGAAGCTGGACAGAGCCTAAGCGACACCGCTTGGTCCTTGGAGTGGAGAAAAATCGATCTTAAGTAGGGCTGCTCAGTGTATCTTAAGTAGGGCCATTTGGTTTTCAAAGTCCTTCTCAGAATTGAGTTTTAGGTGATTTTGGAAGTTGAAAAACCCATAAAAAGAGGAGGAAACAAGCCCTAATGTGCCACACAAGAGAAGACACTTGTAAAGCCATTGAAGAACACCAAGAGAAGCTAAGAAGAAGGATCAAGACAATCTTGGAGAGAAAAGAAGCATTGCCAAGCAGATTGCAAAGGAGAAGGGGATTACACTTGTCTATGAGTTTTTCTTCCATCTTTCTTTGTATTCTATTTTGTTAACAGTGGATTGATTTGATTTAATTGTAGTTGAAGGGATGAACCCTAATTATACTTTGTATTGAGCTTTTCCTTTGATTTAATTGAATCTTAATTCTAGTATTTGATTGCTGTTATTGTATTAGATTGATTGTTTTATATTTTTTCTCTTCTAATGATTTCAAGAGATGGTATTACGATTAAGAGATTAAACATCAAATTGATTGATTTAATACTTGTTTTTCTTTGATTAACTCGAGAGAGAGGTTGAAGGAAAAAATCTTGATGATTAATGTGTTGTTGATGTTACCTAAAGATAGAGACATTACTTCTTTTGGATTTGAATTGAGTTATTAATTTTAATACCCACTATGTTTAATTTATGAGGTAGAGATATCTATTAATTGGGTTAAGAGTAAAAAAACTTATAACTCGAGAGAGAATGAGTTTTGTATGAGATTAATCCTATCAATGTGAGAATTGGGTATTCAATTATCTTTGAGTAGTGTTTGGTGCTTGACTAATTTTGGGAAATTTAATTCAATTACACATATTATCTCTTTCTCTAACTCCTACACTACTCTTGCAACCAATTAATATTATCTTGTGTGATGGTTGATGTATTCTCTACATGGGTAGTTTATTTACTTTATCTCTTTAGTTTGTCGGTTAAACAATGAGATTAGAGTAATGTAGCATTAATTGCCAAGTTTTCATGAATTTGATACTTAGTATAGCCTATACTATATGATAGGTATCCTTGCCTATTTGTGTAGTTTTAGAGTTTAATATATTAATTGAAAGCTGATAGTTTGTAGACTTTATTGATACTTTTTCCAATACTAAAAACACACACGAGTTTTTTGCGCCATTACTGGAGATTGGCAATAGTTATCTTATACTAGTATTATTATATTAAATCTTACAAAAATTGAAGTTTTCATTCTTGATAATAGGGAAAACATCTGACCACTACAGGATAGTTATTTCTTCCAAAAACTCGTTGTCATTGGTTACACTTACGGCTATAAGATTTTAAATCGACAAGTGAGTATAATTTTGTAATGTTTAAGTTTTTTAGTTGAAATTATAAAGAAAAATATTACTTATGAAGATATGTTAGAGATAATTTTCTCTATTTTTCATAGCTTGATTATACTCCTATAGTAGTACGGAATATAAAAAAAAAAAGATTCAAAAAAATATGCATAATCGATATTCCGTCTTCTTGTAGTTGAATATAAGAATGAGCTATTAATGAAAAATTATGACCCCCAACCAATCAGTTCTTCTCTATTCCTAGAAGTGAATGGGATTATAATTTTTTATTTTGGCCCTAAAAGATACCAAAGTCATGGCGGTAATCATAGCCATGGACATGGACCCTGTCGTAGTAAAAATATGTCTTATGATCATAAGGGTGAGTATAACTCATCAAATTATAAAAATCCTCACAAAAAATGGGTACATAACAATAAACAAGAAAAAGGAAAAGATGTTGTTTATGAAAATAAATGTGACTTATGTGGTATAAAAGAGAATTGGCTACATACATGTCGTATGATAAAACATCATATTAAGCCCTATCAAATATCACTTGAAAATAAAAACAAAAATGGTTAAGCATATTTTACTTCTTAACATCATGTTTCCAATGAGGAAACAAATATTGATGATGTTGATGTTGGTGTGATACATTTAGATGTGGTATATTTCTTTCAATATTCAAAAGGTAGAATTGATCATTTGATTGGTGGTGAAAATGTTTTAAAAAAATAACGTCTTAAGGTTCATTTAATAAAATTTGAAATTTAAAAATTAAAATATTGCATTCTTAAAATTGAAGCTTGAAGATTAAATCCTGAAATTTGACATCTAAATGTGAAGTTTGAATTAATTATAATATATTTTTATTTTATATTTTATTATAATATAAAATAAATATAAAAGAATATTAATAACTAAATGAGTATTTAACATATTCAAACTATAGATACATGTCATTTTTATTTCACTTAAAATTTATAAAAGAATTCAATACGTTTTAATCAATTAAGTGATGATAAAAATCTATTCTCAAAGCACTTAATTAATTAAGTATTTAATATTAATCATTATCAAATAGTATATGCTTAATGAAATAAATAAATAAATAATTTTAAATATTTAATTGAGTTATCAAATATACCCTTAATATTTTATATTATTTGAAAATGATTAATGTACATATTATCTTATGCGTTTGAAAATATCAGTTCTTTATTTTTAGTGTTTTCATGTCCAAGTTGTGAAAAATGGATATTATTACTTATTTTGGCTCAAAAAATAATGTGAAAATATATGTGGTATTACACGCACCATATTAAAAGACTATATATCTCTCTGTGTGTGTGTGTGTCAATTCTATAAATGGCAGTGCAAAACTGATCAAAAGCTTCTATAATGCTAACATATTTTTACCTAGGGGGACAAAAATCATGCTATATAATGCATTATTCTTCTCAAAGTTTTGAACGAATTTATTAAATTTTAAAGATCTTCGTCGAAATGGTTATTATGTTGAAACAATGAATGACAAAAATTATAAATATTTATGCACTATGGTCTCAAAAAGAAATATTTGTTGAAAAACTAACATATCTTTCTTCTGGATAGTATTAAGCCAATTATTGCCATTAAAATATATCATGTAGTCAATAAAAAGTTTACTGATCCAGATAAGTTTATTATTTAGTTTATCTAAGGCATGATTTGTAGATTGTCATCTTTGATGAAAAAATGTTCCTCATATTAGAAAGCGGAAACGAGCAATAGAAAAAGGCAATCACATGGGTATCATCATTGTATTCTTTTAATCTGTACTCAAAGTTAGTGAATTGGAAATTTGAAAGATAATCCAAAATTTAAAAATAATAAATCAATTGCTACGTTTGTTTACCGACCCAACTAGAGTAATGATCAATATTCCAACTGTAAATGTTCTTATTCGAATAGAGGTCTTTAGTGGACTAGATGCCAATGCTGTAGTTAATGAATTTAAAAAATGTCAGAAGTATGGCATCTCTTAGATGCAAAAATAAAAATTAGAGAAAAAGAAGAGGACTAAATGATCAAGGTGATCATGGTAAAGAGCTAGAAAAAGGGGACAAAGTATAAATAAAAAGACTTAGAGTTTTCAAAGTAATGACAATATTGAAAACTCTATAAATTATGTCATTATAGGGAGAAGTTAAAATAGATTGGAAAAAATTGTTGGTAATACTCTTGCATATAATATAACTCTTGATATTCTAGAAGAATATCTTGAGCCAAAGTTAGTTAATAAATGTTTCCATGAAAATAATTGATCAGAATCGAAGGAGGCAATTCAATCACAATTGAACTCGTTTGCAAAATGTGATATTTTTAGACCTACAGTATGAATGCTAGAAGATGTGAAGCTAGTAAAATATTTTTTGTGATAACGAATTGAGAGTAATGAAATTGTGAAATATAAAGTATATAACTTGTGGCACAAGAGTTTTCGTAAATCCAAGGAGTTAATTATGAAGAGATATATTCACCTATAACTGATATATTACATTTCAATATTTTGTAAGCCTAGCAGTACATGAAAATTTTAATATGCATCTTACGAATGTTATTGCTATTTATTTATGTGGAAGACTTGATGCTGATATTTACATGAAAAACACTGAAGAATTTAATATGTTTGAAGAGCATGCAAGTCAAATTTTCTAGAAAATTATTCCATCAAGACCAAAATCTTTGTGCACATGAAAGAAATATGGATGTATGTAGTATAGCCATCTTAGTGATTGTCTGCTGGAATTAAAATATAAGAATGATCTATTTTGTCCATGTATTTTTGCAAAGAAATTAGAATCCGACTTTACAATATTAGATGTATATGTTGATAACATTAATCTTATTGGAACTCTTGAAAAGCTTTTCAAGGTAATAAATTATTTGAAATAAAATTTGAAATCAAGGATTTGGAAAAAGAAAGTTTTATCTTAATTTACAAATTGAACAATTAACATATACAGAGTAGGTTCTAAACACATTTTACATGAAAAAGGTACATCCATTGAGTACTAATGGTTGTCAAGTCATTTGGAAAATAAGATTCTTTTTGACTGCGTAAGGATAAGGATGAACTACTTTATTGTAAAGCACATTATTTAAGTGGCATTGGTACATTAATATATCTTACTAATAGTATAAGATCAAATATATCATTTTTTACAGATTTATTAACAAGATTTAGTTCTTCTCTAGTATAATGACATTGAAATAATATTGATGTGCAATAGCTTCAATTATATGATAATTTGCCATATTTATTCACTAAGACATTGTCATCTTCTACAATTGTGAAATTGGTACATAAATTTGGCATGCATTGGTTCAAAGATAAGAAGACATCTTAAATAATATTATTAAAGGAAGAGTATATACACTGTACTCTCTTTTCCTATTTAAGGTTTTTTCATTGGATTTTTCTTGTTCAGATTTTTTATGAGGCATTATCCCATCCATAAAGGAAATTGTGCTTTTTTTTCTTCATTAGGTTTTTGTTCCATCAGATTTTTCTTAAAAAGGTGTTTAACGAGTCATTTATAGATTTTGAAAATGAACATTTAAGTGGGAGTGCTATAAAATCTTCACCTTAATATGGATGTCCATTTCCCTAAAAGATAATGGTTTCCTATCTTTGAAATGATGTTATCAATGATGTCGTGAGTAGATGATATCATCGATGATATTTTGTTATTTCATGGGGATTAAGAATTATAAGAGTTATTGAGAATACTTGTAATTGATATAAAAAAGTAAATAAAATATAATAATTATGTCTTATATGTTATTTATTATATTCTTTTTATTTTCTTTATCTAATTGTAATTTCTAAAATGTTATTATTTTATTTTGCTATTGATGTTCTGTTCACATACTCCAATGAAATTATAATAATTAAATGTTATAAAAATTAATATAAAGTAGTTTAAATATACTTAAAAATGTCATGTGCACGTAATGTGATTAGCATAAATTGGAGTCCACAGTTCATTAATTGACGGAGGGTAAAACTTAGATATTATAATAATTTGAGAACAAGTGTGAATTATTTTTTAATTTGAGAATAAATATTATATTTTGAAAAAGTTTTAAGAGTTCCCAAGATCATTTGCCTTTAATTATTTATTCAATTATTAGTATTTATACAGTTGATTGTTGTTTTTTTAAGAGGTTAAGGCTCCAAATTTCCCTCCTATTAGTATTTTAAAATATTATGTTTGCATCCAAATATAATCAAATTTGGTTTTTTTATTATTCCAAAAAAATAGCCAAAAAAGGAGAAAAATTAGCCCAATGGAAATTTTGAGAGGGGGGGGGGGGGGGTTGAATAATGTTTAGATACCATTTTTAGATTTTCATACCAAGTCAAATGTGAACATTAAATAGTTCGGAAGAAGAAGTCCTAAAAGAAATGGTTGTCAAACTCACGATATTTGCAAGAAAAATGCTTAGTGGAGGTGATGATCAATCATTTTTCAATATAAGTTAATGTAAATGACTTATTTCCCTTCAATGTGATAATATCCTACCATAAAAAGGAACGATGATAGTTATCACAATACATTTTTCATTTTTCTTTGCTTTTGCACTATTCTTTATTTTGATATTATGAAAACTATGCTAGTAAAAAGAGCATGTTGTAGAGAAGTTTGTGGGGATATCAGTTTGTCATCATGGTTGATTATCTCATTCTCAATTTCTTAAGGAATTTTCTCCTTTTGTCCTTCACTTTTTATGTTTGGATCACTGCTTCTTCTTCAGTGCAAGATGAAAAATTAGTTATCAGAATTATTCACCGTGACTCAATTCTCTCACCTTACTATAATCTAAGTTCTAGCATTTTAGATCGTGCTAGTTTTGCTCTAAAAAATTCCATGCTATGCCTCTTCTACATTAAAGTAAAAGCTAATGGAGGTTTTCTTCTTAACGTACAAGGGCCACTACTCCCAGGTTCTCATGGTAATATATTTTTCCTAAATGTTTTGATAGGTAATCCACCAATTATGCAACTTGTGGCTATGGACACAGGTTGACTTGTTTTGGGTTCAATGTTAGCCATGCATTGCATGCCAAAATACAGGTAGTCCTATTTTTAATCCTCGAAGATCATCTACATATGCTCCATTAACATGTCACACGCTTGAATGTGATACAATCTTTAATGGGCATTGAGACTCAGATGGATATTATGCTTATGTAGTAGCATATCAGGATGATCACAAATAGTAGTGGCGTTATAGCTTATGAGAAATTCACATTTATAACACTTGCTAAAGGTGTATCAGTTGCACCCAGAGTTCTATTTGGTTGCGGAATAAAGAATTATGTAAAGGCATCTCAAGCAAGTGGAATTCTTGGTTTAAGTTCTAATAAAGTGTCAATTGTCTCGTTTTTCGGTTCCCAATTTTCATATTGCATTGGGAATGTTAGTGATCCTACCTATACTGCAAATATTTTAATTCTTGGTAAAAGGGCAATTATTGAAGGTTATTTCACCATATTTCAACTTCGTGATTGGTTATATATATGAGTTTAGAAGGCATTAGTGTAGGGCAAACACAACTAGCCATCAATCTTGAAGAATTCAAATTTAAAGTTGTACTTGATACTGGATCGACATTGAATTACTTGGCAAGAGGTGCATATGAACCTCTCAAAACAGAGGTACAAAGGATTATAAATGTATCATTGGAACCTATGAAGATACAAGACTTCCCTGATCTTTTGTGTTACAAAGGAAATTTGGAAAGAGAAGCACGAGGCTTTCCAACTGTAACATTTCATCTTGCTGAAGAAACCGGTATAGACATGGAGATAGAGGGCTTCTTTTTCACATTAGATGCAGATACATTTTGCATGGCCGTCAATGCTGATGATGATGGTTATAATATAATAGGAGTAATAGCACAACAATATTACAATGTCGGGTATGATTTAAAGGCCAAGAAGGTTAGTTTTGAAAGAATTGATTGTAATGTTTATGAGAATTATTTTCATTTGTTGCTTAATAATTTAAGGTTTTCTTTTGTCAATAAAATTATAATATTGTGTTGACATAAATCATTTTGCCTTCTAGTATTTTGTTCGACATTTTGCCTACTCATGTATATGAGTATTAATGTTCATGTTAGAGATCTCAGATTTGTTGTTTATTAGACATGTATACCATTGAACTTTCCTTACCTATGTTCTTAAAAAAAAAAAAAAGGATGCAGCATTGTTGAGCTACCCATCCTATACTATTGGTTTACACAGATGGTTTGCATCTTTCTACAAAATAAGATATGTGAATTTGACTTATGACTAGATTGACAAAATTAAAAATTGAAAAATAATATTTAAATATTTAAATACTAAATTTTTAAAATTAAAATCTAAAAATTGAATTTTGAAATCTAAAATTTGAATTAAAGTGATGAATTTAGACGTGGAGGAATGATGAATTAGTTGATTATTGAGGAAAGGAGACATAGATGTTGGGAACGTAAAGGTAGATTAGAGAAGAGAAGAAGAAAATAGGAGAAAGAAACAGATCTAGTGGTTATGGTAGCTAATGGTGAAGGTGAAGGTGAATGAGGCAAAGGAGAGAGGAAAGAATGAAAGGAGAAAATAAAAAGGAGGCAGAAGATCTGGTGGTGGAGGAAAAAGGGGCAAGAGAAAGGGGTGAAAGAAAAGAGAAGAGGTAGATTTCGTGGTCATGATGTTGAAAGCGATGGAGGCAGAGGAGAGGGAAAAGAGTGAGGGGAGAAAGAGAAAGGAGACAGATTTAGTGGTGGTGGCAGGTGGTGAAAGTGAAAGAGATGGTGGAGAGAGAAAAGAGGGAGGGAGAAAGAACAAGGAGCCAGATCTGACAATAGTAAAGGTGAAGAAGGTGAAAGAGAGGGGAAAGAGAAGGAAAGAAGAAAGAAAGAGGCAGATTTAGTGGTGGTCATGGTGAAGGAAAATGCTTTGGAAGAAAGGGAAAGAGGGAGGGAAGAAAGAAAGAATAAGTGCCTACACTACTAGAAAAAAGGGCTATACTGACACTAAAAAAAGTCAATAAGGATAACTGTAGTGACACTATTGCGGTGATGATGCTTTTAAAGGGTGTCGTGCATATGACCGTCACAATAGGTTCGGTGACGCTATGTAGCGTCATCATAGATTGGATATTGTGATAGAGAAAAGAGTTATAATAGGTGATTTTAAGTGAGGAAAAATTTTGTCAATAAACGTCTATTATTATGACCAAACTTTTGGTTACAATAGGGCAGGTTCGGTGACACATTTGGCCGTCAGTAAAAGTATGTTAGTATGACACATTTCTTTGTCACCATAGGATGTTTGGATGACGGAATTTTGGGTCATGAAACGTTGGTAAATATGTCACATAGAGTGTGTCACAATAGACTTTTTGGATGACATTGTTTGGTGTCATGAAAGGTTCGAAAATATGACACAACAAAGTGTCACAATAGACTGTTTGAATGACAGATTTTAGTGTCATAAAATGTTGGAAAATATGACAAAAATATATGTTATAATAGAATGTTTGGATGACGATTTTTGCCGTCATGAAACGTTTGAAAATATGACAAAATTTAGCGTCACAATAAATTTGGCATCAGAAAAATGGGTCAAATATCTCACAAAAAATCATAATAATAAATTGGAATTTACCTAAAAATAAGCTTTTTTCCCTGTCATGTGTGTGTGTGTGTGTAACACAATTGTTAAATATATATCATTAAAAGTCAAAACAATCAAAAGTAGCCCATATTAAAGAGAAAGCCTATAAATTTCATAACATTCAAAAGTTGTTAAAAAATAAGTATTAAGTATTTAAATACAAGCATAAAGCCAAGCATTAGGCCCTCAAAAAAACATAGTATCATTTATCTTGTCCCAATCCGAAATGGCTTCGATACTGAAATACATATTTAATCTTCTTCACGAATCTTTACCTACAAGATTATTATAATATAAAATGAATTTAGTAACAATATTATAAAACCTTCTGAGAAGAAAAAAAATATTAAATTAATTAAGAACGTAAGTGATTATAGAATTACTAATGTCGTGGCCAAGCAATACCTACTCCAATAGTTTAAATAAGATCTAATGGTCTCATCAATTTCTCGTCACGATGAAATGGAACCAAAACCATTACTTCACACCATTCCTCACCCAGCAGTACACCCCCAATATCGTGGGATGGGTCCAAAGTCTCAATGAATCCTTTTGCAAACTACTTTAGATGTATCTAACATACTTAAAAGTGAAACATAAGTATGAACCTACAATATATATTTTATTCAATTAAAAGAGAATTAGTTAAACAAGCCAAATAGCTCATGCTCACCAAATAAATGAAACTAGACTTAGATGCTAAAAAATGTTATATAACACTCAAAAAAGCCAAAAGATTACACAATAGACATTGGATGCATTGGTAGAATCATATGCTACATTTATGCCAAAGCCATGTAGATTCCAACACATAGAAATAACAACTAAACAACAAGTGGCCAATAGAAATATCAGACATGGCATGAATAATATGTTAGGATTCATGGACTCCTAAACGTAGAAAACATCTATAAATCCCTTTCGATGACCCAAGTAAACGATTAAGAAGATCTAAGATTTACAGAATTACCTCTGTTCGGCGTAATCGAGATCCTTCGATTCTGATTGTGCTGTCGTACGTGTAACCTGAATGATTACCAGACGCTGCAGTGTGCGAACGTCCTCTATCGGATACACACGGCGAACTGACTTGTTACCCCGAGAGTGCTAGCGCCTAGGGTTTTAGAGTTTTTTTTTTCGGTGAATGGAGGCACGAATATTCTCAACAGAACGAGACTATTGAGAAGACGGCCAAGATTTTCTTAAAAACTCCCGAACCTCTTAAAGTTCAACTCTGACAATATCTTATCATATTTTAATTTAAATTCAAATTAAATTAAAATTGATATGATAAGATTCTGAATTATCTCGATAATTTAACTAATTAATTTACCGAGTCAGGTTCTTATAATCTGGACATCATCCAGATACATCAAATGTGGACATATTTTCAGATTCATTGTATCTAGTAAATTTTCTAAGTTTGATTAACTTAGATATATTTTCAGATTCATCGAATCTGATTACTAGAAAAATAACCTAACAAGTTCGCTTATTGTGTGACCCTATAGGTCCATTTAACACCGGCAGTGTGCCTAAATTATATTTAAATGATCCACAAGTTATAAGTGATTTCTAGCAAAACATTATAACTATCCAGGTTAAATGAAGATCAGTGATCTCTTTGAATCAAACCAAAATTTCATATTTAGTCCTTTTGTTACACGATATCCAAATTAAGCATAAGGCACGGAGCATGTCATTCTTATTAAGCTTAATTAATTATTTCTTGATTTCATAGTAGACTGTTCAAACAAATAATATCAATATCTTAGATTGATATATTTGAGCGCGGCCATACATTTCAATAGCCTAACTTATCAAGGGGCCCATGGATATCTCTCCCATAATTGAGAGGGACAAATTCCTTCACTATCAATCATATTCCTCTCCTTGATTTATTCTATATCCAACAGTAGTTTAATTTATTATCTAGTTAAAGACAACTTTAGACAACGTCAAAATATAGAATTTACCAAGTATAAAAATATGATGAATTTAGGTCGAAGAACTTTTAACATCATTATGGCTAGAAAGTACTTATGACATGTTCCATGAAATACTCTCACAGTAGGTCATGTCCAATACAATGTTCTCTAACATTTATTTATGTTTTTGACTTGATATCACAAATATCCATGACCAGTAAAATATAGCCATTAAGTCACAAATATACTAATCTTAATTTATTATTGTTTCAATAATAATAATCTATCAGGGACAATTTTAGAATAGTTATTGTATTCATTGTTGGGTTTTATTATCAAGTCACGTACTTGATGACCACAAAACAAAATGCATTATTCATGAAAAGGAAAACCTCATATTATTATATAAAATATAACGACGATAGTATAAGTACAAATTGACTCTAGGGCATATCTCTAACATAATAAGCTAGAAGAATGAAATAGGACATCTATTTATATGCATATTTTGCTATAAATACAAACAAGTAAGACATACATGATGTGGTAATATTTTGTATACCCTTAATGTGGTGGTGTTATTGTTAGAACCCATTAATTGAACTCTTGAAACATGTGGGGATGAACTATTTCTTTGAGACAGTAACATAGCATGTATCTCGGCAAGTTTTTTTGCTTGTTCACTCAACTGTACTTTCATACTTGTAATTTTATCTCTTTGCTCTTCAATAATAAGAAAAGATGTGGTACAACTTGGAATTTTACCCCACACATCCGAAGGGTGAACACCGCTGCCAAATGTGCGGACCCTGCCATATCTATCTGGTCCAACAACTTGGGAGAAGATATCATTTGGACCAAATCTATCTTCTGAGCCAAGAAGGAGTTGTGTACTTCTTTCATCCATTTTATTCTTTAAGATGGATAAGCAATCACAAAAGTTAGTCTCTATTGTGACAATTTATAGTAATATTTAGTGTAAGCAATTAACATTTTACATGTATAGCATTCAAAGATAGATAGATTTAGTGTGAACAAAGCTAAGCATCAGTCATTAGTTTGAATTGTCTTTTCTTATTGATTGAAGAAGCATGTCAATATGTTTTCCTCCCAACTCACGAAGAAAGAATATAAAGTGGCAAGTTGAACTTAAGTTGATTAGAAATTTTGCAATTTTTATTCCATACAAATTAGAAATTTTCTCCAAGTAGAACTCTTCTATTCCCTTGAGAATTATGGCCACCTAAGCTGTTTTCCTCTCCATAATCCACCGACGCCAAGTCACTTTCGCAAGCTGAAAATAATTTTCTTTTCTCCACCATAGTTGACCGAAATAAGCCAGTTGAAGATAAACTTTCTATCTCCTCAAAACTCTAAATTCCTATATTTCTTTATGGATAAAATATTAGCTATTATTTTCACTACATCTAAGGCACTGATTTTTAGTTATTTTAGCCATACTACATCACAAACAAAACCAAATTCCAACAAGTTTCGATCACACCACAAAAATACATAATTGACAACTTTAATTTCCTTCTTCAACATGCTTTTGGCTTTACTAAAATTCACACAATTGAAAGATATACCCACTACTGATTTTGGCTAGCATATATATATGGACAAGAATTTCAGCAAAACAAAAACGCACCCTCTCAAACATACAAAATTGAAACATTAAGCAAACAACAACACACACACACACAAGACAAAGTAGCAAACGCATAGCTCTTCTTTTCCTCCAAAACCAAAGCACCTAGTTGCTATGAATAAAGAGCATCATTTCTTGTGACATTACATCAATGCTGAACCAAGTATACCAGACCAATATTAAAAAACATTCAACAGTGAGTAGAATGCTCCAAACTCTTGCTGTAACAATACAAACAAATATAAATGTCTACCAGGACAAGCAAGCAGATGTTTATACTGTTGATGGCAGATTTATTTTTAGTTCATGACTTTTGATCTCATTTGCATCCACTTGTATCAGAACCTTAGGATGTTAATTTTAAGAATCTGTCGTAGACAAGAAATTTATAAGAATATTGCTCAACGAAGCAACAGCTCTGGCTCCTTGCCATCTCTAGGTCAATGATTTATCATCAATCCTTGCACTTTCACTTAGTTTCATTAATGTCTACAGGCACCAATTTAATGTTTAATGCAAAAAATTAAACCGGTTTGAAGGATGTGAGAAACTGAAACAGAGTGCCTCAATTGATGCTCTTATGATTCCCAGGTTAATAGAAGAATTGTTTATGAAGGTGTTAATTTAGTTCCTTCTGTTTACCTTTAACAGGGGCACATTTTAATAAATGGTGCATAATGCAATCTAAAATCAAACAGTTCTAAAAGGTTAAGCTACCACATGCTGGTGTTTCTTCTAACCTTATTCTATAAACATTTGCATCAAGTATGACCACATTAGCAAAACAGGACATGAGCAGAATAGAAATAAATCAATAGCCCAAAAAATAGGACATTAGCAGAACAGGACATGAGCAGAGTAGAACAGTTTAAAAAGATATTTTATGTAAGTCCATTAGCAATCAAAGCTGCTCACTACTCTCTTTTTAAGAGAGCTCAACGACTTTGCCAAGATGGACTATTCCAACTATCACTTAGCCCAAAAAAAAAAAAAAAAAAAAAATCTGCAAGTAGCTAATACAAGCAACGATATTTTAGATTTATAGGACATGGCACAACTCTAAAACAAATACAACCCTTCAGTCATAGAAGCTTTCGAGGACTGGAATTGTAGTTCAAACCCACACATCTCTAAAACAAATTGGAATTGCACATCTCTAAAACAAAATCAAACCCACACATCTTGCATTTGAATTGCAGTTCACTATACCAAAATATCATTATAATCACACATTTCCATTAAACTCTACAAGCAAGAATGAACCCGATTCATATGACACAAGTAGATCCCTCAAACAAAATTGAAAAAGACATAATATTTAAATACAAAAACAACACCATCCTTTGAAAGTCAAAACAGCAGCAATCAGTAATGCTCGATGAAGCAAAGAAGTACAAAATTTCTGTTAATAAAACAAAGCTGCAGTTCAATATGTCAAGCAGTAGATTGAGCAACTAAACATGTTCCTATACTGAAGTGGTAGAGATGCATTCATAGTCCACAACGTTCTCCATCGATAAAAAAACATGTCCATTTAACTAGAAAGAAAGGCATATTCCCATAAAACAAATACTAATGTTTCAAGAATGTATAATTACTACTGCATTGGCAACATGAGAGTTGGAAGAAGTTCTATTAGCATCCATGTAACATTTCTTGAACATTTGTACACGAGTTGGGGAATGGCCTTGCTCCTTTGTCTGAATCATTCAATTCCTGTTAGTAGTTAATAGAAGTCTGTGGAAATAGCACTTGAAATTGTTCCCAAATCATAAAGTTATCATATTATCATGAATTTGATAATGTGGCTTCTTCTCTGTCCTATGATTTATGTTCTTCATGTTTCTATTTCTTTTATTCTTTTCTGACATTGCCTGAATTTTAAATTTTTTTTTATCAACAGATTTTTATTAGATTAGCCAATCAAAATAGAATGAGTATTAGGAGAGATTCTTACCTTCCCTTCAGCTAAATCCCACCATTTAAGGAGATTAGTCCACTAAGTTTGTATCACACGGTCATCGGTACATCGAGTATGGTGATGGATGTCTTTTTCTGCACCATACCATTCATTCTTTAGTGATGCTTTCCAAGTCCTCCATTTTATGTCAATTAATCTTAGAATAGTAGGCTTAAGACTAGGCGATACATTAAACTTCTCCTGTACATGGAAAAAAATAGCAAAACTCAAATACATATTATTATATACTAATATTGTTTTGCTATATCTGCCATATTATATAACAATGTAAAATACCTTCACAACATTGAACATCTCATTCATGTTATCTTGAGGAATTTGACACCATATTTTGATATCTATCGAAACGTACATTCCATTCCTTGTTATGGTTCCCAAATATTCGGTCAATTTAGAATGGTTCGTTCTAACCGGCTGTCCACACTTGTTGAATTCAATCTCCAATGGCTTTGCATTTTGAGGACGGCCCCAAATAGAGGTCATATAGGTTGGTCCTCTCTTGCGAATGACCTCACTTCTTCTGGTACTTACTTTTCCTATAAAAATTGCATGAGGACACATTAAGAAGTAAAAAAATATAGAAAGCATATGAGAAGACACTAAATATAAATATACCTTGACTTTCACTTTGTTGCATGACATGGCTATAAACCTCTTATACAATATGTGTATAGGTATTGCCATCAACTTGTTGGTTTATTTGATTGGTACTTTTTCTTCCCCTAGTTCTTGCCATATAACATGTAGTGGAAATCTGGGATTCAAATGTTCACAGAGAGATCAATAATTTCATATCCAACAAAATCCCCGAAAAGAACCCAAAACATTTATTAATTTTAAAAAAAATTAGAGCAAACAAACAAACAAAATGCAAAGACACATCACATATTGCTTGCCTAAGAAATAAATGATGGAGCCTTAAAAATCTGCATCTCATATTACTGCCACTAAGTTTGACCAACTTGGGTTGAATAAAAGGATTTCTAAAACAAAATAGAAAATAACTAAAGCAACTAATAAAATAAAGATTTATCAAGTAGATGTATGAATGAATGAAAAACTGAGACACCATGCACGCATGAAACAAGACCTAGAAAAATAGGGACGCGGCGCAATGGAAGATTAAAATTAATACATTTACGTGTCTTTTTCTGGTATGGCTGAGAAGATGAGGCACCAACCACGGGAGCAGCTTCCTGTCTCGATGACGATTTTGGCCAGAAGCCAGCGATCTATCGGCTTCTTCTTGACATGTACGTGAAGCTTTTCGCTTCTCAAAATATTCCTCCGCCTATCTATGTTGGTGAAACAACCTAGGTGAGGACTGGTCTTCTTGATCCTTTGCTATTAGTTAGCAAAGACAAGAAGATGGAAAAAGAAAACAGAGCAAACGAGAGAGAGAAAAGAGGGGAAAAAACTCCAATTTTTTTTTCTTCAGTAGTGTCGTGAGTTCTGTTCTTTTTTTTTCCTACTGCACGACTCCTATTCACATCCCAGATAACCCAACCCCGGTGTTTTGATATTTCAAACATTTGGAGGTTATCAACAGAAGAGGTTTGGGTAATCCCCAACGCTTTTGTACCGTGAATAATAAAAACCATTTAATCCAGGTTATTGGGCCAAAATAATTTATTATTTTTTCTTAGACCCAATGAGCCCAAAAATAATAATAATTAATTATTTATTTTCTGGGTATATTAAAATAACTTAATAAATAATTAATGAACCCAAATGAACTAAAATAATTATTAAGTCTTTTATTAACTAGTTTAAGCCCAAGTTAATTTTTTTAATTATTCAATCTGGGTTTAGACCCTGAATAGTTAATTAACCAATCAAACTAGATAATAAATTTAATTTATCTCATTCTTTTTATTTTATTTCAGTCCAAAAATAAATTAGACTTCCTGAATAAAATAAAATTCTTTTTCCGTTGTGACCATTTCCTCGACCTAAAATAATTAGGACTTATAGGCTATTCTGAGGATCAAAAAGATACATCGCATTGACTACTAAAATGATCAAAATACCCTTGCTACATAAATAGTTGTATTTTGCATTTTAATTATTTCCTAATATCATCATAAGGAAATATTGACCCCAAGAACAATGCTGTGTTAGCTATGTTTTTGACCCACAAATAAAATGACTAAAATAACCTTCTACACATCGCCATTTATTTAGAAAGGAAAGAGTGTACTAATACCTCTCTAAACAACATCTACCATTCTTAGGCTTCTAGTCCAATGATCCACGACTTTTTGAAATATTCTAGCTTTTCAAGGGAGCTACCCTAAAGCCAATATCCAAGTCATGTTCCCCAAGGCGCTGGATAATTAGATCATTCGGATAACCACAAAGGGCAATATAGTATAGACACTATCTCGTACAAGTCTGTCTTGACTAACTAGTCACATATACCCAACATACAAGTATATTGGTCCTTCTCAAGAATCTCAACTATAGTATATCAAAGCATACGCTTCTAGTTTTGTCAAACCACCAACTTATATTCAAGCTGTAGAGTACAAGCCTACTTTGTAGTAGTAGTAGTCTGGAGTTTCACATAGTACTTTTAAAAACCACCACTATAGGTCCAGTTTTACGTATTCGAAATATGCTTGTGTTATGAAATGAGTAAACTACTCATTAGCTAAATGTAACCCATTCCCTATTTGGAATTCATAATACAATAACCTTGCCATGATGATATTCTCATTTTCATCATCCGGTTAAGAACAATAGTTTATATGTTAAATATCCCATGATTCATACCTTACTGTGAAAGATCTCCATTTACATGAACCATTTACTTAAACACAATGGGCTTTTCCAATAAAATCGTGCATAAATATAAAGAAAATTTCACAAATAAATTCTAAAAAAATACTTTGATTAATACAAGTAAAAAATACATCAGAAACCTAATCTAAGAGGGTATATATTCTAACAATCTCCTACTTGCACTCTAAGACTAAGTAAGTCCATAGGTGCCATTCCTATGGCGTCTAAGTGTCTTCTAAAGACTCTCTTCACCAAAGGCTTGATGAAAGAATTTGCTAGATTGTTCTCCGAGGCAATCTATTCCACAACGACTTCCCGTCTTTAGATAAAATTCCGGATCAGGTAGTACTTCCTCTCTATGTGCTTCCCCTTTTTGTGGTTCCTTAGTTCTTTAGATTGTGAGACTGCCCAGTGTTGTCGTAATACATCACAACCGGTTTGTCCATATGTGGCACGACTCCAAGTTCCAAAAGGAACTTCCGGAGCTAAACTACTTTCTTGGATGCCTCCAAAGCTGCCACATACTCAACTTCCATAGTTGAGTCAACAATGCAAGATTGTTTGATGCTCCTCCATGAAATGGCTCCTCCAGACATGGTGAAAACATATCCACTAGTGAATTTTCTCTTATCCTTATCCACCTGGAAGTCTGAATCCGTGTATTCTGTAGAAACCAAGTCATTAGTCCTGTAAACCAACATATAATCTCTTGTACCTTTGAAATATTTAAGAATATGCTTTATAACCTACTAATGAACCTCCTCGGGGTTTAATTGATATATGCTAACTAAGTCTGCGACAAAGCAGATATCTGACCTAGTACACAACATGACATATATGAGACTTCCTACAGCCGAAGCATAGGGAATCCTACTCATCCTATCTTTTTCTTCTTGAGACTTTGGACAATCTTTCGAAGAAAAAGACAACCCATATCTGTAAGGGATCAATGCCCCCTTGTATGAGTTCATGCTATACTTGGCCAACATCTTATTCATGTATGTAGCTTGGGATAAACCTAACATTCTCTACTTCCTATTTCTAAGAAGTTTTATCTCGAGAATGTAACTTGCTTCACCTAAGTCCTTCATACTAAATTGAATAGATATTCAAACCTTAGTAGATGACAGTGTCTCTATATCATTTTCATTGAGTAGAATGTTATCCACATATAGGACAAGAAAAATCACATTTATGCTTTCCAATTTTCTATAGACACATGGTTCATCCTTGTTTTGAATGAAACCATAAGACTTTACTGTCTCATTAAAATGAATGTTCCATACTTTGGATGCCTACTTAAGTCTATAAATAGATTTCTTAAACTTACAAATCATATGTTCTTGGCCATTAGCAATAAAGCCTTCTGGTTGGGACATATAGATGTCTTCAATAAGATGGCCATTTAAAAATGTCGTCTTAACATCCTTTTGCTATATCTTGTAATCATAATGACATGCGATGGCAAGGAGGATACGGATGGATTTAAGCATGGCTACTGGAAAAAAGGTTTCTTCATAGTCGATCCCTTCTTTTTGAGTATAGCCTTTTGCCACAAGCCTAGCTTTGAAGGTTTCTACCATCCCATCCACTCCCCTCTTCCTCTTGTAAACCCACTTACACCCAATGGGTTTTATCCCTTCAGGTGAAGTTATAAGATCTCAAAACTGATTGAAGTACATAGACTTAATCTCGACTTTCATTGTTTCATGCCATAGGTCTGCATCGGCATCAACAATATCCTCCTCGTATCTAGTGGGATCTTATTCCTGATAGTCGGAGACTAGGTCAAAAGCCTTTCTAGTCCATCTTTCTGAACTCTAGATATCTTCCCACTACGACGTGGCTCCAATTGTATAAGTTCTTGAGGCTGTACCTCTTCTTATTCTATAAGCGGGTTAGGAGAAGTTGATTCAGAAGATAACTTCTCTTTGAGTTCCAACCTTGTTGAATCTTTAGTGGATGTACTTTGTTCATCCTCTAAGTATTTAGCATTAGTACTCACGAGTACTTTCTGCTCCTTGAAATGATAAAAGTAACCAACCTTTGTACCTTTTGGATACCCTACAAAATAGTATAATTCTGATCTTGGTTCAACTTGTCTCCCTTGATCAGTACATAAGTTGGACAGTCCCATATCTTGAGATGATTTAGACTTGGCTTACGCTTAGTCTATATCTCAAAGGCTCAAAATGGGGCCTAACATCAGTGAAATTGGCCAGAGTAAAGCCCTCAGCATCTTGTCAACAAAGCTCTTTTCCCCCAAATTAGCTAATTTGGGGTAATTGATTAGAATGGCCCTTTTTGGGTCCATTCGTCTTCAACTGGTCCGATTTCTAAAAGTAGTCCTAAAATGGACTCAACACATTATGTAAATGCATCCTAACTAAAATAGGACGCATTTACATAATGCGTCTTTATATGACACATATTTGTAAAGTGTTGAAATATGACGCATTTATGTAATGTGTCTTTACAATTATAGGATGCAATAATTTAATGCATCCTTATTACCACTTTGCAGCATCAGATTCGTATTGATAATGTCTTTTGTTTTTCTAGTCATTCATTTCATGATTCAAAAATTGTGTATTACATAATTTAGAATGAATTACCCAACATACAATTGATCAGCCCATTCAATTAGCTTAAGTGTTCGTATAATTGAATGCTATTTTTCGTAAAGATTTATGTAATCGCGGTTTAGTTTGAAATGCCATAAATCAGAAGTAGTTAATGTGAAAAGAAAAGGCAACTTGAGAAAATAATTTTTTTTGTAGTACAAGTTCATGCAATTGTATAATTTATTGTTCAGGATCAAAATGAGCATTGTTACAATTTCACCTATTATGTCCTGGTTGATGACAATTTCTGCATCTTGGGGGAGGAGCCTTCATTTGGGTAATCCATCTCACCTCGAAAACGTGCGATACGTTTCCGGCCAGGTCAGTTTCCTTTTAAGTGCTGGTGTGTAGCCCTTTAACAAAAAGTTAGCATTACATTACGCCAGGTATTGTCATTGCCGACAAGGTAGAAGTTATGCTTGTAAAATGAAATGTACTTCTCCATGGAGTAAATAGGCAAAACAAAATCTGTAAGTTGCTAACTAGGGTGTCGACAAACTGCAAATACATGTATGCACGATAATCTAAATAAATTCCATTTCGCGCAGCTATAGTCCCGTGATGATATCTTAACTGTATAAACATTGTTACTTTTGCTCCCAGCTCTTGCGGTTGTCCTTACACTGAAAATTCCAGAGCATTCATTATACTACATAACCCTATAAGATCTAGCCTTCTATGAAGCTTCCTGGAATGTATTCCATATGAACGGAGGAAATGGTTTGTTAGAATAGGTGGCCTCAAATCGATGCAGATTAAAGTATTCGACCGTCTTTATGAATGTTGCATCAACCAGTACTTTGATTGATAATGCTTGTATTTTTTTTAGAACATAATTAAATGACTCGGATAAATTGGTTGTCATACATCTGTATCAATATCCACCATCATGTAAAAGTGTCCACTTTTTGTGGCCAATCTGCATCAACCAATTGTATGCTTCTTGATTGTGTTCTCTTATTTCATTCATTACTGATTGGAATTTGGATTTCTTTCTCTTTGTTTCGGCGTTGTACATCAGTCGCTTCAACTCTGTATTCTTGAAATGTCAACTGAAATTGGCACTAACGTGACGTAGACAGAACTTATGAACTCCTATAGGCTCAGTCCATCCAGGCTGTCTCCTTATAGCAGATAAGATACTTGTGTGCCTATCAGATACAACACAAGCATGTCTTTTGTGCACCACTTGACTTTGGACTAGTCTTAGAAACCCTCCCCAACTCTCTATGGATTCAGAATCGACAACCACAAAGGCACGCAATGTAATGCATTACCCGATTATTGCATGGATAGACTTCCCAAAAATAGAAATTGCATCACCTAAACAATAAAGGAACCTTGCAAATCTCAGCATATTGTACCCAAATCAAAGAAGATCGGTGCTCGATCTGTCACGTAATTATGTCCTCCACGATTGGTCCTGGAACTATATTCGGTCCATCCTAAATGACATAGTGCCAAATTAAAATTGTTAACATTCAAATTGTATAATTAGTGCGTGTCGAGACTAATTGTAACTATTTTACATTGTATAATTTGAGTAAACGGAAATTAAGATTTTTACAACTCAAAATTGAAGTCTACGCTCCAAATTTATCGCGCTTGGTTTCTACAACACAACATTGTTACCTAAATTTGTGCACATTTACCTAAATAAAGAAACTGTATATTTTGTGTACATTTTTTAAATATTTTTTTAATTTAACATGTTTCCAAACAATTTATCATGAAATACAAATAATAACATCATATTTGCTATATTTTAATATTAAGATATTTATTTTAATTAAAAATAAAATAATTAATTTTAATATTTCTAAAACTAAAAATAAAAAATATATAATAAATTTATTTAGCAAAATAAAAAATAAAAAAATCATATATATATATATATATATATATATATTTCATAGAAAGTTTAACAACTAGAAAGCAGAAATTTGGCTCACTACAAATCTGCACAATTCACCAGTATATAACGAACATAGAACTGCTCTCCAAATTTCTAGTATATAACGAACATAACAAAGGAGCTATCTAATATATAACGAACATAACGAAGGGGTTACAGGATAATATATGTGAGATGATATTTTAAATAATAATGTTATTTGTTTGTTTAAGTGAAATATTGAAATTTTAAGAACATATTGTAAAAAAATTATATTTTTGTTGCCGTACAAAAGGGGAGCCAATAAAATCAGAGATCGGCTACTCTTCGGATGAACATAAACAATTCGATTGGAGAAACAATATGGGAATTGGATTTTTTAAAGATGTGGGTTCCTTGGACTTACTATAGAAAGGGTCTAAGAAGAAAAATAAATTGCACACAGAGCAAAACAAATTTGAAAAGGGATGTGTATTGAATGATTGTAAAGAAAATAAACTTGCGGATAATTAGATTTCAAATGAAAAGAAATAGAACTGGAAATAGCAAAGAATCCTAAACTAAACAAAGAGGTAAAGAAAACACGTAAATGTCGAAAGGAAAATTAGATTTTTGAGTGATGTTGTTAGTGCATTTAGCTGAGAAGCCCTTCCTATTTTATACATGCCGTCCAGATAAAACCTCTTATCCGAACGTGGAGCAAATTTTGGTTAGTGGTTGAGCCTTAACGGTCGTGGAACGTGATCAGTTATTTATACCGAGATATAAGAAAACGTGTCTAACCACCCAACGGTTTTTTGCACTACAAGAAAATTATGAATCTGCAACGGATTTTTTTCACGGAATATTTTCCTTGGCAATCAGTGATGGATTTTGCTACGGAACAACAAAATACAAGCAACTTGTGAGGGAAAAAATGCCCTAGCAAATCCATGGCAATTTGCCATGGAATTGAGATGGAAATAGGAGCAAGTAGCGATGCAAACATATTTTGTCGCAAATCAGTGGCAAAAAAATGCGCCAAAAAATTATGCCAAATATTAGCTCCCGATTTGCGATGGAAACATTTTTGTGGCAAAGTTATGCCAAACTTTAGCCGTGGATTTGCCACGGAATCACAAAATTGCCACGACATTTTTTTCTTTTTTTGTTCTAATTTATTAATTATATTGGTTTGTATTAATTTTTGTTCCATACATTTTAAATAACAACGATGAAATATTTTGTAAGTATCTTAATTTATTTATTTTCTAATGCGTTCATTTTTGAAATAGAATTGAAAATAAGATGTATTATTTTTTAGTATCGAAATATATGTTTGTATTAAAATTATAAATATTAAAGAAACGATATAATTTTATTTTATTTTGACTGTAAAAGCCATTGAAAATTGGTTTGAAGAACTATATTATCATTGAGATCTCATCTGAAAGTATGTTATGCAAAGTAGTGATAAAAAGAAATGACTAAATTTTTGTTGTGTTTCGTAGCAAATCCGTGGCTATTTGCCACAGAATCACAAAATTGCCACTAATCATTTTTTTCCTTTTTTTGTTCTAATTTATTAATTATATTAGTTTGTATTAATTTTTATTCCATACATTTTAAATAACAACGACAAAATATTTTGTAAGTATCTTGATTTATTTATTTTCTAATGTGTTCATTCTTGAAATGGAATTGAAAATAAGATTTATTATTTTTGAGTATCGAAATATTCGTTTGTATTAAAATTAGAAATTTTAAAGAAACGATATAATTTTATTTTATTTCGACTGTAAAAACCATTGAAAATTATTTTGAAGAACTATATTGTCATTGAGAGCACATAAAAAAGAATGTTATGCAAAGTAGTGATAAAAAAAAGAGCTAACCTATTAGTGTGTGTTCCGTGGCAAATCCGTGGCAAGTTGCCACGGCTTTGCCACTGATCTACCACGGATTTTGTTAGTCCGTGGCAAAGCCCTAGCAAATTTCTAGGGCTTTGCCACAGATTGATTTTTTCCTTTTTTTTTTCTAATTTTTATTATATTTATTTTTATTGCATACATTTTGTTTAAAATGGTCAGATGTTTTATAAGCATTATTTTTATCCATAGTTTATTTATTCTTAAAAAATAATTGATGTGAATTTAAAAGAGAATATAATATTTTTGTGTGTCGAAATATATGTGTTTATTAAAATAAAAAAAATTTAAGATATGATATAATTTTTTTTACAACAAAAGCCATTGGAAATATCAATGCAATTGACTATATCACCATTTAGAATATAAAAATTTTATGTTAGGTAAAATAATAATAAAAAGAACAAGAAAATTTTATTATGTGTTCCGTGACAAATCCGTGACAAGTTGCCACATCATTGCCACGGTGTTGCCACGGATTGTGTTAGTCTGTGGCAAATCCCTAGCAATTACTAGGGATTTGCCATGGATTGATTTTTTTTTCTTTTTTATTCTATTTATTATTATTTTTTTCATTCCATACATTTTTATTAAAATGGTCAAATGTTTTATAAACATCATTTTTATCTCTAACTTATCTATTCTTGAAAAACAATTGATACGAATTTAAACTAGAATGTAATGTTTTTGTGTGTCAAAATATGTGTTTATTAAAATAATTTTTTTTAAGGATATGATATATATTTTTTTTAAAAACAAAAGCCATTGGAAATATCAATGCAATTGATTGTATTACGATTTATAATATAAAAATTATATGTTAGGTAAAATAGTGATAAAAAGAATAAGAAAATTTTATTATGTGTTCTGTGGCAAATCTATGGCAACTTGCCACGGATTGTGTTAGTCTGCGGCAAATCCCTAGCAAATTGCTAGGGATTTGCCATGGATTGATTTTTTTGGCATACATTTTGTTTAAAATAGTCAAATGTTTTATAAACATTATTTTTATCTCTAACTTATTTATTCTTGAAAAAGAATTGATACAAATTTAAAATAGAATGTAATATTTTTGTTGTCGAAATATACGTGCTTATTAAAATAAAAAATTTTAAAGATGTGATACAAATTTTTTAACAACAAAAGCCAATGGAAATATCAATGCAATTGATTTTATTACCATTTAGAATATAAAAATTATATGTTAGGTAAAATAATGATAAAAAGAACAAGAAAAATTTATTATGTGTTCCGTGGCAAATCCATGGCAAGTTGCCACGGCTTTGCCACGGAGTTGCCATGGATTTTGTTAGTCCATGACAAACCCCTAGCAAATTGCTAGGGATTTGCCATGGATTGGTTTTTTTCCTTTTTTTATGCTAATTTTTATTATATTTATTTTTATTGCATACGTTTTGTTTAAAATGGTCAAATGTTTTATAAACATTATTTTTATCTCTATCTTATTTATTCTTGAAAAAGAATTGATACAAATTTAAAATAGTATGTAATACTTTTGTGTGTCACAATATATGTGTTTATTAAAATTAAAAAAATTTAAAGCTATTATATAATTTTTTACAGCAAAAGCTACTTGAAATATCAGTGCAATTAACTATATTACCATTTAGAATATAAAAATTATGTGTTAGGTAAAATAGTGCTAAAAAGAACAAGAAAATTTTATTATATGTTATGTGGCAAATCCGTGGCACGTTGCCATGGCTTTGCCACGAAGTTGCCACGGATTGTGTTAGTCCGTAGCAAATCCCTAGAAAATTGCTAGGGATTTGCCATGGATTTATTTATTTTTATTCTAATTTTTATTAGATTTATTTTCATTCCATACATTTTGATTAAAATGGTCAAATGGTTTATAAAAATTATTTTTATCTCTAGCTTATTTATTCTTGAAAAAGAATTGATACGAATTTAAAATAGAATGTAATATTTTTGTGTGTCGAAATATATGCGTTTATTCAAACAAAAAAATAAAAAATAAAGATATGATATAATTTTTTTTTGGCAACAAAAGCCATTGGAAATATCAATGCAATTTACTATATTATTACAACGTCAAAGAATGACTCAAGTCACGAAGAGGATGAAGGAGAGACTAATTGGGAAATGGATGATGAAAATGATGACATTGGTGAAAAGTATGTGTCTGATGCTGAATTAGAATAAATATTGTTTGTAACATCAAAAGAGGTTAGTAATTTCATTAGTTTTACTTGTAAAAAAGTGCCTTACACGTTACCTAAAAAGTGCCTAACTTATCAATGTCAACTTCACTTCTATCCTCCCTTCTTCTTTTTGTTATCCGTAAAGGGTGGATTTTTTGGCTTTATATATGGAACAAAACATTGAATTTGTTGAAGTTGTTCATTTATTTTACAAGCTATATTCTTATAAATATTTCATACTTCTTTATCTTTGTCATTTTTTTTGTCATCTTCATTTTCTCTTCTTTTAATTAAGTATTAAAAACATATGATTATTGTCATATGACTTATTATTATTATAAAATTAACTTGATCAATGACTCTATACAAATAGACGACATGGCTAAAGGAGGAAAAAAGAAGCGTTCGAGTTATGGTTCATTTATATCTGCTCCAAAGGTAGGGTGACCTTCATCTCATGTCCCAGAAGTTAAAACTCCAGTTGCCACTCCTTCTTCTAGTCATCTAGATGCATTGCCTTCTTCTACTCAGCAGCCGACATCTATTTCTGCTCCTAGTCAGATACCCTTGGACAACAATAGAGTTGGTGAACAGTTGGGGTTTTCCCTACATACACCAGAGACTTCTCGTTTTCTTGTGGTTGGAGGTGTACGATCTACTTCATGTCCACCTACTAAGCCTACCGATCCTGGATAGCATCAGCAGGGTGCTGAGTCTCCCAGTACATCAGTGCACCCTTCAGTAACTAGTGCTACATCATAGCACGTGGATAATAACACAATCGAGCCCTATGGTGATACGTAAGTAGAACATGATATTTTTCTTATATTTTACTTCAATTTCATGTTCTGTGTTGCTATCTAGGTTACTTGACCCATTTTATGGTCTTTTTCCCTTAATTGTTTTCCATTCAAATCTAGCCTATTATGCTATGGTTATTAACATTTGTCTAATTATTATAGATTCACACGTCAGTCTGAGTGTGCAAAAACTATCACCACAATAATAAAGTAGCGATTTAAGGATTACTAGCCGCGATTCAGTGATGTACCTGCTGTTTGGGATGTTTGGTTTAAGGAGTTTGCTGTACGTATTTGTCTATTACTTTTTGGTTGTTGTATGTTCATATTTTACTATCAGTCTAAATACTTATTATCTACCCGTATCTCAGAATGAGTAGTCCTTTTATAATGTACTAACCTATTCATTATTGTAGAAACATTGGACATGGCACCTGGATCATTTGCCACGGATATGTTCAGCGTGGGAAGAAAGATGTCGGGCAAGATTGACTGATATCATTTCAAAGATCAGGAATGTACACAAGAAGAGGCCTGCTTAGATGTCAGAGGACATATATCACCAATTGTGCAGATATTAGCAGTTCGAGGATTGGCAAAAAAACTCAAATATGGCCAAAGAAAATAGAAGGGCTAGTTCTACTAAACACACCGGAGGTTCCATTAGTTTTACGGAGCATGAGTCGAGAGCGGTCTTTTCTCTTATATGATCTATAATTAAATGTTTACTTTAATAATTGCTATTAAATTTGTACATGTTGAATCAAATTCTAAACTTAATTATCACTTTAATACTTCTTGCAGTGTGCGAAGCAAGGGGATGACTTTAATTATCTTGCATTGTTTGAAAAATTATACCAATTTCAAGATGGGCCAAATAAGATCAGTGTATGCTACATATTAATTTCATTTTATGAAATTGCATAACACTTTAATTTTTGTTTATAGTTTCACATTCGAATTATTCAGGAAGATGTCCAAACGATGAAGTTGCAGTACTCTCAAATGGAGTCTACTAATTCAGCATCCACTTCAACTTCCGTGCCAGATAAGAAAGCTATGATTTTGTTGGCTGTAGGTAGATTGAAAAAGGGAAGGATCTATGGCATGGGATCCAAGGCCTCACACTTCAGACTTCAGTACCGTCAGTCTGGGGTCTCGTTTTTGGGATCATCAGTGGATATAGAGAAGTTTCGTGGCAAGCTTGAGCAGACCCTTCAGCAGCAGCTTCAACAGCAACTTCAGCAATAGCAGCTTCAGCAGCAGCTTCAACAACAGTTGGACAAGAAGGACAAAGAGATAGAGAAAGAGAGGAAAAAGATGAAGAGGACTTTGGAGAAAAAGGATAAGAAGATGTCTGCATTAATTGATATGAATCGCATGGTGATGCAACATCTTAAATTACAAGTCCCTCCATTCCCTCTTCTGACTCTGATGATTTTGACGAGGATGACTCTGGCCTTTCAGCAGCGGATGATAGTTAGATTGGTTTTATTTTCATGTGTATGCTAAGTTTGCATCGCTTTGATTATGGATTTAGTATTATTACGAATTTATATTTACTATTTTTTGATATTTTAATGATATATGATTATGCGAATTTATTTAGACTCTAAACAAATTATGAAATTTTATGGTTTGCTAAAACAATTGTGGTGAATGTGTTTTGCAGTTGTGCATTGTGTGGTAGGAATATGATTTGAGACGTTGTAGGTAATGTGTTGTGCATGTGTGCAAGGAGTATGATACTTAAAAACATTGTAGGTTGTGTATAGTGAATATGTATGTATGGATAATGGATTATAAATGTTATAGGTTGTGTATAGTGAATATGTATGTATGGATAATGGATTATAAATATTATAGGTTGTTTGTTGTGTATATGTCTGGGGAATGTGACTCGAACTTTGTAGGCAGGGAGTGTAATGGGGATTATGCATGTGTGTAGGGCATACTGGTTGCTATGGAAGTATGAATAGGGAAATGTAACAGGTTTTGAAGCTGAAATTGTAAACTGCCACAAATTTTGATTTTGTGGCAAATCCGTGGCAAATTACCACGGATTTGCCACGAAAGATAGTACTAAAATCCCTGGCAATCTGCCACAGATTTGCCACGAATGGGATCTGCTTGAGTACTGTCCGTGGCAAATCGGTGGTAATTTGCCATGAATTTGCCACGGACAGCATATGTTTTATATTATTTCCGTAGCAAATTTGTAGCAGATTGCTAAGGATTTGCCACGGACTGTACCTATTTGAGAAATGTCTATAGCAAATATGTGGCAATCTGTCACGGATTTACCATAGACAACCTATATTCCATATTATTTTCGTGGCAAATTCATGATAAATTGTCACGGATTTGCCACGGATGGTACCTGCTTGAAAAACGTCTGTGGTAAATCCATGGTAGATTGCCAAGGATTTGCCATGGACTGTACCTGCTTGAGAAATATTCGTGACAAATCACGAATTTGCCACAGATAGTACCTGTTTGAGAAACATTCGTGGCAATTTTCTACGGATTTGCCATGGCAACCTATGTTCCATATTGTTTCCGTAGCAGATTGCCAAGAATTTGCCACGGACTGTACTTGCTTGAGAAATGTCCGTGACAAATTCGTGACAATCTGCTACGGATTTGTCATAGACAGCCTATATTCCATACTATTTCTGTGGCAAATTCGTGGCAGATTGTCATGGATTTGCCACGATTCCTTCGCAATATCTCTCCCCAAATGTGATACCAACTTGAACAATTCGTGGCACATTACCACGAAAAATATTTCCGTAGCAAAAAAATGCTTAGCGACGAAGGTATTTGCCGCGGACCTTTTCCGTCACAGATCCGTGGCAAATTCCAGTTTAGCCACGGATTTGCCTCAGATTTGTCCGTGACAAATTGGCAGATTTCTTGTAATGTTAGTTCTGATGTTTGCTGGGGCCATCGGTTGCAAAATAGTTGACGTTTCCATTACCTCAAACGAAACTTCCTATCAGCATCGGCTTAATATTACCGTTGCAACGGTTTGACAAAAATTGACGTCAACATATGCCTCCCCCCCTCCCCCCCCCCTGCGGCCGGAGTCCCGTTGCTTTATGAATGCAAACAGGTGAAGCGACGGGAATTGTACAACATTGATTGTAGTCCTTCTTTTATGATAAATCAAAATGTCTCAAATGTTGTGGAAAGTTTGTGACGCCTCGGCTTTGGAACCCGGGAATGGCTAAGCTTCAAATATTTCCTTTAAATAGCGGTGGTCCCCATACACAATTCCTCACTCTAGTGACTTCTGCTTCAATTAGACTTCTAATCCCCTTGTGGTTTAATATCCCCTCTGCACTCTATTCTTTTCTTTGAAATCTGATCTACCATGGTAAGCCTAGTTGACAAAACCGTTCTGGCCTTAATCCGTGCTGAGGAAAATCTGTACACCCTAGGCTCTCGGCTGTTGCTCCCGGATGTTACTACGAAACATCTAAAGTTCGTTCAACCAGACGATTTCATTCTCACCCTTAACCAAAAAACCTTTTCCTCGACTAATCTTTTGACATCTTTTTGCCATTGGCCGCTTAAATTGAAGAACTACAGAGAATGGCGAGATTGTTGCTACACCAAATTTGGGCCCATATGGGACTAGTGGGGCATCCATGATGTGATAATGATGACGGATTTCGACACTGCCTTCGTTCACAATCTTTTTGCTGCAATTCTCTCGTTCTAGTCTTCTATGATCAATGGCTTCTTTTTTTCCCATGGGATGTTTTCCCCAACCGTCTTGGATATCTGCACCATCCTCAGCTTCCGATGCGATGGGGACGAGGTCCTAAAACTCCATGATGAGGAAAACATGCCAGCCATTGAGGTACACCTGGACAAGGCCACCTTTTCATATGGTAATTTTATAACTACTTAGAAGGGTTTAGAAGAAACTTCGACCGAGCAAAAGCAAGCCGCCTTTCTATGATTGTGGCTCGGTAAGTACATCCTCTATTTCCATTCAGTTGGTATTAGCAATGAGTATCAATACTACGTATTGGCCTTACTGAGGAGAAAGAGGCGCTGCGACTTGCCTCTCTGGTATTAGCCTTGGTTTATCAGACCATGAATCAGTTAGTTTTGTCCTTGTCGGTAGGTGATGATCCTACCAACCTTGGGGGGCCCTCTTTGGATTATGCAACTATGGTTTTACCAGTGCCTCTCTCAATTTAGCATTAGCAGCATCTCTAGAGAAACTGCTGATCCTTTTGCTCCAATTACCGGTTATTAGCTGTTGAAAATTCCGTTGAATACATCTCTAGCCAATACTATTATTTCATATCTCCATCAACGTATGTACAATATAGCCCATTTTTTTCCCATACTCTGATCAGGAAAAAGGTTCGCTCTAGCTGAGAACTCTTTCTGAGAGCCCGGAAGTAACTCAATAGGCCTTCTGGGCACGGGTGTTGTATCCTCGAGAACTCCTCTTGGGGGCTAAACTAGGAGCTAAGAGTGCCAAGTCCTCTTGTGAGCGATACAACCCACATTGCTTTTCTCGGTAGTTTGGACTAATTCAAGACATACTCACTGATCCTGGGCACGCTACATCTCATACTGTCAAGCCTATCCTATCTGCTGAAGATGTACAGACTTTAGCCGATAGTTCCTTTGCTACCATGTGCTCTTTTGAGTTCTATCCTTTCTAAGTGGTGCTAGAGACTTTGCCCAATTTTAACCTATAGTGGCGGCTATTAAGTGAGATCTCTTTTTTTGATTTTGTGGATACTTGACTTCTTCGAATAACTAGGCCGACTATAACAACAATGGAAACGTCGGCCTCCAAGAAAGCAAAACAGAGCAAAGCACCCACTAACCTCATTACTATGCCAGCTTTTCAATCGCCTTTAGTGCAAAGAACACCAGCCATTCCAAACACTCCCAGAGAAGAAGAAGAAGATGAGGAAGAAGTTCCCACCTTGCTGTGGCGATCGAAAAGAAAACAGAAAACCCCTACTCTTGTGATTGTCAATGTTACAATTCCTCCAAACTTCAAACCACCAAATATTCTTATTTGATTTCTTGACTGACTCATCTCATTTCCCTCTTTTGCAGAAACGGAAGCAAAAGGTTAATTGACCAATCATCATTGAGACCTCATCTGACTTGGAGGAAGATGTATCTCTCTTGGCTCTAGAAAAGCCATTGGTTGAGGAGGATCCTCCCATGGCCACTTTTTTAGCAGCAGCACTTCCACTGGTTGAACTAACGGCTCCAGAGAACCCAGTAACCATCCTAACGGGGCCTTCTCTTCTAGAGCTTCAAAAGGAGCCCACACAATCTGCTGCGAAAACAACTCCTACACCTTCCGAGGCAGAGCCATCAATAGGAGTCATTCTACCTTAGTTGATGACATCTATTATTGTCACGCCTGAGCTTCTAAATAGCCTAGTTGGGACCGCCCTACCTACAACAAAAGCTCCCCAAGAGACCATCAACCGAGCCCTCCTACTTGTCATACAATCAGTTGATCTGGAAATCCCTATTACATTTGAGGGACTATCGGCCAATTATTTGGGGCAAATGAGGTTCACCTAGCCTTTCCTTTTAGATACTCAGAATAGGAGGGATGAGGTTTTTCCTCCAACTTGAAGTATTAAAGCAGCATCGGGAGCATGAGGCATTTTTGCGGAACAGCCACCTTAAGACTTCCGCCCGTTTAGGCGTCTTTCGAGCAGAAATCACGGAAAGGCTGGAAAGACTCGAAAGGCTTGAGCAACGACTTCGGGAACTTCAGGCAGAACTAGAATCTTAGAAGAAAGTCCTAGAGGAAAGGCTCCAAGAAGATAGTACCTATCAAAAAACTACCTCTTCCATTGAAGGATCTGTGGCCAAATTTCAAGATGATCGCCTAATACTGGAGGCAGAGGAGGGGCTTCTACAGATGGAGCTGCAATACTTGGATGGACTGCTGAAGGGCATGTGATCTTCTTTGGATATATTTTAGACTGACCTATCCATAATCCTTTATCGTACTCATGGTGTCGATGAGGTTGGTCCTTTTAGAACCCAAGCCAAAGAGCTTAGTATTGAGGATGTCGGGGCTAAAGACGCTGGAGCTGAAAGCACTGGAGCTGATCTACCTTTAACAAAACCGACAAACACGACACAAGAGGTAACCTAGGGCGATGGGAATAACCTTTCGGTAAGGGACTCACAATTGTCAGAAAGTGAGGCAGGCAAGGAGGCAGTAGTACCTTATACAAAAAGCCTAAAGAAGAGCCGAGATGAAACATCCCCTCTGCAGAGGATCCCAATTGGCTAGGCATCGTTTCGTATACTCAACTGATCGAGATGCCTCGTTCCTCTTCTAATGGCAATCGACTTTCCATAGTATATCAAAAACATGTACTGCGTCCACTTGATCGGCCCTTTGTGATCAATCTATTAACTTTCCAGAACATTTTAGAAAAGTTACTGCTCACTCTTTTTTTTTTTTTATGCTAAAGTTCCTTCCCAAAATGTTGAGTAAAATCTCTTCAAATACTTACTATTTATAGCCTTACTTGCCTCTTTCCCGTCCGGTGTCATCAAGCGATAAGCTCCTCCGTCATAAACCTTTGTTACAAAAAACGGACCTTCTTAGGAAGCAGACCACTTACCATATTTTGGGTCCTTTGGTGCGATGGGCAAAATGGTTTTCCAGACCATATCACCTTCTTGGAAATTCTTTTCACGTATTTTCTGATTGTACGCTCTTGCCACATTTTCCTTGTGCCGCTTAATATTTTTAAGTGCTAGCCATCGGTCCTCCTCGATCTGATCCAGACTCGAAGCCAGAGCTAATTGATATTCCTCAACTGATAGATAATGTTGGTAGGCTACTCAAGTTGATTCTAACAACAACTCCACAGGTAGGATTGCACCCTACCTGTATATCAACCTGAATGGTGTAAATCATGTGGTGGTTTTGACAGTATTTTGGTGTGCCCATAGAAATTCTTGAAGCGTCTCATGCCACCTTCTAGGATAGTCTTATACCGATTTCCAAATCATGCCAATCAAAGTCTTATTCGTTGCTTCGGCTTGACCATTGGCCTGTGCATAATATGGGGATGAATAAAGTAATTTAACATTGAATTGGGTTAGAATATTACGTACCTTTTCCCTATGAACATGGTTCCTTGGTCTGCCGTTACCATTTCGAGGATGCTAAAACGGAACAAGATGTTCTGTTGAAAGATACTGATGACAACTAATTGGGTTACTTTGACTAAATACTGCGCCTCTACCCACTTGGTGAAGTAATCTATTGCCATCAAAATAAAAGTATGCCCTTTAGTCAAAGGCAGGTAAATCTTATCGATGTCGTCTAAAGCCCAACCTCAGAAAGGCTAAGGCTTAATGATAGGGTGTTATTCTGTGGATGGTGCATGCAAAAGAGGATCATTCTTCTAACAAGCCTCACAACCGGTTGCATAAGTGATGTAATCCGTGGTCATAGAAGGCCAATAAAACCCATGATATTGTAGTATCTATTTTAACTTTAGGCCTACTTGGTGAGTTCTGCATAAGCCCTTATGCACTTCAGCTAATGCCCGTAATGCTTCTTATTTTGAAAGACACTTCAATAGAACTCCGGTATGATTTTTTTGGAACAAGTCATTTCTAATAAGAGCAAAATTTAGCGCCTTGCGTTTTAACTCTCGAAAGGTATGATTGGTTGGCTTTTGCAAATAGGTGGCAATATCAGATTTCCAATCCTCTTTGTGTTCCTTTTCTGATATCTGTTGGCACATCATGACCCTTCTCCTAAATTCTGATACCGTCTAAGCTAAATCATTCGTGACTTGATTCTCAGCCCGCAGGATGTGGGCCAAAATGACTTGCCAAAAATGCTGCAGTAATTCCTTTACTTCATGCAACTTACTTAGTAAGATAGGGTTTGTGCATCTGTATTCACTAGAAACTTGTTGGATGACAACTTGAGAATCTCCACCTATCTTGTACATCCAAAGCTTTTAAAATTCGAAGTCCCAAAATGAGAGCATCATACTTTGCTTGGCTGTTCAAAGTTTCTTTTTCTAGTTCGAAATGGATATTCCATTGTCACCCACCAGGGGCTTTAATAACCAGGCCGATGCCAGTTTTTGACTGGGTGCTAAAGTCGTTAAATTGTAATAGCCACGACTTATAGGTGATGTACCTCTGTGCCTCATTCTCTCCCTAGTTTTGCACCTTAAGGCAGGAGTGTTTGACTAAAAAATCTGCTATGGTCTGACCTTTGGTTACCTTTAATGGCACATGAGTTAAAGAGAAAGTATGTAACTTAATCGCTCATTTCATTAGTCGTCCTTGCACTAGGGGGTGGTTCAACAAATATTTTACCAAATCTATTTTGCACAAGACCTGCACCTCCCTAAACAACAAATAATATTCTAGTTTCATGCATGCATGATAGAGAGACAAGCATAACTTCTCAATGGGAGTACCATATTTCGGTGTCTAATAAATTTTGGCTCAGATAGTAAACTGTTCTTTCAAATCCTTATATATCATCTTGAGCTAGCAAACTCTCGATAGATTTTTGGGCCACCGAAATGTATAATTTTAGGGGAGCCTGATTGTGTGGAGGTACCAAGATGGGTGGTCGCGATAAAGCTAGTTTGATATGATTAAAGGCTGTCTGATGTATCGGTTGCCAAACAAACTCTTGAGATGATTTTAACTAAAGCAAAGAGGAGAAAACCTTTTATTTCCCACAAGAGTTCGCAAGAAATTGGCTCAGAAAATTAATATTTCCAAGAAAACTTTGAAGTTCTTTTTTGGTCTGCGGGGACCTTGCCTATAAAATGTCTATTGTTTTATTTTGATCCATCTCAATGCCTCTTTGATGCACCATAAATCCAAGGAAGTTCCTAGCAGTAACTCCGAATGCACAGTTGGCGGGATTGATTTTGAGGTGATGTTTGCGCATTTAGAAGAATGCCATTGTTGGATTGTATGCCCTCTTAGACTAGGTTTCTGATGTAAAATCGAATATTTTAATAAAAGAATTTATTTTTAGAATTTGTTTTGTGAATTTACTTTTTGTTTGTGCACAATTTTTCGTTTGAAACAGACCCATTGTGTTTAAATAAGTGATCCATGTGAATGGTGGTCTTTCACAGTAAAGTATGGATCACGGGTTATTTAACACATAAACATTTGTTCTTAACCTATTGATGAGACTGGGAACCTTATCATGTTTAGGTTATTATGTTATGAATTCCAAATGGGGAATGGCTTACCTTTAGCCAGTGAGTAGTCCACTCATTTCATGACATAAGCGTATTTCGAATACGTAGAATAGGACCTGTAGTAGTGGTTTCTAAAAGTACTATAAGATAGAAACCTAGACTACTACCGCTACAGCGTGAACTAGTACTTTATGACTTGAGTATGAGTTGGTGGTCTGGCGAAGCTGGAAGCATATACTTTGATTTGCTATAGTTGAGGTTCTATCGTAGGGCCAATATACTTGCATGTTGGGTATGTGTGACTAGTTAGTTAAGACAGACTTGTACAGGATAGTTTCTGCACTATATTGCCCCTTGTGGTTGTCCGAATGGTCTAAAATATCCAGGGCCCTAGGAAACATGACTTGGATGTTTGCTTTAGGGTAACTCCCTTGGAAAGCGGAAACACTCCAGGAAGTCGTGGATCATTGGACTAGAAGCCTAAGGATGGTAGATGTCATTTAGAGGGGTGCTAGTACACTTCTTCCTCTCTAAATGTACGGTGATGTGTAGAGGGGTATTTTAGCCATTTCACCTGTAGGTCGGAGACTTTGCTAATGCAACATTGTCCTTGGGGTCACTATTTCCTTATGGTGATATTAGGAAATATTTAAAATGCAAAATACAGCTATTTATATAGCAGGGGTATTTTGGTCATTTTAGCAGCCAATGCGATGTGTCTTTTTGGTCCTCGGAATAGTCCGTAAGTCTTGACCAATTTTGAGTTGAGGAATTGGTCTCAGTTGAAGAGGATTTTATTTTATTTTATTCAGGAAGTCTAATTTATTATTGGACTGGAATAAAATAAATAAATAAATTAAAATAGGAGTTGAGAGAAATTAATTATCTAGTTTAATTGGTTAATTAATTATTCAGGGCCTAGGTCCAGTATGAATAATTAGGAAATTAACCTGGGCTTAAAATAGGGGAAATAATTAATGTTTAATTATTTATTGGGTTATTTATATAGGCCCAAGAAATAAATAATTAAAGATTAATTATTATGGTTCATTTGGGCTCATTAATTATTTATTGGGTTGTTTATATAAGCCCAGGAAATAAATAATTAATGTTTATTATTTTGGGCTTTTTGGGTCCAAGGAAAATAATAAATATTTTTCTGGCCCAATAGCTTGGACCTTAGGGTTTTTTCCAGATACGGTTAAGAGGAGTTTAGGGTTATGCCAAACTGATTTTCAGGATAACATCCGGGTGTTTTGAAATCTCGGAGATATGTTTATCAGATATTGAGAAACCTAGTTTTGGCTAACTAATAAACTAGTCTCTGGTAGAGGAAAACCCTAATTCCCAACACAACACACAGAGAACTCACGTCTCTCTCTCTGCTCTCTCACGTTGCTTTCCTCTTGTTCTTTCTCCTTGGACTTTGCTAATCAATAGCGAGTGAACCAAGGAGATTTGAGATTGTTCCTCTTCACCATTGTGTTCACCGACTAGGGGTTAGGCAGAGGAATATTCCGAGAGCTGGAAAGCTTGGCGTTCATGCAAACAAGGCAAAGTAGAAGGCTAGCGGGTGTTCAATCGGAAGCTTATTCAAGTGGGCGAAGCGAGGCGATTCCAGTCATTCAATCTGCTCCTACTCAACCTAGAAGGGCTAAGGAGCTCAAAGGTATGATTTTCACGCTTCCGTATGGCCTTTAAGGCTTGGTTTTATTTTTCTCTGTTTTTTTTTGTAACTAGTGCATGCTCCCCTGTTTCACGTCTCCCTCAATGTGGTATCAAAGCCACTAGTTTTTGATCAATATAGGGAGCATAGTAGTTAATAAAAATGGAGAAGATGATTATACATGTGATCCTTCGCTGTTTTGGTATGGGATAGATGGATTTGTAAGCTTCACAGTGGAAGCTTAGGACCCTCCGTAAATTTTTGGCTTTGATGTTTTAATCGTGTAAACCCAATTTTAATGGGTATAGGCGGTTGTGTTTTTGTTTTGGATGAGTTTTCATAAGAAAAAATGTCCAAAGAAGCCAAAGAATACTGAAAAAGTCGAAGGGAAGAAGTTTCTGAACTTTCGCACGCGGACAGAAGAAAAACGAAGAAGAAAGGTACTGTTCCTAAGCTGCGACTGAACCGAGCCGTTTGAGCCGAGCCGACACTGTGCGTGTATCTGGAGCCGCGTTTGTGGAGCCGCGAAGCTGAGCCGTACTGTAGCAATCCAAGCCGAATTCAATTGAAAGTTGCAATTCAATTGCAACAGCTTCGCGGGTCGTGGAGCGGAAAACGGATCAACACGCGGGTCATGCACTAGAGAGGTGGCGGGTCGTGGGTGCGGGTTCTCGGGCGGGTGGATTGGCTTCGCGGGTCGTGGTTGCTGGCGATCCGGTGCGCCACGGTGCACAGCGGCCGCGGTGGACAGCAGGGCATGCGGGCGTGGATCTGGTGCGGCTGGTGCACCGGGGCGCTGTGAGCCGACAGAGCAATTGGGCCCTGATCTGGTGCATTGGGTGCACGTGGACCGGCAACTATTTTTTTTAAATTTTTTTTCCTTTTTCGTTTTGGGTTCCATACCAGACGAATTTAATATTTTTGCAATATTTATATTCTTGAAATATATTTGCATGAAAAATATTAGTAAGGGATTTTAGGATTAAACAAGATCCTTAATTAATTAATTAATTAAAGTGTTTAATTCTATTATTTGGGCACTTAGGTTTAAAAAATAGAAAAGCATGAAAACGTTTATTGTTTTCGAGCATGCTATTTTTTTATGTACCTATGTGTGCTTTTTCTTAAAGACCAAAGTCTTTGGGAACATTTTTGACAAGAAAAATATTTTTCTTCAAAAATTAAATGGTTATTTTAATTGGTACAAAAATTAATCCTTGAATATTTTCTCAAAGGATTTAATCCTTGACATAGAAAATATATTGGATTTAGATATTTTTGTAAATTAAAATGGAAAGCCATTTTGTTTTGTTTTGGACTAGAAAAATGATTTTGTCAAATAAACTTGAGACCAAAGTCTCAAGAAAGTTTTAATTGGAAAATTTTTGAAATCATTAAATTTTAACTTAAATAAAATTAGTCCATGGAGAAAATCTCTCAAAGGATATAAGCCTTGATATAGAGATTTTATTGGACTTAGATATTTTATTTTTGAGTTAAGGAAAAACTTAATGGAAATTTCAAAAGGATATTTTCCAGAAAACCTTTATTTTAAAAGATTAAGTGGGAGATGGGTTCCAATGGCCCTACGGCTTCCATCACGGTCCTCATTAGAGATCGTGGATCCCCTCGCGTCACCCTGGGAGTGAACCCGTATAGGATGGGGATACCACAAGGATCTAAATCTAATGGAAGGATGTAATTAATAACCCGGGGCACGTACTATGATCGGTCAGCCCACGTTGGAGGTTATAGTGGGAGGTATGTCCATAGAAAATGAGAGGAAACGGCCATCCCACGATGGAGTTATTCTCTAGACTATTACCTAGAAGGGAAATTAATTTGTGGTGGTTAATACACTTAGCTTAGGAAACTGTTAATCTTCCCAAGAAGCTATGTCAGTTTTCCTAAGAGCTAAATTATTTTCAGTGCACAAATTTTATTTTATTTTCACAAACTAAATTCTTTCTTTTATTTTCGATTTTCAGAAATGGTGGGAGGTTCTTTTAGTCCATTGGCCATTTTTCTCAGGGAGAATAAGTTAACGGGTCCAAATTATGTGGACTGAAAAAGGAACCTGGACATAATACTCACAGCTGAGGAGTATAAGAATGTCCTTTACGAGACCTGCCCTATTATTGGGGAAGGTTCCACCGCTGATGAGCGAGAGGCTGAGAAGGCGTGGAAGAAAGTTGACGAAATGGCACATTGCTATATGTTAGCTTCTATGTCTAATGTGCTCCAGTCAAAACACGAGCACATGGCTTCTACATATGACATAAGTCAATCATTGTCAACTATGTTCGCAGACAAGAGCCGGCCTACAAGGCAGGAAGTTCTTCGAACTATTGTGAATACTAAGATGGCTGAGGGAGCCTCAGTCCGAGAGCATATGCTCAAGATGATTGCTGCTTTCGAGGAGGCGGAAATCTTAGGGGCTGTCATTGACCCCGAGAGCCAAGTGGATATAGTTCTCGAATCTCTACCGGGCTCTTTTACTCAGTTCAAGTTAAACTATAACATGAATAAGTTGAACATGAGTTTAACTGAACTGATGAAGGAGTTCCAGATGGCGGAGAAGGTCATGAAGCCGCAATCTAAGGCCATGATTGCTAAGGCTTCTTTCTTAAGAACTGGGCCTAAACCCAGAAAGTTCAAGAGGAAGAAGGGGAATGCAGCAGCCCAGCCCAAGAACCAGCCTAAGGATAAACCAAAGGGTAAGTGCTTCAAGTGTGGGAGGAAGGGACACTGGAAAAAGGAGTGTCCAGATCTTCAAACCAAGAAAAACCCCATAGGTAATGTTTACTATCTAGAGTCCATATCAATGATAGGATCAACTTCCACTTGGATTGTTGATTCAGGAGCCACTGATCATAACTGTAACTCATTGCAGGGGTTTAGGAAGATAAGAAGACTCAAGAAGGGCGAACATGGGCTTCGAGTGGGTAATGGAGCACAAGTTTAGGCCTTTGCAGTGGGAGAGCTGGATCTAATTTTTTATTGTAATAAGATAGTGGTTTTAAAGGATATTTTATATGTACCTGGTTTTCGTCAAAATTTGATTTCAGTTGCAAAACTTATTAATCAAGGATATTCTGTATCTTTCCATTCTGGTATTTCTATCAGTAGAGATGGAAAAATTTTATGTACTGGGCACATGTATGAAAATCTGTTCTTTTTAAACCCTATTAGCAACCAATCAAATAACGCTCAGTCTGAACCTTTAACTAGGGAGAGAAAGACCAATATCAATGATTCATACCTTTGGCATCTAAGGTTGGGTCATATTAACTCAGCCAGGATTCAGAGGCTAATCCATGATGGGCCTTTGGGCTCATTGAGATTGGAAAGTTGGCCTCAGTGTGAATCCTGCCTGAGGGGAAAAATGACCAAAAGGTCTTTTACACCAAAGGCAGATAGAGCCAAGGAGGTGTTGAGTCTTGTTCACACTGATGTGTGTGGTCCATTGTCTACACCAGCTAGGGAGGTTTTGAGTACTTCATCACGTTCACGGATGATTGTACGAGGTATGGTTACATTTACCTGATGAGACGCAAGTCTGACTCTTTTGACAAGTTCAAGGAGTTTAAGGCTGAAGTGGAGCGTCGGACAGGTAAATTAATCAAAACCTTACGATCGGATCGTGGTGGAGAGTACCTCCTAGGTGAATTTAAGGACTACATGGTACATCATGGGATAGTATCCCAGCTCTCTGCACCGGGAACACCCCAGCAGAACGGAATAGCTGAGGGAAGGAACAGGACGTTGATGGAAATGGTCCGAAGCATGATGTCTCATGCTATTCTTCCAGTGTCCTTTTGGGGATATGCCCTGAAAACAGCGGCATACATTCTGAACTTCGTGCCTTCCAAGTCAATACCTAGGACTCCCTATGAGATGTGGACTAGGCGTAAGCCAAGTCTGAATCATCTCAGGATTTGGGGATGTCCAATTTATGTACTGATCAAGGAAGATAAGTTGGAACCAAGATCAGAATTATGCTATTTTGTTGGGTATCCAAAAGGGACAAAAGGAGGTTACTTTTATCATTCTAAGAAGCAGAAGGTACTAATCAGTACCAATGCTAGATACTTAGAAGATGATCAAAGTGCTTCCACTAAAGGTTCAACGAGGTTGGAACTTGAGGAGAAGTTATCTACGGAATCAACTTCTTCTGACCCGATTCTGGAACAAGAAGAGGCACAGCCTCAAAAGCCTGTGCAAATGGAGCCTCGTCGTAGTGGGAGAGTGTCTAGGGTTCCGGATAGATGGACAGGAGAAGCCTTTGAGCTGGTCTCCGACCATCAGGAACAAGACCCCACTAGATACGAAGAGGCTATTACTGATGCCGATGCAAATCTGTGGCAAGAAGCAATGAAAGCCGAGATTGAGTCCATGTACCTCAATCAGGTTTAGGATTTGTAGCTTCACCTGAAGGGATAAAACCCATTGGATGCAAGTGGGTGTACAAGAGAAAGAGGGGAGCGGATGGGAAGGTGGAAACCTTCAAAGCTAGGCTTGTGGCGAAAGGGTGTACTCAGAAAGAGGGAATCGACTATGAGGAAACCTTTTCCCCAGTAGCCATGCTTAAATCCATCCGCATCCTCCTTGCCATCGTATGTCACTATGACTACGAGATATGGCAAATGGATGTCAAGACGGCATTCTTAAATGGCCATCTTAGTGAAGACATCTATATGTCCCAACCGGAAGGCTTCATTGCTGAAGGCCAGGAATACATGGTTTGCAAGCTTAAGAAGTCCATTTATGGACTTAAGCAGGTATTGAGAGCATGGAACATTCGTTTTGATGAGACTGTAAAGTCTTATGGTTTTATTCAAAACGAAGATGAACCATGCGTATACAGGAAACTTGAAGGCATTAATGTGGTTTTTCTTGTCCTGTATGTGGATGACATTCTACTCATTGAAAATGATGTAGGGATATTGTCATCTACAAAGGTTTGGCTGTCTAGTCAATTCAGTATGAAGGACTTGGGAGAAGCCAGCTACATTCTCGGGATTAGGCTTATTAGAAATAGGAAGCAGAGAATATTAGGGTTATCCCAAGCGATGTACATTGACAAGATACTGGCCAAGTACAGTATGGACTCATGCAAGGGAGCTCTAATCCCTTACAGACATGGGTTGTCATTTTCTTCGAAGGACTGTCCTAAGTCTCAAGAAGAAAATGACAAAATAAGTAGGATTCCCTACGCTTCGGCTGTGGGAAGTCTCATGTACGCCATGCTGTATACTAGGCCAGATATCTGCTTTGCCATGGGCTTAGTTAGCAGATATCAGTCAAATCCATGGGAGGTTCATTGGCAAGCTGTAAAGCATATTCTCAAGTACCTCAAGGGAACCAGGGATTATATGCTGGTTTACAGGGCTGATGATTTGGTTCCTACAGGATACACAGACTCAGACTTCCTGGCGGATAAGGATGAGAGAAAATCCACTAGTGGATATGTCTTCACCTTGTCTGGAGGAGCAATTTCATGGAGGAGTATTAAGCAGTCTTGTATTGCTGACTCAACAATGGAAGCTGAGTATGTGGCTGCTTCGGAGGCGTCCAAGGAAGCAGTTTGGCTTTGGAAGTTGCATTCAGAACTTGGAGTCGTTCCACATATGGACAGGTCGATTGTGATGTATTGCGACAACACTGGAGTAGTATCGCAATCTAAGGAGCCTTGGAACCACAAGAAGGGGAAACACATCGAGAGGAAGTACCACCTGATCCGGGATTTCATCTAGAGACGGGAAGTCATGGTGGAGCATATTGCCTCAGAAAACAATCTAGCAGACCCATTCACCAAGCATTTGGCTGAGAGAGTCTTCAAGAGACACTTAGATGCCATAGGGGTGGGCACCTATGGACTTACCTAGTCTTAGAGTGCAAGTGGGAGATTGTTGGATTGTATGCCCTCTTAGACTAGGTTTCTGATGTAAAATCGAATATTTTAATAAAAGAATTTATTTTCAGAATTTGTTTGTGAATTTAGTTTTTGTTTGTGCACAAATTTTCGTTTGGAATAGACCCATTGTGTTTAAATAAGTGATCCATGTGAATGGTGGTCTTTCACAGTAAGGTATGGATCACGGGTTATTTAACACATAAACATTTGTTCTTAACCTATTGATGAGACTGGGAACCTCATCATGTTTAGGTTATTATGTTATGAATTCTAAATGGGGAATGGCTTACCTTTAGCCAGTGAGTAGTCCACTCACTTTATGACATAAGCGTATTTCGAATACGTAGGACATGACCTATAGTAGTAGTTTCTAAAAGTACTATATGATAGAAACCTAGACTACTACCGCTACTGCGTGGCTAGTACTCTACGACTTGAGTATGAGTTGGTGGTCTGGCGAAGCTGGAAGCATATACTTTGATTTGCTATAGTTGAGGTTCTATCGTAGGGCCAATATACTTGCATGTTGGGTATGTGTGACTAGTTAGTTAAGACAGACTTGTACAAGATAGTTTCTGCACTATATCGTCCCTTGTGGTTGTCCGAATGGTCTAAAATGTCCAGGGCCCTGGGAAACATGACTTGGATATTTGCTTTAGGGTAACTCCCTTGGAAAGCGAAAACACTCCAGGAATTCGTGGATTATTGGACTAGAAGCCTAAGGATGGTAGATGTCATTTAGAGGGGTGTTAGTACACTTCTTCCTCTCTAAATGTACGACGATGTGTAGAGGGGTATTTTAGTCATTTCACCTGTAGGTCGGAGACTTTGCTAATGCAGCATTGTCCTTGGAGTCAATATTTTCTTATGGTGATATTAGGAAATATTTAAAATACAAAATACAACTATTTATATAACAGGGGTATTTTGGTCATTTTAGCAGCCAAGGCGATGTGTCTTTTTGGTCCTCGCAATAGCCCGTAAGTCCTAACCAATTTTGGGTTGAGGAATTGGTCTCAGTTGAAGATGATTTTATTTTATTTTATTTTATTCAGGAAGTCTAATTTATTATTGGACTGGAATAAAATAAATAAATAAATTAAAATAGAAGTTGAGAGAAATTAATTATCTAGTTTAATTGGTTAATTAATTATTCAGGGCCTAGGTCCAGTATGAATAATTAAGAAATTAACCTGGGCTTAAACTAAGGAAAATAATTGATGTTTAATTATTTATTGGGTTATTTATATAGGCCCAAGAAATAAATAATTAAAGATTAATTATTATGGTTCATTTGGGCTCATTAATTATTTATTGGGTTGTTTATATAAGCCCAGGAAATAAATAATTAATGTTTATTATTTTGGGCTTTTTGGGTCCAAGGAAAATAATAAATATTTTTCTGGCCCAATAGCTTGGACCTTAGGGTTTTTTCCAGATACGGTTAAGAGGAGTTTAGGGTTAGGCCAAATTGATTCTCAGGATAACATCCGGGTGTTTTGAAATCCCGGAGATATGTTTATCAGATATTGAGAAACCTAGTTTTGGCTAACTAATAAACTAGTCTCTGGTAGAGGAAAACCCTAATTCCCAACACAACACACAGAGAACTCACGTCTCTCTCTCTGCTCTCTCACGTTGCTTTCCTCTTGTTCTTTCTCCTTGGACTTTGCTAATCAATAGCGAGTGAACCAAGGAGATTTGAGATTGTTCCTCTTCACCATTGTGTTCACCGACTAGGGGTTAGGTAGAGGAATATTCCGAGAGCTGGAAAGCTTGGCGTTCATGCAAACAAGGCAAAGTAGAAGGCTAGCGGGTGTTCAACCAGAAGCTTATTCAAGTGGGCGAAGCGAGGCGATTCCAGTCGTTCAATCTGCTCCTACTCAACCTAGAAGGGCTAAGGAGCTCAAAGGTATGATCTTCACGCTTCCGTATGGCCTTTAAGGCTTGGTTTTATTTTTCTCTGTTTTTTTCTGTAACCAGTGCATGCTCCCCTGTTTCACGTCTCCTTCAGCCTATTCCAAATCCATTAGATGTTGTGAAAAAGCAGGAGACTTTATAACCAGATCATTGATATACACCTTTATCGTGTTACCGATAAGATTATGAAAAATGAGGTTCATGGCTCATTGAAAAGTGGCACCAGTATTCTTGAAATTGAAAGGTATGACTACCCATTTGAATAAACTAATTTAGCCTGGACATCAAAAAGCCATCTTATGCGTATCTTCTTCGGCTATAAAGATTTGATTGTACCCGAAATATCCATCCATAAAGCTTAAGAACTGATTCCTTGCGGTAGAATCAACCAACATATCTGCCATGGGCATGGCATACTCATCTTTTGGTGTAGCTAGATTTATATTCTTGAAATCAATACAAACCCTTAATTGGCCGTTCTTTTTTATGACTGGAACAATGTTGGACGCCGAATCCACGTAATGGCACGTGTGTATGAATCCACAATGGAGTAGCTTCTTAATTTCCTCCTTGATTCTGGGCAATAGTGTGGGACTAAAGCACCAAGCTGGTTGTTTATGAGCCCTGAAACCATCATTTATTGGTAAGCGATGTTCGACGATGTTTCTGTCCAAACCCGACATTTCATGATAGTCTCAGGCAAAACAATCTTTGTATCTACAAATTAACTTTGTCAATGTATCTCATTGGCTAGGAGTCAAATGTAAACTCACATTTGAAGGCGTGGAAAGCGAAAAAACACGGAGCATGCAACGGAAGCGAATATAAAAAAACTAGAAAAAACAAGAACAGGGAGTCTAGGGCAAGGTCAGCGTCGGCTCCGGCAGCTCTAGCCTGCACCGGTTACACCCTGTCCCAATCCCGAGGTTTTAAAAATTTTACTTCTTTTTCTCATTCTAAGTGTTGGTTGTACCGGAACGTGTGCAACCGGTGTAGGTGTGCTGGTAGAAGCCTCTGGTGCAATTTTTGCAAGCCTCCTACTCCGCCTTTGCATGTATGTGGATGCCAAACTCTCGGTCTTCCAGTATATGGCCTACCTAACTACCGTTTGGTGAACAACTAACGAGCTAAGGAATTTTCTAGAGAGAGAGAGAGAGAGAGAGAGAGACGTTTGGCTTCCACAGAGAAGAAGCCGTCTCTTTTTTGTGTAAAAAAACAACGATTATTCTTTTCTTCTCCAATCCTTATGTTTAACCTAAAAAAAAATTCTAGGTTAAATTGGATTGGGCCATTGGACTCTTGGTTTAAGCTATTGGGCTTAATTATTTTAGTTAGAACCAACTTAATGGCCCAATAAATAATTAATTTTTTAGCCCAAATAAACCAGTCCAATTAAATGAACCTAAATCAGTTTAGTCCCAGGTTAATCCCTAATTATTCAAACTGGGCTAAAGCCCCGAATAATTAATTAGCCCACTAAACTAATTTAATTAATTCTCTCTTCATGGACCTTTATTTTATTCTAACCCAATAATTAAATCAGTCTACTTAAATAAAATAATTTAAGATCAATTCCTTAGCCCGTATTTAATTAGGACTTACGGTCTATACTGGAGATTAAAAGACACACCGCATTGGCTACTAAAATGACCAAAATATCTTTGCTATATAAATAACTGTATTTTATATTTTAAATATTTTCTAATATCACTATAAGGAAATATTAACTCCAAGGACAGTAACGCAAAGTCTCCGACTTAGAGGTGTAATGACTAAAATATCCCTCTATATATCGCCGTACATTCAGAGAGGAAGAAGTATACTAACACCTTTCTAAATAACATCTACCATCCTTAGGCCTCTAGTCCAATGATCCACGACCTCCTGGATTGTTTCCGCTTTCCAAGAGAGCTACCATAATGCAAACATCCAAGTCATGTTTCCCAGGGCCCTGGATATTTAGATCATTCAGACAACCACAAGAGGCGATATAGTTATAGAAACTATCTTGTACAAGTCTGTCTTAACTAACTAGTCACACATACCCAACATATAAGTATATTGACCCTATGATAGAATCTCAATTATAGCATATCAAAGTACATGCTTCCAGCTTCGTCAGACCACTAACTCATAATCAAGTCGTAGAGTACTAGTCCACACTGTAGCGGTAGTAGTCTATGTTTCTACCATATAGTACTTTTAGAAACCACTACTACAGGTCCTATTCTATATATTCGAAATACGCTTATGTCATGAAGTGAGTGAACTACTATCTGGCTAAAGGTAAGCAATTCCCCATTTAAAATTCACAACATAATAACCTAAACATGATGAGATTCCCATTATCATCAATCGGTTAAGAACAAAAGTTTATGTGCTAAGTAACCCGTGATCCATACCTTACTGTGAAAGACCTCCATTCACATGGACCACTTACTTAAACACAATGGGTCTTTTCCAAACGTCCTTGTGCACAAATAAAATTGTAAATTCACAGACAATTTCTGAAAATAAATTCTTTTATTAAAACATTTGATTTTTACATCAGAAACCTAATCTAAGAGGGCATACATCCCAACAATCTCCTACTTGCACTCTAAGATTAAGTAAGTCCGTAGGTGCCTACCCTTATAGCGTCTAAGTGTCTCTTGAAGACTTTTTCAGCCAAAGGCTTGGTGAATAGATCTGCTAGATTGTTCTCGGAGGTAATCTGTTCCACCACGACTTCCCGTCTCTGGATGAAATCCCGGATCAGGTGGTACTTCCTCTCGATATGCTTCACCTTCTTGTGTTTCCTGGGTTCTTTTGATTGTGATACTGTTCCAGTGTTGTTGTAATACATCACAATTAGCTTGTCCATGTATGGCACGACTCCAAGTTCTGAAAGGAACTTCCAGAGCCAGACTGCTTCCTTGGATGCCTCCGAAGCTGCCACATACTCAGCTTCCATAATTGAGTCAGCAATGCAAGATTGCTTGATACTCTTCCATGAAATGGCTCCTCCAGACAAGGTGAAGACATATCTACTAGTGGATTTTCTCTCATCCTTATCCGCTTGGAAGTCTAAGCCTGTGTATTCTATAAGAACCAAGTCATCAATCCTGTAAACCAGCATATAATCTCTCGTTCCCTTGAGGTACTTGAGTATATGCTTTACAGCTTGCCAATGAACCTCCTTAGGGTTTGACTGCTATCTGCTAACCAAGCCTACGACAAAGCAGATATCTGGCCTAGTACACAGCATGGCGTACATAAGACTTCCCATAACCAAAGCGTAGGGAATCCTACTTATCCTGTCCTTTTCTTCTTGAGACTTAGGACAGTCCCTTGAAGAAAATAACAACCCATGTTTGCAAGGAATTAGAGCTCCCTTGCATGAATCCATGCTATACCTAGTCAGCATCTTGTCAATGTTTGCAGCTTGGGATAATCCTAACATTCTTTGCTTCCTATTTCTAAGAAGTATAATCCCAAGAATATAACTGGCTTCTCCCAAGTCTTTCATACTGAATTGACTAGATAGCCAAACCTTTGTAGATGATAATGACCCTATATCATTTTCAATGAGTAGAATATCATCCACATACAAGATAAGAAAAATCACATTAATGCCTTCAAGTTTCTTGTACACGCATGGTTCATCCTCATTTTGAACAAAATCATAAGACTTTACAGTCTCATCAAAACGAATGTTCCATGCCCTTGATGCCTGCTTAAGTCTATAAATGAACTTTTTAAGCTTGTACACCATATGTTCTTGGCCCTCAGCAATAAAGCCTTCCGGTTGGGACATATAAATGTCTTCACTAAGATGGCCATTTAAAAATGCCGTCTTGACATCCATTTGACATATCTCGTAGTCATAATGACATGCGATGGCAAGGAAGATACGGATGGACTTAAATATGGCTACCGGGAAAAAGGTTTCCTCATAATTAATTCATTCTTTCTGAGTATACCCTTTCGCCACAAGCCTAACTTTGAAGGTTTCCACCTAGCCATCTATTCTCCTCTTTCTCTTGTATACCCACTTACACCCTATGGGTTTTATCCCTTTAGGTGAAGCTATAAATCCCAAACCTGATTGAGATACATAGACTCAATCTTAGCTTTCATTGCTTCATGCCACAGATTTGCATCGGCATCAGCAATAGCCTTCTCATATCTAGTGGGGTCTTATTTTTGATGGTTGGAGACCAACTCGAAAGCTTCTCCTATCCATCTTTCCGGAACCCTAGACACTCTCCCATTACGACGAGGCTCTATATGTACAGGCTCTTGAGGCTGCGCCTCTTCTTGTTCCACAATCGGGTCAGAAGAAGTTACTTCTGAAGATAACTTCTCCTTCAGTTCCACCGTAGTTAAACCTTTCGTAGAAATACTTTGATCATCTTCTAAGTATCTAGCATTGGTACTAACCAGTACCTTCTGCTCCTTAGGATGATAAAAGTAACCACCCTTTGTCCCTTTTGGATACCTAACAAAATAGCATAATTCTGACCTTGGTTCTAACTTGTCTCCCTTGACCAGTACATAAGCTGGACAGCCCCATATCCCGAGATGATTTAGACTTAGCTTACACCCGGTCCACATCTCATAGGGAGTCCTAGGTACTAACTTGGAAGGCACCAAGTTCAGAATATATGCTGCTGTTTCCAGTGCATATCCCCAAAAGGACACCGGAAGAATAGCATGAGACATCATGATTCGGACCATTTCCATCAATGTCCTATTCCTTCTCTCAGCTATTCCGTTCTGTTGGGGCTCCCCCGGCGCAGAGAGTAGGATACTATCCCATGATGTACTATGTAGTCCTTGAATTCACCAAGGAGGTACTCTCCACCACAATCCGATCGTAAGGTCTTGATCAATTTACCTGTCCGACGCTCCACTTCAGCCTTAAACTCTTCGAACTTGTCAAAAGAGTCAGACTTGTGTCTCATCAGGTAAACGTAACCAAATCTTGTACAATCATCCGTAAAAGTGATGAAGTACTCAAGACCTCCTCTAGCTAGTGTAGACAAAGGACCACACACATCAGTGTGAACAAGACTCAATACCTCATTGGCTCATCCGGCTTAGGGGCAAATGATCTCTTGGTCATTTTTCCCATTAGGCAGGACTCACACTGAGGCTAATTTTCCAATCTCAATGAGCCCAAGATCCCATCATGGATCAACTTCTAAATCCTAGTTGAGTTGATATGACCTAACCTTAGATGCCAAAGGAAAGAGTCATTGACATTGGTTTTTCTTTTCCTTGTTAAAGGTTCAGATTGAGCGTTATTTAATTAATTGTTAATAGGGTTTAAGAAAAATAAATTTCCATACATGTACCCAATACATAAAATTTCTCCATCTCTACTGATAGAAATACCAGAATGGAAAGATACAGAATATTTTTGATTTATTAGTTTTGCAATTGAAATCAAATTTTGTCTAAATCCAGGTACATATAAAATATCTTTCAAAACCACTATTCTATTACAATAAAAAATAAGATCTAGCTCTCCCATTACAAAGGCCTAAACTTGTGCTCCATTTCCCATATGTAGTCCGTGTTCGCCCTTCTGGAGTCTTCTAATCTTTCTAAACCCCTGCAAGGAGTTACAGATATGATTAGTGGCTCCTGAATCAACAATCCAAGTGGAAGTTGATCCAACCATTGATATAGACTATAGATAGAGAACATTACCTGTAGGGTTTTTCTTGGTTTGAAGATCCGGACACTTCTTTTTCCAGTGTCCCTTCAGTCCACACTTGAAGCATTTGCCCTTGGGTTTGTCTTTGGACTGGGTCTTAGGCTGGCCCGCTGTGTTCCTCTTCTTCTTCTTGAACTTTTTGGGCTTGGGCCCAGTTCTAGAAGATGAAGCCTTGGCAATCATAGCCTTTGACTATGGCTTCATGACCTTCTCTGCCATCTGGAGCTCCTTCATCAACTCAATCAAACCTATGTTCAACTTATTCATGTTATAGTTCAACTTGAATTGAGTGAAGGAATTCGGTAGAGATTCGAGAACCATATCCACTTGACTCTCGGGGTTAATGACAACCCCTAAGATTTCTACCTCCTCGAAAGTAGCAATCATCTTTAGCATATGCTCTCTGACTGATGCTCCCTCAGCCATCTTAGTGTTAATGATGGTTCGAAGAGCCTCTTGCCTTGCTGGCCGGCTCTTATCCGTGAACATCGTGGCTAATGATTAGGTAATGTCATACGCAATGGTCATGTGCTCATGTTTGGATTGGAGCACATTAGACATGGAGGCCAACATATAGTAACGAGCCATCTCGTCGGCCTTCTTCCATGCCTTTTCAAGCTCACGCTCCTTGGCAGTGGAACCCTCCCCGATTACAGGGCAGGTTTTGTACAGGACATACTTATACTCCTCGGCTGTGAGTATTATGTCCAGGTTCCTTTTTCAGTCCACATAGTTTGGTCTCGTTAACTTATTTTCCCGGAGAATAATAGCCAATGGACTAAAAGAACTGCTCACCATTTCTGAAAAATCGAAAAATAAAAGAAAAAAGATTCAGTTTGTGAAAATAAAACAAATATGTGCACTTTATCCTTATTATCAAAATTGATTATAATCAATTTGACTCTTAAGAAAACTGACATAGCTTCTTGGGAAGATTAACAGTTTCCTAAGCTAAGTGTGTTAACCACCACAAATTAATTTCCCTTCTAGGTAATGATCTAGAAGATAACTCCATCGAGGGGATGGCCATTTTCTCTCATTTTCTATAGACATACCTCGCACTATGACCTCCAATGAGGGGCTGGCCGATCATAGGACGTGCCCCGGGTTATTAATTATTTCCCTCCATTAATTAGATCTAAATCCTTATGGTATCTCCATCCTATACGGGTTCACTCTCAGGGTGACGCGAGGGGACCCACGATCTCTAATGAGAATCGTGATGGAAGCCGTGGGGCCGTTGGAACCCCTCTCCCACTTAGTCTTTTAAAACAAGGGTTTTCTGAAAAATATCCTTTTGAAAATTTCCATTAAGTTTTCCCATAACTCAAAAATAAAATATCTAAGTTCATAAAAATCTCCATGTTAAGGCTTATATCCTTTGAAAGCTTTTCCCATGGACTAATTTTATTTAAGTTAAAACTTAATGATTTCAAAAATTTTCCAATTAAAAATTTCTAGAGACTTTGGTCTCAAGTTTATTTGACAAAACATTTTTCTTGTGTCAAAATTAAAACAAAATGGCTTTCTATTTTAACTTACAAAAATATCTAAATCCAATATATTTTCTATGTCAAAGATTAAATCATTTGAGAAAATATCTAAGGATTAATTTTTGTTCAAGTTAAAATAACCACTTAATTTGTAGAAAAATGTTTTCCTTGTCAAAACATTCCCAAAGGCTTTGGTCTTTGAGAAAACGTGGACATAGGTACCAAAAATAAGTAGAATGCTAGAAAACAGAAGACGTTTTCATGCTCTTCTATTGTTTTTTTAAACCTAAGTGCCTAGATAATAGAATTAAACACATTAATTAATTTTCTATGTCAAGGATTAAATCCTTTGAGAAAATATCTAAGGATTAATTTTTGTTTAAGTTAAAATAACCACTTAATTTGTAGAAAAATGTTTTTCTTGCCAAAACATTCCCAAAGGCTTTGGTCTTTGAGAAAACGTGGACATAGGTACCAAAAATAAGTAGAATGCTAGAAAACAGAAGACGTTTTCATGCTCTTCTATTGTTTTTTTAAACCTAAGTGCCTAGATAATAGAATTAAACACATTAATTAATTAATTAATAATTTTGTTTAATCCTAAAATCCTTTACTAATATTTTTCATGCAAAAATATTCCATAAATATTAATTATTGTAAAAATATTAACTTCACTTGGTATAGACCCCAAAACTAAAAGAAAACGCAAGAAAAATTATAAGGAAAAATAAAAATAATTTCCTTGGTCCACTGCACCCGCTGCACTGGATCATACACCCTATCTGCACTGTGTTCCACTGCACCCACTGCACAGAACTAGGACCCTACAAAAACTAGCGCGTGAACCGGCCTACCAGAGCCAAGCCAGCGTCGGTTTCAACACTCTAAGCCGGCGTCGATTCCTTTCTGGATGCCGAATCCTGCAGTTTTTTTCTACGAATTTCCTCTGCAAAATTTCCCTATTTTTCTGCATAGCTTCTGGTATGCATGGCTTTCCGGTTCCAATCCAAATACAATGAAATCAACCAAAACCAACAACCACCTATACCCACAAACATTGGGCTTACATGATTTACTAAGAAAAATAGTAAATTACAGATTCCTATACCTCAACTCGTGAGGTTTAATTGAGAATCTATCCATACCATAAATAGAGAAGGATCACAATTTTAATCACTCATATGTGTCCAGTTTTATTCATCTAGATGCATGCTTCCTATATTTTCACAAAAACCTTTATGCTCTGATACCAATTGAAGGCGTGGAAAGTAGGAAAACACGGAGCACACAGTGGAAGTGAACATAAAAAAATTGGAAAAAACAAGAACAGGGAGTCTAGGGTAGGGCCGGCCTCGGCTCCGGCAGCCCCAGCCAGCACCAGCTGCACCCTGTCCCAATCCCGAGGTTTTAAAAATTTTACCTCTTTTTCTCGTTCTAAGTGTTAGCTGTACCGGAACGTGTGCAACCGGTGTAGGTGTTCTGATAGAAGCCTCTGGTGCTATTCCTACAAGCCTCCTACTCCGCCTTTGCATGTATGTGGACGCCAAACTCTCAGTCTTCCAGTATATGGCCGGCCTAACTACCGTTTGGTGAATAACTAACGAGTTAGGGAATTTTCTAGAGAGAGAGAGAGACGTCTGGCTTCCACAGAGAAGAAGCCGTCTCGTTTTTGTGTCAAAAAACAACGATTATACTTTTCTTCCCCAATCCTCCTGTTTAACCTAAATAAAAACCCTAGGTTAAACTAGACTAGGCTATTGGACTCTTGGTTTAATCTATTGGGCTTAATTATTTTAGTTAGAACCAACTTAATGGCCCAACAAATAATTAATTTTCTAGCCCAAATAAACCAGTCCAATTAAATGAACCTAAATCAGTTTAGTCCCAGGTTAATTCCTAATTATTTAAACTGGGACAAAGCCCTAAATAATTAATTAGCCCACTAAACTAATTTAATTAATTCTCTCTCCATGGACCTTTATTTTATTCTAGCCTAATAATTAAATCAGGCTACTTAAATAAAATAATTTAAGATCAATTCCTTAGCCCGTATTTAATTATGACTCACGGTCTATACTGGAGACCAAAAGACACACTGCCTTGGCTACTAAAATGACCAAAATACCATTGTCATATAAATAGCTGTATTTTACATTTTAAATATTTCCTAATATCACTATAAGGAAATATTGGCTCCAAGGACAGTGCTGCATTAGTAAAGTCTCCGACTTATAGGTGTAATAACTAAAATACCCCTCTATACATCGCCGTATATTCAGATAGGAAGAAGTGTACTAACACCTCTCTAAATGATATTTGCTATCCTTAGGCCTCTAGTTCAATGATCCACGACCTCTTGGATTGTTTCTGATTTCCAAGGGAGCTACCCTAAAGCAAACATCTAAGTTATGTTTCTCAGGGCCCTGGATATTTAGATCATTCAGACAACCACAAGGGGCAATATAGTATAGAAAATATCTTGTATAAATCTGTCTTAACTAACTAGTCACACATACCCAACATACAAGTATATTGGCCATACGAAAAACGTCAACTATAGTATATCAAAGTATATGCTTCCAGCTTCGTCAGACCACCAACTCATACTCAAGTCGTGGAGTATTAGTCCACGCTGTAGCGGTAGTAGTCTAGGTTTCTATCATATAGTACTTTTAGAAATCACTACTACAGATCTTATTCTATGTATTCGAAATACGTTTATGTCATGGAGTGAGTAGACTACTTACTGGCTAAAGGTAAGCCATTTCCTATTTAGAATTCACAACATAATAACCTAAATATGATGAGATTCCCATTCTCATCAATTGGTTAAGAACAAAAGTTTATGTGCTAAGTAACCCATGATCCATACCTTACTGTGAAAGGCCTCTATTCACATGGACCACTTACTTAAACATAATGGGTCTTTTCCAAACGTAATTGTGCACAAATAAAATTGTAAATTCACAAATAATTTTTGAAAATAAATTCTTTTATTAAAACATTTGATTTTTACATCAGAAATCTAGTCTAAGAGGGCATACATCCCAACAACTTTTATTGTTCTATGTTCCCCAAGTCCTCCTTTACTTACTTCCGTTAGTGGGTCCTGGGCAATAAAGCCAGGTGCTCGCTAATCATCTGGATTTTCTGCCCTCAAACTGTTTCCCTCTAAATTTTCAATTAGATTGTAGGCCATAGTGAGTTTGGTGTACTAACTTGGATTAAAAGTTGGATGGCAAAACAAAAACTCGTTCATAAGCACCTTTGCTGAAAATGGATTAGGATCGGTTGGGATCTACTTTACCCATTCACCATCACAGATTAACATTATTTGATGATGTTGAGGGGACACAATAATTTGCATGGATCCAATCTCTCTCTAATAAAACAAAATAAGCAGGTTTTGCATTAATTATAAAGAAAACTGTTTTACTAGTTTTGGATCTGACTGTAATTTCGAGAGTAATAATCTCTTCCACATTAGCTGCATTTGTGGTGAAGTTGAGCATTTGAATGTCGATAGTGGACAAATCAGACTTGTTTTTTCCCAAACATTTCAACATCACCAGAGGCATTACATTTAACACAGCCTCGTCATCAATAAAAACCCGCGAGAATGGCTTCCTATTGATATGCACCTTGATGTACAATGGCCTAAGGTGATTAGTGTTTTCTGCCATGGGGATTGGGAAGAACATTGCTTCTAATGGGATTTTGAACTCAATTATCTCAATGGTAGCCTCCTCTGTGGCATGAAAATCCTCATCCACTATTCCTTGTTGGGTGTTCGCCCGAAACTTTGATGGAAGGACACTAAGCATGTTCTGGCTACCTTCCAGGTGCATTTGTTCGGCCACCCAAGCATCCGAAAGCTGCATTTGCTAGGCCCTTTTTCTTTGTTCTCGATGTTTTTGAGTTCTTGTAGGATGAGAACATCGAACTAGCAAAAATAGCTTCTCATGGGGTACCTGCACTGTGAACTTCTCATATTTTCCATGAAAATGAGCTACAAGAGATGGGATAGAAAGACGTGTAAAAATCGATGGTTAACCATCCAACCTTTGGAATTTTTCTCCCTTCTTCTCTGATAAACTAAGTCGTTCCTTCTTTTCTGGTTTGTTTTTGGAAGGGCCTATGGGTTTCCTCATTTCCTCCTCCTTACCTGCTTGTAGTATGTGTGTACCTACCACTAGGAAATGATTTGTGTCTACTAAGGTTTCTTCTCTTCTATCAGCAAACCTTAGCCTTCCATCCTATATGGCCTTCTGAATCATGTTCCACAACTATTTGTGTTATATGAGAATGAATTGTGCCACTTACAATACTTCTTCCCCTTCAATTCTTCTGTGCTTGGAATTTTGTGTCCGAAAAGTGAATGGATTTGTTTATCCGTGACTAGTTGATTGAAAATCTACTCAGTCTTTGACACATCAAACGTAGGTAGATGGACCTACCAAAGAAACCTCTTCCTTTCCTTTGCTAGGCTTTAGAAAGGGACAAGTATAGGAAGAACCATTCACCAGCTCTGTTGCCATTACCTCCATCAATTGTTCCTCTTCGTTTTCAACAGTATCATCAACTACTAATATCATCATTTGTCCATGAGAGAACTTAACAGAATGCCTCTTCTCTTTTTCCTTGATCATTTCTTCTATTCTGACAGCTTGGGATAGTAAGTAAGATAGATCGAAAAAGTCCTAAAGAATGAGACGTTCCTTGAGCTGCGGGTGCATCCTGCTGATAGCAATCCTTGCACATTCCATTTTTGGAAACTGTGTGGTGCAATTGGCTTTAATTTGAAGGAAGCGCTCAATGAATTTTGCTACGCTTTTAGTTAGTTTTTGTTCACTGCTAGAAGATCTACCACATAAACCTCTAGTGCTGGTTTGAAAATCGTTGATGGAAGATTCGTTCCATGTTTGCCCAAGAGTATACAGAATTGGGGGCCAAATTTGCATACCATGTAAATGCTGCTCTTGTCAAAAACAAAGAAAACAATTGTAACTTATGCCAATCGCTATTCCCAAGCTCTCCACATTGAGCCGTGAGTCTCCTAATATGCTCTATAATTGATTTATTGTCATCTCCAAAGAACGTGGTGAACTTAGGCAACTTAAACCCCTGAGGGAGCACTGCAATGGTATCCACCCATTCAGGGTATGGCTTCTGATAAATTAGTCGGTCTCTAGCTTGCCATTGTAATGTTTCTATCATTGCGTTAACATCGACTAATTGAGCTGGCTATTGAGGTTGCATCAATGGATTTAGCATAACTGGCCTAGGACTTTGGCTTGGGAACGGAGCCATCTCAGTATATGCTACTTCTTGTGACGGATAAGCTACCGTTGTTGTAGGATACACAAGGGGAAAAGCCGTGGGATAACTTTGTTGCCCCCCGAAAAGAGGAAGAACACGCTATTGAACGCTGCTACCGAATCGAATGGTGGTTGGACCCCAGTCATTGGGTAGGTGGTCCTTCCCCAAAAAGGTTCTGTTAGAATAACATTCTGAACAACTATTCTCAGAACACCTTAGTGCTGCCTAGACGCTGGGAACGATGGCTTTTTGCACAACAATTGAACCGACCCATAAGATGGTGCACTATCTGTCGTAAGAGTAGGATATCCAACTGCCTGGGATACTCCATAAGTACTCTGTCTCTATGCAAAATGGTGGAGCTCATTCTAGCGTAAAGGTCGGAATACTGTGACAAACTTACTTTACATAAGTTCTGCTGTACATTGCTCCATAGTATGTTGTATAGCAGTTAAAGAAGTGGGTGTCAACTAGGACACCTGGGATGGTGAACAAGACTGACACCCTTGCTTGGGGGGGAGAACCTGAGTATTACTTGAAGTATTGGCCGCTGGGTCAAAAACCCATCCGAAGAGCACGAACTAGAGGCCATTCAGATGAATTCGCCATAGGGAGTTGTTGTGGATTATTCGACATCAAGCAACCTGAACGTAACTGCATGCAACAATAACCTTTAATCCCACTGGGTATGCCAATCTATATTGCCATACAAAAGGGGAGCCGATAAAATCATAGATCGGTTACTTTTATGATGAACATAAACAATCCGATGAGGAAAATAATGTGGGAATTGGATCTTTTAAATGTGTGGGTTCCTTGGACTTACTATAGAAAATGTCTAAGAAGGCAAATAAATTACACACAAAGCAAAGCAAATTTGAAAAAGGATGTGTATTAAATGACTGTAAAGAAAATAAACTTGTAGATAATAGATTTCAAACAAATAGAAATAGAACTGAAAATAGCAAAGAATCCTAACCTAAACAAAATAGTAAAGAAAACACGTAAATGTCAAAAGGAAAATTGAATTTTTGAGTGATGTTGTTGGTGCCTTCAGCTGAGAAGCCCTTCCTGTTTTATACATGCTATCCAGATAAAATCCACTATCCGAACGTGGAGCAAACTTTAGTTAGTGGTTGAGACATAACGGTCGTAGAACGTGATCAGTTATTTATGCTGAAACGTAGGAAAACGTGTCTTAACAATCCAACAGCTTCTTGGTTCCGATGTTGGTTGGGGCTATTGGCTGCAAAATGGTTGACGTCTCTATCGCCTCAAAGAAACTTTCTATCGGCATCGGCTCAATGTTACTATTGCAACGGTTTGACAAAAACTGACGTCAACAATTTTATTATGAAAATAAAAATTTTAAAGAACGAATGCCATCTCTCAGCCCTATTACAACAAATTAGGAATGAAAATAAATAAAATTCCTTTTAATTATTCTTCTAACATAAAATATACGTAATGGTTTTTTTAAAAAAATCAATTGGGCGATTACTTATAATGAAAGAAATTTTAATATAATTTTCCGCTACAAAAAGAAAAATTAGAGAAAAGTAAAAATAAGAGGAAGTAAAAAGGGAAGATATGCATCAAACTCCTAATCTATTGATTCAGTTGATTAGAGAAAAGTAAAAATTACTCCTAAAACTTAGAGAAACGTAAAAATTAGAGAAAGGTAAAAATTAGAGAGGTAAAAAAAAAAAATTACTCTTCTCCTAACATTTACTATTTTTGTCTTCAAACTCCTAATCTATTGATTTAGTTGATTTTAATTTGATCTCCCAATTGAGGAACATCACATGTTACAAGGGAAGATAATTATCTAGTGAGAATTATCATAACCAACTAATAGAAACTTGATGAAAAAGACATCCTAACTCAATAGCATAAGTCTAACAAATTTTTCTTGTTTTAGTATAAAATCCATTATTTTTTTAGTAATATAGTAATTTAATTAAACTAAATTCAGAAAGAGCACATTATTTTTTAACAAAACATTCTTGACCTACATTTACTTCTTTTTAGGCCAAAAAAAATGAAGGCTTTAGATAGGACGGTTTTGATCGAGTTCACAGGCTAGTACAATAATATTGGAGCCCATTATATTTGTTCTTTTCGGGTGCCATGACAACTCTTCTCTATACCCAACCTATTCCTTTTTTTCGATGAAAACTATGGCTCTCCCGACAAATCTCTATCATCGAAATACTTCCTCCCCACGTCTCCTCTAAAAAGGGGAATGTCGAGATAATATTCCTAGCGTTAATTATCATTTGGTGTTTATTGGTTTTTTAATTAAAAATAGTTTTATGTCTTTGCCATTTTTGAATAGAATCATATTTAAGAAGGAAACTAAAAAGAATGAATGAAAACACTAAATATATAGTCGTACCAAAGAAAGGGAATGTCATTTTAAATATTGCAAATGAAAGAAAATGCTTTAGAGCCAGCAAACATATCTAATCGATAAGGAAGAAAATGCAAAAATGATTTTTTTTTTCAAAATAAAAAATTACTTGGACACTTCATCTTTGTATTATCAGAACTATTTTTTTTTCCTGTCATTATCAAAAATTAAAACATCACTATAACGATAACTGTAATATATTACATAAAAATTCTTAAAACCCTATTTCATATCCGTGTTGTACATCTAAATATGCTATACAATAAATTCTAATAGTATAAATAATAGTTCATATACGGATCAAAGCAAAACCGCAATTTCTTTCATACGGATCAAAGCAAATCTGCAAAGTGACTTGTCATAATTTCAAGACAAATAAGAACTAACAATGCTAGTGGTTTAATTCCTGTGTCTGATTTATACTATCACATGGGTAGCGCACAATGGTGTGCATCACCTTCATAACCTCATAAAAATGAAATTAACTACTCCCTCCTTTTGAAAATGAATGTCTTCTTTTTGTTTTTGCGATGTTCCAGAATAGACGCATTCCTTCAGTTAACTTTGCTTTCCAATCTAAAATTTTCACCATTACATTTAAAAGGGAGATGGATACGAAACTCTATAGTACTATGAGCCTGTAATAGCTTGTTAAGGATAATTTCCTCTCATTAACCAGTCAAGTGTGTTCATTCAATTTTGAATGGAAAGATACCATGTAAATGTCTTTAAATCACGCCCTAGTACATTAAAAAAAAAGTCTAATTTACTAGAATAATTATCTCCTATCAGTCTAATGAGAGGAAATTAAAATATTTATTTAAGAAAAAAGGCATAGTGAAATGGAAGTTCCACGTCGTTGAGAAGATTGAAAAGCAGATACCACACACAGTAGCAACTGATTTATATACATGTATTAAATGGTTCAACCACACATAGCAGCAACATTCTTTATTACAGTTTACAACAAACTTGCTTTTGCCTTTCTCCGATGCCTTTGATGACCGTCCAAGCCTGCTGTGTTGAGATGGACAAAGCCCCTAGCTTCACACAACAATATTTTACAGGTGCAACAAAGTCACAATCGTAGGGGAGGCAGTTGAAGAGTGGGTAAATTTCCCAGGAGGGAGGGGAGCGGGGGAGACGGCCAAAAATTGTAGATAGAGGCGATTTCGTAGAGGGGACGGGCACAAATTTCACAAAGAGCAGTGATTGATCTGGAGGAAAATGACAATATAGGACGTAGCGAGTAGGACGCATTTACATAATGCGTTGAGGCCTAAAATGGTCAATTAGCCCCTAATTCGGTGGAAACGAGAAGGAAGAGAAGCAAAAGCTACAAATCGGCGACAACACAATTTCATCCATCTTTAGCTTTAGATTTTGTTGCTACTTGAGAAGGAGGAGAAGAAGAAGGAAAGAAAGAAAGGGAAAATCATGAAAAATGTCATCAAATTTTTTATATTTTACAATTTATATCCTTTATCTTTCTTTTTACTTTTTTATATCCTTGAAAAATTTTATATACTTTAAAATATCCTTCCATCACCTTGAATAGTTATTTTTGAACATGAATTTGGCGAGAATAAACGGTTGTTTCTGATAACTTTACCCTTGATTACTTACTCAAAAGACCAATATGTGCTAATTCTCACTAAATATTCTTATTTAAAATGATGGAAAGATATTTTAACGTACATAAATTTTGTTAAGAATATAAAAAATAAAATGAAACATAAATAGTTTGATAGATTTTTCATGATTTTTTCATTCCAAAAATACTATCTAAATTTGCACATGATGGTCATTAATATGACTTAATGTCCAAAATAGATGAAAGAGTAAAGATTAATACATTTTAGGAGTTGAAAGTCAAAATTTTATTTTTTTAAAAAAATAAAATCTAAAATTCAAAAAAGTTAAAAAATCAGCACTTTTGTATTTTTTTTTTTTTTGTTGATGTTTTGGAAGTCAAAGAGAGAAGGTGAGGGAGGTAGGGCATAGTAGTAATTAGACATGTAAGATTTGGTCTTTTTCAACCTTTGATTAGCTGTTAATGAAAGTGGACTGTACTTCTTGAAAGAGGAAGAACTAAAGTGCTTTTATCTTTTAACTTACTGTACATTTATCTGGAATACAGTAACAAATTTATGAATATTTAAATTCAAACGGAGAATACAAACTTTACTAAACTAATATTTTTAGAAGAACAATATAACTAATCCTCATCACCCCCTACTCATGAATAATGGGGAAAGATAAGAAAAATAATGGAACCATATTGATGCATTTAACTTCTCCTGATGTTCATGAGTCAAAGAGGATGAGAATTGGTTATATTATTCTTTCAAAAATATTAGTTTGTGTTGCCTTACGAAAAGGGAGTCGATAGAAGTGTCGATCAATTGTTCTTCTGATGAACATAAACAGTCCGATGGAAAGATAAATAGATGAGCCGGACCTTTTCAAAGACGTGGGTTCCTTGAACTTATTATAAAAAGGGTCAAAACAGACAGAAATATTGCATACGATAGTAAAACAGAACTGAACACGGTGTATTTTGATTAAAATGATGATTGAATACAAGAACTGATAATCAAAGCAACATTGAACATAAACTTTGTAATCAAAGGAGTTAAGAAAATTGTAAAGCAAAAGCTATAAACAAAGCTATAAGAAAAGCTGTAAGAAAAAACTGAAAAAATGCGGATAGAAAGGAATTGAAAACTGGAAAAAACTTGGTAATTTGGTTTGAGATGAGTGTTGGTGTCTTCAATCTGGGATTCTTGCTTACTTTATATTTGTTGTGGCGCAGCTGCCGACTTTCGAACGTAGAGAAGATCCCACTTCCTAGCTCGTCCTTGGCAGTTGAGAATGGTAATGTCTTCCCGATCGTGCCAAGATGTGCGGGTGATGGCTCATCGGTTCTTGGTTCCGATGTTAACCGGGTACAGCTGCTGAGAATTTTTCTTAACATCATCATCCATTTGGCAGAATTCGTATCAGCTTTGGCTGAAAGTTACCATTGCAACGAATCGGCTAAAAATGACGTCAACACATGCTCGTTGTTTTGATGGTGTGAACAGGTGAAGCGACGAGAATCGTACCCTTTTTAATTCGTAACCCTTCTTTTTTTGACAGAAACGGAACGTCCTGATCATTGTAGAAACGTGCCAACTCCTTGGTTTTGAATCCTACAAACGGCTAGTCTTTTGAAACTCTTCTTTAAATAGCCATGGTCTCCATCGTTCCTTCTTCACCGATACGAACTCCTTCTTCTACAATAACTTTATCTTGCTTAGACTTCCATCTTCTTTGTGAAATTCTCCCCCGTTTCCTGCATATTTCTTGAATTAGCAAACGTCCAACTCTGTATGGCTACTCCTATTGATCATTCTCCCCTGGCTCTGATCCAAGCCAAGGCCAATCTTTATGCCTTGGGCCACCGGCTACTGCCGACGGAAGTCACTGCGGCACATTTGCAGTTCGTCTATTCAGAGGGCTTCACCCTTCCTTTGCATCGAGACAACTTTTCCACGACCGGCCTGCCCTTCTCTTTCCGCCACTGGCCACGTCCTTTGAAAAACTATAGGGAATGGTGTGATCATTGTTAGGCTACCTATGGTACCCTTTGGGACCAATAGGGCATCCACGGCGTTATCATGATGTTTGACTTTGAGATGACCTTCGACCGTAATTTGTTCTCGGCTGTTTTGCCGTTTTGGTTCCCCAGCGATCAACGGCTTTATCTTCCCTCATGGCATGTTCTCTTCCACGATACTGGATATCTGCACTATTTTAGGCTTCTGTTGAGATGGTGATAAGATCCTCGCCTTACATGACAAAGAAAACTTACCTGCCATTGAGGCCCATTTGGATAAATTCACCACCTCTTACGACAATTTTATGGCCGCTCAAAGGGGTGTAGGCCCTGTTTTGTCAGAGCGGGAACAATCGACTTTTCTCTGGCTATGGCTCTGCAAGTATATCCTCTTCTCCCATTCAGCGGGGATAAGCAATGAGTACCGATACTATATATCGGCTCTACTGAGGAAGAAACACCGCTGTAACCTTGCTTCCCTGGTTTTGACCTTAGTGTATCGGCTGATGAACCAGATGATTTCAACCTTGTTGGTTGGGGGTGATTCGACGAATCTTGGAGGCCTCTTCTAGGTTATGCAGCTGTGGCTTTTTCAATACCTCTCCCAGTTCAGTGTCAATACTATCTCCGAAGGTTCTATAGTTTTCGCTAACTAGGCCATTAGCTATTGGCTGTTGAAGATTCCTGCAAATAGGGCTTCTGCTGGTACTATAATAGCTTACCTCCATCAGAACCGGCTTCAGAATGTGCCCCACTTTTATCCCTACTCCGCCCAGAAGACAGGCCCCCTTTGGCTGACAAAACTCGACGAGACACTGGAAGCCTCTCAAGAAATCATCTGGGCCCGAATATTGTGCTCTCGAGAACTCCTTCTTGGGGCAAAACCAGGTGCTCGGAGTGCTAAGTCTTCTTGCAAACGGTACAACCCACATTGCTTTTCACGGCAATTTGGGCTAATTCAAGACATTCCTGCTGACCCTGGTCATATCTTCTCTTACTCTATTATGCCTATCCTATCGGCTGAAGATGTGCGGACTTTAGCCGATAGGTCTCTAACAGTTCTATGCTTTTTTGAGTATTATTCTTTTCAGGTTATCCGAGAGGCCACACCGAACTTCATCTTGTGGTGGCAGCTGTTGAGCAAAATGCTCTTTTCCGGCCTAGTAGAGACGTGGTTGCCCAGATTGGTAGGCTCGGCATCGGCGGCGGTAGAAGTGTCTACACTGAAGAAAAGTAAGCAAAGCAAAATCTCTGCCAGTCCAATCACAACGTTGCTTTCCACACGCCGCCAGCAAAAAGAACCCTCATACTTCTGCCTGTCGACGAGGAAGAAGAGGAAGAAGAAGTAACCGTTCCTCCCTTGCTGAGGCGATTAAAGAGGTGAGAGACCCTTCACACTCTGGCATTCACCAAGGTTCGGCTTGAAAACACTATTTTCCTTTCCCATGCTTTCCATCCTTTGGCTCAAAATTAATCGCATACTGCATTTCCTTGCAGAAACAGAAGACCAGCCAGCTGGTGATCTCCGATTCTTCTTCAGAATCATCGGCAGCTATACCCCCTATCTCCTGCAAGAATAACAACGACAGAGGAAGGGACTTTGGCTGTTCCATCCTTTCCAGAGTCTGAAGTTCCTTCGTCAGAGAGAATGGCGGTTGAAAAACCCATTATGCCTCCTGCGGCCACAACCCCTGAGCTTCCAACAGAACCTACCCCTTATCAGCCAGTAACGACTGAAGACGCAGCGTTAGAACTTCTGTAGAGTCTGCTAGGAATAGACTTGCCGACCAACCCTTCTTCTCAAGATGCTATCAGTCGAGCCCTACTACTGCTGGCGAAATCGACCATTTTCGATGTCCCAACGGAATTGAGACGCTTATCGGCTGACTATCTGGGGCAGATGCAATTCACCCAATACTTCTTTTCCAACACTTAAAGCAGGTGGGACGAAGCTTCTTGTCAGCTTCAGGCCTTGGGAGCGCTCCGAGACCAGGAAGCGTTTTTGCAAACGCATCATCAGGAAGCCTCTACTCGACTGGGCATCCTTCGAGCTGATATCTTCACCAGAGTTGAGAGAATTGAGAGCCTTAAGACATGATTGCGAGCGCTCCAAGAGGAACTAGATTCTGAAAAACAGGCCCTGGACAAGAAGCTTAAGGCCGAGAACTCCTGTCAGCAGATAGTCTCTTCTGCTGAAGAAAAAGAGGTCAAGAATCGGGATGATTGGCTCATGTTGGAAGCTGAAGAAGAACTACTCCAGATGGAATTGTAATATTCTGACAAGTTGCTAAACGGTATGCTTTCATCATGGGACAACTTCCAAGCTTATTTGACCACTTTCTTCCGTGGTCCCGATGAGGCTAGACCCTCTGGTACACAAGCCGGGGATGCTGAAACACGTCCACCTTCAACAAAGGAATCAACTGTTGAACCTGAATTGGCCCCGGAAGAACCTACTACTTCTGCAGAAGAAAAAGGAGAAACCCCAACGGTAGCTGCTCTGCCTGAGGAAGACCCGAATTGGCTCGCCCTAGTTCTTTTTACCCAACCGATCGAATGGCCTCACACTCCTTCTGAGGAGACTTGACTTCTTTTTTTTTTGTTTTTTTTTTACAATGTAGTAGCCATTTGATCGGCTCTTTTGTGATCATCCATTTCATATGAAATGCTAACATATTTTTTGTCTCTCTGTTATTTTTTGTGTTTTTTTTCTTCTCTTTTTTCCTTCCTTTTTTTTTTTCCTTTTCTCTCTCTTTTTTTTTATTTTTTATTCTTCTCCTACTAATGTTCCCTCCCAATGTGTAGGATAAAACTTCTTTAAATACATACCATTTATGACATTGTTCACTTTCTTCCCGCTGGGTGTCATCAGCTGATAGGCACCTGTATAAAAAACTTGGGTAACAAGAAAATGTCCCTCCCAAAAGGCGGACCACTTATTGTAGCGTGGGTCTTTTGATGCCACGGGTAGTATAGTCTTCCAAACCATGTCTCCTATTTGAAAACTTCTTCCTCGCACTTTCCGATTGTAGGTTCTTGCTACCTTCTAATTATGCCTTCTGATATTTTCCAATGCTATCCAACGATCTTTCTTGGCTTGGTTCAAACTCATTATCAAAGCCAATCTATAATCCTTAACCGACAAGCAATGTTGGTAAGTTACCCGGGCTAACAGTAGTGATAATTTAGCGAGTAGCATTTCATCTTGTCCATATCTCAGCCAAAATAGAGTAAAACCAGTAGTGGTCTTGTAAGCATTCCGATATGCCCACAACACCTCTTGAAGGGTTTCATGCCATCATCTGGGTTTGTCTTCTACCGACTTTCAGATTATATTGATCAAAGTCTTGTTTGTCGCCTCAACTTGACTGTTAGCCTGTGCATAATACGGAGAAGAATAAAGTAACTTAACCTGAAATTGAGTTACAAAGTTGCCTACCTTGTCTCCTGTGAACATTGTCTATTGATCAGCCATTTTGGCTCCAGGTATGCCGAATCAAAAAAGGATATTCTGCTGAAGGAAGGTGATCACGACAGACTGGGTCACTCTGATCAGGACCTGTGCCTCTACCCACTTGATAAAGTAATCGATTGCCACTAGAATGAAGGTGTGCCCTTTGGTCGATGGTGGGTGAATGTTATCGATAACGTCTAGAGCCTAACCCTTGAATGGCCATGGCAATGATAGGATATAAGTCCGTGATGGGGGTATGGGTTAATGGGCCTTGCTTCTGACATGCCTCACACCCGGCTGCATAGGCTACGCAATCCATAGTTATCGAAAGCTAGTAAAATTCATACCGTTGCAGTGTCTATTTCAACTTAGGACTTACCTGATGAGCACTATATAGGCCTTCATGTACTTCGGCTAATGCCTACGCTACTTCTCGCTTGGACAAACATCTCAACAAAACTCCTGTATGACTTCTTCCAAATAAATCGTTCTCGATTAGTACGAAGTTCAATGCCTTGCACTTATGCTCTCATGAAACTTGGCCCGTAGGCTTCTGCAAGTACGAGACAATATCGAATCGCCAATCTTCTTCATGTCTCTCTTCCTATATCTACTGACACATTATCACCCCGACTCTTTTCTTGAAACCCGAAGCCGTCTGAGCTAAGTTGTTTGCCCCTGGTTCTCTTCTCGAGAAATATGAGTCAAGATGACTTCCGAGAAGTATCGCAACAGCTCTCATACTTCCTGTAACTTATTCAATAACATAGGGTTAGTGCATTTGTACTAACTTGAAATTTGCCGAATGACAACTTGAGAATCCCCTATTATATTAACCATTTGTGTGTCCAAAACCTTTAAGATCTGAAGTCCCAAAATGAAAGCATCATATTCTTCCTTATTATTTGAGGTCCCTTTACTTAATTCAAACAAGATTTTTCCTTGTCATTCGCTTGGAGCTTCTATACCAAACCGGCACCTACCTTACTCTGCGTGTTGGATCCATTAAATTCTAACTTCCATGGCTTATGTGAGATGTACCCCTGTACTTCTTCCTTTTCAGTGTTGGGCACTTCCACAAATGGATGCTCGGCTAAGAAATTAGCTATGGCTTGACCCTTCATCGCTTTCAAATGTAAATAAGTTAAGGAAAAAGAGTGTAACTTGTTAGCCCATTTCATTAATCGTCCTTGCAACAATGATTAGTTCAGCAAATACTTAACAAGATCAATTTAGCACAGGACTTGCACTTCCCTAGGTAGCAGATAATGTTCTAACTTTACACATGCATAATATAAAGACAAACATAGTTTCTCAATAGGGGAATACCTAATCTCGGTGTTCGTCAAGTTTCGACTAAGGTATTAGATTGCCCTTTCAACCCCTTGTGCATCATCCTGGGCCAGCAGGCAACCGATAGACTTTAGAGCCACAGAAATGTGCAATTTCAAAGGTACCTTATCCTATGGAGGTACCAAAATTAGCGGTTGTGACAAAGATGTCTTGATTTAATCAAACGCTGTTTGATGCTTCGGTTGCCAAACAAAGTCCAATGATGACTTTAAACGGAGTAAAGAAAAGAACACCTTCTGCTTACCTACGGCATTTGCCAGAAAGCGTCACAGGAAGTTGAGTTTCCCTAAAAAATTTGGAGCTCCTTTTTTGGTTTGCGGTGGCCTTGCTTGCAGAATATCCCTTGCTTTGTTTTGATCTACCTTAATCCCTCTTTATTGCACTAAGAATCCGAGGAAGTTTCCGGCTAAAACTCCGAAAGCGCATTTAGACGGGTTGATTTTTAATCGGTGCTGGCATATTCTAAGGAAAGCCTGCTCCTACCACTGTAGGTGTTGCGAAAAAGTGGGCGACTTGACCACTAATTCGTCAATGTAAACCTCCATGGTTTTGCCGATGAGGTCATGGAAGATGAGGTTCATGGCTCTTTGGAATGTAGCACTAGCGTTCTTCAATTCGAAAGGCATAACTATCCATTTGAATAAACCAATAGATCCTGAGTAACGAAAAGCTGTCTTCCTGATATTTTTTTTCAACGATGAATATCTGGTTGTATTCGGAGTATTCGCCCATGAAGCTTAAGAATTGGTTTCCTGCAACGGAGTCTACCAACATATCGGCCATCGGTATGGTGTATTCATCATTCAGGGTGGCCAAATTCAGATTTCTAAAGTCAACGCAAACTCGCAGCTATCCATTCTTTTTAATGATGGGCACAATGTTGGATACCCAATCTGCATATCGACAGGTACAGATGAAACCACAACGAAGCAACCTCTCAATTTCTTCTTTGATCCTGGGTAAAAGAGCAGGGTTAAAATACCGGGCAGGCTGTTTATGAGGCCTGAAACCTTCTTTGATTAGCAACCAATGCTCTACAATGCCTCTGTCTAGTCCGGCATCTCATGTTAATCTTACGTGAAACAGTCTTTGTACCTGTGAATCAGTACCGTTAGAGCATTCTGTTGGGTATCTCTGGCTCGTATCATATACGGCGCAGTGAAAAATAAAATGAGATACCCTCCCAGGACCTACCTATGTGTGGAAAACAAGATATAAAGAGAGCAAAGGTAACAGCTTTTTACCTTTGAGTGATCGTCCGAAGAACAAAAATTTCTTCTTCAAGTGGAGGCGCGATCCAGCAATCCTCGTGATCAACCTCCACATGAGTTGAACGTCTAACCATTGTAATCACAACGTGTGATTATCTCTAACAGTAATCCACACAGAAGAATACTCAAGCACAAATTTTTCTATGCTAGCAAAAATTCTAAGTGACGACTAGGGTTCCTTTTCAAGATCAAATCAAGAGAGAAGAAGAAGAAGAGAAGGTTTATGCGGCTGCAGTTTTTCTCACGTGAATCACACTTAGGGTTTTCGGTTATATCATCATAAAATCGAAAATTCACTGAAAATCTGGAATTCTAAAACAATTAGAGTTCCCTAATTGTAATTGGAAACATCAAGTTCTCTCAATTACAATATGGACTACAAATTATAACTAATTATAATTTGTCCACAATAGCTTCTCTTTCTCTCAATTAACCCCACAATGTTATCAAATAACATCTTGAGTATATAATCCTCTATAGTGTGTGACCTATTAGGTTTCTTAGTCAATTGGTAAAGAACATGAATTAATCCAAATATATTTGAGATTAATAATCTATAATTAATTAGAATTAATCATATTAATTCTAATTAGGATTGGTTTATTAATTCATCAATTAATAAATCCATATTCCCAAATCATGAGCGGTATCTAGCAACACATCATGACCACCCAAGTGTCCAGGAAGTCAAGTGGCTTGACATGAACCCTTCAATAACAAACTTCATTGCAATTAACTTCTTTTACCATACAATATCTCATTTGGTTTGGAGTACGGAATTAGTGCCAACTTCTTCCAGAAATAATTCTAGTCTAAATATAATAGTACTTGTACCAGGAACCCACTATTCTAGATGTGTATCAATTGGAACTATTTCCAATACACAATCGCTTTGGCCAAGGACTTTCTGAGTAGTAATTCCTACAAGTGGCCATGAGATATTTGCCCATACTATTAGGAGTGGTGAATCCTTTATTGACCCTCTCAACTATTTTCGTTTACCTCACAATGTACCCAACATCCATCCCATAGGCGGCCCTCGATCGAGCTCCAGAGATTGGAATCAAAGTACAAGGCTCAGCAAATAAAGTACCTTAGAGATCTCAAGTCTAAGGATATTTGCACGTTTACTATATTGAGATTATATCACTGGCACTAAATAGTTATCCTTGTGATTATCTCAAAGCTAGGTCATCTAATGAACTTGTTCCATTAACAAGCATCCATATGTTAACTTTGAGTATTTCAATACTTACGATTATGAGAACCACCACCTGATCAAATCAGGAAGTCTAACACATGCTAGTCTTAACGCATTAATGATGTCCTATCTCATTAATACTATGACTGGGGACTATTTAATTACTAACATCATCAGTGTAGTAGAAATCTCATATCATGATCCCTATCATGATTTTCTTAACACAATATTGTACTATGGACTTTATCGAACAATTATATTATTTAAAATAAGTAAAAGAAATTGTAAGATAAATAATGTCTTTTATTAAAATAAAATATGTCATATACAATGTACAAGTGATTACCTCTAGGGCACTATACTAACAAACTCACACTTGCACTAGAGCCAATCATTTATGTATCTAATACTGAATGACTCAACATGACAATCATATTTCTTTTGGGACAGTGCTTTCGTAAGCAGGTCAGCTATGTTCTCATCCGTGGGAATTCTCTCTATCTTTATTTCATTTGCTACTTCAGAAGCGGCTATGTACTCAGCTTCTGTCGTAGAGTTGGCAATAGTTTCTTATTTGGAACTTTTCCAACATATTACCCCTTTACACAACGTAAACACATAGCCAGATTGTGATTTGAAATCATCTTTGTCAGATTGAAAATTGGTATCAATATACCCGTTTATTTTCAAATCACCTTCTCCATATATTAAGAACATATCCTTAGTCCTTTGTAAGTACTTAAGGATGTTCTTTACAGCCGCCCAATGACCCTCACCAGGGTCGGATTGGTATCTGCTCGTCAAACTGAGAGCACAAGATATATCGGGCCTAGTACATATCATAGCATACATGATAGATCCAACTGCCGAGGCATATGGAATCTTACTCATGTGATCTCTTTCAACTTGAGTCTTGGGAGACATCGACTTTGAAAGGCTTACACCATGTGACATGGGTAAGAATCCCTTTTTGGATTGATCCATGCTAAACCTCTTTAGCACTTTATCTATGAATGTAGACTGTGAAAGACCAAGCAACCTTTTGGATTTATCTCTATAGATCCTTATTCCGAGATATAGGTTGCTTCTCCAAGGTCTTTCATGGAGAATTATTTGGACAACCAAATTTTAACCGTTTGCAAGATAGGTATATCGTTTCCTATTAGCAATATGTCACCTACATAAAGTAATAAGAAAACGATTGCACTCCCACTAACCTTCTTGTATACACAAGGCTCATCCATATTTTGAATGAAACTAAACTCTTTGATTGTTTCATCAAAACGGATGTTCCAATTCCTAGAAGCCTGCTTAAGTCCATAAATGGACCTTTGCAGCTTGTACACCTTTGTACTATCATTGGATGTGAAACCCTCAGGTTGTGTCATATACACTTCCTTAGTCAGATTTCCATTTAGGAAAGCTATTTTCACATCCATTTGCCAAATCTCATAATCATGATGAGCAGCAATGGTTAGGAGTATCCTAATGGATTTTAATATGGCTACTGGCGAGAAAGTTTCATTATAGTCAATACCATATTATTGATGATAACCCTTGTCACTAGTCGTGCTTTATAGGTAACTAAGTTACTATCCATGTCTGTTTTCTTCTTGAAATCCCACTTGCACCTAATAGGTTTAATTCCTTTGGGTGGATTAACCAAAGTCCATACTTAGTTGTCGTACATGGAATCCATCTCTGACTTCATGGCCTAAAGCCATTTGCCAGATTCTGAACTGTTCAGAACATCCTTGTAGGTAGTAGGCTCATATTCATTTATGAGCAGTACGTCATTGTGGTCACTGATGAGAAATCCATATCTCTCAGGTGCCACACGTATCCTACTAGATCTACGAGGTTTTTGTGTATTAGAAGGTTCATCTATTCTCTCAATAGATGTGGGGTTAGACGGTTGATCTTTGTTTGTTTGATCTTCATGAATTTCACTAAGTTCAATTTTACTCCCACTGTCCCCCTTAAGCATGTGCTCCTTCTCTAAGAAGATGGCATGCTTCGAAACAAACAATTTATTTTCGGAGGGTAGATAGAAGTAATATCCGAAAGACTCTTTCGGATATCCCACAAACAAACACCTATCAGACTTACTATCAAGTTTGTCTGACTGTGGCCTTTTAACAAAGGCAGAACAACTCAATACTTGCAAGTGAGATAACTTTGGTCTCTTACCAAAAAACATCTCAAATGGGGTAGTATCAACCGATTTTGTCGGAACTCTATTTAATATATAAACAGAAGTTTCTAGTGCATGCCCCCAAAATGATTTTGGTAGGTCTGTAGAAGCCATCATGGTTCGTACCATGTTTAGAAGGGTTCGATTCATTCTCTCAGATACACCATTATGTTAAGGTGTGTGTGGTGGAGTCCATTGAGATAATATCTCATTATCTCTAAGATAACTCAGAAACTCTTGGCTCAAATACTCTCCTCCTCGATCAGATCTTAGAGTTTTTATACTTTTGCCAAGTTATTTCTCTATTTTATTCTTGAAGTCTTTGAACCTTTCGAATACCTCAGATTTGTATTTCATTAAATACAAATACCCGTATCGTGAGAAGTCATCGATAAAGGTTATGAAATAGTTGTAACCTCCTCTTGCTTGTATTGACATTGGGGCCACATACATCAGAATGTATGGGTTCTAATAACTCCTTGGCCCATTCTCTTTTTTCTAGAAAAGGAATTTTAGTCATTTTGCCTAGTAAACAAGATTCACATGTGCCATATGATTCATAATCAAATGACCCTAAGTCACCAAGCTTGTGTAACTTAGAAATACGATTTTTGTTTACCTGGCCCAAACGACAATGCCATAAGTAAGAGGTGTTAGAGTTATCTATTTTAGGTTTCTTATTGTTTATATTGAGAACTGGATTATCCAAGTCTAGAACATATAAACCATTAACCAAAGTTACTGAACTATAGTGAATATCATTCAATGAAAAAGAACAACATTTATTCTTAAATATTAAATGAAATCCACATAAGTCTAAACACGCAATTGAGATAATATTTTTTATTAAAACTGGCACATAATAACAGTTTTGCAGTTCTAGAATTAATCCCGAAGGTAGGTTCAGCTCATATGTCCCCACAGCAAGTGTAGCAACCTTTGCCCCATTTGCAGTACGTAGGTCCACGTTGTCTTTCTCTAGCCTTCTACTGCTCTTTAGTCCCTGCAAGTTATTGCACAAATGAGATTCACATCCGGTATCTAATACCTATATTTCATTTCTAAATGCAGTATTTATCTTAATCATAAACATACCCGGAGTAGAAGTAGAAGTGCTTGTAAGCTTCTCCTTCTGCTTCTTGTCTTTAATGGTCTCAAAGTAAGCTTTGCAGTTGCGCCTCTAGTGGCCCATTTTCCCACAATGATGGCATGAGCCATTGGTAGCTGCGTCCTTGTTCACACCACCTTTGGGCTTTATGGGAACATTTTTCTTCTTCTTTTGAACTTTCTTCTTAGAAGAGGAAGATTCTACCATTAAAATTGCATTGGAATCTTTCTTCATGGAGAACTCCGCAGTTTTGAGAAGATTGATCAATTTAGGAATGGTGGACTCAATCTTGTTCATCTGATAGTTAATCATAAATTGTGAGAAACTATTAGGTAAAAATTGTAGAATTAAGTCAACACTTAATTCATGATCCATTACAAACTCGAGAGATCTAAGCTTCTCGATCAAGCCCAGCATCTTCAGCTTATGAGTGGCCACAAAAGAACCTTCTGCCATTTTGCAACGAAATAGTTACTTTGAGATCTCATATCTCTCACTTCTGGTTTGGGCATCAAACAGCTCTTGAAGATGTAAAATGATCGATTGAGCATCCATATACTCGTGCTGTTTTTGCAACTTAGGAGTCATGGAAGTCAGCATAATACATGATGCAGTATCACTATCCTCCTTGTGCCTTCTATGGACAGCATGCTCATCAGCATGAGCATCTTGGGCTGTTGGTGGTGGAATAGGAGCATTAGCACGTAGAGCAACCTTTCCGATTTGAGAACGATTCTCAAATTTCTATACCAGTCGAGATAATTTGATTCAGTTAACTTGTTAGTTTCCAAGATGCTATGTAAGTTCAAGTTCGTTGATATGATGCAAGTGACCTAGATGTAAAGATAGAGAACATTAGCTACTTGTATATGCACATGATATGCAAATAATTAGGACTTTAATTAAACGCATTTTTACTCCACTATTTTACTCAAACCAATAGCTCCCACTATTGATTCGGGAAAGCCCATTAGAAGCTTTCCTAGTGGACCAGTATCCAAATTCCTTATGAATAACCTTGGGTTTGCCCAACAAGCCATCCTTAAGTTCATTGGTAGGTATCCAATTGTTGGGGATATGCCCTAGAGTCAATTTGTACTTATACTATTGTCATTATGTTTTATATAATATGAGGCTTTCCTTTCCATAAATAGTAAGTTTTATTTTGTTGGTCATCAAGTACGTGACTTGATAGTAAAACCCTATAATGAATACAATGACTATTCTAAAACTGTCCATGATCGATTATTATTATTGGAATAATAATAAATTCAGATTAGTATATTTGTGACTTGATGGCTATGTTTTACTGGCCATGGATATTTGTGATATCGAGTCAAGACATAAATAAATGTTAGAGAACATTGTATTGGACATGACCCACTGTGAGAGTACTTCATGGAATATGTCATAAGTACTTTCTAGGCATAATAATATTGAAAGTCCTTCGACCTAAATTCATCATAGTTTCCTACTTGATAAATTCTATATTTTGACATTGTCTAAAGTTTTATTTAACCAGATAATAAATTAAACTACTGTTGGATATAAAATAAATCAAGAAGAGGAATATGATTGATTGTGAAGGAATTTATCCCTCTCAGTTATAGGAGAGATATCTATGGGCCCCTTGATAAGTTAGACTGTTAAAAATACATGGCCGTGCTCAAATATATCAATCTAAGATATTGATATCATTTGTTTGAACAGTCTACTATGAAATCAAGAAATAATTGATTAAGCTTAATAAGGATGACATGCTCCGTGCCTTATGCTTAATCTGGATATCGTGTGACAAAGGAACTAAATATAAAATTATGGTTTGGTTCAAAGAGATCAGCGATCTTCATTTAACCTGGATAGTTATAATGTTTTGCTAGAAACCGCTTATAACTTGTGGGCCATTTAAATATGATTTAGGTACACTGCCAGTGTTAAATGAACCTATAGGGTCACACAATAAGCGAACTTGTTAGGTTATTTTTTTTTGTTGGTAATAAGGTTCGATGAATTTGGAAATATGTCTAAGTTAATCGTACTTAGAAAATTTACCAGATACAATGAATCTGGAAATATGTCCACATTCGATGTATCTGGATGATGTCCAGATTATAAGAATCTGACTCGGTAAATTAATTAGTTAAATTACCGAGATAATGGCAGAATCTTATCATATCAGTTTAAATTTAATTTGAATTTAAATTAGAATATGATAAGATATTATTAGGGTTGGACTCTAAGAGGTTCGGGGTTTTTAAGAAAACCCTAGCCGTCTTTTCAATAGTCCAATTTTTCGGTTGAAAACATTCGTGCCATTCTCTACCGGAAAAGGAAAAAAAAACCTCTTAAACCCTAGGCGCTAGCACTCTCCGGGTATCGAGTGAGTTCGCGGTGTGTATCCGATAGAGGACGTTCGCATATTGCAGCGTCTGGTGACTGTTCGGGTTGAACGTACAACAGTGCAACCAGAATCGAAGGATTTCGATTACAGAAACCAGAGGTAATTCTTAAACCTTAGATCATCTTAATCGTTTACTTGGGTCCTCGGGAGGGATTCGTGGATGTTTTTCGCGTATAGGAGTCCACGAATTCTAACACCAATACCAATTACATCGTATGTAACTACCGGATCATTGGGTGATTAACAGCTTTTAATCTTAAAGCCTTTTGGGCTACCCCAACTTTTCCTCTAAATTTCTTTATGCTTGAGTTTGCCCAACCGGGATAAAAAATTTAGTTAAACCCGACCCATTAATCAGGAATTTAATTCCATAGCTTGAACATGCCCAATGTCAAGTAGGCTTGGGTTTGCCCAACAAAGTGGTCTCGAAAAAGGACTCTCGTTCTTACTATATTAATGGAAGGAATTGGGTTTAATATTAATTAAGGGATTTGTTCCTTTTAGTGATTTCGTTGAATGACATGCATAAAAATCAATAAATCACATCATTGATAATCATGGTAATAAAGCGATTACGTGGTATGGTTATGGACTTTTACCCTAAATTAATTTCTTTGAGCCATAAAAGAAATTAATATAGTTAACCTTATGTGTTCATGCATGATTTAAGTAGAAGGTCTTACCTCCTCACCTTATTTTGGTTGCCATCTCCAGAATGGAATAATTCTACTCCTATCTAACGTATGTAAACTAATTACATAATTTTCTAAAGAGAGAAAACCTCGAGTTACATTCGAGGGGAGTTAGATGAGAAGAGAATTATACAAAAATTCTAGAGAAGGTAGGACACGCAGGCCCTATTTCATAAAACCAAAACTGTAAAATGCATGAACAGATATAATTGGTTTTAGTCCATAACCATCCACCATGCCATTGACTATACTTAAACAAAATAAACATATACTTTTATCATTCCAAAATCACTATTTTGGAAAGACAAAACAGAATTCTAAAATCACCATTTTAGAAAGATACACTAATTTTAGATTTTCAAAATCATTATTTTGAAAAATAAAATTGTTTGTCTCAAAACTAATTTTGAGAAAATACTTTTAGGTCCCATTTCTCATCAAATGAGATTTTCCCTTCCAAAATTCTATTTTGAATTTTTTTTAAATACATGGAGGCTGCAAACAGAGCAGAACTGGCGCCGGCTCTATTCTGGTTTCCAAAAACAATTTTCAGACATCGCGAACAGAATGGAACCGGTGCCAGCTTAGAAGCCGGAGCCGGCGCCGCCTGTGTTCTACAACAATGGCGGCGATTTTTAAAAAACTTCCAAAAACAATTTCTGGTGCTTTCTTCTTCTGCAAATTTTCAATGAGAACAATTCTCAATTGTATTTTTTGTTTTGAAGCTATAAACAACAACCAATTTATTAGTTTAAAAAAAATCAAAATGGAAAATTAAGATGAAACGGAGGACAACATCTATGTTGCAGAAAAATATTTTTTTTTCTTGCAGAAATTTTCAACACAAAAGAAAACATCTTTTCGAAATACGCTATAACTTTTACACAATCATATTGTGCTACGGACCCAACCCATAAAAGATCGAAACAATTTCGACTCGAGTGAAAACAGATTTCATAGCAAACAAAGACAAACATGAAAACAGTTTTTCATGCTAAAACAATATCCGTAGACCACACATAGCATGGCTTTGATACCACTGTTGGGTATCTCTTGCTCGTATCCTATACAGCGCAGCAGAAAATAAAATGAGATACCCTCCCAGGACCCATCTATATGTGGAAAACAAGAAATAAAGAGAGTAAATGTAACAGCTTTTTACCTTTGGGTGATCGTCCGAAGAACAAAAATTTCTTCTTCAAGTGGAGGCGCGATCCAGCAATCCTTGTGATCAACCTCCACATGAGTTGAACGTCTAACCATTATAATCACAGCGTGTGATCATCTCTAACAGTAATCCACACAGAGGAATACTCAAGCATGAAGTTTTCTGTGCTAGCAAAAATTTTAAGTGACGGCTAGGGTTCCTTTTCAAGATCAAATCAAGAGAGAAGAAGAAGAAGAGAAGGTTTATGTGGATGCAGTTTTTCTCACGTGAATCACACTTAAGGTTTTCGGTTATATCATCATAAAATCAAAAATTCACTGAAAATCTGGAATTCTAAAACAATTAGAGTTCCCTAATTGTAATTGGAAACATCAAGTTCTCTCAATTACAATATGGACCACAAATTATAACTAATTATAATTTGTCCACAACAACTTCTCTTTCTCTCAATTAACCTCACAATGTTATCAAATAACATCTTGAGTATATAATCCTCTATTGTGTGCGACCAATTAGGTTTCCCAATCAATTGGTAGAGAACATGAATTAATCCAAATGTCTTTAAGATTAATAATCCATAATTAATTAGAATTAATCCTATTAATTCTAATTAGGATTGATTTATTAATTCATCAATTAATAAACCTATATTCCCAGATCATGAGCGGTATCTAGTAACATATCATGACCACCCAAGTGTCCAGGAAGTCAAGTGGCTTGACATGAACCCTTCATAACAAACTTCAGTGCAATTAACTTCTTTCACCATACAATATCTCATTTGGTTTGGAGTACGAAATTAGTGCCAACTCCTTCCAGAAATAATTCTGCCCGAATACAATAGTACTTGTACTAGGAACCCACGACTCTAGATGTGTATCAATTGGAACTATTTTCAATACACAATTGCCTTGGCCAAGGACATTCCGAGTAGTAATTCTACAAGTGGCCGTGAGATATTCGCCCTTACTATTAAGAGTGGTGAATCATTTATTGACCCTCTCAACTACTTTCGTTTACCTCACAATGTACCCAATATCCATCCCATAGGTGGCCCTCGATCGAGCTCCAGAGATTGGAATCAAAGTACAAGGCTCAGCAAATAAAGTACTTTGGAGATATCAAGTTTAAGGATACTTGCACGTTTGATATATTGTCATTATATCACTGGCACTAAATAGTTATCCATGTGATTATCTCAAAACTAGGTCATCCAATGAACTTGTTCCATTAACAAGCATTCATATATTAACTTTAAGTATCTCAATACTTACGGTTATGAGAACCACCACCTGATCAAATCAGGAAGTTTAACACATGCTAGTCTTAATGCATTAATGATGTCCTGTCTCATTAATACTATGACTAGGGACTATTTAAATACTAACACCATCCAGTGTAGTAGGAATCTCATATCATGATCTCTATCACGATTTTCTTATCACAGTGTTGTACTATAGAATTTTATCGAACAGTTATATTACTTAAAGTAAACAAAAGAAATTATAAGATAAATAATGTCTTTTATTCAAATAAAATATATCATATACAATGTAAAAGAGATTGCCTCTAGGGCACAATACTAACACATTCCGCTAATCGAAAGTTAAACACAAGCTTACCTTTGTGGTTCTGTTCTCCTTAGATTCCCCGATGTCCACTTCCGTTAACGGGTTCTCAACAATGAAACCAGGTGTATGCCGAATGTCAGGGTCTTCTATTTTTGGACATTGATCCTCTAACCCTTTTGTTGTGATTTGGTTATGAGCCATGGTAAGCTTGGAGTAATGGCTCGTGTTAAAAGTAGAATGGTAGAACACTGCCTCATTCATGTGCACTTCTGCGGAAAATGAATTTGGATCGGCCGGTATCTTTTCCACTTGTTTTCCATCCCAAATCAACATCATTTGGTAAAGTGTTGATGGAACGCAATGGTTCGCATGAATCCAATCCCTACCTAGTAAGACAGAATATGCCGGTTTTGCCGTGATTACAAAGAAAACAGTCTTACTAACCTTAGATCCTACGGCCATCTCAAAAGTGATCACTCATTTTGCCTTGGTAGCCTCCTCGATAAAATCAAGTATCTATACATCGGTAGGAGTTAGATCGTGGTGATCCTTACCCAATCGCCTTAAAGTTGCCAACGATATTACGTTTAATATAGCTCCTCCATCGATGAAAATCCAAGAGAAAGGTCTTCCATTGATGTGTGTCTTAATGTACAGCGGTTTGATGTGATGCGAATGATCTGTCATGGGAATCGGAAAGAACATCCCTTCTGATGGCACTTTAAACTTGATGAGCTCAACGGCCGCTTCTTCCATTGCGTAGTAATCTTCTTCTACCGTTTCTTGTTCTACCTTAGCTCGGAATTGTGATGGAAGAATACTGAGCATATTCTGACTTGTGGAAGCACATATCTTTTTCTCCGACTATTCTTCCAACGCTTATTTCTACTGAGCCTGTCTCCTTTGTTCCCGTCATTTTTGAGTTTTCGTGAGCTAGGAATGATGGCCTAAGAAGAGTGGCACTTTGCGAGGCACATGCACTGTAAATTTCTCATTCTTCTCCTGGAAATGGGCTGCGAAGGTCGGAACTGTAAGCCGAGTGAAAACTGATGACTGACCATCTAGCATTTGGAACGTTAGTTTATTTCCTTCCAACTGCCTCTTGACGAGGGAATCTCCTAGCTCATGCTCCTTGTCTTCTTCGCACATTTGCACCATGCTTGTATCTGCTATTGGGAATGGGTCTGTATCGACTAAGGTTTTCTCTCGTTTGTCAACAAATTTTACCTTTTCCCTCTTGTAAATCCTTCTATATTGTGTTCTTGAAAACCACACAGTTATTAGTATTATGGGAAAATGAATTGTGCCACTTATAGTACTTCTTGCCCTTCAATTCCTCTAGCCCCAGAAGCTTGTGACTAAACGGTAGATGAATCTGTTTGTCTTTAACCATTTGATCAAAGATTTACTCAACCCTAGATACATCAAATGTATATGTGGATGGGCCTGTAGGAGAAGCTTCATCCTTCCCTTTGTTAGGTTTTAGAAAATGGCAAGTGTAAGATTCACCCTTTACTAATTCGGCTGCCATCACATCTAGCATTTGTTTTTCCTCATGATCATTAACATCATCCACTACCAATATCATGGTTTGTCCTTGAGAAAACTTGACTGATCGCTTTTTCTCTTTTTCCTTGATCATTTCTTCTATCTTGACGGCCTAAGACAGCAAATGGGTAGATCAGAGAAATTCTGTAGAATGAGGCATTCTTTGAGTTGCGGATACATTCTACTGATGGCTATCCAGGCATACTCCATTTTCGGTAATTGGGTGATGCATTTGGCCTTAATTTACCGAAAGCGCTCAATAAATTCTGCGACGCCTTTGGAGGATCTCTGTTTAACTGCCAAAAGATCAGGTATGGATACCTCAAATACCGGTTTAAAGAAACTCTCATGACAGATTCGTTCCATATCGGCCCATGAATGCACGGAATCGGGCGTTAGGTTTGCATACCATGTAAATGCCGCCCCTATCAAGGATAAAGAGAATAACTGCAATTTATGCCAATCATTATTCCCAAACTCTCCACATTGTACTGTGAACCTCCCTATATGCTCCATAGTAGACTTGTTATCCTCTCCAGAGAATGTGGAGAGCTTAAGCAACTTAAATCCTCGTGGTAGTACTGCCATGGAGTCTACCTATACAGCTTTTGATATACTAGTCGATCTCTGGCATGTCAACGCAATGCCTTCTTTATTGAGCCGACATCAGTTGATGGCATTAGCTATTGAGTCTGCACAGTGGAACCTATCACTGTAGGTCGAGAACCTTGTTCGGGGAATGAAGCTATCTTAGGATACCCTGCTAGGATTCGTGGACTCCTAAACGAGGAAAACATCCACGAATCCCTCCCGAGGACCCAAGTAAACGATTAAGAAGATCTAAGGTTTAAGAATTACCTCTGGTTGCTGTAATCGAAATCCTTCGATTTTGATTGCGCTGTTGTACGTTCAACCCGAACAATCACCAGACACTGCAGTATGCGAACGTCTTCTATCGGATACACACCGCGAACTCACTCGATACCCAGGGAGTGCTAGCGCCTAGGGTTTGAGAAGTTTTTTTTCTCTTCTGGTAGAGAATGTCACGAATGTTTTCAACCGAAAAATTGGACTATTGAAAAGACGACTAGGGTTTTCTTAAAACCTCCGAACCTCTTAGAGTCCAACCCTAATAATATCTTATCATATTTTAATTTAAATTCAAATTAAATTAAAACTGATATGATAAGATTCTGCCATTATCTCGGTAATTTAACTAATTAATTTATCGAGTCAGATTCTTATAATCTGGACATCATCCAGATACATCGAATGTGGACATATTTCTAGATTCATTGTATCTGGTAAATTTTCTAAGTACGATTAATTTAGACATATTTCCAGATTCATCGAATCTGGTCACCAGAAAAATAACCTAACAAGTTTGCTTATTGTGTGACCCTATATGTTCATTAAACACTGGCAGTATGCCTAAATCATAGTTAAATGGCCCGCAAGTTATAAGCGGTTTCTAGCAAAACATTATAACTATCCAGGTTAAATGAAGATCGGTGATCTCTTTGAACCAAACCATTATTTTATATTTAGTCATTTTGTCACACGATATCCAGATTAAGCATAAGGCACGGAGCATATCATCCTTATTAAGCTTAATCAATTATTTCTTGATTTCATAGTAGACTGTTCAAACAAATAATATCAATATCTCAGATTGATATATTTGAGCACGGCCATATATTTTTAACAGTCTAACTTATCAAGGGGCCCATGGATATCTCTCCCATAATTGAGAGGGACAAATTCCTTCACAATCAATCATATTCCTCTCCTTGATTTATTCTATATCCAACAGTAGTCTAATTTATTATCTGGTTAAAGACAACTTTAGACAATGTCAAAATATAGAATTTATCAAGTAGGAAACTATGATGAATTTAGGTCGAATGACTTTTAATATTATTATGGCTAGAAAGTACTTATGACATATTCTATGAAATACTCTCACAGTGGGTCATGTCCAATACAATATTCTCTAACATTTATTTATGTCTTGACTCGATATCACAAATATCCATGGCCAGTAAAACATAGCCATTAAGTCACAAACATACTAATCTTAATTTATTATTATTCCAATAATAATAATCGATCATGGACAGTTTTAGAATAGTCATTGTATTCATTATAGGGTTTTACTATCAAGTCACGTACTTGATGACCACAAAACAAAACTCACTATTCATGGAAAGGAAAGCCTCATATTATTATATAAAACATAATGACAATAGTATAAGTATAAATTGACTCTAGGGCATATCCCCAACATACCCTACCCCCTGCATTGGATAAACCGTCATTGTAACGGGATACGTGATTAGGACAGTTGCTTTGTAGCTCTTGGGTCCTCTGTATGAAGAGCCAACATTCCTGTTTGGGGCAGCATTCTGGTCATAGAACATCTGTACTCCCATTGGCACTTGGGTCCCTGCAACCGGATATGGTGGAGTTCTTCCTAGGAAAGGTTCCGTAGGAACCACGTGATAGGGGCTAAATTAGTCATACTTTTGCTAGTTATCTGAGGTTCTTTTGTAAGACATTTTGTGCAATAACTAGTCATATTCTTTTATATTTGAGATTTTACCTTTGGAAAGATATTTGGTTCATTATTTCAAATTTTTGGGTAAAACGAAGCAAAACCATCGCGAAACAGAGTAGAGGCGATGCCGGCTAAATTCTGGAACTTATGCGCAAAATTTGGAGAAAAATCGGCGAACAAGTGGAGAAGTAGAACACAGGCAGCGCCGGCTCCAAAGGACAAGGCGGCACCAACTGTGTTCTATCCTTGAGGCAGTGCTATGATTTTTCTACGTGTTTTGGGAAACCTGAGGAGTTTTAGTATCTTTCAACTTCTACTCAGCCAAAAACTTTGTACCTACGACTTTAGGTACTTCTTAAGCCTATAAATAGATGAAAAACAGAAGGGAAAAGGAGGAGAATTCATTATTCATCATAGAAAATCACTCAATCCAAGGAGAAATTCTTCAATTCAAGGAGGGTTGTACAAGAAGGTCTTCAAAGAAAGAAGAAGGAGGCTTATCTATGAGTGCTTTCTTTTACTTTGTTTTCTTTTCTTGACAATGATGTTTTAATTGTTTTATTGTAATTTGACATTGGTTTAGATGTTCATGGTATTTAGAGTTATTTGATCTTTTGATTAACTGATTGTTATTCTTGGTATTTAATTACTTGGGTTGATTGCGAGATTAATTGATTGTGCCGTTAACTTGCTTGAGAATAGGGTTGATGGTTTAAATTGATTGATTTCATATTTGCTACCTTTTAACTTGCCTGAAAATGGGATTAATTACAAGAATAGAGTAATTGAAGGTTAATTAATGTCTGCCAGAATATGGATTCAATTGGTTAACTTCATGGGTTAAGTTTGCCAGAGAATGGGACTTGATCAAAGAATTGTGTTTAATGCATCTTTTGAGTAAGACTGGTTGAGACAGAGTATGTGATACTAAGTTACCTAGAAGATAGGGATTCATGGATTGAGAAAGAAGTGAGTCTATTTTAATTCTTCATGATGCCAAGAGAATAATTTGTTATGATAAAGGTTGGGAACTTTAATATCATGGTTGTCTAATCAATGGTTTGAATTACATAAATCTACATCCTTGACATGTATATATTTTTGTTTTTATTTTATTTTGTTTTATTTTATTTCAGTTTTGTTTTATCGAGTCAGTTAAACAATGAAAGAAATGTAATTAATGTCTACTTGTTCCTTGAGGATCGATAGTCGTTTGAACCCTATGCTCAGTTAATGATGAGTACGCTTGCTCATATTTGTGATTTGGGTTTAACGTTTTAATTTAAACTTGATTGGGAATGTACTTAATTTTTGTATGATTTTTATATCCAAGTCCGGACACATCAAGTTTTTTATTCTCCCACACTTAGCTCTTTGCTTGTCCTCAAGCAAAGTATCAAGAACAAGTAGGAAAAACACAAGATTTTAATCAAGTCACTCAATCAATTCTAAAACCATATCTTTAATGCTTTCTTCATTCATGAACATAAAACATATGATACTTAATCTTTCACAACCAATGCAAGACTTGTGTAGTGACACTTAGAAATCTTCCAACCAAAGAAGATTTAAACCGATTAATAGGAACTTTAAAACCCTTTTTAACTATTTGAAAGAGCAATGCATGCAACATCAAATAGATAAGCAGATAAAAAACTATAATTACTACAAAAGAGTCAGAAGGAGAAGAAACTCAGAATGTAAGTTACAAGTCTCAAATAAATTTAAAGTTTAAACTTTCTAAATATTTACTAATGGAGGCTAACCTATAGGTTTTCATGGCTAACTCTAAATACTTTCTGATAAATGTATCTATGTTTAACAAATCTTTATTGTAGGATTTCTATCATGCATAATCAGATTAAGCGCAGCGGAAAACAACAAGAAATCCAAGCCATGGATCACAGGTTTGCAATAGAAACGGGGAAAAGGAGAAGATTGCGATCATTACCTCGTGAAGCCGGAATTCAAAAAATTTCAGAAACAAGAACACAGGCGCGATCCAGATTATCCAAAATCGTTCACTGCAGCTCAACTGAAGTTCAAGAAAGAACTCCCTCTAATGATAATCCACACAAGGTTGAATGCTCACAATTTCACAATTCTATGCTAGTAGAATTCGGGAGGCTAGGGTTTGATCAAGAAGAGAGACGGCTAGGGTTTGATCAAGAGATAGGCAGAGAAACGGTTTCTCTGTTATTGCGTGAATAGTCTGTATCTAACCCTAAGGAAACCGTTTCCTTATATTTATAGATTTATAATTACCATAAATTGCAATTTAGTCCTTCAACGTCCAATTGTCAACAAATTGGTCCTTGAAATTTACTTAATTACAATTAGGTCCCATGAATTATAACAAACTTATAATTCACCTATAAATATATTCCCTTCTCTTAATTAACCCTACAATATTATCAAATAATATATTTGAGTATTCAAACCTTTATTATGTGTGACCCATTAGGTTTCCTGGTCTTATTGGTAGTATAATATGAATTAATTCTAACAATATTAGAATTAATAATCCTTAATAAAATAAAGGATCAAATTTATTAATTCTCTAATTAATAAATTCATATTTAGCATATCAAGAGCGACATCTAGCAATGACTCTTGACCACCCAAAAGTCCAGAAAGTCAAGTGGCTTGACATGAACCTTTCAATAGCAAATTATCAGTGCAATAAACTTCTTTCAACATACAATATCTCATTCGGTCTAGAGCATGGAATTAGTGCCAACTCCCTCCAGAATATTATTAATTCTGGTCCGAATATTTTAGTACTTGTTCAAGAAATCCATTACTCGCTATGTGTATCAATTGGAACCATTTCCATCACATAGTCGCCTTGGCCAAGGACTTCATGAGTAAAGATTTCTACAAGTGGCCTTGAGATATACTCTCCTACTATTAGGAGTGGTGAATCCTTTATTGACCCTCTCAACTACTTTTGTTTACTTTACGTTGTATCCAATATCCATCCCATAGGCGGTCCTAAATAAGACTCTAAAGATTAGAATCAAAGTACAACGCTCGATAAACAAAATACCTTGGAGATCTCAAGTCTAATGATACTTTCACACTTGCTATAATGAGATTCTATCACTGGCACTAAATAGTTATCCAAGTGATTATCTCGTAGCTAGGTCATCCAATGAACTTTTTTCAAAACAAGCATCCACACGTTAATCCTAAGTATCCCAATACCCACGGATATGAGAACCACCACTTCATCCAATCAAAAGATATAACACGTGCCAGTCTTGACGTATTAATAATGTCTCATCTTATTAATACTATGACTGGGGATTATTTAAGTACAAACACTGCATAGTGTAGTAGGAATCTCACATCATGATCTCTATCATGATTTCCTTAACACTGTGTTGTACTAGGGACTTTATCTAACGGTTTGTACACATATTTAGATATAACAATCAAACTGAAAGATAAAGAATGCCTCTTATTAATTTAATATGCAATATACATGGTACAAGTGATTGCCTCTAGGGCACAACACTAACATTTATCTACTTGTAACTGTTCAAGATCTTTCATAGCTTGATCCTGTAATTCTGTTTGTCCTCTATAAGGATCATATCCTAAGATTATTTGTCTAATTTGACTGGTTACATTCTGAGGATTCTAAGCTAATTCAAGTATCCTTTGATAAGATTGTAGATACTTAGTTCTCCAATCTATAAAATAGTTTTTCATAGGCCCTAACAGGCTTTCTATGAAATTTACTACTTCTTCAGTTGTCATCTGATAATTACATCTCTGTAATCCATTTAGTGCATCAGCCTCCCATCTATCTATTATATCTTCCTAGTTCTGAGGGTGAAAAGATGTCATAGTTAATTCACTTCCTGCCTTATGTTGAGATGGTAAATTATAAATTACTCCTAGGAGTTGTTGGAGTCCTACTTTTTTACTATAATAGGTCCCATATCCTTCTCCTACTATAGGTATAATCTTAGATGGCTCTCTTTTTGGCAATTGAGATGTAGTTGACTAACGGACATCATACATTGGTGATACCTCACTTACACCACTAGTCTGACTTGTACTAGGATTCATATTTACCCAATTTTCAAACTGTACATTATCTATATGTTTGCTTTCTTCTACTAAAGGAGTCTCTATCTTATTTATCCATGCTTCAAATCGTGAATTATCAGTCTGGATACTAGATGCTAAATCTATTATTGGTTCAGAGATTGAATCTAGATTTTGTTGTTTATTTCTACAAGGATAATCATCTCTAATACCTTGTACTCTAAGATACCAATCAGCTTCATCTAACTCTGGTTTTTCTTCAAAATGTTGTTGCCAATCATAATCTTCGAGTACTGATTCTAAGGTTTCTTCTGGTGAGAAAGTCCTATAAATTGGAACGCCGTATTTATTCATGATGTACTGCCTAACCCTCCTATCCGGATTTTAATAGGATTATCATCATTAGTAACTAAGTACTTGGTAAAAATCCCCTGAACTATCCTTTCACATTTTTCTAATATTATAGGTATAAATCTACGATTCCTAAGAATAATTTTAATTTGGTCTTTATAATCAGAATCTATTATTCCAATTGTATTGGCCACTAAAATTCCTTTTTTATGGAGTGATGATCTGGGAACTATTATTAGAAATTCATCATTCTCCATATATACAGTTATTCCTTTAACTATTACTATTTCAGATAATGGGTTTATAACTACCGATTGGACTAAACTAAAATCATATCCTGCACTTCTTATAGTTTGCCTTTTAGGAAGTTTGGCTTTAGGATTAATGATATTAAACTTTCTAGTCGTCTGAAGGATCTTCATTTGAATAGACATTTTTTAAATAAAGATCTAATTCTTCCACTTCTCTTTGTCTGATCTTTTTCCTTATCCAGGCTTTTAAGAGAAGAAAAAGTTCTTTATTTTTATGGTTTTTATAACTAGCTTTGATTTCTTTGTATAACCTATCCAGGGTATATAAAGAAGTTAGTTCTAAATGTCCTAGGCTAACTAATGCCTGTGTAATCGTACATTGTTCCATTATTTGGTTCTTACTAAACCATGTATCGGATTCTGAAGTTTCTGGCTTTTCTAGTTCAAGTATATCCACCTTTCTATTTATATTCATATTGTGGATCTCCTGTGTCTATTAAGTCTCTTTTCCATTATCTATACTCCTTTCTATATATTATTTGTTCATTTTGCGAACACCAACTGTCTATCAACTTAAACAAGTCCTTATTGTTACTTGTTTCTACATAATATATTATTTTTGCCCTAAATTCAGAAATTGATTCTAAATTATTTTGTTCAGTAATTGTTAGATAAAAGGAAACAATAGATTTGCAATCTGTTCTTAAAGTAAATTCTTTTGTAAGATTTCTCAAATAGACTGAGAATTTCTTTAGAACAAATATACAAGCTAATATTTCAGCATCTGTAGTGGTTACTTTACTTTTGTACAGTCCACTGCAGTAACTGCTAATTTTTTCATTTTTTCACTTGTCTTCCTTAAATGGTTTCCATTTTAAAACTCCTCCACATTCTTCTAAGCTTGCATCTACTTCTACAATCATGTAAGCTTCTGGAGGTGATAGTTCCAAATGTGGTAAGGCTTGAATTACTTCTTTTATTTTCTTCACTAGTTTAAAATCTTGGTTATTAAATTTTCTTTGACCATGGGATCTAGTTTTGGCATAAAGAGGTCCTACTAACTTGCCAAAATTAGGGATATATGTTCTACAATAATTTAATAATCCTAAGAAAGATTGAAGAGTTTTAAGTTATTAAAATCTACTTCCTTTTCTAAAATAGTTTTGGCAATATGGTCCATTAATTTGATCTGTCCTTTACCAATTATAAATCCTAAAAATTCTATTTGGTATTTTTTTTTTCTTTGAGAGAATAAGACCATGCTAAATACATAAATCAAAAAATTTCTTTAAGTGATTTATGTGTTCTTTTCTACTTTTACTAAATATTAGTATATCATCTATCTAACATACTACAAAGGGAATATCTTTGAAGATATTATCCATTTTTCTCTGGAAAACAGAAGGTGCATTTTTTAATCCAAAAGGCATTACTAACCATTCATAATGACCTTTTGGGACTGTAAATGCTGTCCATGGAATACTATCTTCATGTATTGCTATTTGCCAGAATCCTGACAAAGTAAGTAGATTCTGAGCTCTCTCCCTAATAGCTAGCTTTTGGTGGAGTAAGTGGCTTCCTTGAATGGAATCAGAGCCTATCTTACACCCCACGTTTCAAGTTCAACTCTCGCTGAGGCCAACGGGATAAAATCCTAAACCGACAGGTCAGAGTTGTGCTGTGAAGCGTGGTGGACAAAGTAAGTAGATTCTGAGCTCTCTCCCTGACAGCTAGCTTTTGGTGGAGTAAGTGTGTGAAACCCCAGCTAAAACCAACCTTAGAGTAAGGGATTCGGGATACATATCATATTTTTTCGCATGCATAAATATATTTTTGTATGATTTTATGTGTTTTGGATTTGTGATTTGTGATCTAGAAGGCTTATTTGTGGTTATTAAGTAAGAAGGGCAAAATGATAATTTTTACTTGAGGTGAACATAGGGAAATAGCTTGAGGATTAAATAGGAAAAATATTTGGGAGAGAAAATAAGAACAAGAGTTATAGTGGGTTAGTGGTTAGAGCTTTGAAATAAATCCTTGAGGTCTTGAGTTCAAATTCCATCATTTGAGTTTTAGCATGATTAAATTTTATTTTGTGTTAGGTAGGCTATATTTCGGCCCTTGCATACTTTAGGAAAGAGTAGGAGTGTTGTCCTAGGGGAGACATGATAGGAATGTCCTAATTCTACTATTGAGCCCTACAAAAATTTCTAAGGGATTCATACCCTTCTTGATTTCTAACTTTCCTTAATTCTTAATCAATTAGGTTGTTTGATTTATCCAAGCCAATTTTGTTCTAGAAAAATTTCAACAAAGTTTTGTGATATGGAGGTTTCGAAAATGTCCATGTGAGGTATCTTGTTGGCCGAAAATGGGGAGGAGTTTTGGAAGGTTCCCAAGAGAATTAATCTCCATGATTGAACCTTCAAAACTCCAACCTAGTTGTGTTCATCTTCTTCATATAATAGACTGAAAGTTTTTTCCGCTTCTTGATCAGTCTAGTTGTCGAAAATTTCAGCCATCTTTCCCTCTCAAATGCTGCCAGAAAAATGACCATTTCACTTAGCTTGAGGACTGAACATTCCAGCCAAAACCGAGCTGCACAAAAACTGTGCAAACCAGGAAAATTTCCTGGACAGTTTCGCAACTTAGTGAGCCGAAAACCAAGCTGTTTCTTTTAACTTTTCAACCAACAACTCAACCTTGTTTTTCCTCTATAAAAAAGGCTAGAAACCAGCCTTAAAGGACCTCTTAACATCCCTTCAAACCTACAGCAAACCGGATGAATCATGGCAGAAAATTCTGTCCAGAAATTTCCAACAAACTTGCGAAAAATACTGATCAGATTTCCAGCTTTGTTCTTTCTTCACCCATGTCCGAAACTTCCTCCATTTTTCTATGCAAACTCACCTTGAATAACCATGAACTAAACTTCATCTTCTTCACCATTGTTTTGCTCGAAAAACAGTTCCATGGCTACTCCTAAAATCTCACCATCAATTACTCCAATTAAGCTATTAATTGAAGTCCAAAATTCCAGCAAAATAATTCAGCAAATTACCATAGATTACCCCTCAAACAACCAGAAAATTCCTTCACCATTGCACACCATATTTCGGCCATCCTTAAGCTCCTTCAAACAGCTTTCATCGTAGCAAAAAATCCCAGCCAAGCAGCCGGCCATTAAAGCTTCCAAAGAACCTCTATCATCAAAGATTTACTTACCATATTTGGTACCACAAAATATTCCCTAAATTATTCTTTTTGAATTTCAAACATCCATCTTTCCTTTCACTCCCAAATCTGAAAATCCAATTACCAAAACCCTCCAAACAATTTAGCCCCCCTTTCCCCACAGAATTTTGGCCAGCCTTCATCCAATCTCTCCATTCTCTCCAAACCTCCAAGAACACCAAGAACACCTACTACTATTCTCACGCCTAAGGCCACCCAAAACCACTCCAATCTTCTCCAAAAACTCCAGATTATACCTATTCATTTTCGTGAATTCATTCCTGCAATTTTTAACATCAAACTCGAATATCAAAGTCTCAGTTTTGGATCAAAAACCAAAATTTTCTTGAAAGTTCAAGAACACCATCAAGGTAAGCATGAACAATCATCTCCATTTTCTTCCATCTTCGACCTTGATGAGTATATACTAATGAACTCCCTTCTCTCTCTCTCTCTCTCTCTCTCTCTCTCTCTCTCTCTCTCTCTCTCTCGGCCGAATGGTTACTTTCACCATGGCCATTTTTCTTCTTCTCCTTGGATGGATCAAGCCTTCCTAGCGAGGGGATTCTCTTGGATCGATTTCAAGGTAGTCATCATTCAAATAAACCTATTCAACCTTCTCTTTAAATCTTAGATTCATGTCTCTAGGCTGTTTTGGAAAAGGATGGTTTATGAATAAAGTTTGAGCATGTGTTTTGTGATGGAGTTAGGATTGAAGTATGAGAATGGATGTGTTTTGCGATGGAGTTGGGATTGATGCATATGGATGATTGGTTTTGGTTGAATTTTATAGCTTTTAGGGTTTTGTTGCACGCTCTTCGTGTCGTGAGTAGTATGATTGAATAAGCATGTTAAAGAATATGTCACCTTTGGTGAATAGGGTTTTATGATTATGTATGCTTGAAAAAGCCATGAATATGATTATGTTAGTAAAGTTTGGATCATGTGATGGTGGATTTGGATCTATAGTTTTATTCATGATTTGGATGTTTTGTTGATTGGTGTAGAGTATATGTTCTTGATTATGGTTAAGCAATAAGAAATATGATTATGACCTTGTTGTCCCTAAGCTAATTTTATTCCATCAATAAGATGATTATTACTATAATTTCTTCTAGTGATTTCAAAAACCCTAGGGAAATATGGATTTAGACTTATATAAAATAATGACATTTTAGTCAAATAAATAATGGCTTTTATTAAAGAAATAAAATATATAGATATTATATAAAATAAAATATATAGAAAATAATAGAACAAAAATGTAACCCCCAGCCTCAGCAATAACATCCTCGAATTTGTAACCCTTGATATTTCTGAAAAAAATTATTTGTCATGGGTTCTCGATACAGAAATACATCTAAATGCTGAAAAAAAGGATTTGACCACTCCGTGTTCAAGACGATGGCTTTCCATCAGAAGCCCACGTATGAAGCATAAGTACTTTTCTTACCAAGCACTTATTGTCTTTGATAGAGTACCAAGAATGCTGATAAAGATTATGTTACATGAACTATTAGCTTAATTCTGCGGTTATTACTTGTGCTTGTGGTGTAAAGTCAAAAGTATTGGTGAAAGGGCAAAAGAATCTAGAGGCTTCGCATAAGACCCGAGAGGTGCAGCATTTAGGTCCAATAGTGTGAGCTCTTGTATGCCAAGAAAATAAGATTGATAAGCTAAAGAGAAACTCAACTAGTAACTTGCAGAAAAGGATGGTTAATACTCATCTAAGATAATTAATAGAGGAAGCGTGTTTCTATTTTACAAAGACAGGATAAATTGATAAAATGGAAAGGAAAAAGAAGTTAGAATACTTAGATCTAGAAGAAAGGGCTTATGTCCAAAGAACAAGTTTAGATAAACATCGGATATGGTGCAGTTTTGAGGGACTAATTTCAAAATATAATTTTGAACATTTGTATCACGGATCTGATAGTCAACTTAACCTGATAGTAGATTTGATAACCATAGTCTTGAATAACCAGTTAAAACAAAACCAAGTTTTAAATGATTTTTCAAGAAAGTATTTAGAATTTAGAGACAAAATTGTTTTAGAAATAGAGCAATTAAGGTCTAATTTAGATTTTATAAAAAATAGTTTACAAGTAAGGACACTTAGAAATCTTCCAACCAAAGAAGATTTAAACTAATTAATTGGAACTTTAAAACCCAAAATAGAAAATAAACAACTCTTAGAAGATACTAGGAAGGAAATCCTAGAAATAAAACAATTTTTAGAATATGGGAAGGAGACACAGTCTTCAATAGATAAACATTGCAGAATGATCTTAGGAATCCATAATGAGTAACCTAATAAATAATCCAGGTTATCAAACTGCTTTAATAGAAAGAAAAAAGTACTTAAAAGGATCTATAGAAATCCTTGATAAAGATGATGATGTTAATAAAAATATCACAACCCCAGGTGATAAAGTAATTATCAGGCAGAATAACGTAATCATATTATTACTATTTGAAATAATTGAAAAAATAGAAGCTCCAACAAGAAATATGGAAATTTCTAATAGGTTAGCCTCCATTAGTAAATCTTTAGAAAGTTTAAACTTAGAAATAGGAAAGAAGCCTGTAAGAAAGCCTAAATCTCATATCTTCGCTACTTGGAAAACCTCAGTAGTAGCACTTGAAGATAAAAATAAGAAGTCATCATGAAGTATGATTTTGAAATCATAGATATACCTAAAGAAAGACCTTTGATTTCAATAGTTCATGAAACTGTAGAGTTAGGAGAAGTAGAAATTTTAGAATGTTGGACTAGACATATATTCAATATTTATAATCTAGTTAGTAATAAATTAGTTCATAAATGGGAATATATAGAAAAATTGTAGAATGGCAACTTTAAAAGTAACAGAAAAAGAAAAGCTGGGCATAGTTACTTATAGTAGAATAGAAAGGGTAATAGATAAAGCAAAAAAAAAATAAGAACCTTTAAAATTGTAGAAACGGTTGTTGACCCAGAACAACAATTAGCAAACTTTAGGGACAATAAAATCTAGCCAATTGTTCCTAAACACTTATACAATTATAGTTCTAGTAAGACTCATAAATTAGTAAATTTATATAGGGAAAATTTAATATCAAGCCCTAATGATAAAAGTATAGCAGTATTACCAGTAATAACTAGAGAAAGTAGAGATGCATTGTTAAGAGAAAACAATGAATTATTCCATCTAGGTTGTATTATGATCGGTATCAAAAGAATCCATAGAGAAGAATTAGGAACGAAAGTTTTTATTAGACTCCTAGATACAAGACATAACGACATAATAACAGCAATCATAGGAAACATGGAAGTTGACATGAGTTAAAATAGCCAAATAGTATATATAATGCCAGACTATCTATTTCCTATTGACCAAATGCATGAACATCTTAAGATAGTGGTCAAAAGTAAAGGTTATAATATGGTAGAAAATGCTGAAAATCTATTGATTTGTCAGAATATCATAGGAAAAGTAACCTCTGGAAGTAATGTAGGATATACTGTTAACGAAATAGAAATAGTTAGGTTTTTAGCAAGTAGAGGAATAAAAGTACTACCAGGAAAGAAGATAGAGAACCATGATCTTCTAGGGGATACTTGGAATATTAGCAAAATTTTAGACAAACCAATAATAGTCCCAACTTGTGCCCAATATTATACTGAAATCAATGGTAATATCAATTGTAGGTTTAGTAATTATATAGGAACTGAACAAGAGGATGAAGAGCAAGACTAGTAATAACATCCAATAGGCCTTATTTCATCTTAGTCATATAGACAGAAATAATTTAGAATCAATTTCTGAATTTAGGGTAAAAATAATATATTATGTAGAAACAAGTAACAATAAGGACTTGTTTAAGTTGATAGATAGTTGGTGTTCGCAAAATAAACAAATAATATATAGAAAGGAGTATAGACAATGGAAAAGAGACTTAACAGACATAGGAGATCCACAATATGAATATAAATAGAAAGGTGGATATACTTGAACCAAAAAAGCCAGAAACTTCAGAATCCGATACATGGTTTAGTAAGAACCAAATAATGGAACAATGTATGATTACACAAGCATTAGTTAGCCTAGGACATTTAGAACTGACTTCTTTATATACCCTGGATAGGTTATACAAAGAAATCAAAGCTAGTTATAAAAACCATAAAAATAAAGAACTTTTTCTTCTCTTAAAAGCCTGGATAAGGAAAAAGATCAGACAAAAAGAAGTGGAAGAATTAGATCTTTATTTAAAAAATGTCTATTTAGATGAAGATCCTTCAGATGACTAAAAAGTTTAATATCATTAATCCTGAAGCCAAACCTCCTAAAAGGCAAACTATAGGAAGTGCGGGATATGATTTTAGTTTAGTCCAATCGGTAATAATAAACTCATTATCTGAAATAGTAATAGATACTGGAATAACTGTAGATATGGAGAATGATGAATTTCTAATAATAGTTCCCAGATCATCACTCCATAAAAAAGGAATTTTATTGGCCAATACAATTGGAATAATAGATTTTGATTATAAAGACCAAATTAAAATTATTCTTAGGAATCGTAGATTCATACCTATAACATTAGAAAAAGGTGAAAGGATAGTTCAGGGGATTTTTACTAAGTTCTTAGTTACTAATGATGATAATCCTATTAAAATCCGGACAGGAGGATTAGGCAGTATATCATGAATAAATACGGCGTTCCGATTTATAGGACTTTCTCACCAGAAGAAACCTTAGAATCAGTACTCGAAGATTATGATTGACAACAACATTTTGAAGAAAAACCAGAGTTAGATGAAGCTAATTGGTATCTTAGAGTACAAGGTATTAGAGATGATTATCCTCGTAGAAAAAAACAACAAAATCTGGATTCAATCTCTGAACTAATAATAGATTTAGCATCTAGTTCCAAACTGACAATTCACGATTTGAAGCATGAATAAATAAGATAAAGACTCCTTTAGTAGAAGAAAGCAAACATATAGATAATGCACAGCCTGAAAATTGGGTAAATATGAATCCTAGTACAAATCAGACTAGTGGTGTAAGTGAGGTATCACCAATGTATGATGTCCCTCAGTCAACTACATCTCAATTGCCAAAAAGAGAGCCATCTAAGATTATACCTACAGTAGGAGAAGGATATGGGACCTATTATAGTAAAAAAGTAGGACTCCAACAACCTCCAGGAGTAATTTATAATTTACCACCTCAATATAAGGCAGGAAGTGAATTAACTATGACATCTTTTCACCCTCAGAACTGGGAAGATGTAATAGATAGATGGGAGGTTAATGCACTAAATGGATTACAGAAATGTAATTATCAGATGACAGTTGAAGAAGTAGTAAATTTCATAGAAAACCTGATAGGACCTATGAAAAACTATTTTATAGATTGGAGAACTAAGTATCCACAATCTTATCAAATGATACTTGAATTAGCTGAGAATCCTCAGAATGTAACCAGTCAAATTAGACAAATAATCTTAGGATATGATCCTTATAGAGGACAAACAGAATTACAAGATCAAGTAATGAAAGATCTTGAACAGTTACAAGTAGATAAAGATCTGCTAAACATGGATACGTTTAGCAGAAAGTATTTAGAGTTAGCCATGAAAACCGGAAGAAGTTGGGATTTAGAATTAAGTAATAAATATTTTGCTAAACTCCCAAATCCTATAGGAAAAGTAGTTGCAGAAAAATGGTTTGAATCTGTAGGAAGACAATCTGTAGTAGGAATTACTACTAGGATTCAATTCCTTTTTAACTATTTGAAAGAGCAATGTATGCAACATCAAATAGATAAGCAGATAAAAAACTATAATTGCTGCAAAAGAGTAATAACTCCTATGTCATTTGATTCAGGAAAACCAGAAAAGACAAGGAAGTTAAAAAGAAGTAGGTATTATAGGAAGGGAAAACCCCCAATGAAAAACTAACTTAGAAGGTTTAAAACCTATAAACCTTCTAAAAAATGTAAATGTTATGTATGTGGGGAAATAGGACATTTTGCATGCTAATGTAAAAATAAGAAAGTAAATAGGGAAAGGTTAAATACCTACCAAACTTTAGATATAGACCCAAATTATGATATTATTTCATTAGAAGGTGATGAAGCTGATAATGATAGTGATATCATGAGTTATTATAGTATATCTGACATGTTAGATAAACTTAAGGACTTTAAAGACTTTAATTTATTAAACATGAATAAAGATTGGAATTTAGATAATAACCCTATCTTCTTAAAAAATAGATATAATTTTGAATTTGCTAAGTATAGACAATGTACTCATACTTGGCAAGATTTTACAAAATTTAAAGATAGATGTGGAATTTGCTTAAAATTCTTAGTAGAAAAACATAAGACTTATTGTACAAAATGCAAAATAGCTGCATGTAGGTTTTGTACGAGTCAATATTTAGGATATGATATGGCTTCTCAAAAGGAACAAAAGACAGAAGGAGAAGAAACTCAGGATGTAAGTTACAAGTCTCAAGTAAATTTACATCTTAAAACCATAGGAATAATACAAAAATACATAGATAATCTAGAAGAAAGCCTTCGAGATTGTATATGTATAGATAGAAAGAAAGACAGTAAGCAAAAGGGAGTTGTTATTGAAGAACAAAATAGCTTTGAAACAATCCTTCAACCCTGCAAAAATGAGCAAAATTTAACATTAGGAAAATATGGGACAAATAATTTGCTCAATACTGTCTGTGTTATAGAATTTCCTAATAAACACACCCTTACCTTATCAGGAATAATAGATACTGGTGCCATAATGTGTCACATTCATAAGGACTTAGTACCTGAAAAATATCTGAGAAAATCAGAAATAGGCTCAACTGTAACAGATACAGTAGGAAATACTAGAAAAATAGATGAAAGGTTGGTGGATTGCACTATTAAATTTAATAGTAAAAAATACTTCTTACCAACCACATGGGCATCAACCATGAATTATCAATTAATAATAGGAATGAATTTCATCAAAAATCTCCATGGTGGAATGATAGTAGAAGGTAATAGGGTAACCTTTTTCAAAAAAGCAGATACCATACTAAGCTCTCCCTTAAGTAGAGAAATTAATGTGTTACCCAATAGCCAATCATTAGAAGTAGAAATATTACAGGAAAATATAGAAACCCCTGAAATAGAGACATTTGAAAATTTTGATTTTTCGAAATTAGAATATTCAAATGAAATAAATTTTAATTTAGGAGAAATAGCTAGTAAGAAACAAGATATAGATACCTTGTTACAACAACTAGAAAAATCAAGATTATAGGAGAAAATCCCTTAGAACACTAGCAGAAAAATAAAATAGTCTACAAATTAGAGATAATAAATTCTGAATTAATCATAAAAGATAAGCCTATGAACTATAATCCTAGAGATTTAGAAGAAGCAAATATGCACACTAAGGAATTACTAGGATTAGGAATAATCAGAAATAGTTATAGTCCGCATAGAACTCCTGCTTTTATAGTAAGGAAACATAGTGAAATTGTTAGAGGAAAAAGTAGAATGGTTTATAACTATAAGCGACTAAATGATAATACAGTTGAAGATAGTTATATAATTCCTAACAAAGAACATTTGATATTAAGAGTAAAAGATAGTTTTATTTACTCAAAATTTGATCTTAAGTAAAGATTTTGGCAAATAGCATTGCATGAAGATAGTATTCCATGAACAGCATTTACAGTCCCAAATGGTTATTATGAATGGTTAGTAATGCCTTTTGGATTAAAAAATGCACCTTCTGTTTTCCAGAGAAAAATGGATAATATCTTCAAAGATATTCCCTTTGTAGTATGTTATATAGATGATATACTAATATTTAGTAAAAGTAGAAAAGAACACATAAATCACTTAAAGAAATTTTTTGATTTATGTATTCAACATGGTCTTATTCTCTCAAAGAAAAAAATGTCTTTGGGAAAATACTAAATAGAATTTTTAGGATTTATAATTGGTAAAGGACAGATCAAATTAATGGACCATATTGCCAAAACTATTTTAGAAAAGGAAGTAGATTTTAATAATTTAAAATCTCTTCAATCTTTTGTAGGATTATTAAATTATTGTAGAACATATATCTCTAATTTTAGCAAGTTAGTAGGACCTCTTTATGCCAAAACTAGATCCCATGGTCAAAGAAAATTTAATGACCAAGATTTTAAACTAGTGAAGAAAGTAAAAGAAGTAATTCAAGCCTTACAACCTTTGGAACTACCACCTCCAGAAGCTTACATGATTGTAGAAGTAGATGCAAGCTTAGAAGGATGGGGAGGAGTTTTAAAATGGAAACCATTTAAGGAAGGCAAGCGAAAAAATGAAAAAATTAGTAGTTACTATAGTGGATTGTACAAAAGTAAAGTAACCACTACAGATGCTGAAATATTAGCTTGTATATTTGTTCTAAAGAAATTTTCAGTCTATTTGAGAAATCCTACAAAAGAATTTACTTTAAGAACAGATTGCAAATCTATTGTTTCCTTTTATAATAAAATGTCACATTCAAAGTTAATGTTTGTTGACTTTCTTGTAGGAAACGGGTTCAAAGTCTTCATAGAACACATAAATGCTAACTAGAATTTTTGAGCTGACCAACTCAGTAGATTGGTTATAAGGCACGTTGTCTAAAATAGATTGGGTCTAACCCAATAATAATAATAGTCAGAGCTTAACTCTGAAAAGGCTATCGTACAGTATCCAATAATTGTTCTGGGTACCATATTCAGTTATAGGAGCCCAAGTATAGTTTATGGCTTAGCCTACCATAAAATATAGTAGATCTTTAAAGGTCTAAAATAGATAATTTAAACTGTTGTTCAAATTTTGCAGATGGATGTAGGATCGACATCGTTACCTAAACTTGAGGTTTCTGAAATTAAATATGGACCTTATTCTTTGAAGGTCTTACCTCAAAAATTTATACCAGACTTCCCTGTTTCTTTGGAACAACAAACTTTGTTAGATACTTTGTGGAAATTTTGCAACCACAAACAGTATGGTAGCATACTAAAAGCTTTGTCCGGACACCTTCATTATCTGAATAGTTCTTTGAGCTTAAAAGACCAAGAGATTCATTATCTTAAAGATCAACTTGTTAGATCTTCTGAACCTGTATTTAAACCGCAGACTCCCAAGACAGTCCTTGATCTTGAAAGACAACTTAAAATGTTGAAAGTAAGTTTGAAAGGAAAAGAAAAAATGAGTGAAGATTTTGCTGAATTAATGAAAGAAATGAGGATCTACATGGAGGAAGAATTGAAACAGAGAGAGGAAAAATTTGAAAAATTCCCAAGAAAAATCCATAAGGTAAAATTGCAGATTTATGAATATGTTCTAGCAGAAAAAATTACTGAACAAATAGGAATCCAAGAGATGTTCATAAATATCTGTGAAAGACCACTTCACCAATATGAGGGATTAAGTTTCAACATTATCAGTTACACTTCTGCTGACAAAGAGAAGAATTTCACTTTTATCAGAGCAATTATCAATCTTCAGAAATGGATAGATAAAACTGTTCTGGGTTTAGAATTGTCTGTGAACAAATTGATTGAATACGGAATGTTGTTTAAACTTTATATTCCTGAGAAGAATTATCCAAAACTACGGATCATGATTGTGGACAGGCAGCTATCCCATTGCTGTGATCACATGATGGAATCAGATCTGTGCAGAAACGGCTATTTAAGACTTGTTTTACATGCTATTCCTCCTCTTTTTAGCCCTAATTATCTAGATGATTACAGAACTGAGGTTTTAATCTCAAGATTTCTAAGGGCTAAGCCTAATCCTGTTTATGAACACAGAAACTTAATTATTGTCCCTGATAAGGAAGTTTCTGTTGTAGATCAGATCTATAACTACAGGGCAGCCAGTTTAACACATATAGCCGAATATTCTTTTGGAGTTTATCATAGACTTCTTGCTGAATCTAGAAATATAAAGATTTTTGTAGATGATATCTTCCCTGGAAATATATATGTTTCGTATCAAAGTTGTTCAATCAAGACCTTACTTTGACAGAATTTTACAGAATGATCAAAATCAGAACCAGTACAACTGTGCAAGGTGAAACAATGCATCATGAATATGACCCTCCTTTTGACGGAGAAGAAAGAATCGAAGATGAAGATCTTGACAATTTAATGGAGGTATAATATTTTGTGTCTGGTCTTTTGTGAATCTCATTTTACTCACTACTTTTCATTTGAAAAGAAAAACTGCTGAGATGCGTCTTTAGTAAAGTAAGTGGAATTGTGTCCCCACTGCTTTAAATAGCTTTGGCTTTTCCGAAGAGCCACTTGTCTCTTGGCTTTTTGAAGGGTCATTTTACTATTTTAGCTTTAGCTTTTCTGAAGTGCCACTTGTCTCTTGGCTTTTCGAATGGTCATTTTACTATTTTAGCTTTAGCTTTCCCGAAGAGCCACTTGTCTCTTGGCTTTTCGAAAAGGTAAGTAAGAATGGTTATAAATAGCCATTTCTTCTCTCACTAAGTACAACTCCTTAGTCGAGAGATTCTGCAAAACTTGCAAACTTGTGTGTGAGAGTTTGAGTGGTATCAGAGCTTGTTTAGAGTTTGGTGTGGATTGCACCGCTGTATCAGTAGTACCTGTGTTTGAGTCTGTAAACATCCATATTGTAATCAGGTAACAATATAGTATGGAGTAGTAATATCCTTGATCTCTCAAGACTCTCCAGTTTGATGTAATCAATTTCTTGTTTATCTTTAACTCTGAGTGTTTTAACTTATATTTTTTTCCATCTAAGAGTGGGTTGGCTGAGAAATAATGCTAAGTATATTGGGTGTCTTCGTTCACGAGGCGTGAAAACACTCTATGTTCAAGATGATGGCTTGCCATCAGAAGCCCACGTATGAAGCATAAGTACTTTTCTTACCAAGCACTCATTGTCTTTGATAGAGTACCAAGCATGCTGATAAAGATTATGTTACATGAACTATTAGCTTAATTCTGCGATTATTACTTGTGCTTGTGGTGTGAAGTCGAAAGTATTGGTGAAAGGGCAAAAGAATCTAGAGGCTTTGCATAAGACCCGAGAGGGGCCGCATTTAGGTCCAATGGTGTGAGCTCTTGTATGCCAAGAAAATAAGATTGATAGGCTGAAGAGAAACTCAACTAGTAGCTTGTAGAAAAGCATGGTTAATACTCATCTAAGATAATTAATAGAGGAAGCATGTTTCTATTTTACAAAGACAGGATAAATTGATAAAATGGAAAGGAAAAAGAAGTTAGAATACTTAGATCTTGAAGAAAGGGCTTATGTCCAAAGAACAAGTTTAGATAAACATCGAATATGGTGTAGTTTTGAGGGACCAATTTCAAAATATAATTTTGAACATTTGTATCACGGATCTGATAGTCAACTTAACATGATAGTAGATTTGATAACCATAGTCTTGAATAACCAGTTAAAATAAAACTAAGTTTTAAATGATTTTTCAAGAAAGTATTTAGAATTTAGAGACAAAATTATTTTAGAAATAGAACAATTAAGGTCTAATTTAGATTTTATAAAAAATAGTTTACAAGTAAGGACACTTAGAAATCTTCCAACCAAAGAAAATTTAAACCAATTAATAGGAACTTTAAAACCCAAAATAGAAAATAAACAACTCTTAGAAGATACTAGGAAGGAAATCCTAGAAATAAAACAATTTTTAGGATATGGGAAGGAGACACAGTCTTCAATAGATAAACACTGCAGAATGATCTTAGGAATCCATAATGAGTAACCTAATAAATAATCCAGGTTATCAAACTGCTTTAATAGAAAGCAAAAAGTACTTAAAAGGATCTATAGAAATCCTTGATAAAAATGATGATGTTAATAAAAATATCACAACCCCAGGTGATAAAGTAATTATCAGGCAGAATAACGTAATCATATTATTACTGCTTGAAATAATTGAAAAAATAGAAGCTCCAACAAGAAATATGGAAATTTCTAATAGGTTAGCCTCCATTAGTAAATCTTAAGAAAGTTTAAACTTAGAAACAGGAAAGAAATCTGTAAGAAAGCCTAAATCTCATATCTTCGCTACTTGGAAAACCTCAGTAGTAGCACTTGAAGATAAAAATAAGAAGTCATCATGAAGTATGATATTGAAATCATAGATATACCTAAAGAAAGACCTTTGATTTCAATAGTTCATGAAACTGCAGAGTTAGGAGAAGTAGAAATTTTAGAATGTTGGACTAGACATATATTCAGTATTTGTAATCTAGTTAGTAATAAATTAGTTCATAAATGGGAATATATAGAAAAATTGTAGAATGGCAACTTGAAAAGTAACAGAAAAAGAAAAGCTGGGCATAGTTACTTATAGTAGAATAGAAAGGGTAATAGATAAAGCAAAAAAAATAAGAACCTTTAAAATTGTAGAAACGGTTGTTGACCCAGAACAACAATTAGCAAACTTTAGGGACAACAAAATCCAGCCAATTGCTCCTAAATACTTATACAATTATAGTTCTAGTAAGACTGATAAACTGGTAAATTTATATAGGGAACATTTAATATCAAGCCCTAATGATAAAAATACAGTAGTATTACCAGTAATAACTAGAGAAAGTAGAGATGCATTGTTAAGAGAAAACACTCTGTGTTCAAGACGATGGCTTGCCATCAGAAGCCCCCTACGTATGAAGCATAAGTACTTTTCTTACCAAGCACTCATTGTCTTTGATAGAGTACCAAGCATGCTAGATGATGATGTTAATAAAAATATCACAACCCCAGGTGATAAAGTAATTATCAGGCAGAATAACGTAATCATATTATTACTGCTTGAAATAATTGAAAAAATAGAAGCTCCAACAAGAAATATGGAAATTTCTAATAGGTTAGCCTCCATTAGTAAATCTTAAGAAAGTTTAAACTTAGAAACAGGAAAGAAATCTGTAAGAAAGCCTAAATCTCATATCTTCGCTACTTGGAAAACCTCAGTAGTAGCACTTGAAGATAAAAATAAGAAGTCATCATGAAGTATGATATTGAAATCATAGATATACCTAAAGAAAGACCTTTGATTTCAATAGTTCATGAAACTGTAGAGTTAGGAGAAGTAGAAATTTTAGAATGTTGGACTAGACATATATTCAGTATTTGTAATCTAGTTAGTAATAAATTAGTTCATAAATGGGAATATATAGAAAAATTGTAGAATGGCAACTTGAAAAGTAACAGAAAAAGAAAAGCTGGGCATAGTTACTTATAGTAGAATAGAAAGGGTAATAGATAAAGCAAAAAAAATAAGAACCTTTAAAATTGTAGAAACGGTTGTTGACCCAGAACAACAATTAGCAAACTTTAGGGACAACAAAATCCAGCCAATTGCTCCTAAATACTTATACAATTATAGTTCTAGTAAGACTGATAAACTGGTAAATTTATATAGGGAACATTTAATATCAAGCCCTAATGATAAAAATACAGTAGTATTACCAGTAATAACTAGAGAAAGTAGAGATGCATTGTTAAGAGAAAACACTCTGTGTTCAAGACGATGGCTTGCCATCAGAAGCCCCCTACGTATGAAGCATAAGTACTTTTCTTACCAAGCACTCATTGTCTTTGATAGAGTACCAAGCATGCTAGATGATGATGTTAATAAAAATATCACAACCCCAGGTGATAAAGTAATTATCAGGCAGAATAACGTAATCAGACTATTACTGCTTGAAATAATTGAAAAAATAGAAGCTCCAACAAGAAATATGGAAATTTCTAATAGGTTAGCCTCCATTGGTAAATCTTTAGAAAGTTTAAACTTAGAAACAGGAAAGAAGCCTGTAAGAAAGCCTAAATCTCATATCTTCGCTACTTGGAAAAACTCAATAGTAGCACTTGAGACAAAGTAAGTAGATTCTGAGCTCTCTCCCTGATAGTTAGCTTTTGGTGGAGTAAGTGGCTTCCTTGAATGGTATCAGAGCCTATCTTACGCCCCACATTTTGAGTTCGACTCTCGCTAAAGCCAATGGGATAAAATCCTAAACCGGCAGGTCAGAGTTGTGCTATGAAGCGTGGTGGACAAAGTAAGTAGATTCTGAACTCTCTATATATATGTTATAATACTTTTTAAATATATTAATATATATATATATATATACATACATATTTATATATGCATATATATATATATATTTGCATATATATGTATATAATGTATATATATATATATACATACATTATATATATATGCAACACACACACATAATGTATGTATATATATATACATACATTTGCTATTAAATATGCATACATTAATAGCAACAGATGCATATATGTCATATTCTTACATATATACATACATATATATACTTAATATTATCATATGTAAATTATATATATAAATATTTCAATTTACTAATATCTTTTCGCGCATTCTACTATTTCAACACACACACACACACATACTATATCATATGTGTGTGTGTGTGTGTGTGTATATATATATATATATATATATATATAATCAAACATTAAATTTTTTTTGGTGAATTTTTTAGATTAGTGATGGATTTACGACGGCAATGTAAAATTTAAAAATAAATTTATTTTTAAAAATTAAAAAATAAGCCGTCGCAAATTTGTTACAATTTGCAACAGATTTGCGATGGCCATCTAAAATTAAAAATATATATATATTTTTCTAAATTAAAAAAATAAGCTCTCGCAAATCCGTCGCAAATTGCGAGGGATTTGCGACGGCAATGTAAAATTTAAAAATAAATTTATTTTTTTAAAATTTAAAAAATAAGCCCTCGCAAATCCGTCGCAAATTGTGAGGGATTTGCGACGGCCATTAAAAATTTAAAAATAATTTTTTTTAAATCTTGAAAAAATAGCCGTCGCAAATTCGAGCCTAATTAGCAACGGATTTGTGACGAAAAATTCTATCGTCATAGATCCGTCGCAAAGCCCTTGCAAATCCATCGCTAATTCACAAAAAAAATTACTATATAATTAATATATAGCACAATATATTACAAGAACTTCAATAGCTTAGTGGTGGAACAAGTGTTCCCCCACAACAAGGTCGCGAGTTCGAGCCCCAAGTCCGATATAATCTCATAATATTCTTGGTGGGTCGAGTTGCGGATCGGGTTCTCGGTGGGCCGGGTCGGGCCAATGGACGAGCGGGCTGAGTAGCTAATTAATTAATTTTTTTAATAAAAATTTTTTACCGTCGCAAAATTAATTAATTTTTTAAATAAAATTTTTTTGCTACTGCAAATTAAATTAATTAATTTTTTTTCCGTCGCAAATTTATTTTAATTTTTGTATATAAAAAAAATTTTAGCCGTCGCAAATTTGTTGCTAAATTAATTGATTTTTTCAAAGTTTAAAATTTTTTTGCCGTCACAAATCTGTTGCTAAATTAATTTACTTTTTGTAATTTAAAAAAATTTACCGTCGTAAATCCATTGCTAAATTAATTAATTATTTTAAAATAAAAGTTTTTGGCCATCGCCAATCCGTTGTTAAATTAATTAATTTTTTGTCAATAAAAATTTTTTTACTGTCACAAATTCGTTGCTAAATTAATTAATGTTTTTAAAAAATAAATTTTTTTTGTCATCGCAAATCCGTCACTGTATTGATTATAAACTTAATTATAATATTATCAATTAAATGACCGTCGCAAATTGCGACGCCTTTTTTAGCGACGGATGTAATTCATCGCTAATCCGTCGTTAAACGTGATTAGCGACAGATTTGGCCGTCACTAATTTAGTTTTTTCTTGTAGTGAAAGTAGCACCCAGTTTGATATTCGGTTGTGGAACGAAACATAGTGACTATGTTTCTCAATCAAATGGAGTTCTTGGACTTTGTGCAAACAATGCTTCCGTCCTATCATCAATTGGTAAAAAAATTCTCATATTGCATTGGGAATATTAGTGATGCTCACTATATGTATAATCACTTGATCATAGGGAATGGAGCTATCATCGATGGTTCCTTAACTTCTCTTCAAACTAGACGTGGGTTCTTCGATGTAAGTTTGGAAGGAATAACTGTAAATCAGACAGAAATACCAATTAACCCAATAGAATTCAGATTTAACATCTTAATTGATTCTGGTTCAACCTTAACTCGCCTGTCTAGGATGATATATGAACCCCTCAAAGCTGAGGTAAAGAAGACCATATATGAATCGTTTGGGCAGTTGGAACCTGTGGCGTTTGGGAGGTATCCAGACTTGCTATGTTATAGAGGAAACTGGTATAGAGATGCGATAGAATTTCCACCTGTGACATTGCACTTTGCTGAAGGAGCTGTTCTGGCTATGGATGGTAAGAGCTTGTTTTTCCAACTAAAAGAAGAAACATTTTGTATGGCTATAAATCCACAAGATGATGGACTCAATGTAATTGGAATAATCTCTCAGCAGTATTACAATGTTGGATATGACTTGGAGGCAAAGAAGATTAGTTTTAGAGCCATTGATTGCCAAATTTTAGAATATTCTTTACCATTTATGGATCTGATGTATATGATTTAGATTTTTTTTTTAATGTTAAAGATGTATTTATTTTCTGTTGATGTTACGATTTTCTTGTTCTTTTTTATTTTATTATTAGTCATTTTCTTCTTATTTTGACAAGAGAGGATAAATTTTATTTAGAATATACAAGTTTAAAATCTAATCTTTGAGAACGAGACACACTTGCAAAAAGAAAATATAAATTCAAAGGATATTGGGAATTTGATATTCTAAATAGTTGCAAGATTATATATATATATATATATATATATATTCGATCCTTATCCCTCCTACCCATGTTGTATCAAAAGTTCAGCTTTTGAAGCACATGTTGGATAAGGTAAAACATATATATATATATATATATATATATATATATATATATATATATATGACAAGTAATTAATGTATCATATTTGTATAATATCCTTAAATTTTAAATATAATAATTATTATACCTTCTCATTAAAATTTATTTAAGGTAATTGTGCAAATGAATAAATCAATTATGAAACTATCAAATCAATTAAGATATAATTAGCATACTACGATTCTATATAATTCTAAATATTTTTTCTTTTTCCTCTCAATTAGAAAATTTAATATTGTTAATCTTATGTTAAAAAATAATATCTAAGTACTTTAACAAAGCTAAATCCTAATTAAAAAAAATGCATCCAAATCCTCTCTCATCTCTAACCGCATTGATAGATTAAAAAAAAATAGGAAAAAGAAATAATCTAACCGTATATAATTATTTTTTAAATGACATTAATATTAATATTAATATTAATATTATTAATACTGTTATTATTATTGAGTGGATGAAATTCAAACGCCAATCAAATTTTACAATTAACTTAAATATTTTAATATTATTTGCTTTAATTTGAAGTGACTTGTTAATTTGTGCAATTATCTTAAATAAATTTTAATGAGAATGTGTAATAATTATTATATCTAAATTAGATTTTTTAAAAATTATACAAATATAATACATAAATATTTTACAATATATATATATATATATATATATATATATACATATTCAATTTATCTAAATTAACATGTGCCTAGGAGTTAAAAAAAAAAAATCCATATAGCAAACGCCCATCCTAAATTCCTAATACAAATTAATGGAGTAAATCAGAGCCACTTTAAAGCCTTTTTTTATTGCTTGAAATCACAATGTGCAGATCAACTAATTTGTTGAGTTAATATTGGAGTCACCAAGGACTAACTACTTTCATTGTCAAAATAATTGATTTAGTAACCAAAAACAGGTATTAGAAAAATGGCAAGTAGCTTATAGTATTTCCATACCATGTCTTATCTGTGTAGATATATATCTACAAAAGATATGATGCAAACACTACAGGAAAAATCACAATTTGTGATGAATTTTTTGCAACGGCTACATCACCGTCGCTAATTAATGACAGTTTTGCGACGACAATGAATGAACTCGCAAATTGACCAATACCATCGCAAAATCATCGCAATTTGTGACGTTTTTGCAACGGCCAAAATAGCCCTCGCAATTCGTAGCAAAACCGTCGCTTTTTGCGAGGGCTAAAGTGCCCTCTCGCAAATTAGTGAGGGCTTTGCAATGGTTAAATATTTTTTACAATAAAAAATTTAAACAAAAAAAATAATTGTTATAGCCGTCGCAAAATCCTTGCAATTAGCGAGGATTTTGCGACGGATTTTTGATAATTTAAAAAATAAAAAATAAAAAGTCTAGTTAGTGGGCCGTCGCAAAACCTTCGCAAATTGCAAGGGTTTTGTGACGGACTTTTCACATTAAAAATAGAGAAAATGTAGACCGTCGCAAAACCCTCGCAATTTGCGAGGATTTTGCGACGGCTAGAACCTTCACAAATTGTGAGGATTTTGTGACGGCTAATTAGTTGTTTTTATAAAAAAATTTAAATAAGAATTTTTTGAATGTCCATCGCAAAACCCTCGCAAATTGCGAGAGTTCTGCAATGGTTTATTATGAAAAATATTTAAATAAAAATTATTTTGAATCTCCGTCGCAAAATCCTCGCAAATTGCAAGACTTTTGCGACGGCTAAAACCCTCACAAATTGCGAGGATTTTGTGACGACTAATTAGTTATTTTTACAAAAAAAATTTAAATAAAGATTTTTTGAATATCCATCGCAAAACCCTCGCAATTTGTGAGGGTTTTGCAACGGACTTTTCACATTAAAAATAGAGAAAATGTAGACCGTCGCAAAACCCTCGCAATTTGCGAGGGTTTTGCGACGGTCACATTTTCTCTATTTTTAATGTGAGGGTTTTGCGACGGACGGCTAAAACCCTCGCAAATTGAGAGGATTTTGCGACGGCTAATTAGTTGTTTTTATATGAAAAATTTAAATAAAGATTTTTTGAATGTCCATCACAAAACCCGTGCAATTTGCGAGGGTTTTGCAATGGCATTCTCATAGCCGTCCCAAAACCCTCGTAAATTATGAGGGTTTTGCAATGGTTTCTTATGAAAATTATTTAAATAATAATTATTTTGAATCTCTAGCAAATGTAGAGAAAATGTAGATCGTCGCAAAACCCTGGCAAATTACGAGAGTTTTGCAACGGTTAAAACATTCACAAATTGCAAGGATTTTGCGACGGCTAATTAGTTGTTTTTATGAAAAATTTAAATAAACATTTTTTGAATATCCGTCACAAAACCCTCGCAAATTGTGAGGGTTTTGCGACGGACTTTTCACATTAAAATGGAGAAAATGTAGACCATAGCAAAACCCTTGCAATTTGCGAGGATTTTGCGATGGATTTTTCACATTTAAAAGAGAAAAAATGTAGACCGTCGCAAAACCCTTGCAAATTGCGAGGATTTTACGACGGCTAAAACCCTCACAAATTGCAAGGATTTTGAGATGGCTAATTAGTTGTTTTTATATAAAAAATTTTAATAAAGATTTTTTGAATGTCCATCGCAAAACCCTTGCAAATTGTGAGGGTTTTGCGATGGTTTCTTATGAAAAATATTTAAATAAAAATTATTTTGAATCTCCGTCGCAAATTGCAAGGATTTTGCAACGGTCTTTCACATTAAAAATAGAGAAAATGTAGACCGTTGCAAAACCTTCACAAATTGCAAGAATTTTGCGACGGCTAATTAGTTGTTTTTATAAAAAAAATTTAAATAAAATTTTTTTGAATATCCGTCGTAAAACCCTCGCAAATTGTAATGTGACAGACTTTTCACATTAAAAATAGAGAAAATGTAGACCGTCGCAAAACCCTTGCAATTTGCGAGGATATTACAATGGACTTTTCACATTTAAAAGAGAAAAAATGTAGACTGTCGCAAAACCCTCGCAAATTGCGAGGATTTTGCGATGGCTAAAAGCCTCACAAATTGTGAAAATTTTGCGACGGCTAGTTAATTATTTTTATGAAAAAAATTTAAATAAAGATTTTTTGAAAATCCATCGCAAAACCCTCGTAATTTGTGAGGGTTTGTGATGGCTATGAGAATGCCATCGTAAAATGCGAGGGTTTTGCATTGGTTTTTTATTAAAAATATTTAAATAAAAATTATTTTGAATAAAAATTTGAATACCCTAATTTGTCGCAATTCTGTCACTAATTGCGACAAATTTGTTTCTTCCTCGCAAAACCGTCGCAATTTGCGAGGGTTTTGCGACAAAATAGGGTTTTAATCTATATTTTTTTTAATTTTTATTAATTTTTTTGTGTAGTGGTGTATTTTGACAAATTTACTGAAATATTTTTAATAACATGTCTCAAATTGTGCATTTTATTATAAATTTGTATATGTAATTATGTTATGTTATACACCTAATGTATTACATAAGTAAAGATATATAATTAATTCTATTATGTTATTAATCACTGTAATATATAAGTAAATGTATATTTTTATATAGTATACAATGTATATAAGTATCTCTTTGGTTTAATATATATATTATAACATGTAGGTATGTATATATATATATATATATATATATATATATGTCTAATTTTTTAATCCATCACTTTGAAACTGAAGAGATACTTATATACATTATATATATATTATATCATGTAGGTATGTATATATATTGTAATTTGCAAGGGGTTTGTGATGATTTTCTTTTGAAAAAATATTTAAATAAAATTTTTTTTGAATGTCCATCGCAAAACCCTCGCAATTTGCGAGGATTTTGCGACAGACTTTTCACATTAAAAAGAGAAAAATCTAGGCCATCGCAAAACCCTCGCAATGCGAGGGTTTTGCGACGGCATTGCGAGGGTTTTGCGACGGCCGATTATATTTAATTGTAAATAATATTTAAATAAAAAAAATTGAATGTCCATCGCAAAACCCTCGTAATTTAAAATTTTTTTTGAATGTCCATCACAAATCCCTCGCAAATTGCGAGGGTTTTGCGATGATTTTTTTTTGAAAAAATATTTAGATAAAAAATTTTTGAATGTCCATTGCAAAACCCTTGCAAATTGCGAGAGTTTTCCGACGGACTTTTCATATTAAAAAGAGAAAAATCTAGACCGTCACAAAATGCGAGGGTTTTGCGAAGGCCAATTGTTTTTAATGGAAAATAATATTTAGATGAAAATTTTTTAAATGTCTGAAGCAAAATCATCGCAATCACAAAAAGTCCCTAACAAAACCCTCGCAAATTGCGAGGGTTTTGCGACGGTCATTATGCTTAGGTAAAAAATTCCCTTGCAAAATCATCGCAATTTGCAAGGGCCACGGCTTTAGGTAAAAAGTCCCTCACAAAATCCTCGCAATTTGCGAGGGTTTTGTGAGGGCCAAGTTTTTCAAACAATAAATCCCTCGCAAAACCTTCGAACCTCCCAAGTTGTAGCCCTCGCAAAATCGTTGCAAATTGCGACAACTTTGTGAGAGACTTTTTCGACCCTCACAAAACCCTCGCAATTTGCGATAGTTTTGCGAGGGCCAAGTCCCTCGCAATTTGAGATGATTTTGCGAGGGTCTTGTCCCTCGCAATTAGCGATGATTTTTCAAAGACCCTCACAAAATCGTCGCAATTTACAAAGATTTTGCTACGGACCAATGTATTTTCGTCGCAAAATGGTAGCAAATTTACTTCTTCGTCGAAGTTTGACAAAAAATATTCGTCACAAAACCCTCGCAAATGGTAACGGTTTTTTCTTTTCCTCGCAAAAACCGTCACAAATAGCGACGGTTTGTCTTTGTGATGGCCAAAACTGTCGCAAAATCGTTGCAAATAGGGTTTGCGACGGTTTTTGGCCATTGCAAAAAGCTAATTTTCCTGTAGTGAAAGTATGGCATTTTTTATATGGTAACTTTTCATACCATAAACAGGAGTGTAGGATGGATAGATGAGCACAATAACATCTATCTCTACTTTTTTTTTTTTACTATACTCTTTGATTTGATAGAGTTTGAGTGGTGCAATTTGACATGCATTGTACATTTCATACCATCAAATCTTACTAATATTTGATTCAAATCATCAAATGGCCACTCAACTTTTGGGTAATATAATTAATGCACGACCTCAAGCCGGATTTGATGAGTATAAATGTAAAACCCACACTATTTGAAAGTCTTTTATTTTTGGAGATATTTTTAAATTTATTAAGGGTTAAATCTTAATACAATAAGGATTAGAATTCTATTTGGTTAATATTTTAAGTAAGTAGGGACTTTATTGAAATTATTTAAAAGTTAGGAAACCTTACGATTTATTAAATAAGAAAACCTATGGAAAACGTCGTTATTTTCCAATAGCCGTCAATAGACACAAAAAGAGGGAGATAGTTCAACTAGATCTAAACAAAAAAACACCGTAGGCTGTTACAGTTTTCAAGCGTCGATATTAAGAGGTAAGTAAGAGTGAATCTCTTCGATTTTCTTGTAGGAATAATAGAATAAAAACGTTATTTTTGGTTCAAAATTCCTGAATAAAGTATGATATTTTTCCAAAGTATAAGTTTTCATGATTGGTTAATGTATGGTGTGTATTTCGATGTTTGTATTATATGGATACATGGTTCCGTATGAATATATTTGATGAATTTGGTACATGATGGATCTATTTATGTTTATTTGAATATGATGCCTCAAGGGTGGGCTAAACCTTTTTGGAATAATGTTAAGATTAAATTCGTCTTTTTAGAATTAATACAAGACGAAGTTTTAATCTTTTTGAACTGCTAAGGCTAGGTTAAGCCTTTTTGGATTTTTCTAACTGAATAAATTAATTTAGTTAGAAGAAGATAATGGTTGTATGAATTTGGTGTAAATGAATGTTTCGATATGTTTAATATCTTTGTATGCTTTTACGAAGTTTGCTAAGTATAATCATATTAATTTTGTTAAATTAATTGGTATGAGTTTTGGAGCAAAAGAAACTAGTTAGTATATTTTTTCACTTTAGCAAAAGCCTTCATACAATTAACTTTTTTCACCATACAATATTTCATTCGGTTTGAAGTACGGAATTAGTGTCAACTCCCTCCAGAATTAATTCTGACCCGAATACAATAGTACTTGTATTAGGAACCCACTACACTAGATGTGTATCAATTGGAACTATTTTCAATACACAATCGCCTTGCCCAAGAACTTCTCGAATAGTAATTCCTACAAGTGATCGTGAGATATTCACCCCTACTATTAGGAGTGGTTAATCCTTTATTGACCCTCTCAACTACTTTTGTTTACCTCACAATGTACCCAATATCCATCCTATAGGTGGCCCTCGATCAAGATCCGGAGATTTGAATCAAAGTACAAAGCTCAGCAAACAAAGTACCTTGGAGATCTCAAGTCTAATGATACTTGCACGTTTGCTATATTGAGATTATATCACTGGCACTAAATAGTTATCCATGTGATTATCTCAAAGTTAGGTCATCCAATGAACTTGTTCCATTAACAAGCATTCATGTGTTAACTTTGAGTATCTCAATACTCACGGTTATGTGAACTATCGCCTGATCAAATCAGGAAGTCTAACACATACTAGTCTTAACGCATTAATAATGTCATGTCTCATTAATACTATGACTAGGGACTATTTAAGTACTAACACCATCCAGTGTAGTAAGAATCTCATATCATGATCTCTATCATGATTTTCTTAACACAGTGTTGTACTAGAGACTTTATCGAACAGTTATATTACTTAAAGTAAACAAAAGAAACTATAAGATAAATAATGCATTTTATTAAAATAAAATGTGTCATATACAATATACAAGTGATTGCCTCTAGGGCACAACATTAACACTTAATTCAAACAAAGCATCAATCCTCTCATCAATTGGTCCAAGATGTTCCTATTGCATTGGAAACATTAGTGATAATTACTACATTCACAATAACTTGATTCTGGGGAATGGAGCTGTTGTTCAAGGTCAATTAACTCCCTTCCAAATCCGTCGTGGAAATTATTATGTTAGCTTAGAAGGTGTCACTATTGGCAACACAGAAATACCAGTTAACTCCCAAGAATTCAAATTCAACGCCTTGGTTGATTCGGGAGTCACACTAACTTACTTAGCTAGCAAGGCATATCAACCCTTCAAAGCAGAAGTACAGAGGATCATAAAAGCATCATTTCTAGCAGTGGGTGAGCCTGTGCTGTATCGCAATTACGCCGACTTGCTATGTTACAACGGGAAGTGGAGAAGAGAAGTGGCAAACTTTCCATACGTAACGTTGCATCTTGGAGGAGGAGCTACAATATATGTGGACAGTGAAAGCCTATTTTATCAAGTAGAACAGAACAAGTCCTGTATGGTTGTGAATACAAGGGATGAGCGAAATGTGATAGAAATACTTGCCCAGCAGTTTTACAATGTTGGATTCGACTTAGTGGCCAATAAGATTGGTTTTGATGCCCTTGATTGTGAAAATATAGGAACCTCTTTTTCATCTTTGTAATTGTGTTGATATATATATAGTTATTTCTCAATCTCATATTAATAAGAACATACAATTAATTTTCTATATATTGATGTGACAATTTTTTTTTCTTTACTTCTCATGTTTTTTACTTTTTCTTTTTAAATTAAGCGCGTTAAAAACTATCACATTGATACATATGTAAGAAGAAAGGAAATATATATGATGGATGAATCCTTATTATCCCTCTGACTTAATATAGGAAAACAGTTAAAGAGAATCTGTGGCAAAAGTTTGAAGAAGGAAATAGTATCATGATATGATGGAAAGAACTATTTGTTAAAATAGTAAATGCTGTAAATTTGATGGCAAATAATTTAGTCAAAATAATAAGTTTTAGAAACAATAGAAATGGTAATTTTTATTAATTTGATGTTAAATGTTTGGCAAGAATGGTAAGTTTTTACAAAAAAATTATAAGTTTTAAATTCACATTATTGAATAAGGATGAACAAAATTTATCATTTTTCCATTTTAAATTAATTAACTTTTTTTAAAATAAATTACTATAGAATGTATAAAAATTACTATTAAAATATATATTCATTTGATGCTATAACAAATTTCTAGATAATTTAGAATGTAGGTTATATCTATATACTTTAGAATATTCACTTGACAGACAAATTATACCATAATTATTAATATGTTCCAAAAAAAAAATCAACATAACGGGTACTAGTAATAGCAAATATCTGCACATTGAACCCCATATACATAAATTAGTAGCAAGTGTTTTGATGTACTTAATATGGAAAATTTCCTAACATAAGAGGGTAACGGATGCAACAGAATATGGTTTGGTTCGTTTAATCTGGTAAATTTTTTTTTAGGAAAAACTTGTATTAAGTAGATGAATTAGTCAAAACAGCCAAGATTAATTACATCAAGGAGAAGTTCCCATACCACTCACAATGGTGAAACAAACCAAACCTATGTTTCGCAAGAAGATGAGCGGGTTTATTGTCATCCCTAAGAATGAAAGAAACAAAAGCTAAAGAAAAAACATGAAGCATGTCTCGAATGGAACCGATAAGATGGCCGATAGTAGAAAGATTAGGTCCGCTAACTCTAATATTATGGATCACATTCTCAAAGTCACCTTCAAAAATGACATCGAAAAAACCATTTAGAGCAGCAAAATCCTCATGAAATTAATTTCAGAGAATGGCTTCTCTTGCATACTCATGAAATTGGATATTTTGAGTGTTTTCATACTATTAAGATTAGTATTCAGAGACCAAAATCCTCTGTAATATATATTCTCTTCATTTCCTAAATATACTTCTAAAATTTTGACAAGTATTCAATCTTTTAAGTAATATTTCTTAATTGATCCTTGCAAAAATTATTTATCTATCACTAACACCATTAGTTATCTCTTTCTCCACATCTTCCTCCTATCTTCAACCCTATTATCCCTAATTTCTTGCATTTTCTATAAAAACAAATAAAGCCAAGATTTAATGATAAACACTGGTTGCCTCCCAAGCAAGCACTAAACCCGTTAATAGTGTTGTCTTTCGTTCCACCCAGCCCCCTAAAAGCACCAAGAGAAATAAAAAAAAGAAAGGGAAAAAAAATGACCCAAGGGATTAAAAATGACGCATGAGAGGTTAAAAGTTCGAAATACATCTTGACGCATGAGAGGTTAAAAGTTTGACCTTTTTTTTGAGGGGTTATAATTCTTTTTAAGTACTATTTTAAATAACATTTTAGGCAAATTGTCAAATTTAGTCCTTAAACTTTTTATTTTTTGTAACATTGGTCCATCTTCTTTATTTTCAACTTATTAAGTCCCCTATCTATTTTTTTTGAAAACATTGGTCTTCTTTTGTTTTGTTTTGTTTTTTTTTTTTTTTTTTGGTGGCAAATGTAGTCCTTCCAGTCAATTTTTGACCAATCAACGATCGATCAAAAAAGTCAACTCCAACTTTGATTTTTTTTTAAGGGCAATTTAATTATTTTGCTGTACAGTTGAAGAGCTCAGGTTAATGCTTGTATTCAGAGTATGCGAGAAGTTATGCAAACTGAGATGCAGCGTGAGTGAGAGATTTATGAATCACATATAGCAGTGCTTTAGTCTACCATGGAAGCGTTATCTCACAGATTTGATGTAGGTACATTTGTTATAGCGCCTATACCACCATCTAGTGCATCTATGGCTTCTCCGGGTGTTGGTTCTACTTCTCGGTCCATTGGATCGTGTGATGCTAACGAGACTGCTCGTGATGACTGACATAGTCTCATTTTCTTCTTGTTTTACATGTACTACTGTTTCTGAGAGATTCTTTGACATTTTCTATTTGTCATATATTTAGTATTACTTCTCCTATGGATTTTATAGATTATGTATAATTTCAATGTTCAAAAGATTAATTTTGATTTGTTTAGCATTAAACAGATTCTATTTTATTGTGAATGGTATTGAATGAGTTGAATGGATTGTATTTGGTATGAAATTGCAAGTGGATAGGGCTAAATAGCTAGCAACCATTTTTTAAAAAAATTGAACAATCAAATACGACGGCTAGAACCGTTGCATTTGGTCAACATCTAAAAATGTCATATCTGGTTACCTAATTACGACAGTTGCATAACGGTCGTATTTAATGCTGCAACCGTCATATTTGATATCAAATACGACAGCTACTAAATACGATGGTTCCGATCGTCGTTTTAGATGTCAATTACGACGGTTTATCAGACTATCTTTTAACCATCCGATGTCAAAATCGTCGTATTTGACTAATACAACGCTTTTGCGTAGCCATCGTATTAGTCAAAGACAACAATTTTGTGACCTTTGTGGAACAAATACAACAAGATTTTTTACGATAGTCATGAAGCCGTCGTTTAGCCGTTGTTTTTTACTAATACGGCGCTTGTTCTGTCAAATAGTGGTTCAATCAATTCTTCTTTAGTGGACTAGTTGGTGATTCTGCACTATGTGCAGATATTTTGCCAGGTGTATTAATTTAGATTTTTATAAAATTTCTATATTAGTAAAATTATATGCTATGTTTCAATCCATTATTTCTTATTATATACACAATCAAATTTTTTAATTGTGAATATAAGACGAAATTTTTTAATAGTAAATATAAAAAGAGGAGAGTGATAGTACTAACATATTTTTTCCAAATGAATCATATAAATCTATTTCTCACTCTTCGTAGGAGACCATTAATTTTGACACTGTCAATTGCAAGCAGTAGGGCTTCATAAGCTGGACCCAACCTTATCAATGTATGAGAACTTCTTACTACTAAATTGTCTCCAAATCAGTTGAGGCACAATAGACACTTCGGTTATTATAAATAATAATAATAATCTAGTTGACTCCTTTTAATTCTGATGGTGATTTTGAACAAATTTATTGGCAAGAATTAACTTGAACCAGGCAGACTGAGTCCGCATATATATATGGAGAACTTGGAAATTGAATAGGCCTAGAGATCATACACCAAATGGCTATCATTGAATCTTTTATTGAAACTCTCTCTATCTTGTTCTATTTGATTCTTTTTTGTTATTGTCTTTGGAGGGTATGGCCTAGAAGAAAAGCTCTGCGCCTACAAATTGACCAATCATTGGTATGATGCCAACAACTTTTCAAAATGTGCACTGTGCCCATGATTATATAACCCAGGTACTTCAAGAATGTGGCAGCACATTCGAGTTCAAAGGCCCTCAGTTTGCTAATATGGACATGGTGTTCACCAGTGATCCTGTCAACATTCATCATATTCTAAGCAAAAACTTCTCAAACTACCCAAAGGGTCCTGAATTCATAGAAGTCTTTGAAATTCTGGGAGAAGGGATTTTCAATGTTGAGTTCCAAATATGGGAAATTCATAGGAAACTTGTTGGGTCTTGTCTTGTATTCCTAATTTGATTAGGACAATGTGATTTGATTGAAAAAGGTATTCCTAATATATTTAGAATTAAGAAGTTACTATCACTATAAGAAAAATATTAATTTAGCAATGGATTTTTGCGACGGCCTTTAGGCAGTCTCTAATTTGCGACTGAACAGCAACGGAAACAAAAATTTTGAAAATAAATTTATTTTTTAAAATTTCCGTCGCTAACCCGTCGGTAATTGCGACGGATTAGCGACGGAAATCAATCCGTCACAAAATTGCAACGGATTTGCGACGGATTTTTAAAATTAAAAAATAAATTAATTTTCTTAAAATTTTTTTTAAAAAATCCGTCAAAAAATTGCAACGGATTTACGACGGATTTCTAAAATTAAAAAATAATTTAATTTTCTTAAAATTAAAAAAAATCCGTCCAAAATTGCAACAGATTTGCGACGGATTTCTAAAATTAAAAAATTAATTAATTTTTTTTAAGTTAAAAAAAAAATCCGTCGCAATTTTGCGACGAATTTGTGATGGATTTCTAAAATTAAAAAATAAATTAATTTTCTTAAAATTAAAAAAAAATCTGTCGCAATTTGAAACGGATTTGCGATGGATATATATTAATATAGCATTTTTATATACATATAAATTTGTTAATATACTTTTTAATATAAAAATAAATATATATACATACATATATACATATTTATTTATGTTAGTATGTGTCTATATATAAATATATATATATATATATATTTATACATATATCTATATATATGTTATAATACTTTTTAAATATATTAATATATATATATACATACATATTTATATATACATATATATTTGCATATATATATATAATGTATGTATATATATATACATATATATTTGCAAATATATATGTATATATATATATATATATATGCAAGTGTGTTGCATATATATATATATATATATATATTTCAACTTACTAATATATTTTTATGTCTACTATTTCAAGACACACACACATACTATATCATATGTATATATAAATAATCAAACATTAAATTTTTTTTGAGTGAATTTTTTAGATTAGCGACGGATTTGCGATAGATCAGGGTTTATGAAACCCTAATCCGTCACAAATCCATCGCAATTTGAGACGGATTTGCAACGGCAATCTAAAAATAAAAAATAATTTTATTTTTTTTAAATTAAAAAAATCCGTCGCAAATTTGCAACGGATTTGTGACGGATTTCTAAAATTAAAAAATAAATTTATTTTTTAAAAATTTAAAAAATCCATCGCAACTCCGTTGCAATTTTGAGATGGATTTGCAACGGATTTCTAAAATTAAAAAATAAATTAATTTTCTTAAAATTAAAAAAAAATCTATCGCAAATCCGTTGCAATTTGCAACGGATTTTTAAAATTAAAAAATAAATTAATTTTTTTAAATTAAAAAAATCCGTTGCAATTTTGTGACGGATTTCTAAAATTGAAAAATAAATTAATTTTCTTAAAATTAAAAAAAAAATCCATCGCAAATCCGTTGCAAATTTCAACGGATTTGCGACGGATGTTTAAAATTAAAAAATAAATTTATTTTCTTAAAATTTAAAAAAAATCCGTCGCAAATCCGTTGCAAATTTGCAACGAATTTGCGACGGATTTATAAAAAATAAATTTATTTTCTTAAAATTAAAAAAAAATCCGTTGCAAATTGCAACGGATTTTTTTGCAACGGATTTGCGATGGAAAATTTTGTCGCCGCAGATCCGTTGCAAAGCCCTAGCAAATCCGTCGCTAATTCACCAAAAAAATTACTATATAATTACTATATATCACAAGAACTTCAATAGCTTAGTGGTGAAATGCGTGTTCCACCACAACAAGGACGCGGGTTCGAGCCCCAAGTCCGATATAATCTCATAATATTCTTGGCGAGTCGGGTTGTGGATCGGGTTCTCAGCGAGCCGAGTAGCTAATTAATTAGTTTTTTAATAAAAATTTTTGGCTGTCGCAAAATTAATTAATTTTTTAAATAATTTTTTCGCTATCGCAAATTAAATTAATTAATTTTTTAAAAATAAATTTTTTTCCGTCGCAAATCCATCGCAAAATTAATTAATTTTTTAAATAATTTTTTTCACCTCGCAAAACTGTCGCTAAATTATTTTAATTTTTGTAAATAAAAAAATTTTCGACCGTCACAAATTCGTCGCAAAATTAATTAATTTTTTCAAAATTTAAAATTTTTTTGCCATCGCAAATCCGTCACTAAATTAATTAATTTTTTTTAAATAAAAGTTTTTTACCGTCGCAAATTCGTCGCTATTTGCGACAGATTTTCTTTCCGTCACAAATTGCGATGCCCTTTTTAGCGATGGACGTAATCCGTCTAATCCGTCGCTAAACATGATTAGCGACAAATTTGGCCGTCGCTAATTTGGTTTTTTCTTGTAGTGTATTATCCTATAAATTTTAGAATTAGTAAATTACTCTTACTACATACCATGTTAGTTAGGATTTCTATGACTTAATACTTATATATAGGTGGAATCATAAGCTTTTTAAATTGTCCTAGCTTGTTTTGGTATATCCAATGGAATCATAAGCTTTCTAAGGGGTTCTAGTTTGTTTTGGTATATCCAATGTTATGGAGCGTATAGGTGTGGGTTAGGTGAGTGTATGAATGGAGCAAAATAGGGTTTGGGTAATACATTATATAAAGCTTCTGATGATTGTTAATAAAGTATTTCGTGATCTTTGTCATGAACCTAGGCTTGGTTAGATAAGTCAAACCACGTAAATATTTTGTGCCCTGTTTTATTCTTCGTGTTCATTTTTCTAGTCTCATTAACTATCCCGATTTAGATTTTCCCAACAAATGGTATTAGAGCCTAGGTTTTTAGGGTTTTGAGTTTCGGGATTGTGAGATGTTGAAAATCGATGAGATGAATAGTTTAGGTGGTAGAAAATAGAGAAATATGAATCTCTTTTGGGAAGAACATATTGGTCAATATGTGTTTTATTAATGGAGTTATATTTGGAGAGAAGTTGTTAGAACCGATAAAATTACTCACGCTGTACACCCTACGTGAACTGGATAGGTTATGGACCAAAAGCATGATGGTGGATATGAGGCAGGTAGATCTAGATTACACAATCAGAGAAAAGAACAAATTGTTATAGTTGTAATAAATGGCCATGTACTCATTGGAAATGGAAAGATAAGGATTTGCTGAGGCAATACGATGACACTAGCATATATGAAGATATCGTCACAATCTTATCTTCGAGCATATGGATACTTCTTCTCAAGTGGATTTTAGATTTTGGATATTATCTCAAAAATAGTTCTTAGAGTGAGACGCATTTGGGTAGTATGATAGGTGTCCTAAAGATGTGAGGAATCTAATTGCCTTGAGCCAGTAGGATTTTAAAGGTTGGGGTTTTTTTAATTGAGGTGGAATCCTAAAATCACATATGACTAGAACATCTTAATGTAATAAGAGAAGTATGGGCAACAGTATTCATCTATAAGGAAAGAAGTACCTCAACGACCTAGAAGGGGAGTGCACAATGATTTTCAGGGAGCAAATGGTAGTGTAAGGAGAAGTCCTGCAAAGGCGAGAAAAGATTGAGACTTTCTTTTACAAGTCAATAGATTGTATTGGACTCGAGGACAACTACATGTTTGTTGATCAAGTCGAATCAAGAATAATTGGGATATGCTAATTCAAGTATGTAGGTGGGAATTAATGAAGATTTTGGTTGTTGTGAAGGTCAATAGAATCAAGAGGATTATGATTTGATGTTGCTACATATCCTAGAGGCTGGCGAAGGCAGAATACAAGCCAATATAGAGATTGTTGGGTTTTGTCTTGCATGCCTAATTTGATTAGAACAAAGTGGTTTGGTTGAAAAAGACATTTCTAATGTATTTAGAATTAGAAAGTTAATATTGTCATATACATTTTAGAATTAGAAAATTATTCTTACTATATTCCATGTTAATTAGAAGTTTATGACTTGATACCTATACATAGGTAGAGTCATAAGCTTTTTAAGGAGTCTTAGTTTGTTCTGATATATCCAGTATTATGGGTGTATAAGTGTAGACTAGGTGAGTGTATGAGTGGTGCGAGATAGGATTTGGGTAATATCTTGTATAATTCTTCTGGTATTAATAAAGTGTTTCATGATCTTTACCGTAGATGTAGGCTTGATTGGATAAGGCAAAGTGCATAAATTTTTGTCCCTTATTTTATTCTTTATGTTCATTTTTCTAGTCTCGTTAACTATTCCAGTTTAAATTTCCCCAACAAAACTTACTATATTCGTGATGAAACACGCCAGTTTTCAAAATGTGCTAGAGCGAGCTATCTGGCAGAAAGTGGAAGAAGGGCTCCTCCCTGTTCTAGATAGTTTTTCTAATCGAGGAGCTGAGATTAATTTGGCAAGATATATTTGAGAGGCTCACTTTCGACAGTATCTCCAAATTGTTGTTGGACCAAGATCCATGCAACCTATCAATTGATTTACCGTATGTCCCATGCAAAAATGCATTCAGCAATGTTATAGAAGCCATCTGTTAGAAAAGAATGTTTTAACTTCAGAAGAAACCTTTCATCAACTTTATCTTTTCTTCTATTGTCCATACTTCTTAAATTTGCAAATGAATCTCAAATCAAAAGGAAAAAAGATAGAGAAGCATGCTCAAGCAAGAAAGAGTAACTGAACAGAGAAGCATCCATTGTTGAGAGGGCAACTAAAGGGGGGGGGGGGTATGCGACCAACGGAATTCCAATGCAATAGGATATCATCAGGAAAAAGGAAAGAAAGAAAAAAACAATGTGCTCCATGATGACCAAAGTCCAATGTTTTCTTAATAAAATCTAATCCATCTATTATAGATGTTTAAAAATACTATTAAATCTAAAAGAAGGGGAAGAGGTAAAACCTCTCAATAATGTGTTGATGAGATTGATATGGTAATAATAATAATTATTATAATAGAATAGATAATAATTATATTTAAAAAAATAATGTTAAATGTCTATTTTATCCGTAATGATCAAATCAATCTCAATCATTGATAAAGTTAGTTGAAAGTGTTGATAATATTAAAACCTTCCATAATAAAATACAAAGAGTTTTATTAGACCTACACAATTAATTGAAGAAATTAAAAATATAAAAATAAAAATTATTTAAAAAATCAATATAAACAATTCACTATGTTCTATACTTTTAATATATATAGTTAGATTAAACATTTGTGAAGATTTTAAGAGCATATTGGGAGTTGAGATGGCAATTAAGTCAGGACGAGTTAGAGAATATAAATTTCAGCTCTATCCCCACCTTCCCATATAGTAGTCTCTGGCCCATCGCAACGAGGAGAGGCGGGATCTCTGGCTTCAGCCTATCAGAGACAAAACTATCCTCACCCCCGGCCCATGCCCAAATAAGGAAGGCAAAGCTAATGGGGCTAAGAAGAGAAGAATCGATAATACCAATGCCCATAAATTCACGAAGGAACGAGGATGTATCAGCACAATATATAAAATCTATTATTTATGACTGCTCACAGGACTGGAGAATAACCGATCCGATCTGAATAACCAAACCGAAAAGAACCAGAATCGAAAAAAAATATAGACTTTTAACTTTTCTTGAACCGAACCGTCCCGAAAAATTTTATATAATATCTGTACCGAGAATCATCCCGAACCGTATAAAAACCGTCCCAAACTGTTCCAAACCGTACTGAATCGAAAAATCGAAACTAGAACCGAATTAAAAAATTTATAGACTAATAAAATTATTTTTTGAAATTCTAAATTCTAATATATCTTGATCAATTTTTAAAATTTTAGATTCAATAGTTTTATAAGTTTTATCCACTACATATATATATATATATATATTTATATATAATGATGTGTATATATATTATATATATGTATAATTGTATATCACATATATGATATATATATCATACATATATATCATATATGTGATATACAATTATACATATATATAATATATATACACATCATTATATATAAATATATATATATATATATATATATATATCTGTGTGTGTGTGCGCGCGCGTGCGCTATAGTCTCATTTCCAAATTTTAAGATAGTTTCTACTGCTTCATCTATTTCATGGATTTCTCCATATAATAATAATAATAATAATAATAATAATAATAATAATAATAATAATAATAATAATAATAATAATAATAATAATAATAATAATAATAATAATAATAATAATAATAATAATAATAATAATAATAATAATAATAATAATAATAATAATAATAATAAATGTTACAAATATATAACACACACATATATATACAACATCCACACACACCCACATACACACACATATGTATATATAACTATTTTCATCTTGATCTAATATTTAAAAAATTATTTCTCTAACTTCTTCATCTAATTCTAATTCATTAATTTTATTTTTCTTTTTAAATTTTTATTTACATTCATTAAATAAATGTCCTCTTTTTTTCACAATCATAGCATTTTGGCCTATTATCTCTGCCTTTGTTTGGAATTTTAGTTTTTCTGAATTTTTTCTTTGTATAAGTCTATTAGGTTTATTTTTAAATGATTTATTTTTCTTTTTATAAGTTCTAAATAATTTTATTAAAAATAAATAAAAATAAAAGTTTTATAAATTCTAAATTATGTTATTGAAATTATAAATACTTTTATCATAAATTGAAAAGTTTTTTAGAATTTTTAAATATATTATTAGAAATTTCAATAATCTTATTACAATACTAAAGACGTTTTTTATTTAAATTGAAAAATGTATTTAGAAAATCAAAACTAATAAATGGTTGCTTAGAGAAATTATATTACCCTTGAGCTGCCTTTGGATTATAAATAATAGTCTTGAAAATTAATTCATAAAATAAAATTTTTAATTTTTAATAGTCTTGAAAATAAATTCAAGACTAATAAATAGTCTTGATTGAAACCCAATCCAATCTAAAATATCCATTTAATTTAAAAAATATAATTTAGATAATTATAAATAATCTTCATTGTTATAAAATTTGGGTAGTGTTAGAATAAAATCTACACACTACACACTAATAAAACTCTAACTATTGTTTACACAAGAATTTCTTTCTCTCACAATCACAATTCTTTCTTTCACAAAATAATGGTGTATTACAAGCTTAGAGAATAGCTCTATTTATAGAGCTCTTAATTAGTGGAATACATCATCTTCCACTAATCTTAATTAGTGGTGTCTCCACCAAATGACGGACATCCATAAAAACCCATAATTAGTGGAGTTTCCATTAATTAATGGAGCTTTCACTAATTCGATAATAATTCACATAAATCCATAATTAGTGGAGTTTCCAATAATTCAAATATTTACAACACTCCCCCTTGGTTGTTCATCCATTACATAAAGAATATGCCTCGTTAAAACCTTACTAGATAAAAACCCAGTGGAAAAAAAAATCTAGTGAAGGAAAAAGAATAACTATTCTATATATCTGTTTATTACTCCCCCTGATGAGATGATTCATTTAAAATTTTAAACCGACGCATACCGATTTTATATCTCAACTTCTCAAATGTTGCAGTCGGTAAAGTCTTCGTGAAAATATCTGCAAGGTTGTCACATGACCGAATTTGTAACACATCAATTTCACATTTCTTCTAGAGTTCATGAGTAAAGAAGAATTTTGGTGAAATATGTTTTGTCCGATCTCCTTTAATATATCCTCCTTATAATTGAGCTATGCAAGGTGCATTATCTTCATAAAGAGGAGTTGGAATATCTTTAATCGATGATAATCTACAACTTTTTCAAATATAATGAATCATGGATCTTAGCCATACACATTCTCGACTTGCTTCATGAATATCTATAATTTCAGTATGATTTGAAGAAATAGCTGCTATAGATTGTTTTGTAGAACGCCATGATATAGCAGTATTTTCACATGTAAATAGATAACCCGTTTGAGAACGTGCTTTATGTGAATCAGATAAATAACCAGCATCTGCATAACCTATCAATGTTGGGCTGGTTTTATTTGAATAAAATAATCCGAGATCAATTGTACCTTGGAGATATCGAAGGACTTGTTTAATTCCATTCCAATGTCGTCGTGTTGGTGAAGAACTAAATCTTGCTAATAAATTGACAGCAAAAGCAATATCAAGTCGTGTATTATTAACAAGATACATCAATGCACCAATTGCACTGAGATATGGTACTTCAGAACTAAGGAGTTCTTCATCATCTTCTTGAGGTCGGAAAGGATCTTTATTCACATTCAATGACTAGACAATCATTGGAATACTCAATAAATGTGCTTTGTCCATATAAAATCTTTTGAGAACTTTTATTGTATATGTTGATTGATGAATAAATGTTCCACTTTTCAGATGTTCAATTTGTAAATCAAGGCAAAATTTGGTTTTACCAAAATCATTGATTTCGAATTCTCTTTTTAAATAATCCAATATTTCTTGGAGCTCTTTAGGAGTTCCAATAAGATTAATATCATCAACATATATAGCCAATATCACAAATTTAGAACCAGATTTCCTAATAAAAACACATGGACATACCTAGTCATTTTTAAATCCCACTTTCAATAAATATTCACTAAGACAAGTGAACAACATGCGCCCAGATTGCTTCAGGCCATATAATGATTTCTGCAATTTGATGGAGTAATTTTCACGAGGATAATATTTATATACTTCTGGCATATGAAATCCCTCGGGGATTTTCATGTAAACATCATTTTTTAAATTTTCATACAAGTAAGTAGTGACAATATCTAATAGGCGTATATCTATCTTTTCATGTACTGCCAAACTGATAAGATATCGGAGTGTAATAGCATCAACAATAGGAGAATAAGTTTCATCATAATCAATACCTGGTCTTTGTGAAAAACCTTGGGCTACTAATCGCGCTTTATATCATACGATTTCATTCTTTTCATTGCGTTTTCGCACAAATATCCATTTGTAGCCAACAGGTTTTACACCTTCTGGTGTTCAGACTGCAGGTCTGAAGACTTCACATTTTGTCAGTGCATTTAACTCCGATTGAATCGCATCTTTCCATTGCAGCTAATCTTTTCTATGTCGACATTCATCAACTGATATTGGTTCCAAATCATCATTATCCTGTATAATATCAAGAGATATATTGTATGCAAATATATTATCAATAACAGTTTCTATCCGATTCCAACTTCTACCGAAAGTGGTATAATTGATAGAAATTTCAGTATTACTTTCATCAATTTCTGGTTCTTTGTCATCAGTTCTCTCTTGATCTTTATCATTCTTTTCTTCAATATGATCTCCTGGATCATTTAATTCTCTTTTCTTTTGAGGATTTTTATCTTTAGAACCAAAAGGTCGGCCACGCTTCTGGCGTGCTTTTGACTCAGCAGCTATAGATATAATATTTTGTTCTGTTGGAACTTCAATTCGAATAGGAGCATTTATAGCTGGAATATGCGATTTTGTAACTCTTCTAGAGTTAACAAAAGCGTCTGACATTTGATTTGCAATGCTTTGCAAATAAATTATCTTTTGAACTTCAAGTTCACATGCGCTTGTGCGCGGATCAAGATAATTTAATGATGTTATCCAAGCAAGATCCTTTTTATGCTGTTTTTGTTCTCCCCCTAATTTAGGGAATACTGATTCATCAAAATGACAATCACCAAATCTTACTGTGAATACATCTCCTGTCAGGGATTCAACATACCTAATAATAGAGGAAGAATCATATCCAACGTATATCCTCTTTCTTCTTTGAGGACTCATATTTGTACGTTGGTTTGGTGCAATTGGAACATATACAGCACACCAAAAATTCTTAAATGAGCAATATTTGGTTCTGAACCAAAAGCCAATTGCAAAAGAGATAATTTATGATAACTAGCTGGCTTTATACGTACAAGTGCTGCAGCATGTAAAATAACATGTCCCCAGGCAGATGTTAGGAGATTTGTTTTCATTAATAATGGTCTAGCAATTAATTGTAATCTTTTAATCAAATATTCAACAAGACCATTTTGTGTATGGACATGAATTACAGGATGTTCAACATTAATCCCAATTGACATGCAATATCCATCAAAAGCATGTGATGAAAGTTCACTAGCATTATCCAAACAGATATTTTTAATATGATGGTTAGGAAATTGCGCTCGTAATTTAATTATTTGAGCAAGTAATCTTGCAAACGCCAGGTTGCGAGTAGATAATAAACATACATGTGACCATCGGGATGATGCATCAATTAAAATCATAAAATATTTGAACGGTCCACATGGTGGATCAATAGGTCCACAAATATCTCCGTGAATCCGTTCAAGAAATGTAGGACTTTCAGCTCCTACTTTTACTAGTGATGGTCTAATAATTAATATTCCTAGGGAACATGCAGCACATGCGAATTTTTCTAATGTCAATATCTTTTTTATTTTTTAATGGATGACCATGTGTATTCTCAATGATTCTTCTCATCATGGTAGATCCCGAATGACCCAACCGGTTATGCCAAATGCTAAAAGTAATAGGATCAGTAAACTTCTGGTTTACGAGATGATAAATTTCAATTGTACGTATTTTTGCAAAATATAGGCCAGTAGAAAAAGACGGTAGTTTTTATAATACAAATTTCTTACCCAAATGAATTTGAGTAATATAAAGATGTTCAATCGCATTTTCCTCATTTCTTTCAACATGATACCCATTTATGCGGATATCTTTAAAACTCAATAAATTTCTTCTGAATTTTGAGGAAAATAGTACCTTATCAATAATAATTATTGTTCCTTTAGGCAACAATATACTAGCTTTTCCGAAACCTTTAATTATATTTGTACTACCGTTTATCGTATAAATATTTATTTCTTCCATTTTGAGATCAAAAAAATATTTTTCATTTTTTAGTATGGTGTGTGTAGTTCCACTATCAATAATGCATACATCATCATTAACAACAGCCATCTGAATACAAATATATATATGCAAACGTAAATATTATTAGAATATAATGAAAATGAAAATACAAAAATATCAGGGTGAGACTTTAGTTCTTTTGGACACTGCCATCACCAATTAAATGGTCTATCCTACCGTCTGGGTGTTCAAAAAAATCTGATACATCCATATGGGTAATATTGATATTAAAATCTTCAGGATCAATATCATCATCCTCAACATTATTTACTGGATGTTAAGAAAAATTTACTTCCATATTTTTATTATTCTTTTTCAGTGAAGCTTGATATAATTCCACTAAATGCTTGGTCGTACGACAGTTACGTGACCAATGACCTTTCATGCCACATCTATAACATGTATCCTCATGCTTTTCTTCCATTTCTTTTTCTTTTTCTTTTCCCTTATGATCTTTTCTGTTCTACTTCAGGTGGTCAGTATTTCTCACAGCTTGATTATGATTGTGATAACGGAAATATCGAGTGTGTCCACGACCATAACCATGACCACAGCCACGGCCACGACCACGACTATAACGATGGCTTTTATTGGAGCCAACAACATTCACTTCTGGGAGTGATGTTGAGCCAGTTGGTCTGGCTTCATGATTTTTCAATAACAACTCATTATTTTTCTCTGCAATGATGAGGGTAGTAATTAAATCTGTGTATACATTTTTTCTCGATATTGTTGCTGTATGATAATATTCGAGGCATGAAAGATGAAGAATGTCTTCTCCAATATATCTTCATCAGTAACTTTTTCTTCGCATAATTTTAATTGATATGTAAGTTGATACATCGCGGAGCCTTCTTCATTCACGATTTTAAAATTTTGCAACTTCATGTGCAATCATTTATACCGTGCAATTGGTAATACGACCATCTTCAGGTGGTCAGATTTTAATTGCCCACAAGACATATGGATCTTTTTTTTCAGCATTTAGATGCATTTCTGTATGACATATAATTTTTTCAGCAATATCAAGGGTTACAAATTCGAGGTTAGCAAGGTTAGCCATAGAAATTATAAATGCGTACCTGTCTTCTGACTTTAATAATGGCAGAGACTCGTGCTGATAACGTGTTATAAAATTTGAAAAGTATTAGAATAAAATCTACACACTAATCAAACTCTAACTATTGTTTACACAAGAATTTCTTTCTCTCACAATTTTCTCTCACAATCACAATTCTTTCTTTCACAAAATGATGGTGTATTACAAGTTTAGAGAATAGCTCTATTTATAGAGCTCTTAATTAGTGGAATACATCATCTTTCACTAATTAGTGGTGTATCTACTAAATGATGGACATCCATAAAAATCCATAATTAGTGGAGTTTCCATTAATTAGTGGAGCTTCCACTAATTCTCTAATAATTCACATAAATCCATAATTAGTGGAGCTTCCACTAATTCAAATATTTACAACATTCATATATTTTTTTAATTTTTATTCAATTCAAATAAATTCTAATCTTTACATAAATCATAATTAACTTTGCTTAAAAAAGAAAAATTACTTTGCCTAGAAAGAAGCATGAAGATTCACAGGGAAGCCAATGGCAGCTCAAGAGTAATATTGTCCCCTGAAAAATTACACATCAATTGCACGGAGACTTCACGGTAAAACATTCACATATCTTCAAAGTTTCAAACACCCCTTTTGCATCTGACATGAACCCACGTGAAATCATAATTGTCCCACCATGCCATCGGTTTTGACTTTTTTCATTCAACTTTTTTCACCCATTGTTTTTCTCTCTGCCTTACAGCTGTTTTGTCATCCCAAATTTTCTTCAGCCCATTCCTTCTTCCTTTCTTCTCTTCTCTTCTCTATTTTCCTTCCCTTGCCAAGACTTCAATCGCACTTCCTTCCTGGAAAGTGACTCTAGTGAAGATAATCCAAACCTTGCTACAGATTTAGAGGTGACTTCAGGTGATTCTCAGTCTACAAATGTGAATGATGGAGATAATTGGACCGTGGCTATAGATTTAGAGGTTGCTTCAGTTGTTTCTCAGAGTATTGATACGAAAGACTCTGAATATGAAGGATGATCTTCCATCTTCTCTTGACAATTCTTTTAAAGTTTTTGAAATCCACAAACGTCCATCTTCGGTACTCAGATGAAACCCCATTTTTCATCACTGTAGGTGCGAAGACCCCCACTGTGAGCAACCCCTTATCGGAGATGGGGTTTGGAATTTGGAAACCCAAATCGAAACCCAATTTGGTATTGAATTTGTCCTGACAAAACTGAATATTCGAATCTTTGTCCCGACTTGCCACGAAATTTCGAAACAAGTCGGGATGGAAATTTTAGAATTACAAGTCGAGATTGGTACTATGAAGGTCCCAAAATTTTGAGACAATATCGAAGATATCAAAATTTCCGAATCGAATCGAACCGTGAGCAGCCCTACTGTTATTGTCGATCTTTTTTCCGCATTTTTTGGCACTACTCTGCCTGGTGATGTCATGAAAACTCTGCAAGTAGGGGATCTGGGGGTGCGCAAGTTGTGTAAGGCAATTTGTACTGTGATTTTACGATTGAGATAAAAAAAATATAAAAATTTAATCTTGTTATGAATTATTGGAATCTCCATTAATTAGTGGAGGCTCCACTAATTATGGATTTATGTGAATTATTAGAAGATTTTTATGGATGTCCACCATTTAGTGGAGACACCATTAATTGAGATTAGTTGAAGATGATGTATGCCATGATGTATTTCACTAATTAGAGCTCTATAAATAGAGCTATTCTCTAAACTTGTAATACACCATTATTTTTGTGAAAGAAAGATTAGTGAAAGAAAGATTAGAGAAAGAATTGTGAGAGAAAGAAAGAGAGAAGTTTGAAGAGAAATTTTTGTGCAAAGAATAGTTAGAATTTTCTTAGTGTGTAGTGTGTAGATTTTATTCTAACACTACCCTAATTTTATAACACGTTATCAGCACGAGACTCTACCGAAGTACTGAAGGTTATAATCACGGTGGTACTATTGAAGTGTTCTTGAACAAAAGAGGAAGGTAAGTACTTTTTCTATTTGATTTTGTATCCACATGGCAAATCTTACCAAACTCGAGTTCGCAGCTCTTGATATTACTGGGAAAAACTATTTATCTTGGATACTAGATGCTTGAAATGCATTTAGTCGCAATGGGTCCGGAAGATACCATTGTAGAAGGAAATCCATCATCATCACAAAATAATGCTAAAGCTATGATTTTTCTCCGTCATCATCTTCATGATGACTTAAAGGTTGAATACATTACCGTGAAAAATCCACTTATTTTGTGGACTAATTTGAAAGAAAGGTTCGATCACCAGAAGATGTCCGTCCTTCCAAAGGCACGGTATGACTGGATGCATTTGCGATTACAAGATTTTAAATCTGTTAGTGAGTATAATTCTGCTATTTTTAAAATTAGCTCGCGGCTAAAATTGTGTGGAGAAAATATTACTGATGAGGATATGTTAGAAAAAACTTTTTCTACTTTTCATGCCTCGAATGTGCTCCTGCAGTAGCAATATCGAGAAAAGGGATTCAAGAAATATGCAGAATTGATATCTTGTCTCTCTCGTAGCTGAGCAAAATAATGAGTTATTAATGAAAAATCATGAATCTCGACCAACAGGTTCTACTCCATTCCCGGAAGTGAATGATGTTAGAACTCGTAATTTTGGCCTTGGAAGAGGTCGTGGTCGTGGTCGTGGATATGGCCGTGGCCGTGGACATATATATAGTCGTGATAAAAATATGCATTATGATCGCAACAGTCAAAATAAAGTTACGAGAAATAATGACAACCACCGAAGTGGCCAAAAACTAACGTGAAAGGAAAAGGAAATGATGTTCCTAAAAATTATGAAGATAAATGTTATCGTTGTGGTATAAAAGGTCATTGGTCTCGTACTGTCGATGCTTGCAAAACACCTTGTTGATCTGTATCGAGCGTCTATTGAGAAGAAAGGCAAAAATGTTGAAACAAATTTTACTCTACAACATTCTCTTCATGATAATAATGATATCAACCTTAACGATGTTGATGTAACTCATTTAGACGTGGCTGATTTCTTTGAGCATCCTGAAGGAAGAATTGAGCATTTGATTGGTGATGGAAGTGTTCAAAATAATTAAAAGTTTACTTTTAATATGTTTCTTTTATATTTTATATTTTTTGCATTGTAATAGTACTTATCGTTTAAGGTTTTTATTATTTGAGTATTTACATTTATAAATATTTTGTTATGCCCAGATGGCTATTATTCCACTTACTGGATACACAAATGGCATTGAAGATATATGCCTAATTGATAGTGGTACAACACACACCATATTGAAAAATAAAAAATATTTCTCTTACCTGCAGATGGGAGAAACAAATGTTAATACTATAGGTGGTAGTGTAAAGTTGATTGAAGGCTCTGGAAGAGCTAATATTGTATTACCCGGAGGAACAAATGTTGTTATTCCTAAAGCGTTATTTTCTTCAAAATCTCAAAGAAATTTATTAAGCGTTAAAGATATTCGCCGAAATGGATATCACATTGAAACAATAGAAGAAAATAGTTTTGAGTATCTACTGTATTCTCAAAATAATGTCGGGTAAGAAATCTTTATTAGAAAAGCTACCATCTCTTTCTTCGGCCTATATAGCACAAAAATCCATGCAATTGAAATGCATCATTCAGTAAATCAGAAATTTACTGATCCTGTTACATTTATCATTTGGCATGACCGTTTGGGTCATCCAGGAGCTATTATGATGCGAAGAATAATTGAAAATATGCATGGTCATCCTTTGAAAAGTCAAAGGATTTTGACATCTGATAAATTTTCATGTGCTGCATGTTCTCAAAGGAAATTGATTATTAAACCATCTCCAACAAAAGTGGAGTTTGAGTCTCCAGTATTTTTAGAAAGAATTCATGGTGATATATGTGGACCAATTAATCCACCATGTGGGCAATTCAGATACTTTATGATTTTAATTGATGCATCGACCCGATGGTCACATGTTAGTTTATTATCAACTCGCAACCTGGCGTTCGCGAGATTGCTTGCCCAAATAATTCGCTTAAGAGCGCAATTTCCAGATTATCCGATCAAAAGGATCCGTCTAGATAATGTTGGAGAATATTCCTCCCAAGTTTTTGATGCTTATTGCCTGTCAATTGGCATTACTATTGAACATCCAGTAGCTCATATTCATACTCAGAATGGTCTAGCTGAATCATTCATTAAACGGTTACAATTAATTGCTAGACCGTTATTAATGAGAACAAATCTCCCGACAACTGCTTGGGGACATGCTATTTTGCATGCTGCAGCACTTGTACGCCTAAGGCCAACAAGTTATCACAAATTTTCTCCCTTACAATTGGCTTTTGGTTCCGAGCCAAATATAGCTCATTTAAGAATTTTTGGGTGTGCTGTATATGTTCTAATTGCACCAAACCAACGTACAAAGATGGGTCCTCAAAGAAGAAAGGGGATCTACGTTGGATATGATTCTCCCTCTATTATCAGGTATGTTGAACCCCTGACAGGAGATGTATTCACAGCAAGATTTGCTGATTGTCATTTTGATGAATCATTATTCCCTAAATTAGGGGGAGAACCAAAACAGCATAAAAAGGATCTTGCTTGGACAACATCATTAAATTATCTTGATCCGCGCACAAGCGCATGTGAACTTGAAGTTCAAAAGATAATTCATTTGCAAAGCATTGCAAATCAAATGCCAGACGCTTTTGTTGACTCCAGAAGAATTACAAAATCGCATATTCCAACTATAAATGCTCCTATTCGAATTGAAGTTCCAGCAAAACAAAATATTATACCTATAGCTGCTGAGTCAAAAACACGCCAGAAGCGTGGCCGACCTCTTGGTTCTAAAGATAAAAATCCTCGAAAGAAAAGAGGATTAACTGATCCAGAAGATCATATTGAAGAAAAGAATGATAAAGACCAAGAGAGAACCGATGACAAAGAACCGGAAGTTGATGAAAGTAACACTGAAATTTCTATCAATTATACCACTTTCGGTAGAAGTTGGAATCGGATAGAAACTGTTATTGATAATATATTTGCATATAATATATCTCTTGATGTTACACAGGATAATGATGATCCTGAACCAATATCAGTTGATGAATGTCGGCATAGAAAAGATTGGCTGCAATGGAAAGATGCGATTCAATCGGAGTTAAATGCACTGACAAAACGTGAAGTCTTCGGACCTGCAGTCCGAACACCAGAAGGTGTAAAACCTGCTACAAATGGATATTTGTGCCAAAGCGCAATGAAAAGAGTGAAATCGTTCGATATAAAGCGCGATTAGTAGCCCAAGGTTTTTCACAAAGACCAGGTATTGACTATGATGAAACTTATTCTCCTGTTGTTGATGCTATTACACTCCGATTGTCACTGCTTACTTGTATGGAAATTTAGAAAATGATGTTTACATGAAAATCCCCGAAGAATTTCATATGCCTGAAGCATATAAACATTATCCTCGTGAAAATTACTCCATCAAGTTGCAGAAATCATTATATGGCCTGAAGCAATCTGGGCGCATGTGGTTCACACGTCTTAGTAAATATTTATTGAAAACGGGATTTAAAAATGACCAGGTATCTCCATGTGTTTTTATTAAGAAATCTGGTTCTAAATTTGTGATATTAGCTATATATGTTGATGATATTAATCTTATTGGAACTCCTGAAGAGCTCCAAGAAACAATTGATTATTTAAAAAGAGAATTCGAAATCAAGGATTTTGGTAAAACCAAATTTTGCCTTGGTTTACAAATTGAACATCTGGAGAGTGGAACATTTATTCATCAATCAACATATACAGCAAAAGTGCTAAAAAGATTTTACATGGACAAAGCACATCCATTGAGTATTCCAATGATCGTCCGATCATTAAATGTGGATAAAGATCCTTTCCGACCTCAAGAAAATGATGAAGAACTCCTTGGTCCTGAAGTACCATATCTCAGTGCAATTGGTGCATTGATGTATCTTGCTAATAATACACGACCTGATATTGCTTTTGCTGTCAATTTATTAGCAAGATTTAGTTCTTCACCAACACAACGACATTAGAATGGAATTAAACAAGTCATTCGATATCTCCAAGGTACAATTGATCTCGGATTATTTTATTCAAATAAAACCAGTCCAACATTGATAGGTTATGCAGATGCTGGTTATTTATCTGATTCACATAAAGCACGTTCTCAAACGGGCTATCTATTTACATGTGGAAATGCTGCTATATCATGGCGTTCTACGAAACAATCTATAGCAGCTACTTCTTCAAATCATGCTGAAATTATAGTCATTCATGAAGCAAGTCGAGAATGTGTATGGCTAAGATCCATGATTCATTATATCCGAGAAAGTTGTGGATTATCATCAATCAAAGATATTCCAACTCCTCTTTATGAAGACAATGCAGCTTGCATAGCTCAATTACGAGAAGGATATATTAAAGGAGATCGGACAAAACATATTTCACCAAAATTCTTCTTTACTCATGAACTCCAGAAGAAATGTGAAATTGATGTGCTACAAATTCGGTCATGTGACAACCTCGCAGATATTTTCACGAAGACTTTACCGACTGTAACATTTGAGAAGTTGAGATATAAAATCGGTATGCGTCGATTTAAAGATTTAAAGGAATCATCTCATCAGGGGAGTAATAAACAGACATATAGAATAGTGTACTCTTTTTCCTTCACTAGATTTTTTTTTTCCCACTGGATTTTTATCTAGTAAGGTTTTAACGAGGCATATTCTTTATGTATGGATGGACATTCAAGGGGGAGTGTTATGAATTATTGGAATCTCCATTAATTAGTGGAGGCTCCACTAATTATGAATTTATGTGAATTATTAGAAGATTTTTATGGATGTCCACCATTTAGTGGAGACACCATTAATTGAGATTAGTTGAAGATGATATATGCCATGATGTATTTCACTAATTAGAGCTCTATAAATAGAGCTATTCTCTAAGCTTGTAATACACCATTATTTTTGTGAAAAAAAGATTAGAGAAAGAATTGTGAGAGAAAGAAAGAGAGAAGTTTGAAGAGAAATTTTTGTGCAAAGAATAGTTAGAATTTTCTTAGTGTGTAGTGTGTAGATTTTATTCTAACACTACCCTAATTTTATAACAAATCTACGAAAATGTAAGAAAATTTTTTAATTGAATAACGTTATTTTTGTTATAAAATTAGGGTAGTGTTAGAATAAAATCTTCACACTACACACTAATAAAACTCTAACTATTTTGCACAAGAATTTCTTTTCAAACTTCTCTCTTTCTTTCTCTCACAATTCTTTCTCTAATCTTTCTTTCACTAATCTTTCTTTCACAAAATAATGGTGTATTACAAGTTTAGAGAATAACTCTATTTATAGAGCTTTAATTAGTGGAATACATCATGGCATACATCATCTTCCACTAATCTCAATTAGTGGTGTCTCCACTAAATGGTGGACATTCATAAAAATCTTCTATAATAATTCACATAAATCCATAATTAGTGGAGCCTCCACTAATAAATAAAGATTCCAATAATTCATAACAATTTTGATATTTAAATAATTGTGTGAATTATTATTTTAATATTAATATAATTGTATAAATTATTCAATTATCACGTAAGTCTCGTACCATAACTTGCACATCGTCGATCCGCGAGTAAGAGGGAGTGAGACCAAAGTCAATGAAAACCAATTCGTGACTATAAATAATTTCGAATCCTTTGTACAATAAATTATGCAATAAATTTTGTTGTCCAAAATCTTTCCCCGATAATCTTCAACAAAATTGAATCGTGATATGCCTTCAAATAAAACCATGAATCGATCGGCCAGATTTGGACTTTTGACTGTTTCACAGCACCGATAGATGAACGTAACCAGCAAAAACGCTTTAGTTTGTTAGGATATTTCCTAAACCCATAAAAACCCTTCATCCATATCGTACGGACTCTTTCTTGTGTAGTAAAGTAAATATAACAAAATACAGTGGCATACACTAACTGGGAGACCTCATTTCAGTGAAGAAGAGATTCGAAGGTTAAAAGTCTAATGTCATAGATACAGCCCTTCATCTCCGAAGAAGTTGTTTTCATATGTTTGGATATATATTCCAAATGCTGTAATTGTTGATATTCTGAAATGTTCTCCTGCATGTAATTTTTGTATGTGTGTATATATATGGGTGTATTGGTTCTTCCTATATTTCCCTTCTTGTTGCATGGACGTTTTCACTATAGGCAAGAGTGGGAAAGGGAAAGAGAAAATTTAAATTGGATAAAGAAATCTGGGTTCGGGAGAAGGGGATTTTCTCTTTCATGATGTGTGAAAACTGATATTTTGGGAAGATAGTACTTGGAAGACGTTGATCTATCCCACCAAGGAGTTTGCACATATTGCCCTTTATTCTAACCCTGTCTCTTCCTTACCATCCATCACATTTTCTCATTCGATGGTGTCGAACTCGGACCTTGAGAAATCTAGGCTTTGAACCTACGGCTCTAATTGACAGATTCAAGAAGACGGTAAAAGGTTAAGAAATGGGAATAGTGTGATTCATTGAGGGTATTTATGCTTGTGAAAAAGGGGTCTTACTTAGATTTGTGAATTAGGTGATATTGTGCTTTTACACAATGGTTTTTTTCTGTTCATGATTTTATGCTCAAATGATGCTTGTGGAAAAAATCTATGATGAAAAAGAAGATATGCAAAGAAAAGTTGGACATAATGGTTAAAATTTTCTTTTGTTGATGGTTCGTTCAGAAGTTGTTTGATTTTGCTCTACAGAACTATGGCATCAAGACTGAATCAACTCCGGGCCAAGGCTGCTGAAGCCTCAAAATTTGCTACAAGGCATGGATCGGACTACTGCAAAAAACTACTGGGGCAGAACCAGAGATATGTGCAGGAGCCGCCCACAATAGAGAAATGCCAGCTCTTGGCAAAGCAGCTATTTTACACACGGCTCGCCAGGTTATCAATTTCGTCCCTGTTGCCATTCTGCTACTGTTCTATAACTTATGGATGGATTTGACATAATACCTATAATATTTTGAACTCGAAATGCATGTCTTCCAACTGTTTTTCTTGATGTATTTAGTGTATTCATTGCATCATGATTTAGTTTTGGCGTTTCCAACTGGTACTCGTGTCGTGGGCACTAATTTTGGAGTTTGGATACACGGTTGAAACAATTGATAAAGTGGTTTTAAATTGTATTGGTAGAAGAACATTTATGTGCATGCTCTCTCTGCAAAATTTTCCATTTCCATGGTCCTTTTTCAATTACAGGCTTTGTTAAATGCGCAATCCTAATTAACCTGCCTGGTTAGGTCTTTAGTTCTGCATATGCTCTTTTTTTTCTCTAGAAGCTTGGCTTTTGTTTCTCTTGAAATGAATCACAATGCTTCCCGTCGAGCTGCTTGTGCAAGAGAGATTAGTTTAGGAAACAGCCAATTCGATTGTACATGCTATAATCTTGTACTAAGCAGTTCCACTGGTTTTCTTGGAACAGCATTCCTCATCGCCGTGAGGCATTTTGGAAGGAAATTGATGCTCTCAAGAACCACTTGAAGGGCAGTCCAGAGCTGAAGCTCGAGGATGCAGGCATGGCTGCACTCTTTGGGGTTGAATGTCTTGCCTGGCTTTGGGCTGGAGAGGTAATAGGACGGGGATTCACAATTCTAGGCTATCGCGCCTGAGAAATCCGTTGACCTTGAGTGCCCGTAGATATGCTACTAAATGGCTGGGTTTACTATGGTTTCCCTTGTTATCAATCTAGTTAATGCTCCATATTGTATTGTTTGGTATTTCTGCTAAGATTTTTTACACAAATCAGCTTTGAAACCGTGTGCCGGATACTGCAATGTCTGGTGTTTCTATTGATACCAATTGCCATGTGTTGCATTATGATAGAAATTGATGGATCTTTTTCTTTTCAAAGCCAGCAAAATCCACAATGATTCATACGGTTTGGATGGCATTGGAGCTTAATAACAGTTGTTGGTCATTTTTTTTTTTTTTCATGGATGAACTTAAAAAACAAAATTTAAATTCATCTATGATTTTACACATGGCAGAAATTGCAGATCAAGAGCCATCAGCAACAACCTTCACAACTCCTAGAGAATTCAGGCCGAGATTGCCAGTGTAGAACCCTGAAGCGACTAGGCAAATCTCATGCTGCTTGGAAATTACTCAATTCAAATGGTTATTACCAACTATGAACTGACAGAGTTGAGCTTCAATAACACAAATGGTGAATTCATATCCTTACAAAGCCGTCGTGTATTTAACTCTTTATAAAATATGTCAAAATCTTCGGTCAAATTTACTCACAAAGGACTGTGTGCAGTCAGAATGTTCAGCAACCCAGTAAGCATTCTTATTCTATAGTAGGATAAATTTCTCAACCTCCTAAAGGATGTTATTCCGAAAGGCCAACCACATTTTCGGCGAGAAAAATAACAAAAATGCCAAGATTGAACCGAAGAACATTTTTATAACATATCTCATTGGATCATCATCAAGTTCTTCCGAAGAACTACTTGAGGTTGACATCGCTGCTGCTGAAGGCAAAGCCTCAACAACTGCATCTGCCAGATCAGTGATAAATGAAGGTGTGCAATTGAGAGCAGGGACACGGCCCCAATTTGAAATGCCAGACTCAAGAGCTAAATGCTTGTATTCCATATCAATTTCTTCAAGAGTCTCTATATGCTCACTGACAAAGCTGCAATTGAAGAAGCACTAGTATGTCAGCATGTTATAATTTCACATCATGTCTATGGGGTTGACAACTGAGAGGACAATAATTAAAGAAAATAAAGTAGCATACAATTTTTATACTTGAAGCATAATATTTCAGAAGACTCCTGGCCTGCTAAAAACAACTAGAGTTACGAACAGCTAATTGCAGGAGAGTTGCAAATTATACTTTTTAGGATTGTTCTTCCTCAAGGTTTCGAATCTATTCCTTTTCACTGTATGATAATACTAGGCACATCTTCATAATGGTGGGAGAAATAATAAACAGTTAGTTGAAGTTTCATTTATACAAATATATTCCCAAAGCAGATGCTTCAAAGTCCTTATTGTATATCAAACCAATAGGATGGTACTATTTGACAAATTGATATTCTTCCCTCCCTCCTATTGGCAGTTGAGTACCCCACTTGTCGAATTGTAAGTTGTCACCCTCTTATTCGTATTGGAATATGACAGGGTCTGCAACTAATATCATCTTCATAATGTGACATGCAGTCATCCTATGGTCTATCTAAACAAACAGCAGTTGTTTTTAGCATGAAGAGAATTATACTATATCCACCAAAAAAAATATAATTAAAAAAAAAAAAGGAAATGGAAGCTTGTTTTTCTCTAAGAAAAGGAAATTCACCCGATGCTTATTGTTTATGATTGATTCTGCTAGAAATGAACTTTAAAAACAAAATTTGCTCTTCAACCAATATAAAGCTCTATTTTCAGTTCTCAGGCTTAAAGAATTTCTCTCGAGCAAACCTTGATTCCCAAACCATCAACAATTTACACACATCCAACTTCTAAAAGTGCAAATCAACCCAACCATCTTTTGTTCCATCTGCAGACTATCTATACCACACTTTTATTCCTCACCCTACACCGAAACAGAAACACTATCCAACAGAAAGCAGTCCATGAAGTCTGATCCAAATGACCACACATCCAACAAAACAGAACCCTATCCAACAGAAAGCAACCGACCAAGCCTGATCCAAATGACCACACATCCAACATTAATCTAGATGCAGGCGTATAGAATTATAAACACAAGCAATCGCACGTATGCCAAGAATCGTAATCCAATTTCATTAAATTCCTCATCAGCAATCAATCCGACTACTCTCATACAATTCCTTGTCATATTAATCTCACACTAGCTTTGTCTCACATAGATGCAGAAAGGAGATATTTGCCATCTTTCTTAGCGGGATATCAAAAAGAAGTTTAAAAAGCAACAAAGAGAAGGGCAAAGCCAACCAGTAGCCAAGTTGAAGCAAGGGGAATGGATGGCACAGTTTCATTTTTCTTTTTGTTTTCCCCTTTTTGCAGTGCAGGGACATTAGAGAATTACAAGGAACTTGGGCAGCTTAGGCTTTCTAACAGAAGACATGAAAAGCAAAGAGGGCTATACTGCAGAAGGGCATTGGTTTTCAGCACAGAAGGTTTAACTATAGTTCCTTAAAGAGAGGTCAAGAGGAATTGAGTGGTAAATTGAAAAATAGGTGTTGAAAAACAAATCTGTAAGGCAATATTTAAACGAGTAAATCCAATAATGGGTACTTAGTGAGTTAAAAAGAACACTGTATCAAGGCTCACGAATCATGAGAGAAGAGGCTTCCAGCACTAGATGTAACTTTGACAGGCATTGAGCGGAAAAAAGCTTAACTGGACAATATACATACCTCACAGGGACAGCCAGTAGGGACTTAACACCTTTCTGACCAAGCTCAACAAGAACTTCGTCAGTGTATGGTTTCAACCATTGCACAGGTCCGACTCGGCTCTGGTAGTTGAGAAAAATCAAATTAGGAACAGTATAAAAAAAGGCAGCATAGTCTAGATTAATGGATTACAAGCTAACCCTTCAAGATGCTGTTTTGCTAATAATAATGCAAATGGTTTCAGATTGAATTAACAGGGCTGTCTTTTAATGAAGATGAATGCACAATGGCATTGCAGGTGAGGTGATCAATCAGGAGGGAAAAATTATTTGTTGAGTTGGCAAATATAGAAGATAATTTACTAACACCAACCTGGTAAGCTAAAGTATGAGAATTGTTAATTCCTCTTGCTTTTAATTCTTGCATTATTAAGAAAATGCACTCCTCCATCTGATCCTTGTAAGGATCACCAGCATCCTCAACATAACTTACAGGTACTCCATGGGCACTAAAGAATACCATGACCTGAAAGTGCCATAAAAGAACCAATAAATATATTTGCCAAACAAATTGAAGGGGGAAAAAGGTTAATACACAAAAAAAAAAAGGAAGGGGGGGGGGATGAAGGAACTGACCTCTCGAGGCTCAGAGAAATTCTGTAGCTCATTCTCAATCAAGTCGGCCATAGATTTGATGTATCCTTCACGCTGATACCAAGACTGAATAATGGCTATAGGCAATCTCGAAAGATGTGCATCATTCCTAGCAAAGAACTCAGCTATAATATGTCAGCTTGAAATGAAAAAGGGATGGACATGAACTTGAAGATAAAAATTACCCAGTACTGTTGAACTAGATGGAATGGCTAAACTGAAGCAACATATTACCTAAACATGCTCTGGAGAACACGGATGCTTGACCCAGTTGTAGAGATTGAAAATTGAGGATATAGTGGAAGTACTACGAGCTGTGTGATTCCATCTTTCTTAATCTGTTGCAGAAATACAATCCCTCAAATAATTTCCCAAAATTAATGATTCTCATCGTCAGAAACTTACCAGAAATTCAATAATGAATGGGGTACTTCTAGACGGTTTATTAACAAAGCGCCTATCTGCTAAAGCCTCTTCCCCGGTGTCATTCCCCACCCCCAAACATTTGACTACCATAAATTCCAAGGTCTAAGGTTATCATATCAGAAAATTATCAATTTGTAGGAATAGAGTATCAACAAAGAATCAGTTACAATAGCCAATACTAGGGGAAACTATTGTTTAAAATGAGAAGAAAAATGAACATGTGCCTTGGAGTTGTAAGCAATCTGAAGAAGAAACAAGAGCAACATGGATATGGTTCCTCAGAAACAATAGCCAGAGAACAGACAGAAAAATGTTTAGTATCCTCAACTGGTGCTTTAAAGTGATTTAGAGGAAGTTTCCGCCAAACAAAGCAAAGAGTTCCAATGTTACTGGACATAATTGATTAAACTAATGTAAGTTTTTATCACACATCTTACACAGTAAATATTTAAAAGAGGCACAAGCCTTGCAATTCTCTTAAAAGCAAACAAAAATAACTGGAAATAATTGACAATATGCAAAACTACACAAAGAATTCTGAAACTTGCCTTGTGAACAGCTTCCTCAGTAAATGGATGCCAGTACCGCATTGCAACATAGACATTTGCAGAAATTTCCTTTGCTTCCAGTGCCACTTTTAGAGCATTGGCCTTCCAGAAAAAGGAAATTTGTTAACATGATAAAAGCATAGCGAAAAACATGGTGACACAAACCACATTGACTGATGAAGGAACTTAGAGGGTTGGGTATACCTGCTCATCAGTTATCTTACGTAAAGGTGAACCACCTCCAATGGAAGCATAACCTTCCTTACTTTTGGGAGCTCGGAGCATTGAAATGAGTTGTGCCAGAGGACGCTGGAGAAAACGGAACAACCTAGGGAGCCTTATGATATCCTATGATAAAAATGACTACTTAGAACATACGAAATTAAAAACTTAGATATCTCAATCTGATTCAGGTGAAATATTTAGGACAAAGTGTAATTACTAGCTTACAGGATCAGCAAATAAATTGTATAAGAATGGCTGAACATCCTTAAGTGTCTCTGGTCCTCCAAGATTCAGAAGCAGCACCCCAATCTTTTCATCTGCAGTCTGTGATGAAGATTCAATGGCACTTCCTGGATACGTGCATACTCCAACAGAGCAAAATGTTCTCCCAACAGAATCTCTATGTTGCAGTGAATGGCAGAGAGATGGCATACCAAGAACATTGTCTTTCTGCTCTGTTGATTCAGAACATCGACTCACAGATGCTTCATTAGATGTACGATAAACTTCTCGTCCTCCATTTGAAAGTTTGAAGGAACAAGCTGGCACTCTACTCCGATGGCACATACTACAAATACAAGCAAAAAACTCCAAAAACAAATGTCAAGCCAAACTGAGGGGATAACCAGATATGCACAATATTTAATCATCTCGAATGAGTTTTCAGTTCGCATGAAAGAGACAACAAATATCATTCCATTATGAATTGGCAAATCATCCAAACCAGATGAGAAGCTGAAGAATAAAACAGGATTTGTTGTTGACTTCAAAACTTTTGGAAGGAGATGAATTTGGAACGACGGCCTTATAACATTCACAACCTTTGCAAATCTTCGTATGAGAATTATTCATCAAACAGAGTAGAAGCCGGCTCATTTTAAGGTGCAGAAGAATTTCACGAGTTTCAAATAGTTCATTCTTAAAGAAACAAAGCATTCGACAAGCCCTACAGGGCACACAAATCAGGTTATAGAACACATGTAGATAGTCAATTATGCTAAAATGAATACTATAAAAGAACTTTTTCCTTTTCTTAAATTCCTTGGCTGAAAATTAACGAAAATTTTTAAAGCAAATTCAACAAATGAAAAAGAAAAGGGGGAAGAATGGAAAAAAACTGCAAGCCCATGAAATGTAAGCAACTAAATTCGATCTGTCATGACTCATGATCAACCAGTAAAGTTTCTAATTTCCCCACTTCATCAGCAGACATAAAATCCCAATAGTATTACAAGAACAAAACAAAACCATCCAAAAACTTACGATGAAGAATTATTATTGCTCAAGGTGCGAAAATTCGAAGTGGGCAGCTTCATTTGAGGTAGAACCCGGGAGGCTGTGGCAGCATCCATAGCGATCAAATTCCTGTTTTACTCAATGTGGTGTATAAATATTATATATAATATCACTATATCTAGCAAGGGATTTGAAAAGATCAAAGAGTGGAGCTAAAAGAATTGTGGGATCTTGCTTGTAGTTGAAGGGGGTTTTGGAAAATTCTTGAATTTTGGAGCTTTTTGAGAGGCGTGAGACTCACGAGGAACAGGGAAACTTGTATGAAAAGAAGAAAATGATGAGCAAGAAAGAAGGGGTCAAAGATTTTGGAAGAAAAAAGCACCGATACGTGTTCAGCAATGGTGCCGGGGCATATTTCTCACAACACACCTAACCTCCCTGATTTTTCTAGAGCGTTGACCGTGTAGTTCGTTGAAATCTCCTTCAACAGCTACCCCAATGCGGCAATGCCAGAGTACGCCTGTCGATTCGCCGGGTCAGCCACTCGGCCCGAACATTGCAAGCGCTGATTCAGAACATGTTGAGTTTGGAGTTTTCCAAACCTAATTGACTAATCCAACTCTAAAATTTTTTAATCTCATTTCAATATAAACTTTAACTTTAATTCAAATATACTACTTTTTTCGTTTCAAAATATTTATTTATAAAAATTTGTTATTTTATTTCAAAATATATATTCATATACATATTTCTAAAACTAATAATTGGTTTCTTTCTATATTTACCCCCATTTATTCTAAATCAATTAGATAACTTGTTAAAACTCTTATTTCTTCTTACTTGTTGAAAATTTTTATCAACTATTAACTATCATATTTTTAATATGGGTAGAATAGAAATTTTATCTAAATTATAATATTGTTTTCAACACCCTTAATCTGTGTGCAAAAAGTTTCATGAACAAATATTTTGAGATGAAAGGAGTATCATTTTATATAATTTTCGTTTCTAAAAAGTGTCATCTAATCACAATATATCATATTCTCCCCTTAGACCCTAATTGACTTCACCTATTTAATAATTTTTTTTACAAAACTCATCTCAAATCAATTATTATTCACTTTAAAAAACATGGAAAGTTGACCATAGTTTTTTTTTTTTTTCTAAATAAGGTAATTTATTAATGAAAATAGTATGACCACATCCATAACTGTAACACCCCACTATACATTTACTCAAAAAGGACTGTTTAAAGAATTATGGGTCTTTATAACTAGGTTATGATATAAACAAAAATGAAAATAACTTCACAATCTCATTACAAAGGAAAACATTGTCTACAAGTCTCACGATACATATGAAATAAAACAACTCTCAAAATAAGAACCAAAATCAAGAAATTAATGGTAGCTATCTTCTAATAGCGCCCTACCTTGTCAAAGCTGGCAGATCCTGAACTATAACATCAAAATGGATGTAAGAAATATATCTCAATAAATCCTGTGTGCTCTTGTTAGATATAAGATAAGTTTCATGAATACACTTAAAAATCATTTCTTAAAAGTTGATTGCAAGTCAACCATTTTTCCCAAAAACAACAGTGAGTGGTAATTTAAAGCCAAAGTCACAATAAAATATATAACATATAAAAACTACTCAACAATAACAGGGTTATGAAACATTACATCATAGCCTTGCCACAGTGAAATGACTGTATGGCCCACTAGGTAAGATATTTCATTTCTTACCCTAACTTACTGAATGTCCACCCCGGACAACAACCCACATGGATTGTGGTGCTAGCTCGAACTGACTTGACGTACAAGAACTGTCACCCTTTTTCGGATTGAGTCCATCTCTCTGGTGGCCTCCTATTGAGAGACGTGTCCTATCTTTCAAATGTTACTCTTAGTGGTCTATCCTTATTGATTCATTACATTGTTCAACATCCAAATCTCAATGTAAACATTTTCAACATGTTGGTCATGCAAGCGTGGTTTCTAAATAAATTGTTGAAAATTCATTTTATAAATAAAAGACGATTTTCCATTTAAACCCTTATTTGAATAAAAGTCTTTAGTATAAAATAATCAAACTTGCATTCTAAATAATCATATCATTGAGATAACATTTATTTCACAAATGACTTGCAATTCAGAATTTTAGTACCGAGTATTTAATGTAAGGATTTACTTGGAAAAAATATAGGCAGTTAAATAATGTTGATTGTCTTGATCTCACATTTCAATTACACCCCCTTAAGTCACATAATAAATAGCTGTCACATATCATAATATAAAACGGAGTCCAGTCACTTAAATCAATAGATCTAGAATTTTATCAACCTATCAAATAATATTCGTGGTCCGATAACTATCTCAAATATTCATATAACTTGCATAACAAAAGTTTACCTATTCATAAAAGAATCTTAGAACTAGCAATTAGTCATATAACAACATATAGGTCTTTCTTATCTCATGCTCTTAACGACGAAATCATCAAAAGATCATGAACCACATGACCAACATCATATGATCACCCTATTATCAAGTCATGCCCAAACATACTCAAAGATCACTATTTGTGTAATACATACATTAGATCTCCACATAAGCCGCATATAACGTTAACTAAATCATCCTATCCAAACTATAGTGTAGGTAGAATAGCTTACCTCTTTTAAAGTAGAAAATCTATTAAAATCAAAAAGTGGCTTCTCCGAAAAACAGGTTGAATCCGTTGACAGAAGAGAATGACTCGCTAAGACCTTCTAAGGCTTTCCGTGTGATTGCAAGAAAGAGACTCTTTTGTTTCGGCTTAACAGGAATAAAGATCAAAGAAAGAGAAGGAAAAGAAATTGTCACCATGTAGATATGTTAATATTGCCGAAAGGTAGAGTGAGGGAAAAATCTGAGGCCCTGTTTTGGTGATGATCCTGTGAGTTGTGAGTTTAAAAAGGATTTCGGTCATCTTGAATATAGGTGAGAACCGGGTGTGTTTCTGGTTTGTTGAGTTCTATGCGTGTACATGGGCTGCCCGAGATCAGTAAGGATTATATTGTGAGTTCTGGTTTTGTTTGATCCTTGGGGGTGTGGGTATGTGTCGGCCAAAGGTTTGAGAGGAAAAGTTGAAGGTTATCACAAAGGAAATTCTGATTGTTCAAGAGATGGTAAGGCTGTGATGATTTTCCAGCTAGCGCAAGTGTTCGAATTAAGCTTAAACAGCTCCTAAGATGACAGGTAAAATTGCTGAAGTTAGCTGGGGTTTTCGTGCTCAGATTTGTTGCAAAACTTGCATGTCCTGATGTGGCTCTTGTAGCCTCGACTGAGTGCTAAAAAAAAAACCGAAAGGTGTCTTGCTCTGTGTGTGTGTGTGTCGGTAGTATTTGTTTGCTGATGTGGTGCGGCCGAAATCAGCATGTGATATAGGTAGCCGATATATTATCAAATAAAGAATGATAAGGCATTTAGAGTTTTGAGAAGATGGAAACTTATCTTCAGCTAGCCGTGTTTTCGATCAGTTATGGTGAAGAAATGAAATTATTTACAGCTTGTGAAGGTGTATTGTTGTCGGCTATGCATGGGGAAGAAACAGCTTTTGGGTAGCCGACATTCTCCAGAAAATAGAAGAGTTTTTCTTGGAGGAAAATTTTTTATTGCATGGAATAAAAATCCCAATACATATAATAAGTTTTCCAGCCTTTCTTCAAGGATTTTAATTGAACTAAAACAGTCCCAAGATGGCGAATAAAGCTAGGAGTATTTTTTTTTTCAGAAACATAAAGTCATGAAGATAAAATAAATTCTAGTAAGATAATTAAATGATTTCCAGGAGATAAAGTCTGTATTTTCATTTTAATATCCTAGAATCCAAAATGATTAAATAGGAAGGATCTCAATGGCGGCTGAAAATTTCTAGAATAGCCAGAGTTTTCAAAACAAAGAAAGGAAGGAAAAACAAACGGCAGCCATGAAGAAGAAAAGCTGAAATTCATTCTAGATAAATGCTAGAGGAATTTTAGTTAAAATAAACAAAATACTATAGATAAAATTAATAATATCTATTTAATCTACATTCTAGGAGATAGTTTGCTCTAGATGGCGGATGAGCTTAGAAATTTAGAGGTATTTAAATTTTTTTTATATGAAAATAAATTAATAAAATGCATATTGTTTTGTAGATAATAGTTTAAGTATTTGAGTAGATAAATTATAAAAATGAAAATAATAACATAAGAAAAATTAGATGATAACTACTAGGCTTTTATCTCCAAGAAACACAACGAAATAAATCTCCTACTTGGTAGGAAAATCAACCAGGTGGCGGCAAGAATAGGAATTCTGGCCAAGGAGAATGGAGGGTTAAAAGAAAATAATTTGTGCTAGAGTTAAGATTCAAACTCAAGTCACGAAAACATATATACTAAGTTAACTACTAAATCACAATAACTTTTGTGTTCATATTTCTTAATTAAATTTCCTTCACTCTCTCCCCCAACATCTCATATGCCAATGATACTCTAACTCCTTTAATAATTCATTAAACTAAACCGGGAAATCACTACAACCTTTCTAAGCAACCACATATTCATAAATGAACACAAATTCAGCTACACGCAACCAAACACACATACATACACACGCATTAAAATATTTCATGCCCAAATAATGTGTTATGCATTTGCCCAATTCCCTACATGTCTAAGGTGGTTCCGGGTTGGGTATTACATTCTCCTCCACTTAAAGGAATTTTGTCTCGAAATTCAAGATATCATATCTCTATATCAATTCTGGATATTTATGCTTCACCCACTCCTCAGTTTCCCAAGTAACGTCTTGTGCACCATGAGGATTCCATAAACCCTTTACCATGGGAATCTGCTTATACTAAAGTGTCTTAATACTCCTGTTCAAAATCTTTATTGGCTTCTCATCATAGCTTAGATCGGGTTGTAGAATTAACGGTTTTTCGTTAAGCACATGCTCCGGATGAGGATGATATTTTTTCAATTGTGACATATAGAACACATCATGTATTTCATCTAACCCTTCCGATAAATCCAAGCGATAAGCCGCTAAAGGCTTAAAATGGCAAAAATCATCAAAACGAAAGCATGCTAGGAAAACGAAAAATTTACCTTTGTGATTAAATGACCCTCTTTGCATTAGTATAAATGTCTGTACAAGGATACTTGAAGCTATTAGATCACGTCCTTGTAAACGTCTATCGCGTCTTATTCACGTGATGCCTTTGATCTTCCAAAATGGTACCCGTAGCATAACCGGTGAAAGTTTAAAGATTGGGTTTTGATCAACCTTTGAAGACATCTCTGTGAAAGAAAAATTCACAGACCTCATTGTCTTCACTTAAAATTGATCTCGTGAGTTTCTGTGAATGCAAAATTAAAAAGAGCCCCTTCACAGAATGCATGAATGGCATTTATCATTTACTATCCAATTCCGAGAGAGAGAAATGTCATCTGCGTGAAAACAGAAAACACTCATACTTTCTGTTATCCTTCACACAGAATAATATGGGATCCATCCCATGTTGTCTTTTATTTTTTAAAATTAATTAATTAATTATTGTTTTTAACTTTATTTTACCATTGGTCTTATTCATTGGGTCAGATAAAATTATTTACTATTGAGTTTGAACACCCATAAATAATAAATCTCAATTATTTATTTTTTAGGCTTTATTAAACAACCCAATAAATAATTAACAAGCTCAAATAGACCAATATAAAATTTCATACATTTTATTTAATTTATATCCAGATTAATTTTTTAATTATTCAATCTGGACCTTGGGCCTTGAATAATTAATTAACCAATTAAACTAGATAAAATAAATACTTTCTCTCAAACCTTTTATTTTATTCTAGTCTAATAATAAATTAAACTAATAAAATAAAACCCATAATTATCAAGACCAATTCCTTAACCCAAATTTTTCATGACTTAAGGACCATTCTGGGGACCAAAAGACACATCGCCTTAGCTATTAAAATGACCAAAATACTCATATTATATAAATAGCTATATTTTGCATTTTAAATATTTTCTAATATCACCATAAGAAAATATTAGCCCCAAGGACAATGCTGCATTAGTAAAGTCTTTGACCTACAGGTGTAATGATTAAAATACCCTTCTATACGCATTGCCATACAATTAGAGAGAAAGAGTGTACTAATATCTCTCTAATAGACATCTTCCAGACCTCTAGTCCAATTATTCACGACTCCTGAAATGTTTCTACTTATCAAGGGAGTTACCCTAAAGTAAACATCTAAGTCATGTTTTCTAGGGCCCTGGATAATTAGATCATTTGAACAGTCACAAGGGGCGATATAGCGTAGAAGCTATCTTGTACAAGTCTGTCTTAACTAACTAGTCACATATACCCAACATACAAGTATATTGGTTTTACGAAAGAACTTCAATTACAGTATATTAAAGTATATGCTTCTAGCTTCGTCAGACTACCAACTCATACTCAAGCATTAGAGTATTAGTCCACACTGTAGCAGTAATAGTCTGGGTTTCTTTTAAATAATACTTTTAGAAACTACTATTACAGGTTCTGTTCTACGTATTCGAAATACGCTCATGCTATGAAGTGAGTGGACTACTCACTGGCTAAAGGTAAGTCATTCCTCATTTGGAATTCATAACACAATAACCTATACATGATGAGATTCTCATTCTCATCAATCGGTTAAGAACAAATATTTATGTGTTAAGTAATTTATGATCCATACCTTACTATGAAAGACCACCATTCACATAGATCACTTACTTAGATATAATGGGTTATTTTCAATCGAAAATCATGCACAAATAAAATGTAAATTCACAAATAAATTTTAAGAATAAATTCATTTATTAATAAATTCAATAATTACATCAAATAAACTAGTTTAGAAGGCATATATTCCAACAATCTCCCGCTTGCACTCCAAGATTAAGAAAGTCCGTAAGTGACCACCCCTATGGTGTTTAAGTGTCTCTTGAAAACTCTCTCAACCAAAAGTTTGGTGAAGGGATCTACTAAGTTGTTCTCCGAGGCTATCTGTTCCACAACGATTTCCCGTCTCTAAATGAAATCTCGAATTAGATGGTACTTCCTCTAGATGTGCTTCCCCTTCTTGTAGTTCCTAGGTTCTTTGAATCGCGAGACTGCTTCAGAGTTTTCGCAATACACCACAATCGGTCTGTCCATATGTTGCACAACTCCAAGTTCTGAAAGAAACTTCCGGAGCCAGACTGCTTCCTTGGATGCTTTCGAAGCTACCACATACTCAGCTTCTATAGTTGAGTCAGCAATACAAGATTGCTTGATACTCCTCCATGAAACAGCTCCTCTAGATAAGGTGAAGACATATCCACTAGTGGATTTTCTCTCATCCTTATCTGCCTGGAAATCTAAGTCTATCTATCCAGTAGGAACTAAGTCGTCAGCCTTGTAAACCAGCATATAATCTTTTGTACTATTGAGGTATTTAAGAATATACTTTACAACTTGTCAATAAACCTCTTCAGGGTTTGACTGATATCTGCTAACTAAGCCTACGACAAAGTAGATATCTGGTCTAGTGCATAACATGGAGTACATGAGACTTCCCACAGCTGAAGTGTAGGGAATCCTACTCATCCTGTCTTTTTTCTCTTAAGACTTAGGACAGTTCTTAGAACAAAAAGACAACCCATGTCTGCAAGGGATTAGAGCTTCCTTACATGAGTCTATGCTAAACTTGGCTAGCATCTTATCAATATATGTCGTTTGGGATAATTCTAACATTCTCTACTCCTATTTTTAAAAAACTTAATCCCGAGAATGTAACTTACTTCTCCCAAGTCATTTATACTAAATTGACTAGATAGCCAAACCTTAGTAGATGACAATGTCCTTATATCATTCCCAATGAGTAGAATGTCATCCACATATAGGATAAGAAAAATCACATTTATGCCTTCCAGTTCCTGCATACGTATGATTTATCCTCATTTTGAATGAAATAGTAAGACTTTACAGTCTCGTCAAAACTAATGTTTCATGTTCTAGATGCCTGCTTAAGTCCATAAATGGACTTCTTAAACTTGCAAACCATATATTCCTAGCCTTTAGTAATAAAACTTTTCGGTTGGGACATATAGATGTCTTCGTTAAGATGGCCATTAAGAAATGCCATCTTGACATCCGTTTAACATATTTCATAGTCGTAATGACATGCAATAGCAAAGAGGATACGGATGGACTTAAGCATAGCTATCGGGGAAAAAGTTTCATTATAATCGATTCCCTCTTTGTGAGTATACCCTTTCACCACAAGCCTAGCTTTGAAGGTTTCAACTTTCCCATTTGCTCCCATTTTCCTCTTGTATAGCCACTTACACCCAATAGGTTTTATCCCTTCAGGTGAAGCTACAAGATTCCAAACCTGATTGAAGTATATAGACTCAATCTCGACTTTCATTATTTCATGCCATAGATCTACATCAGCATCAGCAATAGCTTCTTCGTATCTAGTGGAATCTTGTTCCTAATAGTTAGAGACCAGCTTAAAAGCCTTTCATGTCCATCTTTCTGGAACTCTAGATATCCTCCTACTACGGTGAAGCTCCGTTTGTACAGGTTCTTAAGGTCGTGCCTCTTTTTGTTCCATAATTAGATCTGAAGAAGTTGATTCCAAAGATAACTTCTCCTCGAGTTCCAACCTTGTTGAACCTTTAGTGGAAGTACTTTGATCATCCTCCAAGTATCTAGCATTAGTACTTACCAGTACTTTTTGCTCCTTGAAATGATAAAAGTAACCTCCTTTTGTCCCTTTTGGATACCCAACAAAGTAGCATAATTCTGATTTTAGTTCTAGCTTGTCTCCATTGATCAGTACATAAGCTGGACAGCCCTATATCCTGAGATGATTTAGACTTGGCTTATGCCCAGTCCACATCTCATAGGGTGTTCTAGGTACTGACTTGGAAGGCACCAAATTCAGAATGTATGCTACTGTTTCCAAGACATATTCCGAAAAAGAGACCGAAAAAGTAGCATGAGATATCATGCTTCGAACCATTTCTATTAATGTCCTATTCCTTCTCTCGACTACTCCATTTTGCTGGGATGTACCCGGTGCAGAGAGTTGGGATACTATTTCATTATGTACCATGTAATCCTTAAACTCATCGAGGAGGTACTCTCCACCACGATCCAATCATAAGGTTTTGATCAGTTTACCTATCCGACGCTCCACTTCAGCCTTAAACTCTTTAAACTTGTCAAAAGAGTCAAACTTGCGCCTCATCAGGTAGACATAATCAAACCTTGTACAATCATCCATGAAAGTGATGAAGTACTCAAAACCTCCTCTAGCTTGAGTAGACAAAGGACCACACACATCAGTACGAATAAGACCCAATATCTATTTGGCTCTATCAGCCTTTTAGGTGAACAATCTTTTGGTCATTTTTTCCATAAGGCATGATTCATACTAAGGCTAACTTTCCAATCTTAATGAGCTCAATGGCCCATTAATCTCTAAATCTTGGTTGAGTTAATATGACCCAACCTTAGATGCCAAAGATATGAGTCGTTGACATTGGTATTTCTCTTCTTACTTAAAATTTCAGATTGAGCATTATTTATTTGATTATTTGTAGAATTTAAAAAGAATAAGTTTTCATACATGTGTCATGTACATAAAACTTCTCCATTTTTACTGATAGTAATACCAGAATGGAAAGAAACAGAATATCCATGATTTATTCGCTTTGCAGCTGAAATCAAAATTTGTCTAAAACTGGGTACATATAAAATATCCTTTAATACAACTACTTTATTACAATAAAAAATAAGATCCAGCTTTCCCACTGCAAGGGCCAATACTCGTGCTCCATTTCCTACTCGTAGTTCATGCTCACTCTTCTAGAGTCTTCTTATCTTCCTAAACCCCTGCAAGGAGTTACAGATATGATTAGTGGCACCAAAATCGACAATTCAAGTGGAAGTTGATCCAACCATTGAAATAGACTCTAAATAGAGAACAATACATGTAGGGTTTTTCTTGGTCTGAAGTTCTGGACACTCTTTTTTTCAGTGTCATTTCTACCTGCACTTGAAGCATTTGCCTTTGGGCTTGTTGGTCTGGTTCTTGGGCTGGGCCGATGCATTTTCCTTCTTATTCTTGAACCTCCTGGGCTTGGGCCCAGTTCTGAAAGAAAAAGTCCTAACAACTATAGCCTTAGACTGTAGCTTTATGACCTTCTCCGCCACCTGAAACTCTTGTATTAACTTAAGTAAACTCATGTTTAACTTGTTCATATTGTAGTTCAACTTGAACTAAGTAAAAGAGCCCGGTAGAGATTCGAGAACCATGTCCACTTGGCTCTTGGGGTTAATAACAGCCTTTAAGACTTCTGCTTCCTCGAAAATAGCAATTATTTTGAACATGGCTCTCTGACTCATGCTCCCTCAGCCATCTTAGTGTTTATGATCGTCCTAAGAGCTTCCTGCCTTGCGGGTCGGCTCTTATCAGCAAACATCGTGACTAATGATTGGCTAATGTCATATGCAGTGGCCATGTGCTCGTGTTTTGACTGGAGTACATTAGACATGGAGGCCAACATGTAGCATCGAGCCATTTTATTGGCCTTCTTCCATGCTTTCTCAACCTCGCACTTGTCAGTAGTGGAACCTTCCCCGATAACAGGGCAGGTTTCAAAAAGGACATATTTATTCTCCTCAACAGTGAGTATTATATTCAAGTTTCTTTTTCAATCCACATAATTTAGACACGTTAGCTTATTCTCATGGAGAATAACTGCCAAATGACTGAAAGAACCTCCACCAACCATTTCTGAAAAATTGAAAATAAAAGAAAATTCAGTTTGTGAAAAATAAAATAATTTGTGACTTTATCCTCATATTAAATCCGATAATAGTTAACCCTATCACTATTATCTTTAATATAATTGATTTGGCTCTTAGAAAAACTGACATAGCTTATTGGGAAAATTAACAATTTTCTAAGCTAAGTGTATTAACCACTACAAATTAATTTCCCTTCTAGGTAATGATCTAGAAGATAACTCCATCGTGGGATGACCGTTTCTTCTCATTTCCTATGGGCATTCCTCGCACTATAACCTCCAACGTGGATTAGCCGATCATAGCACATATCTCAGGTTATTAATTATATCCATCAATTAGTTTTAGATTCTTAAGATATCTCCATCTTATACGGTTTCACTCCCAATGTGACACGAGGGGACCCACAATCTCTAATGAGGATTGTGATGGAAGCCGTGGGGCCGTTGGAACTCCTCTCCCCCTTAGTATTTTAAAATAAGGATTTTTCTTACAAAATATATTTTGAAAATTTTAATTAAATTTTTTTTAACTTAAAATAAAATATCTAAACCCATAAAAAATCTCTATATCAAGGTTTATACCTTTTGAGAAATTTTTTCATGGAGTAATTTTATTTAAGTTAATAAACTTAATAATTTTAAAATTTTCCAATAAAACTTTTGAGAGATTTTGATCTCAGGATTAATTTGACAAAAATAATTTTTCTTGTTAAAATTCAATCAAAATGATTTTCTATTTTAATTCATAAAAATATCTAAATCCAATATATTTTCTATGTCAAGGATAAAATTCATTTGATTAAAATTAAAATTAATTTTTGTTCGAATTAAAATTAACCATTTGATTTAAGAAAAATATTTTTCTTTGTCAAAAATTCCCAAAGACTTTGATTTTTGAGACAATGCGCACATAAAATACAAAAAGAAATAAATATTCTAGAAAACTATAAACGTTTTCATGCTTTTCTATTCTTTTAATTTAAATGTCCAAATAATATGATTAAACACATTAATTAATTAATGGTCTTGTTTAATTTTAAAGTTTCTTTTACTATTATTTTTCATGCAAAATATTCAAAGAATATTAACTATTGCAATAAAAATAACTTTGCCTGGTATGGGACCAAAAACTCAAAAAAAAAAAATTATTTGGGTTGGGTCCAGTGCACCGCCACACTGGATCACAGCCCATGGGAAAATCCATGACCTGGCCTACACCCACCCTAGTTGCGCGGTCAAAATTGTTGATCGTGTAGTGGAAGTTTTGCAATTGCAACTTCCTCGCTGGGATTGAGCCACCTATGGCTTGGAGTCACGGCTCAGCGGCTCCTCTCTCATCTAGATGCAGCTTGGCTCAACTGGCTCGACTCAGCTCGGCTGGATTACACAGTACCTTCTTCTCCAGAATTTTTTCTGCGCACTGGTTTCGATTTTTTCTTCCATTTTCAATTAAAACTCATCCAAACAACTGCCTATACTCTTAGAAACACTGGGCTTATACGATATCTATGAAAGCAAGTAAAATACATTGTTCCTATGCTTCTACTCGTGAAACTTACAATGAAACTATCCATACCAATACACGAAGGATTACAGATTTTAACCAAAACAAATATTTTCTTGTTTTAGTTAAGCCTAGCAAGCTTCCTACATTTTCCAAACCATATTTTTTATACCAATTGAAGGTTTAAAATGGCAAAAATCATCAAGAGGAAAGCATGCTAGGAAAACAAAAAATTTAACTCTGTGATTGAATGATTTTTTAGATGTCTGTACAAGGATACTTGGAGCTATTGGATCACGTCCTTATAAACGTTTATTGCGTCTCATTCACGTGAAGCATTTGATCTTCCGAAATAGTGCCCGTAGTACAACCGGTGAAAGCTTAAAAATTGGGTTTTAATCAACCTTTGAAGACTACTCTCTGTGAAAGAAAAATTCACATGCCTCATTGTCTTTAATTAAAATTGGTCTCGTGAGTTTTTGTGATTGCAAAATTAAAAAGAGCCCTTTCATAGAATGCATGAATGGCCTTTATCATTTGCTATCCAATTCCCCGAGAGAGAAATGCCATCTGCGTGAAAACAGAAAGCACTCATGCTTTTTGTTATCATTTACGCAGAACAACACGGGATACATCTCGTATTGTCTTTTATTTTCTAATTAATTAATTTATTTATTATTTTTTTAATTTTATTTTTCTCTTGGTTTTATTCATTAGGCTAGATAAAATTATTTATTCTTGGATTTGAACACCCATAAATAATAAATCTCAGTTATTTATTTGTTGGATTTTATTAAACAACCCAATAAATAATTAACAAGCTCAAATAGACCAATATAAAATTTTATACCTTTTATCTAATTTATATCCAGATTAATTTTTTAATTATTCAATCTGGGCCTTGTGCCATGAATAATTAATTAATTAAATTAGATAAAATAAATACTTTCTCTCAAACATTTTATTTTATTCTAATCCAATAATAAATTAGACTAATAAACTAAAATCCATAATTATGAAAACCAATTCTTTAATCCAAATTTTTCATGACTTAAAGGGTCATTCTAGGGACCAAAGGATACATTGCCTTGGCTATTAAAATGATCAAAATACCTTTGCTATATAAATAGCTATATTTTGCATTTTAAAAATTTTCTAATATCACCATAAGGAAATATTGACCCCAAGGACAATGCTGCGTTAGCAAAGTCTTCGACCTACAAGTGTAATGACTAAAATACCATTCTATGTATCATCGTGCAATTAGAGAGGAAGAGTGTACTAACACATCTCTAATAAACATTTATCATCCTTAGATCTCTAGTCTAATGATCCACGACTCCTGAAATATTTTCATTTTCCAACAGAGCTACCCTAAAGTAAACATCCAAGTCATGTTTCCCAGGGCCCTGGATAATTAGATCATTTGAACAGTCATAAGGGGCAATATAGCGTAGAAACTATTTTGTACAAGTCTGTCTTATCTAACTAGTCACATACACCCAACATACAAGTATATTGATTCTACGAAAGAACCTCAACTATAGTATATCAAAGTATATGCTTCTAACTTCGTCAGACTACTAACTCATACTCAAGCGGTAGAGTATTAGTCCATATTGTAGCAGTAATAGCCTGGGTTTCTTTTAAATAGTACTTTTAGAAACTACTATTACAGGTTCTGTTCTACGTATTCGAAATACGCTCATGCTATGAAGTGAGTGGACTACTCACTGGCTAAAGGTAAGCCATTCCCCATTTAGAATTCAAAGCATAATAACCTATACATGATGAGATTCCCATTCTCATCAATCGGCTAAGAACAAACATTTATGTATTAAGTAACCTATGATACATACCTTACTGTGAAAGATCACTATTCACATAGATCACTTACTTAAACACAATAGGTCCTTTCCAACCAAAAATCGTGCACAAATAAAATGTAAATTCACAAACAAATTTTGAGAATAAATTCTTTTATTAATAAATTCGATAATTACATCAGATAAACTAGTCTAAATGGCATATATTCCAACAGCCACTATGTCAAATTCTCTCAATAATTGAAAACGGCCCCAAATACCTCTAACTCAATTTCCCTCCTTTCAGATGCATCATGATTCATCTATTAAGAGTCAGCTTCAAGAATGTTTAATCTCCTACTTGGAACTCCAGTTCCCTTCTTAGGTTATCCCGTTATCCGTATAACTTTTTTATCTACTCTGAGCTACTTTCAATCTTTCTCTTATTACTCTGACCTTATCTGTAATCTCTTGAATATTCACCTCACTAGATTTGCTAACTTGACTCTCTTCCATCCAACCCCAAAACAAAGGTACTTGATACTTCCTTCCATAGAGAACCTCATACGGGGCCATACTAATAAATGACTAGTAGTTGTTGTTATTTGCCAGCTCCGCATAGAGTAGGCATTCAATCCACCTGTCTCCGAAGTCCAAAATACACGCCCTCAACATGTCCTCCAAAATCTAAATAACCTACTCAGATTGTCTATTAGTCTAAGGATGAGTTGTAGTGCTAAACTTTAATGTTAAACTCATAGACTCCTGAAATTTATCCTAGAATCTCGAGGTAAACCTAGAATCTCAATCTGCTATAATACTTGACAATACTCTGTAAAGTCTTACAATTTCCCATGTCTAGATTTGGGTTAACTTCTCCATTGAATCCCTCACGTTCACTGGTATAAAGTGTGTAAACTTGTTCAATTGATCTATGACTACCCAAAACAGCGTCTTTTCGTGACTTAGCCATTGGTAATCCTGTGACGAAGTCCATGGTTACCTCCTCCTATTTCTATTTAGGAATAGGTAAAGGTTGCAGTAGTCCCACATATTTCTTATACTCCGCATTGATCTTTTGACAACTCAAGCATGTTGTCACGAAATTCACCACATCCTTCTTCATTCCGGGCCACTTCCTTAAATCCTAATACATTTTTACCTTTTTCAGATGAATAATATACTTACTTTTATGTGTCACCTCTAATATCCTCCTTTTCAACTTTGGATCCTGCGGTACACATATCCGATTGCGAAAAATATAGTACTCCTCCTTATCTATTTGAAAATCCTATCCTCTATGTTTGATCTCCTTATCCTTAAAAACTTGAAATTCAATACTGCCCCTTCTGTGCTTCAATAATTTTTTGCTTCAACTTGGGCACCAATCTCAAATTGTTGTTACGAACTTTTCCCCTATTTATGGTTATTACCTGATCCAATAATTCATGTACCACTCAAACTTCTTGTATTCTTGTGCTAGCCATCTTAACCTTTCTGTTCAATGCATCTGCCACTATATTAGCCTTCCCTGAATGATAATTTATGGGACATTTGTACTCCTCCAAAACCTCCATCCACCTCTGTTATTTGAGGTTCAAATCTTTCTGCGTGAAGATGTACTTGAGGCTCTTATGGTCGGTGAACATTTCATATTCTGCTCCGTACAGGTAGTATTGCCATTTTTTCAGAGTGAACACTATAGCTGCTAGCTCTAGATCGTGAGTTGGATGGTTGACTTTGTATGACTTCAGCTTCCTTGAAGCATAGGTTATGACCTTCCTTTCTTGCATCAGAACCTCTCATAATCCCTCATTCGATGCATTCATGTATAAAGCATAGGGTTTATCCTCTTCAAGCAGACTCAATACAAGGGCCATCATCAATCTCCTCTTACACTCTTGATTGCTTTTCTCGCACTTCTCGTTCCAAATAAATGGTATGTCCTTCCTCAAAAGTTGAGTCATCGAAGAGGCCAAGGTAGAAAAACTCTTGATGAACCGACAATAATACCCAACTAAATCGAGAAAGTTACGAATCTCGATAATTTTTTACTGCTTTCAGTTTGCTACCAATTCTACTTTCTTAAGGTTCACCTTAATATCATTCTTAGATACCACATGACCAAGGAATAACATTGAGTCTAATCAAAACTCGCATTTGTAGAATTTAGCAAAGAGTTTATGTTCTTTTAGCTTCTCCAAAACCAGTCTCAAATGTTTAGCTTGCTTCTTAGGACTTTTAGGTTAGACGAGAATATCGTTGATGAATACCACAACAAACTTGTCCAAATAAGGTTGGAAAACCCTGTGCATTAAATCCACTAATACAGCAGGTGCATTATTATCCGAAATGGCATCACTATGAACTTATGTTAGTCATATCTTATGTTAAAAGCCGTCTTATCCTCCTCTTTCATCTGTACTTTATAATATCTTTATCATAGATCCAACTTGGAATAGTAGTTAGAACCTTATAATTGATCAAATAATTCATCTATCAAAGGTAGTAGATATTCTTGATCGTCTAAGTGTTCAATCCTCTATAATCAATGCAAGTCTTAGTATCTCATCTTTCTTCTTCACAATAGTATGGGTGCTCCCCATGGTAACGTACTTGGTCTAATGTAGCCCTGATTTACCAGTTCCTTCAATTGTTTATTTAATTCCTTCAACTTGGCAGGGGCCATTTGATAAGGCATTCTCAATACTGGCTCTGCTCCCCGTATCAAATCTGTGGTGAACTCGACTTTCCAAGAAGATGGAAGTGAAGTAAGCGTAGTAGGAAAAACATCCTGAAATTCTTTTACTATTACGGTATTCTCCAAGGTACACTGGCCCTTCGGTTTATTTATCAAGTAGGCTAAGTATCCTGTGCATTTCTTCTTCAACATCTTCTGAGCCTTTGTCCTAGCTATCAAAAATTTCAACTCATTCACACGTTTTCCATTGAATTTTATTACATCACATCCTGGTCTAACAAACTGCACTATCTTGATCTTGCAGTCTATTCTAACTCCATGCTTAGCCAACCACTCCATACTCAAAGCTCAGTCATAATATTCAATAGGTAAAACTATGAGGTCTGCCTTAAAATTTTCCTTTTCCACTTTAATTTCACATTCTTGCATTAGTTTTTCCACTTCTACTATTTTCCTTCAAGGGGTACTCACCAACAGGGTATAGGGTAGTTCATCCCCATCCCAACCCAAATAACATGCACAACTTTCATTTACATAGGAATGTGTGGATCCAGGGTCTATAAGTACATTAACAGTATAATCTCGAATAGAGAGCATACCTTCTACTACTGCTACATCAGTTCCAACTTCTTCTCAATTTAAACAAACACCTTAGCCTTCACTTGAGGCTTTTGTCACCACTTCTAGTAGCTCCGATAGTTGTCCTTTTGTTAGTGCCAGTAAGTGGTGTTGGAGCCCCTTATCTAATCCTCAGTGATTTAGGACAGTTGTTTCAAAGATGATTTGGGTCTCTGTAATTATAGCACTTTCTGGCTACTCCTTTCGACTAACAATCTTTCTCAATATGACCCCACTTCTGCAGTACTATTGGCAAATTTGGAGTTGAGCTTGTTGTTGTGTAACTGGGCATTTATAGAACTATTATCTTGTTGGCGGCCTCATCTGCTGGTATGGTTTGGATGCCACTCGATGTTTGTCTTCATTTTCCGTGTTGATAGTGGCATCCATCGCGGCTGCATATGTTGCTAGTAAGGAGGGTGTTAAAGCCCTTCTTAGCTCCTGCCTTAACCCTTCGATGAATTTCCTTGTTCGTTTCTACTCCGTATCCACCAGGCACTTGCAGTATTTCGACAGTTGTGTGAATCATGTGGCATATTGTGCCACAGTCATGCCTTCATGCCTCAGATCTTGGAATTCATCTTCCCTCGTCTCCATTATCCATTGTGGAATGTATTCTACTCTGAAAAGTCTCAGTAAAATTGCTCCGAATCCACTCTTGTTTAATCCTCCTCCACTCCTCTTAGATGTGTTGCCACCATGGCCTAGCGGGTCCTCTCAGCCTAAAGGCGACGAACTTAACAATTCTCTCCTCAGTGTATTGCAGAGTGGAGAATATATTCTCCATCTGCTCAATTTATTGCTCTACTTTCTCGTCATGTTCCATCTTTCCATAGAAAATCGATGGCTGGAACTTCAGAAATCGTTCCAGAACTATGTCATCACTCTTAGGTGTCTTCTTCTCAACCTTCTCCGAAGAGAATGAATGATCTTCGTCATCTTGTAGAATGCTTACCCAAGGGTCACCTCTGTAGGTCTCTCTGGTGCTTCCTCATGCGTCCGCCTGTAATGTCTTCCTATTTCAGGTGTGGAGTGTTGTATGAAGGTTAAAATGGCAAAACAGACACACAGAAGCAGTGGAAAAATGCATAATAACAAGGCAAAAAGGAAGAATGATATACCTCTTCGATTTCTAATTCGCTTAAGCTGTACGATTAGAACCGACGAAATGCTCGTTCCTAGTTCTCTCCTGGGTGATTGAGGATCCTAACCAGTAAGCCTCCGGCTTCTTTTTGTCATGAACACACGCACAGCCTTTGGTTTTTCAGGATATCACCACTACCCATTTTCTTGTCGATAAAAACAAAGGGCGAGGGAATGCTTGTCTCACTCTTTTTGAAACTCCGGTCCAGGTCATTGAGCCAGACCATTTATTTAATCCTAAACTACCAATAGTCCATAAATAAATAATCATCTACCCAAATAGACTAGTATTAATTTTCTTACAGGCTAATCCTAATCATTCAATCTAGGCTCTCGCCCTGAATAATTAATTAACTAACCAAAACTAGATAATGAATTTATTCTCCTTTTGGACTTTTTATTTTATTCTAACCTAAAATTAGTTAAACTGTTTAAACAGAATAAAACCCTCTTTATTTAAGACTATTTCCTTAGCCCAAAATTGATTAGGACTTACAAGCTATCTTGAGAACCAAAAGATACATCGCATTGGCTACTAAAATGACCAAAATACCCTTACTATATAAATAACTACATTTTACATTTTAAATATCTCCTAATATTACCATAAGAAAATATTGACTCCAAGAATAATGTTGCATTAGCAAAGTCTCCAACCTACAAGTGTTATGGCTAAAATATCCCTCTACACATCACCGTACATTTAGAGAGGAAAAGTGTACTAACACCTCTCTAAAAAACATCTACCATCCTAATACCTTTAGTCTAATGATCCATAACTTTCTGGAATATTTTTGCTTTTCAAGTGAGCTACCCTAAAGCAAACATCCAAGTTATGTTCCCTAGGACCCTGGATTAATAGATCATTCGAATAGTCACAAAGGATGATATAGTATAGAAGTTATCTTGTACAAATCTGTCTTAATTAACTAGTCACATATGCCCAGCATACAAGTATATTGGTCCTACGATAGAACATCAATTATAGTATACCAAAGTATATGCTACTAACTTCACCAGACCACCAACCTGTTGTTGGAATGTATGCCCAAAATTGCCTATGTACTTCTATATTTTTGAAATTAATAAAAATATTTCATTCATGATTGTTTGTGTACATATATTCACACATTAGAGGTCTATGCATGTTAGTAAGTAATCTACGTGATTGGGTTGTTCTTTCATAGTAAAGTGTAGATTATGGGGCTACTAACACATAAGCGAAAATTTATTCTTGATCGATTGATAAAGCTAGGCACGTTATCAATGTTTAGATCATTACACTATATTTCTAAATAGGGAATAGTTTACCTTTAACCAGTGAGTAGTTCATTCACACCAATAGTGTTAGCGTATTCGAAATATGTAGAATTGGACCGTGCGATAACAATTTTTATCAAAGTACTAAAATAAATAAAGATTGGTTTATCACAACTACTGCGTGACGAGCACCCTAGGATTTGAGTGTAAGTTGGTTCTGGTGAAGCTGGACTTGTACACTTTGATGTATGTTGGGTGAGATCTTATCGCAAAGCCAATAACGTTGTACGTTCGACGTATGACTCTAATTAATTAAAAAGGACTTACACAATAGAGTTTCTATACTTTATTACGTGAAGAAATCACCCCATTGTGATTGTCCAGAATAATCTAATAATTCAAGGCCCTAGAAAAAGTGACTAAGTATGTATGCTTTATGTGTAGCTCCCTGAGATAAGTTGGTACATACTAGAAGTCATGAATTATCAGACTAACTATCAAAGGATGGTAGATGTCATTGAAAAATGTGTTAGTACTATTTTTCTATTTCAATGACGGGTGTTACGTAGAGGGAAATTTTTATCATTACACCTGTAGGTGAAGACACTACACTTGTAATATTATTCTCGGGGTCAATATTTTCATATGGTGATAAATGAAATATTTAAAATAATTAAAATACCGCCATTTGTTAGCAGGGGTACTTTGATCATTTTAGTAGCTAAGAATTATATGTCTTTCGGTCTCCAGAGTGTTATTGTTATGCTATAGAGGTAATCACATGTATTTTGTATATTGTGCATTATTAAATCAAATAGGGCATTCTATATCTTTTAATTTGTTTTATTTATACTTTCGTGTAAAATAACTGTTAGATAAAGTCCCAAGTGCAATACTGTATTAAGAAAATCATAATAGAGATCATTATGTGAGGTTCCTACTATACTGGATAGTGTTTATACTTAAATTATCCATAGTTGTAGTATTAATGAGATAGGACATCATTAATACGTTAAGACTAGCACGTGTTATACTTCCTGATTTGATTCGGCAGTGGTTCTCACATTCATGAGTATTGTGATAGTCAAAGTTAACACGTGGATGCTTGTTACTTGAACAAGTACATTTGATGAGTTGACTATGAGATAATCACATGAATAAATAAAATATTTAAAATGATTAAAATACCGCTATTTGTTAGTAGGGGTATTTTGGTCATTTTAGTAATAAAGAATAATATATCTTTTGGTCTCCAAAGTGTTATTCTTATGCCCTAGAGGCAATCATATGTATTCTATATATTGTGCATTATTAAATAAAATAAAACATTCTTTATCTTTCAATTTATTTTATTTATGCTTTCGTGTAAAATAACTGTTAGATAAAGTTCCAAATGCAATACTGTATTAAGAAAATCATAATAGAGATCATTATGTGAGGTTCCTACTATACTGGATAGTGTTTATACTTAAATTATCCATAGTTGTAGTATTAATGAGATATGACATCATTAATACGTTAAGACTAGCACGTGTTATACTTCCTGATTTGATTCGGCAGTGGTTCTCACATTCATGAGTATTGTGATAGTCAAAGTTAACACGTGGATGCTTGTTACTTGAACAAGTATATTTGATGAGTTGACTATGAGATAATCACATGAATAAATAAAATATTTAAAATGATTAAAATACCGCTATTTGTTAGTAGGGGTATTTTGGTCATTTTAGTAATAAAGAATAATATATCTTTTGGTCTCCAAAGTGTTATTCTTATGCCCTAGAGGCAATCATATGTATTCTATATATTGTGTATTATTAAATAAAATAAAACATTCTTTATCTTTCAATTTATTTTATTTATGCTTTCGTGTAAAATAACTGTTAGATAAAGTTCCAAATGCAACACTGTGTTAAGAAAATCATGATAGATATCATGATGTGAGGTTCCTACTATACTGGATAGTGTTTGTAACACCCCATTACCTACATACCTAAATATAGTGGGATGTCGCCCCGTCCATAGGACTAGGGGTCTTTATAACGAGGTACAAATAATAAATAAATAAAATAATCAACTACATAAAATAATAGAATACTCTTATTATATCCGAGAGAAATACCTATACAAATCCGAGAGATCAAAACTAACAAACATCTCTTGAAAGAAATATAAATCAAAATAAAATAAACAAATGGACGATCATCGCTTATTCCTTCAATCTGCTCAATATAAGTACTCTCTTGAAATCATGATATAAAAGGTGTGAAATTGGCATCTCAGTAAGTCCCATGTGTGCCAGTGTCAAATATAATCATTTCGTGCATGTAGGTTTATCAAAATCACAAAATCGTGTTTACAAGTCAATTTCATCAATAACAGTTATACAAAGGAGCCTTACTCAATAAATCCAAAATAGTTCACAAGAAATCATTGTTTCATCATATTCATAATTCATTAAGTAGGGATTAACAATGATTCAAACAATAGTATTATAATCCATATCATGGTTACCGCCATAATAACGTCCTAATGTATTCTTTCAACAATAGCAGTAGAGGATCCTTCCATTAGGGTGAGATACTCCTCCATCTCTATACCCAACACTCCAATTGTCCAACCCAGATTAACAATGTCCACATGGACCAAAATGCTAGCTCGGACGGCCTGACTACTGTCGCCTCTCCAAGTTAAGTTCATCTTCTAGAGGTGGCCTCCTGTCAGAAGACTCACTCTTGCTCTTCAAGACTAATACCACTAACCTACCCCCGCTGAGTACTCAATGCTCCCCATTGAGGGGCTGAATCATTTTTCCTTTTTTGAAAATCTTTCATTAGTTTGACTGCAAAACGTAATTTTTCGTAATAGCATTTCCAAATCATTTAGTGATAGAGTAATAAATCGTTTTTGAGTTTGAATAGTTGAAATTTGATAAACTCATTTGGAAAGTAAAATATCCACGTTTTCCAACCCAAGTATCAAAATAACACAGTATAACTCCTCATGTTTAACCAACGTTTCAATCATCTTGTCAAAACATCATATTGACATCAATTCCAAATAACATTGTAAAAATTGCTTACAAATATGTAATATTTATCAAAATAGTTGTGCAGAGACTTACTTGAATAAGTCAACAGCTAGACCCAACTCAATTGATTATCCTTACTTTCACTCCTTCCTTATCTAGAATAAATGACTCTATAATTAGAATCCAAATATTACATTCACTATTTCATGCAATATGACTTTTCATGACCTCATTAATCACCTAATTCATCTATGGTATCTAGGTAATTTAATTCATTAGATTATATACACAACTTCCTTTACCATGCCATTGATCATAACCATGCATTCATCCAAATCAAATCACTATATGACAACTCTTATATTCAACTAGTATAAAATCATCATAATCAGCCCCATAAATATTAAAAGATTTCATCTTTGCCTACTTAGCATAAATCTAGATTCATCATGACAAGATGCATGAAGGTCCTATCTCAAACATGCTTTATCTATGGCTCACATCAACATATTTATCATTCTAGTCCATTCATGCTTTCATACTAGCCTCCGTAAGCATTCATAAGACATTCCTTTAAAGATCAAAGTCATTTAAATCAATAAATATAAGATCTTAATTACCTCTTAGCGAACTAGACTTAAACACGGCAACTCCTTGATGACTAGCTTGAGTTCGATGGATAGTTAAAGAGATTGGTTTGCCTAGATATCCTTGATCGAGACTCACTAAGAAAGGGATAAAATTAGTCCCTTATTTACGTGATTTAAGGGAGAAAAGAGAGAAATAATGGAGTAAGAAATGAACAGAAGGGTTGAAGATCGATTACTTTGTAAGGAGTTTTAGTTTTGGCTTTGTTCTTGGAGTAGGCTGGCCGAATTTTTGAACAGGTAGAATGCTGTTTGTTTCATGAGTTTGAGAGGCTGAGAGGGTAGGAATTTTTTGGCTTGCTAGACAAAAAAGACTAGGGTTTGGTGTTTGGGTGTTTGGTGGAATTCTACCTTATTAGGGATTCTTGACCACAAGAGAAAAGTTGGACAGCTTTAGTCCTTCTTTGAGTACCGAAACTGGGCAGTGGTTTGGGGGTTGTTACTGCTATGTTTTTTATGCTTATGATGGCCGAAAATCTGGACAAAAAGGGGAAATAAATCTGGTTGGTTTCGGTCTCTATAGTGGCGAGAATGAGAGAAGAAAAGTGAGCCTTTGTGTAGCTGTATTTTTGTGCGATAACTAGAGAGATTTTTGTGCAGGATTTTTGCTGGAATTTTCATGCAGTATGGTACTAATTGTGGCAAAAAATCTGAAGGAATGGGAGAGGAAATTTTGGTTTTTTTTTTTTTTTTTTTTGCTAAAACAAAGTCCTAATTGGTTAAGGTTTTTTTGGATAACCTTATCTAGGTTTTGGAGAGTTTTAGTTGAGCTTTGAGAGATTTTTCAGAAAAATACATGAAAGAATTAGGTTATTTATTTAATAAACAATTTAATTAATTTTCTATATTAATTTGAGTAATTTAAATGGTTTTTACATATTTATTTTAAAAGATAAAATTCTGGTTTCCTTTTTTCCTTGAAGCCACCAGAAATCTTTTTCCTATTTTCCCAAATTTCGAAAATCCTTATCCAAGAGATAAATACTTCATTTAAAATCCAGCTTTTATCCTTTTATTTCCTTTTTAAAAATTATTTGAAGAAAATTAAAATATGGAGTCTTATCTTCTTAAGAAGTGGCAGCTACCACATTAAAACAAGATATATATATATATATATATATATATATATATATATATTCATATATTTTATCACTTAATAAATTACTTAGATATAGCTTTAAAAAAAATCAGATTAGTAATATTTAAAATTCTCTAAAAGATTATGATAGAATATTAGAAATAAGAATTTAATTTATTTTCAAATGCTTTATAAAATAATTCCCAAGATAATTCTCACTCCTAAATTTTAGGAAATTGGCTCCAATGTGGTGGCTACCCTAAAAGTATTTTGGCCAAGGCTTAGAAAAAAAATTAGGGAAAAAGAAAATAAAAGAAAGGATCGGATTTGAAATAGTTAGAATTTGAATTCAAGCCCATCAAGAATTAAACATCAAGCTTTATCTACTATTCCACATAAATTCTTTTGTAAATATTCTCCTAATAAATTCCCTTAATTCCTACCCACTTACTTCATCATCTTTCTAATAAATTCTCCTCAATAAAATAAAAACTCAACTAACTCAAATTACACGACCACTTCAAGAACAAATTAATTCATGCAACAACAAACTCATGAAACTCATATTTTCATGAAAATAGTTCAAATCATCAAATGTAGCATAGAATGATGTGACATGCATGACTTTTTTCCACATACTAAAGGTGGTCTAATATGGGATATTACAGTGTTCATACTTAAATTATCCCTAGTTGTAGTATTAATGAGATAGGACATCATTAATACATTAAGACTAACACGTGTTATACTTTCTGACTTGATCAGATGGTGGTTCTCATATCCGTGAGTATTATGATACTCAAAGTTAACACATGGATGCTTGTTACTTGAACAAATACATTGAATGGCCTAACTGTAAGATAATCACATGGATAACTATTTAGTGTCAGTGATAGAATCTCATTATAGTAAATGTGCAAGTATCCTTGGACTTGAGACCTCCAAAGTACTTTATTTATTAAGTGTTAGACTTTGATTCCAATATCTGGAGTTTTAACAAGACCGCCTATAAGATGGATATTGGATATAACATCAAGCAAATGAAAGTAATTGAGATGATCAATAAAGGATTCACCACTCCTAATAATAAGAATGAATATCTCACGGCTACTTGTAGGAATCACTATTCAAGAAGTCCTTGGCCAAGGCGATTGTATATTGGAAATGGTTCCAATTGATACATATGATGAATAGTAGATTCAGGAAACAAGTACTAAATATATTCGTGTCAGAATTAATTTATTATTCTGGAAGGAGTTGGCATTAATTCCATACTCCAAACCGAATGAGATATTGTATGGTGAAATGAGTTTATTGCACTGTTGTTTGCTATTGAAATGTTCATGTCAAGCCACTTGACTTTATAGACTTTTGGGTATTCATGACATATTGCCAGATAACGCTCATGATCTGTTGAATATGGATTTATTAATTAAAGAATTAATAATCAATCCTTATTAGAATTATAAATAAATTAATTCTAAAGTTGTTAAGGATTATTAATCGTAAATATGTTTAGATTAATTTATATTTTGCTACCAATAGATCAAAAAACCTAATAGGTCATACACAATAGAGAATTGAGTGCTCAAGATGTTATTCAATAAAATTATCGGGTTGATTATGAAAAGAAGAAGTAAATGTGGTCAAATTATAATTAGTTATAATTTGTGGACTATATTGTAATTAACTATAATCATAATATTTATTAGTAATTAAGAATCCTTATATGTAATGGATTCTGATTACCAAATATGCGTGGGATTATGATTATATATAATTACACACATGAGGCAAAGGTTTTTTTTTTTTTTAAGGAAAAAAATCGAGAACTCCTCATGTATCATTCTTCTTCTTCTTCTGAAAGACACAAAAAACCTAGCCGCCATAGTAATTTTTGCTAGCACAAAAATTCTGGTATTTTCTTGAGCACCATTCTCGTGTGGATTTTATTAGAGACAATCTTACACTTAGATTGTGGTGTTTTGACGGAAGGAAGAATATGACATTCTTAGGCTTTGCTGGATCATGCCTCAGAGCAGAGAAAAATTTTCATTAAAAGACACAACATAGTGTATGATTTCTCTACTATTTAATACCTATTAATGCATAAACGTGATCCTCAGTATGAAACTCTCGTTTCTTCCACAACGTATCTATGGTCTTTGCATGGAGAATTCCTAACACAAAGTAGATCAAATAACCTTAATAAATTTATTTACTATATGGGCTTATTGGGTGAATTTATTATTGGAAGAATTATTCTAGGAGTCCAATTAATTATTTATTTAGGCTAGAATAATTAATTAGACCAATTTAATTAATTAGTTTATTAATTAATTATCTTGGATAATTTTATATTATACCCAAGTAGTTTAATTAATTAATAAAATAGCTCATTTAATTAATTAATTAATTAATTATCTTATGTAATTTTATATTGAGTTCAAGTGGATTAATTAATTAATAATAGAGCTATTTAATTAATCTTGAACTAATTAGAAGCAATCCTAGCCCACTAAAGTTTTTAGTTGCAGTCTAGGGAATTAAATTCCCTTGGAGCCCCAACATGCCTAAAAGAAAAAAGGAAACGAACAAGAAAAAAATATATATATATATATATATAAACAGAAAAAAGAAAAAGGAAACGCAGTTGTTGTTTTTGAAAAGGAAAAAGGAAAGCTAATTTAATTAATAGGCATTACGTGTGCTTATTTAGAGTTGACCAAATTCAAAATTGAAAAAAAAAAAAAAGGCTTTCGATTTTTCCTAAAAAAAACAAGGTTGATGTGTTTTTTCCTTTTGGCCGTTTTTCTTCCTTCATTTTCTTAACACTTTCTTAACATTTAGCTCTCTGTTTTTGTTCTAATTTTCTTCACCCTAATTCTACTTTCACCAGTAGAGGTTCATAATAGTTAGAGATTACTCTGAAGGGTAAAAGCTAGCAAACGTGATAAGTGTTTGATACGAATGAGCCGACGGTTAGTTGGTGTTCTTGCAGAACAAGTAGACATTCCTGTTCAACAAGTGTCGTCGAACCCGAATCTGACTCCGGCTATCAAAGTTAATCACCCTAGAAGTAAATAGTCCTAGACATTAGCTCGAGAAAAAGTTTTAATTTGCTGTCTTCCGCTACGTATTTAATTTTCCCGTGATCCTTCACCTGTACTCAAGCCGTAAGGTATAAGTCCACACTGTAACAGTAGTAGTTTGGGTTTCTACCAAATAGTACTTTGAGAAACCACTACTACAGGTTTAGTTCAATGTATTCGAAATACACTTATGTTATGAAGTGAGAGGACTGCTCACTAGCTAAACGTGAGCCATTCTCTATTTGGAATTCATAACACAATAACCTTACCACGATGAGATTCTTATTCTCATCATCTAGTTAAGAGCAATAGTTTATGTGTTAAGTAACTCGTAATTCATACCTTACTATGAAAGACCTTCATTCACATGGATCGCTTCCTTAAACATAATGAATCTTTTCTAATGAAATTGTACAAAAATTAAATTTCGAAAACATAAACAATTTATGAGAATAAAAACTTTTATTAATACAATCGAAATTACATCAGAAATACAGTCTTAGTGGGTATACATTCCAACAATCTCCTACTTACACTCTTAGACTATGTAAGTTCATAGGTGCCCACCTCTATTGCGTCTAAGTGCTTCTAAAGACTCTCTCAGCTAAAGACTTGGTGAATGAATCAATTAAATTGTTCTCTAAGGCTATCTGTTCCAGCATGACCTCTTGTCTCTAAATAAATTTCCGAATCAGGTGGTACTTCTTCTCTATATTCTTTCTCTTATTGTGGTTCCTAGGTTCTTTAGATTGTGAGACTACGCTTGTGTTGTCGCAATGCAATGTAATAGACTTGTCCATCTGTAGTATGACTCCAAGTTTTGTGAGGAACTTTCAGAGCTAAACTGCTTCCTTGGATGCCTCTGAAGCTGCCACATACTCAGTTTCTATGGTTAAGTTAGCAATACAAGATTGTTTAATACTCCTCCATGAAATAACTCCCTTAGATAAGGTGAAGACATATCTATTAATGGATTTTCTTTCATCCTTATCCACCTGAAAGTTTGAGTCTGTGTATTCTGTAGAAATCAAATCATCAGCCCTATAAACCAGTATATAATTTCTCGTTCCCTTGATATACTTAAGAATATGCTTTACAGGTTGCTAATAGACCTCCCTGGGGTTTGACTGATATCCGCTGACTAAGCCTACAGTAAAATAAATATCTGACTTAGTACACAACATAGCATACATAAGACTGCATATAACTGAAGTATAGGAAATTCTACTCATCCTATCTTTTTCTTCTTGTAACTTAGGACTCATGCAAGGAAGCACTAATCCCTTACATGAGTCCATACTGAATTTAGCTAATATCTTGTCAATGTATGCAGTTTAAGATAAATCTAACATTCTCTACTTTCTATTTCTAAGAAGCTTAATCTCGATAATGTAACTGACTTTTTCCAAATCCTTCATACTAATTGACTTGATAGACAAACCTTTGCAGATGACAATGTCCTTACATCATTCCCAATGAGTAGAATTTCATCCACATATAGTACAAGAAAAATCGCATTAATGCCATCCAGTTTTCTGTACACATATTGTTCATCTTTATTTTGAGTGAAATTGAAAGACTTTACAGTCTCATCAAAATGCATGTTCCATACTCTTAATGTTTACTTAAGTCCATAAATAGACTTTTTAAACTTACAAACCATATATTCCTGGCATTCAGCAATAAAGCCCTTCGATTGAAACATATAAATGTCTTCGCTAAGATGGCTATTAAGAAATGTCGTCTTGACATCCATGTGTCATATTTGGTAGTCATAATGACATGTGATAGCAAGGAGGATATAGATGGACTTAAGCATAGCTACCAGGAAAAAGGTTTCCTCATAGTCGACTCCCGCTTTTTGAGTATATCCTTTTGCCACAAACCTAACTTTGAAGATTTTTACCTTTCCATCTGCAACTATTTTCATCTTGTGTTCCTACTTACACCTAATGGATTTTATCCCTTTAGATGAAGTTACAAGATTCTAAATCTGATTGAGATACATAGACTCAATCTCGATTTTTATTACCTTATGCCATAGGTTTGCATTGACATCAGCAATAGTCTCCTCGTATTTGGTAAGATCTTGTTCCTGATGGTTGGAGACTAGATCAAAAACCTCTCCACTCCACCTTTCTAGAACCCTAGATACCCTCCCACTATGACGAAGCTCTTTTTGTACAGGTTCCTAAGGTTGTACCTCTTCTTGTTCAATAATCGGGTCAAAGTAAGTAATTCAGAAGATAATGTCTCATTGAGTTCCAATCTAATTGAACCTTTTGTGGATGTACTTTGATCATCTTCTAAGTATCTAGTATTAGTACTTACCAGTACTTTATGCTCCTTGGGATGATAAAAGTAACCATCCTTAATTCCTTTTGGACACCCAACAATGCAGCATAATTCTAATCTTGGTTCTAACTTGTCTCCCTTTATCAGTACATAAGCTAGATAGCCCTATATCCTGGGATGGTTCAGACTTGGCTTACACTCAATCCACATCTCATAAGACGTCTTAGGTACTAACTTGAAAGGCACCAAGTTCAGAATGTATACTGTTATTTCTAAGGTATATCCCCAAAAGGAAATTGGAAGAGTAGTATAGGACATCATACTCTGGACCATTTCCATTAATGTCTTATTCATTTTCTCAACTACTTCGCTCCGCTGGGGTATCCCCGAAGTAGAAAGTTAAGATACTATCCCAGCATGTACCATGTAGTTCTTGAATTCACCGAGGAGGTGCTCTTCACCACAATCTGATCGTAAGATTTTGATCAGTTTACATGTTCGATGCTCCATTTCAGTCTTAAACTTTTTTAACTTGTCAAATGAGTCAGACTTGCACCTCATCAGGTAAACGTAACCATACCTAGTACAATCATCCGTGAAAGTGATGAAGTACTCAAACTCTCCTCTTGCTGGTATAGACAAAGGATCACATATATCAGTGTAAAAAGACTCAATACTTCCTTGGCTCTATCCGCCTTTTAGGTAAAAGACCTTTTGTTCATTTTTTTTCATTAGGTAGGATTTACACTAAAGTCAACTTTCTAATCTTAATGAGCCCGAAGGCCCATCATGGATCAATATCTGAATACTGGTTGAGTTAATATGGTCTAACATTAGATGCTAAAGATAAGAGTCATTAACATTAATCTTTCTTTTCTTATTTAAAGGTTCACTTTGAGTGTTATTTATTTGATTGTTTATAGGGTTTATGAAGAAGAGGTTTTCATACATGTGCCCAGTACATAAAACTTCTCTATTTCTACTGATAGTGATATCAGAATAGAAAGAAACAGAATAGCCAAGATTTATTAGTTTTGCAACTAAAATCAAAATTTGTCTAAAACCTGATACATATAAAATATCCTTCAAAATTACTACTCTATTACAATCAAATCTCAGTTCTAGACCTCCCACTGTCTGGACCTATACTTGTGCTCCATTTCCCACGCGTAATCTATATTCACATTTCTAAAGTCTTCTTATCTTTTTAAACCCCTGTAAGGAATTACAGATATGATCAGTGGCTCCAGAATCAACAATCCACGTGGAAGTTAATCCAACCATAGATACTGACTATAGATAGAACATATTACCTGTGGGGTTTTCTTGGCCTGAAGATCTAGACACTTTTTTTTTCAGTGTCCTTTCTTCCCACATTTGAAACACTTGTCCTTAGGTTTGTCTTTGAGTTGGGACTTGGGTTAGGCCACTACATTAACCCTTCTTTTTCTTAAACTTTCTGTGCTTGGGCTTAAAACTTGAAGAAGAAGCCTTAGCTATTATAGCCTTTGATTATACTTTCATGACCTTCTTCGCCACTTAGAACTCTTTTATTAACTCTGTTAAACTCATATTTAACTTATTCATATTGTAGTTCAACTTGAATTGAGTAAAAAAGCTTGGCAGAGATTTGAGAACCATATCCACTTGTCTCTTGCCACCAAGACTTCTGCTTCTTCGAAAGCAGCAATCATAGTGAGTATATACTCCCTGATTAGTGCTCCCTCAATCATCTTGGTATTGATGAGCCCAAAGGCCCATCATGGATCAATCTCTGAATACTGGTTGAGTTAATATGGTCCAACCTTAGATGCTAAAAATAAGAGTCATTGACATTGATCTTTCTTTTCTTATTTAAAGGTTCACTTTGGGTGTTATTTATTTAATTGTTTATAGGGTTTATGAAGAATAAGTTTTCATACATGTGCCTAATACATAAAACTTCTCTATTTCTACTGATAGTGATACCAGAATAGAAAGAAACAGAATGGCCATGATTTATTAGTTTTGCACTGAAATCAAAATTTGTCTAAAACCTGGTACATATAAAATGTCCTTCAAAATTACTATCAAATCTCAGTTCTAGACCTCCCACTGTCTGGACTATACTTGTGGTCAATTTCCCACGCGTAATCTATATTCACCTTTTTGGAGTCTTCTTATCTTTTTAAACCTCTATAAGGAATTACAGATATGATCAGTGGCTCCAGAATCAACAATCCACGTGGAAGTTAATCCAACCATAGATACTGACTATAGATAGAACACATTACATGTGAGGTTTTCTTGGCCTGAAGATCTAGACACTCCTTTTTTCAGTGTTCTTTCTTCTCACATTTGAAGCACTTGTCCTTAGGTTTGTCTTTGAGTTGGGACTTGGGTTAGGTGACTACATTAACCCTTCTTTTTCTTAAATTTTCTGTGCTTGGGCTCAAATCTTGAAGAAGAAACCTTAGCTATCATAGCATTTGATTGTGCTTTCATGACCTTCTCCGCCACTTAGAGCTCTTTTATTAACTCCATTAAACTCATGTTTAACTTATTCATATTATAGTTCAACTTAAATTGAGTAAAAGAGCTTGGCAGAGATTTGAGAACCATATCCACTTGTCTCTCGGGGTCAATCATAGCCACCAAGACTTCTGTTTCTTCGAAAGTAGCAATCATAGTGAGTATATACTCCCTGACTGGTGCTCCCTCAGTCATCTTGGTATTGATGATCGTTCTAAGAGCTTCTTGCCTTGCTGGTCAGCTCTTATTTACGAACATTGTGGCTAATGTGTGCTAATGTCATAAGCAGTGGTCATGTGTTCGTGTTTGAATTGGAGCACATTAGACATGGAGGCTAACATTTAGCAATGAGTCATCTCGTTGGCCTTCTTCCATGCCTTTTCAGCCTCTCGCTCCTCTTCGATAGAACCTCCCTGATAATAGGGCAGGTTTCGTATAGGACATACTTATACTTCTCTGTAGTGAGTATTATGTCCAGGTTCCTTTTTTAGTCAACATAGTTTGGTCCTGTTAACTTATTCTCACAGAGAATAACGACTAAATGGTTGAAAGAACCTCCACCAACTATTTCTGAAAATAAAAAATAAAAGAAAATTCTCAATTTGTAAAAAATAAATAATTTGTACACTTTATCCTCATATTAAATTTGATATTAGTTAACCATATCACTATTATCTTTAATATGATCGATTTGGCTCTTAGGAAAACTGACATAATTTCTTGAAAAGATTAACAGTTTCCTAAGCTAAGTGTGTTGGCCACCACAAATTGACTACTCTTTCAGGTAGGGCTGTTCATGGGTTGGGTTGGTTCGATTTTCTCCCTTTTTAACCCAATCCAAATATTTCGATTTGAAAATTTTGAACCCAAACCAAACTATTTAAAATTTTAAACCGTCTATTTAGGTTGTGTTCGATTTAGTTTAGTTCGGTTTGGTTTAGTCAGTTTCTACATAATTTACTATATAAATAAACTACTCCCTATAATTTGATAAAATATTATATGCATAAGTATTAATTAAATATTACAAAAAACAATCATTTCTCAACAATACAAACTAATCAAAGTAAAATTCATAGTTTCATACAATATTAAACATTATCCAATATTAATAATGCAAACTAAATAAAGTTAAATACATAGAATAATTTGTTAATTGTTGACGTCAACTTTAGTCGAATCATTGCAACGGTAACTTTAAGCCAATGCCGATAGGAATTTCTCCAAGCCGATGATGATGTCAAGTATTTTTCAGTCGATGTACTCGGTCAACATCAAAACCAAGAGCCGTTGAGTTGTCACTCCTACGTCTCAACACGATCGGTAAAGTACTACTACACCTAATCGCTAAGGTTGAGCCATGAAGTGAAATTTTTTTCATGTACAGATAGTCAATTACAATGTCACAACAAGCATAAAATGGGTAAGGATTCCCAGAACAAAGACATGACCAAACACATCCAGAAGATTAACAGTTTTAAGTTTTCAATTCCCTTTTCATTCTGTATTGTCCTTATCTTTATTCATAGCTTTGTTTAGTTTTCATAAGTTTTCTTTATTCCTTTATTACCAGCTTTCTATTTCATTCTACTTTGGTTTTAAATTCCAATAATTTTGAACTCATTTTTATCAAAATTAATTGAAACACACTGATTCCAATCCCTAATGACTTCTGCATGTGATATTCCTATTTTCTTGGACCTTTTCTATAGTAAGTTTAAAGAACACACGTCTCTTAAATGACCCGACTCTTGCATTCATTCTTCCATCGGATTGTTTATGTTCATCATAAGAGAAGCCGATCACCAATTCCATTGGCTTCCCTTTTGTACGACAATAAAAATTGGCACACCCAGTAGGACCAAAGGTAGTTCTTACATATAACAGTGTTCAGGACTCCTTATGTTAAATCCTCAGTAGCAGTCTTCAGATTCATCTAATCGGCCTACAATTTAAGTTTTACGGAGAGCTTTCAATCCTACAACGACGACTTCCAGTAATGCCCAGGTCATCCTTCCTGAGCAAGGAATACAGTCGTCGTCTCCTTCTCAAGTGTCTCAGTTAACACCCACGTCCTTAACCACCATACGACAGGCCATGGAGCATTGTACAGGTGAACTTATTTAGAGCCTTATTCCCTAATTTTCCATAGTATTCTGGCCACTAATTCAAAACGAGCTCCATAATTTTGAACAAAGGCAAAACGCTCATAGATATCTTAGGCAGTTGTGTACTCTCATGTCTCAACCGTTGGTGCACCATTTTATGTGTCAGTACAATTATTGCTTAGGGAGCCATCATTTCCGATACCCAGGGGGCACCAAGGGAATCTGGGATTAGCGGCACAAAGCGTGGTTCCTGCATAGCTTTTTCTAGAAAGAACCGCACCATACCCGATTACAGGGTTCTAGGTGCCAATGGGGGTATAGATATCTTATGACCTGACGGCAACTCCTAATAGGAATGTTTGTTCCCCCGTATGGAAGGCCACAAAGCTATGCTACATTTGTTCCTCCCATGTATCCTGCAACGGTGACAGCTTATTCGATGCAACGAGCAAGATACCTTGAGATGGCCCCATTCCCAAGACAAGGTTCCTGACCAATTATGCTAAATTCCCTCATGCAGAATCAACAGCCAACACCATTAGCCGATGTTAATATAATGACAGAAGCATTGCGTCAACAAACCAGGGATCAGCCAGTTTATCAGAAACCTTATTCTAAATGGATAGATTCTATGATAGTATTACCTTGAGGGTTTAAAATGCCTGAGTTCTCCACGTTCTCTGAAGAGGAAAACAAATCAACCATGGAATATATTGGGAGGTTCACGGCATAATGTGAAGAATTCAAGAACAGTGACAGACATAAATTGCAATTATTTTCTTTATCTTTGACAGGGGTAGCATTTACTTGGTATGCAAATCTGACGCCCAATTCTGTGTATTCATTGGCAGATATGAAATGGATTTTTCATAAGCGACTCTTCAAACCGGCACATGAGGTTTCTATAGCAGACTCCTAGCAGTCAAACAAAAGTCATCCGAAGGTGTAGTCGAATTCATTGAGCGCTTTTGGCAGATTAAGGCTAAATGTACCACTCCGTTGCCAGAAATGGAGTGTACTAGAATAGCCATCAATAGAATGCATCCGCAACTCAAAGAGCATCTCATTCTCCAGGATTTTTTTGATTTATCCGTCTTACTTTCCCATGCCGTTAGAATAGAAAAAATGATCAAGGAAAAGGAGAAGAAGCGGTCTGTCAAGTTCTCTCATGGGCAAACCACAATATCAGTTGTAGATAATGTTACGGACAACGAGGAGGAACAACTGGTGGAGATAATAGCGGCAGAGTTAGTGAAAGGTTCATCTTATACTTATCTATTTTTGAAACCCAGCAAAAGGAAGGCAGAGGTTTCTCCTGTGGGACTATTCACCTATACATTCAGTGTATCAAAGGCCAAACAAATCTTTAATCAGATGGTCAAGGACAAACAAATCAGTTTACCTTTCAGCCACAAAGTCCCAAGCCCAGAAGAGTTGAAGGAAAAGAAATACTATAAGTGGCATAATTTATTTTCTCATAACACCAATAGCTGTATTATTTTCAAGAACATAATTTAAAAGGCTTTGCAAAAAAAAAGGGTGAGATTTTCTGACAAATACGAGGAAACCGTAGTCGATACAGACCATTTTTCCAACAGCAAACACAAGCATGGTACAGACTTGCAAGAAAGATGTGGAATATAATCTAGGAGATTCTTTCATCAAAGAACAATAAAAAACCTTTGAAGTAAAAAGAATAACGTTCCAAAAGCTAGATGATCGATTATCGATTTTCACTTGGCTTACTATTCCGACCCTCACAACTCACTTCCATGCAAAAGATAAGAAGTTTACAGTGTATGTATCTCATAAATAGCCATTCTTTCCTAGTTATCGCCCCCGTCTTGTTAAGGATATGCTCTAGAGTCAATTTGTACTTATACTATTATCGTTATGTATTATGTAATAATACAAGACATCTCTTTTCATAAATAGTGTATTTAGTTTTGTGATCATCAAGTACGTGACTTGATAATAAAACCCTAAAATCAATACAATGACTATTCTTAAACTGTCCCTGATCGATTATTATTAGTAGAACAATAATAAATTAATATTAGTATGTTTGTGACTTGATGGCTATGTTTTACTAGTCATGGATATATGTGATATTAAGTCAAAATATAAATAAATGTTAGAGAATATTATATTGGACATGACCCACTGTGAGAGTACTTTATAGAACATGTTATAAGTACTTTCTAGCCATAATGATATTAAAAGTCATTCTACCTGAATTCATCATAGTTTTCTACTTGATAAATTCCATATTTTGACGTTGTCTAAAATTGTCTTTAACCAGATAATAAATTATATTTCTGTTGGATATAGAATAAATCGGGGAGAGAAATATGATTTATAGTGAAGAAATTTGTCCCTCTTAATTATGGAAAAGATATCCATGGCCCCTTTGATAAGTTAGACTGTTAAAATGTATGGCCTTACTCAAATATATCAATCTGAGATATTGATATCATTTGTTTGAACAGTCTACTATAAGATCAAGAAATAATTGATTAAGTTTAATAAAGACGATATGCTCCGTGCCTTATGCTTAATCTAAATATCGTGTGACAAAATGGATAAATATAAAGTTATTGTTTGGTTCAAAGAGATCACTAATCTTCATTTAACTTGGATTACGCCGAACAAAGGTAATTTTGTAATTCCTAGATCTTCTTAATTGTTTTGCTTGGGTTCTCGTAAGGGATTCGTAGATATTTTTCGCGTTTAAGAGTCCACGAATTCTAACACGTCTTACCAAGATTCAGAAATGGTGGGAATAGAGGAAATAGGCTCAACAGAGACAAATGCTCGAGAAATGCTTAGATGAGCAGGTGTGTGCCTCCCTGAGTCAAAATATGCTTAGCATTCTTCCATCACAATTCCGAGCAAGTGCTGAGCAATGAGTAGTGGAGAAAGACTACTATGCAATGAAAGAAGCTACCGTTGAGCTCATCGAATTTAAGGTACCAACGGAAGAGATGTTCTTCCCAATCCTAATGGCAGAACATACTAGTCACTTCAAGCCGTTGTACATCAAAGCACATATCAACGAAAACCTTTTACTCGGGTCTTCATTGATAGAGGGGCTATACTAAACATAATGTCGTTGGCAACTTTAAGATGCCTAGGTAAGGACAAACCTGATTTGTCTCTTACAGATATCCAAATACTCAATTTTACCGGGGATGCAGCCAAAGTAGAAGGAGTCATTACTTTTGAGGTGGCAGTTAGATCTAAAGTTAATAAGACTGTTTTCTTTGTAATTACGGCAAAGCCGGCTCATTCTATCCTACTGGATAGAGATTGAATTCACGCAAATCATTGTGTTCTATTAATACTTCACCAAATGATGTTAATCTGGGATGGAGAATGAGTGGAAAAGATACTAGCTAATCCCAACCTATTCTCAGCAGAAGTGCATATGAACGAAGCTATATTTTACCGTTCTACCTTTGATCCGAGCCAGAACGCCAAGCTCACTATGGCCCACAATCAGATTACAGCAAAAGGGATGGAAGATAAAGGTTGAGAACAGAAGACTCTAATGATCGACACGCACCTGGTTTCATCGCTTAAGATCCACTGACGAAGGTGGATATCAGAGAACTTGGAGAAAACAAAATTACAAGGGTAAGCTTATGCTTAACTCTTTGTCAACGGAATGCCCTAATAGCTTTGATTCGTAAGTACAGAGATTATTTCGCATGGGATTATTATGAAATGCTAGGGTTGGACAGAGGCATAATAGAGCATTGCTTATTAATTAAGGAAGGTTTCAAGCCTCATAAGCAATCTACTCGGTGTTTTAATCCTGCACTCCTACCTAGAATCAAAGAAGAAATCGAGAGGTTACTTCGGTGTAGTTTCATCTGTACTTATTGATATGCAGACTGAGTGTCCAACATTGTTCCCGTCATAAAAAAAAAATGGCCAGTTGCGAGTTTATGTTGATTTCAGAAATTTGAATTTGGCTACGCCAAAGGATGAATACACTCTATCGATGGTCGACATGCTGGTAGACTCAGTAACAAAAAATCAATTCTTAAATTTTATGGATGGATACTCTGGTTATAATCATATATTTATAGCCGAAAATGATACACAAAAAATAGCCTTCCAATGTCCAAGTTCTATCAGTTTGTTTGAATGGCTAGTCATGCCATTCGGTTTAAATAATATTGGGATTACTTTCCAGAGAGTCATGAACCCCATTTTCCATGATCTTGTCAACAAGACCATGAAGGTCTACATTGATGATCTGGTGGTTAAGTTGCCCACCTTCTCATAACACTTGAGGTGGTTAGAGCAAGCATTTCTCCGAATGTGCAAGCATCGGCTAAATATCAATCCCGCCAAATACACTTTCGGAGTTTCAGCTAAAAACTTCCTCAAATTTCTGGTACATCAAAAAGGAATTGAAGTGGATCGGAATAAAACAAGAGATATTCTACAGACAAGGCCACCGCGATCTAAGAAAGAACTCCAGAGTTTCATAGGGAAGATTAATTTCCTGGATATTTTCTAGCAAATGCTGGAATAAAAAAAAGGCGTTCTCCTCTTTACATTGATTGCAGTCGTCTCAAGAGTTCATCTGGCAGTTGGAGCATCAGACAGCTTTCGATCAGATCAAAATGGCTTTATCACAACTATCTATTTTGATGCCGCCACACAATAAGACGCCCTTAAAATTGTACATTTCAGTGACTCAGAAGTCCATCGGAAGTTTGTTAGCTCAAGACAATGTACATGCGGTTGAAAGAGCAGTATACTACCTCAGCCGAATTTTGACGGATACCAAAACATGGTATTCTCCCGTCAAAAAGCTATGCTTGTCTTTATATTATGCATACACAAAACTAGAACATTATCTACTACCTAGGGAGGTGCGAGTCTTGTGTAAAATTGATCTAGTCAAATATCTGTTGAATCACTCCTTGTTGCAAGAACGGTTAATGAAATGAGCAATTAAGTTACATGCTCTTTTTTTTTTTTATTCACATGCTTTTGAAAATAACAAAAGGTCAAGTCATAGCTGATTTCTTGGGTGAACACCCTTATTTAGAAGTACCCAATCCTAAAAAGGAAGAAGCACAGGGATACATTTCATATCAACCATAGAAGTTGCAGTTGATGGATCTAGCACTCAGTCTAAGGTAGGTGTTGACTTCGTCATTGAAGCCCCATGTGGATGACAACGAAGAATTCTTTTTGAATTAAGGAAAGGAACTTCAAATAATCAAGCAGAGTATGATGTTTTTATTTTAGGACTTCGAGTCTTAAAGGCATGCACAAGTGGTCAATATAACAGGAAATTCTCAAATTATCATCCGACAGGCTTCAGATGAGTGTAAATGCACTAACCTTATTTTGTTGGATAAGTTACAGGAAGTAAAGGTATTGCTGCAATACTTTTAGGAAGTTATGTTAACTCACATCCCTCAAGTTGAGAATCAGGAGACAAATGATTTGGCTCAAATGGCTTCAAGATTCAGGAAAAGAGTCGGGGTAGTAATATGCTAACAGATATCGGGAGAGGAACACAAAAAAGATTGGCGTTCTGATATCGTTTCATATTTGCGAAAACCTACTGGTCATGTGTCACGGGAATTAAAACGTAAGCTGTTGAACTTTGTGCTAATCGAAAATGATTTATTCAGAAGAAGCCATTTAGAAGTTTTACTGAAATGTTTGTCAAAGCCAGAAGCGTCATATGCGTTAGCCGAGGTGCACGAGGGCCTATGCGGTGCTCACCAGGCAGGCCCAAAGCTAAAATGGACATTGCAACGTCATGAGTTTTACTAGCCCTCCATGACCACGGATTGTGCAGCCTATGCAGTTAGAGATAAGGCGTGTCCAAAGCATGGTCCTTTAATACATGTGCCTTCTACGGAATTGCATCCTATCATCAAACCGTGGCCTTTCAGGAGTTGGGCTATAGATGTTATCGACAAGATTCATCTGCTATCAACTAAAGGGCATACCTTTATCTTAGTGACAACGGATTATTTCACAAAATGGATAGAGGCATAAGCCCTAACCAAGGTAACCCAGCCTGTCGTTATCACTTTCCTTCAGCAGAGTATTTTGTTCCGTTTCAACATACCTGAAATAATAATGGCAGACCAAGGAACTATGTTTATGGGAGATAAGGTATGCAATTTTTTAACTCAATTCAAATTCAAATTATTACATTCACCCCCATATTATGCACAGGCCAACGATCAAACTGAAGCTACAAACAAGGCCTTGATTAGCATGATCCGAAAGTTATTGGAGGATAACCCCAAAAGGTGGCACGAAACACTCCAGGAGGTTCTGTAGGCTTATCGGAATGCCTTCAAAAATGCTACATGTTTCACGCCATTTAGGCTGACATATGGGCAGGATGCGATGTTACCTGCTAAGTTATCATTGCAATCGGCTCGAGTAGCTTACCAACATTATTTGTCGATTGAGAATTACTAGCTAGCCTTGGCTATGAGTTTGGATCAAGTTGAAGAGGACCGATGGGTAACATTAGAAAATATCAAAAGGCACAAGAAGAAGGTAGTAAGAGCCTATAATCAGAGAGTGCAGGGGAGAAACTTTCAGAAATGAGATATGGTTTCAAAAATCATACTACTAGTTTCACCAAAAGACCCACGTTACAGTAAGTGGTCCGCTTCCTGAGAAGGACCTTTTCTTGTTATATAGGTTTTTTATGGAGGGGCTCATTGGCCGATGTCACCCGACGGAAAAAAGGTAAGTAATGCCATAAAAGGTAAATATTTGAAAAAAATCTATCCTACATTTTGGGAAGGAACTATGGCAGAAAAAAAGTAAAAAAAAATAACAATAACAACAGCAAAAAGAAGAGGGAAAATATTTGCATTCATGAAGATAGCTGATTAGATGGCCACTACATTTGAGACTGAGCTAGACCTATTCCAAAAAAAAAAAAAAAATCAATTCTCCTCAGACAGATTGTAAGGTATCTCGATCGGCTAAGCAAACAAAATTATGACGAGTCGATTCGAATCTTCTTCAAGCAGAGTTATCTCCGGTGGGATTTTTCTCTCCTTTTCCATTTGGCTAGTCGCCTTTTCTTGGGTTGTTTCTAGCTTGACAATTGTTTTCTTAGTTGGGGACAGACGAACTTCGACATCTCTAGATTGAATACCTAAGAGATCAATCTCATCGGTATGATGAAAAATGGTGGTCAGGTATGATTGAAAATTATCCCCCAAGGATTGCGTACCAGCCAGCAATTTTTTCAAATACTGTAGCTCCATTTGAAGCAGTTCTTCCTCTGCCTCTAGCATGAGCCGTTCATCCTGAAATTTAGTCGTTGACTTTTCTGCAAAGGAGGCCGTTTGTTGACAGACGCTTTCTGCCTCAACTTTTTCTTTTAGAACCCTCTTCTCAGAATTTAGCTCTACCTGAAGTTCTTGCAATTATTTTTTGAATTCTTCAATTTTTTTAACTCTTTCTGAGATTTCAGCTCGAAGAACGCTTAAGTGGGTAGAGGCTTCCAGGCGATGGGATTGCTGAAAAGCTTCTTGCTTTCGGAGCACTTTCAAAGCTTTAAGCTGATGAGAATCTTCATCCCTCCTATTCTGTGTGTCCAATAGGAAGCGCCGAGTGGACTTTACGTGCCCCAAGTAATCAGCTGATAAATGCTTTAATTTAACAGGAATATCAGTATCAGCCAATTATGCAAGTAGTAGGAGGGCTCGGCTGATTGTGTCCTAGAAAGGCTGGCTGGTCTGCAGGGCAGCCCCAATTAGGCTATTCAAAAGCTCTAGCGTAGCAGCCTCAGACGTTGTTAGTTGAGAATGAGCAGTTTCTTTTGGAGGCTCTACCAAAAAGGGTTCAGAGATCGGTTCTGCAGGAGGTGGAACAAGTTTGTCAAGCACTGTTTTCTCTGAGATAGGCATCTCAGATGTTGGAGTTCTCTGAGATGGGCATCTCAGATGTTGGAGGTATAGTTGATAAAGGAGAAGTAGCCGAAGTTTCCTCCTCAGCTGGTGTTATCTTCTCAGGCGACAAAAGGGGCATGGTTTCTATCGACTTAGAGGAAGAGTTAGTAATAACTAATTGAATAAGTTTTTATTTCTGCAAAGGAGGAGAATAAGGAGTTAGCCCTTGTGTCTAAAATTGAAGAGTATCGGAAAAGTTTCAGTATAAAAAATCTAAACCTTGGTGATCGTTGGGGTGTGTGTGGCTTCTGCCTTTTGGATCGCCTAAGCAGAGGAAGAACTACTACTTCTTCTTCTTCTTCTTTTTCTTCTTCAGCAGCTGGAAGAGTGAAGTTTTTCTTCACTAGTGGCCTTTGGAATGACAGCGCGACAACAGGACTGGCAGATATTTTGCTTTGTTTATCTTTCCTTGACCCCGATGCTTCCACCACAGCTGATGCTGACCCAGCCAACCTGAGCAGCCATATTTTCACAGAGGTAGAGAAAAGTATCTCACTCATTAATCACCACCATAGGTTGAAATTAGGTGTAGTTTCCAGGACAACTAGAAAATAATGATACTCTAAAGAACGAACAATAGTCAGTGACTTATCGGCTAGAATGTGCACATATTCAGTCGATAGAGCAAGCTGACAGCGTAGGACGATACATGCCCCAAGATCAGTAGGAATGTCCTAAATAAGCCCAAATTCCCGAGAGAAGCAATGAGGATTGTACCGTTCATAGGATGATTTAGCACTTCGTGCGCTTGGTTTGGCTTCTAAAAAGAGCTCCCTAGGACACCGCATCTTGGCCTAGATAGTCTGTTGAGAGCCCTCCGATGCATCGGTAAGGTTCTTCAACCAAAGAAGGCCTGTTTCTTGAGTAGAATAGGGGAAGAAGTAAGGCATGTTCTATAGTCAATTTTGATGAAGATACAACATAATGGTACCAGTTGAGGATCTATTCAGAGAGATTCTCAATAGCCGATAGCCAGTGGCTTGGATGGAAGAGTCAGCAGAATCTCTTGAGAGGTTGTTAACACCAAACTGGGGGAGATAATGGTAAAGCCACAATTACATAACCCAGAGAGGGTCGCCGAGGTTGGTCAGGTCACTCCCAGCTGATAAGGCCAAAATCATCTAGTTCATCATCCGATAAACCAAGGCCAGTATTAAGGAGGCTAGGTCGCAACGCATTTTTTTCCTCAGTATAGCCGATACATAGTATCGGAATTTGTTGCTTATCCCAACCGAGTGAGAATAGAGGATGTACTTACAGAACCACAACCATAGAAAGGAGGCTTACTCCTGCTTGGACAGAATGCCACCTACGCCCCTTTGGGCAGCCATGAAATTACCATTGGAAGAAGTGATTTTATCCAGGTAAGTCTCGACAGCAGGCATGCTTTCGTCATCGTAGAGTTTAGGGATCTCATATCCATCCCATCGGAAGCCCAGGATGGTGCAAATATCCAAAATGGCCGGAAAAAAATATCCCATAGGAAAATTTAAAGTCGTTGATTGCTGAAAATCAGAATGGCAGAACCACAGTGAAGAGGTTACGATCAAAGGCCATGTCAAAATCGGACATCATAATGACATATTTGATACCCTATTGATTCCAAAGGGCTCCAAAGGTAGCGTGACAGTGATCATGCCATTCTCTATAATTCTTTAGGGGGCGCGGCCAATGATGAAAGGAAAATGGGAGACCAACCGTAGAAAAGTCATTTCGATTCAACGGCAGGACAAAATCCTCTAACTGGGCAAATCGCAGATAATCAACGGTGACCTTCATCAGCAATAACCGAGGGCCTAAGGCATACAAGTTGGCTTCGACTTGAACCAAAGCCAGGGGTGTTATCAACTGGGGTGGCCATGAAGATTCAGAAATCGTCGACAAAGAAAGTGCAGGAGATACTGTCAAATTTCACGGGAAGGATAGAAGTCTGATCGAAGTAGCGTTTCTTAGGGAAAAAAAAAAAGATTTCGTATCAGTAAAGAAGGAATAATGGGGACCACAGCTATTTAAAGTGAAGTTTGAAGACTAACCGTTTGCGGGTTTCAAAGTCGAGGAGTCAGAAACCTTCTACAGCGATGGGACGTTTCAACTTTGTCAGGAAAAGAACGATTACGAATTAAAAGAGGTACGATTCCCGTTGCTTCACCTGATCGCGCCATAAAGCAACAAGACTCAGGGCATGTGTTGACGTCAACTTTAATCGAGTCATTTAAACGGTAACTTTGAGCCGATGCCAATAGGAATTTCTCCAAGCTGACGATGATGCCAAGTATTTTTCAATTGATGTACTCGGTCAATATCATAACTAGGAGCCATTAAGTCATCACCCCTACGTTTCGGCATGATCAGTAAAGCACTACTATACCTAATCGCTTAGGTTGAGCCATGAAGCAAAATTTTCTCCACTTACAGATAGTCGGTTACAACGCCACAGTAAGTATAAAACAGGCAAGGATTTCCAAAATAAGGACACAACCAAACACATCCAAAAGATTACCAGTTTCAAGTTTTCAATTCACTTTTTATTCTGTATTTTCCTTATCTTTATTCATAGCTTTGGTTAGTTTTTAGAAGTTTTCTTTATTTATTTATTACCAGCTTTTTGTTTCATTCTACTTTAGTTTTAAATTTCAATAATTTTGTACTCCTTTTTATCAAAATCAATTGAAACACATGATTCCAATCCTTATTGGCTTCTGCATGCGATATTCCTACTTTGTTGGACCCTTTTTATTATAAGTTTAAGGAATCCACATCTCTTAAAAAGTCCGAATCTTACATTCATTCTTCTATTGGACTATTTATGTTCATCAGAAGAGAAGCCGATCGCCAATTCCATTGGCTCCCATTTTGTAGGCAACACTAATAAACTAAATAGCACAGATTAGCTTTATATCCTTTTTTAATTTCACTATATGTTAAACTTTAAATTTCTCAATATACTTGCAATATATATTATAAAAAATAATTGCAAACTATTATTAATTTGATTAAATAAAAAGAATAATTATATTTGAGAACATACTAGCCTGGATATGAAAGGTAAATTTCAATGAAAGATGAGAGAAATTAGGAAAGTAGATAGCCAGCACAATCGGGTTTTCTCTTTTATATTTTTTTTATGTTTTAAAATTAAAATTAATTTAATTAATATATATGTCAGTTTAGGTTGGGTTGGGTTGGGTTGGATTACATGATTTAAAAAAACTAAACCACATTATCGGTTTATAATTTTCTTAATTCAAACCAAACCAAACCAACCCAAAAAATCAAAATTTGGTTTGGGTTGGGTTGGTTCAATTGGTTTGGTTTGGTCTTCAATTTTATTGAACAGCCCTACTTCCAGGTAATAATTCAAAATAACCCCATTGAGGGGATGGTCGTTTCTTCTCATTTCTTGGACAATCCTCACACTATGACCTCCAACGTGGGCTAGCCAATCACAGTACATATCCCGAGCATCAACTATATCCATCAATTAGATTTAGATTCTTGCAGAATCTCTATCTTATACGGGTTCACTCCTAGGGTAACGCGAGAAGATTCACGATCTATAATGAGGACCGTGATGGAAGTCGTGGGGCCGTTGGAACCCTCTCTCACTTAGACTTTTAAAATAGGATTTTTAAGAAAATATCCTTTTGAAAATTTTCCATTAAATATCCCTTAACTCTTTGTAAAATACCAAAATCCATAAATGTAAAACCCCACCTAAACCTATCCTAGAGTTAGAGGGAAGGGGTGCATATCATATTATACTGTATAAAAATATATTTTTTGGATGAATTCGTGTGCCTTAGAATTGTGATATAAAGGTTATATGGTTTATTTATACTCGTTGAATAGTAAGGGTAAAAAGGAAATTTCGCTTAAGGTCAAATTAGGAAGAAGGCTTGAGGCTTAGAAAGAAAAAGAATTTGATTGGAAAAATAAAAACAAGGTTAGTGTGGTTAAATGGTTAAAGCTTTGTGATTTAATCTCTAAGGTTTTGAGTTCAAATCCCATCATCTAAGTTTTATTCTTAATTATCCTAACCAATGTTTGAATTCCTCTTTTCTTACATTCCTTAAAATTAGGAATGTTGTCTTAGGGAAGACCCTATGGTAATGTCCTAACCATGAGATCTTGTCCTAAAAGAAAATCTAGAAGAGTTTTGGTCTCCATTATTTTAGCAAGCCTTGTCCTAACCTATTTAAATTTAAAATGCTCCTATTTTTTTAATTCTTTTCAATTTCTATAAAAAAAAAAAAGTGTTGGATAAATATTGGCTTGAATTTTCAAAAATTTCAGCTTTTGGGATAAAGAAATGACTGAAATTTAGGAAGGAAACTAGATAAGTGGTTTTTAATTAAATTACCATAGCTTTTCTTCCAAGAACTACATTTTCTTCTTGTTCTTGTTTTAGTTCAAATCTAAAAATTTTTCCAGCAATTTTTCTTGGTTGATTTTCGAAAACTGCAGCAATATTTGCCTATATAATTCTTGCTAGCAACCAATCATTTTGTGTAAATAGGAAAGCTAAAAATGCCACGGAATTTCGCAGCATATACAACCTTACCAAACCAAAAATTTTTCAGCAAAACTACCAAGAGTTAAACATGGAAGTTGAGCCATCAACTCATGCACAAGAACACCTAAAACTTTCCCCCTTCTTCTCCAAGATGATGGCTGAAAAATCACCATTAATGGACCTTTAAACACTCCTAAGTTTTAGCTGCAAATCCATTTCAAAATGATTCGAAAATTCTGCCGAAAAATCCTTCCATATCCTAAGAATTCTTGTAGCTAAAACCAGAATTTTTTCAGCTTGCTTCGCAAAGTCAAGAACCAATTTCGGCCACTTTAAAGCCATGGACTGAACATCTTGCCTTCTTCATCTACCATGGCCATTAAAGCTCCATTAACACACCTCAAATCACTCCTAACGTTACTCCATTCAAAACATCTCAAACTTGAAAATTAAATTTCAAATTTTACTCCCTTATACTCTCACCTAGCTAGATGAATAAATCAAAATTTTTTCCTCTCTTGTACAGCCATTTTCGACCAGCTATAATGCTAAAACAATCCTCCATTTCCCAATCAATACATAGCTAGACTAACCACCCACCATTGAAGGATTAGAAACCTTCAAGAAGAAAACATCATTAACAAATCTTTTACCTCAAACATCTCCATATTTTTCTCATTTTAAAATTTAAAATTTCTTAACTCTCTCTCTCTTCCCCTAGGATAAGCGAAGCTCCTCCCCTAGCAAGGCCATTCGTCCATCACACACCAAGCACACATAAATCATTTTCTCTCAATTTTCTCTTGTGTTCTCAAGAACACAAAAAACATACATTAAACTTCTTCAACCTTCAATCACCTCTATTCATCCCAAATCACTCCAAAAACTCTCAAATCAACTAGGATTCAACCTATACTCATCCATAGCTCACTCCAGAACACAAAAATGACCAAAATTGATCTTTCATTCGGATCAAACGTGTTTTTTGTTCAAGAACAAAAAGAACAACAAGAAGGTAAATTCAATCACTTTGATCCTTCTTCACTTCTTCATCACCATTTTGTCATCATCTTAATCATTCTCTCTCTCTTGGTAGAACCATTGGTGGCCATTCTTGAACAAACTTCAATCAAGGAAGGACTCCTCAAGTACTCAAGGACCTTCATTGGACAAGACGATATCTTCAACTCCAACAACCATCAAACAAGTATTTCTTTCATGACCTTCTTCTTAAATTTTTGAACTCAGGGCTTTTACATGATGGAATTAATAGGTTGATCAAATAATGTTGGGTTAGAGATATGTATGTGGGTGAAGAGAAAAAATTTAAGACAAAAAGATTGAAATGAATATTGAAACTTATGAATTATGGATTATGATTTAGGACCATTATATGTTCATTAGTATATTATAATTAAAGGCTTTATGTTCCTAGTAAGGTTGTTGTGATGAATGATGAACATTATACCCCTATTGTTTGATTATACTCCCATGATGTTATTTTTATCAATAAATTCCTAGATAAATATTATTATTAGTTAGTATCACCATTGTTGTGATAATTATTATTATAAGTCTATTTTTGGACAAATCAGCATGTTATTTATTAAATATATGTGCGTATGAATATATATAATTTTTTGTACTACTAAATTCACTATGGTCATTGGAAATTATTATTAGAACTACTTTTACTACTAATATTTTTATCATTACTATTATTATTATTATCATTATTATTATCAAAATTATTAGTATTATTATTTAATTTAATTTATTAATTTGGTAAACCTTAGCATTTTCGGAGATAATAATTACCTAAAATATTATTATTTTATTAGATAAGCAAATGGTAATATTATTTTCAAAATTAATTAATATCAAATATATTTTATATTCATATTATTATGGGTTAGTCTTACTAAAACTTTTATTTACACTCATATATTATTTACAATAATAAATATTATTAGTAATTATTATTAAAATAATTCATTTATTACTAATATTGTTTATTATATATTATTAGAAATTATTTATAATTTATTATTAATATTACTTATTATTTATTATTTATTAATAAATAGTTAATATTATAATTTATTTATTTATATAACACCTATTTATTTTGACTTATCAAATTAATCTTATTCTATAAAATACTTTATCAATTAATGTTGAAACTTAAGGTATTATTGTCATAACTGGATGTTGTTGTAACTATTTGAGCCTAAGCATGTTAATATAAGAGTTATTTATTTAATCAAGTGTTATTTGGATATTGAGACTTGTACCCTATATTTATCCCAGGTAGGGCTAGTTTTGTTGGATTATATGCCCTCTTAGACTAGGTTTCTGATGTAAAATCGAATATTTTAGTAAAAGAATTTATTTTCAGAAATTGTTTGTGAATTTACTTTTTGTTTGTGCACAATTTGCATTTGGAACAGACCCATTGTGTTTAAATAAGTGATCCATGTAAATGGTGATCTTTCACAGTAAGGTATGGATCACGGGTTATTTAACACATAAACATTTGTTCTTAACCTATTGATGAGACTGGGAATCTCATCATATTTAGGTTATTATATTATGAATTCCAAATGGGGAATGGCTGACCTTTAGCCAGTGAGTAGTCCACTCACTTCATGACATAAGCGTATTTTGAATACGTAGGACAGAACCTGTAGTAGTGGTTTCTAAAAGTACTATATGATAGAAACTTAGACTACTACTACTACAGCGTGGACTAGTACTCTACGACTTGAGTATGAGTTGGTGGTCTGACGAAACTGGAAGCATATGCTTTGATATGTTATAATTGAGGTTCTATAGTAGAACCAATATACTTGTGTATTGGGTATATGTAACTAGTTAGTTAAGACAGACTTATACAAGATAGTTTCTACACTATATCGCCCCTTATGGTTGTCTGAATGGTCTAAAATGTCCAGGGCCCTAGGAAACATGACTCGGATGTTTGCTTTAGGGTAGTTCCCTTGGAAAACGGAAACACTCCAAGAAGTCGTGGATCATTGGACTAGAAGCCTAAAGATGGTAGATGTCATTTAGAGGGGTGTTAGTACATTTCTTCCTCTCTAAATGTACGGCGATGTGTAGAGGGATATTTTAGTCATTTCACCTGTAGGTCGAAGATTTTGCTAATGCAGTATTGTCGTTGGGGTCAATAATTCATTATGGTGATATTATGAAATATTTAAAATGCAAAATATAGCTATTTATATAACAGGGGTATTTTGGTCATTTTAGCAGCCAATGCGATGTGTCTTTTTGGTCCTCGAAATAGCCCGTAAGTCCTAATTAATTTTGGGTTGAGGAATTGGTCTCAGTTCAAGAGGATTTTATTTTATTTTATTTTATTCAGGATGTCTAATTTATAATTAGACTAGAATAAAATAAATAAATAAATAAAAATAGGAGTTGAGAGCAATGTTTTCAGAACCGAACCAGTCATCGAACCGAAAAAGTTACTGGTTCACGGTTTAATGGTCCAACCGTAATTAGATCACAATTGAATCATAATTGAACCGGTAATATTATAATTTAAAAATTAAAAATATAATTATTTTTTAAAGAAAATTAATCAATAATATAGTGTAATTTAAATCTATAAAGATATAAATATTTAAATTCATGATTAAAAGTAGTTATTTTTAGTTTATATCTAACAATCTAACACATTAAAATAGTTTATTAAATTATATAATTTAATTTATCCCCAAAAATTCTAAAATTTGCCCAATTTTTTTTTTTTAAGGAGCCGGTTCAATATTGGACCAGCCGGTCCAACACAGTTCTCTCAAAAACCACCGATTTTTTAGAGAATCGGTCTAAAGCCTTATACCGGACCGGCTAGAGGACCGGTCCAGTCCGGTCCGGTCCTCACAACAATGGTTGAGAGAAATTAATTATCTGGTTTAATTGGTTAATTCATTATTCAGGGCCTAAGTCCAGTATAAATAATTAGGAAATTAACCTGGGTTTAAACTAAGGAGAAATAATTAATGTTTAATTATTTATTGGGTTATTTATATAAGCCCAAGATATAAATAATTAAAGATTAATTATTTTTTGTTCATTTAGACTCATTAATTATTTATTGGGTTATTTCTATAAGCCTAGGAAATAAATAATTAATGTTTATTATTTTGGACCTTTTGGGTCCAAGAAAAATAATAAATATTATTTCGGCCCAATAGCTTGGACCGTAGGGTTTTTTCCAGATACGGTGCAGATGAGTTTAGGGTTAAGCCAAACTTATTCTCAGGAGAACATCCGGGTGTTTTAAATATGATATCTCGGGGATATGTTTATCAAATAATTAGAGACCTAATTTTGGCTAACTAATAAAACAAGTCTCTGGTGAAAGAAAAACCCTAATCTCCCTAACAACAATAGAGACTCACGCCTCTCTCTCTCTCACTCTAGCGTCTCCTTCTCCTCTGTTGTTCTCCTTGGAGCTTTGCTAACCAATAGTAAGAGAACCAAGGAGATTTGAGACCGTTCTTCTTCACTGTTGTGTTCACCGACTAGAGGTTGGGTAGCGACATATTCTGAGAGCTGAAAGGCTTGGCGTTCATGCAAACAAGGCGAAATAGGAGGTTAGCGGATTTTCAACCGGAAGCTTCTTCAAGTGGGCAAGACGAAGCAATTCCTGTCGTTCAATCCATTCTTACTCAACCTAGTAGGTTTAAAGTGCGCAAATGTATGATCTTAACGCTTCCGTGTGGCCTTTAAGGCTTGCGATTTTTTTTTTCTCTGTTTTTTTCCCGTTGAAGCATGCTCCTCTGTTTTCTTCCCATCAAGTTTGTCTTGAACCAGCTTGGAAGGCTATTTTATTAAGAAAAAGTAAGAAATCAGGTAAGTCCTTACATAAAGTAGGTTGAAGATTAAAATCACTTCGACAAGTCAAAACATGATATATACGTGAAAATATACTATGGATGCAATTATGGATAATTTTCCTTTTTCTTTTTCAGTCAATCAAATAATTTCAAGTTGAATAAGTAATTTTACACAAAATACTAAACTTTTTCTAAAAACCAACTTTGACAAGAATTTTGAAAACCATAATTGCTATTTCAAAGAAAACACATTGGATGATCATTATTTTTCCAAAAGGGACAAATACAACGTTGAGCACTCAATAAGGATAGACTATTAGGACTAGTCTTTAAAGGGTTAGGATAAGTCTCTCAATAGATGGCTACCTCTGAGGGATGAGTCCTTCTCAGATAGGATGTCAATTCTGTAGATCATACCAGTCCGAGCTAGCAAGTACAATTCAAGGGGACTGTGTATTTTTAGAATAAACAACCGATAAGTTTGGATGTAGAGATGGAAGAGTATCTCACCCGGTAGGCCATACACCTACCTTGTGTCAGAATGCACAAAGTGTGGCATCATGAATGTTTATTTGTCATGGTGCACAAAGTGTGGTGCCATGGCTATTTCTTTTGAGTGGTTGCTTTTATTTTATATAATGTATAACATTTGAAAGGAAAACACCACTCCTCACCTTGTGAAATTTATTCGAGACTTGCCAACACTTTACTTTTATAAAAGTTTCTCAACTTGCATACATGAATTGTTTTACCTGAAGCAACCTAAATACACACGGGCTTACTGAGATTTATATCTCACCATCTTTTTATGACATGCTTTCAGGTCGATCCTGCTGTAAAGGTTATTGATTAAAGATTGCTTTTCTTTGAAGACTTATTTTGATTATACTTCATTTTGAGAAACTCTAGCAGATATTTGTTTATTTTGAAGATTGTTCATGTATTATTTTGAGTTGTAATAAGTTTAAAATTGGATCGTTTCTTTCATTTCTTTTGTGAATCCTAATTATAAAGACCCCTTGTCCTAAGGACGGGGCGACATCCCTAGCCCAATCGGATACGTAGGTAGTGGGGTGTTACAATAAATCTCTATGTCAAGGTAAAATCCTTTAAAAGATTTTCTATGAATTAATTTTACCTAGTTACGTACTTAATGATTTCAAAATTTTCTTTTTAAAACTGTTACGAGACTTTGGCCTCTAGTTTTATTTGACAGAAATAATTTTCTTGTAAAAAGAATTAAAATGGTTGTTCCTTTTAACTCACAAAAATATTTAAATCCAAAATATTCTCTATGTCAAGGATAAAATTCTTTAAGAGAATAACCAATGATTAATTTTTACCTTTCAGTTCAAATAACCATTTAATTAAATAAAAATATTTTTCTTTGTCAAAAAAAAAATCCCAAGACTTTAGAAATATGCACATAGGTTCACTCAATAGAAACTAGCAAGCTTGAAAATTGTAAACGTTTTCATACTTTTCTATTTTATTAACCTAAGTGTTCAAATAAAGAATTAAACACATTAATTAATTAATGGTCTTGTTTAATCCTAAATCTTTTTACTATTATTTTCATGGAAAGCATTCTAAGAATATTAACTATGCAAAAAATAATAACTTCGCCTTGTATAGAAACCAAAACGAAAAAGAAAAATGGAAGAAAATTATAAGAAAAATTCATTCGACTTCATGCACCCGCCACATCGGATTGATGTCCTTGAACTGGACAATCCATGGATCACCTAACCCGAATCGGCTCCTAAGCCGGCCCGTGGCCCACACCAAAATTGAGTAAGCCCGGGCACCATCCACCCAAGCTTGGGCTGCGACTTGTGTCAAGGGAAGCCAGTCGCGGCTTTGAGTCTTTTCTGAATTTGAAACCACGGCCAGATACACTGTATCCGGGCCTGGCTCTTATCTTCTTCTCCAATTTCTACTACATTTTTCTTCTAATTTTCTTCTATAATCTTCACTGCGACATTACAGAGACGAATTTGTTTACATAATCAAATAAAAACAAATCCAAACAATCACCTATGCCCTTAAAACACTGGGCTTACACGATCACTATGAAAGCAGTTAAATTACAGGGTTCCTATACTTTCACTCGCAAAACTTACAGATGATCTATCCCATACCAGTAAAGAACGAAGGATAACGGCATGATATCGAACAACTATTGACTAGTTTTATTTACTAACATGCTTCCTATGTTTGCCATTAAACTGACATGCTCTTATACCAATTGAAGGTTAAAACGGCAAAACAGACACACAGAAGCAGTGGAAAAACGTAGAATAACAAGGCAAAATGGAAGAACATTATACCTCTTCAATTTCTAATTCACTTAGGCTATACGATTGGAACCGACGAAACACTCGTTTTGGTTTACTCCTGGGCGATTGAGGATCCGAACCAGTAAGCCTCTGGCTTCCTCTTGGCATGAACACAGGCACAACCTTGGGTCTTTCAAGATATCACCACTGTCTATTTTCTTGTCAATAAAAACATAGGGCAAGGGAATGCTTGTCTCACTCTTTTTTATAATCAGCTAACCAACGATATCAAGAAAGATTGTTGTTCTTCCGACCACTACTTCAATAGACAAGAAACAACAAAGAGAATACAAGAGGCCAAGGAGAATACAGGGGTAGATTGTTTCTAGCAAGTCATTCTCCACATTCAGCCGCTGCTCTCTTTTAATAAGGAGATTGAAAAACCGTTCCTAGACTATTCTGAAGATCATGATAATCTATTATTTTTTCAAAAACTTCTCCCTATAGTAGGTAATGACAGACACGATTTTTATTAGAACCCTGTCATGCACAAACCGCTAACCCCTACCCAGATTGGGCTTGGGCTTAGTTTGTGGAACTCTGGTCCAAGCCATTGAGCAGACCATTTATTTAATCTTGAACTAACAATAGTCCATAAATAAATAATCATCTGCCCAAATGGACCAGTATTAATTTTCTAGCAGGCCAATCCAAATCAATCAATCTGGGCTCTCGCCTTGAATAATTAATTAACCAACCAAAACTAGATAATTAATTTATTTTTCCTTTCGACCTTTTATTTTATTCTAACCCAAAAGTAATTAAACTACCTAAATAAAATAAAACTCTCTTTATTTACAACTATTTCCTTAGTCTAAAATTGATTAGGACTTACGGGTTATTTTGAGGACCAAAAGACACATCACTTTGGCTACTAAAATAATCAAAATACCCTTACTATATAAATATCTACATTTTGAATTTTAAATATCTTTGAATATCACCGTAAAAAAATATTGACCTCAAAGAAAATGCTGCTTTAGCAAAGTCTCCGACCTACAGGTATTATGACTAAAATACCCTTCTATATATCACTGTAGATTTAGAGAGGAAGAGTGTACTAACAACTCTCTAAAAAATATCTATCATCCTTATACCTCTAGTCCAATAATCTACGACTTTCTGAAATATTTTCGTTTTTCAAGGGAGTTACCCTAAAGCAAATATCTAAGTCATGTTCCCTAGGGTCCTGAATTAATAGATTATTCAAACAGTCATAAGGGGCGATATAGCGTAGAAGCTATCGTGTACAACTCTGTCTTAACTAATTAACTAGTCATATATTCCAAGTATACAAGTATATTGGTCCTACGATAGAACCTCAACTATAGTATACCAAAATATACACTACCAGTAACGTCAGACCACTAACCCATACTCAAGCCATATGGTATAAGTCCACGTTGTAATAGTAATAGTCTGAGTTTTTACCAAATAGTATTTTTAAAAATCACTACTACAGATTTAGTTCTATGTATTCAAAATACACTTATATTATGAAATGATCGGACTACTCACTGGCTAAAGGTAAGTCATTCTCCATTTGAAATTCATAACACAATAACCTTACCATGACGAGATTCCCATTCTTATCATCTGATTAAGAATAATAGTTTATGTGTTAAGTAACCTATGATCCATACTTTACTATGAAAGACCTTAATTCACATGGATCACTTACTTAAACACAATAGATCATTTCCAATGAAATTGTACAAAAATTAAATTTAAAAAATACAAACAATTTATGAGAATAAAAATTTTTATTAATACAATTGAAATTACATAAAAAATATAATCTTGTGGGCATAATTCCAACACTTCACGAGTCCGAACTCCAGGGTTAAAGATACACTCTCCCAAGTGGTTTTGTTGTGCAACATGCTTCTTCACTTTGGTGCCATCTTAAATCAAACAAAGTCACTCAAATAGTAAGTTATACATGCATACAGTGATGGAATCATGTATGAACAAGTTACAGGTATTTCACAATAGAATTTTCAAACTCAACTTATACCAGATTGAACCTTAAATAATTCTAGAAATAGGTAATCATTTGAAAGAAGTAAACTTGTTGTTTATTTAAACTGCATAATTTAATAAAAGAAATAAAATGTATGCATAGCATCCTTGTTTTACATAAATAAAAGTTCCCAAAAAAACACATAGTAAAGGATACCCTTTATTATCTGGAAAGAAGAATTAGGGCTTCTTAACCTCCATCACCAAGTCAGTTCAACTATCTTACTCACCCTATTTCCCCTTTATATCCTTAATATTGGGCTCATAAAGCCAACCTTCAGTGTTTTTGGAAAAATCTATCCATTTTTCATCCCCAAACCCAAGATCTAAGGTTCCTTGGTGACCCTACCAGAACTTCCCATAGCCCAAATAGGTCTCCTAGAACTCTCTGCTTCTGTAAGACCTGCTGTCAATCTCGCTCGCCTAACTCATTCTTGGCATTATGCCTTAAACTCTTCGTATTTACTTCTGGGTGCCTCAAATTCTAAGTCTCCCAGATCATCACTATCTGGGGTCAAATCTCTTCCTGTACAAGTGGGTTAGGGGCAGGCTCCTCTACTTCAACTCCCTCATCCTCACTCTCTTGTTCCGATTCCTCTAGCTCGGGCTCAGATTTAGACTCCCTAGGTGGAGGGAGTATGGGTGATAGTGGTGTATTAGGTCTACACAGGAGAGGCCAATCCCTGGCCACTGGCACAAATCTCCTAGCCATCCTATTCACAAATAACAACTAGTATTAGTATAAAATATAAACACTTAAATACATAAATCTCATCATTTTTATGCGTATTATCTAAATCTAGTCTTTGATACCACTTGTAACACCCCATTATACATGTACACAAAAAGGTAGGGATATCGTCTCGTCTAAATGATTAAGGGTCTTTATAACTAAGCTATGATATAAACTTAAATGGAAAAAACTTCAAAATCTCATTACAAGGGAAAATAGTGTCTACAAGTCTCTCGATACACATGAAATAAAAATAACTCTTAAAACAAGAACCAAAATCAAGAAATTAAATGTAACTATCTTCTAATAGCGTTCTATCCTGTCAAAGCTAGTAGATCTTGAAATATAACATCAAAAGAAGTATGAGAAATATATCTCAATAAGTCTTGTTTGTGCTTTTATTAAATACAAAATAAGTTTCATGAATGCATTTAGAAATCATTTCTTAAAAGTTGATTGCAAGTCAACCATTTTTTTCTAAAAACAACAGTGAGTGGTAATTTGAAGCCAAAGCCACAATAAAATGTATAACATATAAAAACTACTAAAAAAAAAAAAAAACTGGTTATGAAACCTTGCATCATAACCTTGTCATGAAACCCTCCATCATGACAAACACTATAAAACCTTGCATAACAGTGAAGTGGGTATACAGCCTGTTGTGTGATTTCGAGTGTTGGAAATAGTATCACAAATCCACACAAAATCAAGTTTAAATTAAAATGCCAAAACACTCAAACCATACAATTGGGCAAGTATACCTATTGCATAGTATAGGATCTAATAGCAATTATCATTTTTCCTCAAGGAAAGGATAAAAGAACCACTACTCACTGTTCTTTTATTATTTAGCCTAACAAATTAATGAAATAAACTAACTATAATGGGTGCGAACACGGAGAACAAACACAATCCTCACAAGATTGGCCTTGAGAAAATTAAAGACAAGAAAATGGGCAAAAGACATGAATTTGTCAAGAACCCCCCTAAATTAGCCAAGTACAAAATCAAACCAAAGACAGCTAAATTTTCAATTCTAAAATCGTTAGAGGCTATAAATGCAAAACTCACTCTCTCTCGAGTTATGGATTCCCTATTCTTGAACCAATTAGAGGGCATCTCTGCCTCCCCCAAAAAGCATTAAGTGCAAAACCCCCAAAAATTCCGGCAGAACCTAATACCCTTATCTCTAGGTGACATCAAATTTCCAATGATTGCCAAGTTCTAATCCTTCAAATCCTTTCTGAAGTTTATCAAGGGAAAACAAACATTGAATCAATTAATTGGAACCTAACACCTAACCTCATCTCTCAAAATTCATTAAGAGCAAGCAACTCAAATAACAAATCCAACATAGTAAAATCAAGTAATCATTCTTTAGGAATTAGAAATTAAAAATCAAAAGTAGAATTAATATATGAATTAACTAAGGTTCAATCCTTCAAGAACAATTAAAGTAATAGATATAAATTGACAAAGAAAACTAGAGAAAGGGGACAAGAAATTGCCCATAGACAAGCTAATTTATTTATCTTCCATCTTCAATCTTCAATCTTCATTTGGCAACCTCCAATCCTCTTTTTTCTCTTCTCTTTTTGGGGTGGGTGTTTTCTCTCAGTGTTGGCCGCCCACAATTATCTCATAAGGTTCTATTTATAGAGTTTGGAAAGCCCAAAAAGTCACTTAAAATCATATCCGTATTTCTGTTCTATGAACTCACACGGTGCCATCGAAGATGATATGCATGGTGCCGTTCATCCTATAGTTGCACGACGCCATCTGATATGATCTACACAGCACTATGCACTCTCAGCATCTCTAAACCTAGCTAGTCAATACTTTCTTTTTGTTGTCTTCTTTTTCTCTATCCTTTTTCTTAAATTTTTGTCATTTTCATTCTTTTCTTCACTCAATCCTCATTTATTTAATCCTACACAAAATAATATAAAATTATAAGAATGAATAATTATTTAAACATTATTTTACAGTAAATGTAGTATAATTTAGATAGAAATAAGTGCATAATGAGCACTTATCACAGCTCATTGGGTAAGATATTCCTCCATCTCTTATCCTAATTTACCGGATGTCTACCTTGGAATAACAACCCAGCTGGACTGTGGTGCTAGCTCAAACTAGCTTGAGCTATAGGAACTGTCACATTTTTCAAATAGAGCTCATCTCTCAGAGGTGGCCTCCTATTGAGAGACTTGCCCTGCCTTTCAAAGGTTAGTCCCGATGATCTACCCTTATTGAGTATTCAATACTTCATTATATTGTTCAATGTCCAAATCTCAATGTAAACATTTTCAACACGTTGGTCATGCAAGCATGGTTTCCAAATAAATTGTTGTGAAATTGTTTTATAAATAAAAGATGATTTTCCATTTAAACTCTTGTTTGAATAAAAGTATTTAGTATAAAATAATCAAACTTTCATTCCAAATAATCACATCATTGAGATAACATTTATTTCACAAATGACTTGCAATTCAAAGCTTTAGTACCAAGTATTTAATGCAATGACTTACTTGGAATTTAAATAATGTTGACTACCTTGATCTCACACTTCAGTTATACCCCCTTAAGTCACATAATAAATAGCTGTCACATATCGTAATATGACCAAAATGTAGCCAAGACAGTTAAATCAATAAATTTGGAATTTTATCAACCCATCATGTTTTCCTTATGTCAACTTATCAAATAATATTTGTGATCCAATGACTATCTCAAATATTCATATCACTTGCAGAACAAAAGTTTACCTATTCATAAAAGAATCTTAGAAATAGCAATTAGTCATATAACAACATATAGGTCTTCCTTATCTCATGCTCTTAATGACGAATTCATCAAAAGATCGTGAACAGCATAATTAACATCACGTGATCACCCTATTATCAAGTCATGCCCAAACATACTCACGGATCATTATTTGTCTAACACATGTATTAGATCTCCATATAGGCCGCACATAACGTTAGCTAAATCACCTAATTCAAATCATAGTGTAGGTAGAATAGCTTATCTCTTTTAAAGTAGAAAATCTATTAAAATCAAAAGGTGATTCCTCCGAAAAACAGGTTAAACCCGTTGAGAGAAGAGAAAGATTCATTCAAATCTTCTAAGATTTTCCGTGTGATTGCAAGAAAGAGAGAAAAAGATTAACTCTTTTGTTTCGACTTAACAGGAATAAAGATCAAAGAAAGAGAAGGAAAAGAAATTGTCACCTTATTATAGAGATTTTAATGTTGTCAAGAGGTAGAGTGAGGGAAAAATCTAAGGCCTTGTTTTGGTGATCATCGTGTGGGGGTGTGAGTATGTGTTGGCCAAAGGTTTGAGAGGAAAAGTTGAAGTTTATCACAAAGGAAATTCTGATTGTTCAAGAGATGGTAAGGCTGTGATGATTTTCCAGCTAGCACAAGTGTTCGAATTGAACTTAAACAGCTCCTAAGATGACGGCTAAAATTGCTGAAGTTAGCTGGGGTTTTCGTGCTCAGATTTGGTGCAAAACTTGCATGTCCTGATGTGGCTCTTGTAGCCTCAGCTGAGTGCTATAAAAAGATAAAAATAAAAAAACGAACGGTGTCTTGCTTTGTATGTGTGTCGACAGTGTTTGTTTGCTGATGTGGCGCGGCCGAAATCAGCATGTGATATAGGTAGCTGATATATTGTCAAATAAAGAATGACAAGCATTTAGTTTTAAGAAGATGGAAACTTATCTTCTGCTGGCTTAGTTTTTGGTCCGTTGACGGTGGAGAAATGATATTATTTACAACTTGTGAAGGTGTATTGTTGTCGGCTGTGTATGGGGAAGAGACAGGCTATTAGAGATTTTGTTGTATAGTTATTTTATTAATGTTGTGGTATTTTCTCTATTAGTATAGATTATATTGTTTTTCTGTATAATTTATTTTCTTATATAAATAAATTATCTTATCTAACAAAAAAATAATAATATATCTAAAATAAGAATAACAAAAATTCTATATAATAATAGACATTATACTACACACTAAAGATCATAACTAGGCATTAATAATATTGAGTAAACTAAACTAACATGCAATATTATCATCGCCATCATCGTACGTTTCCAGTTGATAAGCTCAACTTTCAAGCCAGGGCCTTAATCCCACTTAGGGTTTGTTTTGTAGCTTAATTAAATATTTTAAATTAATTAACTAATTATTTATTTTATTAAATACGTTTGATAAAATATAATATTAAGTATTTAATTAATTAAATACATTTGATAATAGATTTTTGTTATCACTTAATTAATTAAGATATACTATACTTAAATTTAAATTTTAAATATGTTAAATACTTGGTATAAGCTAAATTTATCTATATTTTGGGAGTCATTTGTGTTGTATTTATGTTGATTTGGAGCATAAATGACTACTCATTTTCCCTGTTTTACTATTTTTGTGCAAAGTTGATGATATGATGGAATTTTAGAAAAATGATGAAGAATAGCAAAAGAAAGTGCACAAAACCGGATCCAAGACATAAAGGAGTCGGAGCCGGTTGGGGTGACTCCACTAGGGCCAGTTGATTGCTAGAAAACAAGGCAAAGATAGATAAAAATTTCAGAGTATTCCAGAAAGGAGGCGACGCAGGTTGGTACTGTTCGCGGCGTTAATTTTGTCTCAACCAAGACTGGTTGATACTTATCAGCCAGGACTAGTTGAATTCCGGAATTCTACTTGGAAAAGGTCTTTTCGGGTTAATTTGGAAGGAAAAACTCTTATAAATAGCGAAAGAAACAAGCCCTAGAGCGATGTCAAGTTGTGCGCATTAAAAAGAGAGGTTAGATTCAGAAGAGAACACCAAAAGATGAAGTCTTTAGAAGATTCTTGGAAAAGAGCGAATTGTTGCTCAGAGGAAGATTTGCAGAAAAAGAAGAAAATCACTTATCTATGATTTTCTTTTTCTTTTATTTATTCTTTTCATTCAACAATATTGTTTTAAGTTGTGTTTAATTATATAGTAGAGTAACATAGTTAATTCATCTTGTTAATTGGTTAAGTTAAACTGAGTAATTGGTGTCTTACTCTTTGAGGATCGATATTTATGTAGTTTTGGAATTGACGTTTTAATTAAAATTTGATTAATGATAAGTTAAAAAAATTGATTTTTATTATACCCAAAATTCATCTATCAATACTAATCTAATTATTAATATTTTTTATATTTAATTTAAATTATAATAAAATATAATATAAAAATAAATTATAATTAATTCAAATTTCAATTTTTAAAATTTAATATTTAAATATTCAAATTTCACTTTTATCAAATGAGTCATTAGACAATCATCTCTCCCGCCTTATAAAAGTTCTCAAGAATTCTAGTATATTAAAATTTTCCCTTAGTCATACATGTTTGAGGCTCACATTATATATATAAAAAATATATATTAGAGACCATATCATAAAAAGGCCATTTGCAAAAAAAAAAAAACTCATTAAAAAAATCTACTTATATATATATATATATATATATATAATTATGAATTATTAGAATATTTATTAATTAGTGGAGGCTCCACTAATTATGGATTTATGTGAATTATTAGAAGATTTTTATGGATGTCCACCATTTAGTGGAGACACCACTAATTAAGATTAGTGAAAGATGATGTATGCCATGATGTAATCCACTAATTAGAGCTCTATAAATAGAGCTATTCTCTAAGCTTGTAACACACCATTATTTTGTGAAAGAAATATTAGTGAAAGAAAGATTAGAGAAAATTGTGAGAGAAAAGAAAAAGAAAAATTCTTGTGCAAAATAGTTATAGTTTTATTAGTGTGTAGTGTGAAGATTTTATTCTAACACTACCCTAATTTTATAACACGTTATCAGCACGAGTCTCTACCGGTATAAAAGCCGAAGACTAAGCACGAGTTTCGCCGTTACTAAAGCCGTAAGACAGTACGCATTTATTGATCTCTATGGCTAACATCGCGAAACTCGAATTTGTAGCCCTTGATATTTCCGGAAAAAATTATATGTCATGGGTTCTCGATGCGTAAATGCATCTAAATGTCGAAGGCCTTAGTGAAACTATTCAAGCAAATAATAGTGCATCTCGCACAACACAAGGCTAAAGCTTTGATTTTTATTCGTCGTCATCTCGATGAAAATTTAAAAATGGAATATCTTACCGAAAAAGATCCATATGGCCTATGGGTAAATTTAAAAGAAAGATTTGACCACCTGAAGATGGTCGTACTACCTACTGCACGGTATGAATGGTTGCACCCGAGGTTGCAAGATTTTAAAACCGTGAATGAATATAGCTCCGCAATGTATAAAATTACATCTCAATTAAAATTATGCGGAGAAAAAGTGATCGATGAAGATATGTTGGAGAAGACATTCTCCACCTTTCATGCCTCGAATATTGTCCCGCAACGAACAATATCGAGAAAAGGGGTATACAAAATTTACAAATTTAATTACCGCCCTCCTCATTGCAGAGAAAAATAATGAGTTATTATTGAGAAATCATGAAGCCGCACTCAATCGGCTCTACAAAGACTCCTGAAGTGAATGTCGTTGGCTCCAGCAGAAGCCATCGTTATAGTCGTGGTCGTGGCCGTGGCCGTGACCGTGGTCGTGGTTATGGTCGTAGACACGCTCGATATTTCCCTTATCACAATTATAATCAAACTCGTGAGAAATACCGCCACCCGAAGTGGAACAGAAAAGATCAAAAGGGAAAAGAAAAAGAAATTGAAGAAAAGCATGAGGATATATGTTATAGATGTGGCATGAAAGGTCATTGGTCACGAAACCGTCGTACGGCCAAGCATTTAGTTGAATTGTATCAAGCTTCATTGAAAAATAAAAATGTGGAAGCAAATTTTTCTCAACATCCAATAAATAATGCCGAGGATGACGATAGTGATCCCGAAGATCTTAATATCAATATTACCCATATGGATGTATCGGATTTTTTTGAACACCCGCACTGTAGGATAGACCATTTAATTGGTGATGGCAAGTTGTCCAAAAGAACTAAAGCCTCACCCCGATATTTTTGTATTTTCATTTTCATTCTATTCTAATAATATTTACGTTTACATATATATATTTGTGTTCGTATGGTCGTTATTAATGATGATGTATGCATTATTGATAGTGGAACTACACACACTATACTAAAAAATGAGAAATATTTTTCTCGATCTCAAAATGGGAGAAATAAATATTTATACGATAAACGGTAGTGCAAATGTAATTGAGGGCTCCTGAAGAGCTAGTATATTGTTGCCTAAAGGAACAACAATTATTATTGATAAGGCACTATTTTCCTCAAAATCCGTAAGAAATTTATTGAGTTTTAAAGATATCCGCATAAATGGGTATCATGTTGAAACAAATGAGGAAAATGGGATTGAGCATCTTTTTATTACTCAAATGCATTTGGGTAAGAAATCGGTATTAGAAAAACTGCCGTCTTTTTCTACTCGGTCTATATTTTGTAAAAATACGTACAATTGAAATTCATCATCTAGTAAACCGTAAGTTTACCGATCCTATTACTTTTAGCATTTGGCATGACCGGTTGGGTCATCCGGGATCTACCATGATGAGAAGAATCATTGAGAATACACATGGTCATCCTTTAAAAAATAAAAGGATATTAACATCAGAAAAATTCGCATGTACCGCATGTTCCCTAGGAAAATTAATTGTTAAACCATCACCAAGAAAAGTAGGAGCCGAAAGTCCTACATTTCTCGAACGGATTCACTGGAGATATTTGTGGACCTATTGATCCACCATGTGGACCGTTCAAATATTTTATGGTCTTAATTGATGCATCATCCCGATGGTCACATGTATGTTTATTATCTACTCGCAACCCGGCGTTTGCGAGATTACTTGCTCAAATAATTAAATTACGAGCACAATTTCCTGACCATCACATTAAAAATATCCGTTTGGATAATGTCGGTGAATTTTCATCACATGCTTTTGATGCATATTGCATGTCAATTGGGATTAATGTTGAACATCCCGTAGCTCATGTTCACACACGTAATGGTCTTGCTCGAATCTTTGATTAAACGATTACAATTAATTGCTAGACCATTATTAATGAAAACAAATCTCCCAACATCTCGCCTGGGGACATGCTATTCTACATGCCGCAACACTTGTACGTATAAGACCAGCCTAGTTATCATAAATTCTCTCCTTTGCAATTGGCTTTTGGGTCGTAACCAAATATTGCTCATTTAAGAATTTTTTGGTGTGTCGTATATATTCCAATTGCACCAAACCAACGTACAAAGATGGGTCCTCAAAGAAGAAAGGGGATATACGTTGGATATGATTCTCCCTCTATTATCGTGTATGTTGAACCCCCGACAGAGATGTATTCACAAGAAGATTTGTCGATTGTCATTTTGATGAATCATTATTCCCTAAATTAGGAGGAGAACCAAAACAAGATAAAAAGGATCTTGATTGGACAACATCATTAAATTATCTTGATCCGCGCACAAGCGCATGTGAACTTGAAGTTCAAAAGATAATTCATTTGCAAAGCATTGCAAATCAAATGCCGTACGCTTTTGTTGACTCCGTAAGAGTTACAAAATCGCATATTCCAGCCTATAAATGCTCCTATTCGAATTGAAGTTCCAGCAGAACAAAATATTATACCTATAGTCAGCTGAGTCAAAAACACGCCGTAAGCGTGGCCGACCTCTTGGTTCTAAAGATAAAAATCCTCGAAAGAAAAGAGGATTAAATGATCCGTAAGATCATATTGAAGAAAAGAATGATAAAGACCAAGAGAGAACTCGATGACAAAGAACCGTAAGTTGATGAAAGTAACACCGAAATTTCTATCAATTATACCACTTCCGATAGAAGTTGGAATCGGATAGAAACTGTTATTGATAATATATTTGCATACAATATATCTCTTGATGTTACACAGATAATGATGATCCCGAACCAATATCGCTTGATGAATGTCGGCATAGAAAAGAGTGGCTGCAATGGAAAGATGCGATTCAATCGGAGTTAAATGCACCGGCAAAACGTGAAGTCTTTGGACCTGCAGTCCGAACACCGTAAGGTATAAAACCCGTTGGCTACAAATGGATATTTGTGCGAAAGCGCAATGAAAAGAGTGAAATCGTTCGATATAAAGCGCGATTAGTAGCCCAAGGTTTTTCACAAAGACCAGGTATTGATTATGATGAAACTTATTCTCCTGTTGTTGATGCTATTACACTCCGATATCTTATCAGCTTAGCAAGACATGAAAAGATAGATATGCGCCTATTAGATGTTGTCACCGCTTACTTGTATGGAAATTTAGAAAATGATGCTTACATGAAAATCCTCGAAGGATTTCATATGCCCGAAGCATATAAACATTATCCTCGTGAAAATTACTCCATCAAGTTGCGTAAATCATTATATGGCCTGAAGCAATCGGGCGCATGTGGTTTACACGCCTTAGTGAATATTTATTGAAAGCGGGATTTAAAAATGACCAGGTATGTCCATGCGTTTTTATTAAGAAATCTGGTTCTAAATTTGTGATATTAGCTATATATGTTGATGATATTAATCTTATTGGAACTCTTGAAGAGCTCCAAGAAACAATTGATTATTTAAAAAGAGAATTCGAAATCAAGGATTTTGGTAAAACCAAATTTTGCCTTGGTTTACAAATTGAACATTTGGAGAGTGGAACATTTATTCATCAATCAACATATACAAGCAAAAGTGCTAAAAAGATTTTACATGGACAAAGCACATCCATTGAGTATTCCAATGATCGTCCGATCATTAAATGTGGATAAAGATCCTTTCCGACCTCAAGAAAATTATGAAGAACTCCTTGGTCCTCGAAGTACCATATCTCAAGTGCAATTGGTGCATTGATGTATCTTGCTAATAACACACGACTCGATATTGCTTTCGCTGTCAATTTATTAGCAAGATTTAGTTCTTCACCAACACGACGACATTGGAATGGAATTAAACAAGTCCTTCGATATCTCCAAGGTACAATTGATCTCGGATTATTTTATTCAAATAAAACAAGTCCAACATTGATAGGTTATGCAGATGCTGGTTATTTATCTGATCCACATAAAGCACGTTCTCAAACGGGCTATCTATTTACATGTGGAAATACTCGCTATATCATGGCGTTCTACAAAACAATCTATAGCAGCCTACTTCTTCAAATCATGCTGAAATTATAGCCATTCATGAAGCAAGTCGAGAATGTGTATGGCTAAGATCCATGATTCATTATATCCGAGAAAGTTGTGGATTATCATCAATCAAAGGTATTCCAACTCTTCTTTATGAAGACAATGCAGCTTGCATAGCTCAATTACGAGGAGGATATATTAAAGGAGATCGGACAAAACATATTTCACCAAAATTCTTCTTTACTCATGAACTCCAGAAGAAAGGTGAAATTGATGTGCTACAAATTCGGTCATGTGATAACCTCGCAGATATTTTCACGAAGACTTTACCGACTGCAACATTTGAAAAGTTGAGATATAAAATCGGTATGCGTCGGTTTAAAGATTTAAAGGAATTATCTCATCAGGGGGAGTAATAAATGGACATATAGAATAGTGTACTCTTTTTCCTTCACTAGATTTTTTTTCCCACTGGGTTTTTATCTAGTAAGGTTTTAACTAGGCATATTCTTTATGTAATGGATGGACATCCAAGGGGGAGTATTATGAATTATTGGAATATTTATTAATTAGTGGAGGCTCCACTAATTATGGATTTATGTGAATTATTAGAAGATTTTTATGGATGTCCACCATTTAGTGGAGACACCACTAATTAAGATTAGTGAAAGATGATGTATGCCATGATGTAATCCACTAATTAGAGCTCTATAAATAGAGCTATTCTCTAAGCTTGTAACACACCATTATTTTGTAAAAGAAAGATTAGTGAAAGAAAGATTAGAGAAAATTGTGAGAGAAAAGAAAGAGAGAAATTCTTGTGCAAAATAGTTATAGTTTTATTAGTGTGTAGTTTGAAGATTTTATTCTAACACTTCCCTAATTTTATAATATATATATATATATATATATATATATATATATATATATATATATATATATAAACCCTTAAAAAAGAATACAAGCCGTTTGTTATTATTATTTTTTTAATCGTTAATTCTTCATAGAAAAGTCTCTTGAGAAGTGAAATAGACTTTTAGACTTTTAACGCAAATTTTGTCTTTTGCTTTTTTATCAATTTTCTTTACTAATTCTTTAATCCTTAATTCTAAACTCTTTTTTTTTTCTCTCCCTTCGTCTTTTGTTTCTCCTTTTATCATTATCATTCATCATATTAGCGGTTCAATTTTTTTTTATATTTATAAAATTATGGATCTATAATTATTGATAATTTTTAATATTTTTTATTCAACATTATTTTTAATAAAGTATGAACAAGCATCAATAGAGTGTAATAGTGAAAAAAATTAGGGAAAATTTTTTTTAAAAAAAATGCTAGGTACAACAAGGAAAGTGTTGGTTCTCCAATCTCCATATTTTTAGTGTTTAAGACAATGATGGAGCTTGAACTAGTGAAAGAAAGATTAGAAAAAATTGTGAGAGAAGAGAAAGAGAGAAATTCTTGTGCAAAATAGTTAGAGTTTTATTAGTATGTAGTGTGTGAAGATTTTATTCTAACACTACCCTAATTTTATAACACGTTATCAGCACGAGTCTCTACCGGTACAAAAGCCAGAAGACTAAGCACGAATTTCTGCCGTTAACAAAACCAGAAGACAGGTATGCATTTATTGATCTCTATGGCTAATCTCGCTAAACTCGAATTTGTAGCCCTTGATATTTCTGGAAAAAATTATATGTCATGGGTTCTCGATGCAGAAATGCATCTAAATGCTGAAGGCTTAGTGAAACTATTCAAGCGAATAATAGTGCATCTGCACAACACAAGGTTAAAGCTTTGATTTTTATTCGTCGTCATCTCGATGAAAATTTGAAAATGGAATATCTTACCGAAAAAGATCCATATGTCATGTGGGTAAATTTAAAAGAAAGATTTGACCACCTGAAGATGATCGTACTACCCACTGCATGGTATGAATGGTTGCACCTGAGGTTGCAAGATTTTAAAACCGTGAATGAATATAGCTCCGCAATGTATAAAATTACATCTTAATTAAAATTATGCGGAGAAAAAGTGACTGATGAAGATATGTTGGAGAAGACATTCCTCACCTTTCATGCCTCAAATATTGTCCTGCAGCAACAATATTGAGAAAAATGGTATACAAAATTTACAGATTTAATTACTGCCCTCCTCATTGCAGAGAAGAATAATGAGTTATTATTGAGAAATCATGAAGCCAGACCAACTGGCTCAACAGCACTCCCAGAAGTGAATGCTGTTGGCTCTAGCAGAAGCCATCGTTATAGTCGTGGTCGTGGTTATGATCGTAGACACGCTCGATATTTCCCTTATCACAATCATAATCAAACTGTAAGAAATACTGGCCACCTGAAGTGGAACAGAAAAGATCAAAATGGAAAAGAAAAAGAAATTGAAGAAAATCATGAGGATATATGTTATAGATGTAGCATGAAAGGTCATTGGTCACGAAACTGTCGTAGGCTAAACATTTAGTTGAATTATATCAAGCTTCATTGAAAAATAAAAATGTGGAAGCAAATTTTTCTCAACATCCAATAAATAATGCTGAGGATGATGATATTGATCCTGAAGATCTTAATATCAATATTACCCATATGGATGTATCGGATTTTTTTGAATACCCAGACGGTAGGATAGTCCATTTAATTGGTGATGACAGTGTCCAGAAGAACTAAAGCCTCACCCTGATATTTTTGTATTTTCATTTTCATTCTATTTTAATAATATTTACGTTTGCATATATATATTTGTGTTCAGATGGCTGTTGTTAATGATGATGTATGCATTATTGATAGTGGAACTACACACACCATACTAAAAAATGAGAAATATTTTTCTGATCTCAAAATGGGAGAAATAAATATTTATACGATAAACGGTAGTGCAAATGTAATTGAGGGCTCCGGAAGAGCTAGTATATTGTTGCCTAAAGGAACAACAATTACTATTGATAAGGTACTATTTTCCTCAAAATTCAGAAGAATTTTATTGAGTTTTAAAGATATCCGCAGAAATGGGTATCATGTTGAAACAAATGAGGAAAGTGGGATTGAGCATCTTTTTATTACTCGAATGCATTTGGGTAAGAAATCTGTATTAGAAAAACTGCTGTCTTTTTCTACTGGCCTATATTTTGTAAAAATACATACAATTGAAATTCATTATCTAGTAGACCAGAAGTTTACTGATCCTATTACTTTTAGCATTTGGCATGACCGGTTGGGTCATTCGGGATCTACCATGATGAGAAGAATCATTGAGAATGCACATGGTCATCCTTTAAAAAATAAAAAGATATTAACATCAGAAAAATTCGCATGTATTGCATGTTCCCTAGGAAAATTAATTGTTAAACCATCACCAGTAAAAGTAAGAGCTGAAAGTCCTACATTTCTCGAACGGATTCACGGAGATATTTGTGGACCTATTGATCCACCATGTGAACCGTTCAAATATTTTATGGTCTTAATTGATGCATCATCCCGATGGTCACATGTATGTTTATTATCTACTCGCAACCTGGCGTTTGCGAGATTACTTGCTCAAATAATTAAATTACGTGCACAATTTCCTGACCATCACATTAAAAATATCTGTTTGGATAATGCTGGTGAATTTTCATCACATACTTTTGATGCATATTGCATATCAATTGGGATTAATGTTGAACATCATGTAGCTCATGTTCACACACAAAATGATCTTACTAAATCTTTAATTAAATGATTACAATTAATTGTTAGACCATTATTAATGAAAACAAATCTCCCAACATCTGCTTGGGGACATGCTATTCTGCATGCTACAACACTTATACGTATAAGACTAGCTAGTTATCATAAATTCTCTCCTTTGCAATTGGCTTTTGGGTTAGAACCAAATATTGCTCATTTAAGAATTTTTGGGTGTACTGTATATGTTCCAATTGCACCAAACCAACGTACAAAGATGGGTCCTCAAAGAAGAAAGGGGATATACGTTGGATATGATTCTCCCTCTATTATCGTGTATGTTGAACCCCCGACAGAGATGTATTCACAGCAAGATTTGTCGATTGTCATTTTGATGAATCATTATTCCCTAAATTAGGGGGAGAACCAAAACAGCATAAAAAGGATCTTGCTTGGACACCATCATTAAATTATATTGATCCGCACACAAGCGCATGTGAACTTGAAGTTCAAAAGATAATTCATTTGCAAAGCATTGCAAATCAAATGCCAGACACTTTTGTTGACTCCAGAAGAGTTACAAAATCGTATATTCCAGCTATAAATACTCCTATTCGAATTGAAGTTCCAGCAGAACAAAATATTATACCTATAGTCGCTGAGTCAAAAACACGCCGTAAGCGTGGCCAACCTCTTGGTTCTAAAGATAAAAATCCTCGAAAGAAAAGAGAATTAAATGATCCGTAAGATCATATTGAAGAAAAGAATGATAAAGACCAAGAGAGAACCGATGACAAAGAACCGGAAGTTGATGAAAGTAACACTGAAATTTCTATCAATTATACCACTTCCGGTAGAAGTTAGAATCGGATAGAAACTGTTATTGATAATATATTTGCATACAATATATCTCTTGATGTTACACAGGATAATGATGATCCTGAACCAATATCAGTTGATGAATGTCGGTATAGAAAAGATTGGCTGCAATGGAAAGATGCAATTCAATCGGAGTTAAATGCACTGACAAAACGTGAAGTCTTCGGACCTGCAGTCCGAACACCAGAATGTGTAAAACCTGCTGGCTACAAATGGATATTTGTGCGAAAGTGCAATGAAAAGAGTGAAATCGTTCGATATAAAGTGCGATTAGTAGCCCAAGGTTTTTCACAAAGACCAGGTATTGATTATGATGAAACTTATTCTCCTGTTGTTGATGCTATTACACTCCGATATCTTATCAGTTTGGCAGTACATAAAAAGATAGATATGCGCCTATTAGATGTTGTCACGGCTTACTTGTATGGAAATTTAAAAAATGATGTTTACATGAAAATCCCCGAAGGATTTCATATGCCTGAAGTATATAAACATTATTCTCGTGAAAATTACTCCATCAAGTTGCAGAAATCATTATATGGCCTGAAGCAATCTGGGGGCGCATGTAGTTCACACGTCTTAGTGAATATTTATTGAAAGCGGGATTTAAAAATGACCAGGTATGTCCATGTGTTTTTATTAAGAAATCTGGTTCTAAATTTGTGATATTAGCTATATATGTTGATGATATTAATCTTATTGGAACTCTTGAAGAGCTCCAAGAAACAATTGATTATTTAAAAAGAGAATTCGAAATCAAGGATTTTGGTAAAACCAAATTTTGCCTTGATTTACAAATTGAACATCTGGAGAGTGGAACATTTATTCATCAATCAACATATACAGCAAAAGTGCTAAAAAGATTTTACATGGACAAAGCACATCCATTGAGTATTCCAATGATCGTCCGATCATTAAATGTGGATAAAGATCCTTTCCAACCTCAAGAAAATAATGAAGAACTCCTTGGTCCTGAAGTACCATATCTCAGTGCAATTGGTGCATTGATGTATCTTGCTAATAATACACGACCTGATATTGCTTTTGCTGTCAATTTATTAGCAAGATTTAGTTCTTCACCAATACGACGACATTGGAATGGAATTAAACAAGTCATTCGATATCTCCAATGTACAATTGATCTCGGATTATTTTATTCAAATAAAACCAGTCCAACATTGATAGGTTATGCAGATGCTGGTTATTTATCTGATCCACATAAAGCACGTTCTCAAACAGGCTATCTATGTACATGTGAAAATACTGCTATATCATTGCGTTCTACGAAACAATTTATAGCAGCTACTTCTTCAAATCATGCTGAAATTATAGCCATTCATGAAGCAAGTCGAGAATGTGTATGGCTAAGATCCATGATTCATTATATTCGAGAAAGTTGTGGATTATCATCAATCAAAGATATTCCAACTCCTCTTTATGAAGACAATGCAGCTTGTATAGCTCAATTACGAGGAGGATATATTAAAGGAGATCGGACAAAACATATTTCACCAAAATTCTTCTTTACTCATAAACTCCAAAAGAAAGGTGAAATTGATGTACTACAAATTCGGTCATGTGACAACCTCGTAGATATTTTCACGAAGACTTTACCGACTGCAACATTTGAGAAGTTGAAATATAAAATCGGTATGCGTCGGTTTAAAGATTTAAAGGAATCATCTCATCAGGGGGAGTAATAAACAGACATATAGAATAGTATACTCTTTTTCCTTCACTAGATTTTTTTTCCCACTGGATTTTTATCTAGTAAGGTTTTAACGAGGCATATTCTTTATGTAATGGATGGACATCCAATGGGGAGTGTTATGAATTATTGGAATCTCCATTAATTAGTGGAGGCTCCACTAATTATGGATTTATGTGAATTATTAGAGAAGATTTTTATGGATGTCCACCATTTAGTGGAGACACCACTAATTGAGATTAGTGGAAGATGATGTATGCCATGATGTATTCCACTAATTAGAGCTCTATAAATAGAGCTATTCTCTAAGCTTGTAATACATCATCATTTTGTGAAAGAAAGATTAGAGAAAATTGTGAGAGAAGAGAAAGAGAGAAATTCTTGTGCAAAATAGTTAGAGTTTTATTAGTGTGTAGTGCGAAGATTTTATTCTAACACTACCCTAATTTTATAACATTTGTCATTTTTTTTGGAAGCATTTTCATTTTATTCCTATTTTTTAATATGTCTAAGTTTTTATTTATTTAACTAGCCAAAAAAAAAGTTTTATTTATTTATTTTTAACCGTAGATAATACTCACTAATAAGTGAGATGAATCAATTTAGCGTTCAAAGGATTAACAAAGCTATCATCACAACTCCGAAATAGCCCTAGTATATCTACTTCAAAAGACTAGTTGGGAGTTTTGATGAAAAAATAAATATAATATAAATTAATTATATTTCTTAAATTTTAAGAGTTTTATTATTCATTTTACATAAATTACAATGTTAATATTTGATATATTAATTTTTTATAAAATTTAAAAATATATTATACTTTTAAAAATTAAATATAATTCCAATCTAAATACATTTTCATCCACACAATTAGAAAAAATAAGCTTTGTTCATGTAAATATTTAGGGTTGATCCAATGATGCCCATGAAACCTGGGGGTCAAAGTATATATTTCCGTAAATTTCATCCTTACTGGTAATTTCAAAGTATTTGCTCTAGGGTTTTCCCTCAGTACTGTTTAGGCGCTATATATACCTTTCTCCATCCTAAATTCAATTACATAGGCTTAAGCAAGAAACTCTGCCTCAGGCAGAGATGAAGCCATCCCAACAGAGATGGCAGCAGCCCTTACACACACACAAGCACAGCAATGTTACAATACCATCAAGATTTCATATGTCCATTGCACACTTTTTATTTATTCCATCCATTGCGTTTGATGTTTCCTTCTGCTCTTCATGAAGCGATTTTTTTATACTTGAAATTGATTTATCTAGGAGATAAATTATTGGGCTTCAAGATAAGTACCTATTGGAGGTTGGCAAGCATGCCTTCTGCAGAAGAATTTCTTGATGCCTGTACCTAAATTTGTGCAGGTGAATACTTTTTGCACGTTACTGGATCTTATCTATGGACTGGTTTTCTGTTTCAATTTATGTTTTGGGTCTTTGTTCTTGTTTCTGTTCTGTGAAAGTGAACAAATATGGGTGGATTTGTCAGTTTGGTATCTTGGTTTTATGCAATGTCAGTGTATGGCTCTATAACAGAGTCAGCAGCAGGTGCCGTTTTGATGGTAACCCGTCTGCCGCTTGGAGCCTATATGAAATTTCCGGGGTGAAGATCCGTGAAATGTTCTATTATTTCATGATACAATGACCTGGATATATGTGTCTGGATTTGCTATTCAATTGTTAGAGGCCTTTTGAGTCATTGTTGTTCTAGTTTACAATGGTAAGCTGGTTAGTTAAATCAATTTGTCTTTGAGAAGGGCACTCCAGTCAGACACGGGGGTTTTGTACTTAATTCAATGACAAGCCACCTTTTGCATGGTGCCTATAAAGAGCTACCTATCACGATTGGAGGAAGTTCTTGATCCCCAACTATCCTTCAAATTTAAAGTAGCTAAATCTACTATGATTTCCACAATCCTATCCATTCTTCAGCTATTCATTTTTTTACTTTGTAATTGCTTCATCTAAGCACATTTTTCCACATCCAAGGGAATCCCTGTGCATGTAACTTGTCATCTTAACCGAAACAAAGGCGGGCGGGCGGGCGGCGGGCATGTAGCAAAAATGAGAAATCAAAGATGACTTTAGCTTTGTGCTAAAATTTTTTAGGCAGAGAAGAATCAATTCGGAACATTTTAATGGACATATGTCTTATAACATACCATTGCATTTCAATTTTTTGTCAGTTTCAAGTGTTAAATGAATTGAATGCAGTGATGAAGTCTTAACACGTAAGGAGGACCTACTTTACTGTTGGTTCTTCAATGAAATCTACTTGTTACGCTTGGCTTCTGAGCTTTTATGTATTGAAATAGATTTTCTCAACAAACAGTGGTCTGTGACTGCCGTGTAGCTAATTGTCAGCTGAGAACCATCGTAGCAGGCAGGCAGTTTTGTGTCTGCTATAGCCTATTGTAATATGGTTGGTGAACTTCCTAATAGAGAGGTTGATGTTGTTTTCTAATTTCTGTTTCATTTTTCATTTGAAGGATGCTACAATCTGATCAACTGGGGAGGAAATATTTTATGGAGAACCGGAGCAATGGGTGCATTTTCAAATGTCTGGCATGTAAGCAGAATCTTTAATGTGGAAGGGGACTAAGAATCGTAGAGGCAGTGACCAGTTTGTCCTGCCTCAGAAGATATTCTCCGAGAGCTGAAAACAAGATTTGGAACTTCTCTCTTTTTGGTGATTGTAGTTGTAGTCATATAAATAGATGCACTGGAATCTGTTTGTAAGAATTATTTTTTTATTTTTTATTTTTTTTATTGCCGTTACAAGATTCTACTAATTGCTGTAATAAGCTGTAAGCTTTTAGTGGCTTTATGTAAAGAAATTCCCAAAATTACTTTTTGCGGCCTATAAGATAAATTCAAATGTCAGAATTGCAATAAGAAAAATGAAGATATTTTTGCTGCAGTCTCAAATTAAATTTTATTTTATTTTAATTTAAAATAATATTAATTTAAATAATTTTTATTTTTTAATAATTATTATATATTTATTTAAAATTTTTTATATTTAATAATTTTTTATTATATTTAAATAAATTTATTTTAAATAAACTTTTATTTACTTGCATCGGAGAAGAGGGATGTTTAAGGGTGAGTTTGGTTCGCAAAAGGAAGGGGAAGAGGAAAAAGGAAGGGAAAGAAAAAAAGGAGTGGAATATTTTATTTTTATTTTAATTTATAAAAAATTACAAAGATAAGGGGGTTTTTTAATTTTTATTTACTTCCCAAGCCCTCATTTTTTGAGGGGGAAGGAATCTAATTTTCATTCTGATCAAACTAAATAAATTACATATTTACTTTCTATTTTACTTCCCTTTCTCTTTTACTTATCACTTTCACTCCAACCAAACATGACTCACCCTTACAGCAAGGAAGTGGAATCAATCCCGTTTGCTACCGGATTCTTTCAATCAGTCCTTTTTACTAGAAAGTCAATCTCAGTTTGAAGGTCTAACAGCGTATTGTCCCATCTCCCAGCTCGAAGTAAGAGCAGTTTGGAATGGGAGTTGCCCCTACTAAACTTCAAAGCTAAAGCGGATTAATACACCAGACACCTACGGGCTGGAATTGGCACAACGGAGCTAGTCCTCCGTAAAAAACATAAAAAAACATGGCTATAGACATCTCCGAACAAAAATGAGTCTAACCAACATTAACATATTGCCTTGACGAAGGCATTTTATCTCGGCTAATATTTTTACCTTTCTACTTCTAGTATTTGCTTCATGCACTCAATTACTCCTCTATCAGCAAAGAACTGAATCTTGGACTCTAAATTTTCCTGCTGTATTATTCTCTATTGAAGCTGACTAAATGTGACGCCAATTCCGTTGTTAAAGCCAAGATGATAGTAGGACGCAGAGGCAACCAGACTTCTAGTGTCTTATACTCATCGTCTGCCCTGTGTGGCAAACATGGCTGCCGGAGCCATGCCATGTACAGTGTGAGGAAAATCTTTTAGCTGCTAAGTTTAGTCTATCCTTTCTCCAAAATTTCAACCTGTTTTCCAAGCTTATCACTGAATTTGCAAATGCTCCCATCAATGGAAATCCAGTCTTTCGTAGTATTGATGTGGTGAAATGTCAACTTTGGCAGAACCCTAGTCGATGCTGTGGTTTGGTAAGGTATCTGCGACCTTGCTTGATGTACCGGGCCCTCCACTTGTTAGAAACTCTGTGTTAGCACTTCACATCTTGCAAGTGAATAAAATGTTTATTTACCACCCTTTGCGGGGAAAAAAGAAAAAATTAACTCAAAAAGAAGTAGAAACAGCATATTGTACATACAAAAGAGGAAAGCATTTGGGCATAAACGTAAATGACAAATACCCATCCAGAATACAAACCACAAAACTGAAATTAGTGGACGTGCCATCTTCAAAGTTAATCAAGGCTATTTAAGCTTGTTGCCAGACAAACATGTTTCTGCAGGTTTAGTTCCCGTGTAGAAAGTTCAAAGAGTTGGCATTGTTTCCTTGTTAAAATTCACGCAGAAATTCTGGCAGCATCTCCATCCCACAACTGGCCTATTCAAAGTTATTCTAAGACAAAAGCAACCTAAAACAAAAGCATTACAAAATGAAAACACTAATACTAAAGCTTATAGTCATCAGAATTCAATGAAAATGAAAGCCCACGTGACATCTTACAATAATGATTTGACAAATATCTCACATATATGGATATACAATCGTATATGGACATACAAAAAACTCTTGCACTGATCTAAATTCCATAGAAACTCTTCCACTTTGGGGGAATAGGAATGCACAACAGCATATTTCAAACCCCAGTCCCAGAACTTCCAGAGGATTTTGTTCCAACAGAAGATTCTCCAATGCATGGATCACACAAGCGAAACAAAAAGGGAGGTGAGAACAAATTGTTATGCAAACTCTTCGTTTGTCTATTAATCCAAGGTAAAGCTCCTAGTATAAATGGTCTGATATATGCAAGTATATTCCTTTTAGTAGCCAAGTAGTGACCTTGATGCATACACTTACACTCCAATCCGATACTACAGTCACTCTTTGGAAGTGTAACTTTAAGAAAAATGCATGTTTGAAGTGGTGACCTATCGTTTACAAATTACCACTGAAATTTCAGAACATAAAATTCTTAATGCAAATGATTGTAACTGAAATATCAATCTTGTTCAGAAATTAATTGTAAACATGATGCTTTATTTTTTGAAAGCTGATTCACGATTGGTAGTTTGGAAAAGCTAAAAGGCAAGCACAAGGTGAGCATGAAGTAACCGTCTTCTAAACAGGAACTTTTGGTCAAAAGAAAAGAAGCAAAAATTCAAGCTTTGAGTAATCAAATAAGATTATAAAGCAATCTGGGATAAGGAAGTGTATCAATAGAAGATTTAAAAAATTAACTATTGTGTTAAAGCAAAACCCCAGAATCGGTCCATAGTGCCAACTTGTAGAGTTATTTTATGCAACAATTTGTTTGACCAAGCTTAAGAGGCAAATGAAGTGAACATTCAAACTTATGTCACAAAAGAAGTACTATATTAACTTCTATTTCTCTCTCTCCCCCTCGAATAAGGGGAATAGAGAAAACAGCACCCATCCAACTAATATGTTACAAAATGAATTCACTCTTAGAGCAGTGGACATGTGAAACAAATAACAATGACTACATATTGCCATGTTTAGCAGGAACCTCCCAATAATTAAAATTAGTAGTTTAACTGCTTAAGTGATAGGAAGGCATTTAATCTGAATGAGATATGAAACCATCTTTCTGCCTCTTCCTTATCTGCTTCCATTTTATCCAATTTTTACAGTATTCAAATGCCTGAATAGAATAGGCAATAAAATCCTGTTCAATTTCCAAATGTATGTCTTGAACTCTAATTTAATTGTGGCAGCAAATACTATTTGCAACCAATATAACATAATGCCACGGCCCGCAAACATGCTTAGATCAATATCCAAATTTACCACAAATAAGATTTCTCAGCTCTTCATGTATTTAGCTGAATACTGTGATTGTCCCTCTTTCAAGAACAAGGAAATTTGATGCAACAGAACAAATAGTCTGAAAATTCATTAAGAAAAATGGTGAAACTATTTCATAACAAGAAAGCAAAACAAAATATCCACAAGACCAATAACCAACCTCTTTGCATGTTTATAAATAAACTCAATATGCTCATCATGTACATCTATAAATTAAATATGGCCCAAAACATTCTTACGCTCTTCATCTGTTCATGCAGCGTGCCTATGTTTGTATGTCTATCACACCTTCCTCTGTGTATGTCCTATGTCACACACACAGAGGTACTCTCAGTGACTACTTGTGATGCTTGTGTTTGTTCGTGAATGGTTACAATGGATAAGGAGAAGAATGTCTAGGCTTTAAGTACTTTTAGCGGCAGATTCTATTTTCTCAACAGAATTCATGATTCGTCATCAAGGAGACTTAAGTGTCATCCAGTTCACTCGGGAATTGTTGCAATGAATAAAAGGCAGAATTTTGGCAAAGCTTTTCCACTAGATTGAGCAATCCCAATTGTATTCTTCAAGATTCATCAGATTGAACTATTTGAAGGATAAGCTTAAATTAAAGACTAATCATCTCATGGCACCCATTCTCTTACAGCATAAGCAAAACAAAAAGAAACCAAGTAAATAAAACCACTCAATATAACGCAATTGCTGAACAGTATATACTCATCTATGAAGTACAAAGCAGAATCCTTGCCTGAAGCCAAATAGCTTCAAATTTTCTAATCTAACAAAATTCCGCTTCTATGATATACATACAGCAAAAGAAGCAAAATTACCTAGAACTCTAAGCAAACTGAAACGAGGGACATTTTTGCGTCCAACAAAACCAAATAATGCTCTCAAAAGCAACAGTCACAATCAAATGGGCACAAAGGGGTACCTCCTGCATCAGCTTTCCCAATCCCCAGCTCCTCTTCTGTATAAACAGCTAGACCATCTCCAGTTCTCTTTCTTCCCCGAGACGGTGGGTCTGCAAAATCATTACCATTCTCCTTAGCTGCATCACACTTCTTGCTATTCTTCTTCTTATTATTTTTCTTCATCACTTTATCATCCGGCTTCGAGGCTTCCACAGGTTTCTTAGCCTTCTCATTATCGGGTTTCTTCCTTTTCTTTCCTGCAAAGATCTCATCTATCTCGTTGTCCAATTCTTTTGGGGTTGTAGAGGGTCTTCTCTCCACATCCACAACAGTGCCTTCAGAGAATTGTGTGGATTTCTTAGTACTCTTTTTGGGCATTATGTCTGCCACTCCAAAATCTGCAGAAACACGCAAGAAATGAAAGTTTTTAAAGCTCAAATTAACATCACACAAGCCACAGTTTCGATAAATATAAATATAAATACGTGCGTGAGTGTGTTTTGATACACATAAATACACACATAGATGCATATTGAGAGTGAAAACTCGAGAAGTACGGAATGATTTTTGCTTACCCTGTTCTTGGGGTGTTTTACAGAAACTGAGGAGAAGGGGTTTGCTCGATTCTTAAACCCTAAAGCTTTTTGTTTGTGCTACCGCACTGCACGGAGACAGAGACGGAATTGAGCGGAGGAAGGTTGATAAGGGATTTGGATTTTGCCAAACAAACCTTTTGAGCCCATGACCACCTTTTCTGGGTTAGCAACCGGTTAGGTTAGGCCTGCCAGAATAATTGGATCAGGTTGCCAAGTTTTTTGTCCCTTAAATACTTTTAAAGTCTAATAGTATTTGAATAAGAATTAAATTAAAATAAATTTGTTAAAATTTAATAAAATATTATTAAATATATAAAATAAATTTTTTATTACTAAAGTACTTTTAAAACATATTATGTAATTTATCTGTTTCAAAATAATAATTATTATTGTACAAATTATATCGATAAAAAAAATTCTAATATTTATAAATTTTATTTTTATTAAAAATTAATTAATATTATAATTTAATAAAATAATAAATAATAACAATACAATTGATTAAAAAATAATAAATATATTCTTAACTTTATAAAATAACAAATTATTTAAAATATACAAAATCTCTGGCAAAAAGCAGAATGGTTCGGTTATATTCATTTTAATTCCAATCCACTTTTGAAATCAGAAAGATGTTGAAAGTTGAATATTGTCAGAACCAAGACAAATATGTGGATGACCAAATTTTCAACGATTAGCTCTGCAGAGAGTTTCTATCAGCAAAGAATGTGGTTTGAACCGAAAAGAGAAGCTGAGTTACCCGTCAAAATGCTGCTTTGATTCGACTCAAAATCCAAACCATCAGTTCGGCCCAAACTCTCATAGCATACAAATATGATAACTCACCTCCTGTAGACAAACGACATTGCAAAAGATGTAAAAACTCTCTATCAGTTAATCGTTCGTCAAAAAAAAAATTGTTTAAACTCAGTTCATATTAATAAATGAATAAATTCAAACAAAATATTAATATATTCTGAACATATTATATTTTTAAAAAATAATTATATAATTTATATTATATTTATTTATATTTATAATATTAAAATTTATTATAATATTCTATTATTTTTATTTTTATTTATAAAATTTTATAATAATTATTTAATTTTATAATATATTTTATTATATTAAAATCTAAACAAACTATTCAAACTCGACCATTAATCAAAATTTTTCATTTGTTCATATTAGAATCCAACTCTACTCACATGTCACGGCGGGTTGAATACTGCTCTGATTAGCTATAGGAAGGGAGAGGTTTCCAGTAAATCTGATTTATCCAGAGTTTCCAGTTAAAAATCTAAAAGATAAAAAGCAATTAGCACCCTCTATCGAGAGTGGGAAAGCAATCTCTTGAATTCACTGCTGAAGATAAGCAAACTCATGGGAAGAGCGAAAACCTTCCAAATTTGTACATCTGATAGCAAACCATTCTCAAGAAAGGGGTATTACATGGTGTACTATGAGCAAATATATGGCTTCTTCTAATAATTATGTATAGATTATACACCCGGCAACTGGAACTCGATGGTCAGGGCCTCAACTCTATTCCGCAGATCTGTCACCCGGTCTTTCAAAGGAAAATCTGGGGACGTTACAAATTTCTTGAAATCTTGAAGCTTAGAACCTGGAGCAGACCTTTTTGCTTCAATGGCTATCTGCACACCCTCGTTAATGAAGTCTGCAGCTGATACGAATTCTTTCTCACTAAAACCTCTTGTTGTCATTGCAGGAGTGCCAAGGCGTATACCACCAGGCACTGTTGCACTTTTGTCACCTGCAAATAATAAAATATTGAAATGTGAGTTGTCTACCCAATTTAAAAAAGAGGTGCAAAGCCCACAAAGGAAGTTGGGGAGGGGCAGGAAAAGTCGAGCATGCAGGAGAAAATGGATTAGCACTAACCAGGCACAGAATTTTTATTTAGAATAATTGATACCATTTCAAGTATCTTCTCCACCCGTGCGCCATCAATACCCTAAATGCAGAGAAGTAGATCAGTTAAAAAGTAGAAAACCTGTTTTAATTTTGGTAGATTACAGTATTCATAAGTTCAATTTTAAGAGATGAAAAAGGTAGCGCGAACCCAATAAACATGGAATACAAGACCTGAGGATTAGGCTAAAATCCTAAAATAGAAAAAAAATGTCAACATGGACACATCAATCAAACTGCATTTCTCGGACAGTACTTCTACGAACCAAGAAGAGAATCCATTCCATGTATTCTTATTGTTTTATGCCTCTTTCTTTGGCGGATGGTTAATGTTCCAATGATCTTATGAACAACCTTGGAACAACAGAGGAATGAGACTTTCTTTTAGCTGATTAAATGAAATGAAGTACAAGTTGCACGAGTGTTTTAAAGAGTAAAAAATATAATAGAGCCGAAGAGAGGGATGTAGGGCACTCACTAATGGCCTGAGATCCACAAGAACCAAGTGGTTATCACTTCCTCCAGAGACCAATTTATATCCCAACTCGATTAATCGGTTTCCAAGAGCTCTACAATTAGAAACCACCTATTAAGAACAAAAACCATTATTAGAACACAGACAAGTTTAGACTACACTTTATTCTGAAAGGGGAGATGCAGTACGTTGTTCTGATAAGCCTTAAACTCTGGTGATTGGGCATGCTTCAAGCAGACAGCAAGTCCCCCGATTGTGTGGTTATGAGGGCCTCCCTAACATTTTACAAATTTCAGTTTAACAGCTAAAATTAGAAAGAGACCAGAAAGTTATACAATAAGGGAGCAAAAGTAGGAATGCTATCCAACCTGTAAACCTGGGAAAACAGCATTATTGATGGAGGATTCCAGATCAACACCCAGAACAGGATCCTTCTTGAAGAATATCATTCCTCCTCTTGGTCCTCTTAAAGACTGAAAAGGCATTAAAAGCATCCAACTAAAGCCTAGGTACATCAGGATCTGAATATATATTTTAAAGACAGTTACATCTTATTAGGAAGGCATAGGAATACAACAACATTGGAAATTGTGTCTAGAGCCCCTTAACATTACTAAAGTTCTTCATATAGAGAGCTAAAAGAATTATGGAATTTAAAACATGGAAATGTAGTAAAAACGATCATTTATACAACTGATGAAATCTCCAACAAACTGTCCCCATAACATAAAGAGTGAAAATTATTTGATTTGTTTTGGATCATCCATTTCAGGAGTAATATGAATACTTGGAACTGTTTAACCCTAACAAAATTAAAAAGACAAATGATGGCTGTCTTCAATTTTGGGGAAAAAATCACAAAGTGGTACTTCAACGTGCTACATCCCCTGCATGAAAACTCAATCTTGTAGAAAATAAAAAAAAAATGGTAACATGGGAACAATCTCTACCTTGTGTGTTGTTGTTGTTACAATATCACAGTAGTCAAAGGGATCAGCGACAACAGAAGCAGCAACAAGTCCACTTATGTGAGCCATATCTGCCATGAGAAAAGCACCAACAGCATCTGCAATCTTCCAAAGCATACATTGGAGTCATTAGATGCAAGAACAGGAAAGAATACGTGCTACAAGCTGGAAAAGTAAGCACAACAAATACACTGAAGACAGTAAACAAACTGACAGGCTAAGGAAACAAGTATTCACCTTTACGTGCTACAAGCCGGAAAAGTAAGCACAACAAAGACACTGAAGACGTTAAACAAACTGACAGGCTAAGGAAACAAGTATTCACCTTTCTCATTCGTGGATAATCAAAATCACGAGAATAAGCACTTGCACCAGCAATAATAAGCTTCGGCCTAAAAAGATTTGCTGTTTTCTCTAGCATGTCATAATCTACAAGGCCTGTTCAAATATTTAAGAAAAATCTGAAATCAACATGCATGTTGGGAAAATTATAGAACTCAACTCGCATAAAATGCAAACATGCACCTGTAGATTCATCGAGTCGATAAGGCATAGATTCAAAATAAACAGATGTGCCTGATACACGTCTTTTTGCAGTCATAAATCCATGGGTTAAATGTCCTCCGTGAGGTAAATCCAATCCCTGAATGAATTATACTCCGCTTAGAAAATGAATATGAATCCAAAACAAATAACTCGGAGAATATTTAATATAACCAAGCAGAAGAATTTCCCATAGAACTCACCATTATGCGATCATGAGGATTAAGAATTGCTGTGTAAACCTCAAAATTAGCTGGAGAACCAGATAGTGGCTGAACATTAACACCCCACTTTGTCCCATCTAAATGGAATGCAGCCAATGCTCTTTCTTGGCAAAGAACTTCCAGCTCATCAATGTGTTCATTGCCACCATAGTATCTAAGGCATAAAGGTCAAAAACATACAATAAGCAGAAAATTATCGACTCAGAATCTGATAGTATTACCAAAAATACCAAAATGTTACCTTTTCATGCCGAACAGCTTACCTTTTGCCAGGTAACCCTTCAGAGTATTTGTTTGTCAGGCAGGAACCAACTGCTTCCATCACTGCTCGAGATGTAAAATTTTCAGATGCAATAAGAGCTAAGCTTCTAAACTGCCTTTCCTTCTCTTTAGCAATAGTTGAATAAACCTCAGGGTCAGCTTCCCTCAAGCCATGGTCCACAAAGCTGCTTCCTTTACCTAAACCAGGTAAATAATGCTATGCATTAACTGACTAGTCTTGTTGACCTATAAACTTGCAACATCACCTATGGGGAGGAAAATATTACTATCCCTTCAAACTTGATTCAGCTACAGCAAAATTCCTTATTGAAATAGCTAGCAAGAAAGACAGAAAGCTAAAGGAAAGGGAGGTTTGAAGGTTTTCAAATCACAATTCTCCTCAAGCATAAAAATTCGTGACATTTTTCCCCCCCTCCAACCAGTGTACCAAGGCTTCCACTAGGAAGAAAGGAAAGAAGACCAAAGAAACGGTAGGATCTAAAATGTTCATTTATCATCTTACAATAAAATCATGTGAGATTACTCAAATCTTCTCCTCTTACCAACTTTCTGACAGAGGAAACAAAAATCATCTTCTTTTCACCCATAAAATCACCAAAAAAAAAAGGAAAGAAAATGTATTTATGTTTCTCTTTATTTTTTCCCTTTTCTTTTTCCTTTCTGCATTAAAGCTTCCCTCATTTTCTTTCGCATCCAAAACTCTCAAATTTAGTGCACGAGGAGTACAACGAAAGAGCATCCTTCAAATATTAATCTTTCTACTAAAAAGCTTATGGAAAGGCAGAGACATCACAAAATTATCTACATGTCAAATAGATTGTTCAAAAAGGCATACACTAACATCTACAGATTTTTTTTCCCCCTTCCTTAGATGAGTTTTACAGGAGGCCTTTCCTTCTCCGGAAGTCATTTAAGCTGGAAACTGATTGTAAAAGAGACATACAAGAAATATAAACAAAACAAAAAGCTATAGCATTTCACTGCATACATATCAGGTTCCATGAAAGCTCTACGATCTCACCTCCTATCTCAGGTACAGCAACAGAAACAGAGGAAGGAGGCCTCCCGGTGACCAAGCTTCCTTCAAGAGATGCTCTACAGGGCCCCACACAAATTACTCCAACGTGATTTTGGGAAACACTGAAGCGAAGACCCTTGGAAGGAAAAACCGTTCCCTTAACCCAAATGGGCTGCTGAAGAGACCCCATCACCGCAGCTCCATTACAAGCCTGCATCTTTCTCAGCTTACAACAAAATCCTTAAACTTCCTGCAAGCAGCTATCCAGAAACATGGCTTCTAAATCAGAAATTGAACCCAAAAAAGAAATGTCAATTCGCTCATCCGAATTTAAGTTAAATGAAAACGAAAATCCAGAACTACGGTCTAGTTATGGATGCTACATATACCACAACCAAACAGTATTCAAGAACTTTAACAAGCAAAACAAAGGTCATCAAACGCTCAATAGCAAATTGAGCGGATCCAAATAAAAAAAAAAAAAAAGATGACAAGAGAATCAGTCAAGAAGAAAATGTCGAATGCAGAAGTGAATACATAGCATCATTCAGAAATCTTTTTTGGGTATATGCGGGTTTTTCTGATGAGAAAGCAAACCACAAATGGACAAAAAGATGAATGAAATAAGTTGAATAATCAACCTCACTTATTTTGGGGTGCTTCCAGCAAATTTTTTTGCAAGTTTGAGGCTTTGAATCCTATTTGTTTGCCTGATCGAAATCTGGCGGTGCCAAAGACAGGGAAGAGGAAAAAAGCCCTAGCCGCTAGGAGAAGCGCGCGCTGCTCGATGGTGAAAGTTGCTGCAGAGTAGCAGAAAGAGAGGTCTCAGACTGCAGAGCCAGCGCCTACCTGTAGACAAGGGATATTTTTAGGTCCCCATAGGGACGTAACCCCTAGATTCGGTAAATAGATTTTCCCTCTTTGGAAAATTTTATAATTTTTATTTTAATTATGAATTTTTGTTTTATAATACATACCAAAATTTTAGAGAAATTAGATTATTTATATAATTTTGTTGCTACTCTCTCAAATTCGGGCATATGTACAAATCCAAATTTAAATATAATTTTTAAAATTACTTAAAATAAATTTTATACATTGAGAAAATTAATTACTAACTAGTAATGAATTAGTTACTTCAAAAGAAAATTCATACTTGAAATTTTATTCAATTAATTAAAACCCATTTTTTAATGAATTAAAACTCTTTAATTATTACCTTAATGTTATAACAAATTGATCAATCTTTTTATTTTTATATTTATACAAAAGATCAAGTACTTATATATAAGAGATAACTTATAATAAAAACTCAATTAAAATGAATATTTTTATATTAAGAAAATATTTATATAGAATGTGTATATATATATATATATATATATTATTAAAAATACAAATTTTCATTATATGCAATTGACAGAGAGTGAATGTTTAAATATTTTACCAAATAATATCGAAATCACAACTTAAATGGAGTCAATAGTTTGACTTATATGTTCAATAGTGCTGGGGTCACTGATGACTTTTAAGAAGAAATGCATATCCACCTGGCCAGGGTAGCAAGCTCGAGGTTCACTATTAGATTTTTTTTTAAAAAAAATTGAATTAAATTGTATATAATTTTAATTTTCAATTCAGTTTCAATAAAATTTAATTTGATTCAATTTTAATTTAATTTTTAATTTTTCAAAATAAAAAATAAAAAATAAAAATTATATTTGTAATTAAAAATATATAATTAATATTAAAATATTATTTATTTATATAAATTATAATTTTTAATATTTCAATTTCAATTATTTTAATTTAATTAAAATTCAATTTTATTTTATTTTATTTAATATTATAAAATTTCGATTCAATTTAATTTTTTATAAAATCAAACAAAAAAATAAAATTATAAACTAAAACCCGAATGAACACAGTAACAAGAATGTCCACTGCTCTTGCGCTAATAACAAGAATTTCCAATGCTCTCGCGATTAAAAGTTGACCATCAATGTCAAACAAACTAATATTAAAGAAGAAAAACAACCATTAGCGCAATTAGATAGCAAAATTTTCGAGAATCAAACTCTTGTGAGAACATGCAACACTTGATAAATACTCAATCCATCATAAATTAAACATCCTAACTGATATAAAAACTTAAAAAGTATTTAATTATAAATAAGTAACTATTTTATCCTTATTAATTAAAAAACCATAAATTAAAAAATATATATATATATTAATGAAAGAGCTTAATTATAAAAGTTTATACTAGAAATATATTTATTTAAAGAAAAAAACATTTATTTTTTAAAAATGTTAATATTCCAATGTTTTTAGAATCGGACATGTTATCGAATCGAAAAAATTACTAGTTTATAGTTTAATGATCCAATCGTAATTAAATCGTAATTGAACTGATAATATTATAATTTAAAAAATTAAAAATATAGTTATTTTTAAAAAAATAATCAATAATATAATATAATTTAAATCCATAAAGATATAAATGTTTAAATTCATAATTAAAAATAATCATTTTTAATTTATAACTAACAATCTAATACATTAAAATTTTATTAATTTATAAATTTAATTTATCCTCCAAAAATTACAAAATTACCCCAAATTTTTTTTTATAAAGAAGTCAATTTTATCAATTGGACCGATCGGTCCATCAATTCACCGATTGGACAGGCCAGTCCAACACGATTTTCTCAAAAATTACTGATTTTTGAGAGAATCGATCTGAATAACCAGATCGGACCGATTGGAAGACAGGTCCACGATCGGACCGTCTGGTCCGGTCCAAATAACAGTGTAATATTCAACTTGCAATAGAGAGCATAATAAGCCGTTAAATTTGCTCCGAAGTCTGTTGATTAGCTTTTGAACAGGGTAGAATTACAAAATATTGTCAAGATTTGCCATAAATTTTTTTTGGAATTTTAACTGAGAAAGGACGTGGGGTAGAAAGGTAAGGCCCTTCATTTAACCCCAGCGGAAGAATCCAAATTCCTTCTATTGAGTGTACCTCTGGGACATAATTCACATTAAAAAGAAACCACTCTTTAAGTAGCATTCATGAAACTCATTCCACATGTGAAAGGCCACCTCCTGTCTCAGCACGAGTCCTGCATACACATTCCACACTTGTTAATACATTTACAAGAAGATTTTTGGAAAAAAATTATATGTGCAATATTAGAAGGGAAGGAGTGAAATTATTATCTAGCATCAATAGCAAAAAAATTGTAATTATCTGCATTACATGGATTAAACAGCACAAATACGTAGAACTGTTTGAAGGAAAGTAAATCCTAGAATCAAGCTAAGATGTGTTAAGGGTCGCAGCCTTTCCATATTGTTAATTTCAAGCAATGATGTCCATAATTGACAAAAGAGCAACTTATGATGTCAATAAGTTAATCTTGAGACATTAATATAACTTAGTTACAGAAAGGCCAAGAAAAACAGGATAAGAATCCCAGCCATTGATAAAAGAATAGGACAACTAATTCTATAGAGAGAGCGAGAGACTCACTTGTGATCAGAAGGATTTGGCATGAGCTCATAAACAATTGTTGCTACAACATCTCTTTTCAACTGTGAATTGATTGTAAAAATATATCATCTTAAGCACTGATGACTCACAAGATTCTCACAGTAAAAAGTGAATAAATAAAATGAACACCATGGATCAACTGAAGTTCAACTGACCTGCGTAGCTTCCCCTTTCAAGCCAATGTAATGTATTTGCGTTGTGTCACCACCAAAGTTATCTGGAAAATGCAGAGTAAGGCTTCCCACACTCTGAAACTTGGAATATCTGATTAAATGAACAATAACAGAAAGTCAAAGACTCAAAATTATACAAAACAAACTACTGCTATCATAATGATGCCGTAATTTAGATAGCATATTAACCCTTAAGTGCATTTGGGTATACGAAAGAGCTAAAAGTCAGAAGATAAAATGGTTAAGAGTCATATTAAACTAAACTAAAAAGCCAAAATTACTACTCCAGATAAGTTCAATTGCACGTGGAACACTTTCTGTCTCCTATTTCCTTTGTCACATGGTGTCAGGAAATCAACTTTTATCGACCAGCAAACAAGTGGACATGAAAATCACCAAAAGGGGAAATGAAAATGCCAATGCTGAAATGCAGAGTATGTTAGAAACCACAGCCAAAGATGATTAAATATTATTAGTCTTCACAAAGACTATGTTAAAGTAACTACAAAAGAGGAAAATACATAATACCTTGTCTGGTATTCGAGAACTCCTTGCAAATTTTCCACCAAATCCCATTCCTTGAAAATTGAATAAATGTCAATAGCATGGATCATTCTAAATATGAATAAGCAGCTACCTAACATGAAAATACCTGAATAGGTTGCAAAGCTTGAGCGTCCGAAAAGTCAATACCATCTCTGTTGATAAACCTACATTTGGTTTGGGATACTTAATTCGGAGAGGAAACACATAAAAACTCCACTAGAGTTAAAAAAAGGTGCTGCTGGGTTATAAGAAAGAACTATCCCTAAGTTATGAGGTACAACTCATTGCACATTAATCCAGCAGAATCCAAAAACTGCTTGCTCAAACATCAGCTCACAACTTGTTGATATGACAATACGTCAAAACCGACAAGAAAATTACAACTCACGCTCTCATTTTAGCAGGACTTGTTCCATCAGCACCGCCAACAACTGATATACTCTTTATTTTGACATCTGATGTAAATCTGATGGGCAACAGATAAACATCAGATAACTAAATGCAACTTACGCAAGCAAACCAAAATAAAAAATATTAAAAATATTGAGGATGGATGGTATTGGTAAAGGAGATAAGCAATAACAATTACAGTATCAAGATTCTACAAATTTCACACTCACGGGATGAAGACAATTAATTCTGGGTCACCTTCATTGCTTTCCAAGTATCCCTGTTAATAGGAAGAAGATGAGCTCTTGCAGTGAGAAAAGGAGAGAACAAAGAGTTACAAGATCCAATAAAACTTACAAAGGAGAGAAAGAAACAGTAACCTTCCAATCATACATAATCAAATAATGGGTATTAAAAAAAAATGATCAAATTACAGTTCAAATCATTCTAGCCATATTAGATCCCCAGGGGCCAATCTAAACACCAAAACTGAAGTGAATTATCACATGCATGCACATACTCCAAATTTTTCTGTTTTTTCCAAAGAAATAGCTCAATATATTTACTAGCATAAGGAAGAGTAACACATAAATCTACATATTAATTATAGTATCATGATTATATTTACACAACAGGAGAACTGGTATTTAAGCATAACTAAGAACTTCTTTACCTAAATCTTTTCTTTTCCCAGATTCAAAATAAACAGGTGTGTACGTATATCCAACGAATGGTGTATGGACTCTCCTCTAAGCCTGACTTGAACTGCATTTTGAAATTTACCATGATACCACACGGCTTTTGACAAAAGGCATAAATACCAAGTGTAAGACATTTACACCAAAGAATGAAAAAGCATTGAGAGAACCTAAAAGTAAGGTTTTAAGACTAAAAAACAACTTATACAGGACTTATTAAATCCAAGAATAACTTAAAGTCAAGAAGACTCAAAAATAGTTCTTTGCTACTATAATATTTCTTTTACTTATAATTAGGAATTAACAGCTACACATACCCCGAGCAAATAATGTTTGAAATAATCAGAAGCTCTATGTTACATAATTAGGAATCCAAGACTCCAAAGTCTTTCAACAAGCAAAGCAATGAAGCTAGGAGTTTTCCATTTTTTCAGTTATGTGATTTCAGCAACCAGGGAAGAAAGTTCCTGTTCGTGGCAGAATAGGAGATATGCAGCATTCCATGGGAGGAATGCACCCTAAGCACATTACAGATCCAAGACGGATAAAATTTCAAACTCAATTACACTGACCAGTATGACAAAACTGCATACTTGGAATGAATACTCTAATTGCCAGAATTATCCAGAATTATAAGTATGCGGAAATTTCAAATTAACAGATAACTGCCTATAGTTGCAAACTACAACACCTTTCTAAATATTCTCAATTCCAGTTGTAAACATAAGATACACAAATTTTAGGAGATTTCAATGCAGCTTATAGTAATAGGCTGCAGAGTACACCAGAAATTGTGCATCGAGTCATGAAAAAGTTACCTCAGAAGAATTTAGGCGCTGCTCCCAAGCTCTAAAAATGGACTTTACACTTCCTGAGACAGCCTCATTCAGCGCAGATACCTTTGACACAAAAAATAATATTCTTTGGTGATTAGTGAAAGTGGAGATTTAAGAGACATGCTCTAAGATGAAGTCAATAATAATCTGAAAAACAAACTCTGTATTTAAGAAATCTAACAATGTTTATGCAGAAGAGAAGTATGAAATTCAACAAAAATTCAGTAAATAGAAAGCCATGATAGAAATCTGACAATGTTTATGCAGAAGAAAGGTATGAAATCCAACAAAAATTCAATAAACAGAAAGCCATGATAGAAAAGACATCAATAGGATCTAGAAAGATTCCATTGATAACATTAAAGGCAGCAGCAAAAATTGTATTAAGGATTGAATAGTAAGTAAGTCATTGTTGGAAAATACTTTGATGCACCATTCTTGACTATATAAAACGAGAAAAAGCTGCGTCTTTCCTGTTAGACATAACTCATAAGTGACTTTATCCTATGCTCACTCCATCTTCTGACAAACTTCTAAACCTGTATTGTTGAATTACTTAATCTATCTTGTAAATCCAGAAATTCAGTGGACAACAGTCCTCCACTTCATATAACACTGTGATCGCTCTTTGCACCAAGCTATTGTCTGAAAAATGCATTATAGCTAGCCCCTAGCCACAAAGGGAAGGCAAACAGCCAGTAATTAAGGAATGGGTTACATGAATGTACAGGTTATAGTATCCTAGAACTTGACACTTATATTAAATGCAATCAGCAATCTGAAACACTGGAATCACCATTAGCTCTGCAAATATAAATGGTAGCCAACGATCAGAAGAAATGATATGCACAACAATTTAGGGTTTTCCCGTTTATTTGGCCACAAGTTCAACATCCCTCTCGTTTTTTCGTCCAATTCAGAATTACGAGAAACCAGCCCAGCAAGAACAAGGGCTGGCAGTCCCGAACTCAGCAGTTTCAATTATTTCAAAATTCAGATTGAAAAAAAAAAAAACACAACAACAACAACATTTAAAAAAATCAATAAAATTTGATTAACACAAGAAATCAAGGAGAAACCTTGGTGATATCAATGTGCTTGTAAAGAGTCCAACTGGAGGAGCAATCATGATCCTCGCAGCTGTGATCGTGAAGGCACGCCATCTCTGCTTCTTGCACTGGTTAATTTGTGAATGCAACTTTTTGGACTTCGATTCCAGCTTATGCAGGTTGGGTTTCTTTGCCAGAAAGAACTGAAAATCGATGATTCTAGAAAATGTTTTTAATGGATTATACTGTTTATCAGCTCCTGATAAACTTCATTTGCTAAAAGGTACACCAATGTTTATCATATTACGGAGAAGCTCCTCTTCAATTTTTGAATTTTTAATAACCAACTCTTCCTCAACCAAAAAGTTTAGCTTATAATATAAATTGTTATTTGTGTTAATGATTGTTATTAGAGTGTACTTAGATTGCGATTATATTAAATTTTAAAAAATATAAATATATAATTATAAATTTAAATTTTATAAATAATTTATGAATTTAAAAATTAATGTTATTATAATTTACTTTGAAGAGTAATAAAATATTTAATATTTTATAAATAAAATTCATCAAAAAAGTATAAAGTAATATTTTTTTAAAAAAATTACAAAAGCTTTTTGGTTGTAGTTGGTACAGTTGGTTGGTCATGTCATTTTCCCTCATTTTCATAGCCCTTTCTTTCTTAAATTTGAAAGTAAAAAGTTGGATATACGTTTTTTTTTTTTTAAAACCCCCTATTTGGCTTCCTTATAATCTCCAAGCTCTTCCCTCCACTTGACATTGGAAACTGTATATAAACCGGATTCAGGAGAACGGGCATTTTTCATTCCAAGATTTTTTAAAGGTAAAATCACTAATTTAGTCCCTCCAACTATTATTGTCAGTAGTTTATGGTCATTTTTCTTTGTTTTTTTTAAACTTTTTAGATCTCTAACTATTTTTAGACAACTTATTTGGTCTTTACGTCAGTCAGACCATTGACTTGACATTTTTTATAGAGGTAAATCTGGTACTTCACTATTTTTCTACACTCTAAAACCCATGGCTCCATTTTATCTTACTTATATATTCTCTTCTTCCTCGTCTCGTATGAACAACTCAAGCTAAGGAGGAAAAGTAGGCTTGTAGAGGTGGTGGATTCAAGAGGTTTAGTTACTAGCAAAAGAAGGAGTCCTATATTTAAGGATAGTTTTCTTAGTTCCTAACCAAAAAAATCACGTCTTCAATGTCTTCAAGTGAGCAAAAGAGAGGAATCACTTCAAATCTTTCTTCTAATTGCTACTGTAAAAGACCAATAGTTTTATTAACTTCTTACATAGATGCAAACCGGAGAAGGCGATTCCTTCAGTGTGAGCTGCCTCAGGCATATAATGTACTATTCTGCTGTTATTAGAATGCAAAAATAACCGTTTAGCCTTTTTTTTTTTTTTTGTTCCTTCATCGCAGGCAAATGGTGGCCATTGATTTTAGGTTTGACTTGATTTGGAAATTTGCGACAAATCCAAAGTGGTGATTCTATGATTACTAAGGAAGATTAAAAGGCTTGAAGACGAAAGAAACGTCCTGATGAGAAAGGAGAAATTTGCTCGAAGAAAGAAGGCATTGATAGTCATTTCTTGTATTGTGTTGCTAATAATATTTGGACGAAGTACTAGACTTGGGGTTGTTTTGATCCCAAAATTACTGTGAGATGTGCTAGCATCTGTGGGTTTTTATATGTGTTTTGGAATGATTTAGACGTTGCAATCTGCCTTTGCAATTTGCAAATTTTAACAATCTCTGCTTCTTTGACCCATTTTATAATGTTTAATTAGTATTCTCCCTTGATAGCATTGGTTTTTGTTTCTTAGTTATTGGATAGATATCTTTTCCAGTATTTCCTATTGGATTTCTAGAAGGTGAAAATACCACAATGAATTCATATGAGCACTTGGTATTGAATCTTCATTTACATTTTTTTATGTTTGCTAAACCTCTTTGCTGATTGGCTTTACTATAGCAATGGCCAAGGCATTCACTCTCTTAACTCAAGTGCAATGAGTTTGTAGTGCACTGGGCAAACACTTCCCTTAAGAACTTGTGCATGGCAGCTTTTCCAAACACTATAATAGTATTAGTTCCAATATATTTATTCAAAAATCCTGTCTAAAACTAGCAGTAATTCTCTATGACCACCTTTGTAGAATATGAATTCGTATAAGCAAAATTCGGTAACTATCTTCAATGCAATCAAAATATAATAGTACAACAATGATAAAGATTAAATACAATAAGAATAAGGCCACCAACATGTCCATTAACCAAAAGATCAGTTGTTACAAGTCAATAGTTGCTACACATAGGTAATAAGCATTCATGAATCCAATGCTACATCTAAAACCACTCTAGTCAACATATCTATCCCAACATCCACTACAAGAAAAATGAATTTCCGCAACCACTGAGTTTCGCGGGAAAAAGGATCGATTTGGTCGTAAATAATCAATTACAACAACATTGCAACGGAAAAATGCAAATTGCTATTGCAGGGGGTTGCAATTGCCTTTGCAACCGTAAGTACCGTCACAATGATCTATTTTCCATGAAAAATGCCTTTGTTTTCGTTGCAAGAAACTTCAAATCTATCCAAACGAAATGCAACTGTTCTTTTTCCGTTGCATGGCCATTGCAAATAGGTTTTTTTTAACGGATTTTGTTCATCGTAAATACAATTATTTCTCATTGCAAATATTTAATATTATAATTATTTTTATTTTAAAATAAATATTTAATTAATTCACATCACTTTTAAATATGTTTCTACTTCTATGCGTTTCAAAATTTTACGACACATAATTTTCAACACGTATTATATAAATGTACCTAATTTTACGATGCTTATATTTGCTACTGTCGCCTAATTTACTAATATGTATTATATAGATATTTTTTTTCACGACACGTTTTGTATAAACGTTTTCAAATTACCGACACAAAATTATGCTTTAGTCCCCTTTTTTGCTACACTATGATTGTATAGCATCCCAAATTTGACAACACTTTCTTTACATAAATGTCCTTAAAATGACAACACATAATTCTAATTTTATCATTTTCTTACTGACGAAATAATCCATAATAACCCCAGAAAAATGTCCCAAAGTAACGGCATGTAAATATGATTGCATCCCTTTTTAACAACACTAATTTTTTTTGTCATGTCCCAAAATTTAGCATCACTTTTTTTCAATGTCCCAAAATTTACGACATATGATTACCATTGTGACATTTTTTGGTACACAATTTCTCCATAAAATATGAAATATAATTTAAATATTCATATAAAAAACAAGTAAACTAATATTTGATTACAAAATGTTCAACTAATTCTCAACCATAAACATCTCTTTGAATAAAAGATGTTTTAGCAGTTTCAATATCATTTGAATCCTCAACTTTGAAAAAGTCTAAGAATCAAGTTTTGTTACTCACTCTCACAGCAATATCTACAATACTTCTTACTTCCAAACTTTATATCTCCTGGGTTAACAGCCCCCAAATTGGTTTCAACATGTTCTGTTGTGACATGTTGTAGCAACTGAAAGAAGAAAATTTTGGGAGTTAAGTAGAGGCATCACAAAAGTCTGAGAATAGGTTGCGATTGTAAAGATTTGATAGGAAAAATGTAAAAACTATCAAATCACCTTTGCAAGGAAAGAATTTGGGCATCCGAGTTTGTATAGGATCCCAATCACAGCTAACTGTCCATGAGAGATCTTATGAACTAGACGGACCTCCATAAGATACTTATAAACAAAACTAAGTTAACTTGACCTTATGGAGGTACCGTATATCTATTCTCGAAGTATTTAGATGTATGCACCAACTATAGATGAGAGAAACAAAATTGTTCAAATTCATGAACAGATTTAGGCTAACCTTGTCTTATTCAATGCGTTCAAAAGGTATATGCCAGTGATATTGTAACAGTTTGTAGTCAGTACCATTGATGATGATCTTTCCAGTATCTCCCTTCCATGTAACCTGATAAAAAACCATGAAAGAACTTCACCCCATCAACCTTTATCAAAAAGCCAGAATATGAATTGGCATTGATTTGTCAAAAGAAGTGGATATGTAAAACAGTCATTTTTCTCCTTAGCAATGGATATATGAATAGCATGCATCATTCTCGACCAACATCATTCTCAACAGAACAATTCCATGACAAATCAATAATACTAATGCAAGGCAGTAGCATATATGACATTATCACAATTTTGATTCATGCAGGCGACAAGTTAGATGCAATAGAGATATCAAAGATCAAAATAACTTGCTATAAAATCAGAGTTTTAATGTAATGTTGCGGTACAAGACATATATCTACACAACAATAACAAATCGCAAAATGTTTTGAAGAAAAGGGATTGTTTATAAGAAAACTTTCGCAATTCCCCTTGGCATTAAGTTAATTCATGGTAGATGGACAAGATAATTCCTAAAGGTCTCTAGAAGAAACTTGTCAAATTCCGCAAATTAGTGCCTACAAGAAATTTAGTAGCCCAATCAAAGTAATGATGCAACAAAAAGATATTCATATGTAAAGAAATGACTCATTTAGATCTCTTATGTCTAACTTCTAACCTATTTAGATTACCCTTCAAACAAATATGATTTGTAGCCTATTGATGATGAAACTGCTTTGATCACAGTAATGACGTTCAATTTCAGCTACTGAAGCTAAAAGTGACACAAGTAAACAATTCTATGTTCAAATCAAGGTGGATTTTGGAATGATTTTGCTTACATGCATTCAGTTTCAACAAGGAGTTAATCATGTTGCAGATTGTGAGAGAGATAGGTAAACGAATTTGCATATAAAGAGAGACATAATTGAAAAGTACTTCACTCTGAACCAGGAAATAGTATCACATTCTCTTGGTGGATGAAATTGGTAATAATGAGAACTGAAGATATTAACCACTATCACCTTAATATTAAGGGAAGTAGGTCTATATGCCATTCTACTTACCAACTTCAAACTTTGAACATACTAGAAAATGCACATTGGAAGATGAAAGGCATTTTTCCTACAGAAATATGAATGCTTAAGATGACACACTTTGGAGAAGAAGTTCTTTTTTTTTTTTTTTTGTGAATAATCATAGAAGTAGGCTTCAATAATCTATTTGAGCCTTGAGATGAGTAAAGCAGACCATTCAGAGTATCAAAAGTAAAAGTAACTTACCTCGATCAAACAATTGGAACTAAGACTGGGCAGTTGTCCTGTAGCAACAGATTTGCCATTCACTGAGATTAAACACTTCCCAAGATTTTTCAAAAGAAATGATCTGTCGCTTTCCATCTTTATAATTGCCTAGAAAATTCAAAAGGGGTGGAGGAAGAATCAAGAAGTTATAAAAAAGGAAAAATTTATCTGAATGCCATCCTTTCTTCGAACATAAAGTACTTACAAACCCATTCCTAAATAAAAGAACCAACACTGGAAAGGAATTTGATAATACTACCGTGGAGGTTTTTGATTCAATATTAATGGTGTTAGAAAGTATGCCCTCAAAGACTATGTATTCTATATGAACATATTGCAATAAAATATTTATTCATTCAATTTATTTTGTTTCTTATATTATTGTATATTTAAAGGTCCAAGTATGACAAGTAAGGTTCTATGTGTTGGGTCATTCTTTACAGTAAGGCATAGACCATAGGTACTTATCATATAAATAAAATTAAGTTCTTAGTCGTTTGATGGAATTGGGCATTTCATCAAGGTAAGACTATTATGCCATGATTTTCAATGAGGAATGATTTACCTTGAATCAGTGAGTAGTTCACTCACATCATAGGTATAAGTATATTTTGAATACGTGAAACTGGACTAATAGTAGTGGTTTCTCTTAAAGTACTACAATTATAGAGACAAGACTATTACTGCTACAACGTAGACGGATACCTTCATACTTGAGTGTGAGTTGGTGGTCTGGCGAAGCTAGGGTTTTATACTTTGATGTATGTTGGGTGAGATTTCTTTTGTGAGATCAATATCCTTGTATGTTGGGTGTATTACTCTAATTAGTTAAGACGGACTCATGCAAAAGAGTTTCTATACTTTACTTAATAAAGTTTAATCATCCCCTTGTGATTATCCAAGATAATCTAAATGATCTAGGGCCCTAAGAACGTGACTCTAGAATGTGTGCTTTTGGGTAACTTCCAATGATAAGTAACTACATTCAAGTGAGTCATGTATTATCGGACTAGAGATCTAAGGATGGTAAATGTCTTTGAGGTAGGTGTTAGTATATTTATTCTATCTCATAGAGGGATATTTTCGTCATTTCACTTGTAAGTTCGAGATATTGTTTTAAGCAATATTATTCTTAGGGTCAATATTTTCATATGGTGATAATTAGAAATATTTAAAATGATAAAATGCGACTATTTAACAGTAAGGGTATTTTGGTCATTTTAGTAGCATGAATAATATGTCTCTTGTTCCTCGGAGTAGCTCAAGTTACATTGGTATTGTTTAGACACAATCTGTGCTTAATGGATAATTATTCCGAAGAAAAATAAAATTTATTTTAAGAGTCCAATTAGAATTAATTAATTAGTCTTGAGTTTTGATAAAACCCAGAAAAAATAATTAATCAATTGAGAGAATTGGGCTGAAATAAATTAATTAATTGGGCTGATATATGTTGACATATATTAAGAGTCTAATTAGAATTAATTAATTAGTCTTGTGTATTTAATGAGGTCCAGAAAAGATAATTAATTAATTAAGAGGAGTGAGCCAGTATTGAATTGATTTTTGAGCACACCACCTAGCCCATTAGGGCTTGATGATTTTCGGCCATTAGGGCTTGAGGAAGCCCTAAGCTGGCCGAATATATGCAAAAGAGAAAAAAAAAAAACCTATAAGGTTTGAAGTTTTTTTCTCTCCACTGTGTGCTGTCTTCTCTCTCTCTTGCTCTAGTTTTCGTCATTCTCTTCCTTCTCTCTTGGAGAGTGTTTTGATTATCTAAGAAGGAGCTCTCACCAAGCTAACGCCAAGAGCAAGGTAGAGCCATACGCCGAAAGATGAAGAGAAGTAGCTTGGAGACGTTTGGTGCATAGGAGTAGAAGATTGGCGAGAATTCCTGTTGAACAGCAGACGCCTCTTTCTCCCCTTTTGACACAAGAAGTTCTAGTGCAACATGTCCCCACGTTGGTTAATGCACGACCAGTAAGAAAAAGTAAGTATTTTCTTCTAGATGTGGCTTGAAAAACTGAAAATTTTTTCCACTGCATTCACTTTGATGTTTTCCATGATCCTTCGAATAGAATTCCATTTTTCCTTTTATGTGCGCACAAACCAGTAAATTATTTTTGCAGCAGCAAAACAAGAGACATTTCTTTCATTTGTTGTTAAAATTTATGGTATAGTGTAATAGATGGTCAGCATTGAAATGAATTCACCCTGCCTCTTCTTACAAGGAAAAAAAGATTTCAAAAGTTATTTTGTGGCTAAGGGCCAAGACATGTCATGCTAGTTTTGTTTTATACATATGAAAATTGATCAAAATGATTTGAAATACTCATCCACAGTTAATCAAGGATCATTAATATCCACAAACTTCTGTTAGGAAATGGACAATCCTACCTGTCGTCTACATATTTTATTGGCACGACCTTCTTTTCTAAGATCAATATCAACATCAACATCATCAGTTGATCTTCCAAGAATAACCCGCAAATGTGAATTTAATTAGTTTAGGGAGAAAAGAAGAAAATTGAACAATTAGGACCAAAAAAGGCTAAAGAATGCTAATATCCTAATTTCTACTATTCAACATGAAAAATTTCCACAATATTTTCACTAATAGATATATTCATTAAAGATTTTCACCCTAATAACATAAGAGTCATGAATGTGCTTACAAAATGATTCAAAAACAACTAGCAATAATCTGCCTTAAAAAACCATGTAAGAAGCAGGCTAATCCATAAAAAGCATAGAACATTTTTCATATCAGAACATAAAAAGAAACCTAGATAGTGAGGCTGCATTAATGATCCTTCAAGCAGTATTCCACATACAGTTCTACGTGAAAGAAATAGGTAAACCATAAAAAATAAAGGTAGATAGTGAAAATATTTAACAAGAAATGCAAAATACAATTCATAAGGAGCTCATGTACAGAAAATAAGACAAATCATACGACAAACTGAAACTAATGTTTTTTATTTTAATATATTTTTGTAGCCTATACAAAATACTTTTCACCTCTCTGAGTAGAAGAATCTAGCATCTAATTAGTTCTCAAGAAATTGGCAATCTTGAGAGAGTCCTAGTAGTGCGTAAACAGTGTACATGAAACATAAGATACAAATAAGGAACCTGTTCGCTTTCCACTTTATAAATTATGGAATCAATATGCAAAAAAAACACAATCGAAAATATCATTGTATTTCTATTCATTGACTTTACCAGATGCAAAAATCAGAAACAATCAATGTACCTTAGTCTTCCTCATATAATACCTCAAATGGCGGCAAAAAAAAAAGGCAAAGGACCCTAGCGATGTCATGGCTCTCTATAGATATCATTGGGCACACTGTTCCAACCTTATGATTGTCCTTCTAGAGTCCTCGTACTGATATTTTGAGGCTGCAAATATCAAACCTAAAGTTACTCAAAACGTTACACTTACAAACAAACATATACAAAAAAGAGTGTATGACAACATGAGCTTATTTAGATAAAGATATCTTTGTTCCTGAACTTTCTTCACTAGATATTCTACAGTTAAATGTAGTTGGATAAAAATAAAATGCTGCATGTAGAGTCACAAAAATATAGCATGGGATATCATCATTTTACAGATTTGCACAACCAATTTTCTTTCCTTTATTTTTTGCTTCTAGTTGGGGGTAGAGGAGGGAGGGTGAGATTACAAGAAATTCAAACAAAGAAAAGCATCAGAAAAACAATCACAGGAATAAGCATAAAACAATCACGAAATTAGTAGTTAAATTTTAACTAAGCCTTCACACTTTGGCTTATGATACAAGGTTTAAGCTCACCTCAACAAAGATGACATCTTGAAGGTAAAGAAAAACCCAGATATTTCAAGATGGAATCAAAGGGAAGATACTCATTCATCATTTTCCACATAAAATTCTTACAAACAGACTCACCTTGCCCCTCTCTGCACCACTGCCTAACAATATAGTTGGTTGCTACGAATAGATGTCCAATAGTGACGATGATTCTAGGAAAACAAAATCTTACTAAAGGTACTCAATTTTCGTAATGTTGCAACCCAATCTATAAAGATAAAATTGCACAAAATGAGCTACCAAAAAGTGAAATTTGAAAGGTACCCAATAGTCATCAAAACCCACATGCAGAAACCCAAAAATGAACTATCACCACTGAATAATTAAACAAAAATTGCACGAAAAATATGAACAAAAGAACAACCCAAAAATTAAAATTTTCATTTGCATTTCAGAAGAAGGTTTAAGACACCCAAGAAAAATCCAAAACCTCAATTCTTCAATTGAAATTGGAATGATCTGCAAGAAAAGATTAAATCCACACACTTGTACAAAGCATACAATTACAACTATGGAGCAAGAAATTCATTAAAGGAAAACTAAAAAAAAAAATACCTTTTGCAAGTGTGAGAGACGGAGAGTTCTACTATACCAGTGGGTGGGATTACAGGTAGCAGGTTGGAGCGGCGGTGAAGAAGCTAGGGAGGAGAAATAAATATAATAGAGGAGATGGGGAGAAGAAGACAAGGAGAAAGTGGCGACGAATGGGGGAGGGAAGAAGAAGAGAAGGTATAAGCAACGACGGGCAGATAGAGGGGATGGTGCATTAGCGACGGGGCTACCAAAGGCGGGAGCTGGTGACGGGAGCTAGGGTGGGGGAAAGAAGGAGAAATGAATAAGAAAGAAAAAGAAGAAACGGAAGAAGAAAGAAAAAGTGCCTAGCCTAAGTGTTGACAACTGAAATTTCCAGTAGTGGATTTTTAAAAAAATACAATAATTATTTTAAAAATATCCCTAAAATTTTTAATGAGATAACGTTTAAATGTTCTATTATTTTACATAATTAAATTATTATTTTTTTCAAAAAAAGTATCGAAAATATTTTTATATTATGATACATTTTTTTATTAATGTAAAGAATATATAAAATATGTGAACTCTTTTATTTCACGTCAGAAAATGTTTAATTAGTTGACATTTTATATTAAATATCGAGAATATTCATATTATGGAGACGTCTTTAATTAATATTGACTAAAAAATCCTTTTTGAATCAGTATAATTAATTTTAAAGTATCCATATGATTTTGAATAAGACGACACTTATATCAAAAAGCGTCGTGGTTGTTTGACATTATTTAATTTAACGTTGCATTTTTTAAAACGTATCAGAAATATTTTTAATATTACGACATATTTCTATTAATGTTGGAAAAAATATATGATATACCGATGTTTTAATTAAAAAATGACATGATATTTTTTATTTGTCGCATTTTATTCTAAACGGCGAGAATATCTTTATTATAAGGACACTTTTATGTCAAAAAGTGTAACTAAAATTGATTTTTGTTGTAGTGAATCATTAAGTTAATAAATATTATTAATTTTAAATTTGTTTTTAAATTCACTTAAGATTTATTTTTAAAAGTGTTTTAAATTAAATTATGAAATAAAATATCAATATTCAAAATTATAATCCCCACCATTTTTTGCATTGTCTAAGGTTATTATTTTAGTCGTAAATAAAGATGGTTCATTCAACCACATACTTCGATTGCAATTGATTAATTTTCGTTGCATGGCATTAAATGTTCATGATATTTGTAATGTATATTTATTTCAACGCAATTGAGTATTCGTTTGCAACCAAAATTCATCCGACATAAATAATCTGGTTGCAAAAACTCATTTTTCTAGTAGTGATCATTAACAATAAAAAATATGAACTTTTCAGTCAACATATCTACCCTAGTATCATTAACAACCTAGAAAAAGACCATTAGTTTTCCGTGTATTCAACTACAAAATATCTAGACTGCCGCAAAATATTAGGTGTAAAACTATTTGTTAGCCCAAAGGGCATTCTCATGTATTTTGATTTATGACAAATATTGATATGGACTAGCATGTGTATTTATATGTGATAGGATTTTTGGATATGACATGTTTGACGTCGGTTCTTCAAAGTCTTGCAAATAGGATTGCTAAGCAACTCATAGTCGATGGAGTTTAAAAGAATGATCAAATGAATATCCAATTCAAAGAAGTTGTATATCTTGAAAATTTGTTGAAGAATTGTAAATTAGGAAATTGTGTTTTAAGGTATTAATTGTATTTCCTATGTCTCTTTACCTCAGTTTAATTTATTTCACATTAAAACACATAAAAATGATTTAAAAGAGGGTATTTTTAATCTAGTTTTTACAAAAACTTAGATGAGTAGTTTTGGACGGACCTTTAAATCCAAAACACCTATTCAATGATTTGTAGCATTTTAAAATATACTTTTGGGCATATAGTGCTGTTTTGGACACACCTTTTGGACATATATTCTTTTGATCAGTGAGTCCAAAACTCTGAAAAATTTGACAGTAAAAAATAGCTATTACTAGTCGTTGGCATTTTACTTTTTACCCCTATAAAAGCCATTTAAACACGATTTTCAATAAGAAATTTGTGCTAACATCTTCATAAACACTCTAAGACTTTCAAAAAATAAGAATTCCTCATCTACGTTTAGGAAGTAAAATTTAGTTGGGGGTGAGCCTTGATTGTTGTGTGCAAAGAGATTGGGTGTAAAACCAAGTGTGATGATTCTCTTGTGTAAGATTGGTGTTACCTACCACTATTGATTTGGGGAAAAATTTTTAGTAGTTTTATTGAAATTCTTAAGTGTGTGCTTAAGGTAGTGGATGTAGATCAGTTAAGAACGAATCATTATAAATCATTGAGTTTATTCTCTTGCATTTAATCTAAATGTTATGACTGTATTTTTTGTTGTTCACCAGATTAGAAAAACTCTACACTTTTCTTTTCAATCATTAATCTGATTTAAGACTTTTATATTCATAGTGAATCAATTATTGATATTTTAACTACCCATCTTAAATTTAGACTATCTACTCTTCATTTAGTGTAGATTCGAAAGATCTCTGACTGCATACTTAAAGCTGCACAACAAATCTCTTTTGTTTGAACTCATATACTTTTTGGCTCCTTTTTACAAGTCAATAAAAGACTTTGAAAATTTGTATTTATTTGTCATAAACCTTATTCACCCCCTAAGGTTTATCAATTGGTATCAGAGCATTGCTCTACATTATTATCGGTTTAACAATCTTGTAGGAAAAGATCCTGATGGCAAACATTTCATTTCTACCTTATATCGAAGGATCCTCAACAAAGAGATCATCATTGTTCAGTAGAAGCAACTATACCTTTTAAAAAAACTGAATGAAGATCTATGTATACTCAGTTAATTTTAAGTTATGGAATTTGATCGAAAAAGACCATTTGTCCTATCTAAAATTGTTGAAGGCAGAACAGTGCCTAAATAGAGTGATGAGAATGACTGTAAATATAATGCCAAAATAACATTGAATTTTCAAGCAATGAATATATTTTGTTGTGCCCTTGATACAAATGAATACAACCTGGTTAGTGGTTGTAATTCAACTTGTGAAATGTGAAAATTACTTGAGGTCACCCATGAGGGAACAAATCAAGTAAAGGAATCAAAGTTGGGACTCTTAGTCCGTGATTATTAGCTATTCACTATGAAATCAAATGAGAACATAACTAATGTGTTCACAAAGTTCACGAATATTATGAATGGATTAAAGACTTATGGAAAAGTCTATTCCTTCAGAGAGCAAAATAGAAAAATATTTGATGCCTTGCCAAAAGGCTGGCAGCTTAAGACCTTGGCTGTAAAAGAATCTAAGGACTTGAAAATCTTACCAACTGAAGAATTGATTGGATCTCTCTTAACACATGAAATGAAACTTGAAAAGATAAATTCAGCAAAGGCAAGAAAATTGTCAAAAAAAAAAGGACAAACTTCGTCTTTCAAACCTCAGTACTACGAACGCAAGAGTACGGAGTATTTTATTACTGATTGCCCAATAGCTAAAGAAAGAGAAGTCAAGCACAACAAGAAGAGAAGAAAGGGAATTAAAACCAAGAAAGGAAAGGGGCTGATTAAAACTTGGGATCAAGAAGAATCCGAACTAAAGAATACAGTGAATCTGAACCTGAAACAGCTAATATATACTTCATGGCCATGGGAAAAAGGTAAAGCTTACTCCTTCTAATTCTATAGCTGAACTACATGATTCTACTTGTGAAAATTCAGATGATCCGAGTGTACTTCTTATTGACATGTACCATGAACTCAAAAAGTTGTCCAGGAGAAATAAGAAAATAAAAATTGATTCCTTGTTAGATGACAATGCTAAGCTATTGAGTGAAAACAAAGCTCTACATGATTCCATTAACTATTCATATATTAAGAAAGATGTTATCTTAACTTCTTTGCATTATATGTCACTTGAAATTAAATGCCTATACGATAAAGTAATATCTCTTGAAACTATACTTAGTGACTTTAATGACATGAAAAAGAAAGTTGATGATCTGTCTACATGCATTGAGAAGTTCACAAATGGTAAAAATAATCTAGATAAATTGCTTAGAATACAATAAGTAGTTGGAGATAGAAACAGTTTCGGTTATAGGCATGTGTACAAAGCTGAAAATTACAAATCTCATTTTGTGAAAGCTAACTCTTCATACACAATCCATGCTTGCTACACATATTTTGGTAAAGGTGGACACAATGCATCTAAGTGTTATGTTAGGAAGAAAGTAGAATCTGGGGTGAAATAAGTATAGAGGATTAAAGGAACAATTACTAACTCCCGAGGACCCAAGAAAGAATGGGTACCAAAAGTCGCTCTTCCAAATTGTATATAGGTGCATTCACCATAAAAGATGAACTCTACAAAGTGATTTTTGGATAGTAGGTGTTCTAGACATATGATTGAAAATGCAGTACTAATAGAGGACATTCATGCTACAAATGATGAATTTGTCACATTTGGAGACAAGAAAAAGAAAAAAATTTTCGGCATAGGTAATGTTGGTAATGGATCCTCTACCATTATTAAGCAAGTGTTGTTGATTGATGGATTAAAGTATAATTTGTTTAGTATTAGCCAATTATGTGACAATGGTTGTAAAGTTAAATTTAAAAAGGATTCATGCACTATCATTAATAATTCTAGTAATGAAATTGTTTTTGTTGCAAATCGCATTGGAAATGTCTATGTATTGTGCCTTGATGATCTTATTGCTCACGATATAAAATATCTTTCCATAAATGATGATGATGGCTACTTTTGGCATAGAAGGCTAGGCCATGCATCTATTGATTTGCTAAATAGATTGTCTTCAAAAGAGTTTGTTGGAGGACTGCCCAAAATGAAATTTGATAAATACCGACTGTGTGATACTTGCCAGTTTAGAAAACAAACCAAAACATTTTTTAAACCCAAGAAAATAATTTTAACGTCAAAACCTCTTGAACTTATTTACATGGATTCATTCAGACCTATAAGGACCATTAGCCTTGGTGGTAAGAGGTATACTTATGTATTAGTGGATGATTTTTTAAGATTTACTTGAACCTTATTTCTTGCACAAAAAGATGAGGCATTCTCTAAATTTTCAAAGCTGCTCAAACGTGTTCAAATTCCCTTGGATGCAAATTGATATCAATTAGAAGTGACAATGGTAGAAAATTCTGCAACCATGAGTTTACAAAATTTTGTGATAAGAGTAGTGTTTCTCACAACTTTACAGTAGCAAAAATCCTTCAATAAAATGGTGTAATTGAAAAGAAAAATGGAACTTTGCAAGAAATGACAAGATCAATGCTTTGTGAAAACTCCTTTCTAAAATATTTTTGGGCTGAAACTGTGAATAAAACTTGCTATATTATTAATCGTGTTATACTGAGGCCCTTTCTAAGAAAAACGCCCGTTGAACATGTATTTGACAAAATTCCATCCATTTCTTATTTCAAAATTTTTTACTGCTAATGTTTTGTTCTCAACACTCGAGATAATCTTGAAAAATTCGATAGCAAATTAGATGAGGCTGTATTTCTTAGATACTCCTCCAACAAAAAGGTATATAGAGTGTACAATAAAAAAACTCTATGTGTGAAAGAATCTGTACATGTTGTATTTGATGAATCTAACATATATGTTGATGTGTAAATTTTAGGTGTATAAAAATCATCAAATTTAAATTCATCTCTTAGTCAAGTTTTAATTAAAACATTGATCCCAAAATACACAAACAAGCAAGTATACTTATCTCAAGCATAACATAGGGAATTAACAAGTATCGATTCTCAAAGGAACAAGTACACACTAATCACTTTTCATTTATTGTTTAACCGACTCAAATAAAGTAAGAAAATAATAAAAAGAAAAATAGAGAAATATATAATTCAAGGATATAGGTTTATGCAATTTAGACAATTATCCTAGAAAATATGATAATGAACCAATTAGCAATTCTATCAACTAATTATCATCTTGGCATTATGAATGAATATAAAAATAAATTCCATTTCGTTTGCCAATCCATGGAATTACTATATTTTGATTCATATTAACAAATTTGTCAATCAAGCTAACATAACCAAAACATGCATTAAACTCATAATTATATTTTGATTCAATTAGCAGATTTGTCAATCAAGCTATCCTAACCAAAATATGCATAAATATCAATTTCTTAAAAATATAAAATTAGCTAATAGCTCTTTGTCAAGGCGAAATCAACTAATCTTTGCTCTCTTAGTTCTAAAATCCTAACTTCTTCGTTCAAATCCATTAAGATTTAACAAATACGAAATCAATGCAATGAAACTCCTAACATCGTTTTGTCTAAGTCAACTAGAAAAACTCGCATGCAATAACCAATGATAACAAGTAATCAAATACCAAAAATGATAAAGAATTGATCAAATAACTAAATTAACACAAAATCATGAATTCTAAAAAAATATTAAATTACAATAAAAACATTAAATACATCATTATTTAAGGAAAAGTAAATAAAGAGAAAAGAAAGCACTCATAGACAAGCCTATTTCTTCTTCCTTGAAGACTCTCTTAAACAACCCTTCTTGATTTAGTGAATTTCTCCTTCAATGAGTTATTGGAAATTTTTACTTTTTAATCCATCTCTCCCCCTTTCTCTTGTGTTTTCTTGTACTTTTATAAGCCTCTTGGGTGCTAAATTCGTGGCTTAGGAAGTCTTGACCGAGTAGGATTCAAAAAATACCAAAATTATTAAAAAATTCCTAATTTTGTGCGCAGAATATTTGCCTTCCAAAACGTACTTGGCACCGAGTACCTTTGACCCACCGGCGCCAAGTGTACTCTATTCTTCCCCTGTTTTTGGTCTGTTCTCACTGGCAAATAGAATAAACTCGGTGCCAAGTACACTTGCCAGACCTGATGCCAGGTCTGTTTTGCTTTTGTATTGAAAGTTTCTTAAATTTCTCTATTGGACCAGAATGGACCCAGCGCCTGATCCCTTGGCTAGGCCTGATGCTAGGTACATTCTTGAAATTATTCACTTTCTACTCGATTTTAACTCAAATCTGTACAAATTTACCCAAAAATCCTTTTTATAAGCAAAATGTTAAATAGGAAGGAATATGCCTAGTTATTACAACAAATGTATCTCAAAACAACCTCAAATAACTAGAAAAATAATGGTAATTTTAGCCCCTATCACATACTCCCACACTTAAAGTTTTACTTATCCTCAAGCAAAACACTTTAGTCAAGAAAATCATTAAGAAAACACAAGTTCTTCCTTATTCAAAAATTTCTCACATCATACCAAGGATTGTGTCTTCCCTTCAAACTTGAGATACAACTCTTGCCATTCATACCCTTTGAAAACAATTCAAACTTTGAAACTTTTGACAAGATACCTCAAAACTCTTGAAGTCAAATTAATCAAGTGTATACCTTAGTCTAAGAAGATTATTTCACTCTTCAAGTTAACATATAGATAACATGAATCCCATAAGTCAAGTCATCTATCAACTCAAGTATTATTGATCCAAAAACTGCATAACTTAAGTCATGATGTAAGGAAAGCACTCCAATCTTTTTCTCTCTATTTTTTTTAATGACTTAAGAAATTGATAGCCCAACTACATGAATTTCTCTTCACACACCGTATTGGCCCCCCTTTTAATCATCACCCATCATTTTTTCAACAATATTCCTTTCTTTTGCTCTTAGGAATTCATAGATGCAAGAAAGTTGATTTCTCTTCACTATCCGTATTGGCCCCTATAATCAAGCAAAAATAATTTTTTTCTCATCTTCAAAGAAGAAATAACAACTCATTCTTTCAATCTTCATCTCACAAGGATGTTTCACAATTTTTTCCACATTATTTCATCTCAAAGATCTTTTATCAACTCACATTTCTCATCATAACTCAAAATTAGCAAAATTTAAACTTATAATACGAAAGTTATCCAATAAACTTTACTCATATTCATCATATCCTCCACATTCAAACTAGATGAGTCAAATAATATTCAAATATCAATGTATAAACAAGATTAATCAAACTTCTCAGGCCTTGAAAAATATCCTATTTAACAAAACCAACTTCATCAAAATCCACCTAATGAATGACAAAACTCATGCCTAAGTAAGAAAAAGAATTACAACCTTGCTTAACAATGAAAATCACTGAAAGTTTGAAAAATTTTCACAAAAATGATATGTGGAAAAGTATTTCTTCAACCTCATTCTTCCCCCACACTTAAACTGGACATTGTCTTCAATGGCCAAAAACAATAATGTCTTCAATGGCCAAAAACAATAAAAGTATAGCCAAGAAGACCAAAAGTAATAAAGAAGAAGAATAAAGAAGAGCAGATACTTCCATTACATCATTGTGCCACCATATTTGAATCAACCAAAAGGAAAAGTCATTATAAAAGTACCTACTTAAAAAGACATAAATTAAAGAAATATACAAATATAGAAAAATAAAAAATGAGACAATAAAATAACTAAAACGATAAAGAAAACGAAGTACAAATGAGTAATGGATAATCATGGCTCATAAAGGAGAACGTCGAGATGCTCTAAAATGTCAAGATCTTCACCCAAATATGGTTTTAATTGACTTCCATTCACCTTAATGATCCCCTAAGTTGGGTAAGAAATCTCAGTAACTCCAAATGGACAAACTTGATGTATCTCATACGGCTCTGACTATCGAGACTTTAACTTACCCGGGAAAAGTCTAAGTCTAGAATTAAATACTAGCACCTTATTTCCTTTGTGAAACTCATGGGGGGAACGTATATGTCTATCATGCTAATGTTTCATCTTATTTTTGTAAATCCCCAAATTATGGTAGGCGTCGTTGCGCCACTCATCCAACTCATTCACTTGAAGCTATCGTTGTTGTTCTGCAAGATAGCTGAGCATTCTTCATTTAAAACTATAGTGGATAATTCCTCCAATCTTTTTTTTATTCACAAGTATGCTTTTGAGAAATTTTACATATTTGGGCATGCGCACTAAGGCCTCACTAAGTGGAATGTTTATGTGCAGTTGTTTGAATATTTCAAAAAACTTGTTAAACTGTGCATCTTTTCTTGCTTTGTGTGTGCCAGTGGGGTAAGGTACCGGTGGCTGAAAATATAATTTTATAGTTTATTTTTTAAAAGGTTCAACATGAGGGGTTGGTTCCGGCCTATCTTCTTTAGATGGTACCGGTTCCGTGCTAGGAACGGGTAGCTCCTTACCACTTCGTAATGTAAGGCAGCTGAATCATGTTGTGTTTCCATCCCTAATAGCGACTTTATTACTAAATCCGTTAAAAACCAAATTTGCATTTCCATATTTCTAACCATATTCTCAAATTTTGTCAATGTGTCATCTATCTTATGAAAACGTTTAGTGACATAGGTGGTAAAATTTTCTAATTCTCCTTCTAAGGTAATGGAGTCGGATGGTCGAGATGTCATCCCTTGAGATATATTAGGATACCATCCCATACTTCAATTAGCCATCTTACCTACTGATATGATTTTGAGTGGGCTTTTCTTGGTGATGTGGGTGGTTTAATTGATTATGAGTTCAGCTCTTCCCATGGGACCAAAACAGTGAATTTATTGAGACAAAAAGGAGAAATTAAACTAACAACCTACCCTCTATCAAACCTTTGAAGAATTAGGCTTCAAAGACCCTCAAGAATAGTAGAAAGTTCTACTATAATCTCACCCTAATATTCTTAAAGTAATAAAGGCAAACAAGAACAAAAGAATAGAGAAAATAAGCACATAAGTAATGGAATTCAAACAAACCTTAGAAGAGCAAAGCAACTAAGACCTATTGAAAGAAACCACATTGGATTATCCAAAAGATTTTATAGACTCATTCATAAGGAGGACTAGGCCTTAAGCGTGGTCTTGAACAAGATGAATAAGGAGGCTAGGGCCTTTTAAGATTCTCTCTTCAAATTTGAATAAAGTGTGTGAATTCTCTTGTCAAATCACTAAAAGTTGTATTTGTACTACTCTAACCCTAACTAAGTGATCCCTGAGGTTCTAATACAATTTAGGGCCTGAATAGGTCTTTATAAAACATTTAAAATGGAGAAAACTCAGAAAAAATATCAAAAACGCAGGGTAGTCGTCGGCTGCCCAAGTTGGAGCCGGTGCCGGCTAGGGCTTTTACAGCCGGCGCCGGTTGCATGCTATTCTTTGGGCCATCGATGTAGGTTGAAGCCGGTGCCGTTTAGGCTGCTTGGGCCGACACCGGTTGTTCGCTGGAAAGCCACATTTTGGTCAAATTTCACCTGTCTTTGTTGCCGACTTGAGTTCTTATTGGGGTCCTTCTTGGATAGTTATCAAAATGAACTCTTGGCTAGCTTCCTCAACCTTCCAACCCTCTTTCATCCTCAAGCATGGTTTTATGAGCAATTGAAACTTATCTTGAAGCTTCTTGGTATTAAATCTTGTCATCGGTCCTTGTCCTTGCACAGTCACGCCTCCCCCTCCTTGATCTTAACCTTCATGATGAAGTAGAATCTCATCATCTTTCCCTCCTTGAAAAGAATTCGTCTTTGAATCATTGCCATCTTCTACATCAAAGGGAGAGAGATCACTAACATTAAAAGTGGTGCTAACATGATACTCATTGGATAAATCTATCTTATAAGCATTATCTCCAACTTTGGCGAGAACTTGAAATGGACCATCCTCCCTTGGATCTAGTTTGCTTCGTCATTGAGTAGGAAATCTCTTCTTACGAAGGTGCACCCATACCCAATCATCTAGCTCAAATGACACCTTTTTCCTTCCTTGATTGCGATGGTTGCTTTCACCTTCTCATGGAGTGCCTTCACTACTTCCACCTTCTTAGCTCCATCGAGGTTCATCCGTTCACCTATAGGCAAGGGAACAAAATCTAAAGGAGTTAGAGGATTAAAACCATACACAATTTCAAAAGGAGAATAAGAAGTGGTAGAGTGAATAGCCCAATTGTAAGCAAACTCAATATATGGCAAGCATTCCTCCAAATTCTTCAAGTTCTTCTTGATTATGGTCCGCAAGAGTTAGGTGAGTGTTTGGTTGACCACCTCCTTCAAAAAAACGTCTACAAATTCTTGAAGAATAGCTACAATTTCATTAGGCAAAGACAATGTAGAATCATTAGTAGAAACATAAGAACCTTTGCATAAAAGAAGAATAGCCGGTTTCTTAGCTTCTATAGCCTCTATGACCTCACGTTCTTTTGCAAAGTAATTCACTCTTCTTTTACCTCCCCTCTCTTGTCCTTACTCACTCATATCCTTGATTGTTAAAGGTACTTGTTTATCCATTCTCTCTCTCAATTCTCTTTATTTCCTCTCTTGTTCTTTTCTCTCAATTTCTTATTTTTGTTTGACATCTTGCGCTCCCTTCTTCTTTTCTTTTTCCTTCATGATTCTTTAATCTTTGGTCACCTCACTAGGGGCCATGGGGGTGAGGGCAAACTTAGTTCCCTCATTGAGTAGGGAATAAGTATTCTTCCTCCTATCATATTTTACATACCTATCATATTACCAAGGCCTCCCTAGAAGTAAGTGGCCCGTTTACATGGGTACCACATCACATAACACATCATTATTATACTTTCCCATCTCAAAAGACACCAAAACTTGTTTGTTTACTCTCAATTCCCTGCTATCATTTAACCATTGCAATTTGTAGGGCTTGGAGTGTTTAATCCACTTCATGTCCAATTCTTTAATTAAGTTTGCATTAATCACGTTAGTACAACTTCCACTATCCATAATGACACTACAAGGGGTCTTGTTGATTAGACACCTAGTATAGAAAATGTTCTCTCTTTGTTGGTGATCCTGATTTCCAATGGCTTGTGAATTCAATGACCTTCTTGTGACTCCCACTAAAGAGTATTTTTGACCAACAACTTCCCCTTCATCACTTTCCTCTTCCCCATTTCCCTCTTGGTCTCCTTGGTTCCTTTCTCCCTCTTCTTTTTCGTCAGTAGAAACCTTACCATAGGGATTAGTATACATTATTCTCTTGCTTGGACACTCATAGGAAGTATGTCCATATCCAAGGCACTTAAAACACTTGATATCCCTATTCCTTTGTGGTCTCTCCATGGCTTTTCCCTTATCCTTGTTCTAACCTTCCCTAGGTTTCCAACCCTCCCTTGGTTTGTTGAAGTCCCTTTGAAATGGCTTAGGGGCTTCATCCTTCTTAATTGGCATCTTAATAGTAGTGTTGGTGTTTGAAAGTAGTGGTCTAGTAAATGTCCTCATCTTTAATTGCCTCTCAATCTTCATAGCGACATGTACCATATCCTCCAATCATTCGTAAGGGTACAACTCTACCAAATTAGTAACTTCCCTATTTAATCCTCCCAAAAACTTTGCCCTTGTTGCTCTAGGATCCTTATTGATTTGAGCTCTCATCAACATTACTTCCATCTCTTTATGGTAATTTTCCACACTATTGTTCCCTTGTTTGAGTGATTGGAGCCTTTGATAAATATCATTGTAGTAATGGTGTGGTATAAACCTTACCCTCATTATATCTTTCAACAAATTCCAACTAGCCATAGTTTCCATTCCCATTTATCTTATTTGTGCACTAACTTGCTCCTACCAAACCAAAACATATTTCGAAAATCCCAAGATAGCCAACCTCACCTTTGATCTCTCACTATAGATATGACTTTCTAGGAAGATCTCCATCTTGCTCTCCCATTCGAAATATGCTTCCGGGACACTCTTGCCATAGAATGTGGGCACTTTCAATTTAATGTGGTTCAACTCCCTCTTCTCATCACTTCCTTCTCTCCTACCTCCTGTATTACCCTATCCTCTTTTGTGTTCCCCAAAGGCTATAACTTGTTCCCCCTCATACTATTCATTAACTCCCTCAAACTCTCTTTTTAACCCCCTTAGGTTGTTCCCACCATTCCTTTCTTGACCCCTACATTGTCCTCCTCTCATACCATGTCTTCCCCCTCTCACAAGAGCTTGTTGGAATCCCTCGATAGATGTTCATCTCACTCTTCCCTTTAGGTACTTCAAATCGCTCTTGGCCTTTTCTTTGTGCGACGGTATAAAATTGTCCAAAATGATTTATCAATTCCCTTGTTATGTTTTTAAACTCACTTTGCATAGTCCTCATCATAACTTGTAAGTCATCACGCAAAACTTTAACATCAATTTGTTCTTCTTGAGGTCTACTAGGTCCACTTAGGTTAGGCCTATAGATCTCTTGATCATGGGCTATGGTGGTGGAATATTTACTTATTTATACTTGCAAAACAAAGAGATTAGAAAGAAAAATAGATCCTTACTTCGCTTCCTTGCATGTTGGCTCTTAAAGGTTGGTCACTCCACGCTCGTGTTTGCTCTCATAGGCTCTTTTAGTAATAGGCTCACCACCTTGCCTTTTTCTCAATACTCAAGCCTTCTTGTTCAATCCCAATTCTCTCCAATAGCTAAAGATTTAATCCAACTTAGTGAATCACACAAATCAATGAATTTTTCCAATTAGGGGATCTTAGAAAAATTTCAACAAACACTTGTTGAGCACCTCAAGCAAACAAGTTTTAATCAAGAATTTCAAGAAATGTGGACCTAATCAATACAAGAACAAACACTTAGACGCACAAAGAAACACTTCTAACCAAGAAGCAAACAAGAGTTAGCAAGAACAAAGAAACAAGAACAATTAGAACTAGGATTATGAAGAACATGATGATCACAAGTGTGCACTAGTAAAGTTGAGCTCAATGAGCATGGAATTCAACAATAGAGCAATATACTAAGTTCCAATATCTCAAGGAATAAAAATTAAGAATCAAAGTTCCCAACTATAACAAAAAACATTCTCTTAGAACATTTATCAAACACCTTGGCTGCAATCCTGTCACTTACGAACAACCAACATTTTCACTCATATTCAAGTCAATTTTCACCACAAACACAAGAAAAATTTGTACCTAAGGATTATATTAACATCAAGAAGCAATTTCCCCAACGAAAATTTAAGGTATAACAAAGATTTCATAACTTTTTTGGAACATGTTTTTGAGTTACAGAATTTCTCTTGTTTTTCTTCAACTTTATAGGGCTCATTTTCTTGCTTTCCTTGCTCTAATACCAAAAACTCTTTGATATGATCTTGAGTGGGCTTTTCTTGGTGATGTGGGTGGTTTAATTGATTATGAGTTCAGCTCTTCCCATAGGACCAAAATAGTGAATTTATTGAGATAAAAATGAGAAATTAAACTAACAACCTACCCTCTATCAAACTCTTGAAGAACTAGGCTTCAAAGACCCTCAAGAATAGTAGAAAGTTCTACTATAATATTACCCCAATATTCTTAAAGCATTAAAGTCAAATAAGAACAAAAGAATAAAGAAAATAGGCACCCAAGTAATGAAATTCAAACAAACCTTAGAAGAGTAAAGCAATTAAAACCTATTGAAAGAAACCACATTGGATTATCCAAAAGATTTTATAGACTCATTCATAAGGAGGATTAGGCCTTAAGCATGGTTTTGAACAAGATGAACAAGGAAGCTAGGGCTTTTCAAGATTCTCTCTTCAAATTTGAATAAAGTGCGTGAATTCTCTTGTCAAATCACTAAAAGTTGTATTTATACTACCCTAATCTAACTATGTGATCCATGAGGTTCTAATACAATTTAGGGCCTTAATAGATCTTTACAAAACATTGAAAATGAAGGAAAACTAGAGAAAACATAAAAAACGCGGTGGCTGCCCAGGCTGGAGTCGGCGCCGGCTAGGGCTTCTACAGCCGGCGCTGGTTGCACACTATTCTTCGGGCCATCGGTGCAGGTTGAAGCTAGCTCCGGTTATCCGCTAGAAGACCACCTTTTGGTCAAATTTCATCCGTCTTTATTTCCGGCTTGAGTTCTTGTTGGGGTCCTTCTTGGATAGTCATCAAAATGAGCTTTTTGCTAGCTTCCTCAACCTTTCATCACTCTTCTATCCTCAAGCATGGTTTTATGAGCAATTGAAACTCATCTTGAAGCTTCTTGGTCCTAGATCTTATCAGCGATCCTTATCCTTGCACAGTCACGCCTCCCCCTCCTTAATCTTAACCTCTATGATGAAGTAGAGTCTCATCACCTACATAAAGCAACTCGTTAGTTTCATATATACACCTTACAATATAAAATCAAGTTAGTTAGTTATAGTATATGTTGACAAATTAATTTAGAAGGAATTATAACGTATAGAGACATTAAATTACAAGTATACAAGAAAACAAAATATAGCACCTAGTCATACAAGGAACATATATACATATTCACATATTTACATATAGACATATAAACATATAAACATGGTTAAATCAATAAAATTCAAGCTTTCATGATATTGTTTCCCTGCAACGACACCAAAAATTTGATGCGTAAATTTTAGATGTATAAAAATCATCAAATTTAAATCTATTCCTTAGTCAAATTTTAATTAAAACATTAAATTCAAAATACACATACAAGTAAGTATACTCATTGCAAGCAAAGCATAAAGAATTAATGAGTATCGATCCTCAAAGGAACAAGTATACACTAATAACTTTTCATTCATTGTTTAACCGACCCAAATAAAGTAAGAAAATAATAAAATGAAAAATAGAGAACTATATATAACTCAAGGATGTACGTTTATGCAATTTAGACAATTATCTTAGAAAACATGATAATGAATCAATTAACAATTCTCTCAACTAATTATTATTTTGGCATCATGAAGGAATATAAAGATAAATTCCACTTCATTTGCCAATCCATGGAATTACTATATTTTGATTCATATTAACAGATTTGTTAATCAAGCCAACATAACCAAAACATGCATTAAGCTCATCACTATATTTTGATTTAATTAGCAGATTTGTCAATCAAGCCATCCTAACCAAAATACGCATGAATCTCAATTCCTTAAAAACATAAAATTAGCTAATGACCCTTTGTCAAGGCGAAATCAACTAACCTTTGTTCACTTAGTTCTAAAATCCTAACTTCATCGTTCAAATCCATTAAGATTTAACAAAAAACAAAATTAATACAATGAAACTCCTAACATCATTTTGTCTAAGTCAATTAGAAGAACTCACATTAATAACTAATGATAACAAGTAATTAAACACCAAAGATGATAAAGAATTGATCAGATAACTAAATCAATACAAAATCATGAATCCCAAAATAAAATTAAATTACAATAAAAACATTGAATACATCATTGTTTAAGGAAAAGTAAACAAAGAGAAAAGAAAGTACTCATAGACAAGCCTCTTTCTTCTTTTTTAAAGACTCTCTTAAACAACCCTTATTGATTTGGTGAATTTCTCCTTCAATGAGTGATTGAGAATTTTTACTTTTTAATCCACCTCTCCTCTTTCTCTTGTGTTTTCTTGTGCTTTTATAGGTCTCTTGTGTGCTAAATTCGTGGCTTAAGAAGTCTTGACCGAGTAGGATTCGAAAAATACCAAAATCATTGAAAAATTCTTAATTTTGTGCACAAAATATTCGCCTTCCAGAGCGTGCCTGGTGCCAGGTACCTTCAACCCACCTGGCGCCAAGTGCACTCTATTCTTCCTCTATTTGTACTCTATTTTTGATTTGTTCTCATCAGCAGATAGAATGGACTTGGTGCCAGGTACACTTGCCAGACCTTGCGCCAGGTCTGTTCTACTTTTGTACTGAAAGCTGATTGATTTTCTTTGGTAAACTAGAATGGACCCGGTGCTTGGTCCCTTGGCTGGGCTTGGCACCGGGTACATTCTAGAATTATTCACTTTCTATTCGATTTTAACTCAAATCTGTACAAATTTGTCAAAAATCTTTTTTACAAGTAAAATGTCAAATAGAAAGGAATATGCCTAGTTATTACAACAAATATATCTCAAAACAACCTTAAATAATTAGAAAAATAATTGTGATTTTAGCCTCTATCATACGTCTCAAAAAAGATGATGATGATGTAGAAACCACAAAGGAAAAAGGCAGTGAACGACACAAAACTCCATCACTTGACATAGATGCCAAAGAAGAGGAATTGGAAGAATAGCAAGCTTAAGAACGTAAGCAAAAAACTGAAGAGCACACTAATCAAAGCTTACCAAAAAATTGGAAGCACAAAACTGGACATCCAAAAAAGTAAATTATTGGTGATCTCGGTTGTGGTGCCAAAATAAGACGGTACTTTATTGATAATTTTGCCTTATTTTCGAGTATTAAACCTGATTACATTAATAAAGCTTTGTGTGATTATTTTTGGATTATGGTCATGCAAGAAGAATTGAATCAATTCAAAAGAAATCTGGTTTGGAAACTTATTTCTAAACCACTTGATTATTCTGTGATTGGTACCAAGTGAGTTTTCAGAACAAACTTAATGAGCATGGTGTAGTTATTAGAAATAAAGCTAGACTTGTTACCCAATGATTTAATCAAGAAGAGGGCATTGATTATGATGAAACTTTTGCTCCATTTGCTCAATTAGAGTCCATTAGAATGCTGCTTATTTTTTCATCCTTCAAAGGTTTCATACTCTATCAAATGAATGTTAAAAATACATTTTTAAATGGTTTTATTGAAGAAGACGTGTATGTAGAGGAACCCCCTAGTTTTATTCATGAACATTTTTCAAATCATGCCTTTAAACTTTCTAAAGCTCTTTATGGTTTAAAACAAGCTCCACGTGCTTGGTATGAAAGGTTTAGTGGCTTTCTTCTTTCAAAAGGTTTTTTAAGAGGTATAATTGACACTACATTGTTCATTAAATTTAAAAATTCTAATGACCTCTTAATTATTCAAATATATGTTGATGATATTATCTTTGGAGCTAGTAATGATTCTCTATACAAGAAATTTGCAAAGACTATCTGTAAGAATTTGAGATGAGTATGATAAGGGAACTCAACTTCTTTCTCGGATTACAAATCAAACAAACTAAGGATGGGATCTTCCTAAATTAAGTTAAGTATGCTAAGAAATTGCTCAAAATGTTTAGAATGAATGAAGTTAAAAAAATTAGTATACCTATGAACACATTATTAAAACTTGACCAAGATGAAAAGAGTAAAAAAGTGGATGAATTAAAGTATAGAGGTATAATTAAAAGTCTTTTATATCTCACTACTAGTCGATCTGATATTATATTCTTGATTTGCCTTTGTGCAAGATTTCAATCATGTTCCAAAGAATTCCACTTAAGCGCTGTAAAACGTATCCTTAGGTACCTGGTTAGAATACATGATTATGGTCTATGGTATCCACGAACTAACTCTTTTGATCTTATAGGGTACACGGATGCAATTATGCAAGCTGTAAAGTTAAAGAAAAAGTACCAGTGGACATTGTCAATTTCTCATATATTCTTTAGTCTCTTGGTACAGCAAGAAGTGAGCCTGTGTTTCACTCTTAACATTTGAAGTAAAATACATAGCAGCAAGAAGTTGTTGTACACAAATCTTATGGATGAAAAATACTTTACTTGATTTTGGCTTTAATTTTAAGTGCGTTCCTATTCTGTGCGATAATACTAGTGCAATAAATTTAACTAAGAATCCTATTCAGCACTTTAGAACTAAACACATTGAAATTAAGCATCATTTTATTAAAGATCATGTGCTTAAGGAAAATGTTGGTGTGGAATACATTCCTGCTAATGATCAACTTGCAGATATATTCATCAAACCACTGGCTGAAGAAAGATTTAATCATCTGCAAAGAGGCTTGGGAATTATAAGATTATGTAACTAACAATTTTGCTAGAGATTGGTTGTTTATTCTTCTAGAATTCCTAAAGATTTTCTGATTTTGGATGGAGATGTTGGATGCAGTACTTAGATCACATGAATCCAAAATCCCTTCACTAGAATTATATCTCTAGCTAATAACCTCTGTATCCATATTGGATGGACATTTTGGACTGGGCTTCAAGTCCAAAATGGCAACAACCTAAAATTATGTGTGACATATCTCTTAGGCAAATTAATCGAAAGGAAATTGTTTGGGTCCAGATCTTTTTTTTTAAATTCAAAATATTCGTACCTTTCTAGAATAACTCTTTCATATCTCCGAAAAGTTAGTTTTTCCTATGCACTTGATTGTACTTATCTTCTCAAATACTTAGGAAATCCAAAAAGAATTTCAAAACCATTTAAGTTTCTCTCTTTTTTTAAAATTTGGAACTGTCATTAACATCTCTCTTTCTTTCCCTGCTAATCTCTATCTCGCAAAACCAGATAACCCAAACCTTTACCCTTCATCTACCATGACTAAAATCCCTAAAATCAATAAAGGAACCGAGCTCAAATCAAAGAAACTCAAGAAAAGCAAAGAAGCAGGAAGGAAATATGTTGCCGCCACCAAATCTCTCACCAAAAGGGAGGGCAAATAAGTTGCTGAAAAACTAGTCTCTCAAACTACGTCATCAGAACAACATCCTGAAGATGAAAGTTCAGACACTCAGGTATCTCACTTTTTTTAACTCTAAGTGTGAGTCAGAATTCAATGAATGGGTGTCGAGAAATAGGACCATTGTTGTAGGCTATCGGGTTAACCCTGAGGCATTTTTAAATTATGTGAATGTACTAAATATGTTTGAATCGGTTGACTGGGGAGATCTGTTGTCTGTAAATGAAAAACTATACATTGTGTTGGTTTGGGAATTTTACTCAAATATGAGAAATGGAGATGCGAGGAAATAGGGGATGGGTTCATAGTTCAGTGCTATACATTGCGAGTAGGATATGTGAACCTGGAGTTTGATCATCGGATGCTAAACATAATCTTTGGAGTCAAAGATGGTGGAATTTAGTTCTTTGAGATGAACAAATTTTTGGAGGAGTCTGACTTGTTTGATTTTGGGAGATTTGAGGACAAGTTTACTAGAGGCAAGAGTTTTAAAAACTTAAATTATCGCAACACAAAATGGCTAAATGGAATTAGGAAAATACTGCACCACATGGTTTCCACCATAGTGGCACCCAGTTTTGGGCATAAAACCTCCGTAAGGATAATGTAGATGATATTGATGTTGACCTTATCAAAGGGCAGACAAATTAGCTTTGGATTTTTTGCTATGAATTTAATGCTCCAATCAAGGAATACCTCGAATAAAGCTTTTCCATATGGAAACCTTCTGACCAAAGTCTTCAAACACTTCAATGTGGATCTCAGTACGATTACCCCTGGACACTCCAAGATGAACGTCTACAGTAGAGATTCTTTCGAGAAAATGGGTTTTGTCCAAATGTACAATCAATGGATTCTACTTAGAGATGCCATAGATGAAGAGAAAAAAAACCGGTTAAAATTAAAGCTGAAGGAAAGAAAGTTGTACCTGCTTCCTCAACTAGTACAAAATGCAAAGTTGAAATAGCAGAAGAATTCTCGAGTAGAGGCAAGTAGAAAATTGAAGAGAGTGGACTGACATAAAACATTCTGAATGCTCTGAATCTCTTGTCTAAAAAATTTGATGGTTTCAGTGCTGAAGTTAAGACTGAATTACATAATTTGGGCAATTGATTAAGTGATGTGGAAGGGAAGAAAGTAGAAAAGGAAACTGGAGGTATCTCAACAAAACAAGACATTCCACAATAGCAAGAAAATGAACCTGTCATTCCCTTACCAGAAAATGACACTAGAAAACCTACTGTTGCCAAGGAACCCACTGTTGATGAGATTCCAATTCCACAAATTGAAGAACCTACAGTTGAAAATATTCTGTCTCAGCTTATTGAAGAGATAACTACTACACCTTCTGCTAAAACAACTACTCTTAAGAAAAATAAACTAGTTAAACTGGTAGCTCATCAGGTCACAAACAGAAGCATGTTATAGTAAAAAAAAAAGGTCCAGCAGACTTGTTGAACAACATAAAAAGAAAGGTGCAAGTGCTAAGCCTGAGATTGTAATCATTCTGTGAGATACGGTACATGAAGGAAGCTGACTGATGACTTTCTCTGATGCAAATTTATCCATTTCTACTACCATAATCCTTTGTTTTCTATTTATCTGTTTCATGTGTTCCTGAACTCTATTTTCCTGAACACTTTTTATTTTAATAATACTGCTGATGTCTTGTCTATTTTAATTACTTTTATTTTTTTTCCTACTGATATAGGACTGCTCCTGTTACCCTTTTCTCTACTGCTTATGTTTATTTTGATTGATGACAAAAGGGGAGAAACCTTGGTGTATTATGGATATGGATTGTGATTGTTTTGGTGAACTTTTGTTATTGGCCGTGTTGACTATAGTTTTTTTTGTGAAATCTGTGTTTGTTGTGTTGTGAATGGAGTTGTGATTGTTGCTGGATGATAAATTGAGAAAAATATAATGGACCATGGTGATTGTGTGGATTGGGATAAGGAAATTGAGTGAATGACTATGGTGGTTGATTTCTGTTGATTTTATTGGTTGAATAGTGAATAGTGTTAGGAATGTTTTGTGAACCATTTTTTGCAACTGTTAAATGCTGAATCTGGAAAAGTGAAATAAGTGTTGTAGAATTCTTGTTGTGTAAATGTCTTCTTGATATGAGCGTTGATTTTGTTAAAACATTGGTCTAATTGTTATCTTTCTTTGGAAAAAAATCTTATTTTTAACCCTGCACAAACATAGGGTAAGTTTTGGACCCTAAGAAGTTTTTTTCTTTTTTTCTTCTTCCAAACTCCTAGTCCAAAATGTTTACATAGGTCAATTTTTTGTTTTGGATGCACTTTTTGTAAGTCTAAAATCTCAAATTCCAATCTATTTTCTAACGCACTTTGACGTTAGCATCCTTCTATCTACTACTTATATGCGCATACATAGGGGAGAATTGTTATATATGTCCTATCTTCTACATCTCCACATGTATATTCTTATATATTTAAGTTTTACATTCTTTTGTAAGTAATCACTATTTGGCTATTTCCTTGTGAAATAGTCATTTTATAAAGAAGGAAGGAGGATATGGAGGTTAGTTGGGCCATTGGCTTATTGAGCCCGATTTATGAGATTATACTTATATTTTTCTATCTTATCTCATAATCACTCTTTGAGCCTCATGTTGAGATATCGTACATCAAATGAATACATACTCTTATATCTCTTGGTCTCATGTGATTCATACAAGCTTATATTGTTTTTCTTATCACAATCCATCAAGTTTGTTATCACTTAAAGAAGAAGAGATTGTTAGCCCAAAGGGCATTTTCTTATGTTTTGATTTATGACAAATATTGATGTGAAACATGTATATTTGTATATGATAGGATTTTTGGATAAGACATGTTTGACCTCAGTTCTTCAAAGTCTTGCAAATAGGATTACTAAGCAACTTATGGTCAATGGAATTTAAAAAGGATGATCAAATGAATATCCAATCCAAAGAAGTTGCATATCTTGAAGATTTTTTTGAAGAATTGTAGACTAAAAAATTATGTTTAAGGTAGTACTTGTATTTCCTATGTCTCTTTATTTTAATTTAATTTATTTCACATTGAAACACATAAAAATGATTTCAAAAGAGGGTATTTTTTAATCTAGTTTTCACAAAAACTTGGATGAGTAGTTTTGGGCAGACCTTTAAATCCAAAACATCCATCCAATAATCTATAGCATTTCAAACTATACCTCTGGGCATATAGCGTTGTTTTGGACATGACTTTCGGATGTCGATCAGTGAGTCCAAAACTCCGAGAAAATCTGACAGCAAAAAATAGCCATTGGCATTTTACTTTTTGCCCCTATAAAAGCTCTTTAAACACGATTTTCAGTAAAGAATTTGTGCTAACACCTTCAGAAACACTCAAAGACTTTCGAAAAATAAGAATCCCTCATCTACATTGTGCTTCAAAGTAAGATCTATTGTTCAAAAGGTAAAAGAACTCCAGCTAGCATATATATGCTCAATCTGTGAGCTATTTCTGCATTTTCTCTGTGATTTATTTTGTATCAAAGTTTATGAAGTAAAATCCAGTTGGAATGAACCTTGATTGTTGTGTATAAAGAGATTGCGTGTTACCAAGTGTGGTGATTCTCTTGTGTAAGATTGGTGTTGCCTACCACTATTGATTTGGGAAAAAGATTTTAGTGATTGTGTTGAAATCCTTAAGTGTGTGTTTAAGGTAATGGATGTAGATCAGTTGAGGATCGAGTCACTATAAATCTTTAGGTCTATTCTCTTGCATTTAATCTAAATATCATGACTATATTTTTCGCTGTTTATCATATTAGAAAAACTCTACACTTTTCTTTTCAATCATTAATCTGATTTAAGACTTTTATATTCATAGTGAATTGATTATTGATATCTTAACTGCCCATCTTAAATTTGGACAATCTACTCTTCATTTAGTGTAGATTTGAAAGATCTCTTACTGTATACTTAAAGCTTCACAACAAATTTCTTTTGTTTGAACTCACATACTGTTCGGCTCCTTTTTACAAGTCAATAAAAGACTTTAAAATTTTATATTGGTTCGTCATAAACCTTATTCAACCCCCCTTTAAGGTTTATCACTATAAATTTCTTTTAATCATCCTTTGTCAAAATAGTTGAATATGTTCTATTTTGGTCTAGTTCTGCTTCAGGAATTTTGCATATTGCTCGATTATGGCCAATCTGTGCACACCAGCTACACCTTATTGGCTTCTTTTTCTTTCCTATAAGCTGTTTAAATGAAAATAGTAGGAGCGGAATTAAAAAAAAAAAAGGAATGGAAAGTAAGTCTCAAGTGTAATAGAAAATAAAGGTGAAACTGAGAGCTAAGTCAATAAATTACCTTTGAACATCCTACTTACTTAGTGATTACCACCAAGACTTGCTCTTCAACATTTGGAATAGGTGCTTGATACACCTATAGTTGTATCAGAAAAGTCCTATTCGTTGCTACTTCCTGCTCATATAAACTTTCATGTACTTGTTTTGAGAGTTAAGCATTACATGGCCTTCTATTGTAGCCCAATTATCCACATTTGCCACATTTATTCAAGTTCTGGGCTCCACCATCTTTATTAACATTGTTTTCCTTGTCTTTTGTTGGACATTTTTTGACATTATGTCCGGATGAACCACAACGCCTACGTTTCAAAGTCTCAAAACCTACTCTTAAAAGTTTCTTTGCATCAGTGGCTGTAACTTTACAAGTCTTCTCCCCTTCTTCTAACCTTCTTTTCTTTTTATGTCTACTTAAAAGCTTTATGGCTACAAGAGGTCTTAGTTCTAATAATTTACTTTTTGACCAATTATTTGGTCTATTAAAAGGATGAATGACTGGCTCATAAGCCCTTTTGTATGAAGCAATGCTATAACAATCATCAACATAGTCTTTTGGGTTATTATATTCACATCTAATAGCTAAAATTCTATACGTGCAAAGAATCCCAAAAAGTTTCTATTTTTTGTAGGTGCACCTTCTATTCTCTGTATTAATTGAAAATTGCTCCAAAGTTTTGATCTCTTTAACTTCGAACTTGTAACCACCAGCATATAAAGCGATACAAGGGGCAAACTTCTCAACTAGCTTTTCAAGCATCTTTTTAATCCTTAGGCAGATCTTACCTTTTTGCCTCTGAACCCATGCATTTCTTGATTAAAGTCTCAACATTAGGTATACACGTATTTTTTCAAACAAGCCAAGTATCGGTTTAGACCTTGCATTCAATATTTACAAATTGAATATCTCACTGTGGTTGTTTAACAAAACATCACACATAGTTTGTGTCTTGAAGTGCAATCTACTCCAACATGCAACTTTCTCAAAGTCATTTCACAGTTGCATCTCACTCTCAAATTTGTTAGGGTATGTAGTCTTTGCACATTTTCACATCATATCCTTCAAAATAGCTCCCGAGTATTTTTTCTTGAAGTTATTATGTAGATGTCTGACATAGTATCTATGTTCTATATAGGGCAGTAGATTTTCTACTGCTTATCTTAGTCCCTAAAAATCAAGAAAATCTAAGTGAGTTAAAAAAAACTATTTGATGAAATCAAGAAGAACCAAATAAGCAAACATAGTACCTTTTGTCTATCAGAGATGAAGCACTAATCCTCCTATTTACATATATTCAAATCATCAATAAGCTCCTCCAACCAAGTCTAAGATAATTTGGTTTCAGCCTCCACAAGGGTATAAGCAATGGGATAAATACCAAAATTACATCAATGCCAATAGCAGTCAACAAAATACCAGGATAAGGGCCTTTCAGAAAAGTTGCATCTAGTCCAATTAGCCTTCTACAACTTTTTAGAAAACCCTCCCTCAAGGTTGCCAAATGCACGTTCATTCTTTTAAAAACTCTTCATCTGTTTGCTCATCCTCAATAACATAATGTAAATAGTGCTACCCAAGTTAGTTCTCCGAATCTCCTCACAATAATTATCTAGAAGCTTGTATTGATCTTTATATCTTACTTCAATCATCAACTTAGTTTCTGCCTTGATTTTATAAACCTTAGGTCTTATAATGTAAAAATTTAACTGTTCATGCACCCAGTCTTAAAATTTTGTTGGATTCACACCTTATTCACTTCTGAAGTCATTCACATATTTGATTGTAATAAATCTTGAAAAAAGAAGGGGCTGGCGCATAGATTTTGCATATGTATGCTTGGGCTACAGCGTTCAGATTTGAAAACTTGAGGCTTCTTCCACCCTATGTGCATATAGAAACTAATCATATTTCCTTCCCTTACAAGTAGCCTTTATTCTATTCCTGTCATTTTTCTTGAAAAAATCATCCTACCCTACTTAACCTCATGATGGATGTTAACACTTTTTAATTCGCCTTTTGTCTTAAAAATTAATTATTCTTCAAATTGAGGGTCCTCTATATCTCTCTGTGCATTAAATGCAGACCAATAGATAATGTTGTCCTTCGTGATTTCTTCCTTATTAAATGATTGGGGTTTGAAGTATTCTCTATTTGAACTATCAGTGTCATCACTAGGATATTGTTCAGGAACTTTACCAGATTCCAAGTTTTCTACATTCCAATCATTTAGATTTAGTAAACATTTTTTACGGGCCCCAAGTCTACCTCGTCTCTTGTTATTGCTACTACCAGGTTACTGAATGTCATGGTTAGTGGCTAAAGATGTTGCCTGAGTTTGCTATTCTTGAAACTATTAAGTTAGTTTTTCTTCTCCTTATGTAGGCAAAGCACTCTATCTTTAGATTTCCAACCTGGTTTTTTTTCAAAATCTCCCATACCCTCATCAACAATTCATTTTATTAGTTCCTCATTTTCCTCATCAGTCAGATCATAATTGGAGTAAAAAAATTGTTCACCAACATCAAACTGTCCACCTTTGTCGTTAACTTCCTCAATAACTCTGTTTTTTACAATCTGCTTACACTTATTTGGAGTGAGAGTTTCTTCCATATTATCATGGTTTTGGTTAGTCACTATATACTCTTTTTCTACATCAACTACTGGCTGCACATTGGGAGTTGGAACATCCTCATGTTCAAAAGATAGCATGCCTATTTCTTCTACAAAGGCTTCTTGCATCTTTCTATCACTGCTTGTTGCTAGAAGCTTGTCATTATTGATTTGAATATACTCAATCTCATGTTTCTTTTCATGTAGCAACTGCACATTGGGAGCATCGGTAATCTCACTATCCCAATTAATTGAGTCCTGAGTTGATTCACTCATATTAGCTAAAACATCTTCAGTAGGTGAGCACAAATATTATCTAAATTCATTGAACTTCTCTTCACTAAACCAATCCCTTCTCATCTACAAATATCCTAAAAGCATAAAGTCGTAAAAGAACTTATAAGAATGTGATTCCAAAATTTCAGTTGTTTTAGTTACAAAACAAGAAAGGAAAAAGGGACTCACTTAATTGAGATACTTACAAAATAAAAGTAATTATCATCAACATTAAACCTTGTAGGAGTACTAATCATAAATAAATTAGCATAGTATAGGACATAAAATCTAGATCCTTCACCTCCTATTTGTTGAGGAACCTGGACAACAATTTACTTTATATTTAGTTCAGCACCAACATACAACAAATGAGTCACTGAGAATGTTTTAAGAAAGAAACAAAACTAACTTATTGTAGGGGCCAATAATGGAATTCTTTTTTAACCATGTATTAGAGGCAGTCCTTCCATTTATACATAGTATGTCTATCACAAATCTATAATAGGGTGCAATGTGATTAATGGAATGATTAATTTTAAAATGAACTTAGAACATAGTCCAAAATTCTGTAGTTTGCAATGAGCCTAATAATACTATAGAAGGACTCTTTAAATCTAAATCCTTTTTATTGAATTTATATAAAATTAGAAGCCACCAATATCCACTAAAAAAACATATCAATATTAGCATTCAATATATCAATATTTAACATATGTTAGATGAAGTATGTTTTTATTTGAATAGAAATGGAAAACGTACTATATCACAATTGGAACAAATACATATTGCTTTGAGAAAATGTCTCTCTTCCCAATCTAACTTAAAACTTTTTCTTTGTTATGCATTATATAAATGCTAAACCGCAATAAGTCTACATGCACAAAGGAGCTTCTCTTTTCATCGAGCAGGCCATTCCAAATCAATCTAATAAGGATTAGTAGTCCATTAAAGAATGTAATTAGGCCCCAAAAAATAAAAATGAAAATTTATAGTAGGGTATTTGCAAAGCTCACTCAAAATAATATTCAAACATTTTTTAGTCAAGCATTCCTGATGTGATAGTAGAGTTATTAGACTTCTGATTCCTTAATATTGAAGATGGATCGTGGCTAACAGAAGCACACATAGAAGCATTAACAAACACAGCGGAACTCTTAAGATTTATACTTCTGCATTTTATTGTTTGTTTGGACACCGAGGAAGGCACTGCTGTTGACTGAACTAGCAGACCACTTGAACTCTCTTCCCTGGAAAACAATTCTAGTTGCTGTCAGCAAATCTCCTGCTCTGGTGCATGAACGCAACAGCCTTTGGTTTGTGGAATACAACCTCTGTCTAACACTGCTAGTGAAGGCTAAAGGCAAAAGAAAATACTGAAGGCTTTGTTTCTTTGACCAAATGCTAAAGAGTAAGATAAAAAACAAAGCAATTCTTTGTATCTATCTTCTGTATAGTAAAAAATACAGAGAAAAAGAAGACAAAACCTGAGAGAGAAAAAAATAGCTTTTCTGGTATATTTTACACACACTTGATTCATACACAGTGCACTGACCTCTTTTCTAAAAACCCCGAGTAGAATAATGTTATGATCTCCGAAAAGGCTTAAACTTAAATTTCGGATATCACTTTGAACTATCTTCCAAAATTTAAAAAATAAGTATCCCACCAGAACACACACACATCCGGTATACTAGAAACTGATGCCCTAGTTATACCAGGCTCGGGTTTGGATTGTGGCCTATTGGTCGAAGCTACTGGATTGGGTCTTTATTATTTATTATTTTTTCTTGAACCAATCAGGTCCAAAATAAATAATAAAACCTTTAAACATTTATTTAGTCTTGGACTAATAAAGCTCATAAAAAAAAAAAATCTAACCCATATAGACTAAGACAAAATACTAAACCTTATACCTAGTTTAGTCCTAGGTTAATTTTTAATTATTCAATCTGGGCTCAAGCCCTAAATAATTAATTAATCAATTAAACTAAATAATTAATATAATCTCTCTGGACTTTTTATTTTATTCTACCTTAATAATAAATTAGACTCCCTGAATAAAATAAAATCCTCTTTAATCCAGACTATTTCTTTAGCCTAAAATCAATTAGGACTTACGGGCTATTCCGGGGACCAAAAAGATACATCACTTTGGCTACTAAAATGACCAAAATACCTCTACCATAAAAATAACTATATTTTACACTTTAAATATTTCTTAATATCACAATAAGGAAATATTAACCTCAAGAATAATGCTGCGTTAGCAAAATTTTTGACCTAAAAGTGTTATGATAAATATACACCTCTACGTAACGTTGTATATTCAGAGAGGAAGATGTACTAATATCTCTCTAAATGACATCTACTATCTTGAGACCTTTAGTCCAACGATCCACGACTTCCTAGAATGTTTCTACTTTTTAAGAGAACTACCCTAAAGCAAACATCTAAGTCATGTTTCTCAAAGCCCTGGATATTATTAGATCATTCGAACAGTCTCAAGGGGCGATATAGTATAGAAGCTATCTTGTACTAATCCGTTTTAACTAACTAGTCACATATACCCAACATACAAGTATATTGGCCCTATGATAGAACCTCAACAATAGTATATCAAAGCATACGCTTCCTGTTTAGCTAGACCACCAACTTATACTCAAACCGTAGAGTATAAGTCCATGCTATAGCAGCAGTAGTCTAGGTTTTTACCATATAATATTTTTAGAAATCACTACTACAAGTCCAGTTCTACATATTCAAAATACGTTTATATTATGAAGTGAGAGGACTACTTACTTGCTAAAGGTAAGTTATTCCATACTTAAAATTCATAATATAATAATATTCTCATGATGAGATTCCCATTTTCATCATTTGGTTAAGAACAACAGTTTATGTATTAAGTAACTCATGATTCATACCTTACTGTGAAAGACCTCTATTTACATGAATCACTTGTTTAAACATAATTGGTCTTTTCTAGCAGAATCATGCATAAAATAAAATACAAAAATATAAATAATTTATGAGAATAAATCTTTTATTAATTTAATCAAAATTACATTAGAAATATAGTCTTTGTAACACCCCGCTACCTAGGCCCGCCAAGGTCGAGGATGTCGTCCCGTCCAAAGGACAAGGGGTCTTTATAACTAGGTCACACAAATAAAATAGCGGAATAAAAATAATACTTTAACTTAAAATTTATTAAAACCCAGAATGAATCCAAGAATTCTCAAAAGAAAAACAAATCCATAAATAAAATCATCCACTCTCAACTCCTCAAAGCAATACATAAAAATAAAAGACAACATTCTCTTCCAAGGTAGATAACACTAGCTACTCAACCCCACAGCAGGATCGACCTGAAATCATGGTAAAAAGGTGATGAGACAGAAATCTCAGTAAGTCCGTGTGTGCTTTGGGTGTTCAGTGAAAATAGTTCGTGGATGCACAGTGTGAAATCTTTATAAGAGAAATATTGACAATCAGTAAACATTAGTCAAAAGCAAGAGTGGTGTTTTCCTCCTTTTGAAACCATACAAGTACAAAATAAAATCAACCACTCATAAAGGTGGTCATGGGTTACCACACGTTGGGCCCCATAACTATACAACGGTCAGAATGCCACACTTTGTGCAGACTAACAAAAGAAATACTGGTAAGCAATGAATGATGTTCAAAAACAAGAGTGGCATTTTGGCTTTCAAACCATACAAGTACAATAAAATCAACCACTCAAAAAGGGTGGTCATGGGTTACCACACGTTGGGCCCTATGTCCATATTGTCAGTATGCCACACTTTGTGCATACTGCCGGTCAGAATGCCACACTTTGTGCAGACTGACAAAAGGTAGGTGATCGGCCTACCGGATAAGATACTCCTCCTTCTCTATACCCAAACAACAACCGGGTGTCCATTCCGGCAAAACACAATCACTTGACTGAAAAGAACACTGCTAGCTCAAACCGGCATGACTAAGTAGTACTGACGTTTCTCTAAGTTGAGCTTATCTTCTGGAGGTGGCCTCCTGCCTGAAGACTCACTCTTACTCTTCAAAACTAGTACTACTAGCCTACCCTTATTGAGTACTCAACGTAACGTATCCCACTTGGGAAAAATGAACAAAACATAGTATCACTTGAAAATGGCAATTAAGGTTTTCCAAAGTTTGGGGCAAAATTGGTTTTAGAAAGAATTTTAGGTTTTGAGTAAAACCGCCCCTTGATTTACAAATAATTTATTTGTCTGAAATGAGAATGGAAATAATCCTTAATTGCCTTTACAAAAATGAGTGACCATGCACTCTACATTTGGCTTGCCATAAAAAGAATCATTTTTCATCAAACAGGTTTTATGCAGGAGCTTACCTGATCCTTGCTCACAACAAAGGTCTCCAACAGCTGACCTAACCCCACATGGGGTAAATACAAACCACAACCAAACTCAAGCCAAAGATTCACTTTCACAAATAAAACTAACTCAACTTACTACAATCATATCCCTAGTGTCCCAAGCTTTAAGGCTCGATAATAAATAAAAGGGTTTATAAAATAAATCTAATTTGATATTAAAATACTTAGAGTTTGGGAAATAGGTACTAATAAGTTGAAGGTTTAAATCTTGCTAAAATAATTTAGAGTTTATTTTATAAAAAGTCCTAGGTGGAATTAGGTAAAATAATGATTTATTAATAATTTAGTTGTTAGAAAATAATTGATAATTAAAATTAGTTGAAAATAAATTTTAATGAGTCTTGATTGAAAGATACTACATAAATTTTAGTAGGTTTTGGTTAAAAGATAATAATTAAATTTTAATAGTAAATATTTTACTTATTATGATTATTTTCATAAAAGGCTTTATTTGATATTATCATTTTATATATAATATCTATATATTTTATTTTTCTAGCAAAAGCTATTATTTATTTGACTAAAACATCCTCATTATATATAATAATCCAAATTATCCCTCCTAAGGTTTTTCAAAATTACTAGCAAAATCATATTATAAAATATTGTACTCATGAAATAAAAATTAGCTTAGGGACAACTAGATCATGACCATAGTTCTATTGCTAACCACAGTCATGAACATTTACAACCCTTCAATTCATCAAATCATCCAAATCATGCATATAAGCATAGATCTAATGATATCAAGACATGATCTAACCTTTTCTAGCATAAATATGATCATGGCTTCAATAATCCAACATGAATATAAATCCTATTCACCAAAGGTGACATAATCTCTAGCATACTTGATCACAAATACTACCTATGACACGGAGACATGCATTAAACCTCAAATCATCATACAATCAACCAAGATAATCCAACCATGCATAAATCCCATCTTCTTCATATTCATACATATATTCATGCTTCAATCCCAACAATACATACTCAAATCCTATCCACAATCCACCTTCTATCAACATCACCATAGAGACATGAATCTAGAATTTAAAAGAAGGGTTAACAAGGCTTACTTGATTGATGAATACCTTGAAGGAGTTTCAAATGAATCTCAACCCCTAGATGCCTAAATCAGTCCAAAGGAAATGAAGGAAGAATGGCCATGGAGAAGAAACCATTCGGCCAAGTAAGAGAGTGGTTCGGCCAAGAGAAAGAGAGAGAGAGAGAAGAAGAAGAAGAAGAAGGCTCATTAGCATGTTTAAACACATATATGTTCATTAGAGATTGAAGATTAGCGAAGATGAAGTTGATTGAATAATCCTACCTTGAAGGTGTTCTTGAGCCTTCACAAAATTTCTGGTTTTTTATTCAAAAGTGCAAGTTAGATTTTGGAGTTTGATGTTAAAAATGGTACGGATGGACTCACAGCAATGAATAGATGAAATCTGGAATTTTTAGAGGTAGTTTGAAGTGATTTGGAGAGGTATTAGATGAAAGGAAGAAGTAGGTATTCTTGGTGTAGTGTGTGTGTTCTTGAAGGTTGAAGGAATTTGAGAGAATTTGATTTGCAGCTGCCGAAATTCTGTGAGAACTAGGGCTAGCCGAATTTCTGTAGGGTTTAGGAGGTTGATTCTCTGATTTGGAAGGGAAAAGGAAAGACTAGTTGTTACAATCCTTGAAGAATATTTTTGGGAAGCAAATTTAGAAACTAGATATCACAAGAATCTCTTTGATTATGGAAGAGCTTTTGGAAGTCTGCCATGGACGAATTTCTGGCAGTGTTTTGGCTGAATGAGAGCTGGTTGAAGGAGGCTTAGGGTGGCTGAAATCAAGGAGTCTAATGGTGAAGGGAAGGTCTGGTTGTTTGAGGTATATTTTATGGAAAGTTGTTAAATCATGGTGGCTGGAATTTTGGTATCCAAATCAAGGTATGATTGCAGAAATTTTTTGGAAATCTTTTAGGCATCCATGGCTAGATTTTCATGTAGAACTTTGGGAGGACAATGGAGTTCAGTTAATGAAGGTTTAAGGGTGGTTTTTGTAGAAAAGTGATGGAGTTTCGGCTAGGAGAGAATTAGGAAACAAATCTGGAAAAAATCACTGCACAGATTTTCGCAAGGCTGGAATTTTCTTAGCAGTTTTTGGCTGCCCTTTTCCAGGCGATTTGTAGAGGCTTTGAAGAGAGAATTTCTGGGGATTTCAAGGCTAGTTTCCATCCTACTTCATGGAGGAAAAACATGACTAAGGTGCTCAACAAAAATTGGAAGAAAATAGCTTGGTTTCGGACCTCCAAAGCTGCGAATCTGCCCAGAAAATTTTCTGGTTTTGCACAGTATTTGTGCAGTCCGAAAATGGCCAGGAAAATTCAGATTTCAAGCTGATAAAAAGGGCCATTTTCTGGCAGCATTTGGGAGGGAATAATGGTTAAGAATTTCGTCACCTTGAAGGCACACAAAGCTGGAAAAATTTCAGTTCTAAGCATGAAGGAAAATGAACCTAGCTAGAGTGAATTTTTAGAAAGTTAACTAAGGAATTTAATTCACTTGAAAGCTTTCCCCCTCTTCCATTGTTTCGGTCCATATGACGTCTTTACTAAGACATTTCGAACCTTCAAAGCCACTGCACATTGCTAGAATTTTTCTAGAATAAAATTGGCTTGAACAAAATAAACAAACTAATGAATTGAGAAATAAGAAAAATTAAGGATCAAGAGGAAATGAATTCCCCTTAGGAATTTTGTGTAGAGCAAAAGAGTAGGATTTGAAGACTCTTATCATGTCTCTCATAGGACAACATCTCTACCATACTCCAAACACCACTAAGGCCGAAAATGATACTTCCCAAGCAAAAATAAAATTTAACCAAGCTAAAACTCCTATGATGGAATTTGAACCTAAGACCTCAAGAATTAATTCCAAAGCTCTGACCACTAAACCCCAACAACTCTTGTTCTTATTTCCTCACTAAAATTCTTTTCCTATTTAATTCCCAAGCTATCTCCATATTTTCACCTCAGGAAAAAATTACCATTTTGCCCTTCTCACTCAATAATCATAATCAAACCCTCTAGACTATAAAACACAAATTCAATGCACATAAAATCATATAAAAATATATTTAAACATACAATAAAATATGATATGCATCCCAACCCCCTTACTCTAAGGTTGGTTTTGGCTAGGGTTTCACAGTCTTAGTGGACATACATTTCAATAATCTTTCACTTACACTCTAAGACTATATAAGTCCATAGGTGCCCACCCTTATGGCATCCAAGTGTCTTTTGAAGACTATCTCAACCAAAAACTTAGTGAATAGATCAGTTAGATTGTTCTCTGACGCTATTTGTTCCACCGTGACTTCCCGTCTCTGAATAAATTTTTGGATCAGGTGGTACTTTCTCTCATGTGCTTCTCCTTTAGTGGTTTATCGATTTTTTAGATTGTGAGACTGCGCTGTGTTGTCACAATACAACACAATTAGCTTGTCCATCTGTAGCATGACTCCAAGTTCTGTAAGGAACTTCAGGAGCCAAAATGCTTCCTTAGATGCCTTTGAAGCTGCCACATACTCAGCTTTCATAGTTGAGTCAGTAATGCAAGATTGCTTAATACTCCTCCATGAAATAGCTCATCCAGACAAGGTGAAGACATATCCACTAGTGAATTTTCTCTTATCTTCATCCGCCTGGAATCTGAGTCTGTGTATCCTGGAGGAATAAAGTTACTGTTGATTTGTATGCCCACTAAGACTGTATTTCTGATGTAATCTCAATTAAATTAATAAAAATTTTATTCTTATAAATTATTTTTGTTTTTGCATTTTAATTTATGCACGATTTTGCTGAAAAAACCCCATTGTGTTTAAATAAGTGATCCATGTGAATGGAAATCCTTCACACTAAGGTATGGATCACAAGTCACTTAACATATAAACTGTTGTTCTTAACTAGATGATAAGAATGGGGATCTCATTATGATATGGTTATTATATTATGAATTTCAAATGGGGAATGGCTTACCTTTAGCTAGTGAGTAGTTCTCTCACTTTATAATATAAGCATATTTTGAATACATAGAATTGGACCTGTAGTAGTGGTTTTTAAAAATACTATATGATAGAAACCCAAACTACTACTGCTACAACGTAGACTTATATCCTACGGCTTGAGTATAAGTTGGTGGTCTGGCAAAGCTGGAAACGTATACTTTGATATACTATAGTTGAGGTTCTATCGTAAGACCAAAATATTTGTATGTTGGGTATATGTGACTAGTTAGTTAAGACAGACTTGTACAAGATAGCTTCTATGTTATATTGCCTCTTGTGACTGTTCAAATAATCTAATAATCTAGAGCTTTGGGGAACATGACTTGAATGTTTGCTTTAGAATAACTCCCTTAGAAAATGAAAATATTCTAGAAATTCGTGGATTATTGGACTAGAGGTCTAAAGATAGTAGATATCATTTAGAGAGGTGTTAGTACATTATTCCTCTCTAAATGTACGACGTTACATAGAGGGGTATATTTGTCATAACACTTGTAGGTCGGAGACATTGTTAACGCAATATTATCCTTAGAGTTAATATTTTATTATGGTAATATTAGGAAATATTTAAAATATAAAATATAACTATTTATATAGTAGGAGTATTTTGAACATTTTAGTAGCTGAGGCGATATGCCTTTTGGTCCTCGGAATAGCCCATAAGTCTCGATGGATTTGGGTAGAGAAAATGGTCTTAATTAAATGGGTTTTATTTTATTCAGGTAGTCTAATTTAATTATTAAGTTAGAATAAAATAAAAGGCCCTAAAAGATGACTAATTAAAAGCCTATTTCAGTTGGTTAATTAATTATTCAGGATTTAAACCTAGATTGAATAATTAAGGTTGGCCCGATTTAAATTAGATAAAAGGCTTGAGAAAGTAGATTGGTCCATTAATTTGGGCTAATTAAATAATTGTCTGTTGGATTTTTATTAATCTTGGTCCTTATAATTAATTTGTGGATAACACAATTGGTTGGACCGAAGGTCCATGCTTAACCAGATAAGGTTAAACATGTATGGGTCTTTAGGTGGTTGGTTTCTTTTTGAATTCCCGGAGATAGCTCTACTGATGTCTTATTAGATATAATGTTAAGCTATCGAAAGTCTTGGAATAAGAACTGATCAGAGAAACCTTAACAAAAAACACTTGAGCTGTTTACTCTCTCTTGACTGTAATTCTCTCTGGGTTTTCTGTGTATCATCTTGCTCTTAAGAAGACACAAAAACAGAAAGCTACACTCTCAATACTACTTAATAGCCGTTTATTGAGGGAGACCTTGTTGGGTATCTCTCATACATATCATATATGGCTCAGCAGAAAAATAAAACGAGATATCATCTCAAAATCCGCATATGTGTGGAAAACATAACATAAAGAGAACAAAGGTAACAACTTTTTACCTTTCTATGATCGTGTGAAGAACAAAAATTTTTCTTCTTCAAGTCGAGGCGCGATTCAGCAATCCTCTTGATCAAACACCACGAGAGTTGAATGTCCAACCACTATAATCACAGTATGTGATTATCTCTAACAAAAATTCACATGGAGGAATATTCAAGCACCAAGATTTTTTGTACTAGCAGAAACAAGATGGCGGCTAGGGTTTATGGTGAAGAACCACGAGAGAGAGAGAGAGAGAGAGAAGAGAAAGTTTGGAGTTGTTTTTGGCGTCAATCACCTCCAGCTAGGGTTTCGTGTGTCTCATCTATATATTACATGAAAATCTGCTGGAAAAATACGCCAACTCAGGATTCTAAAACAATTAGAATGCCCTAATTGTAATTGGAAATATCAAATTCTCACAATTACAATTTGGACCATAAATTATAACTAATTATAATTTAGCCATAACAACTTCTCTTTCTCGCAATTAACCCTACTATGTTATCAAATAACATCTTGAGTATACAATCCTCTATTGTGTGTGACCTATTCGATTTCTTAGTCAATTGGTAGTGAATATAAATTAATCCAAATGTCTTTGAGATTAATAATCCATAATTAATTAGAATTAATTATATTGATTCTAATCAGGATTGGTTTATTAATTCATCAATTAATAAACCCATATTCCCAGATCATGAGCGGTATCTAGCAACACATCATGACCACCCAAAAGTCCAGAAAGTCAAGTGGCTTGACATGAACCTTTCAAAAACAAATTACAATGCTATTAACTCCTTTCACCATACAATATTTCATTCGGTTTGGAGTACGGAATTAGTGCCAACTCCCTCCAAAATATATAAATTCTGACATGAATATAATAGTACTTATACCAGAAACCCACTACTCTAGATATGTATCAATTGGAACTGTTTTCAATACACAGTCGCCTTGGTCAAGGACTTCTCGAGTAGTAATTCCTACAAGTGGCTGTGAGATATTCGCATCTACTATTAGAAGTAGTAAATCCTTTATTGACCCTCTCAACTACTTTCGTTTACCTCACAATGTATCCAATATTTATCCCATAGGCGGCCCTTGATCTGGCTCCAGAGATTGGAATCAAAGCACAATGCTCAACAAACAAGGTACCTTAGAGATTTCAAGTCTAAGGATATTTGCACGTTTGCTATATTGAGATTATATCACTAGCACTAAATAGTTATCCATATGATTATCTCATAGTTAGGTCATCCAATGAACTTATTCCATTAACAAACATCCACATATTAACTTTGAGTATCTTAATACTCACGGATATGAGAACCACCGCCTAATCAAATCAGGAAGTTTAACACATGCTAGTCTTAACGCATTAATGATGTCCTGTCTCATTAATACTACGACTAGGGACTATTTAAGTACTAACACTATACAGTGTAGTAGGAATCTCATATCATGATCTCTATCATGATTTTCTTAACACAGTGTTGTACTAGGGACTTTATCTAAAAGTTATATTACACAAAAGTAATCAAAAGAAACTGTAAGATAAATAATGTCATTTATTAAAATAAAATGTGTCATATACAATGTATAAGTGATTGCCTCTAGGGTATAACACTAACAAACCTTTCCTCTATCCTTCGGCTTTCACCAGCTACTCAGGCAACGGCATATTCCGAAAGCCCAAGAGTGTGGCATTCATGCGACACAATCGCAGGTTGGCAGGACAGGAACTGGAGGCATTGATGAGAGAACCAAAGGCATCATAGACTAATTCAACGGTTCCATCGGCGCCTAATCGACCTAAGCGATCGATTTTGAAAAATTGCAGAAGTATACTTCTGTTGCTACCTTTATTTTTTCTTGCGATTTAATCGGTCGTTAAATGTTTTTAGGGTTACGTTTTACTTTTAGTCATCGGCCTTGTAAACCAATATATAATCTCTCATTCCCTTCAGGTAATTAAAAATATATTTTACAGCTTGCTAATGAACCTCTACGATGCTTGACTGATATGTTCTGACTAAGCTTACAGCAAAGTAGATATTTGGCCTAGTACAAAACATGGCATACATGAAACTTTCCACAGCCGAAGTATAGAAATTTCTACTCATCTTGTCTTTTTATTCTTAAGATTTAGGATAATACTTTGAAGAAAGAGAACCAGTAACACCCCGCTACCTACATATCCCAAAAGGGGCCAGGATATCGCCCCGTCCTTAAGACAAGGGATCATTATAACTAGGTAATATAAAATATAGAAGAAAATAACTTAATAATAAACTTATTAGTATCCTAAAACAATACTTGTACAAGCCTTAAAACAAATAGAAAGTAACGAAAATCTCTAACAAATAAATACATCAAAGTAAATCTTCCACGTTCATGGTAACATAAGTAAATCAACCTTCGAAATAGGAGCGACCTGAAGACATGATATAAAAAAAAGTGTGATAAATATTTCTTAGTAAGTCCTATGTGTGCTCGTGACAGTTTAAGAAAACATTTCATGCATGCAAGTTTTGAACAAGTCACAACAAAAAGTCTGCAAGTCTAGACATTTGTCTTTAAACATTGAGTGGTTTATTATCAGTATTTGTAAAAAAAAAGTGCTCAACTTGTAAAAAAATAACCATTCATATAAACTTGACTATTAAACTGTACATCATGATTGGACATGGCACCACACATTGTGCGCCATGACAAGAGAACAATCAGGATTCCACACTTTGTGCATCATGACAAGAGAATGATCAAGATTCCATACTTTGTGCATTCTAATACAAGGTGGGTGTATGAGATACTCTTCCATCTTTACACACAAACTTACCGATTGTCCACTCCAGAAATAAACAGTCTAGCTGAACTGTACTGCTAGCTCAAACCGGCCTGACCAACAAGAACTGTCATCTTGTCTAGGCAAAGCTTGCCCATCAAAGGTGGCCTCCTACTGAAAGACTTTCCTAACCCTTCAAAGACTAATCTTAGTAGTCTACCCTTATTGAGTACTCAACATTAAATTTGTCTCATTTGGGAATAGTAGAATTATCCAAAGAGTTTTCTTCGAAAAAGCAATTATGGTTTACAAAACAACCTTAGGTAAAAATTTGTTTAAGGAAAATTCATTGTTTTGCTTGAAAAATTATTTACTTGACAAAAATTATTTTATTTAGCAGAAAGAACAAATTGTCCATAATTGTATCCCAAAGTACATCTTCCACGGCAATCTGTGTATTTGACTTGTAGAAGTGCCTTTGTTCACAAACATCTTTATGCAAGGACTTACCTGATCTCTTACTTTCCATTAACACAATAGTCTTCCAAGTTAGGTTTAAGTCAATCTAGCCCTGCTTGAGGTAAACATAGGGTATAAGTCACCAATGGTTCATAACCAAGCAACAATTGTTCAAATAAATAACTCCCAAACTAACATGCTTAAACTCAACTAATTACAACAACATCCAGTTATGACAATAATATCTTAGGAGTTCTAAAATTAATTGATATGGTATTTTGGGGTTTGTTATTAATTTATAAAATAAGAATAATTTGATATACCAACATAAATAGGTGTCATAAATAATAAACAATAAATTATAATAATTATTATTTATTAACAAATAATAATAAATAATATTAATGATTTATTTATTATTATTATTATAAATAATACATAAGTATAGATAAAAGTATTAGTAAGAATAATCAATAACAATATTAATATAAAAGATATTGATATTAATTAATCCTAATATATTATTATTTATATTTAATAATGCTTAATAAAAAAAATTACTACTTGTTTGTCTAATAAAATAATAATATTACAAGTAATTATTAATTTAAAAAATTATTTATATTGACCAAAATTAATAAATTAAATTAAATAATGATACTAATAATATTAATAATAATGATAATGACAATGAAAATAATAATAGTAGTAAAAAGTAGCTTTAATAATAATTTTTAATGACCATAGTGATATTACTAGTGTTAAAAATTTAGAAAGGTAACATGTGTGTGTGTGCGCGCGCGCGCGCACGTGTGTATTCATACACACATATATTCAATAAATAAACTATAAATTTGTGCAAAAATAGACATTCAATAATATTTATCATAACAATGGTGATACTATATTAATAATGATATTAGCAAGGTATTTGGTGTCAAAAATAATATCATAAGAGCATAAGCAAAACAATGGTGGTAAAATCTTCATCATTCATCAAAACATCCATACTAGATATAAAGCCTCAAATCACAATATACTAATGAGCATATAATGATCCTAACGCATAATCCAACAATAATTCATGAGCCTCGATACCCACTTCGATCTTCCTATCTTAAGATCATTCTCTTTACCCAACTACATATCTCCATCCCAATAATATTAAATCAATATATTAATTTCATCATCTAATAGTCTTGAGTTCGAAAATAAGGAGGTTATAGTAGAAATACTTGTTTGATGATCATTGGAGTCGAAGGCGTTGCCTTATCAAATGAAGACCCTTGACTGCTTTGATGAGTCCTCTATTGATTGGGGTTATTTAAGGGTGGCTATCAATGGATCAGCCAAGAGAGAGAGTGTGTGTGAGTGAGAGATTAAGGTTGTGAAGAAAAGAAAATGAAGAGGAGAAGAAAAATAAGATGATTGAACCTACTTTACCTCTTTGGTGTTCTTCTTGTCTTGAACAAAAAGGCATTTTTGATCTAAAAGAAAGATAAACTTTGGTTGTTTTAGCTTTATGCAATATACTAACGGTGAGTATAAGTTGAATCCTAGTTGATTTGAGAGATTTGGAGTGATTTGGGATGAGTAGAAGTGACTAAAGATTGAAGAAGTGTAGAGTGTGTTCTTGGTATTCTTGAGAACACAAGAGAAATTTGAGAGAAGAAGATGAGTGAGTTTTGGTGAGTGATGGCTGAATGGCCTTGCAAGGAGGGAGGAGTTCCAGTTATCCAAGGGAGAGAGAGACACTAGAGCTAGTTTGAATTTCAAAATAAGAGCATTGTGGAGGTTTTTAAGGTAGAAGATTTGCTAATGGTAATTTCTTCTTGAAGGTATCTAGTCCTTCAATGGTGGTTTGCTAGCTTAGCTAAGTCTTGATTGTGAAATGGAGAATTATCCCAGGTTTAGAGCAGGTCGAAAATGGCTGTACAAGAAGGATAAAATTTTGGTTTTACTAGCTTAGTTGGGTGAGAGTTTAAGGGAGTAAAAGGTGGGATTTAATTTTCAAGTTTAAAAAGTTTTGAATGGAGTGAAATTAGGAGAGATTTGAGGTGGTTTAATGGAGTTCTAATGGCTAAGGTTGATGAAGAAGATAAGATGTTCAGCCATGGTTTCAAGATGGCCGAAATGATAAAGGGAATTGAAGAAGAAATCGGTTTTTACCTTGGTTATACATGGAAAAAAAATCTGGAATTTAGTTACTAGAACTCTTAGAATCTAAGATGATTTGTAGAAAAAATTTGAATTATTTTGAATAAATTTGCAGCTGGAAAATAGGAATGTTTGAAGGTCCATTAATGGTGATTTTTCAGCCACTATCTTGGAGAAGAAAGAGGAGAACTTTAGATGATCTTATGCATGAGTTGATTGCTCAATTTCCATGGCTAAATCACTTGATAGTTTACTGGAAAATTTTCTAGTATAACAGCTGCAAATTTTCAAGGAATTTTCAACTGCTTACTTACACGAAATGGTTGTTTGCTACCAAGAAAAGAATAGGCAAATGTGCTGCATTTTTTGGAAATCCAGCCAAGAGGAAATGTTGGAAAAATTTCCAAGTTTGTACCAAAACAAGAACAAGCAAAATATAGTTCTTTGGAAAAGAAACTATAGTGATTTAATTGGAAACCATCTAGTTATTTTTTCTCCTATACTTCGGTCATCTCTCCTTCCAAAAGCTAGAATTTTCTTTCAAAAATTAAAGTCCAAATTTACCTAAGATATTTTATTAGAAAATTAGAAGAATAAAAGAAATAGGAATATTTTTGAATTCAAATAGCTAGGACATGGATTGCTGAAATAATGGAGATTAGAATCCCTCTAAATTTTCTTTTAGGATAAGATCACATGGTTAGAATATTACCATTGTGTCTTCCTTAAGACAATATTCCTTACTTCATGGAATGCAAGAAGAAAAATTCGAACATTAGTTAGGAAAATTTTAAAAAAATATACTTAGTTGATGGGATTTGAACTTAAAACCTTAGGAATTAATCACAAAGCTCTAACCACTTAACCATATTAATTCTTATTTCTATTTTTTCAACCAAACTCTTTTCCTTTCTAATCTCAAGCTTCTTCCTAATTCATCCTCAAATAAAATTCTCTAATTACTTTCAATACTCAATAAGCCCAAATAAATTATATAACCCATATATATATATTTTTATGCAATATGCTATGAAATAAATCACATCCCTCTAATTTTAGGGTAGGTTTAGGTATGGTTTTACATTTTCCCCTCCTTAGAAGAATTTCATCCCGAAATTCAGCGTGTACCTTTCTCTCAAGTCGGGATGTTTCTACTTCATCCATTCTTCCTCTTCCCATATGGCATCTTATGCGCCGGCGTGTTGAAATTCAAAATAGATGTTTGAAACTTTGCCCAAAACCGCAATATAGATCTTAGGTCTCGGTCAGAGACGATACTTGAGGGTACTTCATGCAACTTTACTATTTCTTGTACATATGCCCGAGCTGACTTTTTCATAAAGTCCTTTACACTTACAGAGATAAAGTGTGCTATCTTCGTCAGTCGATTAACCACTACCCAAATGGCGTCCTTTTCGGTCTTTGACATAGGCAAGCCAGTGACAAAGTCCATCGTTACCTCCTCCCATTTCCATTGTGGTATTGGCAAGAGTTACATAATGCGGCTATTTTCTTGGGTATCATGATGCTCCCATAACACTTTCACCTTTGGTATCTTGCTTATTCTGAAGAGTCTTGGTACTTCAATTTAGAATCTTAATCGGTTTTCCCCTGTAACTCAGATCAGGTTACAATAGCAAAGGCTCGTCATTAAAACATGTTCTGGATCAGGATCGTGCATCTTTAGCTAAGATATACGAAACATGTTTCGTAATCTCAACAAAATGACTAGTAAGTCCAATCTATAGGTGTCAATTCCAACATTCTCCTCCTATCATTCGCATAACTCTTCTAACGACTTTGAGTTGCCTTCAGTCTTTCTCTTGTTACTTTTACATTATCTGCCATTTCTTGAACACAAACTTTATCGAATTTGATAAGCAGCCTATCTTCTATTTATCCCTACTATAATGGTACTTGACATGTTTGGCTTTGCATAACTTCATATAGGACCATACCAATAGAATATCGGTAATTGTTGTTGTAAGCCTATTGGCATGCGGCACGCTTTCAGCCCATTTATCAACAAAGTCCAGTATAAAAGCCCTAAACATGTGCTTTAGCATCTGGATAAGTCTCTCTAATTGGTTATCAATTTTGAGAATATGCAGCAGCATAGAACTTCCAAGTTGGTCCCATTATTTATAGGAACTTAGTCTAAAATCTTACAGCGAACCTAGGATCTTGCTTAGATATACTACTTGATGACATCCTATGCAGCCTCTACCTTGGCTAGGGCTACCTTAAAACCATCCCTGATTACCTCTCATTCCAGAAATAGAACCATGCTTAACTAAACTTTCAGTTACCAAACTTAACTGAAATTTATGCTATCTCCACTTTCTATCACTAATTTCAACTGTTTCATGTCCATAATGGCATTCAAAATACATCAAGTACTATCTGAAAAGGCACCAAAAAATTATCAGAGTAGGATTGAAATCCTATGCATCTATTTCATAAACAATAGAGCCTTTGTTAATCAGTAAGGTATCACCACCCCGTCCTTAATACCTATTTCCAATGTTAGTCGCAATCTCGAGTATATCCCTTTCTCAAATTCATACCTATTGATATTCATATCTCAAGTCTAACTTAGGAGTAACTATATATATTCTTGATGACCAAACTATCCAATATTCTCTAGTCAATACATAGCTTTAAAATTCCTCCTTTTCTTATACCATTACTATTGGGTCCTGCAAGCTACAACATCAGGCTAAATATCCTTAGTATTCCTTCAACAATAGTTTATGTACCTTCGTTCCTAGTACTATACTCTACACTTTCTTCACCTTACCTCTTTTAAAATTTAATCATACCCATCTGATCCCCAAAAGTGCATTATTTTATCTCTATAACCAACTTAACTCCTTACTTCGACCATCATTCCATACCTAATATGCTACCATAATCCTTAAAAGAAAAACCAACCAGATTCTCAATAAATTTTACTTGTCCAGCCAAAATTTTATCTCTCAAATCAAACCTGTAGATCCCTACTTCCATGCACGATGGAGAATGCTTAAACAATTAATAAGAAAATCTATAACTATACATAGTTGATGGATTCGACTCTTATGGTCTAGCTTATCACTACTCAAACGAATAGTACACTACACAATATATATATATAAGCTATGTAGAACAAAGATCAAATAGCATATTCTTTTAGAAGAAATAAAGAATTAACCTGGCACCACGGCTGCATCTGATCTTACATTCTCTCTGCTCAACCAACTTGGTCATCACCTATGGATTTAACTTATTTCCTCCAATAATTACATTTCTTCAGTTGGTTGAATTCAATGGTAGGATCTTAATCGGGCATTTCTAACTGTCACCTTAGGAGATCCCTTAGGTTCTGTCTCTTGCTCTTCTTCGTGATCTTTTCTCACATCTGGCTGCAATGCTCTGTTGGCTCGTCTTCAGGTGTTGAAAGTTTTCTGACATGGCAAATTCTGCCACTTGTTGTAATTTTACGTCTAGGTGCCATCTTCGATCATCATTACCACAATTATAAGTCGACAAATGCATACATATGAATACAAACATATAATGCAAAAATAACAAATATAACTTTTGCTCACTTATTGAGCATATAAGAGTATATATATATTTTTTAAAGAAGTGAAATACTCAAAAGTTTTATTCAAAATAAATCACACTTCAACACAAAAAAATTGGATATCATAGATGATACCTCTATAGGAATCAGATACTTATAGACAAGAAAGTAAATAAGGCCATAAACTCAATAAATAGATTCCCTAATCAACAAATTGCATCACAAATCTACTAAGTCTTCTCGCTACTCTAGTCGTCACTCGAGTAGTCGGAAATAGATTCTTTGAACTATCCTTCTCTTCTCTTCCTATAGTCTATTCCTAATCTGAACCTAAGTGTACAACTATTAGTTCCACTATTCCTAGGACTTTCCTCCACTTTCCCTTTTCCTTTTGTCCTTTGTCCCTAAAACTGATTCCCGAAGTGCTCTTATACCCGGGATGAGTCTATCATTCCGATTGGGTCCTTCATCACCGTACTCCTCAAAGTCAAAGCCAAAAGAGGTAATGTTAAACTCTCTTATTAGTGGAGTCCGAGAAGGCACAATTGCCTCCCCCTCCTTCTCCCCATCAGACTCTTCTATCCCCCTCTTCTATTTCACTATCAGAATCATCCATCTCTTCTCCTCCCTCATTGTCAGCATTACTCAGTTCCTCACCTCCCTCACCATCAGCATCACCTATCTCCTTTCCTCCCTCACCACCTAAATTAAGATCAGGAGCTTCCTCCTCAGTCTCGCTATCTGAGATTAAATCAACCACTGGTATGGGAGGGTATACCGCCTGCACATCCCCAACATCTCCTTCCTGTTTGGGTAACTCTAGTTCAACAGCCTCAACTTCCATATTCTCTTTCTTACCATTATCAGGCACAATAAAGTTGGAAACCTCAATCTCCATCTCACTATCACTGCTCTCTAATTCAAACTAATCTGACTAAGGTTTGGGTTCCATGTCAGTGGAGGATAGTTCCACAATAAGAACTACAGCAGGTGTTCTACCATACATAAAAGGCCAATCTCGAGTAACGAACGCGAATCTTCTAACCATCCCACAAATAGAACACATAGATTAATATTAGAGATTATAAAACTTAATATAATAAATTCAAATATTACCAATAACTGCCTAAACATATGCTCTAATACAACTTATAATACCCTGCTACCTACGTACCCCAAAAGGGGGGAGATATCACCTCGTCCTTAGGATAAAGGGTCTTTATAACTAGGTAATATAAAATATAAAAAAATAAATTAATAATAAACTTATTACAGTCCAAAAACTAATACTTATACAAGCCTTAAAAAAAATAGAAGGTAACTAAAATCTCTAATAAATAAATACATCAAAGTAAATCTCGCACGCTCATGGCAATATAAGTAAATCAACCTTCAAAGCAGGATCGACCAAAAGACATGATATAAAACAAAGTGTGAGAAATATTTCTCAGTAAGTCCTGTGTGTGCTCATGACAGTTTAAAAAAACATTTCATGCATGCAAGTTTTGAACGAGTCACGACAAAAAATCTGCAAGTCTAGAAATTTATCTTTGAATAATGAGTGGTATATTATCAGTATTTGTAAAGTAAAAGTGCTGAACTTTTAAAGAAATAACCACTTAAATAAAGTTAACTATAAAAATATGCATCATGATTGGACATGGCACCACACATTGTGCACCATGACAAGAGAACGGTCAGGATGCCACACTTTGCGCATCATGATAAGAGAATGATCAGAATGCCAAACTTTGTGCATTCTGACACAAAGTGGGTGTACGGTCCACTGGATGATATACTCCTCCATCTCTACATCCAAACTTATCGGTTGTCCACTCTAAAAATAAACAATCCACTTGAATTGTGCTGCTAGCTCGGACCGGCCTAACTAAGAAGAACTATCGTTTTGTCTAGGCAGAGCTCGCCCCTCAGAGGTGGCCTCCCATTGAGAGACTTATCCAACCCTTCAAATACTAGTCCTAGTAGTCTGCCCTTATTAAGTACTCAACATTAAATTTGTCCCATTTGGAAATACTAGAATCATCCAAAGAGTTTTTTTTTTTAAAAACAGCAATTATGATTTACAAAACAACCTTAGGTAAAAAATTGTTTAAGGAAAATTCATTGTTTTGCTTGAAAAATTGTTTGTTTGACAAAAATTATTTTATTTAACAGAAGGAACAAATTGTCCATAATTGCATCCCAAAGCACATTTTCCACGGCAATCCACGTACTTAACTTGCAGAAGTGCTTTTGTTCACAAATATTTTTATGCAAGGACTTACTCGATCTCTTACTTTTCCTTGACATAATAGTCTTCTAAGTTGGGTTCAAAGCAATCTAACCCTGCCCAGGGTAAACATAAGGTATAAGTCACCAATGGTTCATAACTAAGCAACAATTGTTCAAATAAACAACTCCCAAACTAACATGCTTAAGCTCTACTAGTTATAACAACATCCAGTTATGACAATAATATCTTAGGAGTTCTAAAATTAATTGATAAGGTATTTTGGGGTTTGTTATTAATTTATAAAATAAGAATAATTTGGTATACCAATATAAATAGGAGTAATAAATATTAAATAATAAATTATAATAATTATTATTTATTAACAAATAATAATTTATTTATTTTTAGAAATCATATAGAAGTATAGATAAAAGTATTAGTACGAATAATCAATAACAATATTAATATAAAGATATTGATATTAATTAATCCCAATATATTATTATTTATATTTAATAATGCTTAATAAAAATATTACTACTTGTTTGTCTAATAAAATGATAATATTATAGGTAATTATTAATTTCTAAAATATTAATATTGATCGAAATTAATAAATTAAATTAAATAATGATACTAATAATATTAATAATAATGATAATAATAATAGTAGTAGTAAAAAGTAGCTGTAATAGTAATTTTTAATGACCATAGTAATATTATTAGTATTAAAAATTTAGAAAGGTAATGCATATATATATACATATTCATATACACATATATTCAATAAATAAAATATTGATTTGTGCAAAAATAGACTTGTAATAATATTTATCATAACAAGAGTAACATTATACTGATAATGATATTAGCAAGGTATTTGGTGTCAAAAATAATATCATGAAAGTATAAGCAGAGCAATGGTGGTAAAATCTCCATAATTCATCAAAACATCCATACTAGATATAAAGCCTCAAATCACAATGTACTAATGAGAATATAATGATCATAAAGCATAATCCAGCTATAATTCATGAGCCTCGATGCCCATTTCGATCTTCATATCTTAAGATCATTCTCTTTACCCATATACATATCTCCATCCCAACAATATTAAATCAACATATTAATTTCATCATCTAATAGTCTTGAGTTCGAAAATAAGGAGGTTATAGTAGAAATACTTGTTTGATGATTGTTGGAGTCGAAGGCGTTATCTTGTCAAATGAAGACCTTTGAGTGCTTTGATTAGTCCTCTATTGATTGAGGTTATTCAAGGGTGGCCACCAATGGATCGGCCAAGAGAGAGAGAGAGAGAGAGAGAGAGAGAGATTGTGAAGAAAAGAAAATGAAGAGGAGAAGAAAAATAAGATGATTGAACTTATTTTACCTTTTTTGGTGTTCTTCTTGTCTTGAACAAAATAGCACGTTTGATCTGAAAGAAAGATCAATTTTGGTTGTTTTAGCATTATGGAGTGTATTAAGGGTAAGTATAGGTTGAATCCTAGTTGATTTGAGAGATTTGGAGTGATTTGAGATGAGTAGAAGTGGCCAAAGATTGAAAAAGTATAGTGTGTGTTCTTAGTGTTCTTGAGAACACAAGAGAAAATTGAGAAAAGAAGATGAGTGATGGCTGAATGGCCATGCTAGGAGGGAGGAGTTTCAGTTATCCAAGGGAGAGAGAGAGACTGGAGCTAGTTTGAATTTCAAAATGAGAGAAAAGTTGAAATTTTTGAGGTAGAAGATTTGCTAATGGTAATTTCTTCTTGAATGTCTCTAGTCCTTCAATGGTGGGCTGCTAGCTTAGCTAAGTCTTGATTGTGAAATGGAGAATTATTCCAGGCTTAGAGCTGGCCGAAAATGGCTGTAAAAGAGGGATAACATTAGTTTTACTAACTTAGTTGGGGGAGAGTTTAAGGGAGTAAAATGTGGGATTTAATGAAGTGAAGTTAAGAAAGATTTGAGGTGGTTTGATGGAGTTCTAATGGCCAAGATTGATAAAGAAGACAAGATGTTCAGCTATGGTTTCAAGATGGCCAAAATGATGAAGAGAATTGAAGATGAAACCGGTTTTTACCTTGGTTATACAAGCTGGAAAAAAAATCTGGAATTTAGCTACAAAAACTCTTAGAATCTAAAATGATTTGTTAGAAAAATTTTGAATTATTTTGAATAGATTTGCAGTTGAAAAATATGAGTGTTTGAAGGTCCATTAATGATGGTTTTTTAGCCACCATCTTAGAGAAGCAAGAGGAGAACTTTAGATGATCTTATGCATGGGTTGATTGCTCAATTTTTATGGCTAAATCACTTGGTAGTTTGCTGAAAAATTTTCTAGCTTGGTTCAGCCATAATAGCTGCAAATTTCCAAGGAATTTTCAGCTTCTTACTTATATGAAATAGTTGTTTGCTAGTAAGAAAAGAATAGGCAAATGTATTGCATTTTTTGAAATACCACCAAGAGGAAATGCTGGAAAAAAATTTAGGTTTGTATCAAAACAAGAACAAGCAAAATATAATTCTTTGGAGAAGAAACTATGGTGATTTAATTGGAAACCATCTAACTATTTTTCCTCCTATATTTCGGTCATCTCTCCTTCTAAAAGTTGGAATTTTCTTTCAAAAATTCAAGTCCAAGATTTATCCAAGACATTTTATTAGAAAATTAGAAGAATAAAAGAAATAGGAATATTTTTGAATTCAAATAGACTAGGACATGGATTGCTAAAATAATGAAGATTAGAATTCCTTTAGATTTTCTTTTGAGATTTGAACTCAAGACATTAGGAATTAATTACAAAGCTCTAACCACTTAATCACATTAATTCTTATTTCTATTTTCCCAACCAAATTCTTTTCCTTTCTAATCTCAAGCCTCTTCCTAATTCATCCTCAAACAAAATTTCCTAATTACCCTCAATACTAAACAAGCCCAAATAAATTATATAACCCATATATAACCATTCTAAAGCACACAATTCATCCAAGAAATATATTTTTATGCAATATGCTATGAAATGCATTACATCCCTCTAATTTTAGGGTAAGTTTTGGTGGGATTTTACACAACCCATGCCTGCAAGGGATTAGTGCTCCCTTGAATGAGAGACAACCCATGCTTGAACTTTACCAATATCTTGTCAATGTATGTGGCTTGGGATAAACCTAACATTATCTACTTTCTATTTCTAAAAAGCTTAATCCTAAGAGTATAACTGGCTTCTCCTAAATCTTTCATATTGAATTGACTAAACAACTAAACCTTAGTAGGAGATAATGTCCCTATATTATTCACAATGAGTTGAATGTCATCCATATATAACACAAGAAAATCACATTTATGCATTCCCGTTTTCTGTACACATATGATTCATCCTCATTTGAGTGAAACCATAAAACTTTATAGTCTCACTAAAATGAATGTTCCATACTCTCGATGCCTGTTTAAATCCATAAATAAACTTCTTAAGCTTATAAACTACATGTTCTAGACCTTTAGTGATAAAGCCCTCATGTTGGAATATATAGATGTCTTCGCTAAGATAGTCATTAAAAAAGGCTATCTTGGCATCCATTTACCATATCTCGTAATTATAATGACATGTGATGGTAAGGAGAATACAAATGGACTTAAGCATGGCTACCGAGGAAAAGGTTTCCTCATAATCAATTCCATCTTTTTCAGTATACCCTTTCGTCACAAGCCTAACTTTGAAGGATTCTACTTTCCCATCCACACGTCTTTTTCTCCTATATACCCATTTACACCCAATGTGTTTATCCCTTCAGGTGAAACTATAAGATCCTAAATCTGATTAAAGTACATAAACTTAATCTCGGTTTCTATTGATTCATGCTGTAGGTCTGCATCGGCATTAGTAATAGCCTCCTCGTATCTGGTAGGATCCTATTCCTGATGGTGAGAGACTAGGTCAAAACCTCTCTAGCCTATATTTTTAGAACCCTAGATATCTTCTCACTATTACAAGGCCTCCTTTATACAAGTTCCTAAGGTTGTGCCTCTTCTTATTCCATAATTGGTTCTGAAGAAGTTAATTCACAAGATAACTTCTTCTTAGTTCCAATCTAGTTGACCTTTCATGGATGTTCTTTGATCATCCTCCAAATATCTAGCATTAGTACTTACCAATACTTTCTGCTCATTGGGATGATAAAAGTAATCACCCTTTGTTCCTTTTAGATACCCAATAAAGTAGCATAACTCTGATCTTAGTTCTAACTTTTCTCCATTGATCAATACATAAGGTAGATAACCCCATATCTTAAGATGGTTCAGACTTGGCTTACGCCCAGTCCACATCTCATAGGGCGTCTTAGGTACTAACTTAGAAGGCACTAAGTTCATAATATATGTCATTGTTTCTAGGGTATATCCTTAAAAAGAAATTGGAAGAGTAGTATGAGACATCATGCTTCAGACCATTTTCATCAATGTCATGTTCCTTCTCTCAGCCACTCTATTTTGTTGGGGTGTCCCCAACTCAAAGAGTTGGGATACTGTCCCATAATATATTATGTAATCCTTGAATTCACTGAGGAAGTACTCTTCATTATGATCCGATCATAAGGTCTTGATTAGTTTACCTATTCGACACTCTACTTCAGCCTTAAACTCTTTGAACTTGTCAAATGAGTCAGATTTATGCCTCATTAGATAAACATAATCGTACATTGTACAATCATCCGTGAAAGTGATAAAGTATTCAAACCCTTCTCTGATGGTGTAGACAATGGACCACATATATCAGTATGAACAAGGCTCAATATCTCATTCGCTCTATCTGCCTTTTGGGCAAAAAATCTTTTGGTCACCTTTCCCATAAGATAGGATTCATACTGAGTTTAACTTTCCAATCTCAATGAGCCTAAAGGCTCATCATAGATTAACTTCTGAATCCTGATTGAGTTAATGTGACCAAACCTTAGATGTCGTAGATAAGAGCAATTAACATTTGTCTTTATCTTCCTACTTAAAAGTTCACTTTAAGCATTATTTAATTTATTATTAATAGGATTTATGAAGAATAAGCTCTCATACATGTGTCTAATATATAAAACTTCTCCATTTCTACTGATAGTAATACTAGAATGGAAAGAAACAGAACAACTATAATTTATTAGTTTTACAACTGAAATCAAATTCTGTCTAAAACTTGGTATATACAAAATATCCTTCAAAATAACTATTCTATTACAATCAAAATGAAGTTCCAACCCTCCCACTACTTGAGCCCACACTTGCGCTCAATTTCTCACACGTAGTCCATGTTCATCCTTTTAGAATTTTCTTATCTTCCTAAACCTTTACAAGGAGTTACAGATATGATCAGTAGCTCCAGAATCAACAATCCAAGTAAAAGTTGATCCAACCATTGATATAGACTCTAGATAATAAACAGTACTTGTGGGGTTTTTCTTAACCTGAATATTTGGACACTCTTTTTCTAGTGTCCCTTCTTTCAACATTTAAAGCACTTGCTATTATGCATGTTGAGCTAGGACTTGGGCTGGGCCATTGTATTCATTTTCTTCTTCTTGAACTTTCTGGGCTTGAGCCCAATTCTTAAAGAAGAAGCCTTAGCAATGATTACCTTAGATTGTGGCTTCATAGCCTTCTCTGCTACTTGGAGCTCTTTTATTAACTTTGTTAAATTTATGGTTAACTTGTTTATGTTGTAATTCAACTTGAACTGAGTAAAAGAGTATGGTAGAGATTCGAGAACCATATCCATTTGGCTATCGGGGTCAATCACAACCCCTAAGACTTCTGCTTCTTCGAAAACAGCAATCATTTAGAGCATATGCTCCATGACTAATGCCCCATCATGTTAGGGATATGCCCTAGAGTCAATTTATACTTATACTATTGTCGTTATGTTTTATATAATAATATGACGTATTCCTTTTCATGAACAGTGCATTTTGTTTTGTGGTCATCAAGTACGTGACTTGATAATAAAATCCAATAATGAATACAATGACTATTCTAAAATTGTCTCTGATCGATTATTATTATTGAAATAATGATAAATTAAGATTAGTATGTTTGTGACTTGATGGCTGTTGGGATGTATGCCCTCTTAGACTAGGTTTCTGATGTAAAAAATCAAATATTTTAATAAAAGAATTTATTTTCAAAAATAGTTTGTGAATTTACAATTTTATTTGTGCATAATTACGTTTGGAAAAGGCCCATTGTGTTTAAGTAAGTGGTCCATATGAATATAGGTCTTTCACAGTAAGGTATAGATTACGAGTTACTTAACACATAAACTTTTGTTCCTAACCGATTGATAAGAATGGGAATCTCATCATGTCTAGGTTATTATGTTGTGAATTATAAATGCGGAATGGCTTACCTTTAGCCAGTGAGTAGTCCACTCACTTCATGACATAAGTGTATTTCGAATACGTAGAACATGATATGTAGTAGTAGTTTCTAAAAGTACTATATGGTAAAAACCTAGACTACTACCGTTATAGCGTGGACTAGTACTCTACGACTTGAGTATGAGTTGGTGGTCTAACGTAGCTAAAAGCATATGCTTTGATATGCTATAGTTGAGGTTCTATCATTGGGCTAATATACTTGCATGTTGGGTATGTGTGACTAGTTAGTTAAGACAAACTTGTACAAGATAGTTTCTATACTATATTGCCCATTGTGGTTGTCTGAATGATCTAAATATCCAGGGCCCTGAAAAACATGACTTGGATGTTTGTTTTAGGGTAGCTCCCTTGGAAAACGGAAACAATCCAGGAAGTCGTGGATCATTGGACTAGAGGCCTAAGGATGGTAGATGTCATTTAGAGAGAGGTTAGTACACTTCTTCCTCTCTAAATGTACAACGATGTATAGAGGGGTATTTTAGTCATTACACCTGTAGGTTGGAGACTTTGCTAACGCAGCACTGTCCTTGGGGTCAATATTTCCTTATGGTGATATCATGAAATATTTAAAATGCAAAATACAACTATTTATATGACAAGGGTATTTTGGTCATTTTAGTAGCCAAGACGGTGTGTCTTTTGGTCCCCAGTATAGACCGTGAGTCCTAATTAAATACGGGTTAAGGAATTGATCTTAAATTAAATAGAATTTATTTTATTTAAGTAGCCTGATTTAATTATTGGACTAGAATAAAATAAAGATCCATGGAGAGAGAGAATTAATTAAATTAGCTTAGTGGGTTAATTAATTATTTAGGGCTTTGGCCCAGTTTGAATAATTAAATATTAACCTGGGATTAAACTAATATAAGCTTATTAATTGGACTAATTTATTTGGACTGAAAAAATTAATTATTAATTGGGTTATTAGGTTGGTTCTAATTAGAATAATTAATTAAGCTCAAAAGGTTAAATTAAGAGTCCAATGGCCTAATCTAGTTTAACCTAGGGTTTTATTTAGGTTAAACAAGAGGATTGGAAATAATGTCATGGTTACAGAACACACACTGTAAGAGACGGCTTCTTCTCTGTGAAAGGTCAGACGTCTCTCTCTCTCTCTCCATAAAATTCTCTAGCCTGTTAGTTGTTCACCAAACGGTAATTAAGCAGGTCATATACTAGAAGGCCGAGAGTTCGACGTTCATATACATGCAAATGAGGAGTAAGAGGCTTGCAAGAATCGCACTAGAGGCTTCCACCAGCACACCCACCCCGGTTGCGCACGTTCTAGTCCAGCCACCTTAGAGAATTAGAAGGAGATGTAAAAATTTTAAAACCTCAGGATTTGGACAAGGCACAATTGACGCAGGCTAGGGCAGCTGGAGTCTGCGCCAGCCCTATCCTGGAATCCCCTGTTGTGTTTTTTCAGTTTTTTTATATTCGCTTCCACTGCGTACCCTGTGTTTTCCCACTTTCCTATGCCTTCAATGGCTATGTTTTATTGGTCATGGATATTTGTGATATCAAGTCAAAACATAAATAAATGTTAAAGAACATTGTATTGAATATGACCCACTGTGAAAGTACTTCATGAAACATGTCATAAGTACTTTCTATCCATAATGATATTAAAAGTCCTTCAACCTAAATTCATCATAGTTTCCTACTTGATAAATTCTATATTTTGACATTGTCTAAAGTTGTCTTTAACCAGATAATAAATTAGACTACTGTTAGATATAGAATAAATCAAGGAGATGAATATGATTGATAGTGAAGGAATTTGTCCCTCTCAATTATGGGAGAGATGTCCATGGGCCCCTTGATAAGTTAGACTATTAAAATGCATGATCGTGCTCAAATATATCAATCTAAGATATTGATATAATTTGTTTGAACAGTCTACTATAAAATCAAGAAATAATTGATTAAGCCTAATAAGGATGACATGCTCCGTGCCTTATGCTTAATCTGGATATCGTATGACAAAATGACTAAATATAAAATTATGGTTTGGTTCAAAAAGATCACTGATCTTCATTTAACCTGGATAGTTATAATATTTTGCGAGAAACAGCTTATAACTTGTGGGCCATTTAAATATGATTTAGGTACACTGCCAGTGTTAAATGAACTTATAGGGTCACACAATAAGCAAACTTGTTAAGTTATTTTTCTGGTAACCAGATTCGATGAATCTGGAAATATGTCTAAGTTAATCGAACTTAGAAAAATTTACCAGCTACAATGAATCTAGAAATATGTCCACATTCGATGTATCTGGATGATGTCCAGATTATAAGAATCTGACTCGATAAATTAATTAGTTAAATTATTGAGATAATGACATAATCTTATCATATCAGTTTTAATTTAATTTGAATTTAAATTAAAATATGATAAGATATTATCAGAGTTAGACTCTAAGAGGTTCAGGGGTTTTTAAGAAAACCCTAGCCATCTTCTCAAAAGCCCCGTTCTGTTGAGAATATTCGTGCCTCCATTCATAGGGGAAAAAAACCCTCTCAAACCCTAGGCCCTAGCACTCTCGGTGTAACGAGTCAGTTCGCTATGTGTATCCGATAGAGGACGTTCGCACACTGCAGCATCTGGATGATCATTAGGGTTGCACGTACGACAGCACAATCAGAATCGAAGGATCTCGATTACGCTAAACAAAGATAATTCTGTAAACCTTAGATCTTCTTAATCGTTTACTTGGGTCCTCGGAAGGGATTCATAGATGTTTTTCGCATTTAGGAGTCCACGAATCCTAACAGTGGTATCAGAGAAACTTGCTAAACAATTAGGTCGATTCATCTGTGTTAATCGTATTGTTGAATATATGTATGATATGTGTGTGCGTGTGTGCGTGTGTGTGTGTGTGTGTGTGTGTGTGTGTGTGTGTGTGTGTGTGTGAATTTAAATAGTATATATCATCATATTCACATGATTATGATTTTAGAATACTTAGCATGCACACTGCCTAAATTAGGTTTAATCTGTGCGTCTTAATTGTCTGATCAGACCAAATTATTTGCAGATTTCTGTAAACTGATCTGTTTTAATATGATATGGTATCGTAAGCATGCTATCCATGATTCTATATTTGTGAATTATTTGTATTAATAGGCCATGATAATTTGTTATCTGTACGAATATGATTAAAAGGGAACGCAGATTGTCTGTAATATGAAAACTTCACGGCGATAGTTACTAAGGAGTCCGAACGTTAATCTGATTAATATTTGAAAAGCGAAATCTCATTCAATGAGATAAGGAAATTTTATTTTTCCTTCCAGGGGCGCTACCCCCGGAGATCCCTGCAAGGGGCATTGCCCCCTTGACCCCTGCCCGTTGACCAGCCAGCGGGACCTCTGCCAGGGACGCTGCCCCTTGGAAACCTGACTAACTGTTCATTGTGTATTATTCATTAGTTTTTTTATTGTAGTTGTGGATTATTTTGAATAGTGCATAGCATGGCCCATTTTATCCCAATGTGATTGGCAGGTTACATTCTGGTTGTTTTAAGTTGTAATTTTTAAATACGGCCTGCGTGTCGTTTTTCATTGTTGTAAAATTATATTTCTTTCCTAGAATATGAATTATTTTAATTTTACAATCCAATATAAAAAAAAGACGGCGGCCTACATTTACAACAAAAGAGGAGTATGCTCAAGGCATTAGAGAATGCTTAAGGAGTTCATATATTTAGATTGGCCATCTTGATCTTCACTTTACTTGTGATGATCAATATAGGTTATGGGCCATGCTATGTCACTTTTATTTATATCTTGCATGCATATTTGATATGTTTATTTCATGCTTACTACAATCAAATTTTTATTTTAAAAAAATTAAGTGTTAAATGCCTTCTAAAATCAAACACTTGTTATTACTTGGATCATCATATGGTCATTTCTGCCAAAGTAGGATGCTTTTGATTATCTAAGTGAGACAAGATGAAAAATAGTTTTTCATTTGTTTGATATGGTTTGACTTAACTAGGCTATCAAAATGGTTTTGGGCCTTGGGCATTATATGAGATATTTTTAGTCGGAATATTTGATGCCTATCTCATTTAAAATTTGAGTTTTATTTAATTATAAGATTAAAGCCAAAGTTTACTTATGATTAAAATAAAATATTTATGAAAATTCTTTTTTTGCCCACTACGAAACATCAAAATATTGAGGTTTCAAAAGTTTAAATGATTTTAGTGTGAGTTTTTCGTTAAAGTCTCAAAATTAATTATTTTGCATATTTTGTATGTAGATAATGGCAACAAATAGTTGGAATAACTCATTGCGATCTATACTCGAGAAAGACAAGCTTAATGGAACTAACTTTCTTGATTGGGCACAAAACTTAAGAATCATTCTTAAGCAAAAATAAAAAAAAAAAAAAAGCTCTATGTTCTTGAAAATCCTATTCCCCCTGCTCCAGCAAATAACGCCTCAAAAGTTGCAAAAGATGCTTATAGTAAGCACAAAGATGACTCTAACGATGTTACTTGCCTCATGCTAGCAACCATGAGCTCTGAACTTCAAAAACAATTTGAAGAAGAAGAGGCATATAACATGATTGTACATCTCAAGGAAATGTTCCAAGAGCAAGCATGACAAGAGAGATTTGAAACTCACAAGGCGTTAATTGCATATAAGATGGTTTCTGGCACCTCGGTAAATGCTCATGTCTTTAAAATGAAGGACTATCTTGATAATCTTGATAAGCTTGGTGCTCCTGTTACTCATGACATGGCCACGAATTTGATCTTGGGCTCATTACCTCTTGAGTATGACCAGTTTGTCATGAATTTTAACATGCATAATATGGAGAAATCCATTACTGAATTGCATGGGATGCTAAAACAAGATGAACTGAATATTAAGAAGAATACTCCTAGTGTTCTAATGGTTCAAAAAGGGAAAGGGAAAAAGAACAACCAAAATGGCAAAGTCATGGCTAATAAGGGTAATGACAAGGCAAAGTCCAAGTTCAAGCCCAAACCTAAGGCCAAAACACCAAAGGAGGGAGCTTGCCACCATTGTGGAGAACAAGAACATTGGTTAAGAAATTGCAAGCTCTATTTGGAAGCAAAGAAAAAGAAGAATAGTAAGACTGCCGCTTCAGGTATTTATGTTATAGAAATTAATTTATCTATTTCTGATTCATGGGTATTAGATATCGATTGTGGATCTCACATTTGTGGAAATGTGCAGGGGTCTAAAATTGAGTAGAGCCTTGGCAAAAGGCATGGTGGACCTATGAGTTGCGAATGGAGCAAAAATTGCTGCAATAGCTATAGGAACTTTTGAATTAATTTTGCCCAATGGGCTTATTTTAGAACTAAATGATTGTTTTTATGTTCCTACTATAAGTAGGAATATTATTTCAATTTCTTGTTTGGATTTAGAAGGTTTTAAATTTGTTATTAGGAATAACATTTGCTCCATTAATAAAAACGGCATTTTTTATGGAGATGCCTCATTATCAAATGGGCTCTATATTCTTAATCTTCGTAGATCTTCAAATAAGTCTATCTATAATATTAATACTAAGAGATTGAAATCCAATGATTTAAATCATACTTACTTCTGGCATTGTCGTTTAGACCATATAAATGAGAAACGCATAACAAGACTTCATAATGATGGGCTTCTAAAATCGTTTGATTTAGAATCTTATGAAACATGTGATTCTTGTTTATTAGGCAAAATGACTAAAGCGCCTTTCAAGAGACAAAATGAAAAGGCAACTGATTTATTAGGCCTAATACATATTGATGTATGTGGACCAATGAACTTACATGCTAGTGGAGGATTTTCAGTACTTTATTACATTTACGGATGATTTCAGCAGATATGGCGACCTGTATATTATGATGAAATACAAATCTGAATCATTTCAGAAATTCAAAGAATTTCAAAATGAAGTACAAAATCAGCTTGTCAAAAGTATCAAAACACTTCGATCAGATCAATGTGGTGAATACTTAAGTCACGAGTTTGACGAGCATCTTAAAAATTGTGGAATTATCTCCCAATTAACTCCACCTAGAACACCTCAATGGAATGGTGTATCTGAACGGAAAAATCGGGCTTTATTAGATATGGTTTGATCAATGATGAGTCAAACTGATCTTCCAATCTCCTTTTGGAGTTATGCCCTAGAGACTGCTGCATTCATACTAAATCATGTTCCATCTAAATCAGTTCAGAAAACGCCATATGAGATATAGACTGGGAGGCAACCTAGTTTGTCATTTCTCAAGATTTGGGATTGTGAAATTTATGTAAAGCATTTATTATCTGATAAACTTGCACCTAAATCGGATAAATGCATATTTATGAGGTATCCTAAAGAAACTAAAGGATATCAATTTTATCTCCCAAAAGAAAATAGAGAAATTGTTGCTCGAAATGGATTCTTTCTTGAAAATGAATTTATTTCCAAAAGAATCAATGGGAGTAAAAAACATCTTGATGAGATTCATGAGCTACAATTAATACCTAAACCAAATAATGAACCTCGATTAGATGGCTCACAAGTCCAAGATTAGCCTACTTATATAGAACAAGGACCTCGAAGATCTGATAGGGTTCATCAACAACCTGAGAGATATAGATTCCTCATCACTGACGATCACAATGTGGAGCTTATAGTTAATGATGAGCCCACTTCCTATCTAGAAGCCATTAAGAGTTCTGACTCTGGAAAATGGTTAGAGGCTATGAAGTCTGAGATGCAATCTATGTATGATAACCAAGTCTGGACTTTGACTAATCCACCTAAAGGTTCAAAAACCATTAGGTGTAAATGGGTTTTCAAAAAGAAAACAGACATGGAGGGAAATGTGCATACTTACAAAGCACGGCTGGTAGCAAAAGGTTATAGACAAACTATTGGTATAGACTATGATGAAACCTTTCACTAGTTGTAATGCTTAAATCTATTAGAATTCTTCTTGCCATAACAGCATATTATGATTATGAGATTTGGCAAATGGATGTCAAAACTGCGTTTCTCAATGGAAACTTACTCGAGGATGTGTACATGACACAACTTGAGGGTTTTGATGATCTTTTGAATTCTAATAAAGTGTGCAAGCTTGAAAGATCCATTTATGGATTGAAGCAAGTATCTCGAAGCTGAAATCTTCGTTTTGATGAAGCAATTAAAGAATTTAACTTTATCAAAAATGAAAATGAGCCTTGTGTCTATAAAAAAACAAGTGGGAATACAATAGTCTTTTTGGTATTTTATGTTGATAACATCTTTCTCATTGGAAACAACATCCTAACTCTAGTGTAAAGACGTGATTGGGAAATTATTTCTCAATGAAAAACTTAGGTGAAGCTGCCTATATTCTTGGTATAAGGATCTATAGAGATAGATCTAGAAAGCTAATTAGACTAAGTCAAAGTGCATACGTTGACAAGGTACTAAAAAGGTTCATTATGCAAGACTCTAAGAGGGGATTCTTGCTAATGTCACATGGCATTAAGCTCAGCAAAACTCAAAGTCCTTCTACGAAGGATGAAGAAGAGCGCATGAACAAGATACCATACGCTTACGTTATAGGGTCTATCATGTATGCCATGTTATGTACTCGACCCGATGTATCATATGCATTGAGCATGATGAGTAGGTTCCAGTCAAATCCTAGAAAGGCACACTGGACTGCTGTCAAGAACATACTGAAGTACTTAAGAAGAACTAAAGATATGTTCTTAGTTTATAGAGGACAAGAAGGCGAGCTAGTTGTAAATGGTTACACTGATGCTAGTTTTCAGTCCGACATAGATGATTACAAATCGCAATCAGGTTTTCTATTTTGTTTGAATGGAGGTGCTGTAAGCTGAAAAAGTTCAAAGTAAGACACCGCAGCCGATTCTACTACAGAAGCTGAGTATGTAGCTACCTCAATTGCAGCTAAAGAAGCAGTTTGGATTAAAAAGTTCATTACAGAACTAGATATAGTTCCTAGTATTGTGAACCCAGTGAATCTCTATTGTGACAACAATGGAGCCATTGCACAAACTAAGGAACCAAGATCACATTAGCTATCCAAACATATACTTAGACATTTTCATCTCATTCGAGAAATTGTTGATAGAAAAGATGTCAAAGTATACAAGGTATCAACTGATGACAATGTTGCAGATCCACTGACAAAGCCTCTCCCATCGTCTAAACATGATAGTCATATTAGATCAATGGGATTACGGCTTATGCCAAATTGGTCTTAGTGCAAGTAGGAGACTGTTAGGGATATGCTCTAGAGTCAATTTGTACTTATACTATTGTCGTTATGTTTTATATAATAATATGAGGTTTTCCTTTCTATAAATAGTGCATTTTATTTTGTGGTCATCAAGTACATGACTTGATAGTAAAACTCAACAATGAATACAACGACTATTCTAAAACTATCCCTGATCGATTATTATTATTGGAATAATAATAAATTAAGATTAGTATGTTTGTGACTTGATGGCTATGTTTTACTGGTCATGGATATTTGTGATATCAAGTCAAAACATAAATAAATATTAGAGAATATTGTATTGGACATAATCCACTGTGAAAGTACTTCATGGAACATGTCATAAGTACTTTCTATCCATAATGATATTAAAAGTCCTTCGACCTAAATTCATCATAATTTCCTACTTGATAAATTTTATATTTTGACATTGTCTAAAGTTGTCTTTAACTAGATAATAAATTAGACTACTATTGGATATAGAATAAATCAAGAAAAGGAATATAATTGATAGTGAAGAAATTTATCCCTCTCAATTATGGGAGAGATGTCCATAGGCCCTTTGATAAGTTAGACTATTAAAATGCAAGGCCGTGCTCAAATATATCAATCTAAGATATTGATATTATTTGTTTGAATAGTCTACTATGAAATCAAGAAATAATTGATTAAGTTTAATAAGGATGACATGCTCCGTGCCTTATGCTTAATCTGGATATTGTGTGACAAAAGGACTAAATACAAAATTGTGGTTTGGTTCAAAGAGATCACTGATCTTCATTTAACCTGGATAGTTATAATGTTTTGTTAGAAACTGCTTATAACTTGTGGGTCATTTAAATATGATTTAGACACACTGCCAGTGTTAAATGAACCTATAGGATCACACAATAAGCGAACATATTAGGTTATTTTTTTAGTAACCAGATTCGATGAATCTGGAAATATATCTAAGTTAATTGAACTTAGAAAAATTTACCAGATACAATGAATCTAGAAATATGTCCACATTCGATGTATCTGGATGATATCCAGATTATAAGAATATGACTCGGTAAATTAATTAATTAAATTACCGAGATAATGGTAGAATCTTATCATATCAGTTTTAATTTAATTTCAATTTAAATTAAAATATGATAAGATATTATCATAGTTGAACTCTAAGAGGTTCGGGGGTTTTTAAGAAAACCCTAATCGTCTTCTTAAGAGCCCCGTTCTATTGAGAATATTCGTGCTTCCATTCACCGGAAAAAAAAACTCTCTCAAACTCTAGGCGCTAGCACTCTCGGGGTAACGAGTCAGTTCGTCGTGTGTATCCGATAAAGGATGTTCACACACTGCAGCGTCTGATGATCGTTCGGGTTGCATATACGATAGCACAATCAGAATCGAAGGATCTCGATTACACCGAACAGAGGTAATTTTGTAAACCTTAGATTTTCTTAATCGTTTACTTAGGTCCTCGAAAGGAATTCGTGAATATTTTTCGCATTTAGGAGTCTACGAATCCTAACACATCAGTCATCTTGGTGTTAATGATCATTCTAAAAGCCTCTTGCCTTATGGGTCAGCTCTTATCGACGAACATTGTAACCAATAACGTGCTAATATCATAAGTAGTAGCCATGTGCTCATATTTTGATTGGAGCATATTAGACATGGATGCCAATGTGTAGCAACAAGCCATCTTATTGGCATTCTTCCATACTTTCTCAGCCTCATGCTCCTCCTTTGTGAACCCTCCCCAACAACAGACAAGTTTCGTAAAAGACATACTTATACTCTTCAGCGGTGAGTATTATGTCTAGGTTCCTCTTTCAATTTATATAATTTGGACCCGTTAGCTTATTTAGCAAAAAATAATAGTCAAATGATTGAAAAAACCTTCACCAACCATTTCTAAAAATTGAAGAAAAAAAAAGAAAATTCTCAATTTGTGAAAAGCAAATAATTTGTGCACTTTGTCCTCACATTAAAATTGATAATAGTTAACCCTATTACTATTATCTTTAATATAATCAATTTGACTCTTAGGATAACTAACATAGCTTCTTGGAAAAATTAACAGTTTTCTAAGCTAAGTGTGTTGACCACCATAAATCGACTACCCTTGTAGGTAATAGTCCAGAAGATAACTCCATCGAGGGGATGGCCATTTTTTCTCATTTCTTATGAACAATTCTCGCACTATGACCTCCAACGTGAGTTGGCCGATCATAGTATGTGTCTCAGGCATCAATTATGTCCATTCATTAGATCTAGATCCTTGTGGTATCCTCATACTATACGAGTTCACTCTCAGGGTGACGCGAGGAGACTCACGATCTCTAATAAGAACCGTGATGAAAGCCATAGGGCCATTGGAACCTCTCTCCTACTTAATCTTTTAAAACAAAGGATTTCAAGAAAATGTCCTTTTGAAAATATACCATTAAGTATTCCTTAACTCTTGTAAAATATCTGAATCCGTAAATCTCTATGTCAAGGTAAAATATTTTAAGAGATTTTCTATTAATTAATTTTATCTTGTTAAGAACTTAATGATTTTAAGAATTTCCTTTTAAAACTTCTTAGAGACTTTGGTCTCAAGTTTTATGTGACAAAAATAATTTTCTTGTAAAATAAATTAAAATAGTTTATCCTTTTAGATTTACAAAAATATTTAAATTCAAAATATTCTCTATGTCAAGGATAAAATTCTTTAAGAGAATAAAAATGATTATTTTTTGTTTTAAGCTAAAATTAATTATTTAATTAAAGAAAATATTTTTCTTTGTAAAAAATTCCTAAGACATTGGTCTTGAGAACATGTGCACATAGGTATACATAATAAAATCCAGCATACTTGAAAACTGTAAGCTATTTTCATGCTTTTCTATTTATTAACCTAAATGTCCAAATTATAGAATTAAACATATTAATTAATTAATTGTCATGTTTAATACTAAATCTCTTACTATTATTTTCATGCAAAATATTTCAAGAATATTATCTATACAAAAATAATAACTTTGCTTGGCATGGGACTTAAAATGGAAAAGAAAAATGAAAGAAAATTATAAGAAAATATAAATAAAATGTTCTTGGTCTTCATTCACCCACCACACCAAATCACAGAATCTAAATTGGATGACCCGTGGACCATCACTCAAACTGGCCAGCGGCCGGCTTACTGCAAGTCGTGCCCGGCTGGTTCCCAGCTTGCTGTGGCTGGGCACTCATTTGTGCCTCAGCCGTGCATGGCTGGAGCCTAGCCATCCGCGGCTAGGGCACACACTTGTGCCTGAAGCCGTGGTCGGTTCGCTCCTTGCCGCGGCCAGCTCTTAGGAATCTGACCCGCGGTTATCTCTCTGGAAGACATTAGCTTCTCCAGTTTTGCTCTAATTTCCTTCATTCTTGTTCTGGTTTCTCCATCCAAATGACTCTTCAGGCACCAGTAAATTACAGATAAAACACAAAAACCTCTATAAAAACCAAATACCTATGCCCAGATGCACGGGCTTACAGGAGCCATCTATAAAAGCGAATAAATTACAGAGGTCCTACATCTCAACGGTAAGACTTACAGACAACCTACCCATACCAGAAACACGAAGGATCACAATGAATAATAATCAAACAATTATTCTTATTGGTTTTAATTCACCTAAGCATGCTCCTAAGCCGTTAAAACGTTGGCTTTGATACCACTTGGAGATGGATCACGGCTAACATAAGCAAACACAAAAGCATTAATAAACATAGCGGAAGTCTTAAGACTTATATCTTTGTGATTTATTATCTGTTTAGACATTGAGGACGGCACTGTTGTCAACTAAACTAGCGGAACACTTGAACTCTCTTCCCTGGAAAATGATTCTTGTCGTTGTCCCGCAAGTTTCCCGCTACGGCGCATGAACGCAACAGCCTGGGGTTCATGAAATATAACCTCTGCCCAACACTACTGGTGAAGGCTAAGGGCAAAGGAAAATACTGAAGGCTTTGTTTGTTTGACCAAATGCTAAAGAGCAAGATAAAAAATAAAGCAATTCTTTGTATCTATCTTCTGTATAGTAGAAAATACAGAGAAAAAGAAGACAAAACCCGAGAGAGAGAGAAAACTAGCTTTTTTGGTATTTTTTACGCACGCCTGATTCACACGCAGTGCACTGAACTGTTTTCCAAAACCCCGAGTAGAATAATGTTCTGATATTCGAAAAGACTTAAACTCAAATTCCGGATATCACTTTGGATAATCTTTCGAAATTTCAAAAATAAGTTTCCCACCAGGACACATACACATCTGGTATACTAGAAACTGATGCCCTAGTTTTACCAAACCCGGGTTTGGATGATGGCCTATTAGTCTAAGCTATTGGACTGGGTCTTTATTATTTATTATTTTTCTTTTGAACCAATCGGACCCAAAATAAATAATAAAACCTTTAAACATTTATTTAGTCTTGGACTAATAAAGCTCATAAATAAATTATCCAACCTAAATAGACCAAGACAAAATACCAAATCTTATACCTAGTTTAGTCCCCGGTTAATTTTCAATTATTCAATCTGACCTAAACCCTAAATAATTAATTAACCAATTAAATTAAGTAGTTAATCTAATCTCTCTGGGCTTTTTATTTTATTTTAACCCAATAATAAATTAGACTACCTGAATAAAATAAAACCATCTTTAATCTAGACCATTTTCTCAATTCAAAATCAATTATGACTTACGAGCTATTTCAGGGACCAAAAAGACACATCGCATTAGTTATTAAAATAACTAAAATACCCCTATCATAAAAATAGTTGTACTTTATATTTTAAAAATTTTCAATATCACTATAAGAAAATAATGACCTCAAGGACAATGCTACATTAGCAAAGTCTTCGACCTACCGATGTTACGACAAATATACTCTTCTACGTAACGACGTATATTCAGAGAGGAAGAGTGTACTAACATCTCTCTAAATGACATCTACCATCCTTAGACCTCTAGTCCAATGATCCACAACTTCCTAGAATATTTTCACTTTCCAAGGAAGCTACCCTAAAGCAAATATCCAAATCATATTCCCTAGGACTCTGGATTATTATATCATTTGTACAATCTCAATGGGCGATATAGCATAGCATCTATCTTGTACTAGTCTATCTTAACTAACTAGTCACATATACCCAACATACAAATATATTGGCCGTACGATTGAACCTCAACTATAGTATATCAAAGTATACGCTTCCAACTTTGCCAGACCACTAACTTATACTCAAGCCGTAGGGTATAAGTCTACATCGTAGTAATAATAGTCTTGGTTTCTACTATATAGTACTTTTAGAAACCACTACTATAGGTCCAATTCTACGTATTCGGAATACGCTTATGTTATAAAGTGAAAAGACTACTCACTGGCTAAAGGTAAGCCATTCTCCATCTGAAGTTCATAACATAATAACCTTTTCATAATGAGATTCTCATTCTCATCATTCGATTAAGAACAATAGTTTATGTGTTAAGTAACTCGTGATCCATACCTCCATTCACATAAATCACTTACTTAAACACAATAGATTTTTTTTACTGAAATTGTGCATAAAATAAAATACAAAAACACAAACAATTTATGAGAATAAGTCTTTTATTAATTTAATCAAAATTACATTAGAAATACAGTTTAAGTAGGCATACATTCCAACAAATATAGCCATTTTTGTCCTCTTGAAGAATTAGATCAAATTTGCAAATCAATTCTTCAGGACCTAATGAAACGTTTACAAAATATTAATTTTGAAAGCAAATTGATTGTTAAGTAGTATTCAAGGAACAAGTAGTTACTAAATGAAAATAAATTATTATTAAACAAGAACAAAGAGCACAAATTACCCATGAAGCTGCTATTTCAATTGAAGTCATAGACTTTTCAACTCAGATAAAACCTAACATGCAAACAAAAAATAATAATGTATATGTTTGAATGTTCTTCACGTGTTACAAAATGAATTAGTTTTGTTACTAGAGGTCAAGAACAAATTCTCCATATATAGACTTAAGCAAACGTCACGAGTATGGAACATACGTTTCGATGAAACTATGAAGGTTTATAGTTTCATTCAAAACGTGGATGAACCATGTGTGTATAGGAAATCAAAGAGTAGCAAAGTGATTTTCTTGGTACTTTATGTAGATAACATTCTACTCATTGGAAATGATGTAAGGACATTGTCATCTGTTAAAGTTTGGCTATCTAATCAATATAGCATAAAAGACATGGGAGAAGCTAGCTACATTCTAGGTATTAAGCTTCTTAGAGATAGGAAGTAGAGAATGTTAGGCTTATTCCAATCTATTTATATTGATAAGATGTTGATCAAGTACAACATGGATCAATGTAAAAAGGCCATTATACCCTTTAGACATGGATTATCCTTATCTTCCAAGCAGTGTCCTCAGACACAGGAAGATAAGTAGAAAATGAGCAGGATCCCTTATACTTCGACTGTAGTTAGTGTCATGTATGCTATACTTTGTACTAGGCCAAATATCTACTTTGCAGTAGGCATGGTTAGTAGATATCAGTCAAACCCAGGGGAAGCTCACTGGCAAGCCGTTAAGCATATACTAAAATATCTCAAAGAAACGAGAGATTATATGATTGTATATCATGCTAATAATTTGATTTCTACTGGTTACACAAACTCAGACTTCTAAGCAGATAAAGATGAAAGAAAATTCACTAGTAGATATGTCTTTACTTTATCTGGAGGAGCTATTTCATGGAGAAGTATCAAAAGTTGAGTACGTTGAGTACGTTGGAAGTTGAGTACGTTGCTGCTTCAGAAGCTTCTAAAGAAGCTGTGTAGCTTCAAAAGTTCCTCAAAGAACTTGGAATAGTACCGCACATAGACAGGTCTGTCACGATTTATTGTGACAACATTGGAGCGGTGTCACAATGCAAGGAATCTCGAAACCATAGGAAGAGCAAGCACATTGAGAGAAAGTATCACCTCATCCGAGAGCTCATCCAGAAACGGGAGATTGTAGTTGATCAAATTTCCTCCGTCAATAATCTGGCAAATTCCTTTACCAAGCCTTTGACGGAAAAGATGTTTCGCAAATACTTAGATGTTATAGGGGTAGGCACTTATGAACTTTTTTAGTCTTTGTAATGCAAATGGGAGATTGTTGAAAAGTATTGCCTCAAAGATTATATATTTTGTGTAAATATATTATAAATAGACCCGGCATTAGGTAGGTCCACTGGACCTGGCGCCAAGTCAACTCTACCCAGTCGGAGTTCTTGAAAAACAAAGCAGACCTAGCGCCAGGTAGGTCCAATGGACCCGACGCCAGGTCCACTAAATTCATTCAATTTGACTTATTTCTTATATTCTTGCATATTTAAGGTCCAAATGTGACAAGTAATAATCTATGTGTTGGGTCGTTCTTCACAGTAAGGTATAGACCATGGGTACTTGTCATACAAGTAAAATTAAGTTCTTAGTCATTTGATGGAATTGAGCATTTTATCAAGATAAGACTATTATGCCATGAGTTCCAATGAGAAATGGTTTATCTTGAATTAGTGAGCAGTTCACTCACATCATTAGCATAAGCATATTACGAATATGTAGAATTGTACCTATAGTAGTAGTCTCTCTTAAAGTACTATAATTATAGAGACTGCATTATTACTGCTACAGTATAGACGGATACCTTCATACTTGAGTATAAGTTGGTGGTCTGGTGAAGTTAGGGTCTTGTACTTTTATGTATGTTGGGTGAGATCTCTTTTGTGAGATCAATAACCTTGTACGTTGGGTATATTAGTCTAGTTAGTTAAGACAGACTTATGCAATAGAGTTTTTATGCTTCATTTTGTGAAGTTAAATCATCCCCTTTTGATTGTCCAGGATAATCTTATAATCTAGGGTATTGGGAACATGACTCTAAAATGTGTGTTTTAAGGTAGCTTCCAATGAGAAGAAAGTACATTCGAGTGACGACTTCAATTCACAATCTGGCTACGTATTTACATTAGGTGGTGGGGCAGTTAGTTGGAAGAGCTCCAAACAAGAGACTACTGTCGATTCGACTACTGAAGCAGAGTACATAGCAGCTTCTAAAGCAGCTAAAGAAGCAGTATGGATCAAGAAGTTCATCACTGAACTTGGAGTGGTGCTCAACATTGTTGATTCGATACCTTTGTATTGTGACAATAATGGAGCCATTGCACAGGCAAAGGAACCACGATCTCATCAACGATCCAAACATGTACTTAGACGCTATCATCTGATTAGAGAAATCATAGATAGAGGAGATGTAAAGATAGAGAGGATTCCCATGGATCAAAACATAGCTGATCCACTCACTAAAGCGCTTTCCCAGAAGAAACATGATAAACATGTTGAGTCATTTGGTATTCGATACATGAATGATTGGCTCTAGTGCAAGTGGGAGTTTGTTAGTGTTGTGCTCTAGAGGCAATCATTTGTACCATGTATATTGCATATTAAATTAATAAGAGACATTCTTTATCTTTCAGTTTGATTGTTATATCTAAATATGTGTACAAACCGTTAGATAAAGTCCCTAGTACAACACAGTGTTAAGGAAATCATGATAGAGATCATGATGTGAGATTCTTACTACACTATGCAGTGTTTGTACTTAAATAATCTCCATTCATAGTATTAATAAGATGGGACATTATTAATACGCCAAGACTGTCACATGTTATATCTCTTGATTGGATCAAGCGGTGGTTCTCATATCCGTGAGTAATGGGATACTCAGGATTAATGTGTGGATGCTTATTTTGGAACAAATTCATTGGATGACCTAACTACGAGATAATTACTTGGATAACTATTTAGTGCTAGTGATAGAATCTCATTATAGCAAGTGTGCAAGTATCCTTAGACTTGAGATCTCCAAGGTACTTTGTTTAACGAGCGTTGTACTTTGATTTTCATCTTTAGAGTCTTATCTAGGGCTGCCTATGGGATGGATATTGGGTACAACGTAAAGTAAACGAAAGTAGTTGAGAAAGTCAATAAAGGATTCACCACTCCTAATAGTATGAAAGTATATCTCAAGGCCAGTTGTAGAAATCATTACTCATGAAGTCCTTAGCCAAGGCGACTATGTGATGGAAATGGTTCCAATTGATACACATATCGAGTAATGGATTTTTTGAACAAGTACTAAAATATTCGGGCCAGAATTAATAATATTCTGGAGGGAGTTGGTACTAATTCCATGCTCTAGACCGAATGAGATATTGTATGGTGAAAGGAGTTTATTGCACTGATAATTTGCTATTGAAAGGTTCATGTCAAGCCACTTGACTTTCTGGACTTTTGGGTGGTCAAAAGTCATTGCTAGATGTCGCTCTTGATATGCTAAATATGGATTTATTAATTAGAGAATTAATAAATTTAATCCTTTATTTTATTAAGGATTATTAATTCTAATATTGTTAGAATTAATTCATATTATGCTAAAAAATAAGACCAGGAAACCTAATGGGTCACACACAATAAAGGTTTGAATGTTCAAATATATTATTTGATAATATTGTGGGGTTAATTAAGAGATGGGAATATATTTATAGGTGAATTATAAGTTTGTTATAATTCATGAGACCTAATTGTAATTAAGTAAACTTCAAGAACCAATTTGTTGACAATTGGACGTTGAAGGACTAAGTTACAATTTACGATAATTATAAATCTATAAATATAAGGAAATGGTTTCCTTAGGGTAAGAGATACAGACTATTCACGCAATAACAGAGAAACCATTTCTCTGCCTCTCTCTTATTAATCAAACCCTAGCCTCCTAAATTCTACTAGCATAGAATTGTGAGATTGTGAGCGTTCGACCTTGTGTGGATTATCATTAGAGGGAGTTCTTTCTTGGACTTCAGTTGAGCTGCTGTGAACCAATTTTGTGATCTAGATCGCGCCTGCGTTCTTGGAACAAGAAAATTTTAAATTCCGGCTTCAAGAGGTAATAAGCGTGATCTTCTCTTTTTCCCGTTTCTACTGCAAATCCGTGATCCATGGCTTGGATTTCTTGCTATTTTTCGCTGTGTTTAATCTGTTTAATTAATTTAGAAATCCTACACATAATCTATTACTCAATATATGTATCATTTGTAACGATTTTCAACATATAGCTGCCTTAGCCAAGAACTTCTTGAGTAATAATTCCCTACAAGTGACCGTGAGATATACACCCCTACTATTAGGAGTGATGAATCATTTGTTAACCCTCTCAACTACTTTTGTTTACTTTACGTTGTATACAATATCCATCCTATAAGCGATCTCTGATGAGACTCTAAATATTAGAATCAAAGTACAACGTTCATCAAATAAAATATCTTAGAGATCTCAAGTTTAAGGATACTTGTACATTTGCTATAATAAGATTCTATTACTACCACTAAATATTTATCCATGTGATTATCTCATAATTAGGTCATCCAATATATTTGCTCATGTAACAAGCATCCATGTCTTAACTTTGAGTATCACAATACTCATAGATATGAGAATTACTGCTTGATCCAATCGTGAAATCTAACAGTGTTAATTTTGGTGAATTAATTATGTCTCATCTCATTAATATTATAACTTGGGATAGTTTAAACATAAGTACTGCATAGTATAGTAAGAATCCCACATCATGATCTCTATTACAATTTTCTTAATAATATACATTGTGCTAAGAACTTTATCTATCAATTTTACATGCATACATATATGAAAAAAAGAAATTGAACGATAAAGAGTGCCTTTATTAGATAAATGTGTAAAATGCATTGTACAAATGCATTGTTTTTTGGGGCATAACTAACATCAACACCTCTCTCTCTCTCTCTCTCTCTCTCTCTCTCTCTCTCTCTCTCTCTCTCTCTCTCTCTCTCTCTCTCTCTCTCTCTCTCTCTCCAATATTCATCTTTTTTCGTCATTCAATTCTCATTTATTTAATCCTACACAAAATAATATAAAATTGTGAGAATGAGTAATTATATAAACATTATTTTATAATAATATAGTATAATTTACATAGAAAATAAGTACATAATGAGCACTTATCAAGTATCAAAATTGAATAAGTAGTTAGATATAATTATCTCCACTTATCCTACTCTATCTCAAATATGACTTTAGTTTCCTGCAATTTATCAAAAATAAATTATAGTTTATTTTTATCTTATAATTAGGAGTCACTAAAGGGATCTAACCAGATACAGTTAAGCTAAATTCTAATAAATTATTTTGTCAACTCAAAATAATTTATTACTACGTTCTACTCCACTAAAAGAATGTAACTGTACTATTAAACTAATTAAAATTACTAGAACCAATAATTATATCCTAAGATTGATCAATCTAATATATTACTCATGTCGATCAATATAATACTTTGAATGAGGCAATATGATTAAAGTGCCCATCATTCAAATTCTCAATTCTTATCTTCAATTTGATAGTACAGTGTGACCAAATCATACTTACAAGTTTAATTCAATAGACAATTTTGAGTTACTAAGCTCAGATTTAACTCTCTTATAAAAACCTAAAAGGAAATAATATTGCCTATTAAATATGATGGGTTCAGTATTGCAGAATAATTATTCTATATGTATTTTTCTTTAATTCCCAATATATCGAGGTATTAATTATTAAATTAATGTCCCTATTTGGTAATTCAAGAAACTTTAAGTTAGTAAATATAGATCATTATTTACTCAGGATTAAGATATCATGTATGACAATCTTATCATGTTTAATTTGTATGGTCCATTTCACAAATTAAACATTGACAGTTCAATCTAGTATATCAAAATATATCATTAATTTTATTATCAAAGTAAAAAACAAAGTTCAATAAAATTAAGACGTTCCTATCAAAATAAATTACCTAAATTTATTTTAGATCATGGATAATTTATTTCGAATTAAATTATAAATCAAATCTTTTGTGTTTAACAAAACACTTGATTTATAGTATTTAAATAATTCATGGACAAAACAAACTCATAAATATATAAACATAATTTATTTAATTTATAATATTTAAACAATTCATGGACAAAACAAACTCATATATACATAAACATAATTTATTTAATTTATAATATTTAAACAATTCATGGACAAAACAAACTCATATATATATATATATATATATATATATAACATAATTTATTTAATTTTAAAATGCAAATGTTGTAAATACATTTGATTTATTTGACGAGCATAGATAACAATTCTCTTACTTGCCCTAGAGTAAATGGGACATGCCAAAAATATCTATACTTTCAAGATGACTTGACAGGCATAACGAACAATTCTCCCACTTGCCCTAAAGTAAATGAGACATGTCAAAAATACCTATATTATCAAAATGACTTCCAAAAACTTTTATAGGTAATCTTTTTATAAAAGGATCGGCAAGATTTTCATCAGAAGAAATTTTGCATACTTTTACACCTTCACGTTGAATAATCTCCCTAAGTAGGTAATATTTTATTTACATTCATTGTATTTGCCACACAATCACACAATGAAGCCACCACCTAATATGAAAATAGAGTCTAATGTGGACTTGCAAAAATACCTATTAGCTTAAAATTCAGCATTAGTGTAACTTACAAGTACCAATTCTGGAATAGAATAAATTAGCATATATCTTCGAGTTCTTCGAAGAGAGTTAAATGTATACTTTACTGTTGTCCAGTGTCCTGATCCTGAATTTAACTGATATTTACTGACATTTCCAACAGCATAACAAATGTCTAGACGAGTAAAAAGTATAACATACACGAGACTTCCTATAGCTAATGTATAAGGAACTTATTTATGTATCTAACATAATCAGGAGTTTTAAGACTATACTCTTGCGACAATTGAATTCCATGTCTGAAAGATAATAGACCTTTCTTGGAATTCTGCATTAAAAATCTTACCATTATTTTGTCAATGTATGTAGTTTGGGATAAAGTGTCTATTCTTTCTATCCCGTAGGATCTGAATACCTAGAACATATCTTACTTCTCCAAAATCCTTCATGTCAAATTGTTTCGCCAACTAATATTATACTAATATTAATGTCCCCATATGATTTCCAATGAAAAAGATGTCATCGACATACAATATGAGAAAAACCATGTTACTATCTATAATTCTCTTATAAACATAATGCTCATCAGGATTCTAACTAAAACCATAGGACTTAATAACTTGATCAAACATGATATTTTAAGATCCAGATGCTTGCTTAAGCCCATAAATAAATCTATTCAACTTGCAAACTTTATGTTCTTGATTTTCTTAGATAAAATGTGCATCTAGTTTTACTATATAGATACACTTATCAAGATTTCTATTAAAGAATCCTGTTTTGAAGTCCATTTTTATTACTTCATAGTCAAAATTATTGGAAAGTATGCCCTCAAAGACTATGTATTCTGTGTAAACATATTGCAATAAAAATATTTATTCATTCAATTCAGTTTGTTTCTTATATTATTGCATATTTAAAGGTCCAAGTATGACAAGTAATGGTCTATGTGTTGGGTCGTTCTTCACAGCAAGATATAGACCGTGGGTACTTACTATACAAGTAAAATTGAGCTCTTAGTCATTTGATGGAACTTGGCATTTCATCAAGGTAAAACTATTATGCCATGATTTTCAATAAGAAATGGTTTACCTTAAATCAGTGAGTAGTTCACTCACATCATTGGCATAAGCATATTTTGAATACGTAGAACTAGACCTATAGTAGTGGTATTTCTTAAAATACTATAATTATAGAGACCAGACTATTACTGCTACAGCGTGGATGGATACCTTCATACTTGAGTATGAGTTTGTGGTATGGCGAAGTTAGGGTTTTACACTTTGATGTATGTTGGGTGAGATTTTTTTTGTGAGATCAATATCCTTATATGTTAGGTGTATTACTCTAATTAGTTAAGATAGACTCATTATCTAAATGATCCAGGGCCCTGGGAACTTGACTCTAGAATGTGTACTTTTGGGTAGCTTTCAATGATAAGCAAGTACATTCAAGTGAGTCATGGATTATCAGATTAGAGATCTAAAGATGGTAGATATCTTTGAGATATGTATTAGTACATTTATCCTGTCTCATTGATGGATATTACATAGAGGGATATTTCCGTCATTTCACTTGTAAGTCGGAGACATTACTTTAGCAATATTATTTTTAGGGTCAATATTTCTATATGGTGATAAATAAAAATATTTAAAATGATAAAATGTGGCTATTTACTAGTAAGGGTATTTTGATCATTTTAGTAGCCATGAATAATATGTCTTGGTCCCCGAAGTAACTCAAGTTATCTTAGTGTTATTTAGACACAATCTGAGCTTAATGGATAATTATTTGAAAGAGAAATAAAATTTATTCTAAGAGTCCAATTAGAATTAATTAATTAGTCTTGGGTTTTAATAAGGCCCAGAAAAGATAATTAATTAATTAAAAGAATTGGATTGGAATTAATATAAATTAATTAATTGGGCTAATATATATTGACATATGTGAAGAGTCCAATTAGAATTAATTAATTATTCTTAGGTATTTAATGAAGCTCAGAAAAGATAATTAATTAATTAAGAGGATTGAGCTAGTCTTGGATTGTTTTGGAGCATAGCACCAAGCCCATTATGGCTTAATATTTTCGGCCATTAGGGTTTAATGAAGCCCTAAGACTAGCTAAAAATATGAGATAAAGAGGAAGAAAAAATTGAACGTGGTTTTAAAAAAATATATAGTTTTTTGCCTCTCAAGTGTACCGTCTCTCTCTCTCTCTCTCTCTCTCTCTCTCTCTCTCTCTTTTTGGCTTTCGTCTTTTCTCTTCCTTCTCTCTAGAAGAGTGTTTTTATTATCCAAAAAAGGAGCTTTCACCAAGCAAACCCAAGAATAAGGTAGAGTCATACTCTGGAAGATGAAGAGAAGAAGCTTGGAGACGCTTGATGCGTAGGAGTAGAAGATTGGCAAGAGTTCCAGTTGAACAGCAGGCGCCTCCTTCTCTCCTTCCAACACAAGAAGTTCCAGTGTAACCTATCCCCATATTGGTTAATCTACGATCACTAAGGAAAAGTAAATACTTTCTCCTAGATATGGCTTGGAAAAATTGAAAATTTTTCGCTGCGTTTTTCTTTGATGGTTTTTTCGTTAATCCTTTAAGTGGTATCAGAGTCACGATTTCATCTAGGAGCATGTACTAGGGTTAAAATCGGAAAAGGTGGTTCCTTTACTATTAAAAAATGAATATTTTGTAATTTCATGTGACCCCTCATACATTGGTTTCTAAAGTCCATTTACACCTCGCGATTGAGGCATAGGATCATATATTCTAATGGTTTTCCCATTAATTTCAGGTTTTAAGTAGATTTGATGTACATTTCATGGTTAGAGGCATAGGTACTTGTAAAGGTATGTTTTTATGCCTGGTTTTGTATTTCTGCATATTCTTTTAATTTATAAATTTTGGGAATTGGAAGAACGTGATTGCTGAAATTGTTAAGGGCCAAAAATGGCAAAAAAGCTGAATTTTTTTTAGAAATCGACAAACTCCAGAGCTGACCCGACGCCAGGTGGGCCAATCGGACCAGGCCCTAGGTCTACTCAGATGGAATTTTTTAGAAAAACATATTGGACTCAACGCCAGATGGACCCAACGGATCAAGCACCAGGTCCACTCTACCCAGAGGCAGTTGTGCGCAATTTTGGACAAGAAGGGAGGCGACAAATTGTCCAAGAAATAGGAAAGCACTGTTGAAGTTTTGTATCTCAATTTTTCCGTAATGTACTCATGTTTTGAAATTATTGTATTATAGGTTAATTTTCTATAATAGTTTTATTTATCTATGGATGAATAATTTACATGAAAATAAATAGTAAAGGACGGAACCACCTTAGGATTAAAAAAGATCATTAATTTTTAAATCATAATGTTTAATCCATTGTTTGGTCACTTAAGAATAAATGAATATTTTGAGTATGAAAAAGTTCACTTTTGGTATCATGCTTATTTCGTTTTTGTGATCAAATACGCAAGTTTTTGTAAGACCAAAGTCTCTCTAGATAGGACGGGTTTTGATAAAACGTTTTAATCTAAAAAACTTTAAAATAAAAGAGTTCATGTTTTATTCTCTTAAAGGATATAATTCTTGACATAGAGAATAATGTTGAATTTAAGGTTATTTAATAAAGTTTTACTTGGTTATTAACTTAGAATAGTAAAATAAATTCATAATTTATTCTCTCAAAGGATTTAATCCTGAACATAGAGAATAATATTGAATTTTAGATTTTTATTTAAATTAATGAAACCATAAGATTATAGAAAACGTTTTTGGGTTGAAAATTCTATTTTCAATAAAAGATTAAGTGGGAAAGGGGATCCAATGACCCCATGGCTTCCATCACAACTCTCATTAGAAATAGTGAATTTTCTCGTGTTATTCTGAGCATGACCAACCTAATGAAAGAATAAAATTAAAAGCCTAGGATATTTGCTAAGATCGATCAACCTACGTTAGAGGTTTTTAGCACTAGAT